>CM060918.1:604895927-607395927 GCA_030737875.1 Allium sativum | reverse complement strand
CATTATTGACCTTTTTTTGAAAGGGCCATCGCTTTTACCAGGTTTCTTCATCTTATCCCCAAACCTATTTTTGAACCCCCGCAATAACTCTTCAGTATCAGTTCCTGATAGTATTTCTGGAATGCTCCCCATTTCAGTTTCGCCATTAAATCTCCTCTTATCCAGCCTCCACTTATATGTCGGATCAAAAAACTTTCTATGATGCATATAACACATTTTTTTGCTATGCTTCAAATAATTTGAAGAAGTTTCATAATGGCATACTGGACATGCTAGTTTCCCCTTTGTGCTCCAACCTGACAACATGGCATATCACGGAAAATCACTAATGGTCCATAAGACGCTTGCACGTAAATTAAAATTCCCATCAGTCAAGGAATCATATGTTTCGATGCCAACATTCCATAACGCTTTCAATTCCACAATTAAAGGCTGCATATATACGTCAATACTGTTCTTTGGAGAATTTGGACCAGATATTAATGTTGAAAGAATCAAATTCTCTTGTTTCATGCATAACCAAGACGGAAGATTGTAGTTTACCAACAGAATTGGCCATGTACTATAACTTGAATTCATTGAACGATATGGATTAAATCCATCAGATGCTAGACCCAATCTTACATTACGATTTTCTGATGAAAAATCAGGATAGCGAGCATCCATCATTTTCTATGCCACACCATCAGCCGGATGTCTTAGTTTTCCATCTTCTTTTCGTTCCACTTGGTGCCATCTCATGAGTTTGGAAAATTCTTTGCACATAAACATCCTTTGTAACCTTGGTCTTAGAGGAAAGTACCTCATAACATTTGCCGACATTTTGGGAATCGACTTTGGTGGATCATTATTATCAATGATGTCTTCCTTTTCTTTTACATCCCACCTCGAAAAACCACAAATGTCACAAGCCTCTTTATCTTTATTCTCTGCCTAATATAACATGCAATGGTTTGGGCAGGCATGTATTTTATGGTAATCAAGACCTAAATCCTTAATTACATTCTTTGCAGCGTAGGAAGACAAAGGCAACTGGGCATCAGGAAAGTCTTCTTTTATAAGCTTTAGTAATTCCCCAAATGCAGACTCGTTAATTCCATAAGCACACTTTAAATGACAAAGCCTGATCAAGAAACTTAGTCGAGAAAATTTAGTGCAGCCAGGATATATCGGTTTTTTTCCTTCTTTAACATGCCGATAAAATTTCTCGGCCTCTGGATTTGGTTCTACTACAAAATCCCTGGGATTTTGACCAAATTTGTAAACCGCACATTTGAACATCACATCCAAATTATCCTCAAAATCCATCTCCGTTGCACAATCCATATGGTCATCAACTCCTAATAATTTTGTCTGTGAAACTTCACAAATCCACCCGGTATGTAATGGAGAAGGGCCATTAAAAATAAGATGATCGTATATGACATTTTCACAATACCAATTAAGTTCTGTACATTTTTTGCAGGGGCACTTCATCTCATCACCTACTTTATAAATGGGAAATGCATTTCTTAGAAAAGTTGTTACCCCTCTTACATATTATGCACTCGATCTCCGAAGTCCTATCCATATGTAATACTCACTATCCATTGTCACAATCTAACCACGGCCTAGCAAGACCAAATTTGATTCCACTAATAGTTTCAAGAAACAAGGGCTACCCTGTAAGGTTTGACTAAATTAGGAATAAAAACAAAACAAGTTAATAATTTACAAATATACATAATCAGTATGATGATACAAAGACGATTGTTTTGATATGAATTATCACTAACTTTTGGAACTGAGTTATCAGGATAATATATAAAACAAGCAACTAAGGATACTGACCACAAATTCATAACATTACATGACTGCACCAAAACAAAACAGTACAGATACAAAGACCATACAGGTGACACAAAGACGATGCAGTTGTACCTAATACAAAAAATGATGCAATAATTTAATTTTGTCTTCTAATGTTTAGCCCTTGAAGCTGGTCGTTAAGTCTACTAACGTCAGTTCGAAAACCAATAACTCGATATTGTTGCGTTGTAAGTTGATGTTATAATTCATTTGCGTACTCAGCGGCTCGACTTGGAAACTGTTAGTCAATCCACTGCCAAAAGGTACACCCTATGGGATAAACAAGACATCTAAAATAACGACGACCAATGTTGAATCCAATCGAAATAACATCTTCTACAGCGGCATACCCACAATCACACTTTATGATTGGTAAGTCAGCTTACTGTTCGTTAACCACTTGGTTGTTTTGATGCTGACGACGCAAGGAAGCACGACCATGCCGTCGCATCGCCCTTTCTGCACCTCGTTCTTCTTCTAGCCGTTGTCTTCGGAGTTCTTCTTGCTTAATTCATACTCAAGCAAATCTTCGTAGTGCCTTTCTTGCATCTCTATATAAAAATCAATACGAGTTTCTGGTGATGATGGGTTTGACAATCCTAGATCACCCATGCCCAGGGTATCTTCGTAGTCATACGCTGTAGGAAGAGAAATAGGCATTATTTAACTACAAACAGAAATAGACATTTAAACATTTAAATTGGATTTATTTTGTCTTCTAAATTTTGTTTCCACCTGTCGAGATAAGCATTATTTACCAATACATCAATGGTTTGGCAAACATAAAAATATAGAACTTGCATAATTTCAACACATGCAAACATATAAATACAACACTTCAAGTATAAAAAACCCTAATTTATGGCAATCGGTATACCTAAATCACCCAGAGACTTTGAACGTACACCAAAATAAGTTAGCGACGAAATCAACTAAATAAAACCGAAATGATGAAGCCCTAACTACCTGTAATTGTCCTAAATGATCCAAATTGGAGGTGTAAAGTTTGTAAAATAGGAGCAATCGAAGGTTTATAGTTTGTAACCGGAGGTACAGACTTACAGTAGCAATCAGAGGTGTTCTTGGACGGATTTCGTGGAGAGAGAAACGAATCGAAGGAGGAGTACGGGAGAAATTTGTTTTGGGGGGAAGTATTTCGTGAATGGGGAAACTATCGCGCCAAATTTTCACTAAGCTGTAGCAAGGATCGGCTTGAATCGTTGGATTAATCTACATCTACGGTTCTTTATTTTTTTAAACTGATATCGTGGATCGCTGACTTGGCATGTATTTATCTAATGCAACACTTTGAACTGGTGTAGCAAGGATCGGCTTGAACCGTTGGATTAATCTGCATCTACGGTTACATATTTGTTTAAACTGATAACGCGGATCGCTGACTTGGCATGTATTTATGTAATGCAACATTTTGACCTGATGTTGCACGTCACAGCACAAGAATTCCAACGGCAACACTGCGTTCACATCTAATGCAACAACAAATGAATGTTGTTGCAGAAGACCAAAGAATGCATAGCTATCGCCACACTTTTCATGCAACACACACAAATTAGTGTCGAATATGCCCACTTTTGTAGTAGTGATTTATGAGGTAAGTAGCTGTGACGACAAGGAATTTCGCTCGATCCGAATCGGTCGTTAAACCGACAAAGACCGTTCGAAACCCCTGATCGTTTTGAGAACAGGACAAATCAGAACGCAGACGGAAGAACATTTCATTGTTATTACAACAATTCCATCAGATACAAGAATACACAGAGTATGAATGAATAGATTACATTCGATAAATATTAGAGATTACAATAAATTACATAGCAGCGGAAAAACAATATAAAACAGAACTGAAAGTAATGCATGGATACAGAGCTTTCCAAGCATCGTTCCAGCTGTAAATCAGGATCCTGTGAATATAAATCTGCAAAACCAAAACTACTAGCTACCCGTGTCGAAAATAGGGGCATCCAGAGTTTAGGTTAAAACAATAAACTCCAGGTCAGTCATGTGACTGGTGTGAGAACTAAAACAAGAGAACAATTTCCCAAATATTAACCCCGAAGGCCGAAACCAACATCAGATCAATACCCAAGAAACCATTCTTCTTAGCTAACCTACAGCTAGTTTCTAAATTTCATATTCTTAGGGAAAGGTTCCCATTAATTTTATCAAAGATAAATTCTTTAAATTTATTCTTTAATCTCCCTTTGGATGTCATTTCAAACCAAATTATGGTTTTCCAAACTAGTCGGGATTAGCGAACCACACCGAAGTAATTATTTATTTTATTTCCCAATCCCAACCTATTCATCCCATGAAGCAAAACTGGTAATACTCCATATCTAACACCACGGTGTTATCGGTAAAATTAATTACCATTTCACGTTCAAATCTAATTAAAGATTTGACTATCGTTTTGGAGCAAAACTGGTGATACTCCATTCTCGCTCACTATCTAAATTTGATAATTTAAATTATCAATTCACATTTCAATCTAATTACAGATTCATTAAAACTCCTTTTACTGGGTTAAAGAACTAATGTTATTTAAAACACAGTTCATGACAAACCCAAATCACATTCTATTTATTATCGGGTTAAAGAACAAGTGTTATTTAAAACACCCTTCACGATAAACCCACAAATCAATTCTATTTAAAACCCATTTCAAATCCAATTTATTTATTTAAAAATAAATGGGTTTTAATTTTTGCTCAAAACTAGTTCATTTCGATAAAAATCTATTTTTATCTTTTCAAATATGGAGTTTTTCATCCCAATTTTTCCCAAATCATTTCTTATGATTTTACACAAATTATTGATATTTTTGATAATTTTATCAAGGCCCGTACAGTCGATTTCCAACAACGGCCATCGAACTGCACTTACAATGACCTTTTCCAAATTTGATTTGGACATAATTCCAAATCCAACCGTTAGATTTCAAATTTCTAATATTCGTTAGAAAGCTCTTTTCGATACGAACCCAACGGTTCCGGTTTTAGGAGAATCCGACGGTCGGATCTCCCGTAATGTCCATTCGAAGTCAATGGTCGAAATTCGCGAACTGCCGCGGCGTGTTCTATTCAGGCCATTATATATATAATATATATATTATATATATTTCGTTGATTACCTTTTTTAAAAACTAATTTTATAACTCATTTCAAATTTGTTTCAAAAACAATTTCAACCTTCATTTCAAATTCAAATCAAAATTGAATTTTCCCTTATAAATTCTTTTTACATTCATTTCTACTTGATTTCAATTCAAATCGATTTAAATTCTATTTCAGTTCGTTTTCTATTCAATTCAATTCAAATTCGTTTTCTATTCAATTCAATTCGAATTCATTTTCTATTCAATTCAATTCGAATTCGTTTTCTATTCAATTCAATTCAATTCGAATTCGTTTTCTATTCAATTCAATTCGAATTCGTTTTCTATTCAATTCAATTCGAATTCCATTTTCTATTCAATTCGAATTCCATTTTTAAATCTCTTTTCAATATTCATTATAAAACGAATATAATCGATATAAATATCGTTCACGTCAAAATAGCGCATCTCTAATCAACACGGCTTTATATTTTTCAATAACTTCGTTATTCTATTCAACAAATGAATCTATATTTCTTTCAATACATGACTCTATATTTTTGTCAACACATGACTAATCTCAACGAATGAGTACTGTCCACGTGTGACTATTTTTGTTATTTAATATATTTTATAAAAATTATGGTATCTATCGTTTGATTTAAATCAGACTCCAACCGTAAATTAGTAAGAGAACGATTCCCTCAATATTAACCCCGAAGGCCGAAACCAACATCAGATCAATATCCAGGAGACCACTCATCTTATCTATTTTCCAATTAGTTTCTAATTTTATATATGATAAAGATGTAAATTTTATTGTTAAAATATTTCGTTCAACACATGACTAATCTCAACGGATGAGTACTGTCAACACATGAACCTTTATTTTATAAAGAAGTTAGTTTCTAATTTTATATATAATAAAGATGTAAATTTTATTGTTAAAATATTTCGTTCAACACATGACTAATCTCAACGGATGAGTACTGTCAACACGTGAACCTTTATTTTATAATATTCTTTATTTTCCCAATTGGAATGAGGCCCAATCAATCACCATACAAAGTTAATTATATGGATTCCATACAACACATGTATATAATAGCAACGATAAATAATCAATCATCATCCAAAGTGCACTACTCTGTATAAGCATCAAATATAGATATCTAACGCTTATAACAGCCTGTCAATCAATCGATCGACATACAACTAATTACTGGGATTGGTGTATGCCATATTTTATCCCAATACCCGTGTGGGGTTTCAAACAATCAAACACAGATTTTATTTGTGCAGTTGGGCGATGTGTAAAATTTATCATCCCAATCAATATCAGTCAAATCAGTGTATATAAACAAATCGGCCGATTTGTTTATAAATATTCCTTTATTCACATTCACGTTACAAATTATATTTTTAACGAGAATTAATTTATTCATCCGTCTACATTTTATTATCGATTTCACATCAACATCACAAACAGATTTCATAACACATCAAACAAACATATAAGCCATCCATGGTCTGTGGACGACGGGTGTCGGGTGCTACTAAACACCGTCTGCATCCTAGTATATATTTATATAACTAGAAAAAATTAAATTAAAGGTGAGAAGCTCTCACCCAAGCTAAATCCAAACGCCTTGACTCTTCTTATGTAGAAGTCATTGCTGTTCTCGCCTTTTGTCACTTTCGTTACCCGTAGCCACTACATATATAAAAATCACATTTTTATATTCTTGCTATGTATATAAAAATCATATCTTTATAATTACTCCATATGGATAAAAATCCTATTTTTACATTGCTACTAGATAAAAAATTCCATTTTTGCCTCTTTACTATATAGATAAAAATTATATTTTTACATCGTTACTATATAGATAAAAATTATATTTTTACCACGCTATTCTCTATATAAAGATTTCGCCTTTTCAAATATAAAGATTTCTCCTTTTCAAATATAAAGATTTCGCCTTTTCAAATATAAAGATTTCGCCTTTTCAAATATAAAGATTTCGCCTTTTCAAATATATGATAAAAATCTTGCCTTTACCAATTCACTTTCATTATGAAAATTCTATTTTTATTTCGCCTTCATTCATATAAAAATCGAATTTTTATATAGTTACTGCCTAAATAAAAATCACATTTTTATATATAAGATCATATATTTCCTTCGAACAAAAATAAATTACATTTTCTAATCAAAGATCTAAGCTTTATAACGCCTCTCATATGAAAGAAAATCCGATTTTTATCGCATTTATATAAAGGAAAAATCCAAGCTTTTCTAAGTTAACAAAACCCATCTTTTCTGTTTTCCTAAACAAATTATAAACTATCTATTTATATATATTTAAAACAAATTTTAAACTAAAATAACAAAGGAAAACTCACTGTATGTTTCGTCTGAACCACATTCGAACAGCGCCGACCACCTAGGGCTTGCCATCACTAGACATAGGCGCCTCCTGAGCTGGATCGGAGGAGGGGCTGCTGCTGAGACGTTGTTGTGGGTTGCTGCTCGCTGTGCGTTTCGAAGAGGGGGGGGACTGTCGCCGGTCGTAAGGCTGAAGGAGCGGAAGGGGGCAACGGTGCTACAGTCTCGAGGCGGAGCTGCGATGCCGAAGGTGGCGGTGGGTCCACGGTGGATGGTTGGGCGTTGGGTGGTGTCGCGATTGATTGAGGGCGGTTTTGGGGTTCGTGATGAAGAGGACGGTGGCTAGGCGAGGCGCAGCGTGGGAGGAGCTCGGCCATGGGGCAGGCCGGTCAACGGTGGCTGCGGCGTCTCCATCATATGGAGCGAAGGGATTATCAGATCCGTTTTTTTTGTTTTTTTTCTTCTAACTGAGCGTTGACCGGAGAGGGAGAGAATAGAGGGTGGGCTCCTATATAATTTAATTAATTATTTTATTCCTTTAATTTTCAAAAAGTAACTTTTTATTTCAAAACCGAAATCGAACCCACCGACTAACGTCCCTAGCTAATTACCCCCATTCCGAATACAATGGGATATGTATCGTAAGCCAGTTTGGCTGTTTCAATCAGTTTCCGTCAAAATCAAAATATAAATCTATGTATTGAATTTGAACGCACATTTCAATTTACTAGGGTCACATACGGATCCTAAAAAATCCAGAAAAATAATTTCTAGCTTCTTATTGACGATACGGTCCTGACAAAACTAATTTCGTCGAATTCTGAGACCGTTTGAAAAATGGCCATTTTCCAGTCGATCAAATTCAACTGAAATTGTCAAAACACGTTTTCTTTTTCCACGCTTACATTTTGACTCAGAAAATTATGCAAATTGGAACCTAGCAATAATTTGACATCCCGGATCCAACAAAAGTGGTTTCGTCGAAAACCGAGGTCGTTTGCAAAATTTCCATTTTCAAGGGCCAAAATTCCATAGCGACTATTCTGAAATTTCAACTGGACATATCTTTTTATCCCCGCTATGAAATTTTGATTTTTCGGATTCGTTGGAAAGATACTCTCAAATAGATTCAACCATTTATGGTTTCACTAAAATCCGGTTTATTTTGCACCCGGTACATTCAATTGAATTTTGAAATCGAATTATCGAACTACCGCGCCATTTTCAATTCCTTTTATAATTATATATAATTATTTATATTCTAACGACGATCTATATAAATATATACATTCAAATTATATTCAAAATAAATTTCTCGTCGATATTATTTAAAATAGTTCATTTTAAATGTTCAAAATTCGCTAAAATTGCCAAAATAAAAATTTTAAACTGGCTCGTATTTCCGGGTTGTTACAGTAGCTATTAGTATACATTCATCCTAGAATTGTAAGGGTAAATTTGATTAAAAGAATAAAGATCTAGCTATTTCAAGAAGATGATTGTGTTTTCTCTCAACCACTCCATTTTGTTGAGGAGTGTATGCACATGAAGTTTAATGTATTATACCATTTTCAGTATAAATTTTCAAGGCAGTGGAACCACAAAACTCAGCAACATTATCAGATCTGATGATTTCTATTTTAGAGTGAAATTGTGTAAAGATAAGAGTATGAAATTTCTGTAAAATGGAAAGTGAATCAGCTTTAGAATTATAAGAAAAGTCCATGTGCATCTAGTATTATCATCCACTATAGTTAAAAAATATTTAAAACCATTGTGGGTGACATGATTATAAGGACCCCAAGTGCCAATATGAATAGGATCAATGGGTGTATCTGATTTTATAGTAGAAGTGGGAAAAGAATTTCTATGTTGCTTAGCTTGAGGACATATTTTACACAAATGAGATGGTTTGATAGAAGAATCAAAAGCATTAATTTGTTTAAATTGAATAAAAGGTATATGTCCAAGTCTACAATACCACAATTCAGGAGTACTATTTTTAAGCATGACATAAGAAGCAAAAGGCAATGTAATATCATTCATATGAGAATTTACAGAAGGTTTTGACATTGAAATATTTGTGATAGCATTGTTATCTGGAGATTTATTTAAATATGACTAAAACAGTAGCAATATGCTTACATTCAAACTCAGTGTTAACAATGAAAAGCTCTTTAATCTCATTGCCAATCACAATTGTCTTCTTCATCAAAGGGCCATGGAGGAAGCAAAATTTTGGAGTGAAAAGAACATTAGTGTCGTTGTTTATCAGAAGTATTCTTACAGAAACAAGATTGAAGCAAAATTCTCGTACGTGTAGAACATTGCGTAAAGTTAAAAAGATGAAAGAGCAATTGTACCAGAATGTAAGACATTACATGTTTTGCCATTTGGCATGGTAATAAGAATTGGTGTAGATAATGAAATGTATTATGCGAAAAGATTGAGATGAGGAGTCATATGATTTTTTGCTCCGCTATCAATGATCCAAACAGGTTTAGGTTATGAAGAAATAAAACAAAAAATCTTACTAGCCAAAAAAGCACTTGAACAAGATGATGAAGCAACATTTTTGTTCTTCAACAGAGCTAACAATTGATTATACTGTTCAGTGGTAAATGCAAAAGAAGTTGAATCAGTTGATGAAGAATTTGAAGATGAGGCTTTAGCCACTGCTCGAGGTCCTTTGCCTAGTGGATATCTAATTTTCTTCCATCATTGGTCTGCAGTATGACCACCAATCGAGCAATGATCACATAATACAGTGTGACCATGCAAATTCCAGCAAGTATCAACAATGTGACCACCTATCTTACAATGATCACAAAACAAATATCCTCTACCACTTCTAATAGTACCACCACGTCCTCGAGAAGAATTTTGATTGCCTCTGTTTGGATTCTTAGAATCAATAAAGCGTTGAGAAGCCAAAGCAGACCTGAGATTAGTTATTGAAGATCTAGATGAAACTTGCTTATTTCCTACTTCTCGTTGTTCTTCTTCTTGCAACAACAACCTATAAACTGGGGTGGCTGAATCATCAATATTTGCGCATGTACAGAGTTATATGAATAATTCAAACTTGCTAAAAAATATACCACTTGTTGATCTTGAAGTAAATCATGAATTAGAACACCAAACCACATACAGACACTCGATCTTCAAGCAACAGAGCATATTCATCCCATAGAGTCTTCAATTTCATATAATGAGCTGTTATCGAAGAAATATCTTGTGAAAGCGTAGATAAGGATCATTGTATTTGGAAAAGACGAGTTCGATTAGATCGAGCAAATCGAACTGCAAGATCTGACCAGATAGCAGCAGCAGATCGGTAATAGAATACTGATTGAGCAATATCATTTTCAACTGAGTGTAATAACCATGAAATCACCATATTACTGCAGCAATCCCATTGTGATTCAAGCACTGGATTTCCAACTGGACAAAGACCAGTCACAAAACCTAATTTGTTCTTCGCCATCAATGATACTTCGACTGATCGTCTCCAATGACTGTAATTGCGATCGGTAAGAGGAACAGTGGACAGAACATAATTTGGGTGATCTGAATGATGGAGAAAAAGTTCATCGTTGAATGTAAGAGAGGATGGGTCAGAGGAAGTTGAAGAGGATGAAGATTGATGTGGAGAAGGAGGGGAGGAGGCAGTTGCTCAAATACCATGTTAATTTTAGGTCACCATTAAGGTTTTGGGGACGAAATAGAAAAACGGAAACAAACTTTTTATTTCTCACGATACCTCAACGAACCGAAAGAATAAAATGTACATATCTTTATATAGTAGCAGGCCTAAATATTTGGCACAATAGAAAATACAACACAATCCAAATAACTCTCAACATCAAGCTTGAAAGAGTGCTTTTAATACCTCGTCGAATCCCAACTAGCCCAAGGTTTATATAAGTTATTCAGCAGTGACCAACCCTATTTGCATAAAAGAGCCTTATTAAATTGATGAAGATTTAGAACCCCTAATCCATCCATATTATGCAGCAACAGACACTGTCCCATGAGACAAGAAAATTGGCCAGAGGAATTGAATAGGTTCCTTTCCAAAAGAAACACACGTCTAAGTGAATCAATTTTATTAACATGAAATCCAATATTAAGGAATATTGCCAATAAAGAATTTAATGACAATAATTATATAATACTACCAGCATGAGATGAGAAAATCCCTTCAGCCTACCGTTCTAAAAGCAGTCTTTTCAAAAATAGGAGCACATTCTTCCTTCGGAGTCTTAGTTGGACGAAGGGAAATACCAAAATATGGAGTAGGAAAGGAGTGCAGAATGAAATGCAGAGTTCTAGATCCAAATGAGTAGATTGTTGGAAAGTGACATAAAGATAACACTCTGGTTGAAATTGATCTGCAGACCAGAGATAAGCTCAAAACAGTAGAGAAGAAGCTTGTGAGAAGCAATCAATTGTGGAGTGGGTAAGAGAAGATGATTGTATCATCGGTAGGTTGGAAGGATAAATGGCCAGAAGGAAAAATGTTAGTTACAATTCATTACAGAATGCCAACGTTAAAAAAAATTATTATGGCAAATGTATCAACTACTAGGTTAAAAAATAAGAGAGAAATAGGGTCACCTTATCTCAGACCTCTTGAAAGCGAAAAAAGGACTACCTCTCTTGCCGTTAATGCAAACAGAAAAGGAAGAGGTCAAAAGTAAGGAAAATTATATTTTAACCCATGTTTTTAGTTAGTAGCCCCCCTCTAAAATTAATAATTTTTAATTAAAAAACTACCCTTATTGTGTTACCATCTCAATTTCTTCTCGTTTGCTTAAACAATCAAGTACTTTTCTCACTATGTGAAAACATCGATATTCAAAACCCTAATTCTTAAAAATGTTGAAGAAAATATTCAATTGTAAACAACTATTTGATGGATTTTGAAGGAGAAGATGATTTCTTATCGTAATCACAACAGGTAATTCAAAAATTAAGATTTTTTTCAAAGTTTGGAAATAAGTTAAAAACAGTTGATGAAGACGAAAACGAGGGAATCGTGGTACAACCATGTATGGGAACTACGAAGACAAACAAAAAACCAAGTATAGAACCAACGTGGAAATGGAACTATCAACGGGCTATATCAACGTGGAAATTGAACTACCTAGTATATCATTTGTTTATTTTTTCAACATTTTATTTATACTTTCTAATTTTTTTCACAGATTGTGCCATCCCGAAGTGATGAAGAATTGCGTGATGAAATGGTTTTGGATTATTCATACGAATTCACGACATATGATGTAAGTTGATTACAGTTAATATTTAAACTAGTATTATAAACCGTTGAACACACTTTTTTTATGGATTAACTTCTTTTTAGGTATTTTGATAAACCACGGAAAAAAGACTTTTGGGCAGTCAACCTTCCATGTATATAACATACGTGTTTACTTGTCTTTCCATGTTGACTTGATACATGGTTTTCTTCTTTACCATGTATTTACATAGCGATATTGTGACGGAAATGCTATAAAATATTCCAACCCATATTTTTTTCGGTATTTTTTTTATCATTTCAACTAACATAGTATTTTTTATTTTGAGTGAATATATTTCCATCTAGGTAAAAATTAATCGATTGGATTCGAGATACCCGGAAACGCCTTGCCTTTGTTATCATAATACTGAAATCAGATACTGGTGCTTCGATCAAAAAACATAGAATTATGTTTTGTTGTGAATGAAGTGGTGCGTACAAGAAGTGAAAGGATAAAATCCCGAAGAACCTGAGATTGACGGGTACAAAAAGCGCAACTGCCCCGACTTTAGATGATTAGCGATTATATGTTGTTAATGGTGTTCATAATCATTCTAAATTGAAACATACAGAAGGTCATTCCTATGTTGGTTGACTAACGGAAGATGAGATAAAGTTAGTTATGGAGATGCATAGGAACTTGGTAAAAGCAAAAGAAATTTTAGCGACCATTAAAAGAAATAATTCTTCAAATTCTACCAAAATCATGACGATTTACAATGTAATCAAAGCACAGAATGCTATAGAGCGTGCGGGGTGTTCTCAAGTTCAATATTTGCTTAGTAAATTTAAGCAGTTTGGTTATTTTGAATGGCATCGTAGAATATTAGACGGAGCAGATATTATTATTTAAAGATATTGATATTTTTTAGGCACATCCTGTCAGCTTGGATTTTCTACGTACATTCCCCAGGGTTATTATGTTAGATTGCACATATAAAACCAATAGGTACAGAAAGCCTTTACTAGAGATTGCTGGGGTTACTTGCATAGATCTTACATTCTGTATTGCAGCATATTTAGTGGTGGAAACCGAGGATATATATATATATATATACACACACACACACACACATATGCTTTAGAGCGTTTGAAATCATTTATGATTGATTGAGAAGTAGAATTACCAATGAATCTTCATTTCTAATAGAGAAATAACATTAGTAAATACTATTGGATTTGTGTTTTTGAACTCTGCTCATATGTTATGCACATGACATATTAAAAATAATTTTCTAACGCATATGCAAAAGAAAGTCAAAGGAATGAAGCTTGAAGAGAAAAGTCATTTTTGTTTGATTGGAATGAGCTGGTATGTTCATAGAATTTTGTTGCTTATAATGAAAATATGAAAGTGTTGCATGAAAAGATTTATGTATCTCCCACTGATTCCGGGAGGGCATCAGTAAAGAATAACTAGGTTTTCCAATCCTTGGACTTGTCAACAGGGTCGTTGATCAAGGACTTCTCAGGGCTGGCTCGATACAAAGTAGGGTTGGCTTTGCTAATTTATCCAACCGAAGAAGGGTATAAAGAACCGAAGGGCTTAAGGATTGGCCTCTTGATTCACAAGTAGTCATCTCCAAACACCACATGTAGGTATACATGTTTGGAGATAGCTGAATGGTAGTGAGATAGGTCTATCGGAGAAAGCGTAGCATGAAGTCCGGGAAACGAAAAAAACCCACTATGCTAGATGTGGATAGTAGCGTAAGCAAAAAATCCTCCCGGTGGGTTGTTGATGGAGGATACTTCGGGTGGTGGAATGGCTTCCACATCAGAAATAAGGAAATTTTCGAGGATGGCGTCCATTACCTTTTAGTTGTGATTAGAGACTTTCTGGAAATAGCAGCAATTTTCTCAGGCCTTTTCTTTACTATCTACGGAGGTGGTATAGATGATTCACCGACTGTAAGGAATTCCTTCGGAGAAGACTTCTAGAAACCTTTCTTTTATGCATGATTCTGCCAGGTGATGTTCTTTTATAATTATAAAGCCATAATACTTAAAAATTAAAAAGGAAAGTGCTCTATGTACCATTTCCATTAGAAGCACTACGGGTTAATAGATGAAATAACCAAAAAAGTGCTTCTAGAAGATGCATGTTTCAGGCTTTAATAATCAATCACTTAATTGTATCCTAATTATTCAGCCTGAAGCGCGTAGCCTTTACATATCAAAAACACTCAATTGAATTATAATTGTACCCGAATTAGATTTCAATCTAAGAAGCATATTAAATACATAAAAAGGTAACAAAAATTTAAGAAAGCTGAATTGAAATCAAAGGATGTCAAATCATGATAGAAATTCAAAAAGTTATATAGAGTCTTGCAATCGGCTCTATTGATTTGCTTAAACCCAAAACCGATTATTGATTAATCAAAAGACCAAGAAAACCTTATATAAGTCAAAATCCATGGGTCGATTGTGTAACACCCCATATCTTTTGGAGCCTAAATTTCAACAAAAATTGAAAATCAAACCCATCTGAGCATGGAGAGTATAAATTAGATACCTACATATAATGAGCATAATCAAAGTATAATAAAACTAACTCACAGTTCAAACTAGGTAGGATAAAAAGTATCGACTTAGGAAACTATTTCAAAAATGAATCGCCATATTAATACCGAGCATGAGAGAACAAGAATAGAAAACCAAACTTAAATACTCGTGAAGAACTATCTTTCTCAAGATAAACTTGAGAGTTGTTATGAGTAAGGGGTCAGAACAACAAGTCCTGGTGCGTAGAAAATGTATAACACTGCCTGCATTACAAAAATGCATCCCATTTGGTTTCACACAAATCATATATCTGACAAAACTAGTAATTCTAACCTAGTATTGAAAGGATTACGCATGGTGATTAACTATCATACCCAAGGTAGCATTTCCTAGAAATAGATTATCGTAATATACTGAATAGAACTTTTCCTCAAAAGTTTAAAGCATTTAATTCACCATCCTAATAGATACATAGACTATGAGGCGGGATTTCCAATCATATTATATTTTACTAATTAAAGATGGTTACTTATATAGCCACTTATGGCCTCACTTGTAATGTTGTATATAGGAGGATCCATACGATCACTTAATACCTTACTAGGTGGTTTACTATATGCTAAAAGAAATAATTGGACACTACTAAGCCCTTCTAATTCAAGGCTTCCGTCACTGACGCACATGCCAACCCCGTATAATGCGAGAGATAGTAAGCAGTCGCTTATTAGCTCAGCAAAGCGGACGACTGACAGTCATTTATGACCTTCCTCTGGCAGACCCCCGTGTTACTATCTAACCGACCTTATTGGATAATCCCCTAAGTCAATTAATAATCCTTGCAAGATAGGCATATCTATGGTTATGGTACCTCTGTGGTCGTCATTTAATACCTTATCCCAAGGTGGACTCAAGCCCCAGTCACTTAACTACCTAGAGGAAGTGACTTTTATAGAGATTACCGATCTCGCACCCAATTAGTCATATATTACTTCTTATTTATGAGAAGGTGAACTATCTGATAGCTTAGTGCCTGTTAAGGGCGGATTATATGACTCTACCCTTATAGGGAAGTGTAACAACCTGTAAATCCGTACCAATTTGAGCTGACTAATATCATGCACATTCAACTCAAAATGCACAAAAGTTTAGATCATTAATAGAAAGAAACAAGATGATGGGGAATATAAGAAAGAACTAATAGAATAGAAGAAAAAGAAGAAGAACATCAAAATCTAAACAGTATCAGAGTAAACATGAATCTCACAGCGGAACAATAAAAGATAATGTATAACATAACTTTTTGAAATACAAATCTGAATTTGTATATATATATATACATACCATATCAGGATATAACTCATATACATCACAGCGGAAATAATCTCTAATAACTAGTGGTGAAGCTTCCTGCTTTTAGCTCCTCTAAGTAAATCTGCAAAGCCTAAACACTTGACTGCTCATACAAATTTTGGGCACCCAAGAGTTTAGGGAAAACATACAAAATAAACTCTGGGTCAGTCATGGGACTGGTGTGAGTAAACTCCAACCATATTGTTTAATTTTGAAAACCCTTTTGAACAAAAGGATAATAGTAAGACCAACCCACATATAAATATGGACGGTTTTTACCTTACTATAACCAAACCATTTTTGATATCAAAATCCAGTGATATTATAATAATGTCTAATCAAATAGCAGAACGCTTGCATCTCACGCTCCCCATACATAGTATAAAATCAAAAACCGCAGGGCGCTTACTGGAGATTGGATTCCAACTATGACAAGGTATGGGACCACCTCCCGATTATTGTACTCTAGAGGGGATACACCGGGGTTCAACAGGAACATCTTGCAATCCGGCCCACACATGACCGACCACTCATTTCTCTTGAGTGTATCAAATATATTGCCACCTACGGTTGGGCCCACATAACCGTTATCCGAAGATACAGAAACGAAAGAAGAACAAATACGAATTTTCTCTAGATGGTGACAATACACCCTAATGGGAATGACCCACATAGCCATGTTGCCTGCCCGATTTCTGTTATTTCCCGGTTGTGAGGCTTGAGGTTATAATCGCTCCAGAACATCTGATCACCATTCACTTTGAATGTCACATCGTCAAACCCGTTAATTCACTAATTGATTTCCATAAATATCACAGGTATAAAAAGCTAAGAGGAACGAATTCTTCAGCCACCAGACGTAATACCTTTAAGAGATCAACCGTTCATGATTTGTTAGGTATACTCTGTCAGACACTCGTCCATACAAGTTGTCCTGGGACTGGACAAACAGAAAACAGCATTCTGGAACAGAACAACCCTTGCATTTCACTCCGTATTTAATTGTCTTCAGCAGAATCTAATTCGCAACGCTTATGCCAATACGGAGTGATTTTCGGATAATAAATCCAACCGGTCTCTCCGTATCGACAACGATGGTCAAAACACTTCGATAATCGGTTATTTAAGTACCAAAGTAAAAACAACATCCATTCAAAAGTAAACTAAACATCAAACAATCACTAGCCCTTTTTAATTAATATTAATTTTCCCATTTCTTATATGATCTAGGACAAATGTCGAATGACACATTATATAAACTCAAATGTTTTTGTCACATTCCCATATTTTAAAGAGTTCCCTTCAGTACGGGTAATATATATCACATCTCAATTATTTATTTCTACTTCCAACTTCGTATAATTCATTTACACTTCTTCGGGGAAAACATAATTATTTTCTTATTACTTGGGATAAGTGAATTTCCAACCTTTCTGGGGAATAGTGATATATATAATAATCATGCTTAAGCCTGGTTAACATCATTAATTATCATTACAATTCAAAACTCGCAATGCGCTGCGATATCTCCTTTATAACTAATTTCGACATAACAGTCACGCTTAAGTCTAGTCAACAACGTTATTTTATCGTTATAGTTCAAAGACTTACTATACGTTGCAATATCCCTTTTTATAACTAATGTCATACGCTGCCATATTCCTCTTTATAACTAATCTCGACGTCTCCGTCCGTTACAAACTAATACCATCCCTCGATAATAGTGAAGTCGTTCAAGTTGGGGTATTTTATTTTCCTCTCAGACCTTGATTGACAACGTTCTTATCTTAGAATAGATATACGTCCGTAACTCTAATCCATCATTACTTATAATATGTATCAGACCGTATTTTCTGGATTAATTTGAAATATGGTTTTATAACACCATATCCTTACTTTGAAACTTGGTTGTTCATAACTATTTATATTAAATATTAGTTCTTTGCTTCATCTTACTTATACAATTCCATTTGTGATTAACGTTCTACTTTCAATTCAAATTATTTTACCTAATTCAAGTACCTCTCATGCAAAATCAATATTATCTTAATTGAATTCCATTTAAGAACAATTTCATTAATTAAAGAATTAAATAGTTAATTAACTTCATCATTGTTGAAGTAAACAGTTTACTTCATTATTAATTTAAATAGATTAGTTGCTTACCTTACACATATTAACTAATTATATTAGTTCAATAATCATTTAACCTCCATTAAATAAAAAGGTAAGTATTAATTGAGAAATCTTATTGATTTAAAAAATTAATTTCTAAGCTATTATCACTTGATTAATTGAAGATCAATTAATCAAATAATTATTTTCTAACAAAACAGTTGATTGAATCAACTTCAAACCATCAGTTAATTCTTTAACTGATTTTAATTACTTCTCTTCATTTGATTAATATAATTAATTCAATTATATTCTTTAACCGATTGTTTTAAAATAATTATCCAACATTTTCTCGCAGGATACTTACAACCTTATAAACTTATTTAAATGTCGAACAAACGTTTATATTCACTTTATACAAACTAACTACATAATGTTTATAACAGAACTCCTATTATAATTCTAACTTCGCTTTAATTATAAAAATATTATTTTTATAATTTAACTTCGTTGAATTGTCTGACGATCATTCAACGTCTTAACCAAAAAGATGAATTTACGATCGTCTGGTGCCACTTTCTTAATCGATATCGTCTATAGATTAAACCAAAATAAATGTTGAATTTCCATTCGACATTAATATCCACACAGGGTTTCAATGTCTTTTGGGTTCAAACAGTGCATATAAAACAATAGTGCATATATATTGAGGAATCCGGTTGGATTCCTCCAACCGGTTTCCTCCATCCATAGATATTTGTCAACACAATTAACACTAATTCCATACTAGGTAATATCATAATCGATGGAATCAGTATCCAACCAATGATGTGTACATATCCAATGATATATATATTCCAACCAATTTAATTGTAATCTACATAAACAACCATCACACAACATTCAACCATTATTTATCAATATTCAGATATAATTATAATATTTTAAAATAAAACAGAGTTAGTGAATTTACTCACCTTTGCGCGTTAACCATTAAATAATGATTTGCTTCAGTTGATTAAACTGGGCGTTCAATTCTGCCATAAATCCAAACGAGCTCCAAACAATTTCAACCCAGCTTCATCGCGTAGTCTGCGTCCACATGATCCCAACGGATCAAACCGTTCACGACTGCTTTATATACTTCGGCCCAATCGAAATTGACCGAGATCAACTACTACGGTCACTTCCTTCCTCAATACATATATTTTGCTTATTCTTATTAAATGGGCTCGACCTATAATCATGGCCCATGCAAAATAAGACCACCCGCCCAACATTCATGTACCACCCTTTGTTCGTATTTTCTTCGTATAAACTTTCTCCTAAACAGTATCTTTCTTCTTTAATATGAAAGAACCCACGTTTCCACAGTTTTGCTGATCCATATCTTCACGCCTTATCGTCTTCTCACCACAAAAATTGAGGAAAACTCCACCCTTAACTTTTCCAATCAAAACTCCATGTATCCCATGATAACTCTTCCTCCCGTTTTTAAGGTTCAAGCTCAACACGTTGAGGTAATATGTCCTATCCATTCTAGCAAGGAAGCACAGCACTTCAACTTCCATCCCTTCTTCATACTTACTCTCCAGTTTATTTCCCATTTTCTGTTTCTTTACAATCCACTTCAAGTATCACGCACCTAAAACTCCTCCATTTTCCATGCTGACCCCAACGTTAAACCTATCACTCCAACAACAACTTGCATCTCTTTCACTTTGTCTCCATACATCACGCCTCCCCACTTTAAATCCCATGTCTAGACTTCTTCCCACTGACCATCGTAATGCATTCTTTCCTTTCCAAATTATCAGCACTGGACTCCCAACTCACACCTTTCTTTAACATGCACACTCTATCATTGAATTGACTCAACTCCCCATACAATGCTACTAAAGTCCCTATGTCACTCAAACAAGAATTACCATTTTCCCCTCCAGTTTAACTTCCTTCCAGAAATTTGAGACATACGCCCAGTCTAGCGTTTTCCCCCATTTAATCATAACACCCTGTTTTTTTCACTTAACGTCCATTGAGTCCTGTGCCAAGTTCTAGAACACTTTGCTTTTTTTTTTCGAATTTGAAAACATTGCGTTGAGTCGCCAAAAAGTATCATCACAGAGAGAGATCTCAGCCGAGCTCAAGTATATTGATATCGCATATTTTTAGAGGAGGAAGTGAATTGGTTTTATATTTTGACCGCCATCAATATATACGGCTTGTTTCCTATTCGAAGTGAATGAGAAAGAGGCATCGCATCGACCCGATATTTATACACCCAGAAGCTTAACATTTAAGTAAAAGTACAGTAGCTTTTACTTAACGCATTAGTCTAAACTTTATAGTTGGCATGCTATTCCTTGCCAATGAAGTAATAGCTTAGCTTAGGTAATGCGTGCAATAGCTGCCTCTTAGCATGTGCAGATAGGTCCTTGTATTGATAGTAAAATGTCAAGCAGCTGTCCATCCGTAGCAGTAGTCATTAATTCTAGTAACACAAAATCTGCGTCCGTCCTTCGTTAGTGTACTGTTTATAGTATTGTATAGGGTAACTTTTTGACTTAAGATGTCCATACAATTGGATGGACCAACGTGAACATGAAGGAATAGGTACTATTATAACTTATATTATAACTTATGTTATTTGTGTTATGTAATCACTGCTAATTAAATATCTAATGGGGTGTATTTGAGAAGCAAATCCCTTACACATATTCCCAGTATAGTACACGAAGCCTCCCGTGCAGTAACATATAGACAGAGAAACTAGTAGTAGGAGACATGTAGGGAGTACTTGATAGGTCTTGTTGCGTGTATGTATACAATTGAGAGCCAGTCTCCAGTTGTACATGCACAAACAAGCTGTGTTGGCTGAAGGACATACGACTAAAGGTAGTTCGGTACAAAGGAGTATCTATTTGTTTGTTCCATTACTTTATCTCCAAATTCGTATTGCTAGGGTGAAGTTAGTCCGCATTAGTAAATTTCATAGGGTGGCTTGATATGTGTTTATACAAAGTAGTTTATCGGTACGCTACGTAAAACCCCATTTTCATATGTGTTGCTATGGACAAAAATAAAAATACAGTCATGTCCAGCGAGGTGCCACGATCCCAAAAGTATAATAATATCGGTAGGTTAACTTATATTGTGAAACCCCAAAATATTGATATAGGGTGCAAAATACTCCAAATATAAAGTTGCATATTTAAATTAATTAAAAATTACAGTAAAATTCTAAAAATTTAATTATCACTACGTCTCAAAAGAATTTTGTCCAGATTCAAAACCGATATGTAGTTATAACAAATAAACCGTTACGGTCGATAAACGATTTTATATCGACTATTAGAATATTTGATTTGGACATATCACACAATCTATAATGCAAAAGATCCATTTTTCACTTCCATTCGAAAAATACAGTTCAACAGATTCCAACGTTTCTTGTTTCGAAGAAATCCAACTAATAACGTGTCCTGTACACTTAGTTGAAGTTCAGAACGTTAAATTACGAACTGCCGTGACATTACGGGCTCGATTATATTTAATATATATTTTTATACGTTCAACTTCGTTTTAATAAAAAATATAAATCTACTTATATTACGAATTCAATATTTAAACTAATTTAAACAAACCGATAAAAATGTGGGACGTTACATTCCTTGCCCTTTAAAAGAATTTCATCCCCGAAAATTACTAAGGTAGGGAAAATGCTATAATCCATATTATAACCAGGTTAAAAATCTTTTATTTTACTTCTTAGTTTTAGTTTTAATTGAACTAATTAATTATTTCAATTAAAATATTAATTCTCTTTTTGTTAATGAATATTTTCAAAATTCTGAAAATTTCCTAATAGCTTAATTTTTGGAGAATTTTGCCAGAATCTCCTCTGCACGGCTCATTCAGTACTACTACAACTTGCCTCTCTGGGAATTTCCCAATCTCAAAAGAAAATCAAATAGCCTAGTGGCTTGCCAAACTGGCTCATAAATATCTCATATCCAATACAATATAAACGTGTACCCTTTTGTCGGGCATTCAACTTTATCTCTGCCATTTGCTATCACTTTAGCATATATCCAAGCATTTCCAACTGATCTCCAATTAATCCATTCTCAAATCAAATCATTCGCTTATCCAAGCCGAATTCCATTTCAATTTCCAATTCCAATCTCGACTCCATATCTTTACTCCACAATCCAATTTCATAACCAAGTTTGGTTCCGTTCCAAATCTTATTTCACAAGTTCAATTACTTTGCCAAGTTAAATTCTGTTCCAATACGATTTCCGTTTAACTGGCTTTAATTCAATTCCAATTTTATTTTAGTACCATAAATTTAATTTCTCCTTAATTGTTTTTGTTAATCTCCATTTTATTTGAAAATCTTTACTTAATTTCTTAAGTAAAAGTTTTTTTCTTCATTACAAATTCATCCTGTATACTTGTTTTAATTCAAAATTATATCGGCTCGAGAGTTTTAAACAGCTTTGCCTTTCTAGAATAAATATTCCTTTTCAGGATTCAAAATAATTTGTTTTCTCAAAACAATATCTTTTAGTAGTAATCCGTCACTTTAGAAACTCGAAAATGAGTACTGATGATGTGGCCATCCATCATCAGTATTATTTTCTAGCTGCCAAAGTGAGTTCAATACTATATTACATTCAAAACTCATTTTTCAAACACTTTTATCTTGAAATTTACTTCCAAATATCCTTTCCAAATGCTTGAAATACATTTCCAAATCTCTCCCAGGATTTTAAATTTTCCATATATTCAATTCAAATTTTATTTACAACACCTTTCCAAGTTTCTAGAGTTTTATTTCAATTCTAGTTTTAAATTCAGATTTAGTTCATCTGATTTTGCATATTATACTTATATAATATTTTGATTGGTTATTTATATAACCAACTCAATTATAAATCTTATTAGATCATAATAATGATCAATACATCTAACATACTACAATAATCTCAAGATATATACTTCTCTTATATCAAAAAATATATTTCGGGTAAAATTATTTTATTCACCCAGCTTTTAAAACAACATTGTGTCGAATTTCTCCATCCAAGCGTTTATAAATCCCTATCGACCATGTTAGCTAAATGCGTCGATCTCGAATTTATATACCACTCAACATATCAATCAACACAATATAAAACAATTTTTATACTAATTTACAAATACGCGCTCATATATATACACTCAAACTCAATCTAGAGTATTACTAACTCCATCTCTATTGAGTCACGCCACAGAGCCAAGGTAATCACTTAACCTTCAGCTCTGATACCAACTGTAACGACCCATAAATCCATAGCAATTTGAGCTGACTAATATCATGCACATTCAACTCAAAATGCACGAAAGTCCAGATCATTAATAGAAATAAATAAGAGGATTAGAAAGATAAGATAGAACTAATAGAATAGAAGAAAAAGAAGAAGAACATCGCAATCTAAACAGTATCAGAGTAAACACGAATCTCAAAGTGGAACAATAAAAGATAATGTATAACATAACTTTTTGAAATACAAATATGAATTTGTGTGTGTATATATATATATACATGTACGTACCATATCAGGATATAACTCATATACATCACAGCGGAAATAATCTCTAATAACTAGTGGTAAAGCTTCCTGCTTTGAGCTCCTCCAAGTGAATTTGCAAAGCCTGAACACTTGACTTCCCGTACAAATTTTGGGCACCCAAGAGTTTAGGGAAAACATACAAAATAAACTCTGGGTCAGTCATGGGACTGGTGTGTGTAAACTCCAACCATATTGTTTAATTTTGAGAACCCTTTTGAACAAAAGGATAATAGTAAGACCAACCCACACATAAATATGGACGGTTTTCACCTTACTATAACCAAACCATTTTTGATATAAAAATCCAGTGATATTATAATACTGTCTAATCAAATAGCAGAACGCTTGCATCTCACGCTCCACATACATAGTATAAAATCAAAAACCGCAAGGCGCTTATTGGAGATTGGATTCCAACTATGACAAGGTATGGGACCACCTCCCGATCAATGTACTCTAGAGGGGATACACTGGGGTTCAACAGGAACATCTTGCAACCCGGCCCACACATGACCGACCACTCATTTCTCTTGAGTGTATCGAATATATTGCCACCTACGGTTGGGCCCACATAACTATTATCCGAAGATACAGAAACGAAAGAATAATAAATACGAATTTTCTCTAGATGGTGACAATACACCCTAATGGGAATGACCCACATAGCCATGCTGCCGGCCTGATTTTTGTCATTTCCCGGTTGTGAGGCTTGAGGTTATAATCGCTCCAGAACATCTGATCACCATTCACTTTGAATGTCACATCGTCAAACCCGTCAATTCACTAATCGATTTCCAAAAAATATCACGGGTATAAAAAGCTAAGAGGAACGAATTCCTCAACCATCAGACGTAATACCTTTAAGAGATCAACCGTTCGTATTTTTTAGGTATACTCTGTTAGACACTCGTCCATACAAGTTGTCCTGGGACTGGACAAACAGAAAACACCATTCTGGAACAGAACAACCCTTGCATTTCACTCCATCTTTAATTGTCTTCAACAGAATCTAATTCGCAACGCTTATGCCAATACGGAGTGGTTTTCGGATAACAAATCAAATCGGTCTCTCCGTATCGACAACGATGGTCAAAATACTTCGATAGTCGGTTATTTAACTATCGAAGTAAAAACAACATCCATTCAAAAGTACAACTAAACATCAAACAATCACTGGCCCTTTTTAATTAATATTAATTTTCCCATTTCTTATATGATCTAGGACAAATGTCGAATGACATGTTATATAAACTCAAATGTTTTTGTCACATTCCCATATTTTAAAGAGTCCCCTTCAGTACGGATAATATATATCTGATCTCAATTATTTATTTCTACTTCCAACTTCGTATAATTCATTTACACTTCTTCGGGGAAAACATAATTATTTTCTTATTACTTGGGATAAGTGAATTTCCAACCTTTCTGGGGAATAGTGCTATATATAATAATCACGATTAAGGTTGGTTAACAGCGTTAATTATCGTTACAGTTCAAAACTTGCAATGCACTGCGATATCTCCTTTAAAACTAATTTCGACATAACAGTCACGCTTAAGTCTAGTCAACAATGTTATTTTATCGTTATAGTTCAAAGACTTACTATACGTTGCAATATCTCTTTTTATAACTAATGTCATACGCTGCGATATTCCTCTTTATAACTAATCTCGACGTCTCCGTCCGTTACAAACTAATACCATCCCTCGATAATAGTGAAGTCGTTCAAGTTGGGGTATTTTATTTTCCTCTTAGACCTTGATTGACAACGTTCTTATCTTAGAATAGATATACGTCCGTAACTCTAATCCATCATTACTTATAATATGTATCAGACCGTATTTTCTGGATTAATTTGAAATATGGTTTTATAACACCATATCCTTACTTTGAAACTTGGTTGTTCATAACTATTTATATTAAATATTAATTCTTTGCTTCATCTTACTTATACAATTCCATTTGTGATTAACGTTCTACTTTCCATTCAAAATATTTTACCTAATTCAAGTACCTCTCATACAAAATCAATATTATCTTAATTGAATTCCATTTAAGAACAATTTCTTTAATTAAAGAATTAAATAATTAATTAACTTCATCATTGTTGAAGTAAACAGTTTACTTCATTATTAATTTAAATAGATTAGTTGCTTACCTTACACATATTAACTAATTATATTAGTTCAATAATCATTTAAACTCCATTAAATAAAAAGGTAAGTATTAATTGAGAAATATTATTGATTTAAACAATTAATTTCTAAGCTATTGTCACTTGATTAATTGAAGATCAATTAATCAAATAATTATTTTCTAACAAAACAGTTGATTGAATCAACTTCAAACCATCAGTTAGTTCGTTAACTGATTTTAATTACATCTCTTCATTTGATTAATATAATTAATCCACTAATATTCTTTAATCGATTGTCTTAAAATAATTATCCAATATTTTCTCGCAGGATACTTACAGCTTTATAAACTTATTTAAATGTCGAACAAAGGTTTATATTTACTTTATACAAACTAACTACAGAATGTTTATAATAGGACTCCTATTATAATTTTAACTTCGCTTTAATTATAAAAATATAATTTTTATAATTTATCTTCGTTGAATCGTCTGACGAGCATTTAACGTCTTAACCAAAATGATGAATTTACGGTCGTCTGCTGCCACTTTCTTAATTGATATCGTCTATTCATTAAACCAAAATAAATGTTGAATGTCCATTCGACATTAATATCCATATAGGGTTTCAATGTCTTTTGGGTTCAAACAGTGCATATAAAACAATAGTGCATATAAATATTGAGGAATCCAGTTGGATTCCTCCAACCGGTTTCCTCCGTCCACAGATATTTGTTGTAACACATATCTAGAAAGGTCTAAAGTCTTTTTACATCAAAATGCCATTAAATCCATTACATCGAAATATGTCTTGCAATAGTAAAGAAGCATAAAACCATGGTCATAAATCATTCCCCAAGTAAAATAGTAATGCAAGCCATAGCCAAGGGAAATCCAAGCCGTACATGAAAGAGCCTTGGAGCTTGGTAAGATCCGAACTAAGCTGTATTCCCACCCTGCGAACCTGGGGGGGGGGGGGGTAGGTCGACCCCCTGGTCCAGTGCTGCCTGAAAACTGCTGAAACTTGTACAGGCCATAACTTCTTCATCCAGACTCCGATTTTCGAAAACTCGGACTCTATTTCATGTAAAATTTCAAGACGAACGCAATGGCATAACCCGTTTCCCCTGATTCTGACTTTAAAATTTAATTCTGCCTTGATTTTTTGTTTTAACATGTTATAAAAATACGGGTTGTTACATTCTCCCCTCCTTCAAGGATTTCGTCCCCGAAATCTTCAAGTTAAGAAGAATGTGTCCTACCATCCAATCATCCATCTACTCAATCATCAATCACAGGCATCCATTGTCCTTAAGAGATTTCTAATGTTGTATGAATATATGTAGAAAGTGTGTGTATATGTTCCTTATCTAATGCAAATGATCAGGCCTGATTGATCTTTTTAAATGCAAAATATGTTTAGTGACATGAATCCAATATGTATGCAAATAGTCCTAGTCATATAAACACTATATGTGTGCACAAACATCCATCCATATGCAACATCCACATGATAACACATTCAATTCCATCCATGAACAAGTATAAACATTCATGCATAT
This sequence comes from Allium sativum, assembly GCA_030737875.1. Lineage (NCBI taxonomy): Eukaryota > Viridiplantae > Streptophyta > Magnoliopsida > Asparagales > Amaryllidaceae > Allium > Allium sativum. The sequence continues at coordinate 607,367,983 of CM060918.1, read as the reverse complement.
GCAATATGAGATGTGACTGAGCCGATCTAGTGCCCAATGTGTGTTCATGCATCCACGAGCAACAACTAGCAACCACTTGCAACCACTTGCAACCATCAACCATAACATGTCTCAAACACATGTTTACATCCATTAGTTCCTACCTAAAGGTATAACCGAATGATAGAAGCAAGTAAAGAAAAACTTTGTACCCTATACACCAGCCCAAAACCAATGTATATGATTCTAGGAAACCAAGCATGATAAACTCCTTTTGGGTCGCAAGAAATCCCTTCCTAAAACCAACCCATATCCTATAAAGCCCAAAAAGTTTAGTCAACCCAACGGACACCCTCAAACCCCAACACAACCAGATGAGTCATACTCCTTATGGGGTTTGCAACAGAAATAAGATTGAGAATAGGACCAAGAGGATATACATAAAAGATAGCATGCAAGTAAGCTCTACAGGAAAAGAGGGATCAAGGATATACTCTTAAAAAGAGATATGATGCGCGTATCTAGTCTTCAATCTTCTAAGTCGCATTTCCTTGAGCTTAACTCCATTGTGCTTTGTCCATCTTTAACTTCAAAATTTCGTAGCTTCTTAATTCCTATTTCCAAAATATGAGTTGGAACTCATTTCACTGTCGCCTCTCGTTCCACTTTCACTTATTCTTTTTCTAGTATAACTGTGTACTCATGGTTTCATGCAAGCTCTCCAAAATTCACTAGTGAATCCTGGATCTCGTTTATAGGGTATTCCACGCAGAAGGATTATCTCTTGCAAATAAACAGATGTCAACCATGTTTCCAAATGTACTTACTAAGGTGATTTCCTATAACTCATGCATAAGCGAAATGAACCATCCACCTTAGTGGCGAACACTACTCAGGATCAATAGATGTATCAAGAGATTCTAGGTAACTAAGCATGGCAGAACCCTAAGGGTTACACTAGACTTCGAGGGCATTACCAAGGCAAGTCAAGCGTCTAACTACCCTCTTTTCATACTCGAGAATGGTATCATTTTTGGAAAACCACTCCATCCCTAGAATCAACCCGTTGCCCAAAAACATAAGCATTACTTCTAAACTCAACACTTAGCATAGACATTCTCAAATCCAAACAAGTCATGAATAAATGAGCCGATTCCCCACAGGATTTGAGACAAAAACGGGATCCTCTACTACGCTAGTACTAAGGTGCAGAGACTCAACTATCGAAGCAGAAATAAAAAGGATGCGATGTACCATAATCAAAAAGGGTACGAACAGGATAAAAATATAAACTAGACTTTCCTACAGAACCATTTCTACCTTCTTGTTCCGAGCCTCATTCGCCTTAACCGCTCTTATCCCAAATGTAACACCCCACCTCCACTAGGGTCACTCATAAAGGGAATGCACTAGCTTTGGTGGAGCATTATCTAGGTAAACATACACAGAAATATTACAAGACAGAACATATAAAACAGCGGAAGAAGAACCAAATTTTATTGCTTTAAAAATCTAGAAAGGTCTAAAGCCTTTTTACATCAAAATGCCATTACATCGAAATCTGTCCTGCAATAGTAAAGAAGCATAAAATCATGGTCATAAATCATTCCCTAAGTAAAACAGTAAAGCAAGCCATAGCCAAGGGAAATCCAAGCCGTACATGAAAGAGCCTTGGAGCTTGGTAAGATCCGAACTAAGCTGTATTCCCACCCTGCGAACCTGGGGGGGGGGGGGGTAGGTCGACCCTATGGTCGACCCCCTGGTCCAGTGCTGCCTGAAAACTGCTGAAACTTGTACAGGCCATAACTTCTTCATCCGGACTCCAATTTTCAAAAACTCGGACTCGATTTCATGTAAAATTTCGAGGCGAACGCAATGGCGTAACCCATTTCCCCTGATTCTGACTTTAAAATTTAATTTTGCCTTGATTTCTTGTTTTAACATGTTATAAAAATATGGTTTATTACATTTGTCAACACAATTAACACTAATTCCATACTAGGTAATATTATAATCGATGGAATCAGTATCCAACCAATGATGTGTACATATCCAATGATATATATATATATATATATATATATATATTCCAACCAATTTAATTGTAATCTACATAAACAACCATCACACAACGTTCAACCATTATTTATCAATATTAAAATATAATTATAATATTTTAAAATAAAATAGAGTTAGTGAATTTACTCACCTTTGTGCGTTAACCATTAAATAACGATTTGCGTCAGTTGATTAAACTAGGCGTTCAATTCTGCCATAAATCCAAACGAGCTCCAAACAATTTCAACCCAGCTTCATCGCGTAGCCTGCGTCCACACGATCCCAACGGATCCGACCGTTCACGATTGTTTATATACTTCGGCCCAACCGAAATCGACCGAGATCTACTACTATGGTCACTTCCTTCCTCAATACGTATATTTTTGCTTATTCTTATTAAATGGGCTCGACCCATAATCACGTCCTATGCAAAATAAGACCACCCGCCCAACATTCATGTACCACCCTTTGTTCGTATTTTCTTCGCTTAAACTTTCTCCTGAACAGTGCCTTTCTTCTTTAATATGAAAGAACCCACGTTTCCACAGTTTTGCTGATCCATATCTTCATGCCTTATCGTCTTCTCACCGCAAAAAATGAGGCAAACTCCACCCTTAACTTTTCCAATCAAATCTCCATGTATCCCATGATAACTCTTCCTCCCGTTTTTAAGATTCAAGCTCAACACGCTGAGCCAGTATGTCCTATCCATTCAAGCAAGGAAGCACAACACTTCAACTTCCATCCCTTCTTCATACTTACTCTCCAGCTTATTTCCCATTTTCTGTTTCCTTACAATCCACTTCAAGTATCGAGCACCCAAAACTCCTCCATTTTCCATGCTGACCCCAACGTTAAACCTATCACTCCAACAGTAGCTTGCATCTCTTTCACTTTGTCTTCATACATCACGCCTCCCCACTTTAAATCCATGTCTAGACTTCTTCCCACCGACCGTCGCAATGCATTCTTTCCTGTCCAAATTATCATCATTGAACTCCTAACTCACACCTTTCTTTTACACGCACACTCTATCATCGAATTGACTCAACTCACCATACAATGCTACTAAAGTCCCGATGTCACCAAAACAAGAATTACCATTTTCCCCTCCAGTTTAACTTCCTTCCAGAAATTTGAGACATACGACAGTCCAGCATTTTCCCCCATTCAAGCATAACGCCCTTTTTTTTCACTTAACGTCCGTTGAGTCCTGTGCCAAGTTCTGGAACACTCTGCTTTTTTTTCGAATTTGAAAACATTGCGTTGAGTAGCCAAAAAGTATCATCGCGGAGAGAGATCTCAGCAGAGCTCAAATATATTGATTTCGCATATTTTTAGAGGAGGAAGTGAATTGGTTTTATATTTTGACCACCATCAATATATACGGCTTGTTTCCTATTCGAAGGGAATGAGAAAGAGGCATCGCATCGGCCCTGTATTTATACACCAAGAAGCTTAACATTTAACTAAAAGTACAGTAGCTTTTACTTAACGCATTAGTCTAAACTTTAGAAATGGCATGCTACTCCTTGCCAATGAAGTATTAGCTTAGCTTAGGTAATGCGTGCGATAGCCCCTTCTTAGCATGTGCAGATAGGTCCTTATATTGATGGTAAAATGTCAAGCAGTTGTCCATCCGTAACAGTAGTCATTAATTCCCGTAACACAAAATATGCATCCGTCCTTCGTTAGTGTACTGTTTATAGTATAGTATAGGGTAACTTTTTGACTTAAGATGTCCATACAATTGGATGGACCAACGTGAACATGAAAGAATAGGTACTATTATAACTTATATTATAACTTATGTTATTTGTGTTATGTAATCACTGCTAATTAAATATCTAACAGGGTGTATTTGAGAAGCAAATCCCTTACACATGTTCCTAGTATAGTACACAAAGCCTCCCATGCAGTAACATATAGACAGAGAAACTAGTAGTAGGAGACATATAGGGAGTACTCGATAGGTCTTGTTGCGTGTATGTATACAATCGAGAGCCAGTCGCCAGTTGTACATGCACAGACAAGCTGTGTTGGCTAAAGGACATACGACTAAAGGTGGATCGGTACAAAGAAATATCTATTTGTTTGTTCCATTGCTTTGTCTCCAAGTTTGTATTGCTAGGGTGAAGTTAGTCTACATTAGTAAATTTCATAGGGTGGCTTGATATGTGTTTATACAAAGTAGTTTACCGGTACATGACGTAAAACCCCATTTTCATATGTTTTGCTATGGACAAAAATAAAAATACAGTTGTGTCCAGCGAGGTGCCACGATCCCAAAAATATAATAATATCGGTAGGTTAACTTATATTGTGAAACCCCAAAATATTGATATAGGGTGCAAAATACTCCAAATAAAAAGTTGCATATTTAAATTAATTATAAATTACAGTAAAATTCTAAAAATTTAATTATCACTACGTCTCAAAAGAATCTTGTCTAGATTTGAAACCGATATGTAGTTATATCAAATAAACCGTTACGGTCGATAAACAATTTTATAGCGACTATTTGAATATGAGAAATATTGCTTAATACCTGTCATAATGGAAACTATCCAAATTCAAACATTCAACATATATTTATTTAATATAATATTAATAATGTCATTTACATATGTTTTTGGATGGATAAAGTTATAATAATTATGTATATTTTTATATTTTAAGCGCGATATTTACATAGTTAGTAATTATGTTTAATTATTATTCCATATTCTAGTCCAAACTAACGAATAAAACAACCCTTTTCATGTTTAATCTTATTAAGATTCAAAATCACTTAAAAATGTTATTTACTGCAATTCTTGCAAAATTTTCCCAGATTATTTTAAAGAGAGAATATTGACATATTTCAAATCACAAGAAATAGGTGATATTTTATTTAGAACAGATGTTGTAAACTATGTACAAAATACGCGAATTTATAAATTTCTTATGATATGATTTGTAAATATTTCTTGTAGATTTCAAATAATGCCATTATGTTTTAAAAGTGCAAAATTGTCTTATTCAAAAAATCAAGTAAAAAACCCCAAACAATACCAAACGCAAATAGGTTTATAAATCTAAAGCAATAAAGTGCACAAATCATATAATTTATACCTAAATCTTATAAATCTGGAATAATAACTTCACAATCCTAATAATATTGAAGGACCAATTTCCAGACTTAGGGTGTTCATAATAAACACAAGATATATATATATATATATATATATAGTGTAGGCAAGATATAATAAAATTGAAAGCCTACAAAACAATATCAAAATTCCAAACATATAATTTCAGATTTGACACAAAATAAATAAGTTTGATATCTAGGCATACAAATTCAGATTTGATACAAAAGAAATAAATATGATATTTTCAATAATGAATATATTTCCTACTCACCTGAAAGTTATTCCAAATCCAAATCTAAACGCAACCTTTTGGATTATAACTCCAATTCTTATAGATCTTTAATATGTATTGTGATGTTAACACACTTTTTGGTCAAAGCTGTCACACATGGAATTCCGGGATAATGACACGCTCAAGCGGAGGAAACAATGTCAGAAGACATAGAGTGATTTGGTCGAAATCGCAACATCAACATAAACAGGCCCAAAACTTCTATTAGATGACCTTTTTTGGGCCCGAAAACATCACTTACAGAGCTTTGCTCCGTAACACTTATAACCCTCTGAATTAGCTTCAAATATAGCTTTCGTTTGGCTAAAACGGAGTTACGGTTCGAAAGTTACGCTCGTTTCCGTGAATGGGTGTAAACTACATCGATGATTCAGACCATGACACCGGCTCGCCCCCCTTTGGCTTGCCCCTTCTCGGCTCGTGAAGCACCCTCCTCGGCTCGTGACGCACCCTCGTCTCACGAACCAACCCGGTTCGTGGACCACTGTGACGACCGTCCATAACCCCCGCACTAAACAAGAGGAATAATGCGCTGAAAGGCGTGCCAGACTGCTATGGACGATCATCATAGTAAGTGAACACATCAAAACCTGTCGTAGAACTCACAGCGCAAGGATAAAATATAATAGAACATATACAACAGGTGATAGTAATGAGGTATCATATAGCAAACTTTTGAAACTCTTTCAACATCCAGAAAGATTGTCCAACTGATATCCAAGTTTGTACATAAAGCCTCACTACAACTCTCAAGCAACTCAAACAGCGGAAACAGAAATACTAGATAGAATAAAACTGGTACGCCAGCCTCCTGCTCGTCATCGCTCAGCTTCCTCGTATCACTAAGCTCCATTACCTGTAACCTGCTACTTAGTCTGCCCATCCACAACCGGATGAACAGCCCAAGGTAATAAGAGGAGACATAAAACCTTGAGTCAGACAATAGTCTTAGTGAGCGATAATACAGCTAACAAACTTCAACAAGAAAGCATATGAGAATGGGTAAATGAACAACTTATCTACCCACATCACCAGAGAAGAACTCAACCTTATCTTCCCCACATCGGACAGTGATAGCCTTTACACCAAGCATTTCAACCATTCATCCATAGAAACCAGAACACCCATTCAATCATAGAGAACACACATAACATCCAGATTATACAAGTCTCACACAGACAACCCTAATCGAGTTTAACATTCCTCAAGTACCCTCGCCAGAGGCCTAAACCAATATCACTTAAGCACTCAAAGAACATCTCCCTCGACTTTGGATAATCTATGTGAGATAGTACAAACAAAACAACTAATCATCCATGACTGACTCTGGCTATCACTGCCAATCCTGCTTCGAAACCATCATTATCGTATGACGGCCAACCTTGCCATATGTCAAGGGCTAATGATAACCCCAGTTCTAGCATGAACTCCATATGCCCAACCTTGGCAATGTCCAACCTTGACACTAGGCCTTTCCCCAACCAGAAAGACCCAGGGTACTCGACCAACAACCGGTCTTTTGGGCCTTTCAACGATACCCATCGTACCCCTGCTTTGAGCCTGCTAGAACTTACGACAACGATGACTTCTCGGCCTTCGCATCTCTAATCGTCCAACCTTGACGAAGTTTCATAGCTCAAGCAACCTTCTCGAGCAGCCATTATCCACCAACTCACGACCTTTGAGTTGTCTCTGCATTCGTTGTTCCACCTTGATCAACGAACACATTCATCACTTCGAGTCTTCCTACTTGAATCACCTCGAAGTCACGCCATCACCGAACCAAAACACATCACTGCGACCCTGTGACCTTTTTGGTTCGTACCCGAAACGTACTTTTTCAGAAAACGACCCTGTGACCGACCAGCCTTGCTTGACCGACCAGACCAGCTCCAAGACCGACCCGCCTCCTTGCAGCTTTGGACCGACCCGCCTCCTTGGGACCGACCAGCTTTGGACCGACCCCGTCAAAACCGACCAGGATATGCTTCCATCTGACCGACCAGGATTTGCATCCATCTGACCGACCAGCTCCTTCAGATCGACCAGCTTCTCCAGAGCGACCAGGCTGAAACCGACCAACTGCTCCAGAGCGACCAAGCTAAAACCAACCAGCTGCTCCAGAACGACCAAGCTAAAACCAACCAGCTGCTCCAGAACGACCAAGCTAAAACCGACCAGCTGCTCCAGAACCGACCAGAATCTTCTCTGCTCCTCCAAAACCGACCAGAAACCTGCACATCTCCAATTCGACTCCGATTTCGACCAAAACTTCGCCAAACGACGAATCCGACGAAACCAGCTTATCCGATTCATCCAAACGCAATCACAAACATATTATGCAACCAACAATATCATTAATCTAACAATTTCCATCAAAACACATAAATTTCCCAAAACATGATAAGTGAATCATATGAACATAAAAACGGATCTAACTTGCATAATCTTGAGAAAAATCATAAAATTAACCATTTAAATTATCTAGATCAGATCCTAAGGTGATTCATATATAAAATGGACTTAGCATGGTGTGGATCTAAGGAAAATAACATGGAAATGATGAAATTAACATCCTAAAACCCATATACTTGCATGAATCCGAATGAGAGATGTAAATCACTCACCAATTATCCAAATCTAAGCAAAAGCAATGAAAACGCAATCCGGACAGCGAACACTTCGAATCAAACTCTTCAATCCGATGAATTCGCCCTTGAGACGATGTAGATCTAGCCTCTTATGGTGTAGATCTTCAATTTCCCTCCTTGGATTTTGGAATTTTAATGGTGGGAAGATGTTAGAGGAAGAAGGAGATCAAAGCCTCCCCATAAGAGAATGGAAAATGCCAACCTTTCACCATACCCCTTACCCCCTATTTATAGTCTCCACCCACCCTCTGATGGGCCTTCTCCAAATCAGCCCATTAGCCTTCCAAAACCTGAATAGCCAACTGAAAAACCTTAAAACAACGATTTCTCCCAAACCGCTGAACCAAATCCTTAATGTAACCACTCTACGGAAAGGGAATCATCAATTCCTTTCCAATGGCACAGGTCTCACCCTCTGATTCGACCTGAGTCAAAAGTTATGCCCAGTACAAGACTGACAGGGGCAAAATGGTCACAAACAAAATCGGTAAAAATTATGGACATGTCACACATCCCCATAAGCAACATATCAAAAGATGAGAATGATCCAACCCTCAGGGAATAAAATAAAAATATTTTACGATCTTCCGATACATAAAATGCGGGCTGTTACAACCACCATCTCCATCCATGACCTGACCGTGGACACCAACTTCACCACTCCAGCTCGCGACCAGACCTCGGCTCGTGAAGCCCACATCACGACCCGACCACCACCACGAACTGCCTGCAGCTGCACACAAAATTTTGACTTATTCTCAAGGTTATTCGCAATCCTACTTTCCCAGATCGGGTGCCATGTGCCTCATCACGAACCGGTCATCCCAGAGGCTCTCCTACATCTATAAATACACCACTACATGGAATTTTGCAAGGACTTTGGGCCATTCTTCTCCGCGGCTTCCACCATTGCTGAAGTGCAAGGACTTTGCACCTTTCTACATCTAAACTCTCCTCTTGTAATCTCAATTAGCATGCGGATTGTGTTTCTACATGTAACTGATTCTTGTAATCTGTCAGTATAACAATAAGATTATAAAGTGGACGTAGGCTACATCTATAGCCGAACCACTATAAAAACCTCGTGTGTTCCTTCTTATTAACTATTTTCTGCATTTTTGTGATCTGTGATCTGCATTTGGGTGTTAGTGCCAATTCTTGGTCTAACATTTTGGCGCGCCAGGAAGGCGGCACACGACAACTTCAACTTCTAGCTTGAAAGGAGACTCAATGGAAATCAAAAGGAAGAAAACTGGAACTTCCTCTCATGATGGGGATGCTAATGCTGAAGGCACTAGGAACTAGGCAAGCCAGAAGGCTTCCTCTCATGGAGATCCGTTAGCATACCTGACCAGAAAAGAGATGGACAGAGTTATCGCTGAATTGAGAACCCAGATGACAAGGCAAGATGACCACCTCAGGAAGCAACATGAGATGATCGATGGATTATTTGCTCGGATGGATGGAAGGCCGAGCAACGTTCAAGTCAATGGAAATGAAGCTACCGAAGCAGCTCGGCAAGCCTCTCATGAATGGATCGGGTCGCCCTCTATGTCGCTCGTGAATCCTAAGCACCACTCCACCAAATCAGATCAGGCACGATTCACGTTACTGATGGACTTGGGGGCAACCCCCTCGCTCAGCAGCAGGACACGACTCGTGATGTTGAGCCAGGAGCGGCTCGTGATAAGGCACCAAAACCAGGTCGGGTCGCCCCTCCTCGGCTTGCCCCCTCAAATCGCGAGTCGGCCTCCACGACCCTGGCTCACGAGCTGCATATCTCCACGACCCGGGCTTATGAACCAGTCCTCACGACCCGCTCCCAACAGCTCACCAACAGCTTCCACCCTCTCCTGTTCTCCACGCTGGGGGCACCAGCTCTGATCTTGGCAACTTGAAACTACTTTTTGAGGGTGACCGGCTCGTCAATCTCATTCAATGCCTCTTGAGAGGCCGCACTTAATAGAATGATGCGGATGACGTCAATCACAACCCATTCACTCAGGAAATCAGGAATTCTCGCAATCCCCAGATTTCAAACTTCCACAACTGGAGCCTTACAACAGCAGGACAGATCCTACCGTGCACTTGATGCGCTACAATTGACATATGGAAGTTCAATCGGCGTCGGAAAACGTCATGGCTAAATGTTTTCCCCTCTTTCTAACTGATATAGCCACTATGTGGATTCGACAGCTAGAAACAGAATCGATCAGCAGTTGGAACATGTTGGTCGCATGCTTCATTGAACAATTTTGGGTTCACATTGCATGACCCAAGAACGTCATGTCCCTCACCACAATCAAGCAGAGGCCTAGAGAAACTCTACATTCGTTCCTGGAAAGATTCAACGTTGTAGCAGCATTAGTTGATTGCCCTGAACCATTCATACTACTGTTGGCAATAGTATCCGGCGTTCTAGATAACTCAGAGTTCAAAAAATCATTGAACCGAGATCCACCATGAAATCTCGGCGAATTCTACCTTGAAGTAGATAGATTTCTGTGGGTAGAAGATGCAACTTCCGAGAAGCGCATTCTCGATGTCAACATGCTTAAAGACGGAGAACCGTATAATTCTTGGAAAGGCAAAGCCGATGTCAAGAATGACCACAACACTCAGCCTCGGAGAGTGCCCAGATATGAAAAATACACTGAACTCAATTCAACGCTGACTGACATCTACATGGACACAGGAGGTTCCACCTCCTATCCAAGGCCTCCCAACAGGGAGCCGACACTAGCACAACGCAATTCCAATAGACATTGCATGTTTCATGACATGGAAGGTCATAACACTGATGACTGCAGACACTTGTGAGACCTCATTGAGGATCGGGTCAGACGAGGAGAGCTACCCGAGTATGTAACTCAACCAATAACACCTACACTAGCACTGCCACCACCTATTCCTCGAAGAGGGAACGAACCTGGATCGAGCATTCGTGGGCTTATCATTAACTGATCCCACTCCTTGAATCTCTTCAGTTTGCTGGACTTCGGTCTGTAGTTCATGTTTTTAGGCTTTTTAGGTGACTTCTCGCCCCTCTTTATTTTCTTCACATGTAATAAGCACGACAACATCAGCCCACACTCACGGAACCGACCTGTAGTCTCTAGTCGTGTTCAGGGTTAAAATACTGTTGCTTAGCTTTCATGAATCAATAAAGATCATTGATGAGCTCCGACTCCCAACTGGATCCATCCGGTATAAACAGACATGAGCTCCGGCTCCGAACTGGATCCATCCAGTATAAACATTGAGCTCCAACTATGAACTGGATCCGTCCAGTACAAACAAACTCTCATTAGCCTTTCCTTGGTCGTCTTACTCCGGTAAGGCCGTCTTGGAATCTCATTAGCTTTTCCTTGGTCGTCTTACCCCGGTAAGGCCGTCTTGGAACCCCATAGCACTTTCTTGGTCGTCTTACTCCGATAAGGCTGTCTCGGAACCATTTTTGCATTGTTTGTCTTATCTTTTTACAGGTACGGATTATGGGTTTCATAGATTATCCAGAACACATCTTCCTTCAATCAGCAAGATATTCTTAGAAGTAAACTTGTTGACACACTTTTTGGTCAAAGCTGTCACACATGGAATTCCTGGATAATGACACGCTCAAGCGGTGGAAACAACGTAAGAAGACATAGAGTGATTCGGTCGAAATCGCAACATCAACGTAAACAGGCCCAAAACTCCTATCAGACGACCCCTTTGGGCCCGAAAACATCAATTACGGAGCTTTGCACGGTAACTCTTATAGCCCTCTGAATTAGCTTCAAGTAGAGCTTTCATTTGGCTAAAACGGACTTACGGTTTGAAAGTTACACTCGTTTCCGTGAACGTGTGTAAACTAGCATCGAAGATTCAGACCATGACACCGGCTCGCCCCCTGGGCTTACCCCTCCTCGGCTCGTAAAGCACCCTCCTTGGCTCGTGACACACCGTCATCTCACGTACCAACACGGTTTATGGACCACCATCTCCATCCATGATTCGACCGTGGACACCAACTTCTCCACTCCAGCTCGCGACCAGACCTCGGCTCGTGAAGCCCACATCACAACCCGACCACCACCACGAACCGCCTGCAGCTGCACACATAATTGTGACCAATTCTCAAGGCGTTTCGCACTCCTACTTTCCCAAATCAGGTGCCACGTTCCTCATCATGAACCGGTCATCCCAGAGGCTCTCCTACAGCTATAAATACACCACTACATGGAATTTTGAAGGGACTTTGGGCCATTCATCTCCGCGGCTTCCACCATTACTGAAGTGCAAGGACTTTGCACCTTTCTACATCTAAATTCTCCTCTTGTAATCTCAATTAACACACGGATTGTGTGTCTACATGCAATTGATTCTTGTAATCTGTCAGTATAAAATTAAGATTATAAAGTGGACATAAGCTACATCTATAGCCGAACCACTATAAAAACCTCGTGTGTTCCCTCTTATTATCTATTTTCTGCATTTTTTTTATTTATGATCTGCATTTGGGTGTGAGTGCAAATTATTGGCCCAACATGTGACAACTCCAATTCCAACAGGCCGATTTATTTTTTTTAAATTCCAATTTATCGAAACTCGGATTGGTTTGCTCTGGTATCCTACAGAAAAGACAAAGACATAAAATATATCAGAGCTCAGAAAATATCTCACAGCGGAATGGATAAAATATAATATAAATCAAAGTATAGCCTTACCGTATTAATAATGCTTCCTAACCAGTATCCAAAGCTATAATGTCTCGTGTCTCTGCCACAAATCTAACCTGCGAGTATGTTATGAGGAGGGAGGTCAGAACACAAGTTCTGGTGACTGGATTTAAGCTATACACTTTGGATAATCCTACATATACCGTTCAATCATATTTCCTTATTTATTAGGTTACTTGGGTTAACAGCACTCAAGGCTTACAAACACGTCGCACCCATTTACTTCCCAGTGGATTAACCTAATACATATATGTAGCTACCCCCAATATTAAGGTACACCTCATGGTACCCCACTCGCAAGGTCTCCACCGTAACACCATCAAAATATATGTAGTCCCTCATCCTACGTCGTAGTGATGTACGGATAACAATATTACGTTTCGCATATATCTATCATTACTATGCTACATAAACGTACTAACTTCCACCTTTGTTTGAATCAGACTCCATACCAGAGTAATGCCCTCAAGTCTACGATACACCACCCAGAGCCGACATGCATGTATCTAGACTGTCCACCATACGTATCTTCAATTGTAGCTCGATGCCTCAATCGCACGTCCTCTAATGTGCACCGAGTTCCGTGGTAGGGCAATACAAGAAACACAGAACTCGGTCGGGAGCTTTTCCAATCTGTACAGGCCCATCTTTAAAGAGCCTCTATATACAGATATGCCTAGGGTCTGTTTTCGTGGTGGCTATGGCCCCACCTCGACCCCTCCCACAACTAGTAAAGACTACGAAAGCTAAGCAACTGCCCTTAGGAAAACAATCTAAACATCCATGTGGCGTCTCCCCTCAACCCCTTACCCCGATAGTGAAGGGTGAAATTGTATCTTGGGTTTAGCTCGAGTCTTTCCTCATCCAACTGGCTGCCGATGACGGGTGTCCGATGATCTACTATACTTGTCGGTCCTGACCCTCTGCCTCCTCGTGAGGCAACCGCCGAACCACCCTTGTGTCACCTCGTCACAACATTCTGACTGCATAGCTACATCTGCAGTCAAGGCCGACCCACCTAGTAGTTACGCGCAGACCCAACCTCTAAGGACACAGCCTAAGACATCTGCCGCCGCACAGAGGACTACTAGGAGCACCTTACGTACCTCAGGAAGTCGCATACTTACCCTTCCAATCCTTTGGAGCCGTCAGAACAATCAGATGAATGTGCGCTCTTCCTCGTGCCTTATAACACCATGATGATCTACCCCATTGGGTTATTCACCCTCAAACGTGCGGACTGGTTCAAGCGCCTCACTTTAATATGTTATTAGTCCCTATGTCTAAACATTCTTTTACACGCTTGTCTCACCTCGTCTGGTTTCCAGTTAACTCGGTTATTCCAATTCACATTGAATTCTTATTCAAATTACCAAGTTTCTCTTTCTTATCAATTTAAGTCCTACAACTTAATCCATTCAAGTTTATTAATAATCCCACAACATGTTATTCGCTAGATTGTGTCCCAAGGTCTGTAATCCACAATCTCTTTTATATTTTCTTGTTGATTTCATCATCATAACATGTTTTACTTAATATGTAATTAAGTATGCCCAATTCACATGTTTTCTAACTAACATGTCACTTACCTTTTATGATTAAATCACTACAAGAAAAATATCATATTGCAACTAGCTATTTGCAACAGGCTACATATGACAGTTGCAGTAGATCAGATTTAGCAACAAACCTATTATAGCACTTGCAATAGATGAGATTTAGCAATAGGCCGTTTTTACCTGTTGCGATAAACATATTTTTAGCAACTGTCCATCCCTTCTTGTTGCAAAAACATAGTTTTAGCAACTATTCTTCCAAGCCTGTTGCGAATAGATATCTTTAGCAACTGTTTTCACCACTTGCAATAAATGTATTTTTTTACAACTGGTAAAGCCAGTTGTGAAAAACATACTATTAAAAATAAGTATCATTAATGATTAACTTTTAATAATTAATTTTAAATAGTTACTATTAAATGATTAACTACTAGTAATTATATACTAATTAAGATTAATATTTAATAATCATTAATTAATAAGAAAATTTAAGTATTATAAAGTGATATTTATGATGAATAATTAAATAATAATATTAATAATTAATAAATAATAACAATCAACATTTAAAAAATAATAAAATAAATTATTATTACTAATAATAAATTAGTAATAAAAAACTAATATGGGTAATAAAAAATAATTAATTTGAAATATGAACATGTTTAAATATTAAATAAAGAATAAATATTTAAATAATTCATAAATTCATAATAAATAAATAAAAGATAATTGATAATCAATAACTAAGTGAAAATATGGCTATACTGCATCTCAATATTTAGAATTAATAACTAAATAATTAACAACAAGCATGTTCTTTCTGTTGCGAAAAACATATTTTTAGCAACTGCACTTTTATAACAGTTGCAACAAACATATTATTTGCAACAGCGCTTCCAAACTTGTTGCAAAAAATATCTTTTGCAAATAATCAAGATTTCAATTTAATATAATTATTAATTGATAATAAAATTTAATTATTATAATGTGATATTTATAGTTAATTATAATTCTATAATTAAATAATAATTAATAGATAAAAAATAATTAAAAATTAATATCTACTTAATTAATATGCACTTAATTAATAAACACTATTAAACAATAATTAATTAAAATTATATAATAAGCATTTACTATTTAATATTACTATTATTTAATTAATAATTGATGATATTATTGTTTTTTGTTTGTTTATGTATTTATATGCCTATATTAATTTATTATATATAATTTGGTATGAAATTATATATTTATATTTATATTAAATTCAATATCTAAACTAATATAAAATAATAAATAAATAATGTCATTGTTTAGTCAAAATTAGAAAAAAATATAATAAAAAATAGGATAGTTCAAAATATCCAACAATGATGCATCTCGTTTGTACTTACATAAAATCAGTAAAATTTCAAACTTTAACAAGTCTAAACATATATGGTGACAACACTTTCGCTTCATAATATTTCCCAACTATACAACCATCTAAATTTCGTTAACGCGTTTTCAATCCGTTCCCCTTTCTGTTGTCAACGCATTTTCACCATGTTCATTCTTTTGTTAAAATGTTTTGTCTCCAATATCCGAAATTCTGGCTCCAGTCTCCAAAATTTTGGCTCATCATCTACAATTCTTTCTGAAATTTTTGCTACAACTCTCCTAAGAAAAAATCCCTAATTTTACTTCCATTTTAATATCCAAGCCCATCAGAAAATTGCACGATCCAATTTGGCAACCAAATCCCTAAAAATTAAACTCAAACTTGGATGACGTGTCGAATCGAACTCGTAGGAGCTCAGGGGATGGTACGAGGCCTACAACCGGACATGGAAGGAGGATAGATGTCAGTCGTTGAAGTGTCGGCTAGACTCTATGTTGATCTACCACCGAATAAGCCAGGTCAGTTATGGATGTCACTCGAATTTTTGAACAATCGATCTCGATCTGAATGCTCTAATTCAGAGTCATGATAGGCTTGAATGAGTCGGTGTTGTTATGGAGCTTTTGAGTTTGCCTGGTTTAATAAATCTCATTGGTTAACCTTGTTTATTATTCTTATCCAAAAGTTGAATTCGAATTTTTTTGTTAACCTTGTCTATTATTCTTATGTCTGAATAGTTCAGATAAGAAACTATTGAATACTTTGGTGATCAGCGAATTTTTTGAATGTCTGATCCAATAAATAGTAGTGCCAGCGACTGACGGAAAACATGATCGAGAACATCTTCTTGCTGTAAGCAAAGCTGCGCTGCATAGGCGGAGGAAGCTGATCATGTTTTTGTGCCTTTAGTATGTTATTCCATGGCATTTCAGTTCCTTTTCTTTTCTAGAACATTGGATCATTTTTTCCAATCGATATTTATAGGAAGATGCCCTTAATATTTTGATATGCTTACGTGATAGCTTGTGTGTAAGTATGGTATATTTTGAGTAGTACTAGAACATAACTTCAGGGTATATTTATAACATTTAAACAATGAATCTATTCAAATATTTTTATCGATATTTATACTTCGTGTACTGATTTTAGGCATAACATGTATTTCTGCCTATGCGTTATTTTATTTTTCACTGATTTAGCTTGCTATAGTTATTTGAATTAATGTTGTTGTTCTTAAATTATATAAGAAAATTAATGCCTGTCTACAATCTAGGCTTTAAGTCATACATTCAAATTTAGCCATAGCTTTAAGTTTACAAAAATATTGGCTGGTTTTGTTGTTTTCTCTTTTGTTTGGATTCAAATAAAGATAATTTGAAATATTTAATGGGATTGATAAAAACCGGGACTACTGTTTTCACCCATGTTGGATACTTAAATATTGTGACATGGATGATAAAGAGAAGTACACGGATGGTTTTTTCTTAGTAAATCAGAATTTATTAACCGATCATCCTATAGAATGGGTTATAAAATTATATTATGAAAATAGCAATTTTGCCATTTAATGCATTATGATTTATTTATTTTGGCTTGATGATAGTACTTTTTCCATATACTCCATCCTGCTTTATTTATGTACCATTTTTTCAGTTTTATTTTCTTATTATAAGTTACGCTATTCTATGTCTGCATGAAAATTGAATTGTTCTAACAAATTTTTGTATTCTAATTGAAACCTGTGCATGTTTTCAATTGCAAAACAGTGTGTAATTATTGTATGTTTATGTTCTACGAAGTAATGAAAACAAAATCGACTTTTCGCTTTGCGAAAAATTAATCCAGGCAATCCATGTATCGTTCAAAGCATGCACTTTTATTGTATGTATCCAAACCAATAAGATCAATAATAAGTCATTTAGTGTCACCACAATTGTGGATAATAAGATATCACTATTTTATGAGTTTAAGGCGGTAATTCCCTACAACATTACATTACTGCTCAATGTTGGATGTTGCTTAATATTTTCTGTCAGATATCGACTAAAGATTGTTGGCATGACTTTTACGCTGGTACCAACTCTTGTATGCTATCGAAGACATTAGTGATATAGCAGTGCTTCCCTCTATCTTCAGCATTTCTTACTGAAAATGAGGAGACGTAAGCATTTGAATCATTTCTATTGCATTGCATTATTCATTTTTGTTTGCCTCTGATTGGATCTCAATAATATAGCTGGTTGTTTAAGCATCAAAATGTAGATGAAATTTAAGTCCGATAAGCACATACATATTGTTTATAAATAAAATATGTTTACGTGAAACCAGATTGAACATGCTATATACCCTTTAGATGTTAATGATTTATGTTATCCATGCGCAACAAAACCATAATTATCCTTTATAATTTTTCAAAATGGTTATACTGCATTATCCTTTAGATGGGAGGGAATGAAGAAAGTAGAAGATATCTTGGTTAGTATGTATGATGAAAGAGCTCGAATGCTACAGGAGCAATTTCATGTTAGTGTAAACCATGGTCATGCACTTGCAATCTTGGTTTCCATGTTCAATTTCTTGAAACATCCTACTGCCATGGATCAGGTATGGTTTCCATTTCTGAATTTCGTCATGCAAATTTTTTTTTGATAATTATTATTTTTAATTACCCCAAAACATTTAGTTTTCCAGAATTCTTGTTATTAAGCTTTTATGAGTGCTTGCGAAATATCCCATTTTTCCTCAAACATGCATTCGTGGCAGGCGATTATTAATTAAGAAAGTAGACAATAATTCTTCCCTTCTGTATTAGGCAGAAAAAATGTGATGCTGCCAATTTAAAAGAAGCATCTTCATGCCCTTATGTTAGAATATTTTTTTTATAAATTAACTTGGGAAAATAAGGGGTTATATAACTAGTCTATGATATGTGGCATAATTTAAATTGTTGTGTTTAGATTTAGCAGTTTATAGGCTATTAGTGCTTGGTGGTAGCTCCATAAGACTTGGTAAGCTATAAACATATTGTGGTTTAGTGAGTAAAGTAACACTAACAGCTTGCAGTATTCTAATTTATTCCTATTTTTTTCCCTTTGATTTCGTTTCTTAGTCATATCCTCTTGAAACATCTGTATAGTTATATTATCTATAATTGGATTAGCCATGTTAATGATGAGTCTTTGTGTATTAACAGTACAAGACATTGGTACCTAGTTTAGCTTAATCTGATTTTTAAATAAATATAGGAACAACTTATGAATTGTCCTTTGATATCTTAATCTGATTTGTTATATACAGTTGTTGATTTGTTATATTGTATAAATACAGTATTGTGTTTGCTAGAAGACAGTTTTTTTATTGTCATTTACTATCATTATTCATTAATAGTTTAAATTCTGTCATCTTCTAGATAAACTTATTATTAGTAGTCTCTTTCTTTTCCGGACGTCAGTTTTTACATGTAAACAGAAGTGATTTAGTTTCTTCCGCTGATTCCTTTTGGTTTCTTTATCTTCTTGGACTATTCTGTAGGTGCGTTAGACTGAGTTTAGTCATTCCCTGGTGATGCACTGTATTATCGACTGTTTTTCCCCTTTCTTGTCCAAAGTTATCTGTAAAAATTCATCATATACTATTTGATGAAAAGTCAAAAAAGATAAGTTAAACCAAGTCAAGAACTTGGATTTCTAAGGTAAAGCATCAAGATACTTGAACATAACATGGCACACAAGAAATTGAAATTGAAATGCACTAAACGGGCAATTATACATATTTATATGTAAATTAATGCTGCAAACTATCACACTTGGTTGACGTGGTCTGGTCATTTTTATATGTAAATTAATGTTGCAAACTATCACACTTGGTTGTCACGGTTTGGTCATTGTGGTACATGAAATGTGAACATGAGATGCCGAGTACAACTCTTAATATGCTTTTAAGTGGTACTCCTCATGCTTGTATTGCTCTGAGAACTAATTAATGACTAATAGAATGTAATTGCTTTACCTGAATAGCCAAGTTCATGACTCGTGATTGGCTTTTGTAAATTTAGCTATTTGTATGTTGATTTATGCTTTCACTGTTTGCGTGTTAAAATTAGAAGTTTAATGTGTACTGTTTTCATAGGTATGGGTTAATGTAGCTGTGGATCCTGAAGCTTTTCTACTAAGGCCAAATTAGGAGATGTACATCATTCAAGAGGCCGTCGGAACAACCGTGGCTTAGCACAAAGACTTCGTTTCACTAGAATAGTATGTGCTTTTTAGCTTTTAGGTGTTATGTTGAACTACATTTTGGAATTGTTGTTACGGTATGTGTTTATGTTATGTATGGATCACGTTTGTTACTATGCTAAACTTCGAATGAAACTTGAACTAATATTATGTATGGACCGCATTTATATTAGTGTGAATCTATTGTTTTATCAGTGCCTTTTGGAATGTATGTTTATCTTTTCGTAATATATCTTATCGTTATTACAGTAAATTACTGAATGTAGGGTGAATTGTATGTAGCATCTGCAAATGTTAGTTGCAGTAGACTCAATTGCAACAAGAAATAATGGTTGTAGTATTACTACCTGTTACAAATTCACAACTGGCGTTTGTTGTTGCAAAATGACATGTTGCAACAACAAAGGCCAGTTGCAAAAAAGTATACATACAGCAATAGGCAGAACATGTTGCGAAAGGGATCGACTTTTCGCAACTTCGGCTATACAGACGGGCCTGGGCTTGTTGCAATAGGTCTACTGCAACAAATATTGCCTTTTGCAGAAAGTGTTTTTGTTGTAGTGAATATAACTTATTTTACTTCATAAGTTTTCCTCATTCTTTCTCATTTAATCTTAATTCCATTTTACGTTGTCAATACAACTTATCGTTGTTTACTTATTACTTAGTTCTATTAACTAAGGCCCATTAATAAGTTTCTCTACTCATTTATTAAAACCTATATTTTAATTTCTTCTTGCCCCTAGGACAAGCCTAAACATTCTTATCAACGAGTTTTAGATTTCCAAGCTTACAGATTACTTAATTTATAATTAAGTACAATATATTTTCCCCCTTTTCTTAGCTAGTTTCACGTTTTCCCCTTTACTGATTACTTAATTTACAGTTAAGTGTCCCTTAACTCAATTCACTAGTTATCACATTCTCTTACTAACTTATTATAACCTAAGTTATAATCCCCACTTGTCCCTAGAACAAGTTTACCTATTATACAACATTTTCATTAATGTTACTTATTCATAGTAGGTGATTATCATTTCTACAAGTTATGCTTACCCTAAAGGTGTCTTTAATTACATAACTTTATTATTTCTACCGGTTATGTATACCACTAGGTATCTTTAATTACATAACCTTATCGGGCTAAGTTTGTTGGCGTATATGTAAATATTACCTACCCCCTCAGATTTGCTTAGCCCACCCACTGTCCAACCAATTTTACTTAACCCTCACTTTATTAAATATTCATACAATCCCTATGGATTAGATTAGGTTAAGTAGTCCAATTTACTACCTTGTCCATTTATGGTTTATAATGGGCTAGACCTCCTACATTAGGCCTACAACTTGTGGGTGTTGGCTATGCCGGTCGGGTCCGGGCAGACTTCTTCCATAAGTTGGGCCTAACCTCGTGTCAAAGTCCGTCTCTTATTTGTGCACTTAGACCTCTCACATTAGGTTCAACATTAGTGGCTACTGGATATGCTGGTCGGGTCCGGGCAGACTTCCACCACTAATGCAACCTAACATCATGTCATAAGTGCAATTACAATTTTTAATTGTAATCCTAGGCATTCATTATTAATCAATTATTTAAACCTATGCCAATTCATATTTTACATATGATCCCATTTGCGCCTAAATCATTTTTCTAGACTTATGGTCCAATTTACGATCTTTTAACATAATTTGGTCGAAGCCCCAAACCCATATTAATTTATTCAATTCTATGTTAACATGAATCCATATAATCGTATACTTACTTCAATTATTTCCTGTATATAATTGGGACAAATTTACATGTAAACTTTTTAGCACTCTAACAAATCCAATATATGAATTATAACATGTAAACATTCCAACATTTCAACTGATTTAATATATGAATTATTCATACTAACAATTTGAAGTTATATCATGCTAATCATTCCCACATGTCATTTACACCACTTTAATCATTATTAGCATATGTTTAGGCATCTTAACATATTAACTAAATGAACATATTATCCATTTTAGCACAATAATAATGTACTTCATCAAACCAAACCTTCCAATATGTTCATTATGGAGAATGCCACACGATCGATGTACTATTATCCAAAAAGTATATTTTAAACCCACTCACCTTCATGCTTTCCCCAAATTTTAGATCTGGTCCGCTCTATCATCCATGGTTTCCCTTTTAATCGGATTTACAACCTATCAACCGTGGATTTATTATGTTCATGAAATGAGAAGGGAAAGAGAAATAATTTAAATAGATTGGTCTTAGAAGTTTACCTTGCTTTCAATAATCTTTTATTAACATTGACTCTCTCCTCCCGATATGGATTCATAATCTTCCTAGGCTAACATTTTAATTTCGGAATAGATTTGAGAAGAGAGAGAGAGAGAGCCATGGAAGAGTTTTGGCGTTGACTCAGAAATTATGAGGATGGAGTAAGCCTAACCATCTTATTTAAAGGCGTGCTAAATGAACTTGGTCCCTTAGATTTTTAATGAAACTCCATCAGAGCTAACTACGTCATACGACCAATAAGAAAGGGTCACGTCGCAACAAAAACAAATGTTCACTAATCAAAACGCGCCATGTGTGTTGAATGATGCGCATGGGTAGACACCCCTGCGTGGGTGTCGACACATGTGTCGACACCCCTATAGTAGAGTCGACACCCCTGGCGTGTATGTATATATATATATATTGATTTGAAA
Organism: Allium sativum; assembly: GCA_030737875.1. Classification (NCBI taxonomy): domain Eukaryota; kingdom Viridiplantae; phylum Streptophyta; class Magnoliopsida; order Asparagales; family Amaryllidaceae; genus Allium; species Allium sativum. The sequence goes on along the minus strand of CM060918.1, from coordinate 607,345,255 downwards.
TTTGATTTATTTATAATACATAAAATTCTTGCACATAAATCAAATTTCAAACATCCCTTTTGTTCGCGCTCAACCCTCCATTTGAATTATGTTCATTTATATTCAACTCTTATGCGCATGCTAAGCTTTTATACGCGAACAATTATTTATTTTGTTCCCGTTTTATCTTGTTATGTACATATATATATATATATATATATATATATATATATATATATATATATATAAGCACTAGACCTCTTATTAACCCTTTTCACACTAAGCCACTTTTTAATTAAACTGCTTTCACACTATGCCACTTTTTAGCCATTCCTTAAAACAAAAATATGGCGCTGGCGGGGATCGAACTCAATATCTCTTGTATACAGGTCTCATGTTCTAACCAACTGAGCTACTTAGCCTATTGTTAACCAGGCTTAGAATAGTGCTAGACATTATCCTTTTCTCAATCCTCTTTTTCATGTTTTGTTACAATATTTAATTTAAATATATCTCTTTCATTTTAAATCAGTTTTCTACAACCCATAGGTCTAAATTGACCAGAAAATCGCCATGAACGCCATGACGCTAATCCTATGACCAAATTCTGGAAGCTCTTCAAATTTTTCTTTTTCCTTTTAAATGTTTGTATGCAATTTCAATTACATTGCATGCAATTCTTCTCATCTTATACATTGCATGTAATTTCTTTTATTAATCTTCTTCTTCATCTCAATGCATGGACTTATTACATGCAATTATATTATTATTTAATTTTTCCTTTAAATATATCTATGCATATAATATATATACAAATATGCATATTTTTATTTGCATTTAAAATGCGGGGTGTTACATTCTCCCACCCTTATTAAATTTCATCCCCGAAATTTAATAAGGGTAAAATAAATAATCCCTCGCATAATATCCACCCATCATGTGTGCATCCAATTTTTGCAAACATAATGCACATGTGCAAAGTGAAATACATCATAGTAATGCATGTATGCCTAAGCGGTACCTCCTATGTGTATGCAAGTTTTTCAAAAATCCTTTTAAGACATGATGCTGACATCCTAAATACACTGACAATTCTATATGAATGCAATATTTTGAAAATCAAAATCCTTTTTTTTTCATCCAAATATTCCCACACTTTTACGGAGTAAGAGCATAGTTCATCCAATTGTTACATCCATAATCCTACCCACCAACTTTATTTTTCGAATTTCAGAAAAATCTAATTTTCTAAATTTGATTTCTAATGTTACAAAAAGGTGGAAAACGGAAAACTCTGCATCCTCCATTTTTCTTTTCCAACCTTTTTCTATTTGTACTTGGGTTTTTATGTAACTATTTATAAAGATTCCCCATTTTCCTATCCAAACACAGTCCACATAAGAAAATTTTCTTTTGTTACGGATTTTCTCTTCATTTTATCTTGGAAATTTTCCATTCTTATTCATCTTTTGTTAATCAGGTTTATGACTTATTCTTACCTATAAGGTTGGTTCAGTTTCTTACTACAAGGTGCCAACAACCACTCTATTCTAATTTTCTACCACTTATTTTGTCCACCTACAGAATTATCTTAAAATAATTTATTAAAAAGGGTTGTCATAAGAATAGAAATTTAAAATCTTTCTTTATTAAAGATTCTTGTATGAAATATAACAAGAAAACTAGCGAGCTATACATGCTCTGTAATATGCACCTTTTATTGAGAAAATTTTACTTTAGACAAAATTTTCACAAGAAACCACTATTTGCAAAATATACCCCATTTTACTTCAAAACCCAATATGTATACTTTACATATTTAAAACTATAACTTTTAAGATTAAAACTTGAAAACACCATAAACTACTCTCCCAAAACTTTTATAATTTCAAGTTCTTAAAAGTTAACAATGGGGTTAGGCTCAAAGCGGGTTTCCAATATTCTAGGCTTTCTTAGACAATCCCTAAGGTTAATTCTCTCAACTATACATATTCCAAATCCATTTTTTTCTCTTTTTAACCTTTTCCAATTTATAAGGTCTTCAAGCCCACTAACCCAAAATACTAATCATATGGGATTCACTTTCCTTCTATACATTGTACGCTTTCCACCCAAATTATCTAAGGGTCTCAGATTTCCATATTCATTTCTTTAGTGTAAAAAATAAACATCCCATTTCTTACCATATTATATTCTTTCTATTTAGTGGGTTCCTCTATGGATCTAGGTATATATATATAATATATTTATATTTTTTTCTAAAAATACAAATACGTTCACTCACTATTTATATAGGAATCCTAAACATAAGCTCTGATACCAGATGTAACAACCCCAATTCCGACAGGCCGATTTTTTTTTCAAAATTCAAATCTATCGAAACTCGGATTGGTTTGCTCTAGTATCCTGCAGAAAAGACAAAGACATAAAATATGTAAGAGCTCAGAAAATATGCCACAACAGAATGGATAAAATATAATATAAATCAAAGTATAGCCTTACCGTATTAATAATACTGCCTAACCAGTATCCAAAGCTATAATGTCTCATGTCTCTGCTACAAATCTAACCTGCGAGTATGTTATGAGGAAGGGGTCAGAACACAAGTTCTGGTGACAGGATTTAAACTATACACTTTGGATAATCCTACAAATACCATTCAATCATATTTTCTTATTTATTAGGTTACTTGGGTTAATAGCACTCAAGGCTTACACACACATCGCACCTGTTTATTTCCCTATGGATTAACTTAATACCATATATATGTAGCCACCCGCAATATTAAGGTACACCCCATGGTACCCCACTCGCACGGTCTCCACCGTAACACCATCAAAATATATGCAGTCCCTCATCCTACGTCGTAGTGACATATGGATAACAATATTACGTTCCACATATATCTATCATTACTATGCTACATAAACGAACTGACTACCACCTTTGCTCGAATCAGACTCCATACTGGAGTAATGCCCTCAAGTCTACGATACACCACCCAGAGCCAACATGCATGTATCTCGACTGGCCACCTTACATAACTTCAATTGTAGCTCGATGCGTCAATCGCTTGTCCTCTAATGTGCACCGAGTTCCATGGTAGGGCGATACAAGAAACACGGAACTCCGTCCGGAGCTTTTCCACATCTGTACATGCCCATCCTTAAAGAGCCTCTATTTATAGATATACCTAGGGTCTGTTTTCGTGGTGACTATGACACCACCTTGGCCCTTCCCTTAACTAGTAAAGACTACCAGAGCTAAGCGACTATCCCTATGCAAACAATCTAAACATCCATGTGGCATCTCCCCTTAACCCCTTACCCCGATAGTGAAGGGTGAAATGGTATCTTGGGTTTAGCTCGAGTCTTTCCGCATCCCACTGGCTGCCGATGATGGGTGTCCGACAATCTACTATCATTGTTGGTCCTGACCCTCTGCCTCTTCGTGAGGCAACCGCTGAACCTCCCTTATGTCACCTCGTCACAACATTCTGACTACATAGCTACATCTGCAGTCAAGGCCCACCTAGTAGTTACACGCAAACCCAACCTCTGCGGACATAGCCTAAGACATCTGCCTCTGCATAGAGGACTACTAGGAGCCCCTTACGTACCTCAGGAAGCCGCGTGCTTCCCCTTCTAGTCCTTCAGAGCCGTCAGAACAATCAAATGAATGTGCGCTCTTCCTTGTGCTTTATAACACCACAACGATCCACCTTGTTGGGTTATTCACCCTCAAACGTGCGGACTAGTTCAACCGCCTCACTTTAATATGTTATTAGACCCTATGTCTAAACATTCTTTTACGCTCTTGTCTCATCTCATCAGGTTTCCAATTAACTTGGTTATTCTAATTCATATTGGATTCTTATTCAAATTACTAAGTTTCACTTGCTTATTAATTTAAGTCATACAACTTAATCCATTCAAGTTTATTAATAAGCCCACAACATGTTATTCTCTAGATTGTGCCCTAAGGTCTGTAATCCACAATCTCTTTTATATTTTCTTGTTGATTTCATCATTACAATAACATGTTTTACTTAATATGTAATTAATTATGTCCAATTCACATGTCTTCAAACTAACATGTCACTTACCATTTATGATTAAATATAACATATTTTATTTCATAAGTTTTCCTCATTCTTTCTCATTTAATCATAATATCATTTTACGTTGTCAATACAACTTATTGTTGTTTACTTATTAACTTAGTTCTATTAACTAAGGCCCATTAATAAATTTCTCTACCCGTTTATTATAACCTATATTATAATTTCCTCTTGTCCATAAGACATGCCTAAACATTCTTGTCAACGAGTTTCAGACTTCCAAGCTTATAGATTACTTAATTTATAATTAAGTACAATATATTTTCCATGTTTTTTTAACTGGTTTCAGTTTTCCCCTTTGCTGATTACTTAATTTATAGTTAAGTGTCCCTTAACTCAATTCACCAATTATCCCATTCTCTTACTAACTTATTATAACCTAAGTTATAATCCCCACTTGTCCCTAGGACAAGTTTACCTATTATACAACATTTTCATTAATGTTACTTATTCATAATAGGTGATTATCATTTCTACAAGTTATGCTTACCCTAAAGGTGTTTTTAATTACATAAATTTATTATTTCTACTGGTTATGTATACCACTAGGTATCTTTAATTACATTACTTATCGGGCTAATTTTGCTGGCCTATATGTAAATATTACCCACCCCCTCAGATTTGCTTAGCCCTCCCACTGTCCAACCAATTTTACTTAACCCCAACTTTTGTTCATATTCTTACATTCCCTATGGATTAGATTAGGTTAAGTAGCCCAATTCATTACCATGACCATTTATGGTTTATAATGGGCTAGACCTCCCACATTAGGCCTACAACTTGAGGATATTGGATATGCCAGTCGGGTCCGGGCAGACTTCTTCCACAATTTGGGCCTAACCTCGTGTCATCGCCCGTCTCGTATTTGTGCACTTGGACCTCTCACATTAGGTTCAACATTAGTAGCTGCTGGATATGCCGGTCGAGTCCGGGCAGACTCCCACCACTAATGCAACCTAACCTCGTGTCATAAGTGCAATTACAATTTTTAATTGTAATCCTAGGCATTCATTATTAATCCATTATTTAAATCTATGCCAATTCATATTTTACATATGATCCCATTTGCGCCCAAGTCATTTTTCTACACTTACGATCCAATTTAAGTTCTTTTAACATAAGTTAGTCGATGCCCCAAACCCATATTAATTTATTCAATTCTACGTTAACATGAATTCATATAATCGTATACTTACTCCAATTATTTCCTGTATATAATTGGGACAAATTTACATGTATCTTTTTAGCACTCTAACAAATCCAATATATGAATTATAACATGTAAACATTCCAACATTTCAACTGATTCAATATATGAATTATTCATATTAACAATTTTAAGTTATGTCATGCTAATCATTCGCACATGTCATTTACACAACTTTAATCATTATTAGCATATGTTTAGGCATCTTAACATATTAACTAATTGAACATATTATCCATTTTAGCACAATATTGTACTTCATCAAACCAAACCTTCCAATATGTTCATTATGGGGAATGCCAAACGATCGATGTACTATTATTCAAAAGTTATATTTTAAACCCACTAACCTCCATGCTTTCCCCAAATTTTAGATCTGATCCGCTCTATCATCCATGGTTTCTCTTTTAATCGGATTTACAACTTATCGACCATGGTTTATTATTTTCTGAAAAGAGAAGGGAAAGAGAAATAATTTAAATAGATTGGTCTTAGAAGTTTACCTTGCTTTCAGTAATCTTTTATTAACATTGACTCTCTCCTCCACATATGGATTCATAATCTTTCTAGGCTAACATTTTAATTTCAAAATAGATTTGAGAAGGAAGAGAGATCCATGGCAGAGTTTTGGCGTCGCCTCAGAAATTATGAGGATGGAGTAAACCTAACCGTCTTATTTATAGGCGTGCTAAGTGAATTTGGTCCTTTAGATTTTAATAAAATTCCATCAGAGCTAACTACGACATACGACCAATAAGAAATGGCCACATTTCACAAAAACAAATGTTCACCAATCAAAATGCTCCACGTGTGCTGAATGATGCGCAGGGTTAGACACCCCTGCTTGGGTGTCGACACATGTGTCGGCACCCCTATGGTGGGGTCGACACCCCTGCTGTATATATATTTTTTGGTTTGAAACTTGATTTATTTATGATACATATAATTCTTGCACATAAATCAAATTTCAAACATCCCTTTTGTTCGCACGCAACCCTCCATTTGAATTATGTTCGTTTATAATCAACTCTTATGCGTATGTTAAGCTTTTGTACACAAACAATTATTTATTTTGTTCTCGTTTAATCTTGTTATATACACACACACACACATATATATATATATAAGCACTAGACCTCTTATTAACCCTTTTCACACTAAGCCACTTTTTAATTAAACTGCTTTCACACTAAGCCAATTTTTAGCAATTCCCTTAAAACAAAAATATGGCATTGGCAGGGATCGAACTTTGTATCTCTTGTATGCAAGTCACATGCTCTAACCAACTGAGCTACTTAGGCTATTGTTAATACGTCTTAGAACATTGCTAGACATTATCCTTTTCTCAATCCTCTTTTTCATGTTTTGTTACAATATTCAATTTAAAGATATCTCTTTCATTTTAAATCAGTTTTCTACAACCTATAAGTCTAAGTTGACCAGAAAATCGCCACGAACGCCAAGACGCTAATCCCGTGACCAAATTCTGGAAGTTATTCAAATTTTACTTTTTATTTTTATATGTTCGTATTCAATTTCAATTACATTGCATGCATTTCTTCTCATCTTATACATTGCATGTAATTTCTTTTATTAATCTTCTTCTTCATATCAATGTATGGACTTATTACATGCAATTATATTGTTATTTAATTTTTCCTTTAAATATATCTGTGCATATAATTTATATACATATATGCATATTTTTATTTTATTTTTATTTGCATTTAAAATGCGGGGTGTTCATGTATAGAAAGTGGATACATATATGCACATTAAATTTGTAGATATGAGAAAAGATTTGGAAAAGGAGAAGGAAAACTATTCATAAAGATTACTTATAAGTAAAACCAACCCTTTTACATAGATCTATATCAAATATCTCCAATCCTGGTTTATTTGATTTGAATTTTGTATATTTTAGAAGAGTTTGGCGAAGTGGAAATGGCAGAGCTTCGCAACTGTCGCTTGGAAATGCGAGCAAAAGGATGAAGGTCTAGGCATTTATTTATAGGTATCGAAAATACCCTGAAATGTTAGATTTATTTTCAGAAAAATCCGTCTGTTAATATATAACTTATACTATATAAAACCCTAGCCGCCATTGGAAAGCAGCGACTAAGTGGTCAGCTTCTAGGTTGACCGCTCTTGCTGTTCTACCTCCAGTGGGTGTTGGTGATAAATGGTAATAAATATTAAAATATTTTGATTCATCATTTTCTATCTTTTTTCGTACTTTATCCGTAACTTTTCATATGGACTCCGTTCGCGAAGTTCTAAACATGGGAATTGACCAGAATTCTGTCATGAATGCAAAGGTGCAAGTCTCGTGGTCAAATTCCATTGCTTGCTCAAATTCCATTTTTGGAATCTAACTATATAACTAATGTCAAATTTTGGGTTGTTACATATTGTGAAAATAAGAGTGAAAGATGAAGCATTTACCTGAGATTAATGATGAGATAAATATGAAAAAAGGAACTTTTTCATATGGTTCAATGCTCGTAGTTTTTGAAATAATATTTGCAAGTAAAAAAAAGAAAAGAAAAGAAAGAGAAAAGATGAGCTATTTATAAAGATAAATGACAGAGGAGAAGAAGATGTAGCCGGTGAGCTAGAAATGATCATTATGATAGGAATATCAAGAGGCCGGAATGATGTCACATGCATCGCGAATCAAAGTAGCTGACTTTTGAAAAGTCAGGAACACCCCTTTACTTGCAGGGGGGATATTAGCACCAAAATAATCAGGGAGAAAGAAAGTATCGAAACCAAGGTAAAGGGGTGTTGGGACCAGCAGTCCTTCGATAGAGATGAGATCATCCCATCAACATCTTCTTTCAGAACTAAAAATTAAGAAGTGAAGAACAATACTCGATAGCAAAAGCCCGGTTCAGTGAAACCCTAAGGGCATAATCTTCAAAATAATTACTTTAAGGCACGAGGAAGGAAGCAGTGAGTTTCGTCCCTTTAGGAAAACCCCAATCGGCATAACCCGAAGGGCTCTGTCACCAAAGTTAATCCCCAAGTGTGTAGAACTTAAGTTTGTATTCCTTTTGGATAATCTGAAGGGAGAATACCAGAAAAACCTAAGCCTCCGCTAATTGATCACCACAAGCAGAACAAAGCCACAAGAAGAGCTGAAAGCTTCCCACAAGATCACTCTTACAGCTAGCCAATGATTCAGTGTCCATGTAACGACCCGGAATTTCTGAACCAATTTAAAAAATTTATTTTAGCTATTTTAATGGATTTTAAATATTTAAAATGATTTATTTTAAGTAATAACAACTAAAATTTTATTTAAATCAAAGTTAGAATGTATGAATTTATTTTAATTATAAATAGAGTTTGAAATGGCGCGGTAGTTTGAAAATTCGATTTTAAAATTCAAACGAATGTACAGAATTCAAAATAAATCGGATTTCGGTAAAAATAGAAACATTAGAATTGGTTTAATTATATCTTTATTATGAATGTGAAAAATTCAGATTTCATAACATAAATTGAAAGTTATGGCCAGTTTAAAATTTGGAGTAGTCATTATGGAATTTATATATATTTTAATATAACATATGGCCCTTAAAAATAGCCATTTTGCAAACGACCTCCGTTTTCGACGAAACAACTTTTGTTAGATCCGGAATGTCAAAATTTTCAAATTTCATAATTTTTGGAATAGTGAATTTAAACGTGTTTGGTAATTTCAGTTTGAATTTAATCGACTAGAAAAGGCCATTTTTCAAACGGTATTTAAATTCGATGAAACTAGTTTTGTTAGGACCATATCATCAAAAAATTGCTAGATTTATTTTTCTGTAATTTTTGGAGTCAGTATGTGGCCCCGATAAATTAAAATGTACGTTTAAATTCAATACATATTGATTTATATTTTAATTTTGATAAAAATTGATCGAAATAGTCGAACCAGCTCACGAAACATATTCCATTATGTCCGGAATAAGGGTATTTAGCTAGGAACAACAATCATTGGGTTTGATTTGCAGTTCGGACGAAAATGAACTAATTAATGAATTAAATAATTAAATAAAAGGGGTATAAATATAGGTCAAAAGGGTCGAAAACCCTAAAATTTTCTACCGTTGGTCAACCAAGGAAAAATCGCGCCCCATCTCCTTCCTAATGGACGACCATCCTATTTAAATCTTCCTCCTCCTTTTTCTACAAATCCAAGAATCAATTTTGAAAACATATGACTACAATATCGTTTGCCAATCTGAGCTCTACATCTTGAATGGTGCTGATCATTTCTGGGGCTCCGAAGCAGCTGGATTTGGAGCAAGAACATGCTACGTTCATGAGCATTTTTTGAGGCGAGGAGGACCTTAGGCGTCGCGGTACTACAAGTGAAGATGGAGTAAGTGGAGGGCTTCGAAGTGAATTGGTTGGATCATGCACTGGCTTCATGGATGTCCATGCGAATTGGGGGAAAGAGGCCGCGGTTTTTGTTCGACGTGAGCAGAAGGAAGACAGGACTCAGAAGGAGAATTAATGAAGTTAATTAAATTTTAATTACTGTTAGCTAATAATAATTATGTAATTAAAGTTTATAACATCGTATCTTTGTCATATCAGAAATTCGAAAATTCAGATCCGTTGGAATCGTCTCGAGAAGCACTACATTTCAGAACTGACCAGAATCGAAATAGAGCAAGATGAAGTTTTTGATAAAATTACACAACCAGTTTAATTTTATTAAAAATAAAATCGCCAAATAAAGAATGACAGAGTGGAAACCAATATGAGAACTCCTCACTAAATTATATTTTATCATGTTATTGTATTCATGTATACAAATATATAGAATTGTCAGCGTATATTTCTATCAGTTTTAATTATTATAAAGTGTATACGGTGCCAGTTAGCTCACCTCCCTCATCCACAGACCATGGACGATTTAATTGACTGTATTGTGTGTTGATTGTGATGCTGAAATGTTTAAAATATTTAAAATAATCTAATATTATTTTGTGGTAGTTGAAATTAAATTTTAAATATCTATTTATAATTTAAACAGTGAAAATTGGCTAATTAGAAAAATAATTCAAATCGAATTAGAACCGGTAAAATTTATTAACCAGTGATTATTTTGAATCGACTGTTGTTGTTTGGAAACCTCACACGGGTCTGGGGACGATAATTTATCCACATCTCCCCTGAATTTAATTATATTTTAATCGATGGATCGAGAGACTGTGATGAGCATTATTTATTTATTTCAATGCTTATACAGTTGCAGAATGCACTCTGGATGATGTTTGAATGTGCAATGATTATTTATCATTATTGTTGAATACATGTGATGTATGAAATCCATATAACTGAAATTATATGGTAATTGATTAAGTCGCATTTCGATTCAGAAATAATGAATATTTTAAAATAAAATTCAGTAAAGAATTGAAATATGATTTTGATGTCCGATTTTGGATGGACACGAAAATATTGAAATATATGAAGTCAAGTAAGTAGATATTCGCCATTTTAACCCAAACGGATTTTTCTGTCGATTTTATTCACTTTTTACTGAATGTCGAAAAGAATTAATTTCAAAATCTGATATTTTGAAAATATTATCATTTTAATATTATAATGATATGGAATATTCAATTTTGATTTAAAATTGAAAATGTAGTTGAAATCGTTTTAACATGAATTTATAAATGATTTATAAAATACGTTTTGAATGGAGATAGAAGAAATATATATAATATATATATTTTATATATTAAATGGTTCGAATAGAATGCGCCGCGCAGTGACCATCTGTGAATTTCGACCATTAACTTCAAATTGATGTAGCGGGAGATCCGACCGTTGAATTCTCCTAAAACCGGAACCATTGGGTTCGTATCGAAAAGAGATTTCCAATGAATATAAGAGATTTAAATGGTTGTATTTCAAATTATGTCCAAATCAATTTCAGAAAAGGTCGCTATAGATGTAGTTCGGTGGCCTTTATTGGGAACCGACTGAAATGGCGATTTTAAAATTTTGAAAAATATGGGAAAATTATGTAAAATCATAATAAATGATTGGGAAAGATTTTTGGATGAAAAATTCCAAGTTTGAAAAGATAAAAATATTTTTTTATCGAAATGTACTGGTTATTAACTAGAATAATAATCTAATGTTTTTAAATAAATAAATTGGATAGAAAATGTTTTTAAAATAACCAGAATTTTCCAATGTATGAGTTGGAATAGAAATAATCTTCAGAATATTTCGATATTGGATTCCGTGATTATATGGATATTGTTGAGGAATTTGGAAGATATAAATATCATTATTCCCAATAGGATATTTGTTGATTTCAGAATTTGATACTGAATATAAGCCAATAAAATTTCTATTCAGAGCCTTGTATTTAATATCAAATTGATTTTTGGGTTTGTCGTGAATGGTGTCTTAAATAAAACTGTTCTTATACCCAGTTGAGAAAAGAATAAAATCTTTTAATTAAGATTTAGAGAAGTTTACCAATTAATTAATATTTAATTGCAATTGAAATGGAAATGGATTTTGGGTTTATCGTGAACGGTGCTTTAAATAACCTTTGTTCTTTAACCCAATTAACAGTGAAGTTATGATTTAGAATTTATAAATCTTTTTATTAAGACTTAGTGGAAATGTTCCAAAGTAAAATTTTCCAATTTAACAGATTAAATTGGAATTGAATGGAATTCGGTTTGGTAATAATCGAAATGAGCTTCTGTGAATGAAGACCGTTACTATATATGGAATTGAAAAGGCTTTGCCGCTATTCCACTTGTATTATTAGTCTGACACAGGAATTTATATCGATTATACACTGTTATGATTTCCATGTAGATTCTATTTTGATGCAAGATGATTTTGGGTTTATCGTTAATGATGTTTTAAAGGACATTAGAAATATGATTTATGACATTGAATTATTTGACCTTAATTATTTGAATATAATTCAATATAGTTATTAACTTGATTTATGATAATTTGAATATGATTTCAAATATAAATAACCATGGTGTAAAATAAGCGCTTAGTTGTTAAAGAGACCAAAGCTGAATATGCCATACTCTCTGCCAATACAAGGAACCACTTTAATAGCTATGCACGCGATAGAGAATCCAGAATGAAGTATGTTGGTATGACGAACAGTACTGGAATTAAGCAAGAGAACTATGATGCATATCCTTGACCTTGGGTCATAATTGAAACGACTAAAACCAGAGTTATACCATGATTAATAGAGGTAGCATATAATAGCCCGCATTTTACGTATCGGAAGATCGTAAAATGTTTTTATTTTATTCCGTAAAGGTTGGATCGTTCTCATATTTTAATATATTGGCTATGGAGATGTGAGACATGTCCATAATTTTTACTAATTTTATTTGTGACCATTTTGCCTCTGTCAGTCTTGTACAGAGCATAACTTTTGACTCAGATCGAATCAAATGCTGAGATTGGTCTCATTGGAACGGAAATGATGTTTTCCATACCTTAGAGTGGTTACATTAAAGATTTGGTTCTGCGGTTTGGGAGGAATCGCTGTTTTTGTGTTTCACAGTTTGTAGTTCAGGTTTTTAAAGCCATAATGGGCTGATTTGGAGAGGTCCATTAGTGGGCTGGTGAAAGGCTATAAATAGGGGGTAAGAGGCATGGAGAATAGTTTACTTTCTCCATTCTCTCATTTGGTTGGGTAGGTGATCTTCCTTGCTCAATCAACTATACCTTTCCACCATTAATATGGAGATCTGAGGAAGAGAATCGAAGATCTACATCATTTGAAGTTAAATCTTTATCAATCGAAGAGAGAGTTCATTGAATCGAAGAGTTTAGAGAAAATTCTTCGCTGTCCGGAATTGAGATTTCATCTTTTTGTCTTGTTTTGGAGAATTGGTGAGTGATATGCATCTATCACGCGGATTTTATCAAGTATATGGGTTGTAGATCATAACTTCATCATTTTGAGTCAATTTCACCTAGATCTACATCATGGTAAGTTTATTTTCATAAGAATCACCATAAGGTCTAATATAGCAACTACAAACCAGTAATTATTTTGTTAATTCATATGTTTATGCAAGTTAGATCCCTTGTTTTACTTTATGAATTGGTTTATCATGATTTTTGGTGAATTTTATATGGTTATGGATGGATAATTGTCATTTTGTTGTTAATGATGATTTCGTAAAGTGTTTATGCTTAAATTAGTTGACTTATATGGGTTGAATTCCTCGATGTTGTCATAAAGTGATGGATATACACGAAAGTGATGGATGTACACGAAAGTGATGGATCTACGCGAATGAGATGGATCTACGCGAATATGATGGATCTACAGAAAGTGATGGATCTACGAGAAAGTAAAGGATCGACCAGAAATCGATGGATTGGTCGAATTCCTGATGATGGATCGGGCGTTATTTTAGGTGATGGATCGGTCAGGACATGGATCAGTCATGATTCAGAGGAAGGATCGGTGGAGTGTTCTCCAAGCAATGAAGATGGAACTGTCGGAGCATTTAAGCAAGGATCGGTCGGAGCATCTAAGCATGGATCGGTCAGAGCATCTAAGGATGGATCGGTTGGAGTTCCTATGCCATGGATCGGTCATGGTTTCAGGATGATGGATCGGTTGGGATGATGGATTGGTCATGATGATGGATCGACCAAGATGAAGGGTCAGTTAGGGTATGGATCGGTTGGGGTATGGGTCAATCGTGATTCCGGATGTTATGGATCAGTCTACTTCTTCTTGGTGATGGATCAGTCTGCTTCCCTTTAGGATGGATCGGTATGTCCAATCCATAGTGGATCAGCATGTATTAAAGGTTGTGGCAGCGCTTTGAAACTCTATGGATGATGGCATAAACGTTGTGGTTAGTTTCCGTTATGAGTGAATGAAACACTATGGATTGTGTTGAACCTTATATTGATGTTGTTTAGTTCAGTGATGATGTAACTTCGATAAATATCCAGGTGGGAATGATCAAAGTGATGTAATGTGTTCGTTGATCGGTGTAAAGCAACGAATGTGAAGACAACTCAAGGGTGTTGAGTTGTGCATAATGGCTACTCGAGGGGACTTGAGTTTGTGAATGGTCATCGGAGTTGATGGCTAGAGATGTGAAGTCTAAGAGATTATTGTTGCTGTAAGTTTTAGCAGACTCAAAGCAGGGGTACTTTGGGCAGTCGTGAATGGCCTCGTACCTTGGGCAGTCATGAAGGGTCTAATTGTCAAGATTTGAGAAGACAAACATAAGAGTCATGAAGGCGTATAGTGTTTTTGCTAGAACCGGGGTTTACCATTAGCCCTTGACATATGGCAGGAGGCCGCCAAACGATTAACGATGGTTTCGAAGCTGGATTGACAGTGATAGCCAGAGTCTGTCGTGGATGTTGGATTTTGGTTGTTTGTTTGTACCATCTCACGTAGATTGTCTGACATTGAAGGAGATGTTTCTTGGGTGCTTTTCTGATTTTGGTTTAGGCCTCTAGGGCTTGTACTTGAGGGATGTTGAGCTCGATTAGGCTGGTTTATGTGAGATATATAATTTGGTTGTAAGGATTTCTATTCGTTGGTTACTTCTGATTTCCATGAGTGGATGGTTGTTCTGGTTTCCATAGATGTATGGTTGAAATGATTGCATGTAAAGGCTATCATTATCAGGTATGGGGAAGGCAGGTTTGGGTTCTTCTTTGGTGTTTGGTAGATTGGTTTGTAAATCTACCTATTCTCGTATATTTTATTGATGTTGTTAGATAGTTATTTTATCACTCACTAAGACTATTGTCTGACTCAAGGTTTTATGTATCCCGCTTATTACCTTAGGATATTCATCTTGATGTGGATGGGCAGACTGAGTGGCAGGTGATTGGTGAGACGATGCTGTTGTGCGATGACGAGCAGAAGGTTGGCGTATTATCTTGCTATTATATAATATCTTTGTTTCCGCTGTTTGAGAGTGTTTGTAGTGAGGCTTCTTGTACAAACTTTGATGTTATATACAATTGATGTATGGATGATCTTTCAGGAAGTGATGTTGTGAAAGTTTGAAAGCTTGATATATGATGCTTCACTATTTCTGCCTATTGTATAAATTATAATATACTTTATCCGTGCGCTGTGAGTTATACGACAGGTTCTGCATGTGTTTAACTACACTGATGATTGTTTATACCTGCCTGGCACGTCTTTCAGCGCATTACTTCCCTTGTTAAGTGCAGGAGTTATGGGCAGTCGTCACATGTCACCTCTTAGTGGACATGCTCTTCGATACCATATCTATTGCTTTATGACTTGATTAGGTGCCTTTTGATTTTGGAAGTATTGTTTGTGGTATGCGGTGTTGGAGAATGGAGTTTTGATGACAACAACCTTATTTCAATATTAATTGATTATAAAATATATACTAACACATTTTTTATAGAATATATATAGACACACACACACATATGCAGGATTTATATACAGGAAATATTACTGAAGACTGTATAGTTTAAGGATATTAGAGATTCAGAAAATTTTCAAGACTCATGAGTATTCAAGATTTCAAGAGTTCAAGACTAATATAGTTATAGAGTCTAGATTATGTAAGACTCTAAATAGTACTCCAGGTTCAAATTCAAATTCTGTTTTCAAATTCTATCTTCAATCCTCTCTATTTTATTTCTTCTCTATTTTATTTCTATCTTTTCTATTTTCTTTTCTTACTTTAATTTTGCTTTTCAAACTTAAGTTTTATATATTTATATTTTTATACTTTTATATTTTTATATATATAGTTTAAAACCTTATAGTTTTGTAAATATGTTTACATAGTTTAAACTTATGCTTTCATATGATTTTCTACTTTATAATATTAATTTATGATAATATATATTAATTCAAGAATTTCCAGAATTATATTTATATCAAAATACTTTGAAAATGCTCAAAAAATAAATTTACACTAAGGGTATGTTGACATACATAAAACACTATGTCGACATATAACTGTCATTTTTTCAATTTGAAAGAAAGTGTCTTTTCACTATTTGTGACGGTTTTGAAGCATGGCATCCTTTAATACATTATAAAATGGGCTTAAATTCGAATTTTTTATTTCCCCTTCTTCTATAGCATCATCCTCTTTCTTTACACTATTATTCTTAATCATTTTTATGATTTCTACACATATACTCTGCCAAATTCAATTTTGTTTTGATCAAACTACTTCTCTCTGCACTCTCTACTCAGTACCCTCTGAATCAAGTGCTATTTAAGAGTTATAGGGTTGTTTGTAATTGTTTGGGTTGAGTAAACGAATCAGTGTTATCCCTTATAACTGTGAAATCAAGGACGGAATCGGTGGTATCCCTTGTAACCGTGAAATCAAGGACGAAATTGCTGGTATCCCTTGTAGCTATGAAATCAAGGAGGTTGTAATTGGATTTGGATATAGTAATAAAACTCTGCGCAATCCAGCGTTGCATGGGACTGGACATAGGAGTAATCTGAACCAGCATAAAATCCAGTGTGTTCTTTCATTTTCTGCATTTTTATTTCTATTTATTCTTGTGTTTTTGTTTAAATCTGTGTTTGTGATAGTGTTTGTGGTGGTTGTGAAACAACCTGGAAAATCTGAGCCAATTTAAATTTTTTATTTTGGCAGTTTTGATGAATTTTGAATATTTAAAATGAATTATTTTAAATAATAACGTCGAGAAATTTATTCTGAATAGAATTAGAACGTATATATTTATATAGATAGACGTTAGAATATAAATATTTTATTTTAATTATAAAAGGAATTGAAAATGGCGTGGTAGTTTGAAAATTCGATTTCAAATTTCAAATGAACGTACAGGATTCAAAAATAAACCTGATTTTGGCAAAACCAAAAATATTAGAATCTAATAGAAAATATCTTTCCAACAAATCTGAAAAACTGAAATTTAACAGCGGGAATAAAAATTTATGCCCAGTTGAAAATTCAAAATAGTCGCTATGGAAATACAGCCCTTAAAAATGGAAATTTTGGAAACTTCCTCCGTTTTTTACGAAACCACTTTTGTTGGATCTGGGATGTCAAGTTATTGCTAGATTCCAAAATTCATAATTTTCTGAATCTGTATGTGGGCGTGGCACAGGAAAACATGTTTTGTCAGTTCAATCAATTTGGATCGATCAGAAAACGGCCATTTTTCAAACAGTCTCCAAATTTGACGAAAATATTTTGGTTACAACCGTATCGTCAATACGAAGCTAGAAAATATTTTTTGAGAATTTTTAGAGTCCGTATGTGGTCCCGGTAAATTGAAATGTACGTTTAAAATTCAGTATAATGATTTAAATGTTAATTCAAATGAAAACTGATCGAAACGATGGAATTGGCTTATGGGACATATCCCATTGTGTTTGAAATGGAGGTAATTAGCAAGGGGCGAGTTGGGTTCGATATGGTGTTCGTATTCGAAAGAAAAATAAATAAAATATTAATATAAAATATATAATACCCCCTTTCTTCCCCTTAACCCCCTCCTCATTTTCTCGTTCAAGAAAGAGGACCCCGATTCCCAGATCCGCCTTCACCCTTTTCCCCCGCTCCAGTCAACGCCGTGGCCCCCCAACTTCGGCGCCCTACCCCCGATGACGCCCCCTCCGTGCGCTTCTCTCTCCTCCCTCTCCTTCTGAAAGTCGCGTCAAAACCCCCTCTACAGCCTAAGACCGCCTCGCGCAGCCCCTGGCGCCACCCACCACTGACCCGCCGCCGATGCCACCCCCTCGCCTGACGCCCAGCCACCCTCCCCCCTCCAGCTAGCGCGAGCTCCGTCCCCTCCCCCTCTAGAAAATCCCGTTCAACTGTAAGTTCTACCTCCCTTTTTCTTTATTTTTCTTTATCTATTTAAAGTAATTCGATATATATATAATAACATGTAAAGAACTCGATTTTTATATATAATAGAGAGAAAATAATAGATTTTTATTTCTAGAAAAATATTTGTTTTTTTATCATAAGAAAAGGTTTGATTTTTTATAAACAAAAAGAATAGATTTTTATTTATATAGTAGCCATATAAAAATATGATTTTTATATTATAAAGATAATAAAAATATGATTTTTACATTATAGGAATAATAAAAATGTGTTTTTTATCATATATGTAGCAAAGTAAAAAAATATGATTTTTATCGTTTGAATGGCAATGTAAAAATGTGAATTTTATATATTCATTAGCGATAGAAAGATTTGATTTTTATCTATATAGCAGTGGCATAAAAATGTGATTTTTATCTATGTAATGTTGTTATAAAAATATGAAATTATTTTTAGAAAGATAAAAATATGATTTTTAGCCTATGTATGTTATTTATAAAATAATCATAAAAAAATATAATTATTGATTAGTTAAAATTATAATTTTTAACGTAGGTATACTACATAGATCGACAATCATAGAATGGTGGAGTGGACCCCCAAGGTGAGAACTTCTCACTTTGATTTAATTTTCTAGTTAAAATATATACTAGAATGCAGACGGTGTTTAGCAGCACCCGACACCCGTCGTCCACAGACCATGGACGACTTGTTTGTTTGATTGTATGTTGTTGTGAAAATTGGTTGTGATGTGGAATGGATAAATAAAATATTCAAAAATGAAAATAAAATATTTTATAGTTAAAAAAATAGTTTTTAACGTGTATAGGAATGAACAAATAGAACGTTTTTTTTATGTACACACTTTTGACTGATATTGATTGGGACGATAAATTTTACGCATCGCCCAACTACACAAATAAAATTCATTATTTGTTGATTGAGAATCCAAACGGGTATTGGGATGATCCATGACGTACATTAGTCCCAATAATTTGTTGTATATCGATCGATTGATTGACATGCTGTATGAGCATTGAATATTTATATTTAATACTTATGCAGTGTAGAATGCACTTTGGATGATGGTTGACTGTGTTTGATTGTTGTTCTGTACATGTGTGTATGAAATCCATATAAATCAAATTATATGGTAATTGACTGTGTCTGATTCCAGTTCAGAAATAATGAATATTTTAAAATAACGAATATTTTAAAATGATGAATGTTTTAAAATAATATTCAATAAATGATCAAAATTTGGTTTTGATGTCCGATTTGGGATGGATATGAAAATATTTAAATATATAAAGCTGAGTTGATTAGATTGACGTCATTTTGACGTGAACGATATTTATATAGATTTTATTCATTTTTGTAATGAATATCGAAAAGGAAATGATTTTGAAATATAATGTTTTGAAAATATTATCATTTATATATCGATGATATGGAAAATTCGATTTTGATTTGAAATTGAATATGAAGTTGAAATCGTTTTGAAAATGAATTTAAAATGATTTATAAAATACGTTTTAAAAGGAAATCGACGAAATATATATATATATATATATATATATATATATATATATATATATATATATATAATGGCCTGAATAGAACGCGCCGCGGCAGTTTGAAAATTTCGACCATTGACTTGGAACGGACATTACGGGAGATCCGACCGTCGGATTCTCCTAAAACCAGAACCATTGGGTTTGTATCGAAAAGTGCTTTCTAACGAATATTAGAGATTTGAAATCTAATAGTTGGATTTGGAATTATGTCCAAATCAAATTTGGAAAAGGTCGCTGTAAGTGCAGTTCGATGGCCGTTTATGGAAATCGACTGTGCGAGCCTTGATAAAATTATTAAAAATATCAATAATTAGTGTAAAATCATTATAAATGATTTAGAAATAATTAGGATGAAAAATTCCATATTTGAAAAGATAAAAATAGATTTCCATCGAAATGAACTAGTTTTGAACTAGAATTATAATCCAATTATTTCTAAAATAAATAAATTTGATTTGAAATGGTTTTAAAAATAACCTGTATTTCCAATGTATGAATTGGAATGGATTTGAATCGAAATTATCTTCGGAATATTTCGATATTAGATTCCGTGATTATACAGATATCGTGGAGGAATTTGGAAGATATATATATATATATCATTATTCTAATATGATATTGGTTGATTTCAGAATTCGATATTGAATATAAGCCGATATATTTTCTATTTAGAGCCTTGTATTTGATATCAAATTGGATTTTGGGTTTGTCGTGAACGGTATCTTCAATAATACTGTTCTTAAACCCAATGGAGATAAGAAAATTAGAAACTGACTAGAGATTAGCTAAAATAAATGGTTTTCTTGGTATTGATCTGATGTTGATTTCGGCCTTCGGGGTTAATACTTAGGGAGTTGTTCTCTTACTAATTTATGGTTAGGGACTGATGGAATGTGAATTGGGTTTATTATGAACTATGTTTTAATGACATTCGTTCTTTAACCCAATTTACAGTGAAATGTGATTTGTAATTAGAAATATTTTTATTAAGATTTAATGGGAATTTTCCGAAGTAAAGTTTTCCAATTTAATATATTAAGTTGGAATCGAATGGAATTCGATTGATAATAATCGAAGTGAACTTCTGTGAAGGAAGAATGTTAATGCATATGGAATTTAAAAGGCTTTGCCTTTATTCCATTTATATTATTGGTCGGATATGGAAATTTAAATCGATATCGATTATATATATCGATTTGTTTTCCATGAAGATTCCATTGTTAATGGAATGTGACTTTGGTTTGTTGTGAATGGTATCTTTAATAATACTGTTCTTAGACCCAATGGAGTTAAGAAAATCAGAAACTAACTGGATATTAGTTAAGTTGAATGGTTTCCTGGGTATTGATCTGATGTTGGTTTCGGCCTTCGGGGTTAATACTTAGGGAATTGTTCACTTGCTAATTTACGGTTAAAGGCTAATGGAATGTTATTTTGGGTTTATCGTGAACCGTGTTTTAAAGGACATTGGTTCTTTAACCCAGTTAAAGACAAGATATGATTTCCCAAGTTAAACAATCTTTAATATTGATTTTTGGGAAGATTAAAACCAAGTGGAGTTTTAATGCATCTTTAATTAGATTGAAATGATATCCAAAGGAAGATTAAAGAATAAATCTAAAGAATTTATCTTTGATAAAATTAATGGGAACCTTTCCCAAAGTATAAGAATATTTGAATAAAGGAATATTCTGGATTGGAATGAGGCGTATGTTGTGTTTTTAGAGCACTTGTTTATTACATACACGAGTTATAGAGAAAGACTGGGTTTATCCCATTCTGAATAACTGATTCGACAATGTGTCGAGGATGAAGATGGTGGTTGAAGACTGGAGGGCTTCACATCATTTGGTTGATTACTGATGTCTTGATTTGGGTTATACACCCGAGACAAGGTAATAAGTGGTGATCGTCCAGACGTACTTAGAGATCGACAGATATGCGAGGGCCTCTCCCCTGTATTGGACATATGGGGAAGGAATAAGGTGCCTCTGGTGTCGTTCAGACCCCGAACGAACTTGTCAATGGACGTGTGTCTGACATCGGATTTCATTTTGTGTGATTGATAGACATCGGTTGCATAGCGTGGATTGCCTGTGTGGCATGCTGAGATGCAAATGATCAAGGCTTCTGTTGAAAAGCAGGGTCTTGTGGTTGATGATCAAAGCATGACCTTTGTAGCATAGCTTTGTGTAGCGTTAATTCGCGAGCCTCACGCCCCAGTGTGAACCAGAAACGAGAGAAATAACTCAGGGAAATGGATATATGCTGGTTTCTAGCTAGGAGTTGTGTTTTGGGTTTTACACGCCTGGACATTTTACTTATGTGGATGATGGATAGCGAGGCGCCTCGGTTATATCGGTCGATCTGGGGCTGATGGAGTCATTTGGCTTATTTATGCCCCATATGGCAGAATAGCATATTGTTTACGGTATTTTTAATCCACTCCGTATGGACTGGCCCTGACGATCCAAGGGCCCACATGAGTCTGGGTACTGAGGCTCGGGCTATAGAGTCTCGAAGCGGTAAGGATGATCCCTTGCCTTGGTTCACAGATGGAAATCCAACTTCCAATGCGTGACAATTGCGGTTTTGATTGTAGAGCCTAGTACTGGCGACATGATATATGGTACCCATGCCGTCTAGGATTGATACATTTATATTTGAAGTTGTTTTATACACTATGCACTTATAATAGTATCAAATGATTTTTTTTAACGTACCAAGCATGTTTGGCTATTATAAGGGAAAACCCTATCTCTCGACTTGCGTTGCATTGTGTGATAGGACCTGGGTCTTATAATAGCTTCATTTTTCCATAGGCATTGCGTTGTTTTGTTATATGCACTGGTATTCTTGGGAGGAAATCCGTTCCGTGTTATATGGCGTGGTCCCTTGATATATCTGATTTAAAGTAAAGTTTTAAATAACTGTTTTAGTTCTCACACCAGTCACATGACTGACCTGGAGTTTATTGTTTTAACCTAAACTCTGGGTGCCCCTATTTTCCACACGGGCAGCTAGTAGTTTTGGTTTTGCAGATTTATATTCACAGGATCCTGGTTTACAGCTAGAATGATATTCGGAAAGCTCTGTATCCATGTATCTCTTTCAGTTGTGTTTGTGTTAATTTTTCCGCTGCATTGTAATTTGTAAATCTATGATATTTATCGAATGTATATTATTTATTCATACTCTGTATATTCTTGTAATCTGATGAAATTGTTGTAATATTGTGACAACCCGCCCCGCACCAACCGACATTTACTCCAAAAGTGCGCTGTAGACATGTCCAGTTAGCACGGAACGGTCGTCAGAAGGAAAGAAAGAAGACAAAGAATCAACAAGGAACCTGTAGAATGTCTCACAGCGCATGGAATAAAATATAATCACAACTTATACTTGACATAAAACAGGTGAGATAGTGCATAAGCTGAAAAAAAACTATCATAGCAGCGGAAAATCCAAATACAGCTTATGTTCCACATCATCATTATTACAACTTTTCAAACAGTCTCTAAAGGTAAAGCAAGATAAGGGAGGTACACCACTAATGCCCAAGTAGTGACCACCAACGACACAGGGAGAATATTTTATATATATCATACGTGGAAGCCTCATGCTCGCCTCCGGATCAGCTACTCGTGCATCACCAGCCAACCTGTCTCTAGTCTTCTCGCGAGAGCACCCAGAGTAATAAGAAGAGACATAAAACTCTGGGTCTGACAAAAGTCTGGTATGAGCGATAAGCAGCTAAACAGAACAATAACAGGTATACTAAACCATACCTGAACCTGGACCTGCAACCAAAGAGTTAGCACTACATACCGTACAATACTCTAAGGTGCCACTGAACAAATGGTATAAAGATAACGGGGTGGGGGTGTGCATGTCGCAATGATGGAAAACAAATCAAACATAGCAACCATCCTCACATCTCTCACTCAGTGCGTAAAGTATACGATATCCACTACCTTGGTCACCTATCCATTGGGCCGTGACGAAATCCAATCCCGTACAACTATCACTACAAGCCCACTATCCGTCTCTCAGTGGTGAACCACATTTATGAATACCGACAACCCCTCTGCACACGCCCCGCAGCAAAGCCCAATCATGAAGTGAACTCATTGGTTCCCATCTGGATCCTGAGCTCTAAGCTCCTCATTTGGACTACCTTTGCATCTCGGGTTTTTAGTCGTCACCGGATCGGTTCGGTCGTAACTATCCTCCTCTGGCGGTTCGGTTCGGCCATGTATAGTGCTCAAGCTCCAGCTCGAAATACAATACTCAATCTTCACGTTCGGTTCGGGTATATGCAACTCGGTTCGGTTCGGATATATGCAACGTGGTTCGGTTCGGATATATGCAACTCGGTTCGGTTCGGATATATGCAACTCGGTTCGGTTCGTCATGCCTTGCCTTCGGTTCGGGTCGAGATGTCCAGGCTCCAGTCTGATCCTCCTCCCAACCTCCGATCTGATCCCCTTCTCCTATTCAGTTCATATGGCCTTTCTCCAGTGCCAAGCTCCGGTCCGGTACTCCTCCTCCGATCCGATCTGAAACCTTGCAGTTCTTCCTACAACTTCCAGCGACTGTTTATACGCCACTCGACGGCGTTTTCGACCATTCTAACTATTCTAAACAATCACAAATCATACCATACAGTTATAGCAACATGTATTATCGACCACAAACATCAAAACAACAACTTGATAGGATAAAATGGATCAAACATACGCAAAACCCATGTTTTTCCCTTAATCCCCCTTAATCATGTTTAAGCATACAATTAGAAAAACTTATCCAAATGAGCCAAATTTTCTAACAGAGGCCTAAAATAATATTTTAGAATTTTTGAATATTTATCCAGATTTTTATAACGTATAATTTTGCTAATTATCACTAATCACCCCTTAATCACCTAAATTCCAGGATTAGCAAAATTAGTCCAAATTAACCCAAATTCATATCAAAGGCATAAAATAATATTCTGGAATTTTAGAAATTTTTCTAGATTTTTCTGAGTTATAATTTCGCTAATCTTTGCTAATTACCTTAATCAGCCGTAATTAGTGAAAAACAATGCAAATCACTCACCTTTGCCACAAAATAAACTATAGATCTGAAATGATTCTCTGTTTGGGTCAAATTCTAATGTATTCTAGCTACTCTCTCTCTCTGATTTGGTGCTAACTTCCCTTGATTTGATGTAGTTTTGCTTAATCTTCGATTAGAAAGTGATTAGAGGCGATTTGGGATGAAATTAGAAGGTGGAGGCCATGGCTAGGGTTAAAGAAATGTTTGAGGTGGCTGAAAAATGAAATAAAATTCGTTTTCCTACTGTTCTCAGCCTCCCCATAACCTTAATCCCGAAATGGGTTATGGGCCCTCTTGCTAATCACCCTAATTAGGCCCGGTTAAGCTGTTTTTCACCTTCTAAATTTTGTTTCAGCCATATCTCCCAAACGGTGAGTCCGTTTGGCTAATGCGACCACTCTACGGAAAGGTAAACCATTATTTGGATCTAATGGAAGTGGTTTCAGGTCAAAAATCCTTACCATTCAAAAGTTATGGCTGAAACAAGATCAGCTAGGGGCAAAATGGTCATTTAAAAATCGACAAAAATCATGAACATGGGAAATGACCGCAATAGTCGTCTCCCAAAGTTACATGACCATACGACTTTATATGTGAAAGAAATAAATATTCTACGATCCTCCGATGCGTAGAATGCGGGTTGTTACATTCTCCCCCCTTAAGAAATTTCGCCCCCGAAATTCCCTAACCAAAACACACAAAAAGGTCCCGCATGCCTATCAGTCATAAAACAACAACAAAACATGCAAAACAAGTCTATCCTAGCATGCGGAATAACTAAATTGCAAAGTAAATCTTACCAGGCAAAGAGCTTTGGATACGACTTTCTTATGTCATTCTCTACTTCCCAAGTACAGTCGTTCTCTCGCCATCGATTCCCATCTCTACCCTAGAGGTAATTTCCAATAGGTTGGGATTGTCCCTCTGACTGGAACCGATCCACTTAATCTAGATCGATCTAATCGTCAAGCTTATTAGCGTTTCTGAATCCAATTCACATTTAACTCTGAAGTCATATCCCATGATATACTCTAGTTGCTTCCATTCCAGAAACATGGCCTCTAAACTGGCATGTCTCCTACCCAATGCATCAGCTACCACACCTAGTCCGGTATTATGGCATCTGTCTATACTGTCATCTTCTTAGGTAATCCAAACCTATACGCCAAATTTCCAACTACATTCCAAATGTCCTTTCAAGTCCAACTTGAGTCCTTCCTACATTCGTACTGCACGTCCAACATACATTCACTAACTAGAGGCAAACTAGACCCATCCAATGAACCTAGGTACTCCACTTATTCTCGTACTGCACGTCCAACGTACATTCAGCTTCTAAAGGTGAACTAGACTCATCCAATGAATCTAGGTACCCTACCTTCGAGTTCAAGTCCAACTTGAAGCTCCTATATCCGCTGAATCTCCAAGGTCAACGGACGCTGCGCAATGCCCAACATACTTCAAGTCTAACGTAAAGTATCTTACACCCGTCATATCACCATGATCAACGAACTTATACTATTTCCATTCAACAAGATCCGACAGGTGATACTCAAGAGAAGAAAGGTAGGAGCAAACACAACAATCATAGCATCCATCAAACAAATCCTATCTATCACCTGCTAAAGCCATGAATACGTCGATACCTGTATGTCCGGTCCAACCAACATCAATAACTAATGGAAACTCTGCCTCCAAATGGACTACCATACGTCCAACGTACGTTTATCCTCCAAGGATAACTAGATCACGTCCAACGGATCCAAGGTAAGTGGGCGTCCCCAGATACCCCTGCTTTTAGTCCGCCTGAAACACTCGAGTCCCACCCAAGTCTATCCATTATCTTGCTACCCTCTCGAGTCCAACTCGAGCCAATCCAATTCCTTGTAGCCTTCTCGAGTCAATCTATTACCCATAAACTCAGACCCAGTCTTGAGTATCCATTACCTACAAACCCTAGTCCATCGTGAGTCGTCTCCCCATTTGTTGCATCTCCAAGATCAACGAACACCCATTTTCTTTTATGAGTTCAAGTCCAACTTGAATCGTCCTAATCTTCGTTGCATCTTCCATGATCAACGAATACATCCTATTTCTTCAAAAAGAACATCAAGATAAGGTCCTAAACAATCCATTACTTTTCATCTTTCTCGAGTCCCACTCGAGTCATCTCATAATCCTATCGAGTCTAACTCGGGGCAGTCCATACCACTGAATAGTCTTATCCTGTCACAGCTGCCCATTACTCCTCGAGTAAACCAAGATATCATCCAATGAAAAACACAATAACTACTTATCTCTCATGCAAACCATCCTAGTCGAACTTGACATTCCCCAGGCACAAGCCCTAAAGGCCTAAACCAATATCAAACAAGCACCCAAGGAACATCTCCTCCGAATTCGGACAATCCACGTGAAGTGATACTAGCAAAACAACTAAGCACTGGAGCACTCATTTTCCTCCCAGAGACAACTAGAACTTATTACAACGATAACCTCTCGGCTTCCCTGACTCCAGTTACTATCGCCATCACTAGGTAGGTACCTAATACCACCCTATTCCTTTAGAGTAGATCGACTCCCCAAAATAATGCTAAACCCAGTAAAGCCCAAAACAAAGTAATTACAAACAAACATACATCCACAACTCGATAAGACCACGTTATGACAAATCATATTGAGGCTAGTTGAACCACAAATCAGGTTTGTCACTACTAAAGGTCTATCGACTAACTCAGGTTTGTCAAACAAAACTCGATCAAAAACATCTTAAATAGAAAGCATACCTCGAATAACGATACATTTTCCTTCTGTGCCGCAGTTGGGGCATTCGACGAAGAAGGAACAGCATTGATAGCTTATGCTTTCACGATCTGCTTCTCCCTAGGAGGTTGTGGACATTCATTCTTGTGATGTCCCACTTGGCCACAATTAAAGCACTTCCTTTCCCCAGGCTTTTCCCGACAATCTCTGGCATAGTGTCCCTTCTTACCACAGCTAAAGCACTCGACATCTTTCTTATTTTTCTTATTCTGACCATCCACGGTTTGGTCTTGTTTCCTCTTGTCTTGGGAATTATTCTTGCCTCCACCGCCTGCTTGCAGCTTTGGCTCCTCTGTAGATGCAATAGCAACCTCAGTCTTTGGCTTAGGGTAAAGACTCTCTGACCTCAATGCTTTCCCCACAATCGATTCAAACGTCTCATGGATGTGGTTAATAAGCTTTTCACCCAAGTACTGATCCAATCCTGTTATAAACTTCTCGTTCTTCTTCTCAGGAGTATCGATAAGGGATAATCCATACATCGACAAAGTGTCGAACTCAGCAATATAGTCCGAGACTGCCCTACCATTCTGTTTAAGCTCCAAGAACTTCCTAAACAATTCCGACTCCTGAGCAGCTGGGATAAACTTGTCGCTAAAGCGAGCCTTAAACTGATCCCAAGTGACCTGATCTTCTGGATTGGCTGTCTTAACAGTATTCCACCAATTCATCGCTCGCCCTTGCAGCTAACGAGACGCTAGCCTTCTCTTCATCGGATCTTCGATACCCAAGTCGTCGAAGATACGATCACAACTATCCAACCAATCCTGAGTATCCGTGGCCGACTCCGTTCTGTGGAACGACTTCCCACCAAGACTAGTATAATCCTTATTTAGCTTAGCGAAATCGGCCCTAGGTGCCTGCACTACTGGACCACCACCATTACCACCATTGGGAGCTGCCCTCTGTACATCCCTAAGCATTTCTCTCATAAGGTCAGTAAACATCGTCCTCACGTTAGCAGCATTCCCATTATTGGCTCCTCTACCGGCACCTCTTGCGTATTGGCTTATCGTTCAATCTGTAAAGAGAAAACGATCAACCATCTCTATAATGGTGCTAGTGCAGTGCGACTTCATCTTAGCTATACTAAATATATATATATAGATTTTGAAAACCAAAATAATCACAAATACGCGCTCTCATATACGTATACTATCTCTCCCTGGTGTCTTCCCTAGGTTAACTACGCAACCTAGAGCTCTGATACCAAATGTGACAACCCGCCCCGCACCAACCGACATTTACTCCAAAAGTGCGCTGTAGACATGTCCAGTTAGCACGGAACGATCGTCAGAAGGAAAGAAAGAAGACAAAGAATCAACAAGGAACCTGTAGAATGTCTCACAGTGCATGGATAAAATATAATCACAACATATACTTGACATAAAACAGGTGAGACAGAGCATAAGCTGAAAACAAACTATCATAGCAGCGGAAAATCCAAATACAGCTTATGTTCCACATCATCATTATTACAACTTTTCAAACTGTCTCTAAAGGTAAAACAAAGATAAGGGAGGTACACTACTAATGCCCAAGTAGTGACCACCAACGACACAGAGAGAATATTCTATATATATCATACGTGGAAGCCTCCTGTTCGCCTCTGGATCAGCTACTCGTGCATCACCAGCTAACCTATCTCTAGTCTGCTCGTGAGAGCACCCAGAGTAATAAGAAAAGACATAAAACTCTAGGTCAGACAAAAAGTCTGGTATGAGCGATAAGCAGCTAAACAGAACAATAACAGGTATACTAAACCATACCTGAACCTGGACCTGCAACCAAAGAGTTAGCACTACATATCGTACAATACTCTAAGGTGCCACGGAACAAATGGTGTAAAGATAACGGGGTGGGGATGTGCATGTCGCAATGATGGCAAACAAATCAAACATAGCAACTGTAACAACCCGTATTTTGAATAACATGTTATAACATAAATCAAGGCAGAATTAAATATTAAAACCTGAATCAAGGGAAAATGGCTGTGCCATTGCGTTCGTCTCGGAAAAATACGCGAAATAAAGTCCGAGTTTTCGAAAATCGGAGTCTGTATGACCCAATTATGGCCCGTCAAAGTTTTTAGAAAATTTCAAGTTCAAAAACAGTTCAAATTTCAAATCTGGAGCCAAACAGACTGGGCGGGAAAATTTCCCGCCCAACCCCCAAGTCGACTTGGGAGTCGACACACCCCAGGTGGTGTCGACTGCCTAGTCGACACCCCTGTCGACTTGGGTGGTCGGCCAGTTTGGCCTGGTGCACCTGTTTTGGCTCCTGGGTCTTGTTTTCTTGGCTTGTGACGTGATTTGATGGCTCAGATCTGAATTAGGGTTAATCCTATGGCCTAAACTAACCTAAACTTCTATAAAAAGACCCTAATACCTAGCCTAAATCATCACAAATCAATCCTACAACTAGGTTATGCCAAAATGCTCCTTGATCATGGCCTCCATCTTCATAACATGGCCTCCATCTCCTTCATGAAAGTTTGAGTGTTCTAAGCTAGTAAAAGAGCCATCTTTCTTCATACAAATCAAAGGAGCTTCTTATTTCTCAAGACAACTTGGAGCTTATATTCATTTGGGGATTTCTAGTGTGGCTTCGTCTCAATCTTGTTTATTTTGTTCTAGTCTTCATAGCCAAGCTTTGTAAGCCCTCCTCTACTCTTAGATCTAAACTATGAACTTAATATGACATGTAGCAAGTTGAAATGAGACTTTTGTGTTATGCTTGCCTTGGATTTCATGCATAGATTTATGCATGACTCTTTTGATCTATGTTTGTGGACCTAATGTTTACCTATCATGAATCTAGTACCATTTATGTTGACTTTTGGGTGGAAAGCTATGAGCTTTATGTGGTGATTGTGCATAAATGCAACATAGAACCCCTCATGACCTTGATATTAACTTGCCATGATGGACCTATATGCTAATCACAAGTTTGTCACCCTATTTGCTAAGTTTAATGCCATACATGTGTAGATTGGAATTGGACCTAAGTGCAATATTTGCCTTGAACCTATCATTGTATGCATAGATCTATTCATGTCTCTCTTGATCTATGACTGTGGACCTATCATGAACCTAGTACCGTTCATGTTGACTTTTGGGAACAAATGCTATGAAATGGATTATGGCTTATGCATGTTAACAAACCTTAACCCCTCATGTTCCTTAACATGCATATAATGATATTGAACCTATTTGCTATGCACAAGTTAGGATTGTCACCCTATGTCAACTATTACCATGTTACCACCCTATTTGCTAATTATGCTATTATGCATGCTTGAGGCCATATGCTATTTGATATGTTTGAGGCCAAAGCACCCTTATGCTATTTGATATGCTTGAGGCCAAAGCACCCTTATGCTATTTGATATGTTTGAGGCCAAGTCACCTTTTATGCTATCATACATGTTGAGGCCATATGCTAGTATGTTGAACACCTTTGCCTCAAGTATCACCATGTTTAACTTGTGATAGTCTTTGCCATCGTGTCATATTCTTATGTTCCCCCTTTTGATCTATTTGTGTTGATGCGAACTTACATGCGATGGGGTTACGCTATGGGTAAACTTAAATGACATGAAACATGACTTGAAAGTATGACATGTGATTATGCTTGAAAACATGAAGGTGGACATGACATGTAGAAAACATGAAAGTGGCCAACTCGGGGTTGGGTTGAGTTTGTAGCATAAATCTACCCGGAACCGACCGGCTTAACTAGTGGCTACAAACAATAGGACCCAATGTGAGTAGTTGGTCACATCGCACTTAAAACCCGAGGTTAGACTAGGTTGTGGTGTAAAGCTACCCGGACCCGCCCGACTTAACTAGTAACCACAACAAAGTCTAATGTGAGAGGTAGGGGTGCATTAAGTTAATTAATTCCACATGGTAGGGTTAAGTCATGGACCACTTGAATACTTAACCAATTAAACACGATGTATTGATAGGGTTAAGTCATGGACTACTTGAATACTTAACCAATTAAACACGATGTATTGATAGGGTTAAGTCATGAACTGCTTGGACACACTTGACCAACTCAATACATGATTAGGATAGGGTTAACCACACTTAACCCGCTTGAAATCCTAGTTACGTGGTCCTTTTCAGCAGTAACCCACTTGGGAGTATCTGGATACCCTGGACTAGGCTAGGGTGGGGCACGATTACTGGACTGATTGTAAGAGACCAAAAGAGACGGCTGAATGGTGCACTGGTTGTTCAGGCGGACCATGGTCATGCACATTAAGTCCGGAGTTGAACATGGGCACCGGTAGGTTTAGACTGTGCGTGCTTGATTTGTGTCTGTGGTTTACACCCTAGGACTGGATACACCCTAGGGTGGACCTTGCACAGTTAACTACATTCCATGATTAGGCCGTATGACACCGATACACAACGAGTTAGGCTTATAGGGAGCCGATCGACTAGACTGAGTAGTTGGACCTTGATTTAGGTCATCTCATGATGTTGGGCCAACTTTGGGCCAAGGGATCATTTCTTGTTTATACTTGACATGGATTAGGATACTAGTACACCTGGTGCAACTTAACCTTGTATATGCGATGCCACACTTGATCTATCTTGTTAACTTTTCACCATGCCAGTTATCATCCTATGTTTCATCTCTGTTTTACATGTCCAGTTAACTTTATTAGTTTTTATACTAATAGTAGGTAGGACTTACCAGTCTTTTTGACTGACCCGTTTTATTGCGCCTCTTTTCTTCCGTTTCCCCCCCAGGTTCTCAGGGTGGGAACACTAGCACCTAGCTTGGATCTTTAGCTTGCTTACTGGATAGCTCATGTACGGTTTGGACTTGAGCTTGCTATGGCTTTACCACGTCTACTTTGGGGATAGTTTACTTTATGTTATTTCCAGTTTTCAGTTTATGTTTCTAGACTTGTAGTAGTTGGAAAATAATGACTAAGTACTTTTGATGTAAGTTGACTATGGTTTTGAAATAGTAGTTCTATCCGCTGCTTTACTTACTCTGTTTTACTTATATGTTCTGTCTTGTGATATCTTTATGCATGTTTACCTTGTCCAACACCCCTCCAAAGCCAGTGTACTTGCAAGAGTGACCCTGACGGAGGTGGGGTGTTACATTTGGTATCAGAGCATAAGGTTTACGAGATTGAACAAAAGGTTTTTAAAACTTACCTTTTGAAAAACTATTTTCAAAACCAATTAAGTATTTTCCAAGAAAAGTCTAGTTTATTTTAAAAGGCTATTCCCCAAAATCTATTAGCACTATCCTTTGGTTCCTCGTTCTAAATCTATCTTTTCCTTTTTTCAGCATGGCCGATCTTAACCTTCCCGAAGGAGTACCCATACCCGGATGGTTCCGAAGGTACTTGGAAGCTAGAGCCAACGATGCGGGCCCAGCAAACACTCCCACCGTACCTGAGGTTCCTCCTCCTCCTCCTCAGCGTCCACAAGCGGATTTCGCAAAGATTTGCAAAGACTTTAAGGCAATGGATGGCAAGAATTTTATTGGGATGGAGACTTTTGTTGAGGAAAGAAATTGGTTAAAAGAAACTGAAGACCTCTTTGCCATCTTTGATGTGGAAGACCGTAGAAAAATTCTGTTGGCAGTATGGCTATTGAAAGAGGAAGCTGCTTATTGGTGGGAGGTCACCAACGCTACTAGGCCTATAGAGACTTGGGCCGACTTTAGGATGAGGTTTGGGCTTAAGTTTCTATCATCTGCTGAGGAGAATCTACAAATGGAGAAGTTTATATCTTTGAAGCAAGGGGACATGACAGTGAGGGAGTATGTGAATAAGTTTAACCAGCTTGCCCGATTCGGTTTGGACATGGTTAACACACCCCAGAAGAAGGCTCTACGCTTTGCACGAGGGTTGAATGAGCCATTACAAGGTTTAGCCATGTCTCATATACCCATGGGGGCCACTTTTGAAAGCCTAGTAGACATGGCATTGCTTCAGGGAGATGATAAGAATGGCAATAAAGAAGTCAAGCCTAATGAGACTCAAACCAAGATGGCGGACTCCAAGTGGGGAGGAAATCAGAGCAGCCAGAGCAGTCAGAACAACAAGAACAACAAGAACAACAAGGGCAACAAGGCCAACAACAACAAGGCAAGGGACACAAGAAAGTGCAACTTCTGTGGGATCGTTGGACACATAGCCAAAGATTGTAGGAAGAAGAAGAGGAAGTTGGGAGAATGCTTTCATTGCGGAGAGACTGGACACTTCAGTAAGGATTGCCCAAAGAAGCAAGGGCAGGGGTAAGGACAGACTCAGCGAGTAAGACCTTCTGGAGGGCAGATGCATGCTCTCAACACTGCTCCAGTTCCGGACCGAGGTAGTATTTCTGTAGAAAGCCTTGTTTATATTTCTGGTTTTCCTGTTCGAACTTTATTTGATTCTAGCGCATCGCATACCTTTATTTCCTCTGACATTGTTGAAAGTTTGCACCTAAGTACTAGTCTTGTGGAGGATCCCGTTAGTGTTTCAAATCCAATTGGGGGTTCCGCCCATTTATCTATGATTTGTATGGATTTGAGGATTTCTATCTTGACCGTAGAATTCTCATGTAATGCTTATGTTCTCGGGTTCATGGGATATGGGTTGATTTTGGGCATGGATTGTTTGTCCGGTTATGGAGCCATTCTCGATTGTGAGCATAGGGTAGTGAGGCTTATGACTCGCCTTGGCAATACCCCAGAAATTTCTTGTAACCCTCTGGATCCCGTCATGTTATGTTATCTTGAATCCCTCGACTCTTCTATTGACAATCTTCAATCTGTGAGGGTGGTCCGAGAATATACTGATGTTTTTGATGAGGTGAAGGGGTTACCCCCTAAACGAGAGATAGATTTCCGTATATATCTTGTTGATAATGCCAAGCCATTTTCATTGCCTGTTAGGCTCATGGCCTCGCGAGAAAGAAGAGAGCTTAGCAAGCAAATCAAGGAGTTGCTTGAGAAAAAATTCATTAGACGAAGCATTTCAGAATGGGGTGCTCTGGTGGTATTCGCTACTAAGGCGGATGGTTCGCTTCGTGTATGTGTTGATTATCGTGAGTTGAACAAGCTGACAAAGAAGAATAGACACCCGTTACCGAGGATTGATGATCTCTTTGACCAGCTGGTTGGTGCTTCTGTTTTCTCTTAGCTCGATCTAGCCACCGGATTCCATCAGCTTAGAGTGGCTGAGGATAGTATTGATAAGACTGCGTTTAGGACTCCAGATGGGTTCTTTGAATGGCTAGTCATGCCGTTCGGTTTGACTAATGCACTCGCATACTTTGTTGATTTGATGAGTAGGGTGTTCAGGGAGTTCCTTAACAAGTTTGTGGTTGTTTTCGTGGATGATATTCTGGTCTTCTCTAAGGACGAGGAAGAACATGCTACACACCTCAAGGAGGTTATGGATACGCTTAGAGCTCATCAGTTGAAAGCCAAGTTCTCTAAATGCCATTTTTGGAGAAAGGAAGTTCGGTTTCTTGGACATATAGTTAGGATGAAGGTGTCCACTTAGTTGACCAAACTTTTTGGGCTTTATGGGATATGGGTCATAGTTGATAGACTTACGAAGAGTGCTCACTTTATTCCGGTGAAGAGCAAGAGGACCGCATCATGGCTATCATCTGTTTATCTTCGAGAGATAGTGCGGTTGCATGGAGTTCCTTCTAGCATAGTTAGCGATCGTGACCCAATCTTCACTAGCCAATTTTGGAGTAGTTTATAAGAAGCGATGGGTACGAGATTGAATCTAGGTACAGCCTATCACCCACAGACGGATGGCCAGACCGAAAGGGTGAATAGGGTACTAGAAGATCTGTTGAGGCTATGCATTCTTGACTTTGGTGGCACTTGGGAAGGTCATCTTCCTCTCGTAGAGTTTGCTTATAATAACAGCTATCAGGCAAGCATAGGAATGACACCATTCGAAGCTTTGTATGGGAGGCTGTGCAAGTCACCAACATGTTGGTGGGAGACGACGGATAAGCTTATACTTGGGCCCGACATGATAAGGGACACATCCGAGAAGGTTGAGTTGATTCAAAGGCGGATGAAAACGGCCCAAGACAGACAGAAATCCAAGGCAGACAAGCGAAGGACAAACTTAGAGTTTGAAGTTGGAGATATGGTCTTTGTGAAAGTTTCTCCTTTGCGAAACGTGGTTCGTTTTGGAGCAGTTGGGAAGCTGGCACCAAGGTTCGTAGGACCCTTCCCTATCATAGAAATGATTGGGAAGATGGCTTATAAGGTGGGATTGCCCGAGAAGCTAGCCGGAGTGCACAATGTTTTTCATGTCTCGCATCTCCAAAAGTGCCTACACGAGTCAGCCGAGGTAGTTGAGCCTAGCATTCTTGAAGACATGGAGGTAGAGAAAGAGGCAACCTTGAGGCGAGCTCCGATTCGTATCTTGGGAATGGAGATCAAGAAACTGAGGAATCGAGAAGTCAAGTTAGTAAAGGTTCAGTGGAGTGAAGCCGATGAAGATGCAATTTGGGAAACCGAGGAGAAGATGCATGGGCTTTATCCATTCCTTTTTTAGGGTACATTCTCACTCTCTTTTCCTAGTTAGCATATCTTTCTTTTGCTATCCATGTTTATCTTGTTATCTCGTTAACCTAGTCATGAGAACCTTAGGTATAAACCCTTTGGATGAAACATGTATTTGAAACGTGTTATGCTTGATGTTTGCAAGTGGTTGCAAGTGTTTGCAAGTGGTTGCAAGTGTTTGCAAGTGGATACTCGTGGATGCATGATACACATTAGGCACTAAGATCGGCTCACACACTTTCATATTGCATATGCAAGTGGATACTCGTGGATGATAAAATACGTTTTGAATGGAGATAGAAGAAATATATATAATATATATATTTTATATATTAAATGGTTCGAATAGAATGCGCCGCGCAGTGACCATCTGTGAATTTCGACCATTAACTTCAAATTGATGTAGCGGGAGATCCGACCGTTGAATTCTCCTAAAACCGGAACCATTGGGTTCGTATCGAAAAGAGATTTCCAATGAATATAAGAGATTTAAATGGTTGTATTTCAAATTATGTCCAAATCAATTTCAGAAAAGGTCGCTATAGATGTAGTTCGGTGGCCTTTATTGGGAACCGACTGAAATGGCGATTTTAAAATTTTGAAAAATATGGGAAAATTATGTAAAATCATAATAAATGATTTGGAAAGATTTTTGGATGAAAAATTCCAAGTTTGAAAAGATAAAAATATTTTTTTATCGAAATGAACTGGTTATTAACTAGAATAATAATCAAATGTTTTTAAATAAATAAATTGGATAGAAAATGTTTTTAAAATAACCAGAATTTTCCAATGTATGAGTTGGAATAGAAATAATCTTCAGAATATTTCGATATTGGATTCCGTGATTATATGGATATTGTTGAGGAATTTGGAAGATATAAATATCATTATTCCCAATAGGATATTTGTTGATTTCAGAATTTGATATTGAATATAAGCCGATAAAATTTCTATTCAGAGCCTTGTATTTAATATCAAATTGATTTTTGGGTTTGTCGTGAATTGTGTCTTAAATAAAACTGTTCTTAAACCCAGTTGAGAAAAGAGTAAAATCTTTTAATTAAGATTTATAGAAGTTTACCAATTAATTAATATTTAATTGCAATTGAAATGGAAATGGACTTTGGGTTTATCGTGAACGGTGCTTTAAATAACATTTGTTCTTTAACCCAATTAATAGTGAAGTTATGATTTAGAATTTATAAATCTTTTTATTAAGACTTAGTGGAAATGTTCCAAAGTAAAATTTTCCAATTTAACAGATTAAATTGGAATTGAATGGAATTCGGTTTGGTAATAATCGAAATGAGCTTCTGTGAATGAAGACCGTTACTATATATGGAATTGAAAAGGCTTTGCCGCTATTCCACTTATATTATTAGTCTGTCACAGGAATTTATATCGATTATACACTGTTATGATTTCCATGTAGATTCTATTTTGATGCAAGATGATTTTGGGTTTATCGTGAATGATGTTTTAAAGGACATTAGAAATATGATTTATGACATTGAATTATTTGACCTTAATTATTTGAATATAATTCAATATAGTTATTAACTTGATTTATGATAATTTGAATATGATTTCAAATATAAATAACCATGGTGTAAAATAAGCGCTTAGTTGTTAAAGAGACCAAAGCTGAATATGCCATACTCTCTGCCAATACAAGGAACCACTTTAATAGCTATGCACGCGATAGAGAATCCAGAATGAAGTATGTTGGTATGACGAACAGTACTGGAATTAAGCAAGAGAACTATGATGCATATCCTTGACCTTGGGTCATAATTGAAACGACTAAAACCAGAGTTATACCATGATTAATAGAGGTAGCATATAACAGCCCGCATTTTACGTATCGGAAGATCGTAAAATGTTTTTATTTTATTCCGTAAAGGTTGGATCGTTCTCATATTTTAATATATTGGCTATGGAGATGTGAGACATGTCCATAATTTTTACTAATTTTATTTGTGGCCATTTTGCCTCTGTCAGTCTTGTACAGAGCATAACTTTTGACTCAGATCGAATCAAATGCTGAGATTGGTCTCATTGGAACGGAAATGATGTTTTCCATACCTTAGAGTGGTTACATTAAAGATTTGGTTCTGCGGTTTGGGAGGAATCGCTGTTTTTGTGTTTCACAGTTTGTAGTTCAGGTTTTTAAAGCCATAATGGGCTGATTTGGAGAGGTCCATTAGTGGGCTGGTGAAAGGCTATAAATAGGGGGTAAGAGGCATGGAGAATAGTTTACTTTCTCCATTCTCTCATTTGGTTGGGTTGGTGATCTTCCTTGCTCAATCAACTATACCTTTCCACCATTAATATGGAGATCTGAGGAAGAGAATCGAAGATCTACATTGTTTGAAGTTAAATCTTTATCAATCGAAGAGAGAGTTCATTGAATCGAAGAGTTTAGAGAAAATTCTTCGCTGTTCGGAATTGAGATTTCATCTTTTTGTCTTGTTTTAGAGAATTGGTGAGTGATATGCATCTATCACGCGGATTTTATCAAGTATATGGGTTGTAGATCATAACTTCATCATTTTGAGTCAATTTCACCTAGATCTACATCATGGTAAGTTTATTTTCATAAGAATCACCATAAGGTCTAATATAGCAACTACAAACCAGTAATTCTTTTGTTAATTCATATGTTTATGCAAGTTAGATCCCTTGTTTTACTTTATGAATTGGTTTATCATGATTTTTGGTGAATTTTATATGGTTATGGATGGATAATTGTCATTTTGTTGTTAATGATGATTTCATAAAGTGTTTATGCTTAAATTAGTTGACTTATATGGGTTGATTTCCTCGATGTTGTCATAAAGTGATGGATATACACGAAAGTGATGGATGTACACGAAAGTGATGGATCTACGCGAATGAGATGGATCTACGCGAATATGATGGATCTACAGAAAGTGATGGATCTACGAGAAAGTAAAGGATCGACCAGAAATCGATGGATTGGTCGAATTCCTGATGATGGATCGGGCGTTATTTTAGGTGATGGATCGGTCAGGACATGGATCAGTCATGATTCAGAGGAAGGATCGGTGGAGTGTTCTCCAAGCAATGAAGATGGAACTGTCGGAGCATTTAAGCAAGGATCGGTCGGAGCATCTAAGCATGGATCGGTCAGAGCATCTAAGGATGGATCGGTTGGAGTTCCTATGCCATGGATCAGTCATGGTTTCAGGATGATGGATCGGTTGGGATGATGGATTGGTCATGATGATGGATCGACCAAGATGAAGGGTCAGTTAGGGTATGGACTAGCCAGGGTATGGATCGGTTGGGGTATGGGTCAATCGTGATTCCGGATGTTATGGATCAGTCTACTTCTTCTTGGTGATGGATCAGTCTGCTTCCCTTTAGGATGGATCGGTATGTCCAATCCATAGTGGATCAGCATGTATTAAAGGTTGTGGCAGCGCTTTGAAACTCTATGGATGATGGCATAAACGTTGTGGTTAGTTTCCGTTATGAGTGAATGAAACACTATGGATTGTGTTGAACCTTATATTGATGTTGTTTAGTTCAGTGATGATGTAACTTCGATAAATATCCAGGTGGGAATGATCAAAGTGATGTAATGTGTTCGTTGATCGGTGTAAAGCAACGAATGTGAAGACAACTCAAGGGTGTTGAGTTGTGCATAATGGCTACTCGAGGGGACTTGAGTTTGTGAATGGTCATCGGAGTTGATGGCTAGAGATGTGAAGTCTAAGAGATTATTGTTGTTGTAAGTTTTAGCAGACTCAAAGCAGGGGTACTTTGGGCAGTCGTGAATGGCCTCGTACCTTGGGCAGTCACGAAGGGTCTAATTGTCAAGATTTGAGAAGACAAACATAAGAGTCATGAAGGCGTATAGTGTTTTTGCTAGAACCGGGGTTTACCATTAGCCCTTGACATATGGCAGGAGGCCGCCAAACGATTAACGATGGTTTCGAAGCTGGATTGATAGTGATAGCCAGAGTCTGTCGTGGATGTTGGATTTTGGTTGTTTGTTTGTACCATCTCACGTAGATTGTCTGACATTGAAGGAGATGTTTCTTGGGTGCTTGTCTGATTTTGGTTAGGCCTCTAGGGCTTGTACTTGAGAGATGTTGAGCTCGATTAGGCTGGTTTATGTGAGATATATAATTTGGTTGTAAGGATTTCTATTCGTTGGTTACTTCTGATTTCCATGAGTGGATGGTTGTTCTGGTTTCCATAGATGTATGGTTGAAATGATTGCATGTAAAGGCTATCATTATCAGGTGTGGGGAAGGCAGGTTTGGGTTCTTCTTTGGTGTTTGGTAGATTGGTTTGTAAATCTACCTATTCTCGTATATTTTATTGATGTTGTTAGATAGTTATTTTATCACTCACTAAGACTATTGTCTGACTCAAGGTTTTATGTATCCCGCTTATTACCTTGGGATATTCATCTTGATGTGGATGGGCAGACTGAGTGGCAGGTGATTGGTGAGACGATGCTGTTGTGCGATGACGAGCAGAAGGTTGGTGTATTATCTTGCTATTATATAATATCTTTGTTTCCGCTGTTTGAGAGTGTTTGTAGTGAGGCTTCTTGTACAAACTTTGATGTTATATACAATTGATGTATGGATGATCTTTCAGGAAGTGATGTTGTGAAAGTTTGAAAGCTTGATATATGATGCTTCACTTTTTCTGCCTATTGTATAAATTATATTATACTTTATCCGTGCGCTGTGAGTTATACGACAGGTTCTGCATGTGTTTAACTACACTGATGATTGTTTATACCTGCCTGGCACGTCTTTCAGCGCATTACTTCCCTTGTTAAGTGCAGGAGTTATGGGCAGTCGTCACATGTCACCTCTTAGTGGACATGCTCTTCGATACCATATCTATTGCTTTATGACTTGATTAGGTGC
The DNA here is from genome assembly GCA_030737875.1 of Allium sativum. NCBI lineage: Eukaryota > Viridiplantae > Streptophyta > Magnoliopsida > Asparagales > Amaryllidaceae > Allium > Allium sativum. The sequence goes on along the minus strand of CM060918.1, from coordinate 607,304,099 downwards.
CTTTTGATTTTGGAAGTATTGTTTGTGGTATGCGGTGTTGGAGAATGGAGTTTTGATGACAACAACCTTATTTCAATATTAATTGATTATAAAATATATACTAACACATTTTTTATAGAATATATATATATATATACACACACACATATGCAGGATTTATATACAGGAAATATTACTGAAGACTGTACAGTTTAAGGATATTAGAGATTCAGAAAATTTTCAAGACTCATGAGTATTCAAGATTTCAAGAGTTCAAGACTAATATAGTTATAGAGTCTAGATTATGTAAGACTCTAAATAGTACTCCAGGTTCAAATTCAAATTCTGTTTTCAAATTCTATCTTCAATCCTCTCTATTTTATTTCTTCTCTATTTTATTTCTATCTTTTCTATTTTCTTTTCTTACTTTAATTTTGCTTTTCAAACTTAAGTTTTATATATTTATATTTTTATACTTTTATATATATAGTTTAAAACCTTATAGTTTTGTAAATATGTTTACATAGTTTAAACTTATGCTTTCATATGATTTTCTACTTTATAATATTAATTTATGATACTATATATTAATTCAAGAATTTCCAGAATTATATTTATATCAAAATACTTTGAAAATGCTCAAAAAATAAATTTACACTAAGGGTATGTTGACATACATAAAACACTATGTCGACATATAACTGTCATTTTTTCAATTTGAAAGAAAGTGTCTTTTCACTATTTGTGACGGTTTTGAAGCATGGCATCCTTTAATACATTATAAAATGGGCTTAAATTCGAATTTTTTATTTTCCCTTCTTCTATAGCATCATCCTCTTTCTTTACACTATTATTCTTAATCATTTTTATGATTTCTACACATATACTCTGCCAAATTCAATTTTGTTTTGATCAAACTACTTCTCTCTGCACTCTCTACTCAGTACCCTCTGAATCAAGTGCTATTTAAGAGTTATAGGGTTGTTTGTAATTGTTTGGGTTGAGTAAACGAATCAGAGTTATCCCTTATAACTGTGAAATCAAGGACGGAATCGGTGGTATCCCTTGTAACCGTGAAATCAAGGACGAAATTGCTGGTATCCCTTATAGCTATGAAATCAAGGAGGTTGTAATTGGATTTGGATATAGTAATAAAACTCTGCGCAATCCAGCGTTGCATGGGACTGGACATAGGAGTAATCTAAACCAGCATAAAATCCAGTGTGTTCTTTCATTTTCTGCATTTTTATTTCTATTTATTCTTGTGTTTTTGTTTAAATCTGTGTTTGTGATAGTGTTTGTGGTGGTTGTGAAACAACCTGGAAAATCTGAGCCAATTTAAATTTTTTATTTTGGCAGTTTTGATGAATTTTGAATATTTAAAATGAATTATTTTAAATAATAACGTCGAGAAATTTATTCTGAATAGAATTAGAACGTATATATTTATATAGATAGACGTTAGAATATAAATATTTTATTTTAATTATAAAAGGAATTGAAAATGGCGCGGTAGTTTGAAAATTCGATTTCAAATTTCAAATGAACGTACAGGATTCAAAAATAAACCTGATTTTGGCAAAACCAAAAATATTAGAATCTTATAGAAAATATCTTTCCAACAAATCCGAAAAACTGAAATATAACAGCGGGAATAAAAATTTATGCCCAGTTGAAAATTCAAAATAGTCGCTATGGAAATATAGCCCTTAAAAATGGAAATTTTGGAAACTACCTCCGTTTTTTACGAAACCACTTTTGTTGGATCTGGGATGTCAAGTTATTGCTAGATTCCAAAATTCATAATTTTTTGAATCAGTATGTGGGCGTGGCGCAGGAAAACATGTTTTGTCAGTTCAATCAATTTGGATCGACCAGAAAACGGCCATTTTTCAAACAGTCTCCAAATTTGACGAAAATATTTTGGTTAGAACCGTATCGTCAATACGAAGCTGGAAAATATTTTTTGAGAATTTTTAGAGTCCGTATGTGGTCCCGGTAAATTGAAATGTACGTTTAAAATTCAGTATAATGATTTAAATGTTAATTCAAATGAAAACTGATCGAAACGATGGAATTGGCTTATGGGACATATCCCATTGTGTTTGAAATGGAGGTAATTAGCAAGGGGCAAGTTGGGTTCGATATGGTGTTCGTATTCGAAAGAAAAATAAATAAAATATTAATATAAAATATATAATACCCCCTTTCTTCCCCTTAACCCCCTCCTCATTTTCTCGTTCAAGAAAGAGGACCCCGATTCCCAGATCCGCCTTCACCCTTTTCCCCCGCTCCAGTCAACGCCGTGGCCCCCCAACGTCGGCGCCGTACCCCCGATGACGCCCCCTCCTTGCGCTTCTGTAATAACCCGAAAATCTGGGTCAGTTTAAAATTTTTATTTTGGCGATTTTAGCGAATTTTGATTATTTAAAATGAATTATTTTAAATAATATCGACGAGAAATTTATTTTGAATATAATTCGAACGTATATATTATACGCGTCGTCGTTAGAATATAAATAATTATATATAATTATAAATAGAATTGAAAATGGCGCGGTAGTTCGATAATTCGATTTCAAACTTCAATTGAGTGTACCGGGTGCAAAACAATCCGGATTTTAGTGAAACCAAAAATAATGGAATCTAATTGTGGATATCTTTCCAACGAATCCGAAAGATCAAAATTTCGTAGCGAGAATCAAAGGATATGTCCAGTTGAAAATTCTGAATAGTCGCTATGGAATTCAGGCCCTTAAAAATGGACATTTTGCAAATGACCTCGGATTTCGACGAAACCACTTTTGTTGGGTCCGTGATGTCAAGTTATTGCTAGGTTTCAAATTTCATAATTTTTCGAATCAATATGTGAGCGTGGCAAAGGGAAACGCATTTGACCAGTTTCAGTTGATTTTAATCGACTGGAAAATGGCCATTTTTCAAACGATCTCAGAATTTGACGAAACTAGTTTTGCTAGGACCATATCGTCAATACGAAGCTAGAAAATATTTTTCTGGAATTTTCAAAGTTCGTATGTGACCCCGGTAATTTGAAATGTACGTTTAAAATTCAATATAGTGATTTAAATGTAAATTTGACGGAAACTGGTCGAAACGGCCGAACTGGCTTGCGATACATATCCCATTGTGTTCAGACTGGGGGTAGAATGCTATGGACGACAGGCGGTGGACCTCGTTTAGAGGTCGTATGTAAAAGTCAACTTTTTAATAATTAAATAAAAAAATAAAAATAAAATATATTCTCTTTCCCTATAACCTTTGCCCCCCCCCCCCCCCGTTTTCGTTTAACAGAAAGAAATAGAAAAAAAAAACGATGAACGCGGAATCGCGCTCGCCCCCCCCAGCGGCGGCGCCGCCTCGAGCTGCTCCTCCCCCTCCCCTTCCTCTTCTCCACCTCGTCCGCCTTCTTCCCCAATCGCAGAAGCCCCAAACCCCTCCCCGTTCAGATCGCCGAGCCCCTACCCTGCTGCGCCCTCCTCCACGTCGAGCGCCACCAACCTCCCCCCCCCCTTTCAGCTCCGCCGCCAAGCAGAAACCGCCCCCCCAGTCGTCGAACACTGTAAGCTTCCATCCCCTTTTATTTTATTTACTTATTTTCAATTATCTGTAAAATTTTATATGATGTTAAAAACAGGATTTTATTTAATTATTTGAAAAACTAATTTTAATTATTTTAAAAACTGAATTTTGTTTATTTTAAAAACTGAATCTTATCTATTTTAAAAACTGATTTTTGTTTATTTTAAAAACTGAATCTTATCTACTTTAAAAACTGATTTTTTATTTACCTTAAAAAAAAAAACTGGTTTATATTTATGTTGTAAAATTATAAAAATATAATCTTTATGAGATATAGATGTTAAAACATGATAAGGCGATATTTTTATAAAGATGAAAGATCTATTTTTGAAAAGGCGGAAACTTTATATAGAAAATAGCGTGATAAAAATATAATTTTTATCTATATAGCATAATAAAAGTGGGATTTTTATATAATGAACTTCGAAATAAAAATAGAATTTTTATATAATGAACTTCGAAATAAAAATAGAATTTTTATATATTAAACATCGAGGTAAAAATATGATTTTTATATATTGAATAGCGAAGTAAAAATTCGATTTTTACATATGTAGTGGCTACAACAACGAAGATGCGATGACGAGGAAGATTTCTATCAACGAAGTGCCGTGGAGCTAGGATAGCTATAAGTGAGAATTTCTCACCTTTCAATTTATTTTTCTAGTTATATATATATATATACTAGGATGCAGACGGTGCTTAGTAGCACCCGACACAATCGTCCACAGACCATGGACTTGTTTGTTTGGTTGCATAGCTTAGTTATATGATTTGATTTGAATTTGGTTGTTTGGTGATTTTGATTGATATGTGAATGGCGTGGGCCTTCACTAGATCGGGGATAAGGCTAGGCCTCGTCCCGTTTCTAGTATCGTGCCGTTATGCCGCCGAAATTTTCTAAAATAAGTTAGAAAAATAAAAATATCATTTTATCGAATAAATGAATTGAATAGAAATTCATATGTTGAAATAAAATGTTTTATCGTTAGAAATATAATTTTTAACGTGAATGTGAATAAATAAATATTTATGAACAAATCGGCCGATTTGTTTATATACACTGATTTGACTGATATTGATTGGGTCGATAAATTTTACACATCGCCCAACTGCACAACTAAATTCTGTGTTTGATTGTTTGAAAACCCCACACGGGTGTTGGGATGAAATATGAATTTCACTCATCCTGATTGATTAAATATGTCGATCGATTGATTGACAGGCTGTTATAAGCGTTAGATATCAATATTTGATGCTTATACAGTGTAGTGCACTTTGGTTGATGGTTGATTATTTTTCAATGCTATTATACATGTGTTGTATGGAAATCCATATAATTAACTTTATATGGTAATTGATTGGGCCTCATTCCAATTTGAAAAATAAAGAATATTATAAAATAAAGGTTCATGTGTTGACAGTACTCATCCATTGAGATTGGTCATGTGTTGAACGAAATATTTTGATAATAAAATTTACATCTTTATCAATATAAAATAAATGTTCATGTGTTGACAGTACTCATCCATTGAGATTGGTCATGTGTTGAACGAAATATTTTGATAATAACAACTATTTTGAAAAAGAAATATTTGAAATAGAACATTTGAAAATAGAAATTTATGAAGCCGTGTTGATTAGATTGACGCCATTTTGACGTAAACGATTTATATCGATTCTATTCATTTCGAAATGAATTGAATATATAACGATTTCGAAATGAATTGAATATATAACAATTTCGAAATGAATTGAATATATAACGATTTCGAAATGAATTGAATATATAACGATTTTGAAATGAATTGAATATATAACGATTTTGAAATGAATTGAATATATAACGATTTCGAAATGAATTGAATATATAACGATTTCGAAATGAATTGAATATATAACGATTTCGAAATGAATTGAATATATAACGATTTCGAAGTGAATTGAATTGAAAACGAATTCAAATTGAATTGAAAGCGAATTGAAATGAATTCAAATTGAATTGAAATTTGAATTGAATAGAAATGAATTTTGAAACGAATTTATTAAGAAGAATTCAATTTTGATTTGAATTGAAAAGAAAGTTGAAATTGCTTTTGAAACGAATTTAAAACTATTCATATAATTCGTTTTAAATAGAAATCGACGAAATATATATTATATATATTATATATATAATATAATGGCCTGAATAGAACGCGCCGCGCCGCGGCAGTTCGTGAATTTCGACCATTTATTTCAAACGGACATTACAGGAGATCCGACCGTCGGATTCTCCTAAAACCGGAATCGTTGGGTTCGTATCGAAAAGAGCTTTCTAATGAATATTAGAAATTTGAAATCTAACGGTTGGATTTGGAGTTACGTCCAAATCAAATTTGAAAAAGGTCGCTGTAAGTGCAGTTCGATGGCCATTGATGGAAATCGACTGTACGGGCCTTGATAAAATTATTAAAAATAGTAATAATTTGTGTAAAATCATAAGAAATGATTTGGGAAGAATTGGGATGAAAAACTCCATATTTGAAAAGATAAAAATAGATTTTTATCTAGATGAACTAGTTTTGAACTAGAATTAAAATTCTATTTATTTTTAAATAAATAAATCGAATTTGAAATGGTTTTGAGAATAACCAGAATTTCCAATGGTTGCATTGGAGTGGATTTGAATCGAAATTGTCTTCGGAATATTTCGATGTTGGAATTCGTGATTATACAGGTGTCGTTATGGAAATTTGAAAGATATATATTTATATCGTTATTTCCAATACGACATTTGTTAGTCGTAGAATTTGATATTGAATATAAGCCTGGATATTTTCTATTCAGAGCCTTGTATTTAATATCAAATGTGATTTGGGTTTGTCGTGAATGGTGTCTTCATTAACACTGTTCTTGAACCCAGTTGAGAAAAGATTAAATCTTTTTATTTAGATTTAATGAAGTGTACCAATTAAATAATATTTAATTGGAATTGAATTGATATTGATTTTTGGGTTTATCGTGAATAGTGTTTTAAAATAACACTCGTTCTTTAATCCGATAATTAATGGAATATGACTTTGGGTTTATCGTGAACCGTGTTTTAAATGACACGGATTCTTTAACCCAGTTAACGATTAAAACTAAGTGGAGTTTTAATGAATCTTTAAGTAGATTGAAATAGTCGAGAATGGAGTATCACCAGTTTTGCTCCAGGCGATAGTCAAATCTTTAATTAGATTTGAACTTGAAATGGTAATTGAATTTACCGATAACACCGTGGTGTTAGATATGAAGTATTACCAGTTTTACTTCATGGGATGAATAGGTTGGGATTGGGAAATTAAAACAAATGATTACTTCAGTAAGTTTCGTAAATCCCGACTAGTTGAATCGAAATTCAAAAGTAGATTAAAGAATAAATTCAAGGAATTTATCTTTGATAAAATTAATGGGAATCTTTCCCTATGAATGTGAATTTAGGAACTAACTGTCGGTTAGCCAAGCAGAATGGTTTTCTGGATATTGATCTGATGTTGGTTTCGGCTTTCGGGGTTAATGTTTGGGGAATTATTCTCTTGATTAATTTTCGGTTAGTGACTGATGAATTGGAATGAGGCGTATGTTGTGTTTGTGTAACACTTATTTAAATATACGCGAGTTATTCGGAAAGACCGGGTTTATCCCATTCTGAATAACTGATACGACGATAAGTCGAAGATGAAGACGATGGTCGAAGACCGGAAGTCTTCACGTCGTTTAGGTAATTACTGATGATCTTGATTGGGCTGTACACCCAAGAAGATGGAAACAATTAGTGATCGTCCAGACGTACTTGGAGATCGATGGATATGCGGGGTACTAGGTGCCTCCGGTTTCGTTCAGACCCAGAACGGACTTGTAAATGGACTGTGTGTCTGACATTGAATTTTAGTCTGTGTGTTTGATTTCTATTAAATATATATCTGTTTGGCGGCGGAGAATTTATTCTCTTGCTTAACGCCCTTCTCTGAGACGTACGAGCTCAGGGGTTATATATTGATGGATATCAAACGCATGGAGTGAATTGCCTGTGTGGCATGCCTAAGTGGCAAATGATCAAGGCTTCTGTTGAAAAGCAAAGTCTTGTGGATGATGATCGAAGCACGGCTTTTGTGGCGTAGCTTTGTGTAACGTTTGATTCGCGAGTTTCACACCCGGTATGAACCAAAAACGGGAGACGGACCTCAGGGAGGGCCTACGTTTCCTCCTAGCTAAAAAGTGGCATCAGTGGTTTTACACGCCCTGACGAGTTTGACTTATGTGGTTGTTGCTGTTGCGAGGCGCCTCGGTTAGATCGGACGATCCGGGTCCGATGGAGTCATTCGTTGGCTCGCTTACGCCCTAAAGGGCGGCGAAACGTAGTGCTCAGGCATTTTAATCCACTCCGTGTGGACCGGCCCTGACGATCCAAGGCTTGCCTGCGCGCTTGCCTGAGACTCGGGCTAGGCAGTCTCGAATCGGTTGAGGACTATCTTTTGCCTCGGTTCATAGATGGAAATCCAATTTCCAAATACGTGACTTTGCGGTTTTATTTGTAAACCTATATATGGCGACATGATATATGGTACCCATGCCGCCTATGATTGATACTTATGATTTGAAGTTGTTTTATACACTATGCACTTATAATAGTATCAAACGATTTGTTTTAAACGTATCAAGCATTCTTTGGCTGTTATAAGGGAAAACCCTATCCTCGGCTACGTTGCATTGTGTGATGGGACCTGGGCCTTATAACAGCTTCATTTTTCTTTATTTAGCATTGCGCTGTTTGTTTTATGCACTGGTATTCTTGGGAGGAAACCCGTTCCGTGTTATACGGCGTGGTCCCTTGATTTACCTAATGATTTAAAATAAAGATTAATAACTGTTTTAGTTCTCACACCAGTCACATGACTGACCTGGAGTTTATTGTTTTAACCTAAACTCTGGGTGCCCTTATTTTGACACGGGCAGCTAGTAGTTTTGGTTTTGCAGATTTATATTCACAGGATCCTGGTTTACAGCTGGAACGATATCCGGAAAGCTTTGTATCCGTATATCTCATTCTAGTTGTGTATTGTATTATTTTTCCGCTGCTATGTATTTAAATGTAATTTAAATCTCTGATATTTCTGTGTAATATTTATTCATACTCTGGATATTCTTGTAATCTGATGCATTGTTGTAATATACAATGAAACGCTCTTTTAGATGCGTTCTGTTGTGGCTTGTTCTCGAACTATCCGACGCTTTCCTTTAGGGGGAAGTTACGGGTTTTCACAGTTGGTATCAGAGCTTTGGTTTACAAAGCTCGGAGAACAAGGCACATTAGAACCATACGAAAGAATTCATCAGATATTGGATTAGCAATATCCAATGGGAATGACTCGTTAGAGATAGGATCAGTAGTATCCTAGAACGAGTGAGAAGAGTATATTTTTCAAATGAAAACAAAATTTGTTTTGAAAATTTAAATCAACTATTCGTATTTGATTATTTATTTTAATGAATTTGGACAATCCAGTATATATAGATTTTGCGTATACGTCTGATCCGCGTGTATTCGAAGTTTTAATATACTGGATAGATAAAGAATCATACTCTAGTGGCCCGAAGATGATTCTGATGATTGACTAGTCGTCATTAGTATTCATGTTCGAGTAACGAAGGTGTGATATCTATATATTTCCATTAGACTGGTGTGAAAACCAAAACTAATATAGTTAGAACACATTGTTGTGAATTGGCATCAAAAACAAGATTTTCTCTATATATATCAAAGTTATCAAATTTGAAACGTTAATCCACTAATTGATTGATGTTTGTGTTGCTTGTTTAGTTGTTTGATAAATTTTGAACCATTTAGCCTATTTGAAACAAATATTGAACTATATTGAAAATTGGTCGCATTTTCTTGCATATACATGTATATCATTGAACAAGTCATAGCAAGGAGGCTAGAGCCGAAGAATAAAATTTGTTTGCCCGACAAATAGGTACATGTTTACTACATGATTTACTGTTTTGTTTGGGTGATGATGATTTTGTGAGCCTATTGGCTAGCCGCTTGGCTTTTTCTTTTTCTTTTTGAGATCTGAAGGACCGGGGAAGCTATTTGAAATTCCCCGATGCTCCCATTGCAGGGGAGGTTATGGCGAAATTTTTCGAAAATTTAGGGTGTTAGCCAAATTTTTGAAATTTTGACAATTCTCAGAAACTAAAGAGTTGGAGAATAGAAGCCAGATCGAACGTAGAGTTGATTAATCAAACCACTTTCGACTTTGTTCCTTTTCGGGGACGAAAAGTTTTAAGTGGGGGAGATTGTAATAACCCGAAAATCTGGGCCAGTTTAAAATTTTTATTTTGGCGATTTTAGCGAATTTTGATTATTTAAAATGAATTATTTTAAATAATATCGACGAGAAATTTATTTTGAATATAATTCGAACGTATATATTATACGCGTCGTCGTTAGAATATAAATAATTATATATAATTATAAATAGAATTGAAAATGGCGCGGTAGTTCGATAATTCGATTTCAAACTTCAATTGAGTGTACCGGGTGCAAAACAATCCGGATTTTAGTGAAACCAAAAATAATGGAATCTAATTGTGGATATCTTTCCAACGAATCCGAAAGATCAAAATTTCGTAGCGAGAATCAAAGGATATGTCCAGTTGAAAATTCTGAATAGTCGCTATGGAATTCAGGCCCTTAAAAATGGACATTTTGCAAATGACCTCGGATTTCGACGAAACCACTTTTGTTGGGTCCGTGATGTCAAGTTATTGCTAGGTTTCAAATTTCATAATTTTTCGAATCAATATGTGAGCGTGGCAAAGGAAAACGCGTTTGACCAGTTTCAGTTGATTTTAATCGACTGGAAAATGGCCATTTTTCAAACGATCTCAGAATTTGACGAAACTAGTTTTGCTAGGACCATATCGTCAATACGAAGCTAGAAAATATTTTTCTGGAATTTTTAAAGTTCGTATGTGACCCCGGTAATTTGAAATGTACGTTTAAAATTCAATATAGTGATTTAAATGTAAATTTGACGGAAACTGGTCAAAACGGCCGAACTGGCTTGCGATACATATCCCATTGTGTTCAGTCTGGGGGTAGAATGCTATGGACGACAGGCGGTGGACCTCGTTTAGAGGTCGTATGTAAAAGTCAACTTTTTAATAATTAAATAATAAAATAAAAAAATAAAATATATTCTCTTTCCCTATAACCTTTGCCCCCCCCCCCCGTTTTCATTTAACAGAAAGAAATAGAAAAAAAAAAACGATGAACGCGGAATCGCGCTCGCCCCCCCCCCCCCCCCCAGCGGCGGCGCCGCCTCGAGCTGCTCCTCCCCCTCCCCTTCCTCTTCTCCACCTCGTCCGCCTTCTTCCCCAATCGCAGAAGCCCCAAACCCCTCCCCGTTCAGATCGCCGAGCCCCTACCCTGCTGCGCCCTCCTCCACGTCGAGCGCCACCAACCTCCGCCCCCCCCCCCTTTCAGCTCCGCCGCCAAGCAGAAACCGCCCCCCCCCCCCAGTCGTCGAACACTGTAAGCTTCCATCGCCTTTTATTTTATTTACTTATTTTCAATTATCTGTAAAATTTTATATGATGTTAAAAACAGGATTTTATTTAATTATTTGAAAAACTGATTTTAATTATTTTAAAAACTGAATTTTGTTTATTTTAAAAACTGAATCTTATCTATTTTAAAAACTGATTTTTGTTTATTTTAAAAACTGAATCTTATCTACTTTAAAAACTGATTTTTTATTTACCTTAAAAAAAAAACTGGTTTATATTTATGTTGTAAAATTATAAAAATATAATCTTTATGAGATATAGATGTTAAAACATGATAAGGCGATATTTTTATAAAGATGAAAGATCTATTTTTGAAAAGGCGGAAACTTTATATAGAAAATAGCGTGATAAAAATATAATTTTTATCTATATAGCATAATAAAAGTGGGATTTTTATATAATGAACTTCGAAATAAAAATAGAATTTTTATATAATGAACTTCGAAATAAAAATAGATTTTTTATATATTAAACATCGAGGTAAAAATATGATTTTTATATATTGAATAGCGAAGTAAAAATTCGATTTTTACATATGTAGTGGCTACAACAACGAAGATGCGATGACGAGGAAGATTTCTATCAACGAAGTGCCGTGGAGCTAGGATAGCTATAAGTGAGAATTTCTCACCTTTCAATTTATTTTTCTAGTTATATATATATATACTAGGATGCAGACGGTGCTTAGTAGCACCCGACACAATCGTCCACAGACCATGGACTTGTTTGTTTGGTTGCATAGCTTAGTTATATGATTTGATTTGAATTTGGTTGTTTGGTGATTTTGATTGATATGTGAATGGCGTGGGCCTTCACTAGATCGGGGATAAGGCTAGGCCTCGTCCCGTTTCTAGTATCGTGCCGTTATGCCGCCGAAATTTTCTAAAATAAGTTAGAAAAATAAAAATATCATTTTATCGAATAAATGAATTGAATAGAAATTCATATGTTGAAATAAAATGTTTTATCGTTAGAAATATAATTTTTAACGTGAATGTGAATAAATAAATATTTATGAACAAATCGGCCGATTTGTTTATATACACTGATTTGACTGATATTGATTGGGTCGATAAATTTTACACATCGCCCAACTGCACAACTAAATTCTGTGTTTGATTGTTTGAAAACCCCACACGGGTGTTGGGATGAAATATGAATTTCACTCATCCTGATTGATTAAATATGTCGATCGATTGATTGACAGGCTGTTATAAGCGTTAGATATCAATATTTGATGCTTATACAGTGTAGTGCACTTTGGTTGATGGTTGATTATTTTTCAATGCTATTATACATGTGTTGTATGGAAATCCATATAATTAACTTTATATGGTAATTGATTGGGCCTCATTCCAATTTGAAAAATAAAGAATATTATAAAATAAAGGTTCATGTGTTGACAGTACTCATCCATTGAGATTGGTCATGTGTTGAACGAAATATTTTGATAATAAAATTTACATCTTTATCAATATAAAATAAATGTTCATGTGTTGACAGTACTCATCCATTGAGATTGGTCATGTGTTGAACGAAATATTTTGATAATAACAACTATTTTGAAAAAGAAATATTTGAAATAGAACATTTGAAAATAGAAATTTATGAAGCCGTGTTGATTAGATTGACGCCATTTTGACGTAAACGATTTATATCGATTCTATTCATTTCGAAATGAATTGAATATATAACGATTTCGAAATGAATTGAATATATAACAATTTCGAAATGAATTGAATATATAATGAATTGAATATATAACGATTTCGAAATGAATTGAATATATAACGATTTCGAAATGAATTGAATATATAACGATTTCGAAATGAATTGAATATATAACGATTTCGAAATGAATTGAATATATAACGATTTCGAAATGAATTGAATATATAACGATTTCGAAATGAATTGAATATATAACGATTTCGAAGTGAATTGAATTGAAAACGAATTCAAATTGAATTGAAAGCGAATTGAAATGAATTCAAATTGAATTCAAATTTGAATTGAATAGAAATGAATTTTGAAACGAATTTATCAAGAAGAATTCAATTTTGATTTGAATTGAAAAGAAAGTTGAAATTGCTTTTGAAACGAATTTAAAACTATTCATATAATTCGTTTTAAATAGAAATCGACGAAATATATATTATATATATAATATAATGGCCTGAATAGAACGCGCCGCGCCGCGGCAGTTCGTGAATTTCGACCATTTATTTCAAACGGACATTACGGGAGATCCGACCGTCGGATTCTCCTAAAACCGGAACCGTTGGGTTCGTATTGAAAAGAGCTTTCTAATGAATATTAGAAATTTGAAATCTAACGGTTGGATTTGGAGTTACGTCCAAATCAAATTTGAAAAAGGTCGCTGTAAGTGCAGTTCGATGGCCATTGATGGAAATCGACTGTACGGGCCTTGATAAAATTATTAAAAATAGTAATAATTTGTGTAAAATCATAAGAAATGATTTGGGAAGAATTGGGATGAAAAACTCCATATTTGAAAAGATAAAAATAGATTTTTATCGAGATGAACTAGTTTTGAACTAGAATTAAAATTCTATTTATTTTTAAATAAATAAATCGAATTTGAAATGGTTTTGAGAATAACCAGAATTTCCAATGGTTGCATTGGAGTGGATTTGAATCGAAATTGTCTTCGGAATATTTCGATGTTGGAATTCGTGATTATACAGGTGTCGTTATGGAAATTTGAAAGATATATATTTATATCGTTATTTCCAATACGACATTTGTTAGTCGTAGAATTTGATATTGAATATAAGCCGGGATATTTTCTATTCAGAGCCTTGTATTTAATATCAAATGTGATTTGGGTTTGTCGTGAATGGTGTCTTCATTAACACTGTTCTTGAACCCAGTTGAGAAAAGATTAAATCTTTTTATTTAGATTTAATGAAGTGTACCAATTAAATAATATTTAATTGGAATTGAATTGATACTGATTTTTGGGTTTATCGTGAACAGTGTTTTAAAATAACACTCGTTCTTTAATCCGATAATTAATGGAATATGACTTTGGGTTTATCGTGAACCGTGTTTTAAATGACATGGATTCTTTAACCCAGTTAACGATTAAAACTAAGTGGAGTTTTAATGAATCTTTAAGTAGATTGAAATAGTCGAGAATGGAGTATCACCAGTTTTGCTCCAGGCGATAGTCAAATCTTTAATTAGATATGAACGTGAAATGGTAATTGAATTTACCGATAACACCGTGGTGTTAGATATGAAGTATTACCAGTTTTACTTCATGGGATGAATAGGTTGGGATTGGGAAATTAAAACAAATGATTACTTCAGTAAGTTTCGTAAATCCCGACTAGTTGAATCGAAATTCAAAAGTAGATTAAAGAATAAATTCAAGGAAGTTATCTTTGATAAAATTAATGGGAATCTTTCCCTATGAATGTGAAATTTAGGAACTAACTGTCGGTTAGCCAAGCAGAATGGTTTTCTGGATATTGATCTGATGTTGGTTTCGGCTTTCGGGGTTAATGTTTGGGGAATTATTCTCTTGATTAATTTTCGGTTAGTGACTGATGAATTGGAATGAGGCGTATGTTGTGTTTGTGTAACACTTATTTAAATATACGCGAGTTATTCGGAAAGACCGGGTTTATCCCATTTTGAATAACTGATACGACGATAAGTCGAAGATGAAGACGATGGTCGAAGACCGGAAGTCTTCACGTCGTTTGGGTAATTACTGATGATCTTGATTGGGCTGTACACCCAAGAAGATGGAAACAGTTAGTGATCATCCAGACGTACTTGGAGATCGATGGATATGCGGGGTACTAGGTGCCTCCGGTTTCGTTCAGACCCAGAACGGACTTGTAAATGGACTGTGTGTCTGACATTGAATTTTAGTCTGTGTGTTTGATTTCTATTAAATATATATCTGTTTGGCGGCGGAGAATTTATTCTCTTGCTTAACGCCCTTCTCTGAGACGTACGAGCTCAGGGGTTATATATTGATGGATATCAAACGCATGGAGTGAATTGCCTGTGTGGCATGCCTAAGTGGCAAATGATCAAGGCTTCTGTTGAAAAGCAAAGTCTTGTGGATGATGATCGAAGCACGGCCTTTGTGGCGTAGCTTTGTGTAACGTTTGATTCGCGAGTTTCACACCCGGTATGAACCAAAAACGGGAGACGGACCTCAGGGAGGGCCTACATTTCCTCCTAGCTAAAAAGTGGCGTCAGTGGTTTTACACGCCCTGACGAGTTTGACTTATGTGGTTGTTGCTGTTGCGAGGCGCCTCGGTTAGATCGGACGATCCGGGTCCGATGGAGTCATTCGTTGGCTCGCTTACGCCCCAAAGGGCGGCGAAACGTAGTGCTCAGGCATTTTAATCCACTCCGTGTGGACCGGCCCTGACGATCCAAGGCTTGCCTGCGCGCTTGCCTGAGACTCGGGCTAGGCAGTCTCGAATCGGTTGAGGACTATCTTTTGCCTCGGTTCATAGATGGAAATCCAATTTCCAAATACGTGACTTTGCGGTTTTATTTGTAAACCTATATATGGCGACATGATATATGGTACCCATGCCGCCTATGATTGATACTTATGATTTGAAGTTGTTTTATACACTATGCACTTATAATAGTATCAAACGATTTGTTTTAAACGTATCAAGCATTCTTTGGCTGTTATAAGGGAAAACCCTATCCTCGGCTGCGTTGCATTGTGTGATGGGACCTGGGTCTTATAACAGCTTCATTTTTCTTTATTTAGCATTGCGCTGTTTGTTTTATGCACTGGTATTCTTGGGAGGAAACCCGTTCCGTGTTATACGGCGTGGTCCCTTGATTTACCTAATGATTTAAAATAAAGATTAATAACTGTTTTAGTTCTCACACCAGTCACATGACTGACCTGGAGTTTATTGTTTTAACCTAAACTCTGGGTGCCCTTATTTTGACACGGGCAGCTAGTAGTTTTGGTTTTGCAGATTTATATTCACAGGATCCTGGTTTACAGCTGGAACGATATCCGGAAAGCTTTGTATCCGTATATCTCATTCTAGTTGTGTATTGTATTATTTTTCCGCTGCTATGTATTTAAATGTAATTTAAATCTCTGATATTTCTGTGTAATATTTATTCATACTCTGGATATTCTTGTAATCTGATGCATTGTTGTAATATACAATGAAACGTTCTTTTAGATGCGTTCTGTTGTGGCTTGTTCTCGAACTATCCGACGCTTTCCTTTAGGGGGAAGTTACGGGTTTTCACAGCTTCTCTCTCCTCCCTCTCCTTCTGAAAGTCGCGTCAAAACCCCCTCTACAGCCTAAGACCGCCTCGCGCAGCCCCTGGCGCCACCCACCACTGACCCGCCGCCGATGCCACCCCCTCGCCTGACGCCCAGCCACCCTCCTCCCTCCAGCTAGCGCGAGCTCCGTCCCCTCCCCCTCTAGAAAATCCCATTCAACTGTAAGTTCTACCTCCCTTTTTCTTTATTTTTATTTATCTATTTAAAGTAATTCGATATATATATAACAACGTGTAAAGAACTCGATTTTTATATATAATAGAGAGAAAATAATAGATTTTTATTTCTAGAAAAATATTTGTTTTTTTATCATAAGAAAAGGTTTGATTTTTTATAAACAAAAAGAATAGATTTTTATTTATATAGTAGCCATATAAAAATATGATTTTTATATTATATAGATATTAAAAATATGATTTTTATATTATAAAGATAATAAAAATATGATTTTTACATTATAGGAATAATAAAAATGTGGTTTTTATCATATATGTAGCAAAGTAAAAAAATATGATTTTTATCATTTGAATGGCAATGTAAAAATGTGAATTTTATATAT
The DNA here is from genome assembly GCA_030737875.1 of Allium sativum. NCBI lineage: Eukaryota > Viridiplantae > Streptophyta > Magnoliopsida > Asparagales > Amaryllidaceae > Allium > Allium sativum. The sequence continues at coordinate 607,287,045 of CM060918.1, read as the reverse complement.
TCATTAGCGATAGAAAGATTTGATTTTTATCTATATAGCAGTGGCATAATAATGTGATTTTTATCTATGTAATGTTGTTATAAAAATATGAAATTATTTTTAGAAAGATAAAAATATGATTTTTAGCCTATGTATGTTATTTATAAAATAATCATAAAAAAAATTATTGATTAGTTAAAATTATAATTTTTAACGTAGGTATACTACATAGATCGACAATCATAGAATGGTGGAGTGGACCCCCATGGTGAGAACTTCTCACTTTGATTTAATTTTCTAGTTAAAATATATACTAGAATGCAGACGGTGTTTAGCAACACCCGTCGTCCACAGACCATGGACGACTTGTTTGTTTGATTGTATGTTGTTGTGAAAATTGGTTGTGATGTGGAATGGATAAATAAAATATTCACAAATGAAAATAAAATATTTTATAGTTAAAAAAATAGTTTTTAACGTGTATAGGAATGAACAAATAGAACGATTTTTTTTATGTACACACTTTTGACTGATATTGATTGGGACGATAAATTTTACGCATCGCCCAACTGCACAAATAAAATTCATTATTTGTTGATTGAGACTCCAAACGGGTATTGGGATGATCTATGACGTACATTAGTCCCAATAATTAGCTGTATATCGATCGATTGATTGACATGCTGTATGAGCATTGAATATTTATATTTAATACTTATGCAGTGTAGAATGCACTTTGGATGATGGTTGACTGTGTTTGATTGTTGTTCTGTACATGTGTGTATGAAATCCATATAAATCAAATTATATGGTAATTGACTGTGTCTGATTCCAGTTCAGAAATAATGAATATTTTAAAATAACGAATATTTTAAAATGATGAATGTTTTAAAATAATATTCAATAAATGATCAAAATTTGGTTTTGATGTCCGATTTGGGATGGATATGAAAATATTTAAATATATAAAGCTGAGTTGATTAGATTGACGTCATTTTGACGTGAACGATATTTATATAGATTTTATTCATTTTTGTAATGAATATCGAAAAGGAAATGATTTTGAAATATAATGCTTTGAAAATATTATCATTTATATATCGATGATATAATTCGATTTTGATTTGAAATTGAATATGAAGTTGAAATCGTTTTGAAAATGAATTTAAAATGATTTATAAAATACGTTTTAAAAGGAAATCGACGAAATATATATATATAATGGCCTGAATAGAACGCGCCGCGGCAGTTTGAAAATTTCGACCATTGACTTGGAACGGACATTACGGGAGATCCGACCGTCGGATTCTCCTAAAACCAGAACCATTGGGTTTGTATCGAGAAGAGCTTTCTAACGAATATTATAGATTTGAAATCTAATAGTTGGATTTGGAATTATGCCCAAATCAAATTTGGAAAAGGTCGCTGTAAGTGCAGTTCGATGGCTGTTTATGGAAATCGACTGTGCGAGCCTTGATAAAATTATTAAAAATATCAATAATTAGTGTAAAATCATTATAAATGATTTAGAAATAATTAGGATGAAAAATTCCATATTTGAAAAGATTAAAATAGATTTCCATCGAAATGAACTAGTTTTGAACTAGAATTATAATCCAATTATTTCTAAAATAAATAAATTTGATTTGAAATGGTTTTAAAAATAACCTGTATTTCCAATGTATGAATTGGAATGGATTTGAATCGAAATTATCTTCGGAATATTTCGATATTAGATTCCGTGATTATACGAACATCGTGGAGGAATTTGGAAGATATATATATATATATATATATCATTATTCTAATATGATATTGGTTGATTTCAGAATTCGATATTGAATATAAGCCGATATATTTTCTATTTAGAGCCTTGTATTTGGTATCAAATTGGATTTTGGGTTTGTCGTGAACGGTATCTTCAATAATACTGTTCTTAAACCCAATGGAGATAAGAAAATTAGAAACTGACTAGAGATTAGCTAAAATAAATGGTTTTCTTGGTATTGATCTGATGTTGATTTCGGCCTTCGGGGTTAATACTTAGGGAGTTGTTCTCTTACTAATTTATGGTTAGGGACTGATGGAATGTGAATTGGGTTTATTATGAACTATGTTTTAATGACATTCGTTCTTTAACCCAATTTACAGTGAAATGTGATTTGTAATTAGAAATATTTTTATTAAGATTTAATGGGAATTTTCCGAAGTAAAGTTTTCCAATTTAATATATTAAATTGGAATCGAATGGAATTCGATTGATAATAATCGAAGTGAACTTCTGTGAAGGAAGAATGTTAATGCATATGGAATTTAAAAGGCTTTGCCTTTATTCCATTTATATTATTGGTCGGATATGGAAATTTAAATCGATATCGATTATATATATCGATTTGTTTTCCATGAAGATTCCATTGTTAATGGAATGTGACTTTGGTTTGTTGTGAATGGTATCTTTAATAATACTGTTCTTAGACCCAATGGAGTTAAGAAAATCAGAAACTAACTGGATATTAGTTAAGTTGAATGGTTTCCTGGGTATTGATCTGATGTTGGTTTCGGCCTTCGGGGTTAATACTTAGTGAATTGTTCACTTGCTAATTTACGGTTAAAGGCTAATGGAATGTTATTTTGGGTTTATCGTGAACCGTGTTTTAAAGGACATTGGTTCTTTAACCCAGTTAAAGACAAGATATGATTTCCCAAGTTAAACAATCTTTAATATTGATTTTTGGGAAGATTAAAACCAAGTGGAGTTTTAATGCATCTTTAATTAGATTGAAATGATATCCAAAGGAAGATTAAAGAATAAATCTAAAGAATTTATCTTTGATAAAATTAATGGGAACCTTTCCCAAAGTATAAGAATATTTGAATAAAGGAATATTCTGGATTGGAATGAGGCGTATGTTGTGTTTTTAGAGCACTTGTTTATTACATACACGAGTTATAGAGAAAGACCGGGTTTATCCCATTCTGAATAACTGATTCGACAATGTGTCGAGGATGAAGATGGTGGTTGAAGACTGGAGGGCTTCACATCATTTGGTTGATTACTGATGTCTTGATTTGGGTTATACACCCGAGACAAGGTAATAAGTGGTGATCGTCCAGACGTACTTAGAGATCGACGGATATGCGAGGGCCTCTCCCCTGTATTGGACATATGGGGAAGGAATAAGGTGCCTCTGGTGTCGTTCAGACCCCGAACGAACTTGTCAATGGACGTGTGTCTGACATCGGATTTCATTTTGTGTGATTGATAGACATCGGTTGCATAGCGTGGATTTCCTGTGTGGCATGCTGAGATGCAAATGATCAACGCTTCTGTTGAAAAGCAGGGTCTTGTGGTTGATGATCAAAGCATGACCTTTGTAGCATAGCTTTGTGTAGCGTTAATTCGCGAGCCTCACACCCCAGTGTGAACCAGAAACGAGAGAAATAACTCAGGGAAATGGATATGTGCTGGTTTCTAGCTAGGAGTTGTGTTTTGGGTTTTACACGCCTGGACATTTTACTTATGTGGATGATGGATAGCGAGGCGCCTCGGTTATATCGGTCGATCTGGGGCCGATGGAGTCATTTGGCTTATTTATGCCCCATATGGCAGAATAGCATATTGTTTACGGTATTTTTAATCCACTCCGTGTGGACTGGCCCTGACGATCCAAGGGCCCACATGAGTCTGGGTACTGAGGCTCGGGCTATAGAGTCTCGAAGCGGTAAGGACGATCCCTTGCCTTGGTTCACAGATGGAAATCCAACTTCCAATGCGTGACAATTGCGGTTTTGATTGTAGAGCCTAGTACTGGCGACATGATATATGGTACCCATGCCGTCTAGGATTGATACATTTATATTTGAAGTTGTTTTATACACTATGCACTTATAATAGTATCAAATGATTTTTTTTAACGTACCAAGCATGTTTGGCTATTATAAGGGAAAACCCTATCTCTCGACTTGCGTTGCATTGTGTGATAGGACCTGGGTCTTATAATAGCTTCATTTTTCCAAAGGCATTGCGTTGTTTTGTTATATGCACTGGTATTCTTGGGAGGAAATCCGTTCCGTGTTATATGGCGTGGTCCCTTGATATATCTGATTTAAAGTAAAGTTTTAAATAACTGTTTTAGTTCTCACACCAGTCACATGACTGACCTGGAGTTTATTGTTTTAACCTAAACTCTGGGTGCCCCTATTTTCCACACGGGCAGCTAGTAGTTTTGGTTTTGCAGATTTATATTCACAGGATCCTGGTTTACAGCTAGAATGATATTCGGAAAGCTCTGTATCCATGTATCTCTTTCAGTTGTGTTTGTGTTAATTTTTCCGCTGCATTGTAATTTGTAAATCTATGATATTTATCGAATGTATATTATTTATTCATACTCTGTATATTCTTGTAATCTGATGAAATTGTTGTAATATTGTGACAACCCGCCCCGCACCAACCGACATTTACTCCAAAAGTGCGCTGTAGACATGTCCAGTTAGCACGGAACGGTCGTCAGAAGGAAAGAAAGAAGACAAAGAATCAACAAGGAACCTGCAGAATGTCTCACAGCGCATGGAATAAAATATAATCACAACTTATACTTGACATAAAACAGGTGAGATAGTGCATAAGCTGAAAACAAACTATCATAGCAGCGGAAAATCCAAATACAGCTTATGTTCCACATCATCATTATTACAACTTTTCAAACAGCCTCTAAAGGTAAAGCAAGATAAGGGAGGTACACCACTAATGCCCAAGTAGTGACCACCAACGACACAGGGAGAATATTTTATATATATCATACGTGGAAGCCTCCTGCTCGCCTCCGGATCAGCTACTCGTGCATCACCAGCCAACCTGTCTCTAGTCTTCTCGCGAGAGCACCCAGAGTAATAAGAAGAGACATAAAACTCTGGGTCAGACAAAAAGTCTGGTATGAGCGATAAGCAGCTAAACAGAACAATAACAGGTATACTAAACCATACCTGAACCTGGACCTGCAACCAAAGAGTTAGCACTACATACCGTACAATACTCTAAGGTGCCACTGAACAAATGGTATAAAGATAACGGGGTGGGGGTGTGCATGTCGCAATGTTGGCAAACAAATAAAACATAGCAACCATCCTCACATCTCTCACTCAGTGCGTAAAGTATACGATATCCACTACCTTGGTCACCTATCCATTGGGCCGTGACGAAATCCAATCCCGTACAACTATCACTACAAGCCCACTATCCGTCTCTCAGTGGTGAACCACATTTACGAATACCGACAACCCCTCTGCACACGCCCCGCAGCAAAGCCCAATCATGAAGTGAACTCATTGGTTCCCATCTGGATCCTGAGCTCTAAGCTCCTCATTTGGACTACCTTTGCATCTCGGGTTTTTAGTCGTCACCGGATCGGTTCGGTCGTAACTATCCTCCTCTGGCGGTTCGGTTCGGCCATGTATAGTGCTCAAGCTCCAGCTCGAAATACAGTACTCAATCTTCACGTTCGGTTCGGGTATATGCAACTCGGTTCGGTTCGGATATATGCAACGTGGTTCGGTTCGGATATATGCAACTCGGTTCGGTTCGGATATATGCAACTCGGTTCGGTTCGTCATGCCTTGCCTTCGGTTCGGGTCGAGATGTCCAGGCTCCAGTCTGATCCTCCTCCCAACCTCCGATCTGATCCCCTTCTCCTATTCAGTTCATATGGCCTTTCTCCTGTGCCAAGCTCCGGTCCGGTACTCCTCCTCCGATCCGATCTGAAACCTTGCAGTTCTTCCTACAACTTCCAGCGACTGTTTATACGCCACTCGACGGCGTTTTCGACCATTCTAACTATTCTAAACAATCACAAATCATACCATACAGTTATAGCAACATGTATTATCGACCACAAACATCAAAACAACAACTTGATAGGATAAAATGGATCAAACATACGCAAAACCCATGTTTTTCCCTTAATCCCCCTTAATCATGTTTAAGCATACAATTAGCAAAACTTATCCAAATGAGCCAAATTTTCTAACAGAGGCCTAAAATAATATTTTAGAATTTTTGAATATTTATCCAGATTTTTATAACGTATAATTTTGCTAATTATCACTAATCACCCCTTAATCCCCTAAATTCCAGGATTAGCAAAATTAGTCCAAATTAACCCAAATTCATATCAAAGGCATAAAATAATATTCTGGAATTTTAGAAATTTTTCTAGATTTTTCTGAGTTATAATTTCGCTAATCTTTGCTAATTACCTTAATCAGCCGTAATTAGTGAAAAACAATGCAAATCACTCACCTTTGCCACAAAATAAACTATAGATCTGAAATGATTCTCTGTTTGGGTCAAATTCTAATGTATTCTAGCAACTCTCTCTCTGATTTGGTGCTAACTTCCCTTGATTTGATGTAGTTTTGCTTAATCTTCGATTAGAAAGTGATTAGAGGCGATTTGGGATGAAATTTGAAGGTGGAGGCCATAGCTAGGGTTAAAGAAATGTTTGAGGCGGCTGAAAAATGAAATAAAATTCGTTTTCCTACTGTTCTCAGCCTTCCCATAACCCTAATCCCGAAATGGGTTATGGGCCCTCTTGCTAATCACCCTAATTAGGCCCGGTTAAGCTGTTTTTCACCTTCTAAATTTTGTTTCAGCCATATCTCCCAAACGGTGAGTCCGTTTGGCTAATGCGACCACTCTACGGAAAGGTAAACCATTATTTGGATCTAATGGAAGTGGTTTCAGGTCAAAAATCCTTACCATTCAAAAGTTATGGCTGAAACAAGATCAGCTAGGGGCAAAATGGTCATTTAAAAATCGACAAAAATCATGAACATGGGAAATGACCGCAATAGTCGTCTCCCAAAGTTACATGACCATACGACTTTATATGTGAAAGAAATAAATATTCTACGATCCTCCGATGCGTAGAATGCGGGTTGTTACATTCTTCCCCCTTAAGAAATTTCGCCCCCGAAATTCCCTAACCAAAACACACAAAAAGGTCCCGCATGCCTATCAGTCATAAAACAACAACCAAACATGCAAAACAAGTCTATCCTAGCATGCGGAATAACTAAATTGCAAAGTAAATCTTACCAGGCAAAGAGCTTTGGATACGACTTTCTTATGTCATTCTCTACTTCCCAAGTACAGTCGTTCTCTCGCCATCGATTCCCATCTCTACCCTAGAGGTAATTTCCAATAGGTTGGGATTGTCCCTCTGACTGGAACCGATCCACTTAATCTAGATCGATCTAATCGTCAAGCTTATTAGCGTTTCTGAATCCAATTCACATTTAACTCTGAAGTCATATCCCATGATATACTCTAGTTGCTTCCATTCCAGAAACATGGCCTCTAAACTGGCATGTCTCCTACCCAATGCATCAGCTACCACACCTAGTCCGGTATTATGGCATCTGTCTATACTGTCATCTTCTTAGGTAATCCAACCCTATACGCCAAATTTCCAACTACATTCCAAATGTCCTTTCAAGTCCAACTTGAGTCCTTCCTACATTTGTACTGCACGTCCAACATACATTCACTAACTAGAGGCAAACTAGACCCATCCAATGAACCTAGGTACTCCACTTATTCTCGTACTGCACGTCCAACGTACATTCAGCTTCTAAAGGTGAACTAGACTCATCCAATGAATCTAGGTACCCTACCTTCGAGTTCAAGTCCAACTTGAAGCTCCTATATCCGCTGAATCTCCAAGGTCAACGGACGCTCCGCAATGCCCAACATACTTCAAGTCTAACGTAAAGTATCTTACGCCCGTCATATCACCATGATCAACGAACTTATACTATTTCCATTCAACAGGATCCGACAGGTGATACTCAAGAGAAGAAAGGTAGGAGCAAACACAACAATCATAGCATCCATCAAACAAATCCTATCTATCACCTGCTAAAGCCATGAATACGTCGATACCTGTATGTCCGGTCCAACCAACATCAATAACTAATGGAAACTCTGCCTCCAAATGGACTACCGTACGTCCAACGTACGTTTATCCTCCAAGGATAACTAGATCACGTCCAACGGATCCAAGGTAAGTGGGCGTCCCCAGATACCCCTGCTTTTAGTCCGCCTGAAACACTCGAGTCCCACCCAAGTCTATCCATTATCTTGCTACCCTCTCGAGTCCAACTCGAGCCAATCCAATTCCTTGCCGCCTTCTCGAGTCAATCTATTACCCATAAACTCAGACCCAGTCTTGAGTATCCATTACCTACAAACCCTAGTCCATCGTGAGTCGTCTCCCCATTCGTTGCATCTCCAAGATCAACGAACACCCATTTTCTTTTATGAGTTCAAGTCCAACTTGAATCGTCCTAATCTTCGTTGCATCTTCCATGATCAACGAATACATCCTATTTCTTCAAAAAGAACATCAAGATAAGGTCCTAAACAATCCATTACTTTTCATCTTTCTCGAGTCCCACTCGAGTCATCTCATAATCCTATCGAGTCTAACTCGGGGCAGTCCATACCACTGAATAGTCTTATCCTGTCACAGCTGCCCATTACTCCTCGAGTAAACCAAGATATCATCCAATGAAAAACACAATAACTACTTATCTCTCATGCAAACCATCCTAGTCGAACTTGACATTCCCCAGGCACAAGCCCTAAAGCCCTAAACCAATATCAAACAAGCACCCAAGGAACATCTCCTCCGAATTCGGACAATCCACGTGAAGTGATACTAGCAAAACAACTAAGCACTGGAGCACTCATTTTCCTCCCAGAGACAACTAGAACTTATTACAACGATAACCTCTCGGCTTCCCTGACTCTAGTTACTATCGCCATCACTAGGTAGGTACCTAATACCACCATATTCCTTTAGAGTAGATCGACTCCCCAAAATAATGCTAAACCCAGTAAAGCCCAAAACAAAGTAATTACAAACAAACATACATCCACAACTCGATAAGACCACGTTATGACAAATCATATTGAGGCTAGTTGAACCACCAATCGGGTTTGTCACTACTAAAGGTCTATCGACTAACTCAGGTTTGTCAAACAAAACTCAATCAAAAACATCTTAAATAGAAAGCATACCTCGAATAACGATACATTTTCCTTCTGTGCCGCAGTTGGGGCATTCGACGAAGAAGGAACAGCATTGATAGCTTATGCTTTCACGATCTGCTTCTCCCTAGGAGGTTGTGGACATTCATTCTTGTGATGTCCCACTTGGCCACAATTAAAGCACTTCCTTTCCCCAGGCTTTTCCCGACAATCTCTGGCATAGTATCCCTTCTTACCACAGCTAAAGCACTCGACATCTTTCTTATTTTTCTTATTCTGACCATCCACGGTTTGGTCTTGTTTCCTCTTGTCTTGGGAATTATTCTTGCCTCCACCGCCTGCTTGCAGCTTTGGCTCCTCTGTAGATGCAATAGCAACCTCAGTCTTTGGCTTAGGGTAAAGACTCTCTGACCTCAATGCTTTCCCCACAATCGATTCAAACGTCTCATCGATGTGGTTAATAAGCTTTTCCCCCAAGTACTGATCCAATCCTGTTATAAACTTCTCGTTCTTCTCAGGAGTATTGATAAGGGATAATCCATACATCGACAAAGTGTCGAACTCAGCAATATAGTCCGAGACTGCCCTACCATTCTGTTTAAGCTCCAAGAACTTCCTAAACAATTCCGACTCCTGAGCAGCTGGGATAAACTTGTCGCTAAAGCGAGCCTTAAACTGTTCCCAAGTAACCTGATCTTCTGGAGTGGCTGTCTTAACAGTATTCCACCAATTCATCGCTCGCCCTTGCAGCTAACGAGACGCTAGCCTTCTCTTCATCGGATCTTCGATACCCAAGTCGTCGAAGATACGATCACAACTATCCAACCAATCCTGAGTATCCGTGGCCGACTCCGTTCTGTGGAACGACTTCCCACCAAGACTAGTATAATCCTTATTTAGCTTAGCGAAATCGGCCCTAGGTGCCTGCACTACTGGACCACCACCATTACCACCATTGGGAGCTGCCCTCTGTACATCCCTAAGCATTTCTCTCATAAGGTCAGTAAACATCGTCCTCACGTTAGCAGCATTCCCATTATTGGCTCCTCTACCGGCACCTCTTGCGTATTGGCTTATCGTTCAATCTGTAAAGAGAAAACGATCAACCATCTCTATAATGGTGCTAGTGCAGTGCGACTTCATCTTAGCTATACTATATATATATATATAGATTTTGAAAACCAAAATAATCACAAATACGCGCTCTCATATACGTATACTATCTCTCCCTGGTGTCTTCCCTAGGTTAACTACGCAACCTAGAGCTCTGATACCAAATGTGACAACCCGCCCCGCACCAACCGACATTTACTCCAAAAGTGCGCTGTAGACATGTCCAGTTAGCACAGAACGATCGTCAGAAGGAAAGAAAGAAGACAAAGAATCAACAAGGAACCTGTAGAATGTCTCACAGTGCATGGATAAAATATAATCACAACATATACTTGACATAAAACAGCTGAGACAGTGCATAAGCTGAAAACAAACTATCATAGCAGCGGAAAATCCAAATACAGCTTATGTTCCACATCATCATTATTACAACTTTTCAAACTGTCTCTAAAGGTAAAACAAAGATAAGGGAGGAACACTACTAATGCCCAAGTAGTGACCACCAACGACACAGAGAGAATATTCTATATATATCATACGTGGAAGCCTCCTGTTCGCCTCTGGATCAGCTACTCGTGCATCACCAGCTAACCTGTCTCTAGTCTGCTCGTGAGAGCACCCAGAGTAATAAGAAAAGACATAAAACTCTAGGTCAGACAAAAAGTCTGGTATGAGCGATAAGCAGCTAAACAGAACAATAACAGGTATACTAAACAATACCTGAACCTGGACCTGCAACCAAAGAGTTAGCACTACATATCGTACAATACTCTAAGGTGCCACGGAACAAATGGTGTAAAGATAACGGGGTGGGGATGTGCATGTCGCAATGATGGCAAACAAATCAAACATAGCAACTGTAACAACCCGTATTTTGAATAACATGTTATAACATAAATCAAGGTAGAATTAAATATTAAAACCTGAATCAAGGGAAAAGGGCTGTGCCATTGCGTTCGTCTCGTCAAAATACGCGAAATAGAGTCCGAGTTTTCGAAAATAGGAGTCTGTATGACCCAGTTATGGCCCGTCAAAGTTTTCAGAAAATTTCAAGTTCAAAAACAGTTCAAATTTCAAATCTGGAGCCAAACAGACTGGGCGGGAAAATTTCCTGCCCAGCCCCCAAGTCGACTGGGGAGTCGACTTGGGAGTCGACACACCCCAGGTGGTGTCGACTGCCCAGACGACACCTCTGTCGACTTGGGTGGTCGGCCAGTTTGGCCTGGTGCACCTGTTTTGGCTCCTGGGTCTTGTTTTCTTGGCTTGTGACGTGATTTGATGGCTCAGATCTGAATTAGGGTTAATCCTATGGCCTAAACTAACCTAAACTTCTATAAAAAGACCCTAATACCTAGCCTAAATCATCACAAATCAATCCTACAACTAGGTTATACCAAAATGCTCCTTGATCATGGCCTCCATCTTCATAACATGGCCTCCATCTCCTTCATGAAAGTTTGAGTGTTCTAAGCTAGTAAAAGAGCCATCTTTCTTCATACAAATCAAAGGAGCTTCTTATTTCTCAAGACAACTTGGAGCTTATATTCATTTGGGGATTTCTAGTGTGGCTTCGTCTCAATCTTGTTTATTTTGTTCTAGTCTTCATAGCCAAGCTTTGTAAGCCCTCCTCTACTCTTAGATCTAAACTATGAACTTAATATGACATGTAGCAAGTTGAAATGAGACTTTTGTGTTATGCTTGCCTTGGATTTCATGCATAGATTTATGCATGACTCTTTTGATCTATGTTTGTGGACCTAATGTTTACCTATCATGAATCTAGTACCATTTATGTTGACTTTTGGGTGGAAAGCTATGAGCTTTATGTGGTGATTGTGCATAAATGCAACATAGAACCCCTCATGACCTTGATATTAACTTGCCATGATGGACCTATATGCTAATCACAAGTTTGTCACCCTATTTGCTAAGTTTAATGCCATACATGTGTAGATTGGAATTGGACCTAAGTGCAATATTTGCCTTGAACCTATCATTGTATGCATAGATCTATTCATGTCTCTCTTGATCTATGATTGTGGACCTATCATGAACCTAGTACCATTCATGTTGACTTTTGGGAACAAATGCTATGAAATGGATTATGGCTTATGCATGTTAACAAACCTTAACCCCTCATGTTCCTTAACATGCATATAATGATATTGAACCTATTTGCTATGCACAAGTTAGGATTGTCACCCTATGTCAACTATTACCATGTTACCACCCTATTTGCTAATTATGCTATTATGCATGCTTGAGGCCATATGCTATTTGATATGTTTGAGGCCAAAGCACCCTTATGCTATTTGATATGCTTGAGGCCAAAGCACCCTTATGCTATTTGATATGTTTGAGGCCAAGTCACCTTTTATGCTATCATACATGTTGAGACCATATGCTAGTATGTTGAACACCTTTGCCTCAAGTATCACCATGTTTAACTTGTGATAGTCTTTGCCATCGTGTCATATTCTTATGTTCCCCCTTTTGATCTATTTGTGTTGATGCGAACTTACATGCGATGGGGTTACGCTATGGGTAAACTTAAATGACATGAAACATGACTTGAAAGTATGACATGTGATTATGCTTGAAAACATGAAGGTGGACATGACATGTAGAAAACATGAAAGTGGCCAACTCGAGGTTGGGTTGAGTTTGTAGCATAAATCTACCCGGAACCGACCGGCTTAACTAGTGGCTACAAACAATAGGACCCAATGTGAGTAGTTGGTCACATCGCACTTAAAACCCGAGGTTAGACTAGGTTGTGGTGTAAAGCTACCCGGACCCGCCCGACTTAACTAGTAACCACAACAAAGTCTAATGTGAGAGGTAGGGGTGCATTAAGTTAATTAATGCCACATGGTAGGGTTAAGTCATGGACCACTTGAATACTTAACCAATTAAACACGATGTATTGATAGGGTTAAGTCATGGACTACTTGAATACTTAACCAATTAAACACGATGTATTGATAGGGTTAAGTCATGAACTGCTTGGACACACTTGACCAACTCAATACATGTTTAGGATAGGGTTAACCACACTTAACCCGCTTGAAATCCTAGTTACGTGGTCCTTTTCAGCAGTAACCCACTTGGGAGTATCTGGATACCCTGGACTAGGCTAGGGTGAGGCACGATTACTGGACTGATTGTAAGAGACCAAAAGAGATGGCTGAATGGTGCACCGGTTGTTCAGGCGGACCATGGTCGTGAACATTAAGTCCGGAGTTGAACATGGGCACCGGTAGGTTTAGACTATGCGTGCTTGATTTGTGTCTGTGGTTTACACCCTAGGACTGGATACACCCTAGGGTGGACCTCGCACAGTTAACTACATTCCATGATTAGGCCGTATGACACCGATACACGACGAGTTAGGCTTATAGGGAGCCGATCGACTAGACCGAGTAGTTGGACCTTGATTTAGGTCATCTCATGATGTTGGGCCAACTTTGGGCCAAGGGATCATTTCTTGTTTATACTTGACATGGATTAGGATACTAGTACACCTGGTGCAACTTAACCTTGTATATGCGATGCCACACTTGATCTATCTTGTTAACTTTTCACCATGCCAGTTATCATCCTATGTTTCATCTCTGTTTTACATGTCCAGTTAACTTTATTAGTTTTTATACTTACCAGTCTTTTTGACTGACCCGTTTTCTTGCGCCTCTTTTCTTCCGTTTCCCCCCTAGGTTCTCAGGGTGGGAACACTAGCACCTAGCTTGGATCTTTAGCTTGCTTACTGGATAGCTCATGTACGGTTTGGACTTGAGCTTGCTATGGCTTTACCACGTCTACTTTGGGGATAGTTTACTTTATGTTATTTCCAGTTTTCAGTTTATGTTTCTAGACTTGTAGTAGTTGGAAAATAACGACTAAGTACTTTTGATGTAAGTTGACTATGGTTTTGAAATAGTAGTTCTATCCGCTGCTTTACTTACTCTGTTTTACTTATATGTTCTGTCTTGTGATATCTTTATGCATGTTTACCTTGTCCAACACCCCTCCAAAGCCAATGTACTTGCAAGAGTGACCCTGGCGGAGGTGGGGTGTTACATTTGGTATCAGAGCATAAGGTTTACGAGATTGAACAAAAGGTTTTTAAAACTTACCTTTTGAAAAACTATTTTCAAAACCAATTAAGTATTTTCCAAGAAAAGTCTAGTTTATTTTAAAAGGCTATTCCCCAAAAGCTATTAGCACTATCCTTTGGTTCCTCATTCTAAATCTATCTTTTCCTTTTTTCAGCATGGCCGATCTTAACCTTCCCGAAGGAGTACCCATACCCGGATGGTTCCGAAGGTACTTGGAAGCTAGAGCCAACGATGCGGGCCCAGCAAACACTCCCACCGTACCTGAGGTTCCTCCTCTTCCTCCTCAGCGTCCACAAGCGGATTTCGCAAAGATTTGCAAAGACTTTAAGGCAATGGGTGGCAAGAATTTTATTGGGACGGAGACTTTTGTTAAGGAAAGAAATTGGTTAAAAGAAACTGAAGACCTCTTTGCCATCTTTGATGTGGAAGACCGTAGAAAAATTCTGTTGGCGGTATGGCTATTGAAAGAGGAAGCTGCTTATTGGTGGGAGGTCACCAACGCTACTAGGCCTATAGAGACTTGGGCCGACTTTAGGATGAGGTTTGGGCTTAAGTTTCTATCATCTGCTGAGGAGAATCTACAAATGGAGAAGTTTATATCTTTGAAGCAAGGGGACATGACAGTGAGGGAGTATGTGAATAAGTTTAACCAGCTTGCCCGATTCGGTTTGGACATGGTTAACACACCCCAGAAGAAGGCTCTACGCTTTGCACGAGGGTTGAATGAGCCATTACAAGGTTTAGCCATGTCTCATATACCCATGGGGGCCACTTTTGAAAGCCTAGTAGACATGGCATTGCTTCAGGGAGATGATAAGAATGGAAAGAAAGAAGTCAAGCCTAATGAGACTCAAACCAAGAAGGCGGACTCCAAGTGGGGAGGAAATCAGAGCAGCCAGAGCAGTCAGAACAACAAGAACAACAAGAACAACAAGGGCAACAAGGCCAACAACAACAAGGCAAGGGACACAAGAAAGTGCAACTTCTGTGGGATCGTTGGACACATAGCCAAAGATTGTAGGAAGAAGAAGAGGAAGTTGGGAGAATGCTTTCATTGCGGAGAGACTGGACACTTCAGTAAGGATTGCCCAAAGAAGCAAGGGCAGGGGTAAGGACAGACTCAGCGAGTAAGACCTTCTGGAGGGCAGATGCATGCTCTCAACACTGCTCCAGTTCCGGACCGAGGTAGTATTTCTGTAGAAAGCCTTGTTTATATTTCTGGTTTTCCTGTTCGAACTTTATTTGATTCTGGCGCATCGCATACCTTTATTTCCTCTGACATTGTTGAAAGTTTGCACCTAAGTACTAGTCTTGTGGAGAATCCCGTTAGTGTTTCAAATCCAATTGGGGGTTCCGCCCATTTATCTATGATTTGTATGGATTTGAGGATTTCTATCTTGACCGTAGAATTCTCATGTAATGCTTATATTCTCGGGTTCATGGGATATGGGTTGATTTTGGGCATGGATTGGTTGTCCGGTTATGGAGCCATTCTCGATTGTGAGCATAGGGTAGTGAGGCTTATGACTCGCCTTGGCAATACCCCAGAAATTTCTTGTAACCCTCTGGATCCCGTCATGTTATGTTATCTTGAATCCCTCGACTCGTCTATTGACAATCTTCAATCTGTGAGGGTGGTCCGAGAATATCCTGATGTTTTTGATGAGGTGAAGGGGTTACCCCCTAAACGAGAGATAGATTTCCGTATATATCTTGTTGATAATGCCAAGCCATTTTCATTGCCTGTTAGGCACATGGCCTCGCGAGAAAGAAGAGAGCTTAGCAAGCAAATCAAGGAGTTGCTTGAGAAAAAATTCATTAGACGAAGCATTTCAGAATGGGGTGCTCCGGTGGTATTCGCTACTAAGGCGGATGGTTCGCTTCGTCTATGTGTTGATTATCGTGAGTTGAACAAGCTGACAAAGAAGAATAGACACCCGTTACCGAGGATTGATGATCTCTTTGACCAGCTGGTTGGTGCTTCTGTTTTCTCTCAGCTCGATCTAGCCACCGGATTCCATCAGCTTAGAGTGGCTGAGGATAGTATTGATAAGACTGCGTTTAGGACTCCAGATGGGTTCTTTGAATGGCTAGTCATGCCGTTCGGTTGGACTAATGCACTCGCATACTTTGTTGATTTGATGAGTAGGGTGTTCAGGGAGTTCCTTAACAAGTTTGTGGTTGTTTTCGTGGATGATATTCTGGTCTTCTCTAAGGACGAGGAAGAACATGCTACACACCTCAAGGAGGTTATGGATACGCTTAGAGCTCATCAGTTGAAAGCCAAGTTCTCTAAATGCCATTTTTGGAGAAAGGAAGTTCGATTTCTTGGACATATAGTTAGGATGAAGGTGTCCACTTAGTTGACCAAACTTTTTGGGCTTTATGGGATATGGGTCATAGTTGATAGACTTACGAAGAGTGCTCACTTTATTCCGGTGAAGAGCAAGAGGACCGCATCATGGCTATCATCTGTTTATCTTCGAGAGATAGTGCGGTTGCATGGAGTTCCTTCTAGCATAGTTAGCGATCGTGACCCAATCTTCACTAGCCAATTTTGGAGTAGTTTGCAAGAAGCGATGGGTACGCGATTGAATCTAGGTACAACCTATCACCCACAGACGGATGGCCAGACCGAAAGGGTGAATAGGGTACTAGAAGATCTGTTGAGGCTATGCATTCTTGACTTTGGTGGCACTTGGGAAGGTAATCTTCCTCTCGTAGAGTTTGCTTATAATAACAGCTATCAGGCAAGCATAGGAATGACACCATTCGAAGCTTTGTATGGGAGGCCGTGCAAGTCACCAACATGTTAGTGGGAGACGACGGATAAGCTTATACTTGGGCCCGACATGATAAGGGACACATCCGAGAAGGTTGAGTTGATTCGAAGGCGGATGAAAACGGCCCAAGACAGACAGAAATCCAAGGCAGACAAGCGAAGGACAGACTTAGAGTTTGAAGTTGGAGATATGGTCTTTGTGAAAGTTTCTCCTTTGCGAAACGTGGTTCGTTTTGGAGCAGTTGGGAAGCTGGCACCAAGGTTCGTAGGACCCTTCCCTATCATAGAAATGATTGGGAAGATGGCTTATAAGGTGGGATTGCCCGAGAAGCTAGCCGGAGTGCACAATGTTTTTCATGTCTCGCATCTCCGAAAGTGCCTACACGAGTCAGCCGAGGTAGTTAAGCCTAGCATTCTTGAAGACATGGAGGTAGAGAAAGAGGCAACCTTGAGGCGAGCTCCGATTCGTATCTTGGGAATGGAGATCAAGAAACTGAGGAATCGAGAAGTCAAGTTAGTAAAGGTTCAGTGGAGTGAAGCCGATGAAGATGCAATTTGGGAAACCGAGGAGAAGATGCATGGGCTTTATCCATTCCTTTTTTAGGGTACATTCTCACTCTCTTTTCCTAGTTAGCATATCTTTCTTTTGCTATCCATGTTTATCTTGTTATCTCGTTAACCTAGTCATGAGAACCTTAGGTAGAAACCCTTTGGATGAAACATGTATTTGAAACATGTTATGCTTGATGTTTGCAAGTGGTTGCAAGTGTTTGCAAGTGGATACTCGTGGATGCATGATACACATTAGGCACTAAGATCGGCTCACACACTTTCATATTGCATATGCAAGTGGATACTCGTGGATGATAAAATACGTTTTGAATGGAGATAGAAGAAATATATATAATATATATATTTTATATATTAAATGGTTCGAATAGAATGCGCCGCGCAGTGACCATCTGTGAATTTCGACCATTAACTTCAAATTGATGTAGCGGGAGATCCGACCGTTGAATTCTCCTAAAACCGGAACCATTGGGTTCGTATCGAAAAGAGATTTCCAATGAATATAAGAGATTTAAATGGTTGTATTTCAAATTATGTCCAAATCAATTTCAGAAAAGGTCGCTATAGATGTAGTTCGGTGGCCTTTATTGGGAACCGGCTGAAATGGCGATTTTAAAATTTTGAAAAATATGGGAAAATTATGTAAAATCATAATAAATGATTTGGAAAGATTTTTGGATGAAAAATTCCAAGTTTGAAAAGATAAAAATATTTTTTTTATCGAAATGAACTAGTTATTAACTAGAATAATAATCTAATGTTTTTAAATAAATAAATTGGATAGAAAATGTTTTTAAAATAACCAGAATTTTCCAATGTATGAGTTGGAATAGAAATAATCTTCAGAATATTTCGATATTGGATTCCGTGATTATATGGATATTGTTGAGGAATTTGGAAGATATAAATATCATTATTCCCAATAGGATATTTGTTGATTTCAGAATTTGATATTGAATATAAGCCGATAAAATTTCTATTCAGAGCCTTGTATTTAATATCAAATTGATTTTTGGGTTTGTCGTGAATGGTGTCTTAAATAAAACTGTTCTTAAACCCAGTTGAGAAAAGAGTAAAATCTTTTAATTAAGATTTAGAGAAGTTTACCAATTAATTAATATTTAATTGCAATTGAAATGGAAATGGATTTTGGGTTTATCGTGAACGGTGCTTTAAATAACATTTGTTCTTTAACCCAATTAACAGTGAAGTTATGATTTAGAATTAAAAATCTTTTTATTAAGACTTAGTGGAAATGTTCCAAAGTAAAATTTTCCAATTTAACAGATTAAATTGGAATTGAATGGAATTCGGTTTGGTAATAATCGAAATGAGCTTCTGTGAATGAAGACCGTTACTATATATGGAATTGAAAAGGCTTTGCCGCTATTCCACTTATATTATTAGTCTGACACAGGAATTTATATCGATTATACACTGTTATGATTTCCATGTAGATTCTATTTTGATGCAAGATGATTTTGGGTTTATCGTGAATGATGTTTTAAAGGACATTAGAAATATGATTTATGACATTGATTTATTTGACCTTAATTATTTGAATATAATTCAATATAGTTATTAACTTGATTTATGATAATTTGAATATGATTTCAAATATAAATAACCATGGTGTAAAATAAGCGCTTAGTTGTTAAAGAGACCAAAGCTGAATATGCCATACTCTCTGCCAATACAAGGAACCACTTTAATAGCTATGCACGCGATAGAGAATCCAGAATGAAGTATGTTGGTATTACGAACAGTACTGGAATTAAGCAAGAGAACTATGATGCATATCCTTGACCTTGGGTCATAATTGAAACGACTAAAACCAGAGTTATACCATGATTAATAGAGGTAGCATATAACAGCCCGCATTTTACGTATCGGAAGATCGTAAAATGTTTTTATTTTATTCCGTAAAGGTTGGCTCGTTCTCATATTTTAATATATTGGCTATGGAGATGTGAGACATGTCCATAATTTTTACTAATTTTATTTGTGACCATTTTGCCTCTGTCAGTCTTGTACAGAGCATAACTTTTGACTCAGATCGAATCAAATGCTGAGATTGGTCTCATTGGAACGGAAATGATGTTTTCCATACCTTAGAGTGGTTACATTAAAGATTTGGTTCTGCGGTTTGGGAGGAATCGCTGTTTTTGTGTTTCACAGTTTGTAGTTCAGGTTTTTAAAGCCATAAAGGGCTGATTTGGAGAGGTCCATTAGTGGGCTGGTGAAAGGCTATAAATAGGGGGTAAGAGGCATGGAGAATAGTTTACTTTCTTCATTCTCTCATTTGGTTGGGTTGGTGATCTTCCTTGCTCAATCAACTATACCTTTCCACCATTAATATGGAGATCTGAGGAAGAGAATCGAAGATCTACATCGTTTGAAGTTAAATCTTTATCAATCGAAGAGAGAGTTCATTGAATCGAAGAGTTTAGAGAAAATTCTTCGCTGTCCGGAATTGAGATTTCATCTTTTTGTCTTGTTTTGGAGAATTGGTGAGTGATATGCATCTATCACGCGGATTTTATCAAGTATATGGGTTGTAGATCATAACTTCATCATTTTGAGTCAATTTCACCTAGATCTACATCATGGTAAGTTTATTTTCATAAGAATCACCATAAGGTCTAATATAGCAACTACAAACCAGTAATTCTTTTGTTAATTCATATGTTTATGCAAGTTAGATCCCTTGTTTTACTTTATGAATTGGTTTATCATGATTTTTGGTGAATTTTATATGGTTATGGATGGATAATTGTCATTTTGTTGTTAATGATGATTTCATAAAGTGTTTATGCTTAAATTAGTTGACTTATATGGGTTGATTTCCTCGATGTAGTCATAAAGTGATGGATATACACGAAAGTGATGGATGTACACGAAAGTGATGGATCTACGCGAATGAGATGGATCTACGCGAATATGATGGATCTACAGAAAGTGATGGATCTACGAGAAAGTAAAGGATCGACCAGAAATCGATGGATTGGTCGAATTCCTGATGATGGATCGGGCGTTATTTTAGGTGATGGATCGGTCAGGACATGGATCAGTCATGATTCAGAGGAAGGATCGGTGGAGTGTTCTCCAAGCAATGAAGATGGAACTGTCGGAGCATTTAAGCAAGGATCGGTCGGAGCATCTAAGCATGGATCGGTCAGAGCATCTAAGGATGGATCGGTTGGAGTTCCTATGCCATGGATCGGTCATGGTTTCAGGATGATGGATCGGTTGGGATGATGGATTGGTCATGATGATGGATCGACCAAGATGAAGGGTCAGTTAGGGTATGGACTAGCCAGGGTATGGATCGGTTGGGGTATGGGTCAATCGTGATTCCGGATGTTATGGATCAGTCTACTTCTTCTTGGTGATGGATCAGTCTGCTTCCCTTTAGGATGGATCGGTATGTCCAATCCATAGTGGATCAGCATGTATTAAAGGTTGTGGCAGCGCTTTGAAACTCTATGGATGATGGCATAAACGTTGTGGTTAGTTTCCGTTATGAGTGAATGAAACACTATGGATTGTGTTGAACCTTATATTGATATTGTTTAGTTCAGTGATGATGTAACTTCGATAAATATCCAGGTGGGAATGATCAAAGTGATGTAATGTATTCGTTGATCGGTGTAAAGCAACGAATGTGAAGACAACTCAAGGGTGTTGAGTTGTGCATAATGGCTACTCGAGGGGACTTGAGTTTGTGAATGGTCATCGGAGTTGATGGCTAGAGATGTGAAGTCTAAGAGATTATTGTTGTTGTAAGTTTTAGCAGACTCAAAGTAGGGGTACTTTGGGCAGTCGTGAATGGCCTCGTACCTTGGGCAGTCACGAAGGGTCTAATTGTCAAGATTTGAGAAGACAAACATAAGAGTCATGAAGGCGTATAGTGTTTTTGCTAGAACCGGGGTTTACCATTAGCCCTTGACATATGGCAGGAGGCCGCCAAACGATTAACGATGGTTTCGAAGCTGGATTGACAGTGATAGCCAGAGTCTGTCGTGGATGTTGGATTTTGGTTGTTTGTTTGTACCATCTCACGTAGATTGTCTGACATTGAAGGAGATGTTTCTTGGGTGCTTGTCTGATTTTGGTTTAGGCCTCTAGGGCTTGTACTTGAGGGATGTTGAGCTCGATTAGGCTGGTTTATGTGAGATATATAATTTGGTTGTAAGGATTTCTATTCGTTGGTTACTTCTGATTTCCATGAGTGGATGGTTGTTCTGGTTTCCATAGATGTATGGTTGAAATGATTGCATGTAAAGGCTATCATTATCAGGTGTGGGGAAGGCAGGTTTGGGTTCTTCTTTGGTGTTTGGTAGATTGGTTTGTAAATCTACCTATTCTCGTATATTTTATTGATGTTGTTAGATAGTTATTTTATCACTCACTAAGACTATTGTCTGACTCAAGGTTTTATGTATCCCGCTTATTACCTTGGGATATTCATCTTGATGTGGATGGGCAGACTGAGTGGCAGGTGATTGGTGAGACGATGCTGTTGTGCGATGACGAGCAGAAGGTTGGCGTATTATCTTGCTATTATATAATATCTTTGTTTCCGCTGTTTGAGAGTGTTTGAAGTGAGGCTTCTTGTACAAACTTTGATGTTATATACAATTGGTGTATGGATGATCTTTCAGGAAGTGATGTTGTGAAAGTTTGAAAGCTTGATATATGATGCTTCACTATTTCTGCCTATTGTATAAATTATATTATACTTTATCCGTGCGCTGTGAGTTATACGACAGGTTCTGCATGTGTTTAACTACACTGATGATTGTTTATACCTGCCTGGCACGTCTTTCAGCGCATTACTTCCCTTGTTAAGTGCAGGAGTTATGGGCAGTCGTCACATGTCACCTCTTAGTGGACATGCTCTTCGATACCATATCTATTGCTTTATGACTTGATTAGGTGCCTTTTGATTTTGGAAGTATTGTTTGTGGTATGCGGTGTTGGAGAATGGAGTTTTGATGACAACAACCTTATTTCAATATTAATTGATTATAAAATATATACTAACACATTTTTTATAGAATAAATATATATATACACACACATATGCAGGATTTATATACAGGAAATATTACTGAAGACTGTACAGTTTAAGGATATTAGAGATTCAGAAAATTTTCAAGACTCATGAGTATTCAAGATTTCAAGAGTTCAAGACTAATATAGTTATAGAGTCTAGATTATGTAAGACTCTAAATAGTACTCCAGGTTCAAATTCAAATTCTGTTTTCAAATTCTATCTTCAATCCTCTCTATTTTATTTCTTCTCTATTTTATTTCTATCTTTTCTATTTTCTTTTCTTACTTTAATTTTGCTTTTCAAACTTAAGTTTTATATATTTATATTTTTATACTTTTATATTTTTATATATATAGTTTAAAACCTTATAGTTTTGTAAAAATGTTTACATAGTTTAAACTTATGCTTTCATATGATTTTCTACTTTATAATATTAATTTATGATACTATATATTAATTCAAGAATTTCCAGAATTATATTTATATCAAAATACTTTGAAAATGCTCAAAAAATAAATTTACACTAAGGGTATGTTGACATACATAAAACGCTATGTCGACATATAACTGTCATTTTTTCAATTTGAAAGAAAGTGTCTTTTCACTATTTGTGACGGTTTTGAAGCATGGCATCCTTTAATACATTATAAAATGGGCTTAAATTCGAATTTTTTATTTTCCCTTCTTCTATAGCATCATCCTCTTTCTTTACACTATTATTCTTAATCATTTTTATGATTTCTACACATATACTCTGCCAAATTCAATTTTGTTTTGATCAAACTACTTCTCTCTGCACTCTCTACTCAGTACCCTCTGAATCAAGTGCTATTTAAGAGTTATAGGGTTGTTTGTAATTGTTTGGGTTGAGTAAACAAATCAGTGTTATCCCTTATAACTGTGAAATCAAGGACGGAATCGGTGGTATCCCTTGTAACCGTGAAATCAAGGACGAAATTGCTGGTATCCCTTGTAGTTATGAAATCAAGGAGGTTGTAATTGGATTTGGATATAGTAATAAAACTCTGCGCAATCCAGCGTTGCATGGGACTGGACATAGGAGTAATCTGAACCAGCATAAAATCCAGTGTGTTCTTTCATTTTCTGCATTTTTATTTCTATTTATTCTTGAGTTTTTGTTTAAATCTGTGTTTGTGATAGTGTTTGTGGTGGTTGTGAAACAACCTGGAAAATCTGAGCCAATTTAAATTTTTTATTTTGGCAGTTTTGATGAATTTTGAATATTTAAAATGAATTATTTTAAATAATAACGTCGAGAAATTTATTCTGAATAGAATTAGAACGTATATATTTATATAGATAGACGTTAGAATATAAATATTTTATTTTAATTATAAAAGGAATTGAAAATGGCGCGGTAGTTTGAAAATTCGATTTCAAATTTCAAATGAACGTACAGGATTCAAAAATAAACCTGATTTTGGCAAAACCAAAAATATTAGAATCTAAAAGAAAATATCTTTCCAACAAATCCGAAAAACTGAAATTTAACAGCGGGAATAAAAATTTATGCCCAGTTGAAAATTCAAAATAGTCGCTATGGAAATATAGCCCTTAAAAATGGAAATTTTGGAAACTACCTCCGTTTTTTACGAAACCACTTTTGTTGGATCTGGGATGTCAAGTTATTGCTAGATTCCAAAATTCATAATTTTCTGAATCAGTATGTGGGCGTGGCGCAGGAAAACATGTTTTGTCAGTTCAATCAATTTGGATCGACCAGAAAACGGCCATTTTTCAAACAGTCTCCAAATTTGACGAAAATATTTTGGTTAGAACCGTATCATCAATACGAAGCTGGAAAATATTTTTTGAGAATTTTTAGAGTCCGTATGTGGTCCCGGTAAATTGAAATGTACGTTTAAAATTCAGTATAATGATTTAAATGTTAATTCAAATGAAAACTGATCGAAACGATGGAATTGGCTTATGGGACATATCCCATTGTGTTTGAAATGGAGGTAATTAGCGAGGGGCGAGTTTGGTTCGATATGGTGTTCGTATTCGAAAGAAAAATAAATAAAATATTAATATAAAATATATAATACCTCCTTTCTTCCCCTTAACCCCCTCCTCATTTTCTCGTTCAAGAAAGAGGACCCCGATTCCCAGATCCGCCTTCACCCTTTTCCCCCGCTCCAGTCAACGCCGTGGCCCCCCAACGTCGGCGCCCTACCCCCGATGACGCCCCCTCCTTGCGCTTCTCTCTCCTCCCTCTCCTTCTGAAAGTCGCGTCAAAACCCCCTCTACAGCCTAAGACCGCCTCGCGCAGCCCCTGGCGCCACCCACCACTGACCCGTCGCCGATGCCACCCCCTCGCCTGACGCCCAGCCACCCTCCCCCCTCCAGCTAGCGTGAGCTCCGTCCCCTCCCCCTCTAGAAAATCCCGTTCAACTGTAAGTTCTACCTCCCTTTTTCTTTATTTTTATTTATCTATTTAAAGTAATTCGATATATATATAATAACGTGTAAAGAACTCGATTTTTATATATAATAGAGAGAAAATAATAGATTTTTATTTCTAGAAAAATATTTGTTTTTTTATCATAAGAAAAGGTTTGATTTTTTATAAACAAAAAGAATAGATTTTTATTTATATAGTAGCCATATAAAAATATGATTTTTATATTATATAGATAATAAAAATATGATTTTTATATTATAAAGATAATAAAAATATGATTTTTACATTATAGGAATAATAAAAATGTGGTTTTTATCATATATGTAGCAAAGTAAAAAAATATGATTTTTATCGTTTGAATGGCAATGTAAAAATGTGAATTTTATATATTCATTAGCGATAGAAAGATTTGATTTTTATCTATATAGCAGTGGCATAAAAATGTGATTTTTATCTATGTAATGTTGTTATAAAAATATGAAATTATTTTTAGAAAGATAAAAATATGATTTTTAGCCTATGTATGTTATTTATAAAATAATCATAAAAAAATATAATTATTGATTAGTTAAAATTATAATTTTTAACGTAGGTATACTACATAGATCGACAATCATAGAATGGTGGAGTGGACCCCCAAGGTGAGAACTTCTCACTTTGATTTAATTTTCTAGTTAAAATATATACTAGAATGCAGACGGTGTTTAGCAGCACCCGACACCCGTCGTCCACAGACCATGGACGACTTGTTTGTTTGATTGTATGTTGTTGTGAAAATTGGTTGTGATGTGGAATGGATAAATAAAATATTCACAAATGAAAATAAAATATTTTATAGTTAAAAAAATAGTTTTTAACGTGTATAGGAATGAACAAATAGAACGATTTTTTTTATGTACACACTTTTGACTGATATTGATTGGGACGATAAATTTTACGCATCGCCCAACTGCACAAATAAAATTCATTATTTGTTGATTGAGACTCCAAACGGGTATTGGGATGATCTATGACGTACATTAGTCCCAATAATTAGCTGTATATCGATCGATTGATTGACATGCTGTATGAGCATTGAATATTTATATTTAATACTTATGCAGTGTAGAATGCACTTTGGATGATGGTTGACTGTGTTTGATTGTTGTTCTGTACATGTGTGTATGAAATCCATATAAATCAAATTATATGGTAATTGACTGTGTCTGATTCCAGTTCAGAAATAATGAATATTTTAAAATAACGAATATTTTAAAATGATGAATGTTTTAAAATAATATTCAATAAATGATCAAAATTTGGTTTTGATGTCCGATTTGGGATGGATATGAAAATATTTAAATATATAAAGCTGAGTTGATTAGATTGACGTCATTTTGACGTGAACGATATTTATATAGATTTTATTCATTTTTGTAATGAATATCGAAAAGGAAATGATTTTGAAATATAATGTTTTGAAAATATTATCATTTATATATCGATGATATGGAAAATTCGATTTTGATTTGAAATTGAATATGAAGTTGAAATCGTTTTGAAAATGAATTTAAAATGATTTATAAAATACGTTTTAAAAGGAAATCGACGAAATATATATATAATGTCCTGAATAGAACGCGCCGCGGCAGTTTGAAAATTTCGACCATTGACTTGGAACGGACATTACGGGAGATCCGACCGTCGGATTCTCCTAAAACCAGAACCATTGGGTTTTTATCGAGAAGAGCTTTCTAACGAATATTAGAGATTTGAAATCTAATAGTTGGATTTGGAATTATGTCCAAATCAAATTTGGAAAAGGTCGCTGTAAGTGCAGTTCGATGGCCGTTTATGGAAATCGACTGTGCGAGCCTTGATAAAATTATTAAAAATATCAATAATTAGTGTAAAATCATTATAAATGATTTAGAAATAATTAGGATGAAAAATTCCATATTTGAAAAGATAAAAATAGATTTCCATCGAAATGAACTAGTTTTGAACTAGAATTATAATCCAATTATTTTTAAAATAAATAAATTTGATTTGAAATGGTTTTAAAAATAACCTGTATTTCCAATGTATGAATTGGAATGGATTTGAATCGAAATTATCTTCGGAATATTTCGATATTAGATTCCGTGATTATACGGACATCGTGGAGGAATTTGGAAGATATATATATATATATATCATTATTCTAATATGATATTGGTTGATTTCAGAATTCGATATTGAATATAAGCCGATATATTTTCTATTTAGAGCCTTGTATTTGATATCAAATTGGATTTTGGGTTTGTCGTGAACGGTATCTTCAATAATACTGTTCTTAAACCCAATGGAGAAAAGAAAATTAGAAACTGACTAGAGATTAGCTAAAATAAATGGTTTTCTTGGTATTGATCTGATGTTGATTTCGGCCTTCGGGGTTAATACTTAGGGAGTTGTTCTCTTACTAATTTATGGTTAGGGACTGATGGAATGTGAATTGGGTTTATTATGAACTATGTTTTAATGACATTCGTTCTTTAACCCAATTTACAGTGAAATGTGATTTGTAATTAGAAATATTTTTATTAAGATTTAATGGGAATTTTCCGAAGTAAAGTTTTCCAATTTAATATATTAAATTGGAATCGAATGGAATTCGATTGATAATAATCGAAGTGAACTTCTGTGAAGGAAGAATGTTAATGCATATGGAATTTAAAAGGCTTTGCCTTTATTCCATTTATATTATTGGTCGGATATGGAAATTTAAATCGATATCGATTATATATATCGATTTGTTTTCCATGAAGATTCCATTGTTAATGGAATGTGACTTTGGTTTGTTGTGAATGGTATCTTTAATAATACTGTTCTTAGACCCAATGGAGTTAAGAAAATCAGAAACTAACTGGATATTAGTTAAGTTGAATGGTTTCCTGGGTATTGATCTGATGTTGGTTTCGGCCTTCGGGGTTAATACTTAGGGAATTGTTCACTTGCTAATTTACGGTTAAAGGCTAATGGAATGTTATTTTGGGTTTATCGTGAACCGTGTTTTAAAGGACATTGGTTCTTTAACCCAGTTAAAGACAAGATATGATTTCCCAAGTTAAACAATCTTTAATATTGATTTTTGGGAAGATTAAAACCAAGTGGAGTTTTAATGCATCTTTAATTAGATTGAAATGATATCCAAAGGAAGATTAAAGAATAAATCTAAAGAATTTATCTTTGATAAAATTAATGGGAACCTTTCCCAAAGTATAAGAATATTTGAATAAAGGAATATTCTGGATTGGAATGAGGCGTATGTTGTGTTTTTAGAGCACTTGTTTATTACATACACGAGTTATAGAGAAAGACCGGGTTTATCCCATTCTGAATAACTGATTCGACAATGTGTCGAGGATGAAGATGGTGGTTGAAGACTGGAGGGCTTCACATCATTTGGTTGATTACTGATGTCTTGATTTGGGTTATACACCCGAGACAAGGTAATAAGTGGTGATCGTCCAGACGTACTTAGAGATCGACGGATATGCGAGGGCCTCTCCCCTGTATTAGACATATGGGTAAGGAATAAGGTGCCTCTGGTGTCGTTCAGACCCCGAACGAACTTGTCAATGGACGTGTGTCTGACATCGGATTTCATTTTGTGTGATTGATAGACATCGGTTGCATAGCGTGGATTGCCTGTGTGGCATGCTGAGATGCAAATGATCAAGGCTTCTGTTGAAAAGCAGGGTCTTGTGGTTGATGATCAAAGCATGACCTTTGTAGCATAGCTTTGTGTAGCGTTAATTCGCGAGCCTCACACCCCAGTGTGAACCAGAAACGAGAGAAATAACTCAGGGAAATGGATATATGCTGGTTTCTAGCTAGGAGTTGTGTTTTGGGTTTTATACGCCTGGACATTTTACTTATGTGGATGATGGATAGCGAGGCGCCTCGGTTATATCGGTCGATCTGGGGCCGATGGAGTCATTTGGCTTATTTATGCCCCATATGGCATAATAGCATATTGTTTACGGTATTTTTAATCCACTCCGTGTGGACTGGCCCTGACGATCCAAGGGCCCACATGAGTCTGGGTACTGAGGCTCGGGCTATAGAGTCTCGAAGCGGTAAGGACGATCCCTTGCCTTGGTTCACAGATGGAAATCCAACTTCCAATGCGTGACAATTGCGGTTTTGATTGTAGAGCCTAGTACTGGCGACATGATATATGGTACCCATGCCGTCTAGGATTGATACATTTATATTTGAAGTTGTTTTATACACTATGCACTTATAATAGTATCAAATGATTTTTTTTAACGTACCAAGCATGTTTGGCTATTATAAGGGAAAACCCTATCTCTCGACTTGCGTTGCATTGTGTGATAGGACCTGGGTCTTATAATAGCTTCATTTTTCCAAAGGCATTGCGCTGTTTTGTTATATGCACTGGTATTCTTGGGAGGAAATCCGTTCCGTGTTATATGGCGTGGTCCCTTGATATATCTGATTTAAAGTAAAGTTTTAAATAACTGTTTTAGTTCTCACACCAGTCACATGACTGACCTGGAGTTTATTGTTTTAACCTAAACTCTGGGTGCCCCTATTTTCCACACGGGCAGCTAGTAGTTTTGGTTTTGCAGATTTATATTCACAGGATCCTGGTTTACAGCTAGAATGATATTCGGAAAGCTCTGTATCCATGTATCTCTTTCAGTTGTGTTTGTGTTAATTTTTCCGCTGCATTGTAATTTGTAAATCTATGATATTTATCGAATGTATATTATTTATTCATACTCTGTATATTCTTGTAATCTAATGAAATTGTTGTAATATTGTGACAACCCGCCCCGCACCAACCGACATTTACTCCAAAAGTGCGCTGTAGACATGTCCAGTTAGCACGGAACGGTCGTCAGAAGGAATGAAAGAAGACAAAGAATCAACAAGGAACCTGTAGAATGTCTCACAGCGCATGGAATAAAATATAATCACAACTTATACTTGACATAAAACAGGTGAGATAGTGCATAAGCTGAAAACAAACTATCATAGCAGCGGAAAATCCAAATACAGCTTATGTTCCACATCATCATTATTACAACTTTTCAAACAGTCTCTAAAGGTAAAGCAAGATAAGGGAGGTACACCACTAATGCCCAAGTAGTGACCACCAACGACACAGGGAGAATATTTTATATATATCATACGTGGAAGCCTCCTGCTCGCCTCCGGATCAGCTACTCGTGCATCACCAGCCAACCTGTCCTAGTCTTCTCGCGAGAGCACCCAGAGTAATAAGAAGAGACATAAAACTCTGGGTCAGACAAAAAGTCTGGTATGAGCGATAAGCAGCTAAACAGAACAATAACAGGTATACTAAACCATACCTGAACCTGGACCTGCAACCAAAGAGTTAGCACTACATACCGTACAATACTCTAAGGTGCCACTGAACAAATGGTATAAAGATAACGGGGTGGGGGTGTGCATGTCGCAATGATGGCAAACAAATCAAACATAGCAACCATCCTCACATCTCTCACTCAGTGCGTAAAGTATACGATATCCACTACCTTGGTCACCTATCCATTGGGCCGTGACGAAATCCAATCCCGTACAACTATCACTACAAGCCCACTATCCGTCTCTCAGTGGTGAACCACATTTATGAATACCGACAACCCCTCTGCACACGCCCCGCAGCAAAGCCCAATCATGAAGTGAACTCATTGGTTCCCATCTGGATCCTGAGCTCTAAGCTCCTCATTTGGACTACCTTTGCATCTCGGGTTTTTAGTCGTCACCAGATCGGTTCGGTCGTAACTATCCTCCTCTGGCGGTTCGGTTCGGCCATGTATAGTGCTCAAGCTCCAGCTCGAAATACAATACTCAATCTTCACGTTCGGTTCGGGTATATGCAACTCGGTTCGGTTCGGATATATGCAACGTGGTTCGGTTCGGATATATGCAACTCGGTTCGGTTCGGATATATGCAACTCGGTTCGGTTCGTCATGCCTTGCCTTCGGTTCGGGTCAAGATGTCCAGGCTCCAGTCTGATCCTCCTCCCAACCTCCGATCTGATCCCCTTCTCCTATTCAGTTCATATGGCCTTTCTCCTGTGCCAAGCTCCGGTCCGGTACTCCTCCTCCGATCCGATCTGAAACCTTGCAGTTCTTCCTACAACTTCCAGCGACTGTTTATACGCCACTCGACGGCGTTTTCGACCATTCTAACTATTCTAAACAATCACAAATCATACCATACAGTTATAGCAACATGTATTATCGACCACAAACATCAAAACAACAACTTGATAGGATAAAATGGATCAAACATACGCAAAACCCATGTTTTTCCCTTAATCCCCCTTAATCATGTTTAAGCATACAATTAGCAAAACTTATCCAAATGAGCCAAATTTTCTAACAGAGGCCTAAAATAATATTTTAGAATTTTTGAATATTTATCCAGATTTTTATAACGTATAATTTTGCTAATTATCACTAATCACCCCTTAATCCCCTAAATTCCAGGATTAGCAAAATTAGTCCAAATTAACCCAAATTCATATCAAAGGCATAAAATAATATTCTGGAATTTTAGAAATTTTTCTAGATTTTTCTGAGTTATAATTTCGCTAATCTTTGCTAATTACCTTAATCAGCCGTAATTAGTGAAAAACAATGCAAATCACTCACCTTTGCCACAAAATAAACTATAGATCTGAAATGATTCTCTGTTTGGGTCAAATTCTAATGTATTCTAGCAACTCTCTCTCTGATTTGGTGCTAACTTCCCTTGATTTGATGTAGTTTTGCTTAATCTTCGATTAGAAAGTGATTAGAGACGATTTGGGATGAAATTAGAAGGTGGAGGCCATAGCTAGGGTTAAAGAAATGTTTGAGGCGGCTGAAAAATGAAATAAAATTCGTTTTCCTACTGTTCTCAGCCTCCCCATAACCTTAATCCCGAAATGGGTTATGGGCCCTCTTGCTAATCACCCTAATTAGGCCCGGTTAAGCTGTTTTTCACCTTCTAAATTTTGTTTCAGCCATATCTCCTAAACGGTGAGTCCGTTTGGCTAATGCGACCACTCTACGGAAAGGTAAACCATTATTTGGATCTAATGGAAGTGGTTTCAGGTCAAAAATCCTTACCATTCAAAAGTTATGGCTGAAACAAGATCAGCTAGGGGCAAAATGGTCATTTAAAAATCGACAAAAATCATGAACATGGGAAATGACCGCAATAGTCGTCTCCCAAAGTTACATGACCATACGACTTTATATGTGAAAGAAATAAATATTCTACGATCCTCCGATGCGTAGAATGCGGGTTGTTACATTCTCCCCCTTTAAGAAATTTCGCCCCCGAAATTCCCTAACCAAAACACACAAAAAGGTCCCGCATGCCTATCAGTCATAAAACAACAACCAAACATGCAAAACAAGTCTATCCTAGCATGCGGAATAACTGAATTGCAAAGTAAATCTTACCAGGCAAAGAGCTTTGGATACGACTTTCTTATGTCATTCTCTACTTCCCAAGTACAGTCGTTCTCTCGCCATCGATTCCCATCTCTACCCTAGAGGTAATTTCCAATAGGTTGGGATTGTCCCTCTAACTGGAACCGATCCACTTAATCTAGATCGATCTAATCGTCAAGCTTATTAGCGTTTCTGAATCCAATTCACATTTAACTCTGAAGTCATATCCCATGATATACTCTAGTTGCTTCCATTCCAGAAACATGGCCTCTAAACTGGCATGTCTCCTACCCAATGCATCAGCTACCACACCTAGTCCGGTATTATGGCATCTGTCTATACTGTCATCTTCTTAGGTAATCCAACCCTATACGCTAAATTTCCAACTACATTCCAAATGTCCTTTCAAGTCCAACTTAAGTCCTTCCTACATTCGTACTGCACGTCCAACATACATTCACTAACTAGAGGCAAACTAGACCCATCCAATGAACCTAGGTACTCCACTTATTCTCGTACTGCACGTCCAACGTACATTCAGCTTCTAAAGGTGAACTAGACTCATCCAATGAATCTAGGTACCCTACCTTCGAGTTCAAGTCCAACTTGAAGCTCCTATATCCGCTGAATCTCCAAGGTCAACGGACGCTCCGCAATGCCCAACATACTTCAAGTCTAACGTAAAGTATCTTACGCCCGTCATATCACCATGATCAACGAACTTATACTATTTCCATTCAACAGGATCCGACAGGTGATACTCAAGAGAAGAAAGGTAGGAGCAAACACAACAATCATAGCATCCATCAAACAAATCCTATCTATCACCTGCTAAAGCCATGAATACGTCGATACCTGTATGTCCGGTCCAACCAACATCAATAACTAATGGAAACTCTGCCTCCAAATGGACTACCGTACGTCCAACGTACGTTTATCCTCCAAGGATAACTAGATCACGTCCAACGGATCCAAGGTAAGTGGGCGTCCCCAGATACCCCTTCTTTTAGTCCGCCTGAAACACTCGAGTCCCACCCAAGTCTATCCATTATCTTGCTACCCTCTCGAGTCCAACTCGAGCCAATCCAATTCCTTGCAGCCTTCTCGAGTCAATCTATTACCCATAAACTCAGACCCAGTCTTGAGTATCCATTACCTACAAACCCTAGTCCATCGTGAGTCGTCTCCCCATTCGTTGCATCTCCAAGATCAACGAACACCCATTTTCTTTTATGAGTTCAAGTCCAACTTGAATCGTCCTAATCTTCGTTGCATCTTCCATGATCAACGAATACATCCTATTTCTTCAAAAAGAACATCAAGATAAGGTCCTAAACAATCCATTACTTTTCATCTTTCTCGAGTCCCACTCGAGTCATCTCATAATCCTATCGAGTCTAACTCGGGGCAGTCCATACCACTGAATAGTCTTATCCTGTCACAGCTGCCCATTACTACTCGAGTAAACCAAGATATCATCCAATGAAAAACACAATAACTACTTATCTCTCATGCAAACCATCCTAGTCGAACTTGACATTCCCCAGGCACAAGCCCTAAACCAATATCAAACAAGCACCCAAGGAACATCTCGTCCGAATTCGGACAATCCACGTGAAGTGATACTAGCAAAACAACTAAGCACTGGAGCACTCATTTTCCTCCCAGAGACAACTAGAACTTATTACAACGATAACCTCTCGGCTTCCCTGACTCCAGTTACTATCGCCATCACTAGGTAGGTACCTAATACCACCATATTCCTTTAGAGTAGATCGACTCCCCAAAATAATGCTAAACCCAGTAAAGCCCAAAACAAAGTAATTACAAACAAACATACATCCACAACTCGATAAGACCACGTTATGACAAATCATATTGAGGCTAGTTGAACCACCA
Organism: Allium sativum; assembly: GCA_030737875.1. Lineage (NCBI taxonomy): Eukaryota > Viridiplantae > Streptophyta > Magnoliopsida > Asparagales > Amaryllidaceae > Allium > Allium sativum. The sequence goes on along the minus strand of CM060918.1, from coordinate 607,252,587 downwards.
ATCGGGTTTGTCACTACTAAAGGTCTATCGACTAACTCAGGTTTGTCAAACAAAACTCGATCAAAAACATCTTAAATAGAAAGCATACCTCGAATAACGATCCATTTTCCTTCTGTGCCGCAGTTGGGGCATTCGACGAAGAAGGAACAGCATTGATAGCTTATGCTTTCACGATCTGCTTCTCCCTAGGAGGTTGTGGACATTCATTCTTGTGATGTCCCACTTGGCCACAATTAAAGCACTTCCTTTCCCCAGGCTTTTCCCGACAATCTCTAGCATAGTGTCCCTTCTTACCACAGCTAAAGCACTCGACATCTTTCTTATTTTTCTTATTCTGACCATCCACGGTTTGGTCTTGTTTCCTCTTGTCTTGGGAATTATTCTTGCCTCCACCGCCTGCTTGCAGCTTTGGCTCCTCTGTAGATGCAATAGCAACCTCAGTCTTTGGCTTAGGGTAAAGACTCTCTGACCTCAATGCTTTCCCCACAATCGATTCAAACGTCTCACCGATGTGGTTAATAAGCTTTTCCCCCAAGTACTGATCCAATCCTGGTATAAACTTCTCGTTCTTCTCAGGAGTATCGATAAGGGATAATCCATACATCGACAAAGTGTCGAACTCAGCAATATAGTCCGAGACTGCCCTACCATTCTGTTTAAGCTCCAAGAACTTCCTAAACAATTCCGACTCCTGAGCAGCTGGGATAAACTTGTCGCTAAAGCGAGCCTTAAACTGATCCCAAGTAACCCGATCTTCTGGAGTGGCTGTCTTAACAGTATTCCACCAATTCATCGCTCGCCCTTGCAGCTAACGAGACGCTAGCCTTCTCTTCATCGGATCTTCGATACCCAAGTCGTCGAAGATACGATCACAACTATCCAACCAATCCTGAGTATCCGTGGCCGACTCCGTTCTGTGGAACGACTTCCCACCAAGACTAGTATAATCCTTATTTAGCTTAGTGAAATCGGCCCTAGGTGCCTGCACTATTGGACCACCACCATTGGGAGCTGCCCTCTGTACATCCCTAAGCATTTCTCTCATAAGGTCAGTAAACATCGTCCTCACGTTAGCAGCATTCCCATTATTGGCTCCTCTACCGGCACCTCTTGCGTATTGGCCTATCGTTCAATCTGTAAAGAGAAAACGACCAACCATCTCTATAATGGTGCTAGTGCAGTGCGACTTCATCTTAGCTATACTAAATATATATATATAGATTTTGAAAACCAAAATAATCACAAATACGCGCTCTCATATACGTATACTATCTCTCCCTGGTGTCTTCCCTAGGTTAACTACGCAACCTAGAGCTTTGATACCAAATGTGACAACCCGCCCCGCACCAACCGACATTTACTCCAAAAGTGCGCTGTAGACATGTCCAGTTAGCACGGAACGATCGTCAGAAGGAAAGAAAGAAGACAAAGAATCAACAAGGAACCTGTAGAATGTCTCACAGTGCATGGATAAAATATAATCACAACATATACTTGACATAAAACAGCTGAGACAGTGCATAAGCTGAAAACAAACTATCATAGCAGCGGAAAATCCAAATACAGCTTATGTTCCACATCATCATTATTACAACTTTTCAAACTGTCTCTAAAGGTAAAACAAAGATAAGGGAGGTACACTACTAATGCCCAAGTAGTGACCACCAACGACACAGAGAGAATATTCTATATATATCATACGTGGAAGCCTCATGTTCGCCTCTGGATCAGCTACTCGTGCATCACCAGCTAACCTGTCTCTAGTCTGCTCGTGAGAGCACCCAGAGTAATAAGAAAAGACATAAAACTCTAGGTCAGACAAAAAGTCTGGTATGAGCGATAAGCAGCTAAACAGAACAATAACAGGTATACTAAACCATACCTGAACCTGGACCTGCAACCAAAGAGTTAGCACTACATATCGTACAATACTCTAAGGTGCCACGGAACAAATGGTGTAAAGATAACGGGGTGGGGATGTGCATGTCGCAATGATGGCAAACAAATCAAACATAGCAACTGTAACAACCCGTATTTTGAATAACATGTTATAACATAAATCAAGGCAGAATTAAATATTAAAACCTGAATCAAGGGAAAATGGCTGTGCCATTGCGTTCGTCTCGGAAAAATACGCGAAATAGAGTCCGAGTTTTCGAAAATCGGAGTCTGTATGACCCAATTATGGCCCGTCAAAGTTTTTAGAAAATTTCAAGTTCAAAAACAGTTCAAATTTCAAATCTGGAGCCAAACAGACTGGGCGGGAAAATTTCCCGCCCAGCCCCCAAGTCGACACACCCTAGTTGGTGTCGACTGCCCAGTCGACACCCCTGTCGACTTGGGTGGTCGGCCAGTTTGGCCTGGTGCACCTGTTTTGGCTCCTGGGTCTTGTTTTGTTGGCTTGTGACGTGATTTGATGGCTCAGATCTGAATTAGGGTTAATCCTATGGCCTAAACTAACCTAAACTTCTATAAAAAGACCCTAATACCTAGCCTAAATCATCACAAATCAATCCTACAACTAGGTTATACCAAAATGCTCCTTGATCATGGCCTCCATCTTCATAACATGGCCTCCATCTCCTTCATGAAAGTTTGAGTGTTCTAAGCTAGTAAAAGAGCCATCTTTCTTCATACAAATCAAAGGAGCTTCTTATTTCTCAAGACAACTTGGAGCTTATATTCATTTGGGGATTTCTAGTGTGGCTTCATCTCAATCTTGTTTATTTTGTTCTAGTCTTCATAGCCAAGCTTTGTAAGCCCTCATCTACTCTTAGATCTAAACTATGAACTTAATATGACATGTAGCAAGTTGAAATGAGACTTTTGTGTTATGCTTGCCTTGGATTTCATGCATAGATTTATGCATGACTCTTTTGATCTATGTTTGTGGACCTAATGTTTACCTATCATGAATCTAGTACCATTTATGTTGACTTTTGGGTGGAAAGCTATGAGCTTTATGTGGTGATTGTGCATAAATGCAACATAGAACCCCTTATGACCTTGATATTAACTTGCCATGATGGACCTATATGCTAATCACAAGTTTGTCACCCTATTTGCTAAGTTTAATGCCATACATGTGTAGATTGGAATTGGACCTAAGTGAAATATTTACCTTGAACCTATCATTGTATGCATAGATCTATTCATGTCTCTCTTGATCTATGATTGTGGACCTATCATGAACCTAGTACCGTTCATGTTGACTTTTGGGAACAAATGCTATGAAATGGATTATGGCTTATGCATGTTAACAAACCTTAACCCCTCATGTTCCTTAACATGCATATAATGATATTGAACCTATTTGCTATGCACAAGTTAGGATTGTCACCCTATGTCAACTATTACCATGTTACCACCCTATTTGCTAATTATGCTATTATGCATGCTTGAGGCCATATGCTATTTGATATGTTTGAGGCCAAAGCACCCTTATGCTATTTGATATGCTTGAGGCCAAAGCACCCTTATGCTATTTGATATGTTTGAGGCCAAGTCACCTTTTATGCTATCATACATGTTGAGGCCATATGCTAGTATGTTGAACACCTTTGCCTCAAGTATCACCATGTTTAACTTGTGATAGTCTTTGCCATCGTGTCATATTCTTATGTTCCCCCTTTTGATCTATTTGTGTTGATGCGAACTTACATGCGATGGGGTTACGCTATGGGTAAACTTAAATGACATGAAACATGACTTGAAAGTATGACATGTGATTATGCTTGAAAACATGAATTTGGACATGACATGTAGAAAAGATGAAAGTGGCCAACTCGAGGTTGGGTTGAGTTTGTAGCATAAATCTACCCGGAACCGACCGGCTTAACTAGTGGCTACAAACAATAGGACCCAATGTGAGTAGCTGGTCACATCGCACTTAAAACCCGAGGTTAGACTAGGTTGTGGTGTAAAGCTACCCGGACCCGCCCGACTTAACTAGTAACCACAACAAAGTCTAATGTGAGAGGTAGGGGTGCATTAAGTTAATTAATGCCACATGGTAGGGTTAAGTCATGGACCACTTGAATACTTAACCAATTAAACACGATGTATTGATAGGGTTAAGTCATGGACTACTTGAATACTTAACCAATTAAACACGATGTATTGATAGGGTTAAGTCATGAACTGCTTGGACACACTTGACCAACTCAATACATGGTTAGGATAGGGTTAACCACACTTAACCCGCTTGAAATCCTAGTTACGTGGTCCTTTTCAGCAGTAACCCACTTGGGAGTATCTGGATACCCTGGACTAGTCTAGGGTGGGGCACGATTACTGGACTAATTGTAAGAGACCAAAAGAGACGGCTGAATGGTGCACCGGTTGTTCAGGCGGACCATGGTCGTGCACATTAAGTCCGGAGTTGAACATGGGCACCGGTAGGTTTAGACTGTGCGTGCTTGATTTGTGTCTGTGGTTTACACCCTAGGACTGGATACACCCTAGGGTGGACCTTGCACAGTTAACTACATTCCATGATTAGGCCGTATGACACCGATACACGACGAGTTAGGCTTATAGGGAGCCGATCGACTAGACCGAGTAGTTGGACCTTGATTTAGGTCATCTCATGATGTTGGGCCAACTTTGGGCCAAGGGATCATTTCTTGTTTATACTTGACATGGATTAGGATACTAGTACACCTGGTGCAACTTAACCTTGTATATGCGATGCCACACTTGATCTATCTTGTTAACTTTTCACCATGCCAGTTATCATCCTATGTTTCATCTCTGTTTTACATGTCCAGTTAACTTTATTAGTTTTTATACTAATAGTAGGTAGGACTTACCAGTCTTTTTGACTGACCCGTTTTCTTGCGCCTCCTTTCTTCCGTTTCCCCACCCCTCAGGTTCTCAGGGTGGGAACACTAGCACCTAGCTTGGATCTTTAGCTTGCTTACTGTAACAACCCGTATTTTCAATAACCTGTTATAACATAAATCGAGGCAGAAATTAATTCTAAAATCTGAATTAGGGGAAACGGGCTATGCCATTGCGTTCGTCTCGGAAAAATACGCGAAATAGAGTCCGAGTTTTCGAAAATCGGAGTCCGTATGACCCAGTTAAGGCCCATTGAAGTTTTCAGAAAATTCCTAAGTAAAAACAGATTTAAATTTTAAATTAAAAACAAGGATAAGGGCTAACTGGCGTCAGGCGGGAAAACTCCCGCCCAGACCCCCATGTCGACAGGCATGTCGACAGGGGTCTAAGGGTGTCGACTGCCCTGTCGACGCGAGGTGGCCGGGCAGTTTTGCCTGGCGCACCATTTTTGATTTGGGCTTGGTCTTGTGGCTTGGTTCTAGAGAATTCCTAAATCTGACGGACCTAAACTAACCTAGGGTTAATCCTAGGGCTAAAAACACTCTAATCTTCTATAAATAAGCCCCTAATCCTACCCTAAAACCTCATTATTCATTCTAGCAACCAAACTATGTCAAATTGAATTCTCAAATGGCCTCCACCTAAAAACCCTAGCCTCCAACCTCTTCATAAATCATTCCTATGAAGGTTTTGATGTTCATACAAGCATTTCTAAGTTGTATGAATGATCATTAGCTTGCATACATCATCAAGTTGCAAGCTTTAATTGCTAAGCTAGAGTTTTTGGGATTTTTGTTAATTGGAGCTTTGTTTTGGGTTTTTATATGCTTGCATAAAGGGCTTCTCAATCTTTATTAGTAGATTTGTGTCTTCATAATATTTGTAAACCCTCTTACCTTCATTTTAGAAACTCTAAAGTTAATATGTGATGAAAGTTGGGATTTATGCATGTTTAATAAGTTATGCATGCTTATGCGAGTTCACTATGCTATGTTATGCATGTTCAATAAGTTATGCATGCTTATGCGAGTTCACTATGCTATGTTATGCATGTTTAATAAGTTATGCATGCTTATGCGAGTTCACTATGCTATGTTATGCATGTTTAATGAGTTATGCATGCTTATGCGAGTTCACTATGCTATGTTACACATGTTTGATAAGTTATGCATGTTTATGCAAGTTCACTATGCCATGATTTGCAAGTTTAACAAGTTATGCATGTTTATGCAAGTTCACTATGCTAAGTTATGCAAGTTCAACATGTTATGCATGTTTATTATGATATGTAAGACTCCTCATGTATGTTGTGCCAAGTTCCCTCTTTCTATCCTTTATGCGTTATGACGAATATGTAAGCGATAGAATGACGTTGGGGGTTTTGGGTAAAACTTAAAATACATGAAAATAGAAGATTGGGAATTTACCTATTAAGTTAGGTCTACCCCTTGGGAATTTACCTATTAAGTTAGGTCTACCCAAGTATTTGTTAAACTTGTAATTATGTTTTGAAAATAAAGTGGACATGACACTTAGAAAACATAAGTGTGGCCAACTCGAGGTTGGGTTGAGTTTGTAGCGTAAACCTACCCGGAACCGACCGGCTTAACTAGTTGCTACAAACAATAGGACCCAATGTGAGAAGTTGGTCATGTGTACCTTGGACCCGAGGTTAGACCAAGTTGTGGTGTAAAGCTACCCGGACCCGCCCGGCTTAACTAGTAACCGCAACAAAGTCTAATGTGAGAGGTTAAGGCACAATTAAATTAATTAATGCCTCATTATTAGGGTTAAGTCATGGCCCACTAGTACTTAACCAATTTTGGGGATACGAGGGATTAAATGGGGTTAAGTGGTGAACTGTTGGTTACACTTAACTAATTTAATCCATGATTAGTGAGGGGTTAAACCACACTTAACCCTCTTAGAAAACCCTAGCAACGTGGTCTGTTCCAGCAGTAATCCCAGTTTGGTATCATTCACAACCCTAGAGGCCAGGCTAGGGCGGGGCACGATTACTGGACCGATGTAAGCGACCAAAGGGACGGCTGAGTGGTACAGCGGTGTGGGTCCAGGCGGGCTACGGACGTGCACGTAGTCCGGTGTTGGACAAACTCGAGGCACGGGTACCAGTAGGTTTAGACTGTGCATTATTGCTTAGGTGTCTGGGGTTGACACCCGAGGGCTTGATACACCCGAAGGTGGACCCAGCACAGTCTGACTACAACCATATGTGGGCCGTATGGACACCAACACTTGACGTGTTAGGTTTATAGGGAGCCGATCGACTAGACCGTTGGGCTGGACCTTGTATTAAGGTCACCTCATGTTATTGGGCCAAAGTTTGGGCTAAGGGATCAATACCTGTTATGTTAGTTTGCTAGTACACTGTGGTGCAAAGCTTAATCTTCTTTATGTGATGACACCTTTATCTATTGCAAGTATGTTCATCTCAGTTTCCATCATGATGTTAGCTTTATTAGTTTATAGACTGATCGTAGTAGGGCTTACCAGTCTTTTTGACTGACCTGTTTTCTTTCGCTTCTTTTCTTCCGTTCCCCCCCCCCCCAGGTTCTCAGGGAGGGAACAGTGGTGCTTAGCTTGGATCGCTTGCTTGTTCGCTCGATAGCTCATGTATGTCTGGACATTGAGCTCGCTATGGTTTATCATCTTTATTTTGGGGATAGCACTATGTATTTCAGTATTTCTGTTTATGATGTACTAGACATGTTTATTTTGGCAGTTGACTTTATTATGTACTAGACTTGTTTTGAGATGGTTTGAGATATTCCGCTGTTTTATTCTCACTTACTCTGTTTTATATATATATACTTATATTCTTGTTCTGCCTTGATATATCATTATGCATGCTTACCCAGTTCTAACGCCCCCCAGAAGCTAGTGCCCCCAAAAGAGTGACCCTAGTGGAGGTGGGGTGTTACAAATTTGGTATCAGAGCATATGGTTTACAAGAAAGAACAAAAAGTTTTTAAAAGACTTTTGAAAAACTATTTTCAAAACAAGTATAAAGTATTTTCCAAAGAAAAGTCTAGTATTTTAAAAGGCTATTCCCCAAAAAGCCATTAGCGTTATCCTTCGTTCCCTTGACCTAATCTTATCTTATCCTTCGTTTCAGTATGGCTGAGGATCTTGCCATCCCCGGATGGAGTAAACGTACCACTCTGGTATAGGAGACTTCTAGAAGCTAGGGCGGCAGCCGGCCCCGCAAACCCTACTCCCACTCCTCCTCCTGTTGTTGAGAATCCTCCCCCTAATGTCCCTCCTCCGGTGGTTCCTGTTCCTCCTCCCGTTGCTAATGTTCCTCCTCCTCCAGTTGCTGAGGCTCCTCTTCCTCCTCCTCCCCCTCAGCATCCTCAGGTTGAGTTCACGAAGGTTTGTAAAGACTTCAAGGCGATGGGAGGCAAGAATTTCCTAGGCATGGAATCTTTTGTTGAAGCTAGGAATTGGCTGAAAGACACTGAGGACTTATTTGATATCTTTCGGATTGATGAGGAAAGGAAGATCTTATTGACAGTATGGCTTTTGAAGGACGAAGCAGCCTATTGGTGGGAGGTCACCAATGGGACGAGGCCTGTCGAGACTTGGGCCGATTTGAGAGCTAGATTTGTGGCCAAGTTTCTATCTTCTGCTGAGGCAAATTTACAGATGGAGAAGTTCATTGCATTAAAGCAAGGTGATATGTCGGTCAAGGAGTATGTGAACAAGTTTAATCAGCTGGCCCGTTTTGGTTCGGATATGGTGAACACTCCTGAGAAGAAGGCTCTTCGATTTGCTAGAGGGTTGAATGAGCCGCTGCAGGGCTTGGTGATGTCACATATTCCGCATGGGGCTACTTTTGAGAGTTTGGTCGATATGGCTCTACTTCAGGGTGATGGAAAGAAAGAGGTCAAGTCGAGTGATACTCAAGCAAAGAAGACTGATTCTCAAGGTAAAGGCAATCAAGGTGGTCAAAGCAGTCAAGGAAATCAGAGCAAGAACAAGAAGGGGAACAACAACAAAGGCAAGGGAAAGTGCAATTACTGTGGTGCGCCTGGACACTTTGCTAAGGATTGTAGGAAGAAGAAAAGGAAGCTTAGTGGTGGATGTTTTTCCTGTGGTGAGACTGGACACTTCGGCAAGGAATGCCCGAAGAAGAAAGGACAGGCTGGACTTTCAGGAGGGCAAGTTCATGCTCTCAATACCGCTCCAGTTCCCGATCGAGGTAGTGTTTCTGTTGAGAACCTTGTTTATGTTTCCGATCTTCCAGTTCGTACCTTGTTTGATTCTGGTGCATCACATAGCTTTATTTCATCTGATCTTGTTGATAGTTTGCACCTTAGTACTAGCTTAGTGGATGATCCCGTTTGTGTTTCGAATCCCATTGGGGGTTCTGCTCATCTATCTATGATATGTGAGGATCTGAGGATCTCTATACTCAGTGTAGAGTTCTTGTGTAGTGCGTATGTTCTTGGTTTCAGGGGATACGGATTGATATTGGGCATGGATTGGCTGTCCAGATATGGAGCCATTCTTGATTGTGAGCATAGGGTTGTGAGGCTTGTGACTCGCCTTGGCAACACCTTAGAGATTTCATGCAATCCGAAGGATCCCGTCATGTTGTGCTATCTTGAATCTCTCGACTCGTCAGAGGAAGCCCTTCAGTCTGTAAGGGTGGTCCGAGATTATCCAGATGTTTTTGAAGAGGTTAAGGGGTTGCCCCCTAAACGAGAGATTGATTTTCGCATTTATCTGGTGGATAATGCTAAGCCTGTTTCTTTGCCCGTTCGGCATATGGCTCCGCGTGAGAGACGGGAGCTCAGCAAGCAAGTAAAGGAGTTACTTGAGAAGAACTTCATCAGACGAAGTATATCCGAATGGGGGGCGCCTGTGGTGTTTGCTACTAAGGCAGATGGTTCTCTTCGACTCTGTGTGGACTATAGAGAATTGAATAAGCTGACTAAGAAGAACAGACACCCGTTACCGAGGATCGATGATCTCTTTGACCAGCTTGTTGGTGCTTCTGTTTTCTCTCAGCTTGATCTTGCTACTGGATTTCATTAGCTCAGAGTGGCTGAAGATAGTATAGACAAGACTGCATTCAGAACTCCAGATGGATTCTTTGAATGGCTTGTTATGCCGTTCGGTTTGACGAATGCACCCGCGTATTTCGTGGACTTGATGAGTAGGGTGTTTCGAGAGTTCTTGAACAAGTTTGTCGTGGTCTTTGTGGATGATATTCTGATCTTCTCCAAGGATGAAGAAGAGCACGCGAGGCATCTTGTAGAGGTGATGGATACGCTTAGAGCGCATCAGTTAAAGGCCAAGTTCTCCAAGTGTCACTTTTGGAGAAGGGAAGTTAGATTCCTTGGGCATATCGTATCCAAGCAAGGCTTAGCGGTGGATCCCGCTAAGGTGGTTGCAGTTCAGGATTGGAAGACTCCAAGGAATGCAACCGAGGTGAGAAGTTTTCTAGGTCTTGCGGGTTTTTACCGGAAGTTCATCAAGGACTTCGCGAAGATATCCGCTCCTCTTACTAAGTTGACGAAAAAGAACTTAGTTTTTGCTTGGGATATGGACTGTGAGCTTGCTTTTCAGAGACTCAAGAGAGCCCTTACCTCAGCACCAGTTCTAGCTTTACCCGATGGTGGTAAGATGTTTACCGTGTACACTGATGCGTGTGGCACGGGATTGGGCGCCGTTCTGATGCAAGAGGGCAAAGTTATATGTTTTGGTGGTAGGCAACTTAAGGTGCATGAGAAGAATTATCCCACTCATGATCTAGAGCTGGCAGCGATAGTATATGCACTCAAGGCTTGGCGTCACTATCTTCTGGGAGAGAGATTTGAGCTATATACTGATCATAAGTCTTTGAAGTATCTCTTTTCGCAGAAGGATCTGAACTTGAGGCAGCAAAGATGGATGGAATTCTTGGCGTCCTATGATTTTGATATAGCCTATACCCCTGGCAAGGGGAATGTTGTAGCGGATGCGTTGAGTAGAAAAAGGTTGACACTAAGTCCTCTATTTGTTGAGATGAAGAATTTAGAGTTCTTGGCAACCTTTGATTTCTCTTTGGCGGTTGAGTCGATGACCGGTTCTTTAGCATCTCTTGAGCTCAGGCCTACCCTTCTGGATCAAGTTGGGGCTTCGCAGAAGGAAGACCCTCAGATAATTAAGATCATGGATAAGCTGATTCGAGGGGAGACATCTAGTCACCTTGCTCGATATTCTATAGATGATAAGGGTTGGCTGAGGAGAGACGGAAGGCTTTGTGTTCCGATGGTAGAAGACTTGGTGAGGAAAGTTCTTGATGAAGCACATCTCTCCAAGTTGACTATACATCCGGGTGGAGATAAGATGTATAAGGATATGAAGCGCATTTTCTTCTGGCCCGGAATGAAGAAGGATGTGGCAGAGTTTGTCTCTAGATGTGTCGTTTGTCAGAGAGTAAAAGCCGAGTCGAAGAAGCCCGGTGGGCTATTGCATCCTCTAGAGGTCCCGCTATGGAAGTGGGAGAGTATTTCTATGGACTTTATTGATGGGCTCCCAAGGTCAAGGAAAGGGAACACGAGCATTTGGGTCATTGTGGATAGACTTACGAAGAGTGCTCATTTCATTCCGGTGAAGAGCAAAAGGACCGCATCTGGACTAGCATCAGTGTATCTTCGTGAGATAGTACGACTACATGGAGTCCCTTCCAGCATAATCAGTGACCGAGACCCCATCTTTACTAGTCAGTTCTGGAACAGTTTGCAGGAAGCTATGGGCACGAGGTTGAACCTGAGTACGGCCTATCACCCACAAACGGACGGTCAAACAGAAAGGGTGAATTGGGTACTTGAGGACTTGTTGAGGCTTTGCATTCTGGATTTTGGTGGTACTTGGGAAGACCATCTTCCTCTTGTGGAGTTTGCATATAATAACAGTTATCAGGCAAGCATAGGGATGGCACCATTTGAGGCTTTATATGGGAGACCGTGCAAGTCACCCACATGTTGGTGGGAGACTACAGATAAGCTTATACTTGGACCTGACATGATTAGAGATACATCCGAGAAGGTCGAGTTGATTAGAAGACGGATGAAGGCGGCCCAAGACAGACAGAAATCCTATGCTGATAAGCAAAGATCCGATTTGGAGTTTGATGTTGGGGATATGGTTTTCGTAAAGGTTTCTCCTTTGCGGAATGTGGTCCGATTTGGAGCTGTTGGGAAGTTAGCACCGAGATTTGTTGGACCCTTCCCTATCATAGAGAGAATTGGGAAGATGGCTTATAAAGTGCAATTGCCCGAGAAGCTGTCCGGAGTGCATAATGTCTTTCATGTCTCGCATCTCCGAAAGTGCCTACATGAGTCCGCTGAGGTGGTTGAACCTAGCATTCTTGAAGACATGGAAGTAGAGAAAGAGGCAACTTTGAGGAGAGTTCCGATTCGTATCTTGGAGACGGAGACCAAGAAGCTAAGGAATCGAGAGGTCAAGCTGGTGAAGGTTCAATGCGGTGAAGCCGAAGAAGACGCAACTTGGGAAACCAAGGAGAAGATGCGTGGGCTTTATCCATTCCTTTTTGAGGGTACACTCTCAATCTCTTTCCTTTGTTAGCATATCTTTCTCTTTGCTATCCATGTTTATCTAGTTATCGTGCTAATCTTGTCATGAGAACCTTAGGTAGAAACCCTTTGGATGAAACATGTGTTTGAGACATGTTATGTTTGATGGTTGCAAGTGGTTGCAAGTGTTTGCAAGTGGTTACTCGTGGATGCATGATACACATTAGGCACTAGATCGGCTCACACACTCCTCATATTGCATGTGCATGAGTGTTTATGCTTATTCTTGGATGAAATTTGTATGCCATCACATGGATGTTGCATATGGGTGTATGATTGAGCACGCATGTAGATATTATACATTATGTTAGGGATTTGCATACATATGGATACATTTCACTAACATATTTTGCATTGATCTTTGCATTAGATAAGTACATAAACACACACTTTTGCATATGTTCATACAGCATTTAGAATCTTTTAAGGACAATGATTGCTCGTGGATGATGCTTTGAGTAGATGGATGATTGGATGGTAGGATACGTTCTTCCTAACTTGAAGATTTCGGGGACGAAATCCTTTTAGGAGGGGAGAATGTAACAACCCGTATTTTCAATAACCTGTTATAACATAAATCGAGGCAGAAATTAATTCTAAAATCTGAATTAGGGGAAACGGGCTATGCCATTGCGTTCGTCTCGGAAAAATACGCGAAATAGAGTCCGAGTTTTCGAAAATCGGAGTCCGTATGACCCAGTTAAGGCCCATTGAAGTTTTCAGAAAATTCCTAAGTAAAAACAGATTTAAATTTTAAATTAAAAACAAGGATAAGGGCTAACTGGCGTCAGGCGGGAAAACTCCCGCCCAGACCCCCATGTCGACAGGCATGTCGACAGGGGTCTAAGGGTGTCGACAGCCCTGTCGACACGAGGTGGCCGGGCAGTTTTGCCTGGCGCACCATTTTTGATTTGGGCTTGGTCTTGTGGCTTGGTTCTAGAGAATTCCTAAATCTGACGGACCTAAACTAACCTAGGGTTAATCCTAGGGCTAAAAACACTCTAATCTTCTATAAATAAGCCCCTAATCCTACCCTAAAACCTCATTATTCATTCTAGCAACCAAACTATGTCAAATTGAATTCTCAAATGGCCTCCACCTAAAAACCCTAGCCTCCAACCTCTTCATAAATCATTCCTATGAAGGTTTTGATGTTCATACAAGCATTTCTAAGTTGTATGAATGATCATTAGCTTGCATACATCATCAAGTTGCAAGCTTTAATTGCTAAGCTAGAGTTTTTGGGATTTTTGTTAATTGGAGCTTTGTTTTGGGTTTTTATATGCTTGCATAAAGGGCTTCTCAATCTTTATTAGTAGATTTGTGTCTTCATAATATTTGTAAGCCCTCTTACCTTCATTTTAGAAACTCTAAAGTTAATATGTGATGAAAGTTGAGATTTATGCATGTTTAATAAGTTATGCATGCTTATGCGAGTTCACTATGCTATGTTATGCATGTTCAATAAGTTATGCATGCTTATGCGAGTTCACTATGCTATGTTATGCATGTTTAATAAGTTATGCATGCTTATGCGAGTTCACTATGCTATGTTATGCATGTTTAATGAGTTATGCATGCTTATGCGAGTTCACTATGCTATGTTACACATGTTTGATAAGTTATGCATGTTTATGCAAGTTCACTATGCCATGATTTGCAAGTTTAACAAGTTATGCATGTTTATGCAAGTTCACTATGCTAAGTTATGCAAGTTCAACATGTTATGCATGTTTATTATGATATGTAAGACTCCTCATGTATGTTGTGCCAAGTTCCCTCTTTCTATCCTTTATGCGTTATGACGAATATGTAAGCGATAGAATGACGTTGGGGGGTTTTGGGTAAAACTTAAAATACATGAAAATAGAAGATTGGGAATTTACCTATTAAGTTAGGTCTACCCCTTGGGAATTTACCTATTAAGTTAGGTCTACCCAAGTATTTGTTAAACTTGTAATTATGTTTTGAAAATAAAGTGGACATGACACTTAGAAAACATAAGTGTGGCCAACTCGAGGTTGGGTTGAGTTTGTAGCGTAAACCTACCCGGAACCGACCGGCTTAAGTAGTTGCTACAAACAATAGGACCCAATGTGAGAAGTTGGTCATGTGTACCTTGGACCCGAGGTTAGACCAAGTTGTGGTGTAAAGCTACCCGGACCCGCCCGGCTTAACTAGTAACCGCAACAAAGTCTAATGTGAGAGGTTAAGGCACAATTAAATTAATTAATGCCTCATGATTAGGGTTAAGTCATGGCCCACTAGTACTTAACCAATTTTGGGGATACGAGGGATTAAATGGGGTTAAGTGGTGAACTGTTGGTTACACTTAACTAATTTAATCCATGATTAGTGAGGGGTTAAACCACACTTAACCCTCTTAGAAAACCCTAGCAACGTGGTCTGTTCCAGCAGTAATCCCAGTTTGGTATCATTCACAACCCTAGAGGCTAGGCTAGGGCGGGGCACGATTACTGGACTGATGTAAGCGACCAAAGGGACGGCTGAGTGGTACAGCGGTGTGGGTCCAGGCGGGCTACGGACGTGCACGTAGTCCGGTGTTGGACAAACTCGAGGCACGGGTACCAGTAGGTTTAGACTATGCATTATTGCTTAGGTGTCTGGGGTTGACACCCGAGGCCTTGATACACCCGAAGGTGGACCCAGCACAGTCTGACTACAACCATATGTGGGCCGTATGGACACCAACACTTGACGTGTTAGGTTTATAGGGAGCCGATCGACTAGACCGTTGGGCTGGACCTTGTATTAAGGTCACCTCATGTTATTGGGCCAAAGTTTGGGCTAAGGGATCAATACCTATTATGTTAGTTTGCTAGTACACTGTGGTGCAAAGCTTAATCTTCTTTATGTGATGACACCTTTATCTATTGCCAGTATGTTCATCTCAGTTTCCATCATGATGTTAGCTTTATTAGTTTATAGACTGATCGTAGTAGGGCTTACCAGTCTTTTTGACTGACCTGTTTTCTTTCGCTTCTTTTCTTCCGTTTCCCCCCCCCCCCCAGGTTCTCAGGGAGGGAACAGTGGTGCTTAGCTTGGATCGCTTGCTTGTTCGCTGGATAGCTCATGTATGTCTGGACATTGAGCTCGCTATGGTTTATCATCTTTATTTTGGGGATAGCACTATGTATTTCAGTATTTTTGTTTATGATGTACTAGACATGTTTATTTTGGCAGTTGACTTTATGATGTACTAGACTTGTTTTGAGATGGTTTGAGATATTCCGCTGTTTTATTCTCACTTACTCTGTTTTATATATATATACTTATGTTCTTGTTCTGCCTTGATATATCATTATGCATGCTTACCCAGTTCTAACGCCCCCCAGAAGCTAGTGCCCCCAAAAGAGTGACCCTATTGGAGGTGGGGTGTTACACTTACTGGATAGCTCATGTACGGTTTGGACTTGAGCTTGCTATGGCTTTACCACGTCTGCTTTGGGGATAGTTTACTTTATGTTATTTCCAGTTTTCAGTTTATGTTTCTAGACTTGTAGTAGTTGGAAAATAATGACTAAGTACTTTTGATGTAAGTTGACTATGGTTTTGAAATAGTAGTTCTATCCGCTGCTTTACTTACTCTGTTTTACTTATTTGTTCTGTCTTGTGATATCTTTATGCATGTTTACCTTGTCCAACACCCCTCCAAAGCCAGTGTACTTGCAAGAGTGACTCTGGCGGAGGTGGGGTGTTACATTTGGTATCAGAGCATAAGGTTTACGAGATTGAACAAAAGTTTTTTAAAACTTACCTTTTGAAAAACTATTTTCAAAACCAATTAAGTATTTTCCAAGAAAAGTCTAGTTTATTTTAAAAGGCTATTCCCCAAAAGCTATTAGCACTATCCTTTGGTTCCTCGTTCTAAATCTATCTTTTCCTTTTTTCAGCATGGCCGATCTTAACCTTCCCGAAGGAGTACCCATACCCGGATGGTTCCGAAGGTACTTGGAAGCTAGAGCCAACGATGCGGGCCCAGCAAACACTCCCACCGTACCTGAGGTTCCTCCTCCTCCTCCTCAGCGTCCACAAGCGGATTTCGCAAAGATTTGCAAAGACTTTAAGGCAATGGGTGGCAAGAATTTTATTGGGACGGAGACTTTTGTTGAGGAAAGAAATTGGTTAAAAGAAACTGAAGACCTCTTTGCCATCTTGGATGTGGAAGACCGTAGAAAAATTCTGTTGGCAGTATGGCTATTGAAAGAGGAAGCTGCTTATTGGTGGGAGGTCACCAACGCTACTAGGCCTATAGAGACTTGGGCCGACTTTAGGATGAGGTTTGGGCTTAAGTTTCTATCATCTGCTGAGGAGAATCTACAAATGGAGAAGTTTATATCTTTGAAGCAAGGGGACATGACAGTGAGGGAGTATGTGAATAAGTTTAACCAGCTTGCCCGATTCGGTTTGGACATGGTTAACACACCCCAGAAGAAGGCTCTACGCTTTGCACGAGGGTTGAATGAGCCATTACAAAGTTTAGCCATGTCTCATATACCCATGGGGGCCACTTTTGAAAGCCTAGTAGACATGGCATTGCTTCAGGGAGATGATAAGAATGGCAAGAAAGAAGTCAAGCCTAATGAGACTCAAACCAAGAAGGCGGACTCCAAGTGGGGAGGAAATCAGAGCAGCCAGAGCAGTCAGAACAACAAGAACAACAAGAACAACAAGGGCAACAAGGCCAACAACAACAAGGCAAGGGACACAAGAAAGTGCAACTTCTATTGGATCGTTGGACACATAGCCAAAGATTGTAGGAAGAAGAAGAGGAAGTTGGGAGAATGCTTTCATTGCGGAGAGACTGGACACTTCAGTAAGGATTGCCCAAAGAAGCAAGGGCAGGGGTAAGGACAGACTCAACGAGTAGGACCTTCTGGAGGGCAGATGCATGCTCTCAACACTGCTCCAGTTCCGGACCGAGGTAGTATTTCTGTAGAAAGCCTTGTTTATATTTCTGGTTTTCCTGTTCGAACTTTATTTGATTCTGGCGCATCGCATACCTTTATTTCCTCTGACATTGTTGAAAGTTTGCACCTAAGTACTAGTCTTGTGGAGGATCCCGTTAGTGTTTCAAATCCAATTGGGGGTTCCGCCCATTTATCTATGATTTGTATGGATTTGAGGATTTCTATCTTGACCGTAGAATTCTCATGTAATGCTTATGTTCTCGGGTTCATGGGATATGGGTTGATTTTGGGCATGGATTGGTTGTCCAGTTATGGAGCCATTCTCGATTGTGAGCATAGGGTAGTGAGGCTTATGACTCGCCTTGGCAATACCCCAGAAATTTCTTGTAACCCTCTGGATCCCGTCATGTTATGTTATCTTGAATCCCTCGACTCGTCTATTGACAATCTTCAATCTGTGAGGGTGGTCCGAGAATATCCTGATGTTTTTGATGAGGTGAAGGGGTTACCCCCTAAACGAGAGATAGATTTCCGTATATATCTTGTTGATAATGCCAAGCCATTTTCATTGCCTGTTAGGCACATGGCCTCGCGAGAAAGAAGAGAGCTTAGCAAGCAAATCAAGGAGTTGCTTGAGAAAAATTTCATTAGACGAAGCATTTCAGAATGGGGTGCTCCGGTGGTATTCGCTACTAAGGCGGATGGTTCGCTTCGTCTATGTGTTGATTATCGTGAGTTGAACAAGCTGACAAAGAAGAATAGACACCCGTTACCGAGGATTGATGATCTCTTTGACCAGCTGGTTGGTGCTTCTGTTTTCTCTCAGCTCGATCTAGCCACCGGATTCCATCAGCTTAGAGTGGCTGAGGATAGTATTGATAAGACCGCGTTTAGGACTCCAGATGGGTTCTTTGAATGGCTAGTCATGCCGTTCGGTTTGACTAATGCACCCGCATACTTTGTTGATTTGATGAGTAGGGTGTTCAGGGAGTTCCTTAACAAGTTTGTGGTTGTTTTCGTGGATGATATTCTGGTCTTCTCTAAGGACGAGGAAGAACATGCTACACACCTCAAGGAGGTTATGGATACGCTTAGAGCTCATCAGTTGAAAGCCAAGTTCTCTAAATGCCATTTTTGGAGAAAGGAAGTTCGGTTTCTTGGACATATAGTCAGGATGAAGGTGTCCACTTAGTTGACCAAACTTTTTGGGCTTTATGTGATATGGGTCATAGTTGATAGACTTACGAAGAGTGCTCACTTTATTCCGGTGAAGAGCAAGAGGACCGCATCATGGCTATCATCTGTTTATCTTCGAGAGATAGTGCGGTTGCATGGAGTTCCTTCTAGCATAGTTAGCGATCGTGACCCAATCTTCACTAGCCAATTTTGGAGTAGTTTGCAAGAAGCGATGGGTACGCGATTGAATCTTGGTACAGCCTATCACCCACAGACGGATGGCCAGACCGAAAGGGTGAATAGGGTACTAGAAGATCTGTTGAGGCTATGCATTCTTGACTTTGGTGGCACTTGGGAAGGTCATCTTCCTCTCGTAGAGTTTGCTTATAATAACAGCTATCAGGCAAGCATAGGAATGACACCATTCGAAGCTTTGTATGGGAGGCCGTGCAAGTCACCAACATGTTGGTGGGAGACGACGGATAAGCTTATACTTGGGCCCGACATGATAAGGGACACATCCGAGAAGGTTGAGTTGATTCGAAGGCGGATGAAAACGGCCCAAGACAGACAGAAATCCAAGGCAGACAAGCGAAGGACAGACTTAGAGTTTGAAGTTGGAGATATGGTCTTTGTGAAAGTTTCTCCTTTGCGAAACGTGGTTCGTTTTGGAGCAGTTGGGAAGCTGGCACCAAGGTTCGTAGGACCCTTCCCTATCATAGAAAGGATTGGGAAGATGGCTTATAAGGTGGGATTGCCCGAGAAGCTAGCCGGAGTGCACAATGTTTTTCATGTCTCGCATCTCCGAAAGTGCCTACACGAGTCAGCAGAGGTAGTTGAGCCTAGCATTCTTGAAGACATGGAGGTAGAGAAAGAGGCAACCTTGAGGCGAGCTCCGATTCGTATCTTGGGAATGGAGATCAAGAAACTGAGGAATCGAGAAGTCAAGTTAGTAAAGGTTCAGTGGAGTGAAGCCGATGAAGATGCAATTTGGGAAACCGAGGAGAAGATGCATGGGCTTTATCCATTCCTTTTTTAGGGTACATTCTCACTCTCTTTTCCTAGTTAGCATATCTTTCTTTTGCTATCCATGTTTATCTTGTTATCTCGTTAACCTAGTCATGAGAACCTTAGGTAGAAACCCTTTGGATGAAACATGTATTTGAAACATGTTATGCTTGATGTTTGCAAGTGGTTGCAAGTGTTTGCAAGTGGATACTCGTGGATGCATGATACACATTAGGCACTAAGATCGGCTCACACACTTTCATATTGCATATGCATGAGTGCTTATACTTATTCATGGCCGAAACTTGTTATGCTATCATGTGGCTGTTGCATATGGATGAATGTTATGTGCACTCATATAGAGATTATGAATTATGTTAGGAATTTGCATACATATGGACTCATTTCACTAACATACTTTGCATTAAGGAGGTTTACTGAATCAGTAACCGCCTGATTTTCGCATTAGATAAGTACATATACACACACCTTTGCATATGATCATACAACATTTAGAATCTGTTAAGGACAATGACTGCTCGTGGATGATGTTTTGAGTAGATGGATGATGGATGGTAGGATACGTTCTTCCTAACTTGAAGATTTCGGGGACGAAATCCTTTAAGGTGGGGAGAATGTAACAACCCGTATTTTGAATAACATGTTATAACATAAATCAAGGCAGAATTAAATATTAAAACCTGAATCAAGGGAAAAGGGCTGTGCCATTGCGTTCGTCTCGTAAAAATACGCGAAATAGAGTCCGAGTTTTCGAAAATAGGAGTCTGTATGACCCAGTTATGGCCCGTCAAAGTTTTCAGAAAATTTCAAGTTCAAAAACAGTTCAAATTTCAAATCTGGAGCCAAACAGACTGGGCGGGAAAATTTCCCGCCCAGCCCCCAAGTCGACTGGGGAGTCGACTTGGGAGTCGACACACCCCAGGTGGTGTCGACTGCCCAGTCGACACCCCTGTCGACTTGGGTGGTCGGCCAGTTTGGCCTGGTGCACCTGTTTTGGCTCCTGGGTCTTGTTTTCTTGGCTTGTGACGTGATTTGATGGCTCAGATCTGAATTAGGGTTAATCCTATGGCCTAAACTAACCTAAACTTCTATAAAAAGACCCTAATACCTAGCCTAAATCATCACAAACAATCCTACAACTAGGTTATACCAAAATGCTCCTTGATCATGGCCTCCATCTTCATAACATGGCCTCCATCTCCTTCATGAAAGTTTGAGTGTTCTAAGCTAGTAAAAGAGCCATCTTTCTTCATACAAATCAAAGGAGCTTCCTATTTCTCAAGATAACTTGGAGCTTATATTCATTTGGGGATTTCTAGTGTGGCTTCGTCTCAATCTTGTTTATTTTGTTCTAGTCTTCATAGCCAAGCTTTGTAAGCCCTCCTCTACTCTTAGATCTAAACTATGAACTTAATATGACATGTAGCAAGTTGAAATGAGACTTTTGTGTTATGCTTGCCTTGGATTTCATGCATAGATTTATGCATGACTCTTTTGATCTATGTTTGTGGACCTAATGTTTACCTATCATGAATCTAGTACCATTTATGTTGACTTTTGGGTGGAAAGCTATGAGCTTTATGTGGTGATTGTGCATAAATGCAACATAGAACCCCTCATGACCTTGATATTAACTTGCCATGATGGACCTATATGCTAATCACAAGTTTGTCACCCTATTTGCTAAGTTTAATGCCATACATGTGTAGATTGGAATTGGACCTAAGTGCAATATTTGCCTTGAACCTATCATTGTATGCATAGATCTATTCATGTCTCTCTTGATCTATGATTGTGGACCTATCATGAACCTAGTACCGTTCATGTTGACTTTTGGGAACAAATGCTATGAAATGGATTATGGCTTATGCATGTTAACAAACCTTAACCCCTCATGTTCCTTAACATGCATATGATGATATTGAACCTATTTGCTATGCACAAGTTAGGATTGTCACCCTATGTCAACTATTACCATGTTACCACCCTATTTGCTAATTATGCTATTATGCATGCTTGAGGCCATATGCTATTTGATATGTTTGAGGCCAAAGCACCCTTATGCTATTTGATATGCTTGAGGCCAAAGCACCCTTATGCTATTTGATATGTTTGAGGCCAAGTCACCTTTTATGCTATCATACATGTTGAGGCCATATGCTAGTATGTTGAACACCTTTGCCTCAAGTATCACCATGTTTAACTTGTGATAGTCTTTGCCATCGTGTCATATTATTATGTTCCCCCTTTTGATCTATTTGTGTTGATGCGAACTTACGTGCGATGGGGTTACGCTATGGGTAAACTTAAATGACATGAAACATGACTTGAAAGTATGACATGTGATTATGCTTGAAAACATGAATGTGGACATGACATGTAGAAAACATGAAAGTGGCCAACTCGAGGTTGGGTTGAGTTTGTAGCATAAATCTACCCGGAACCGACCGGCTTAACTAGTGGCTACAAACAATAGGACCCAAGGTGAGTAGTTGGTCACATCGCACTTAAAACCCGAGGTTAGACTAGGTTGTGGTGTAAAGCTACCCGGACCCGCCCGATTTACTAGTAACCACAACAAAGTCTAATGTGAGAGGTTGGGGTGCATTAAGTTAATTAATGCCACATGGTAGGGTTAAGTCATGGACCAGTTGAATACTTAACCAATTAAACACGATGTATTGATAGGGTTAAGTCATGGACTACTTGAATACTTAACCAATTAAACACGATGTATTGATAGGGTTAAGTCATGAACTGCTTGGACACACTTGACCAACTCAATACATGGTTAGGATAGGGTTAACCACACTTAACCCGCTTGAAATCCTAGTTACGTGGTCCTTTTCAGCAGTAACCCACTTGGGAGTATCTGGATACCCTGGACTAGGCTAGGGTAGGGCACGCTTACTGGACTGATTGTAAGAGACCAAAAGAGACGGCTGAATGGTGCACCGGTTGTTCGGGCGGACCATGGTCGTGCACATTAAGTCCGGAGTTGAACATGGGCACCGGTAGGTTTAGACTGTGCGTGCTTGATTTGTGTCTGTGGTTTACACCCTAGGACTGGATACACCCTAGGGTGGACCTTGCACAGTTAACTACATTCCATGATTAGGCCGTATGACACCGATACACGACGAGTTAGGCTTATAGGGAGCCGATCGACTAGACCGAGTAGTTGGACCTTGATTTAGGTCATCTCATGATGTTGGGCCAACTTTGGGCCAAGGGATCATTTCTTGTTTATACTTGACATGGATTAGGATACTAGTACACCTGGTGCAACTTAACCTTGTATATGCGATGCCACACTTGATCTATCTTGTTAACTTTTCACCATGCCAGTTATCATCCTATGTTTCATCTCTGTTTTACATGTCCAGTTAACTTTATTAGTTTTTATACTAATAGTAGGTAGGACTTACCAGTCTTTTTGACTGACCCGTTTTCTTTCTCCTCTTTTCTTCCGTTTCCCCCCCAAGGTTCTCAGGGTGGGAACACTAGCACCTAGCTTGGATCTTTAGCTTGCTTACTGGATAGCTCATGTACGGTTTGGACTTGAGCTCGCTATGGCTTTACCACGTCTACTTTGGGGATAGTTTACTTTATGTTATTTCCAGTTTTCAGTTTATGTTTCTAGACTTGTAGTTGTTGGAAAATAATGACTAAGTACTTTTGATGTAAGTTGACTATGGTTTTGAAATAGTAGTTCTATCCGCTGCTTTACTTACTCTGTTTTACTTATATGTTTTGTCTTGTGATATCTTTATGCATGTTTACCTTGTCCAACACCCCTCCAAAGCCAGTGTACTTGCAAGAGTGACCCTAGCGGAGGTGGGGTGTTACAGCAACCATCCTCACATCTCTCACTCAGTGCGTAAAGTATACGATATCCACTACCTTGGTCACCTATCCATTGGGCCATGACGGAATCTCATCCCGTACAACTATCACTACAAGCCCACTATCCGTCTCTCAGTGGTGAACCACAGTTTTGAATACCGACAACCCCTTTGCACACGCCCCACAGCAAAGCCCAATCATGAAGTGAACTCATTGGTTCCCATATGGATCCTGAGCTCTAAGCTTGTAACGACCCAGAAAATCTGAACCAATTTAAAATTTTTAAATTGGCTAAAATAATGGATTTTAAATATTTAAAATAAATATTTTAAGTAATGGCGATGAAAACTGAGTTGAATCGACATTTGAAAACGAATATAATTAATTATAATTATATATAGAATTGAAAATAGCGCGGTAGTTCGAAAATTCGATTTCTAATTTCAAATGAATATACAGAATTCAATATAAGTCAGAATTGAACGAAACAAGAAATATTTGAATCTGTATAACTATATCTTTATAACGAAGTTAACAAACTGAGATTTCATCTTAGAAATGATAAGATATGTCCAGTTTAAAATTAGAAATAGTCGCTGTGGAATTTATATATATTTTTATATATATAAGGCCCTTAAAAATAGCAATTTTGCAAACGACCTCGGAATTCGACGAAACTAGTTTTGTTAGGACCGTATCGTCAATACGAAGCTAGAAAATATTTTTCTGGAATTTTTCTAGTTAATATGTGACCCCGGTAATTTGAAATGTACGTTTAAAGTTCAATATAAGGATTTAAATTGTAAATTTCAACGGAAACTAATTGTAACGATCAAACCAGCTTACGATACATATCCCATTGTGTTCGGAATGGGGGTAAAACGCTATGGACGACAGGCGGTGGACCTCGTTTCGAGGTCGGATATAAAAGTCAACCCTTGTGCATAATTAAATAATTAAATAATAAAATAAATAAAAAAAAATTTACCTTCCCTCCTTTTCTTCTTCAACTGCCCCCCCCCCCGATTCAGTTATTCACAAACGAAATAAAAAAAAAAAAAAAACCCTAACCCTAAGTTCATCGAGCCGCCGCCTAATCCTTGCCGCCGACGATCGAGCTGACGCCCCACCACCCTCGCGACTTCCTCCCTCCAGACGACGCTACCCTCGACGCCATCGAAGCAGCCCCCAATCGGCGCCTCCACCATCGAACTCCAGTCATCGCGACACCACCGAGCACCACTGGACCACCGCTGACTCCTCCTCCTCCCCTTCGAAACCTCGGTGAGCCATTTTACTTTATTTTTTTTTATTTTTATTTTTAATTTAGTTTTGTTAAAACTAATTACTGTATTTTTATTTTAAGTTATAAAACTGTATTTTTATTTTAAGTTATAAAAACTGCATTTTTAAGAAGAAAACAAAAACTGCATTTTTATAAAATATAAAAACTGTTTTGAAAAGTAAATTAAAAACTGATTGTTTTAGGGTTTTAAAACTGTTTTTTTTTAAGGTTTTAAAAAAACTGTTTTTTTTAGAATATTATAAACTGTTTTTTTTTTTTAAAGAAATTGAAAACTGAATTTTCTAAAAAGAAAGTAAAACAGATTTTTTTTTTATAAAAAGAATGCAAAAACTGCATTTTTAAAAAAGATTTTTAAAACTGCATTTTGAAAAAAAAAACTGCATTTAAAAAAAAAAGATTAATAAAACTGTTTTTGAAATAAAGATAAAAACTGCATTTTACAAAAGAAAAAAACATATTTTTATATGTTGAAAGCAAAAGTAAAAAATCATATTTATATATATTGAATAGCGAAGTCAAAATTCGATCTTTATATATTGAATAGCATAGTAAAAATTCTATTTTTACATATGCAGAGAATACGGGTGAAAGCGACAAATAGGCGAAGATTTCTATTAAGAAGAGTCGTGAAGTTGGATAGCTATTGGTGAGATTTCTGATTAAAAAAAAATATTATATATATGTGTTGAAAATGAAAGTGAATAGCTATATATAAATATCTATATATATATATATATATATATACGCCCCTCGTCCACAAACCATGGACGATATTTATTGGTTGAAATTGTGGTGAAAATTGAATGATTGTTTGGGATTGTTTGTGATTGATATTGGTTGATTGTGGTTGAAAAATACCCATTTGTGATTGTGAAATATTTGGTTGAAACCACATAGGATTAGTTTGTGGGAAATGAAATAAATATATATACATGCCGCCTGCGTGCGAACTAGATGCATGATTCCCATTGTCAAAAACCGCGAGGTTTTAAGGTAGCGCGAGGAGCCGTACTAGGGACGGTGCCGGTGTAACTACCCTGCCGTTATGCTGCCGAAATTTTGAATAATATTTGTGTGTTTGAATTATTTTCATATGCTTAAACTATATAGAAAACATTCATGTGTTGAATTGATACTCATTCGTTGTTTAGAAATTCATGTGTTGAATGGTATTCATATTTTGAAATAAATTGTTCGATAATAAAAATCACATCTTTATCTATATATAAAAACTATTGAAAACATTCATGTGTTGAATTGATATTCATTCGTTGTTTAGAAATTCATGTGTTAAATGGTATTCATATTTTGAAATAAATTGTTTGATAATAAAAATCACCTTTTATCGACTATATGAACTATATAGAAAAATAGTGTTTTGAAATAAATCGTTTTACAATAAAAATCACATTTTTATTGTATGCAGAAATCGTTGAAATGTGAAGTGTTAAAAATAGCCACTTGTTCAAAATAAACATATATGAGTTGAAATATTCATTAATTAGCTAATGAAATGATTTGCACCTATTTATGTAACATTAGAATGAATGGTGTTTTTAAACCAAATAGAAATCAAATATGAAGTTGAATAGAAAATGAAAAATGATATGGACTGTATATATATGTACATGCATATTCATTGAACAGGTTATAGCAAAGGGGCTAAAGAAGAGGAATAAAATTTGTGCCCGACAAATAGGTACACATTTACTGATTTGTTTGGGTGATGATTTTGAGCCTGTTGGCTAGCCGCTTGGCTTTTTCTTTTTCTTTTTGAGATTAGAAGGACCGGGACGCTATTTGCGATTTCCCGACGCTCCCGGTGCAGGGGAGGTTATGGCGAATTTTTTCCAAAATTTAAGGTGTTAGAAAAATTTTTGAAGTGAAAACGATATAGAAAACATTGAATGAACTATATTTATATAAATTTATAAATATAAATAAAATTAAAACGAAACGAGGCCGTGCAGTTCGTATTTTGAAACCGTGATTTCAAACGACTAGTGCGGGAAATCCGACCATTGGATTCTCCCGAAACCTCAACCGTCGGGTTCGCCTTGGGAATATCTTCCCAACGGCACCAACTTTGTAGAAATCCAACGGTTGGTTTGTCTGGAATGTTTAATTCAAATCTGAAGAAAAACAGCGCCAGAAACGATTATATTTATTTATATATATAAATATAATTATATTTAAACGAATAACGACGCTGCAGTTCGTATTTTGAAATCGAAACTTCAAACGATTGTACCGGGAGATCCGACCGTCGGATTTTCCCGAAACTGGAACCGTTGGATTCGTTTTGAAAAGACCTTTCTAATGATGTAAATTTTGTGAAGATCCAACGGTTAGATTTTCAGATATGTGTAAATCAAATCTGAAGAAAAACAGCGCCACGGCCACGTTATGGCCCGAAACGTCGTTTTGAATATAATAGCTATTTTAAAATAAATAAAAATAGCGATAAATAGTTATAAAATATCGTAAGCGATATGGAATGGAAATAAACTGAATTTGCTTGATTTATGTGGCTTTTGATGGTTGAATGTGTTTGGTGTGAAAATTACATTAAAGAACACAATTGGTGTTGTCGAATAATTTAACCATTGAAATAAATCGATTTGAAATTCTAAATATACGTGAATTATTTGAAAAGGCCGAGTTAATTCTCATTTCGAATAATCAACCGACGATTGAAATTCGAAGATGAAGACGATGGTCGAAGACCGGAGATCTTCACCTCATTTGGATGGTAACCGAGGTCCTGATTGGGAGGCATCCCGAAATATGGATAATGAGTGGTGATCGTTCAGACGTACGTGTTGATCGAAGGGTTTGCGAGGTATTTAGTGCCTCCGGTTTCGTTCAGACCCAGAACGGACTTGTAAATGGACTGTGTGTCTGACATAGGATTTATTCTGTGTGGCATGCTAAGATGCAGTGATCAGGGCTTCTGTTGAAAAGCAAAGTCTTGTGGTGATGATCAAAGCACAGCCTGTGTGGCGTAGCTTTGTGTATAACGTGAATTCGCGAGCCTCACACCCCGGTATGAACCTAAAACGGGAGAACGGACCTCAGGGAGGGCCTACGTTTCCTCCTAGCTAAAAGTGGCGTCAGTGGTTTTACACGCCCTGACGAGTTTGACTTATGTGGTTGTTGCTGTTGCGAGGCGCCTCGGTTAGATCGGACGATCCGGGTCCGATGGAGTCACTTGTTGGCTCGTTTACGCCCCAAAGGGCGGAGAAACGTAGTGCTCAGGCATTTTTAATCCACTCCGTGTGGACCGGCCCTGACGATCCAAGGGTCGATGCGCTCTGACCCTGAGGCTCGGGCTAGGCAGTCTCGAATTCGGTAAGGACTATCTTTTGCCTTGGTTCATGACGGAGAACCAATTTCCAAATACGACATCGTGCGGTTTTGATTGTATACCTATATATGGCGACATAGTGGTATGGGGCATTAATGCCGTCTATGATTGATAGTTATGATTTGAAATTGATTTCAAAACATATAAACACTAGCAATAATATTAAATGCCTTTGTTTTATTCGTATCAAGCATATCTTGGCCGTTATAAGGTAAAAACTCTATCCTCCGGTTTGCGTTGCATTGTGTGATGGGAACTGAGTCTTATAACGGCTTCATTTTTGTTAAAAGCATAGCGATGTTTAAAAGAAAGATTTGTTTTAAAGCACTGGCAATCCAATGGAGTAAACCCGTTCCACGAAAGTGGCGTGGTCCTGTGATTAGCCAATTATATATGTGTTGAGTAGATTTCTCATACCAGTCCCATGACTGACTCGTAGTTTGTTTCACTCTCAAACTCGGGTGCCCCTTTTTCTACACGGGCAGCCTTGTATTCAGGTTTAGCTGGTTCTTTCTGGATAGCTGGAGCTGAAGATGGATTCTATCATTTATTTCTTTTTATGCTGTTCAGCTCCTATTGTACATATTTTGTTTATTTCCGCTGTAGACATTTATGTATAGCTGAACTGTATTTGTACTAAGTAAGATCCTGTATACTGTGTAACTCTGATGATTACTTTTATCCAGTATATTTTGATGTTCATTCTGATGTATTTATTTAATTCTGTTCTGCTATTATATGTTTCTGTGTTATATTCCAAAGATAACCTTGTTTCCGTGAGAACGGGAAATCGGGTCGTCTCAACGTGGTATCAGAGCTTTGGTTAAGCTTAGTTCTGGAATATAACATTTGAACGAACTCGTCAGAAATAGAACCAGTAGTGTTCTAGGACGGGTAACTCAATACAGATAGGATCAGCAATATCCTAGTATGAGTAAAGCAGCTCAGCAGGATATTGAAATTACTCCAGAATTAGCTGTGAGGCGAGAGCCGCTAAAGATTATCGGCAAAGAAACCAAAGAGCTGAGGAACAAGAAGGTTCACTTAGTCAAAGTGCAATGGAGTGGAGATCCGAGAGATTGTACTTGGGAAACCGAGGAGAGCATTCAGAAAGCTTATCCTAGATGCCGAGTAGATATCTCTGATTGACTCTGGTGCAAGGTACATTTACCCTACTTTGCATTACCATTTAATCCACTATTCTGTTGTCATTTCCTTTTCATGGATGTGCACTATTTATTCTATACTCTGAATGATTTATAAAAGAATATAGGAGTTAATTAGTATATTTTCGAAAGGTTAGAAACAAATTGGTTATTGTGTTGTATGATGATGGATTTATCAAACCACTTTCGACTTTATTCCTTTTCGGGGACGAAAAGTTTTAAGTGGGGGAGATTGTAACGACCCAGAAAATCTGAACCAATTTAAAATTTTTAAATTGGCTAAAATAATGGATTTTAAATATTTAAAATAAATATTTTAAGTAATAGCGATGAAAACTGAGTTGAATCGACATTTGAAAACGAATATAATTAATTATAATTATATATAGAATTGAAAATAGCGCGGTAGTTCGAAAATTCGATTTCTAATTTCAAATGAATATACAGAATTCAATATAAGTCAGAATTGAACGAATCAAGAAATATTTGAATCTGTATAACTATATCTTTATAACGAAGTTAACAAACTGAGATTTCATCTTAGAAATGATAAGATATGTCCAGTTTAAAATTAGAAATAGTCGCTGTGGAATTTATATATATTTTTATATATATAAGGCCCTTAAAAATAGCAATTTTGCAAACGACCTCGGATTTCGACGAAACCAGTTTTGTTGGGTCCGTGATGTTAAGTTATTGCTAGATTCCAAATTTCATAATTTTTCGAATCAATATGTGAGCGTGGCAAAAGAAAACGCGTTTGACCAGTTTCTGTTGAATTTAATCGACTGGAAATTGGCCATTTTTCAAACGGTCTCAGAATTCGACGAAACTAGTTTTGTTAGGACCGTATCGTCAATACGAAGCTAGAAAATATTTTTCTGGAATTTTTCTAGTTAATATGTGACCCCGGTAATTTGAAATGTACGTTTAAAGTTCAATATAAGGATTTAAATTGTAAATTTCAACGGAAACTAATTGTAACGATCAAACCAGCTTACGATACATATCCCATTGTGTTCGGAATGGGGGTAAAACGCTATGGACGACAGGCGGTGGACCTCGTTTCGAGGTCGGATATAAAAGTCAACCCTTGTGCATAATTAAATAATTAAATAATTAAATAAAAAAATAAAAAAAATTTACCTTCCCTCCTTTTCTTCTTCAACTGGCCCCCCCCCCCGATTCAGTTATTCACAAACGAAATAAAAAAAAAAAAAAACCCTAACCCTAAGTTCATCGAGCCGCCGCCTAATCCTTGCCGCCGACGATCGAGCTGACGCCCCACCACCCTCGCGACTTCCTCCCTCCAGACGACGCTACCCTCGACGCCATCGAAGCAGCCCCCAATCGGCGCCTCCACCATCGAACTCCAGTCATCGCGACACCACCGAGCACCACTGGACCACCGCTGACTCCTCCTCCTCCCCTTCGAAACCTCGGTGAGCCATTTTACTTTATTTTTTTTATTTTTATTTTTAATTTAGTTTTGTTAAAACTAATTACTGTATTTTTATTTTAAGTTATAAAACTGTATTTTTATTTTAAGTTATAAAAACTGCATTTTTAAGAAGAAAACAAAAACTGCATTTTTATAAAATATAAAAACTGTTTTGAAAAGTAAATTAAAAACTGATTGTTTTAGGGTTTTAAAACTGTTTTTTTTTAAGGTTTTAAAAAAACTGTTTTTTTTAGAATATTATAAACTGTTTTTTTTTTAAAAAGAAATTGAAAACTGAATTTTCTAAAAAGAAAGTAAAACAGATTTTTTTTTTTTATAAAAAGAATGCAAAAACTGCATTTTTAAAAAAGATTTTTAAAACTGCATTTTGAAAAAAAACTGCATTTAAAAAAAAAAAGATTAATAAAACTGTTTTTGAAATAAAGATAAAAACTGCATTTTACAAAAGAAAAAAACATATTTTTATATGTTGAAAGCAAAAGTAAAAAATCATATTTATATATATTGAATAGCGAAGTCAAAATTCGATCTTTATATATTGAATAGCATAGTAAAAATTCTATTTTTACATATGCAGAGAATACGGGTGAAAGCGACAAATAGGCGAAGATTTCTATTAAGAAGAGTCGTGAAGTTGGATAGCTATTGGTGAGATTTCTGATTAAAAAAAATATATATTATATATATGTGTTGAAAATGAAAGTGAATAGCTATATATAAATATCTATATATATATATATATACGCCCCTCGTCCACAAACCATGGACGATATTTATTGGTTGAAATTGTGGTGAAAATTGAATGATTGTTTGGGATTGTTTGTGATTGATATTGGTTGATTGTGGTTGAAAAATACCCATTTGTGATTGTGAAATATTTGGTTGAAACCACATAGGATTAGTTTGTGGGAAATGAAATATATATACATGCCGCCTGCGTGCGAACTAGATGCATGATTCCCATTGTCAAAAACCGCGAGGTTTTAAGGTAGCGCGAGGAGCCGTACTAGGGACGGTGCCGGTGTAACTACCCTGCCGTTATGCTGCCGAAATTTTGAATAATATTTGTGTGTTTGAATTATTTTCATATGCTTAAACTATATAGAAAACATTCATGTGTTGAATTGATACTCATTCGTTGTTTAGAAATTCATGTGTTGAATGGTATTCATATTTTGAAATAAATTGTTCGATAATAAAAATCACATCTTTATCTATATATAAAAACTATTGAAAACATTCATGTGTTGAATTGATATTCATTCGTTGTTTAGAAATTCATGTGTTAAATGGTATTCATATTTTGAAATAAATTGTTTGATAATAAAAATCACCTTTTATCGACTATATGAACTATATAGAAAAATAGTGTTTTGAAATAAATCTTTTTACAATAAAAATCACATTTTTATTGTATGCAGAAATCGTTGAAATGTGAAGTGTTAAAAATAGCCACTTGTTCAAAATAAACATATATGAGTTGAAATATTCATTAATTAGCTAATGAAATGATTTGCACCTATTTATGTAACATTAGAATGAATGGTGTTTTTAAACCAAATAGAAATCAAATATGAAGTTGAATAGAAAATGAAAAATGATATGGACTGTATATATATGTACATGCATATTCATTGAACAGGTTATAGCAAAGGGGCTAGAGAAGAGGAATAAAATTTGTGCCCGACAAATAGGTACACATTTACTGATTTGTTTGGGTGATGATTTTGAGCCTGTTGGCTAGCCGCTTGGCTTTTTCTTTTTCTTTTTGAGATTAGAAGGACCGGGACGCTATTTGCGATTTCCCGACGCTCCCGGTGCAGGGGAGGTTATGGCGAAATTTTTCCAAAATTTAAGGTGTTAGAAAATTTTTTGAAGTGAAAACGATATAGAAAACATTGAATGAACTATATTTATATAAATTTATAAATATAAATAAAATTAAAACGAAACGAGGCCGTGCAGTTCGTATTTTGAAACCGTGATTTCAAACGACTAGTGCGGGAAATCCGACCATTGGATTCTCCCGAAACCTCAACCGTCGGGTTCGCCTTGGGAATATCTTCCCAACGGCACCAACTTTGTAGAAATCCAACGGTTGGTTTGTCTGGAATGTTTAATTCAAATCTGAAGAAAAACAGCGCCAGAAACGATTATATTTATTTATATATATAAATATAATTATATTTAAACGAATAACGACGCTGCAGGTCGTATTTTGAAATCGAAACTTCAAACGATTGTACCGGGAGATCCGACCGTCGGATTTTCCCGAAACTGGAACCGTTGGATTCGTTTTGAAAAGACCTTTCTAATGATGTAAATTTTGTGAAGATCCAACTGTTAGATTTTCAGATATGTGTAAATCAAATCTGAAGAAAAACAGCGCCACGGCCACGTTATGGCCCGAAACGTCGTTTTGAATATAATAGCTATTTTAAAATAAATAAAAATAGCGATAAATAGTTATAAAATATCGTAAGCGATATGGAATGGAAATAAACTGAATTTGCTTGATTTATGTGGCTTTTGATGGTTGAATGTGTTTGGTGTGAAAATTACATTAAAGAACACAATTGGTGTTGTCGAATAATTTAACCATTGAAATAAATCGATTTGAAATTCTAAATATACGTGAATTATTTGAAAAGGCCGAGTTAATTCTCATTTCGAATAATCAACCGACGATTGAAATTCGAAGATGAAGACGATGGTCGAAGACCGGAGATCTTCACCTCATTTGGATGGTAACCGAGGTCCTGATTGGGAGGCATCCCGAAATATGGATAATGAGTGGTGATCGTTCAGACGTACGTGTTGATCGAAGGGTTTGCGAGGTATTTAGTGCCTCCGGTTTCGTTCAGACCCAGAACGGACTTGTAAATGGACTGTGTGTCTGACATAGGATTTATTCTGTGTGGCATGCTAAGATGCAGTGATCAGGGCTTCTGTTGAAAAGCAAAGTCTTGTGGTGATGATCAAAGCACAGCCTGTGTGGCGTAGCTTTGTGTATAACGTGAATTCGCGAGCCTCACACCCCGGTATGAACCTAAAACGGGAGAACGGACCTCAGGGAGGGCCTACGTTTCCTCCTAGCTAAAAGTGGCGTCAGTGGTTTTACACGCCCTGACGAGTTTGACTTATGTGGTTGTTGCTGTTGCGAGGCGCCTCGGTTAGATCGGACGATCCGGGTCCGATGGAGTCACTTGTTGGCTCGTTTACGCCCCAAAGGGCGGAGAAACGTAGTGCTCAGGCATTTTTAATCCACTCCGTGTGGACCGGCCCTGACGATCCAAGGGTCGATGCGCTCTGACCCTGAGGCTCGGGCTAGGCAGTCACGAATTCGGTAAGGACTATCTTTTGCCTTGGTTCATGACGGAGAACCAATTTCCAAATACGACATCGTGCGGTTTTGATTGTATACCTATATATGGCGACATAGTGGTATGGGGCATTAATGCCGTCTATGATTGATAGTTATGATTTGAAATTGATTTCAAAACATATAAACACTAGCAATAATATTAAATGCCTTTGTTTTATTCGTATCAAGCATATCTTGGCCGTTATAAGGTAAAAACTCTATCCTCCGGTTTGCGTTGCATTGTGTGATGTGAACTGAGTCTTATAACGGCTTCATTTTTGTTAAAAGCATAGCGATGTTTAAAAGAAAGATTTGTTTTAAAGCACTGGCAATCCAATGGAGTAAACCCGTTCCACGAAAGTGGCGTGGTCCTGTGATTAGCCAATTATATATGTGTTGAGTAGATTTCTCATACCAGTCCCATGACTGACTCGTAGTTTGTTTCACTCTCAAACTCGGGTGCCCCTTTTTCTACACGGGCAGCCTTGTATTCAGGTTTAGCTGGTTCTTTCTGGATAGCTGGAGCTGAAGATGGATTCTATCATTTATTTCTTTTTATGCTGTTCAGCTCCTATTGTACATATTTTGTTTATTTCCGCTGTAGACATTTATGTATAGCTGAACTGTATTTGTACTAAGTAAGATCCTGTATACTGTGTAACTCTGATGATTACTTTTATCCAGTATATTTTGTTGTTCATTCTGATGTATTTATTTAATTCTGTTCTGCTATTATATGTTTCTGTGTTATATTCCAAAGATAACCTTGTTTCCGTGAGAACGGGAAATCGGGTCGTCTCAAAGCTCCTCATTTGGACTACCTTTGCATCTCGGGTTTTTAGTCGTCACTGGATCGGTTCAGTCGTAACTATCCTCCTCTAGCGGTTCGGTACGGCCATGTATAGTGCTCAAGCTCCAGCTCGAAATACAATACTCAATCTTCACGTTCGGTTTGGGTATATGCAACTCGGTTCGGTTCGGATATATGCAACGTGGTTCGGTTCGGATATATGCAACTCGGTTCGGTTCGGATATATGCAACTCGGTTCGGTTCGTCATGCCTTGCCTTCGGTTCAGGTCGAGATGTCCAGGCTCCGGTCCGATCCTCCTCCCAACTTCCGATCCGATCCCCTTCTCCTATTCAGTTCATATGGCCTTTCTCCTGTGCCAAGCTCCGGTCCGGTACTCCTCCTCCGATCCGATCCGAAACCCTGCAGTTCTTCCTACAACTTCCAGCGACTGTTTATACGCCACTCGACGGCGTTTTGGACCATTCTAACTATTCTAAACAATCACAAATCATACAATACAGTTATAGCAACATGTATTATCGACCACAAACATCAAAACAACAACTTGATAGGATAAAATGGATCAAACATATCCAAAACCCATGTTTTTCCCTTAATCCCCCTTAATCATGTTTAAGCATACAATTAGCAAAACTTATCCAAATGAGCCAAATTTTCTAACAGAGGCCTGAAATAATATTTTATAATTTTTGAATATTTTTCCAGATTTTTATAACGTATAATTTCGCTAATTATCACTAATCACCCCTTAATCCCCTAAATTCCGGGATTAGCAAAATTAGTCCAAATTAACCCAAATTAATATCAGAGGCATAAAATAATATTCTGGAATTTTAGAAATTTTTCTAGATTTTTCTGAGTTATACTTTCGCTAATCTTCGCTAATTACCCTAATCAGCCGTAATTAGTGAAAAACAATGCAAATCACTCACCTTTGCCACAAAATAAACTATAGATCTGAAATGATTCTCTATTTGGGTAAATTCTAATGTATTCCAGCAACTCTCTCTCTCTGATTTGGTGCTAACCTCCCTTGATTTGATGTAGTTTTGCTTAATCGTCGATTAGAAAGTGATTAGAGGCGATTTGGGATGAAATTAGAAGGTGGAGGCATGGCTAGGGTTAAAGAAATGTTTAAGGCGGCTGAAAAATGAAATAAAATTCGTTTTCCTACTGTTCTCAGCCTCCACATAACCTTAATCACAAAATGGGTTATGGGCCCTCTTGCTAATCACCCTAATTAGGCCCGGTTAAGTTGTTTTTCACCATCTAAACTTTGTTTCAGCCATATCTCCCAAACGGTGAGTCCGTTTGGCTAATGTGACCACTCTAAGGAAAGGTAAACCATCATTTGGATCTAATGGAAGTTGTTTCAAGTCAAAAATCCTCACAAATCAAAAGTTATGGCTGAAACAAGATCAGATAGGGGCAAAATGGTCATTTAAAAATCGACAAAAATCATGAACATGGGAAATGACCCCAATAGTCGTCTCCCAAAGTTACATGACCATAGGACTTCGTATGTGAAAGAAATAAATATTCTACGATCCTCCGATGCGTAGAATGCGGGTTGTTACAAGTATACAATGAAATGTTCTTCTGTTTGTGTTCTGATTCGTCTTGTTCTCAATTCAATCCGGGCTTTCCTTCATGGGCAAGTTCGGGTCGTTTCATTTTGGTATCAGAGCTTTGGTTTACAAAGCTCGGAGAACAAGGCACGTTAGGACCAAACGAAAGAATTCATCAGAGATTGGATTAGTAATATCCAACGAGAAGGACTCGTTAGAGATGGGATCAGAAGTATCCTAGAATGAGTCGAAAGAGATTGTTTTCAAATAAAGAGGAAAACAATTTTTATTTTGGAAATTTAAATCAATTATTCGTATTTGAATATTTTATTTATATTGATTTGAACAATCAAGTATAGAGAGATTTTAATATACGTCTGATCCACGTGTATTTGAAGCCTCAAATATACTAGATAGTTATAGAATCGCACTCTAGTCGCCCGAGAATGATTTTGATGATGGGTACCTATCATCAGTGTTATGTTCGAGTTTCGAAAGTGAGATACCTATATATTTCCAATTGACTAGTGTGAGAACCAAAATATAGTTAGAATATATTGTTGTGAATTGGCTAAAAAACATGATTTTTGAGTATATATCAAAGTTATGAATTTGATAAGATAAACAACTAATTGATTGCTGATTGTTGATTGTGTTATGTGA
The DNA here is from genome assembly GCA_030737875.1 of Allium sativum. NCBI lineage: Eukaryota > Viridiplantae > Streptophyta > Magnoliopsida > Asparagales > Amaryllidaceae > Allium > Allium sativum. Next base: position 607,215,448 of record CM060918.1, on the reverse strand, counting down.
TTATCCATTTAAACCAACATATGAAAGAAAGGTAAATTTAGGCCAAATTGAACCAAATTTGAACTGACTTGAAAATTGCTTGAATTTGCACGCATATGCATGTATGTACATAAAACAGGTCATAGTAAGGAGGCGAGAGAAGAGGAGTAAAATTGTTTGCCCGACAAATAGATACATGTTTATTGTATTTCTTGGGGTTTTTTGATGATTTTATGAGCCGATTGGCTATTTCCTTTTCTTTTTGATTGGAGAGGCCTGTGTGGCGGTTTGGGGATTTTCCCGGTGCTCCCGTACAAAGGAGGTTATGGTGAAATTTTTCGAAAATTTAGGGTGTTAGCCAAATTTTTGAAAAATTTGAAAAGTTCTTAGAAATTGGAAAGTTGAAGAACTTAAGCCATAATTAAAATAATGAAAGTTGAGTTGATTAGTTAAACAACTTTCAGCTCCGTTCCTTTTTGAGGACGAAAAATTTTTAAGTGGGGGAGATTGTAACAACCCGGAAAATCTAAGCCAATTTAAAAATTTTATTTTAGCAATTTTGATGAATTTTGAATATTTAAAATGAACTATTTTAAATAATAACGACGAGAAATTTATTTTGAATAGAATTTGAACGTATATATTTATATAGATCGACGTTAGAATTCAAATATTTTATTTTAATTATAAAAGGAATTGAAAATGGCGCGGTAGTTTGAAAATTCGATTTCAAATTTCAAATGAACATACAGGATTCAAAATAAACCGGATTTTGGCGAAAACAAAAAATATTATAATCTAATAGAAAATATCTTTCCAACGAACCCGAAAATTTGAAATTTCATTGCGGAAATAAAAAGTTATGCCCAGTTGAAAATTCAGAATAGTCGCTATGGAAATATAGCCCTTAAAAATGGACATTTTGCAAACGACCTCCATTTTTGACGAACCACTTTTGTTGGATTCGGGATGTCAAGTTATTGCTAGATTCAAAATTCATAATTTTCTGAATTAGTATGTGGGCGTGGCGCAGGAAAACGTGTCTTGTCAGTTCAGTCAATTTGGATCGACCAGAAAACGGCCATTTTTCAAACGGTCTCCAAATTTGGCGAAACTAGTTTGGTTAGAACCATATCGTCAATACGAAGCTGGAAAATATTTTTCTGGAATTTTTAGATTCCATATGTGGCCCCGGTAAATTGAAATGGACGTTTAAAATTCAATATAATGATTTAAATGTTAACTCAAATGAAAAATGATCGAAACGATGGAATTGGCTTACGGGACATATGCCATTGTGTTCGGAATGGGGGTAATTAGCTAAGGCGACAGTCGTTGGGTTCGATATGGTGTTCATATAGAAAAGATAACTTTTCGAAAGAAAAATAAATAAAATATTAATATAAAATAAATAATACCCCTTTTCTTCCCCTTAACCCCCTCCTCATTTTCTCGTTCAAGAAAAAGGACCCTGATTCCCAGATCTTCCTTCACCCTTTTCCCCTGCTCCAATCAACGCCGTGGCCCCCCAACGTCGGCGCCCCACCCTCGATGACGTCCCCCTCCTCCCTATCCTTCTGAAAGCCGCGTCAAAACCCCCTCCACAGCCCAAGACTGCCTCGCGCAGCCCCTGGCGCTACCCACCACTGACCCGCCGCCGATGCCACCCCATCGCCTGACGCCCAGCCACCCTCTCCCCCTCCAGCGAGCGCGAGCTCCGCCCCCTCCCCCTTGGAAAATCCTGTTCAACTGTAAGTTCTACCTCCCTTTTTCTTTATTTTTATTTATCTATTTAAAGTAATTCGATATATAAATATATAATAGCGTGTAAAGAATTTGATTTTTATATATAATAGCGAGAAAAGAATAGATTTTTATTTCTAGAAAAAGATTTGTTTTTTATCATAAGAAAAGGTTTGATTTTTTATAAACAAATAGATTAGATTTTTATTCATATAGTAGCCATATAAAAATATGATTTTTATATTATATGGATAATAAAAATATGATTTTTATATTATAGGAATAATAAAAATGTGGTTTTTATCATATATGTAGCAAAGTAAAAAAATATGATATTTATCGTTTGAATGGCAATGTAAAAATGTGATTTTTATATATTCATTAGCGATAGAAAGATTTGATTTTTATCTTTATAGCAGCGGCATAAAAATGTGATTTTATCTATGTAATGTTGTTATAAAAGTATGAAATTTAGAAAGATAAAAATATGATTTTTAGCCTATGTACGTTATTTATAAAATAATCATAAAAAATTATTGATTAGTTAAAATTATAATTTTTAACGTAGGTATACTACATAGATCGACAATCAAAGAATGGCGGAGTGGACCCCCAAGATGAGAACTTCTCACTTTGATTTAATTTTCTAGTTAAAATATATACTAGGATGCAGACGGTGCTTAGCAGCACCCGACACCCGTCGTCCACAGACCATGGACGACTTGTTTGTTTGATTGTATGTTGTTGTGAAAATTGGTTATGATGTGGAATGGATAAATAAAATATTCATAAATGGATATAAAATATTTTATAGTTAAAAATATAATTTTTAACGTGTATAGGAATGAAATAAATATTTATGAACAAATTGAATAGTTTGTTTATGTACACACTTTTGACTGATATTGATTGGGACGATAAATTTTACACATCGCCCAACTGCACAAATAAAATTCATTATTTGTTGATTGAGACCCCACACGGGTATTGGGATGATATATGACGTACACTAGTCCTAATAATTAACTGTATGTCGATCGATTGATTGACAGGCTGTATGAGCATTGAATATTTATATTTAATGCTTATGTAGTGTAGAATGCACTTTGGATGATGGTTGACTGTGTTTGATTGTTGTTGCGTACATGTGTGTATGAAATCCATATAAATCAAATTATTTGGTAATTGACTGTGTCTGATTCCATTTCAGAAAGAATGAATATTTTAAAATAACGAATATTTTAAAATGATGAATATTTTAAAATAATATTCAGTAAAAGATCAAAATTTGATTTTCATGTCCGAGTTGGGATGGACACGAAAATATTTAAATATATAAAGCCGAGTTGATTAGATTGACGCCATTTTGACGTGAACGATATTTACATAGATTTTGTTCATTTTTATAATGAATATCGAAAAGGAAATGATTGTGAAATATAATGTTTTGAAAATATTATTATTTATATATCGATGATATGGAATATTCGATTTTGATTTGAAATTGAATATGAAGTTGAAATCGTTTTGAAAATGAATTTAAAACGATTTATAAAATACGTTTTAAAAGGAAATCGACGAAATATATATATATATATAATGGCCTGAATATAAAGCGCCGCGCCGCGGCAGTTCGAAAATTTCGACCATTGACTTCGAACAGACATTACAGGAGATCCGACCGTCGGATTCTCCTAAAATCGGAAACATTGGGTTTGTATTGAAAAGAGCTTTCTAACGAATATTAGAGATTTGAAATCTAACGGTTGGATTTGGAATTATGTCGAAATCAAATTTGGAAAAGGTCGTTGTAAGTGCAGTTCTATGGTCGTTTAGGGAAATCGACTGTACGGGCCTGGATAAAATTATTGAAAATATCAATAATTAGTGTAAAATCATAATAAATGTTTTGGACAGAATTAGGATGAAAAATTCTGTATTTGAAAAGATAAAAAATAGATTTCCATCGAAATGAACTAGTTTTGAACTAGAACTATAATCCAATTATCTCTAAAATTAATAAATTGGATTTGAAATGGTTTTAAAAATAACCGGAATTTCCAATGTATGAATTGGAATGTATTTGAATCGAAATTATCTTTGTAATATTTCAATATTGGATTCCGTGATTATACGAACATCGTGGAGGAATTTGGAATATATATATCGTTATTCCAATACGATATTGGTTGATTTCAGAATTTGATATTGAATATAAGCCGATATATTTTCTATTCAGAGCCTTGTATTTGATATCAAATTGGATTTTGGGTTTGTCGTGAATGGTATCTTCAATAATACTGTTCTTAAACCTAATGGAGATAAGAAAAGTTAGAAACTGACTGGAGATTAGCTAAGTTGAATGGTTTTCTGGGTATTATTCTGATGTTGGTTTCGGCCTTTGGGGTTAATACTTAGGGAATTGTTCTCTTACTAATTTACGGTTAGGGACTGATGGAATGTGAATTCGGTTTATTGTGAACTGTGTTTTAACGACATTCGTTCTTTAACCCGATTTACAGTGAAATGTGTTGGAATTAGAAATCTTTTTATTAAGATGTAATGGGAATTTTCCAAAGTAAAGTTTTCCAATCTAATATATTAAATTGGAATTGAATGGAATTCGATTGATAATAATCGAAGTGAACTTCTGTGGAGGAAGACTGTTAATACATATGGAATTTAAAAGTCTTTACCTTTATTCCATTTATATTATTGGTCGGATACGGAAATTTATATCAATTATATATCGATTTGTTGTACATGAAGATTCCATTGTTAATGGAATGTGATTTTGGGTTGTCGTGAATGGTATCTTTAATAATACTATTCTTATACCCAATGGAGTTAAGAAAATCAGAAACTAACTGGAGATTAGTTAAATTGAATGGATTCCTGGGTATTGATCTGATGTTGGTTTCGGCCTTCGGGGTTAATACTTAGGGAATTGTTCACTTTCTAATTTACGGTTAAAGGCTGATGGATATGGAATATGATTTTGGGTTTATCGTGAACCGTGTTTTAAAGGACATTGGTTCTTTAACCCAGTTAAAGACAGGATATGATTTCCCAAGTTAAACAATCGTTAATATTGATTTTTGGGAAGATTAAAACCAAGTGGAGTTTTAATGCATCTTTAATTAAATTGAAATGATATCCAAAGGAAGATTAAAGAATAAATCTAAAGAATTTATCTTTGATAAAATTAATGGGAACCTTTCCCAAAGTATAAGAATATTTGAATAAAGGAATATTCTGGATTGGAATGAGGCGTATGTTGTGTTTTTAGAGAACTTGTTTATTATATAAGTGAGTTATTCAGAAAGACCGGGTTTATCCCATTCTGAATAACTGACTCGACGATGTGTCGAGCAAGAAGACGGTGGTTGAAGACCGGAGGGCTTCACATCATTTGGATGATTACTAATGTCTTGATTTTGGCTGTACACCCGAGACAAGGTAATAAGTGGTGATCGTCCAGACGTACTTACAGATCGACGGGTATGCGAGGGCCTTTCCCCTGTATTGGACATATGGGGGAGGAATAAGGTGCCTCCGGTTTCGTTAAGACCCAAAATGAACTTGTAAATGGATGTGTGTCTGACATCGGATTTCATTCTATGTGATTGATAGACATCGGTTGCATAGCGTGGATTGCCTGTGTGGCATGCTGAGATGCAAATGATCAAGACTTTTGTTGAAAAGCAGGGTCTTGTGGTTGATGATCAAAGCACGGCCTTTGTGGCATAGCTTTGTGTAGCGTTAATTCGCGAGCCTCACACCCCGGTGTTAACCAGAAACAGGAGAAGGACCTCAAGGAAATGGACATATGCTGGTTTCTACCTAGGGGTGGTGTTTTGGGTTTTACACGGCCGAACATTTTACTTATGTGGATGATGGATAGAGAGACGCCTCAGTTATATCTGTCGATCTGGGGCCGATGGAGTAATTTGTCTTATTTATGCCCCATATGGCAGACTAGCATATCGTTTACAGTATTTTTAATCCACTCCGTGTTGACTGGCCCTGACGATCCAAGGGCCCACATGAGTCTGGGTCCTGAGGCTTGGGCTAGAGAGTCTCGAAGCGGTAAGGACGATCCCTTGCCATGGTTCACAGATAGAAATCCAACTTCCAATACGTGACAATTGCGGTTTTGATTGTAGAGCCTAGTGCTGGTGACATGATATATGGTACCCATGCCGTCTAGGATTGATACATTTATATTTGAAGTTGTTTTATACACTATGCACTTATAATAATATCAAATGATTTGTTTTAATGTACCAAGCACGTTTCACTATTATAAGGGAAAACCCTATCCCCCGGCTTGTGTTCCATTGTGTGATAGGACCTAGGTCTTATAATAGCTTCATTTTTCCAAAAAGCATTGCGCTTTTTTGTTATATGCACTGATATTCTTGGGAGGAAACCCGTTCCGTGTTATACAGCGTGGTCCCTTGATATATCTGATTTAAAGTAAAGTTTTAAATAACTGTTTAAGTTCTCACACCTGTCACATGACTGACCTGGAGTTTATTGTTTTAACCTAAACTCTGGGTGCCCCTATTTTCCACATGGGCAGCTAGTAGTTTTGTTTTTGCAGATTTGTATACACATGATCCTTGTTTATAGCTGGAATGATATTCGGAAAGCTCTGTATCCGTGTATCTCTTTCAGTTGTGTTTGTGTTAATTTTTCCGCTGCATTGTAATTTATAAATCTCTGATATTTATCGAATGTATATTATTTATTCATACTCTGTATATTCTTTTAATCTGATGAAATTGTTGTAATATACAATGAAATGTTCTTCTGTTTGTGTTCTGATTCGTCTTATTCTCTATTCAATCCGGGCTTTCCTTCACGGGGTAGTTCGGGTCGTTTCAGGTTGATTCGTCTAGTAATTTGCACAAGTTTTAGATTTTGTTCAAATTCTCAAAAACACTATTCACACCCCCCTCGCTCTATTGTTTGTTTTGCCTTAACGATCCATTCCGCATTCCCTAACAATTGGTATCAGAGCAAGGTCTTTCAAAAAGTTCATAACCTGATTTTTGAAAATAGTGATAATGGAAACCAACACTAGTAGCAATAATAGTTATTTGATAGAGGGTCAGTCCATTGTTAGACCACAATTGTTTAATGGTAGTAATTATTCATATTGGGCATGTAGAATGAATATATATTTGCAATCAGTAGGCTTAGACACATGGAATAGTACACAAAATGAATATGTTGAACCCATAACTACATTTGCACAATGGACAAATGAACAAAAGGCTACTGCATAAAGCAATCCTAAAGCCATGAATGTGTTATTTTGTTTATTAGATAGGAATGAATTTAATAGAGTTTCAGTATGTAAAACTGTCTATGAAATTTGGAGAACTTTACAATTTACTCATGAAGGATCTAATAAAGTTAAAAAACTGAAATAGAAATGCTAGTTAATCAGTTTGAGTTATTTCAAATGAACGAGAATGAGTCTATTTCAGATATGTATTGCAGATTTCAAGAGATAGTGCATTCATTAACTGCATTTGGAAAAACCTATTCTGAAGCAGATCAAGTTAGAAAAATATTAAGCTTATTAACTCCATAATGGGATCAGAAAACTTTGGCAATTGAATAAGCCAATGATGTGAATGAAATGAAGATTGAAGAGTTAATTGGAAGTATGATGTCTTACGAAGTCCAATTACAGAAAAGAAAAAAAATAGATCAACAGAGAAGAAATCTATTGCATTGAAAGCAACAACAAATGATTTGGCTCGAGTAATGAAGATGATGAAGAAACAACGCTTATGACAAATCATTTTAAAAGAATTCTGGGATATAGAAGGAAGAATTACAATCAAGGAAATTCAAAAAGTAATGATGGTCGATGTTATAACTGCAACACACCAGGACATATAAAGAAAATGTGTCCATATCCAAACAAATCGACTCAACAAACAGACAACATCAATTAATCAAGAAAGAGAAAGAAAGCATATGTAGCAACATTCGATGATTCAGATTCATCATCAAGTGATGAAGAACCAGAAACCAGAAATACAAATATATGCTTTATGGCAATTCAGAGTTTAGAAAATTTCGAAGAAAAGGATCTAAAAACCGGGTACGCTTTAATTAATTTCTAATTTTACTTGGTTGAATGGTTTCTTTGTTTGCTTGCTTTTATTTGATTTTGAAAACTTTAAAATTTGAAATTTGAAATTCAAATTTTTAATTTCGAAATTCAAAGTAATAATTTAATAATAAATAATAAATAAAATAATTAAATAAATTGTTTGTGTGTTTACTAGGATTAGAATTATTTCAGGAAATTGTTAAACCTGAAATATAAATCGATAATATTAATTTTCATTCACAAAATTTAAATTCTCTTTGAAAATAGACATGTATGTCGACATACCTGACCAGTTTTGAAATTCAAAATTTGAATTTCAAATAGTTTAAACTTTCAAACTTCCCTCCAACTTTTCACCAACTCCCAAGGTCTGTAAAGGTGTCATTTCAATCTGAAAAGTTGTGCCTATTCAATTCATATCCATTCAATTTTTATATATACATCTACACTTTCTACCTTTCATTCACAACTCAAAATAATATTCTTCATATCTATTCTCTTCAAAATTATCAATTCAATGGCTTCCCCTAGTTCATCCCAAAAATTGAAGATAACCAAAACCATCAAAAGCTATCTTCATAATGACAAAGAGGCCATCAAAACCTATGGTCACTACTTAGCAAATGCTAAAGTTAACACGGGCGCTTTCGCTGTCTTTAGTGATTTCCCCTCTTATGATCTCATCTCTCTTTTTCAAAACAATGAAGTCTTGAGTCTATTTGATTACCTTGACAATGACGAAGTATGTTACCCCAAACTCGTTAAGATGTTCTTTACCAATCTCGATCGCGGATTTTACAAAGGCAATGAAGACCAAATTCGGAGTAGTGTCAAAGGCACTCAAATTTTTCTTGATGCCAAACTCTTAGGCACTATTCTAAATTGTAGAAGCACGAGCTCGAATTTTTCGGATTTTTTTATCGATGAAACCGATTTGAAAACCTACCATGACATATTTGAATACGGTGCTCCAATGAAATTCAAAAATCATTCCTTTCATCCAAAAACAAGAATTGTCAACCTTCTCCTTCAACATACCATCACTCCCCATTTCGGAAATTTCAACAATTCTACCATCAAATTCCAAAAGGCTCCTTTTGCTATTATAGTTAGCTATACTATCAATTGGGCCAAAGTGATCCTAAGTGAAATTAAGCCCATAGATTTATCAACAAGAGAAAACACTCTCTACTATGGTGTTTATCTCACTCGATTTTCAAGTACTTTAACGTTGATCTTCATGGAGAAGAATTTGTGCCTAGAAAGTGTTTGAAGCATCAAACATTCATCTCATGCAAATTCCTCTCATTTTCAAACCATATGAGACATTCGAAGCCAAACAAGCTCGAATGCAACAAGAACAATATCCAATGGAAGTCGAAGAAGAAGAAGAGGCTTCTATGGAAAGTGTTGAGTATCCATCCAGTACTAGGCGCATTTACAAAGAGACGATTATTCAAAATCAAGTAAAAATCGTCAATAATCAAAAGAAGCTAAACAAGAAACTTTCCAAAATATCCAAATTCATGGTCAAGATAGGAAGAAAGCTTGGAATTTCATCTTCCTCATCATCATCTGATAGGCTATCTAGTTTAATCTATCTTTATGTATTCGTTTAAATTTCCTTGTATTTTCTTTTTGGATCTCGTATTTGAGTGTGTCTTGATTAGTTGGATGTATTTGCTTTCTATTAAGTAATGAATGGAGTTTTATTTATGATAATATCATCCTTATATTTCTATAAAAACTTTAGGACTAATTATAATATAATAGAGTTCAAAGAATTCAAAATTCAAAATTTTCAAAAAAAATCACTATAGTATGCTAGATTTTCAAATTTTAAAATTAAAATAACTACTCATGTCCGTTCAAAATCCAACGAATTCCAGACCCTATTTAAGTTTATTTCTTCTAGAAAATTTCATAATTCTATTTCTCCTTCTTCCTTATTCTTTTCTACTCAAATCCATGGAAAATTCTATGCATAATCTTAGTGAAAATCTAGAAGAAACCTTGAATTCTTTCAAAAATATTCTCTCTACCATTCTACAAAACCAACGTCATCTCGAACTAAGCCAAATAAAGATGTTTGAACAGCAAGAGGAGCAATTTGATGCAATGCAATGCAATGGCTAATCTCTTCTCTTTTCAGAGATGAAGATAATAATCTCGCAAAGGCTCCTCCAACTAAAGCAAATGAGGATTGGGAAGTTATTAAGAAGGATCCTATCTTTGGAGAAGACGATTGGGTTGAATTTCCAAGAAACGTTTAACTGTTCGGTACGATTTGATTGATTTGTTTGAATTTGATTTGAATTCTGTGATTTGTAACTTGTGTGTGTGTGTGTGTGTGTATATATATATATATATATTAAGACATATGGTGTGGTGTGATTTGGTTTGATTTGTTTGTATATATAACAAACAAACATTGTAATTATAATACTTGGATTGGTTTGTATTTTATCATCATATTATTGGGAATTATAATCATAGACTTGTATAAATTAAGGGGGAGTATTTTTGTTAGTTATAGATTAAGGGGAATATCATGAATGGATTAGTTACTTAAGTTTTAGATAGTTATCCAATTTAGGGGAAGTAATTTTAGAATTTCTTTTGATAATGCTAAAGGGGGAGAAATTATAAAATATAGACATAGTTTATAGGATTCATATAGACAGGGGAAGTATTTGAAGGATCATCATCAACATGTATGTATAGGTATGATATTTTATAAACTAAGGTTGTCATCATAAAAAAGGGGGAGATTGTTGGAGAATAGAGTTTTGATGACAACAACCTTATTTCAATATTAATTGATTATGAAATATGTATTAACACTTTTGTATAAAATATATATATACACATATGCTGGATTTATATACAGGAAATATTACTAAAGACTGTACAGTTTAAAGATATTAGATATTCATAGAAATTTCAAGACTCATGAGTATTCAAGATTTCAAGAGTTCAAGACTAATACAGTTATGGAGTCTAGATTATGTAAGATTCTAAATAGTACTCCAGGTTCAAATACAAATTCTGATTTTCAAATTCTATCTTCAATCCTTTCTATTTTATTTCCTCTCTATTTTATTTTCTATCTTTTCTATTTTCTTTTCTTACCTTACTTTTGCTTTTCAAACTTAAGTTTTATATATTTATATTTTTATACTTTTATATTTATATATATAGTTTAAAACCTTATAATTTTATAAATATGTTTATATAGTTTAAACTTATGTTTTCATATGATTTTCTACTTTATAATATTAATTTATAATACTATATTTTAATTCAAGAATTTCTAGAATTATATATATATATATCAAAATACTTTGAAAATACTCAAAAATGAAATTTACATTAAGGGTACGTCGACATACATAAGACACTATGTCGACATATAACTGTCATTTTTTCAATTTTGAAAGGAAGTGTCTTTTTACTATTTGTGAAAGTTCTGAAGCATGGCATCCTTTGATACATATAAAAAGGGCTTAAATTCGAATTTTTTATTATCTCTTCTTCTCTAACTTCATCCTCTTTTTTTATACCATTATTCTTAATCATTTTTGTGATTTCTACACTTATACTCTACCGAATTCAATTCCGTTTTGATCAAACTTCTTCTCTCTGAACTCTCTACTCTATAAATCAAGTGCTATTGAAGAGTTATAGGTTTTTTTTTATTGTTTGGGTTGAGTAAAGGAATCGGTGGTATCCCTAGAAGCCGTGAAATCAAGGATGGAATCGGTGGTATCCCTTATAGCCGTGAAATCAGGGACGGAATCGGTGGTATCCCTTGTAGCTGTGAAATCAAGGAGGTTGTAACTGGATTTTGATATAGTAATAAAACCCTACGCAATCCGGCGTTACGTGGGACTAGACATAGGAGTAATCTGAACCAGTATAAAATCTGGTGTGTGCTTTCCTTTTCTGCATTTTTATTTCTGTTTATTCTTGTGTTTATGTTTTAATCTGTGTCTATGATTGTTTTTGGGTGATTTATTCATCTATTAATTTACACAAGTTTGAAATTTTGTTTAAATTCTCAAAACACTATTCACCCCCTCCCCCATCTAGTGTTTTTTTTTTGCCTTAACGATCCATTCCGCATTCCCTAACATGCGGTAGTTGCAGCTATGCGTTACCACAGGTCTGAGAGGGTGATTGGTAGAATCCTACACTGGGTATTGCCTTGTGTGCATTGCCATATTATCTTTATTGAGCCCCCTATGATTTTGATTTGTACCATACCTATGGAGTGCTCTATGATAGCCACTAGTTTATGGCGGACTTTACGATATCTATATAGTTTACTGTATTATAAATAGTGTAAGGGTAAAAATGTAATCCCTCTTATGTTATCTTTAATAGTATATTTATCGTAGACACTATTATAATGGTCTATTATATTATATAATATCTACTTCAATGGATCCTTAGAGGATGATAATCCCAAACATCCTAAGTTACTTATACATTTCATTTGAATAGTTCACTTGAGTTAATTTAATTTCATGAGAATATTAATCCTAACTTGAGTGTTTTTTTTTTTACTTTATGCTCGGGTCAGACCAAGTATTATAATATTAAGATTCCACCTTTTGGAGCTGGGGACTTGCTAAAGACCTCATCTCTATCTATTTTATTTTGGTATTCCTTAAGTTTTGTTAATCAAATGTATTTAGACTTCAGTTGCATTTGATTTTGTAACTCTGATATTATGTATAAATTTTGAGATTTGTATTTAGTGGCTTCATGAACTACTATTTTATTTATTCTATTGTGAGATGTTTTTCTTTTATATGTATGTGATTTGTTTGTGATTCTATGATGATTTTATAGTTAGCTCCATAGCAATAACGATCTGCTGTTTTAAACGATTTTATTTTGTTTTATTAACTATTTAAAATGCTTAAAAAATTTGGTCGTTATAGTTGGTATCGGAGCTTTGGTTTTAGAAAACCTTAGCTTATGGGTTAAAAACTCATTTGGGATAGGGTAGCAATACCCTAGAGTCAGTAGAATCAGTCTTAGAATCATTCTTGAGAGAGCGTATTTTGAAAAGTATAAATGGTTTTAAATGGATTTTTTTGGCATGTCTGACCGATATTTATAGTCTTGTAACACCCCACCTCCGCTAGGGTCACTCACAAAGGGAATGCACTAGCTTTGGTGGAGCATTATCTAGGTAAACATACACAGAAATATTACAAGACAGAACATATAAAACAGCGGAAGAAGAACTAAATTTCATTGCTTTAAAATCTAGAAAGGTCTAAAGCCTTTTACATCAAAATGCCATTAAATTCATTACATCGAAATCTGTCTTGCAACAGTAAAGAAGCATAAAACCATAGTCATAAATCATTCCCCAAGTAAAACAGTAAAGCAGCCATAGCCAAGAAAGGTCCTGTAACACACCTAAGTCCCACATCGTGGAAGCGCCTGTATAAAGTGGGTACTTATATAGTAGAGTCTATCTCTTACTAACGCCGAGGCCTTTTGAGGAAAAAACCCCACACCTATATGGTGGCTAAGTTGGGGACCATATCTTGCGTGAACGGAGGTGCGGGTTGTTACAGTGGTATCAGAGCCAATACCCAGCCGGAATTGTGGCTTCCGTGTGGACCACAGCGCCTGGGTGAGGTGTTTGTGAGCCAACGGGGACGTTGGGCTCTGTAGGAGGGGAGAATGTAACACCCCTAAGTCCCACATCGTGGAAGCGCCTGTATAAAGTGGGTACTTATATAGTAGAGTCTATCTCTTACTAACGCCGAGGCCTTATGAGGAACAAAACCCCACACCTATATGGTGGCTAAGTTGGGGACAATATCTTGCGTGAACGGAGGTGCGGGTTGTTACAGGTCCAAGCCATATATGATGATCTTGAAGCAGAAAGAAGTCCAAACTAAGTAGTAGTGTTTCCTCCTTGAGAACCTGGGGGAGGGGAACGGAAGAAAAGGAGGCGAAAGAAAACGGGTTAGTCATAAAGACTGGCAAGTCCTAGCGACTTTCAGCATAGAAACAAGTAAAGATAACATGACATGTATAAACTGAAAGTAAACATAAGGGTGATGACAAGATAGGCAAGTTAAACTAAGATAACAAGATAAACTATGCTAACCAGATAAAATACGTATAGCAGGATAAATTATGCTAACCAGATAAACTACGTATAGCATCGCATGTTTAACATTCTCTGCACCAGTACTTGTATAACAGAATTAGGTGTTATCCTAATGTCCAAACAGACACGGAAACAGAAACAGGGTGATCTTTACAGAAATAGTAATGGGCTTTTACCTCCCTAACAGAAACAGAAACAGAAATGGGCCTTTACCACCTGTGCTAGTAACCCAACCCATGTCATGTATTAACTATGAAATGATCCCTTGCCCAATATCATGAAATGACCCATTACTTGGTCCCACGAAACGATCTATTAATCGATCGGCTCCCTAAAAGTTCTAGCTCGTCAAGTGTCTGTGTCATACGGCCTTATCATGAATGTAGTTACCTGTGCTAGGTCCACCATAGGGTGTATCAAGCCCTAGGGTGCCAACCACCGACACGAATCAAGCATGCACAGTGTAAACCTACTGGTGCCCAATGCCTGCTTTTTCAACTCCGGACTATGTGCACGACCATAGTCCGCCTGAACCTACAATGGCGCACCAACTCAGCCGTCGTTCTGGTCGCTTACAATCAGCCCAGTAATCGTGCCCCACCCTGCCTAGTCTCAGGGTATCGTGATACATCCAAGTGGGTTACTGCTGAAAAGGACCGCGTAACTAGGGTTTTCGCCCAGTAGGTTAAGTGTTGTCATTTAAATTCGAGACTTAACACCATCAGTCTAGCATGTCAAGTTGGTTAAGTGTTGTCATTCAAGTTCATGACTTAACCTTACAATTCACGTGTCAAGTTGGTTAGGTGTTGTCGTTCAAGTTCATGACCTAACCCTACCAATCATGTTTCAAGTTGGTTAAGTGTTGTCTTTCATGTTCATGACTTAACACTATCATGTGGCATCAATTCATTAATGCACCCCAACCTCTCACATCAGACCTGTTGTTGTGGTCACTGGATATGACGGGCGGTTCCGGGCAAATTTACACCACAACTCAGTCTGACCTCGGGTTTCAAGCGCGATATGACCAACTACCCACATTGGATCCTATTGTTTGCAGTCACTTGATTTGTCGGGCGGTTCCGGGCAGAATTACACTGCAAACTCAACCCAACCTCGAGTTGGCCATTTTCAAGTTCATTCTAGTGTCATGTCCATGTTCAAGATTCATGTCAAGTTCGTGTCATGTTTTCAAGGCAAGTTTCATGCCCACATCCAGATTCAAGTTATAACAATGTTCATGTCAAGTTTCATGGCGAGTTTCATACCAAGTTTCCTATAATTACCAATTTTTCCCAACGTTACCCCGTCTAAATATTAGGCTAACAATCTTAGCCTAATTTTCCTTCCGCACGATTTTTGGCATAATATTAGGCTAAAAACTTAGCCTAATTTAACGTACACAAATTTTGCATAAAGAAAGTCATTAACATGACATAGGTGTAAACTTGGCATTCTTGGCATAGTCAATATGAACACCATAGGTGTGTACTTGCAAAACAATCAACATGAATATCATAGGTGTGAACTTGCAACGTAGACTAAACCAACATACATATATGTGAATTTGCAACATAGACTAGATCAACTTACATATATGTGAACTTGCAAATCAATCACGAACATATGAATAAGTGTGAACTTGAAATATGACATAGGTTTAATATATACACATAAACATGTAGATCTAACATTTGGTCACATATGTGATATGATTTCACAACCTAAAACTTGCATAACATGATAAACTACACAACTTGTCATCATGGGTTATACTCCAAGTTCATATACATATGAATGGACTTATTCATTAATTCCCAATTCAACATGATGATAAAATCGAACCACATGCATAGATCAACATAATAAACATTGCACTATTATCAATTTATTTCCAAGGCATGACCTAACTGAATAAATTGATTAAAACATTGTAGGCATAACATTATGAACATAAAAAATAGGTTTGAATAATAATCCAGATTCAAGAACACGGATATATCTAACTTAAATAGAAAAATCCCCAAAATTAAGACAAATAAAGAGAATAGGTCTGAATAGAAAATCAAGCTTAGATCCAATTTCATAGTCATAATCCTAGGCAATAATCTCATGGTCATGAATCATAGGTGATTATTCACAATTGTCCTTGTCTTTGTCATAGGCAATAGTCTTATGTTTACAGTCATAGGCATAGGCATAGTCTTATGTTTACCATCATAGTCATAGGCATAGTCTTATGTTGACCGTCATAGTCATAGGCATAGGCATAGTCTTATGTTCACCGTCATAGTCATAGTCATGGTCTTATGTTCATGGTCATAGTCATAGGCATAGTCTTATGTTCACCGTCATAGTCATGGTCTTATGTTCATGGTCATAGTCATAGGCATAGTCCTATGTTCACAGTCATAGGCATAGTCATGGTCTTATGTTCATAGTCATAGGCGTAGTCATAGTCTTATGCCATTAACAATAGTTTCAATGTCATAGGTATGATAATGTTTGATTTACAACGAGAATAGGCCCAAATTTATTTCAAAGCAATATTCCCAAAAACTCAAGATCCAAGATGAACAAGAATAGATATGAATCAATTATCATACATAGATCCAAATCCAATTTACAACATGTCTATATTAAGTTTATAGTTTTTATCTAAAAGTAACTGGAACTTACAGATCGTGGTCTAAGAAATTGAGATGCAGAAGTCAAGTCTAGAAATTTGTCGTTGAATTGTTGAATCGTTGAATCTTGCTTTGATTGTAGAAGCAAATCCCCAATTCCTAGCCGTAGTCTTCAAGAAATATTCTTCACGATTTATTTTAATTTAATTTAGAGAAAGAAGAAGAAGCCATGTCCATCAAGAATTTAAGCAGCATAAGGTTAGAGAAGAATGATGTAAAGAGAATGAGGCTAGGAGGCTGTTTATATAGGATTAGGCAGACGAATCTGGACAGAAAACATGTCTAAATACATCAGAATGCATCTGGTTCAAAATGTGGGTTCGGGAGGCAGGTCGACCCCCAGGTCGACACTATGGTCGACCCCCAGGTCGACACTATGGTCGACCCCCAGGTCGACACTATGGTCGACCTGGTCCCTGGGAGGTCGACACTATGGTTGGCCCCCAGGTCGATCTGGTCCATGGGCGGGAATTTTCCCGCCCAGCCTGTTTTGGGGTTTGAATTCGAATTTCGAGCTTTTTTGATTCTGAAAATTCCTGAAACTTCAGAGGGTCATATCTCCCTCATACGGACTCCAATTCTCGCAAACTCGAACTCGTGTCCAAGAAGAATTTCGAGGCGAACACAATGGCACAACCCGTTTCCCCTGATTCTTATTTTAAAATTTAATTCTGCCTTGATTTATGGTTTTAACATGTTATTAAAATTCAGGTTGTTACATTCTCCCCTCCTTAAAGGATTTCATCCCCGAAATCTTCAAGTTAAGAAGAATGCATCCTATCATCCAATCAACCATCTACTCAACCATCATCCACAAGCAACCATTGTCCTTAAACGATTTCTAATGCTATATGAACATATGCAGAAAGTGTGTGTATATGTTCCTTATCTAATGCAGATGATCAGGCCTGATTGATCTTCCTAATGCAAAATATGTTTAGTGTCATGAATCCAACATGTATGCAAATAGTCCTAGTCATATAAACACTATATGTGTGCACAAACATCCATCCATATGCAACATTCACATGATAACACATTCAATTTCATCCATAAACAAGTATAAACACTCATGCATATGCAATATGAAAATGTGTCTGAGCTGATCTAGTGCCTAAGGTGCGTGTATATGCATCCACGAGCAACCACTAGCAACCACTTGCAACCACTTACAACCATCAATCGTAACATGTCTCAAACACATGTTTACACCCAATTGTTCCTACCTAAAGATATAGTCGAACGATAGAAGCAAGTAAAAACTTTTTGCCCATTAGGCAATGTCGAAACTGGAAATCTATGTCACATATATACTGATTAGGAGAAGAACTCCCTAAGCACCAGCCCGAAGACCGAAATCAACATCAGGCTGACACCCAAAGGATTACTCAACCCAACGGACACCCTCAAGCCCCAACATGCATTATTACAGATGATCCCTACGGGGTTTTGCAACAGAAATAGGATTGAGAATAGGACCGAGAGGTTATACTTAAAAGATAGCATGCAAGTAAGCTCTACAGGAAAAGAGGGATCAAGGATATATTCTCAAAAAGAGATATGATGCACGTGTCTAGTCTTCAATCTTCTCAGTCTCATTTCCATGAGCTTAACTCCACTGTGCTTTGACCGTCTTTAGCTTCACAATTTCATAACTTCTTAATTCCTATTTCCAAAATATGAGTTGGAACTCATTTCACTGTCGCCTCTCATTCCACTTTCACTTATTCTCTTTCTAGTATACCCGATTCAAACATAACTGCTCATGGTTTCATGTAAGCTCTCCAAAATTCACTAGTGAATCTCGGATCTCGTTCACTTACTAGAAGGTATTCCACATAAATGAATTATCTCTTGAAAATAAACAAAAGCCAACCATGTTGCCAAGTGTACTTACTAAGGTGATTTTCTATAACTCATGCATAAGCGAGATGAACCATCCGCCTTAGTGGCGAACACTACTCGAGCAAATCAATAAATGTATCAAGAGATTCTAGGTAACTAAGCATGGCAGAACCCTAAGGGTTACACTAGACTTCGAGGGTATTACCGAGGCAATTCAAGAGTCTAACTACCCCCTTTTCATACTCGACAATGGTATCATTTCTGGATAACCACTCCATCCCTAGAATCAACCCATAGCCCAAAAACATAAGCATTACTTCTAAACTCAAAACTTAGCATAGACATTCTCAAATCCAAACAAGTCATGAATAAATGAGCCGATTCCCCAACAGAATTTGAGACAAAAATGGGATCCTCTACTATGCTAGTACTAAGGTGCAGAGACTCAACTATCGAAGCAGAATTAAAAGGATGCAATGTACAAAAACAAAGTTCTGACGGGATGATAGAAAAGAAAAGCTAAACCTTTAACAAAAACGTTACCACCACTCTAGGGTATGCTAGTAGTGAGAGATACAATTGCCCTCTCGATGATTTTGTTCTTTTCCCTTGTCCTTGTCCTATAATAATTAACTACATGTCCCTTTTTACCATACTAAAGATACTCTCTCTTGTCAAGGGTTTTATTATTCCTTCACTTTGGCCTCTTCCCTTTCACCTTTTCCTCCTTCGTGGATTAAGCCATATCAACAAGCTTCTCATCCTTAGGATTGTGTTCTTTATCCTCGTTCTTGCTATCCTTGTATAGCTTGTTGACAAGTTTCTCGAAAGCTACCAACATCGCACGGCAACTCTACAAAGCTTGAAATAAGATTAGACGCAGATGGAAATACTATGGCCACAGATGGAAGTTGGGCACTTCTTTGCCCTCCTACATGTGTCGTACACCTACAAAACTATGGTGAAAATGAAAGAGAGAAGAAACTCAAGGAGAGAATCAAAAGATAGTGCATATTGCTTTGGGGAATATGCCTTTCAAATAAAACAATACTTTTCTTGAAAAATGCTTCTTTGTAAATGGTTTTGGAAATAGTTTTAGAAGGTTTTCTAAAAACTTTTGCCCAGTCTGGTAACCTTCTACTCTGATACCAAATGTAACACCCCACCTCTGCTAGGGTCACTCACAAAGGGAATGCACTAGCTTTGGTGGAGCATTATCTAGGTAAACATACACAGAAATATTACAAGACAGAAAATATAAAACAGCGGAAGAAGAACCAAGTTTCATTGCTTTAAAATCTAGAAAGGTCTAAAGCCTTTTACATCAAAATGCCATTAAATTCATTACATCGAAATCTGTCTTGCAATAGTAAAGAAGCATAAAACCATAGTCATAAATCAGTCCCCAAGTAAAATAGTAAAGCAGCCATAGCCAAGAAAGTTCCAAGCCATATATGATAATCTTGAAGCAGAAAGAAGTCCAAACTCAGTAGTAGTGTTTCCTCCCTGAGAACCTGGGGGAGGGGAACGGAAGAAAAAGAGGCGAAAGAAAACGGGTTAGTCATAAAGACTGGCAAGTCCTAGTGACTTTCAGCATAGAAACAAGTAAAGATAACATGACATGTATAAACTGAAAGTAAACATAAGGGTGATGACAAGATAGGCAAGTTAAACTAAGATAACAAGATAAACTATGCTAACCAGATAAACTACGTATAGCAGGATAAACTATGCTAACCAGATAAACTACGTATAGCATCGCATGTTTAACATTCTCTGCACCAGTACTAGTATAACAGAATTAGGTGTTATCCTAATGTCCAAACAGACACGGAAACAGAAACAGGGTGATCTTTACAGAAATAGTAATGGGCTTTTACCTCCCTAACAGAAACAGAAATGGGCCTTTACCACTTGTACTAGTAACTCAACCCGTGTCATGTATTAACAATGAAATGGTCCAAATGATCCCTTGCCCAATATCATGAAATGACCCATTACTTGGTCCCACGAAACGATCTATTAATCAATCGGCTCCCTACAAGTTCTAGCTCGTCATGTGTTTGTGTCATACGGCCCTATCACGAATGTAGTTACCTATGCTAGGTCCACCATAGGGTGTATCAAGCCCTAGGGTGCCAACCACCGAAACGAATCTAGCACGCAAAGTGTAAACCTACTGGTGCCCAATGCCTGCTTTTTCAACTCCGGACTACGTGCACGACCATAGTCCGCCTGAACCTACAATG
Source organism: Allium sativum (assembly GCA_030737875.1). Taxonomy (NCBI): domain Eukaryota; kingdom Viridiplantae; phylum Streptophyta; class Magnoliopsida; order Asparagales; family Amaryllidaceae; genus Allium; species Allium sativum. Next base: position 607,194,667 of record CM060918.1, on the reverse strand, counting down.
GCGCACCAACTCAGCCGTCGTTCTGGTTGCTTACAATCAGCCCAGTAATCGTACCCAACCCTGCCTAGTCCCAGGGTATCGTGATACATCCAAGTGGGTTACTGCTGAAAAGGACCGCGTAACTAGGGTTTCCGTCCAGTATGTTAAGTGTTGTCATTTAAATTCGAGACTTAACCCCATCAGTCTAGCATATCAAGTTGGTTAAGTGTTGTCATTCAAGTTCGTGACTTAACCCTACAATTCACGTGTCAAGTTGGTTAGGTGTTGTCATTCAAGTTCATGACCTAACCCTACCAATCATGTTTCAAGTTGGTTAAGTGTTGTCTTTCATGTTCATGACTTAACCCTATCATGTGGCATCAATTCATTAATGCACCCCAACCTCTCACATCAGACCTGTTGTTGTGGTCACTGGATATGCCGGGCGGTTCCGGGCAGATTTACACCACAACTCAGTCTGACCTCGGGTTTCAAGCGCGATATGACCAACTACCCACATTGGATCCTATTGTTTGCAGTCACTGGATTTGTCGGGCGGTTCCGGGCAAAATTACACTGCAAACTCAACCCAACCTCGAGTTGGCCATTTTCAAGTTCATTCTAGTGTCATGTCCATGTTCAAGATTCATGTCAAGTTCGTGTCAAGTTTTCAATGCAAGTTTCATGCCCACACCCAGATTCAAGTTATAACAATGTTCATGTCAAGTTTAATGGCGAGTTTCATACCAAGTTTCCTATAATTACCATTTTTTCCCAACGTTACCCCGTCTAAATATTAGGCTAACAATCTTAGCCTAATTTTCTGTCCGCACGATTTTTGGCATAATATTAGGCTAAAAACTTAGCCTAATTTAACGTACACAAATTTTGCATAAAGAAATTCATTAACATGACATAGGTGTAAACTTGGCATTCTTGGCATAGTCAATATGAACACCATAGGTGTGTACTTGTAAAACAATCAACATGAATATCATAGGTGTGAACTTGCAACGTAGACTAAACCAACATACATATATGTGAATTTGCAACATAGACTAGATCAATTTACATATATGTGAAATTGCAAATCAATCACGAACATATGAATAAGTGTGAACTTGAAATATGACATAGGTTTAATATATACACATAAACATGTAGATCTAACATTTGGTCACATATGTGATATGATTTCACAACCTAAAACTTGCATAACATGATAAACTACACAACTTGTCATCACGGGTCATACTCCAAGTTCATATACATATGAATGGACTTATTCATTAATTCCCAATTCAACATGATAATAAAATAGAAACACATGCATAGATCAACATAATAAACATTGCTCTATTATCAATTTATTTCCAAGGCATGACCTAACTGAATAAATTGATTAAAACATCGCAGGCATAACATTATGAACATAAAAAAAGGTTTGAATAATAATCTAGATTCAAGAACACGGATAGATCTAACTTAAATAGAAAAATCCCCAAAATCAAGACAAATAAAGAGAATAGGTCTGAATAGAAAATCAAGCTTAGATCCAATTTCATAGTCATAATCCTAGGCAATAACCTCATGGTCATGAATCATAGGTGATTACTCACGATTGTCCTTGTCTTTGTCATAGGCAATAGTCTTATGTTTACAGTCATAGGCATAAGCATAGTCTTATGTTTACCGTCATAGGCATAGTCTTATGTTCACCGTCATAGTCATAGGCATAGTCTTATGTTAACCGTCATAGTCATAGTCATGGTCTTATGTTGATGGTCATAGTCATAGGCATAGGCATAGTCTTATGTTCACCGTCATAGTCATAGTCATGGTCTTTTGTTCATGGTCATAGTCATAGGCATAGGCATAGTCCTATGTTCACAGTCATAGGCATAGTTATGGTCTTATGTTCATAGTCATAGGCGTAGTCATAGTCTTATGCCATTAACAATAGTTTCAATGTCATAGGTATGATAATGTTTGATTTACAATGTGAATAGGCCCAAATTGATTTCAAAGCAATATTCCCAAAAACTCAGGATCCAAGATGAACAAGAATAGATACGAATCAATTATCATACATAGATCCAATTCCAATTTACAACATGTCTATATTAAGTTTATAGTTTTTATCTAAAAGTAACCGGAACTTATAGATCGTGGTCTAAGAAATTGAGATGCATAAGTCAAGTCTAGAAATTTGTCGTTGAATCGTTGAATCTTGCTTTGATTGTAGAAGCAAATCCCCAATTCCTAGCCGTAGTCTTCAAGAAATATTCTTCGCGATTTATTTTAATTTAATTTAGAGGAAGAAGAAGCCATGTCCATCAAGAATTTAAGCAGCATAAGGTTAGAGAAGAATGGTGTAATGAGAATGAGGCTAGGAGGTTGTTTATATAGGATTAGGCAGACGAATCTGGACATAAAACGAGTGTAAATATATCAGAATGCATCTGGTTCAAAAAGTGGGTTCGGGAGGCAGGTCGACCCCCAGGTCGACACTATGGTCGACCTGGTTCCTAGGAGGTTGACACTATGGTCGACCCCCAGGTCGACCTGGTCCATGGGCGGGAATTTTCCCGTCCAGCCTGTTCTGGGGTTTGAATTCGAATTTCGAGCTGTTTTTTATTCTGAAAATTCCTGAAACTTCAGAGGGTCATATCTCCCTCATACGGACTCCAATTCTCGCAAACTCGGACTCGTTTCCAAGCAGAATTTCGAGACGAACATAATGGCGCAACCCGTTTCCCCTGATTCTTATTTTAAAATTTAATTCTGCCTTGATTTATGGTTTTAACACGTTATTAAAATTCGGGTTGTTACAAGTGTTTTGTAACACTTTCCATTACAATAAATATTGAATATAATATAGTTCAGGAGATAGACAGATAGTTTATCCACTAAGTACTAGTTTGAAGTGTCCAGTCCACTGACATCAACAGAAAAGAGCTACACTAACATATCTAGACTACTGTAAAGAGGGACCATTAGTCTCCCTTATCTCTACTAATGTTAGCATTAGTACAAGGCCAATGACATGCCTGACAATAGAGAAATAAGTTGTGAGACGTGGATCGAAGGATCTCGAAAGCGGGGCATACAAGTATTTCCTATCCCAAAAAGGCTGAATTAGCATTGCCCAGTTACGTCATCCATCAACACCCAATGTCGACAAAAAGAAACCTTCACCATCAATTTGATACCACAAATGATAAGATTCTCTTTCATCTCCAATGAATAATAGGAATTTGTCATCTATTGGGTCATATCTCATTTCAGACGCTGGATGGGCCCATGTCTTCTCTATGGAAACCCAAATAATCTTCTGATCAATAGGTTTGACAACTGGAGTGGGAATGGTTGACGCATAGGGAGTAAAACTAAAGATTAAACTAGTAATATCCAGGGAGATACAAGGAGAGACAGAAGCCGCGGGCACTAGAGGCTTCAGGACCCATTTCAAAGTCGGCCTGGATAACTGGATCTTGGTAGGAGGAACTAGAGTAGCAACTCTTAATATACACGTGTCAGCTATATGACCAAATGAATGACGATTGATACACATGTCCGGTTTCCATTTATATTGCACTTAAACCTCCATCTCTCTACCATGTTCTATGCAAACTTTCGAATTAGACGGTAACAACTATTTATTAGTGATTTCTATTAACGCTCTAGCATAATGCATACTGTTACGCACTTCAGTACTAGCGTTAAAACTTTTAAACTCATCAATAAGGCTTGCCAACCAATTTAAACAAAGTAGATGTTGAAGGATGGGAGGATATGCGTGAAAGTGGCCCAAACCTGAATAGAGAGGATCTGTTCTTTTGCACTGTCGACCACGTGACACCAAGATGTGATAATTAGTGGCTTGCCCGATATAAGGGGAAATGACTCGAGAGCATGAAGTTTATCCAAGGTATTGGAGAATTTGCAGTAGTACATTGAGTTGGAAACCTGCACATGAAGCCTACCAGTGGAATTCCAGGCCCTTATGCAATACACGAGTACATCAGAGTACAAAGGTAGTGCAAAGTCCAAGAAGAAACCAACAAGGTGATCGAACCACATGCTCAGCCCTTTATCTGCAACTTTAACAGGTAAGAAACCAACTCCATCCTTCTCAGCTATTTCAAATGTTTTGGGAGTTTAATTTCCTGCATTTTTTGAAAGAGCCTTGAAAAATGAAACCCAGTCAGGCTTAACCAATTTAGTATTGCATTTGTAACCACGTACTGACCCAGGTTTAACAACCACGCCTATATCAAACCCTAGACAAAACACTTTTTATAACTATCTCACTGGTGTTAGATCATTCCCAACCCATGGTTGGGTTGGTAGTCCCATCGGGCTGGGTTGACACCCAACCCATCCCAATGGGAAGAAACACAGCAACCCCAATGGGGGTTGTTGTGTGTTTCTTAGTCGGCTTTCTAAAAGCCAGCTAAGAAAGTTATGCAAATTACAATCCTTAGCCATAGGATTGTAATCCGCGTGATGGTTTGGAATTAAATCCAGATTGTCGCCTTAGCCGGCCAAGGGAGGCATAGTCCGCTATGCACTCACTCCACCACACCATTTCTCTTCCACTTTATCCTTTTCCTCCTTCCTCCATTACAAAGTTTTCTTAAAAAATGAGACCTTTTGGTAGAGCATTAAGAGCTATGTGAGGTACCGGTAGTCGAAGTGGTTCAAATGTGCCTCTGGAAGAAGAGCAAGCTCCATTGAAGTTCAAGAGGATGATCCTATGGAAGAAGAAATTGAGCCTCCGCCACATCGCGAAGTTGACAGACGAAGTCAAGCTATAGAGGAAAAAGATCTTGATCCGAACATCATCCAAAACTTAAGGCTATGGAAAGCGCTCATCAATTTTCGTCTACTTCCAATCAATAAGGAGCATGTTAGCATGCGTGTGGACGAAGCTGTAAGTTTTTAACTTTTTAAAATGTTAAGTGCCATTATAGTGTAGAGTAGAAATAATATAACGACCCTTTTGTAAATAAGCGCAACGAGATGTACTCATGGTTCATGGCCAACTATTATTCGTTTATATTCTAATATTTGCGCGAACGACACAGCTGGCATCATACACACATTCTTTGGTGATATTGGTATTGGTGACTTCATTAATATGTGTTCACTTCACTATCATCAATATATTTTGCATTTTTAAATACATTCATTGAATTCTAAAAAATATTATTAATAGGTATAACAAGCCTGTTAAATTTGGATGTTCAGTTGGATGGTGCGCTAGCATCGTGTTGGTGGAAGACGTCCCACACATTTCATTTTGTGTTTGGCGAGTTAGACATCACAACTTTAGATTTCACAGTTCTTACTGGCATTTCAGTAGGCTTGGGGAAGACCTTACCTTATGATGAGTACTACCAGTGCTCATACATATTAGCGATATAATTTCCTCACCTAGACTTACAACATGCTTTGACTCTCGGAGCACAGTTGAGGAGTAGTGCTATTAAAAAATCCATCACTGATATAATTGATAATCCAAGGCAAGGAAACAATCTTTTAGAGATTGCACGAATATATCTTGTATACTTGATGACGTACCTTTTTTTCAAATGCATCAAACACCTTGCCTACTGGACATGTTGTTGTGGCAACAGATTTGACTTTTGATAGCACAATAGTATATGATTTGGGGACACCCATACCAACTTATCTCTATCGTTCTTTAGACCATCAGAGTGTTATACGAGAGAGGGGTACTTCCATATGTAGGTTTTGGTAGATTATACAGTATTGGTACTACAAGTACTTCCACAACATGACGTACCCTACACTAATCCAGCATTGTCACTATTTTGGGCTCGGGAGAGTCGTAGACCTGTACATGGTGGTTAGGCTCGACATATATTTTCCATGTCACGTAACCAAATTGAGTTATGCACGACCCGATGGAGTATTATATGACATTTATACAATGGTTCTCCATTTTTGACATATGACAGAGTCGTCCATTCTGCAATGCTATCGACGTATCATTTTCCTTTAGTTTCTTTTCCTCCCTTGGGGGTTGTTACTGGTACCTTGGGAAACGATGTTGGAGACAAATATTGGAGAGGGACCGAGTGCCTAATGATCCACATCCTGATACACCATATTTAGTGGTATATAAGGCACAATAGCTGATGGATGCTCGAGACTTCGGTTGGTACCCATGTGACCATTTCATTATTCCCACTCTTGATTATAGCGTTTTTTGGAGCCACTTTTATACACCGGCACACACGGCTCCCATGGTACATGCTGCAGCCATTGATTTGATTGGTCCTACAACTATCAGACCTGGCTTCATTCCACCTGGTTTACCTGACCTTACTCAGAGTACACAGCTATACCCAGCTCCATCGCAGCCGCAGGGAGAAGATGATTGGTGGAGGGTCACAGTACCTTGCGTCACAAGTGGAGATATTTATGTGGACGTGCCTCGCGTACCAGTTACTAAGTACCCTGATCTGGCTACTCTATCTTACAAGGATTTATATCAGATGCAGTTAGGGCTTAGACGGGTATAGTACACACAGCATAGCGTAGCCTGGATGATTTGATGGCTCATATTAACGAGCTTGCTACCACGGATGAGGAGCGATACAATCCCAGGATTTGGACTGGTTTAGACGAGGACATAGTTGGTCTTGATGATATTGACTTTGGTGATATGTAGATGTTGTTGTTGACATTATTGACCGTATTTTGTTGTTTCACTGTGACTTATCTTCTGTATCTGTGTTATGTAGTATCTTCTGGACTATGACTTATCTTTTGTATTCTATGTTATGTATTATCTTGTTGGGGATATGTACTAGGGGTGTTTAAGATGTTTTCAGTATTACGAAATTTTTTGATGGTGATATGTATTATGTATTTGGTTCAGAGGGATTTGTATTACGGATTGTGTAGTATGTATTATGTTTTTGGTGAGCTACATTATCATGTAATATGCATGTTTTAAGTAGTCGTTATGGTGTATAAAAGTTTCCATAGCGACTTTCTGCATTTTTTTGTGTACAAAAATCAAAACCTATAAAGCTTAAGACGTAATAATACAAACTAAAACTTAAGATACAACTAATGACAATAGATGTTAGCACGGGAATAACAACTAAATCGTAGGATACAACAGATTTAAACGCATAAATAAGTACTAAAACTTAAGATATAGTTGATGTTAACTTGGAAATAGTACTAGGAAACTAGATTTCACGTTCAATTTCTAGGGCTTCCACCGTAGTTCTAAGACGCCTTATCTCTTGTTCTAACTCGTACATCAGTCCATTCAAAGAAATCGCAGCCGTATGGCCATAATGAGCATAACTGGAGCCTACAACCAATATTTTTCCATCTTCCCTTGCTACTACCCGACTGCGTACCCATAGTCGCAGCCGACGGGGTATAAGTTAACCTCTTGATCGCTTGGAGGTTCGAAAACTGTAGCCGCTCGTATGTCTTTTTCATAATGAGGTTGAACCACTGAGAAGTGATCTATCACTTCTTGAGCTGTAGGTTCAGTAACAGTAGCCGCTTATACCTCTTGTTCATATGCAGGTTGAACTACCAGATAACTAAAATCAGGGACATAACCAACAGGTTATTGAAGTATAATTAGGCTCAAATCTGGGAAATCACGACGCACCTCCTCGTAGTGTTGCCTTGGTATTCGATAAGCCAATCAATATCGGTTCTTGAACTAGCTGTTAGTGGTTGACCTCAAGGAAAGTCAAAATCCATTGACGATGGCCATGAAGTCATTGTTTGTTATAACCTAAATTGTGGAGAACAAATAAACTTGTTTGAGTGTAGATTTATGAGCATTACCCATAGAGATACATAGTTGCTTACTATGCAGTGAATCAAACAATTTATGATGTGACTGGACACTGAAGGGAAACTGCTTTAAGGACTGACCTCCACTATTTGGTCTGACCGTCTACTATTGGGAATCTGCTTTAAGGACTGACTACCACTATTTGGTCTGACTGTCTGCTGTAGGGAATCCACTTTAAGGACTGACTTCCACTATTTAGTCTGACCGTCTACTGTTAGGAATCTTCTTTAAGGACCGTCCAGCATTATTTGGTCTGACCGTTTGACCATCCTTGTAGAATGTGCCTCCAAATAGTGTTAAAAAATGAGGATGACCCTTTATGTTTATCTCCTAACTGCCACAAAGTACAAAGGACCCATTAACTTTGACGATTTCAAGAGTCAAGCTTTACTTATTTAAGCATATAAACATTAATAAAGTAAAATACTTGATACATATGCTTCTAAAATAAAGATACAATCAGTAATAGACCTCAATTCAAACACACCCACTACTAACTTAACGATACAAGCATTAATACGACTCAATGCAAATACAAACCCTAACAATTTAAAGATAAAAGCGTACGAAACAGATATACCCTCTTAGACCATACTAAGTACATGTCCTCCACTAAAGGTTCCCATTATGCCTATTGTAATCCTCAATCCTTTTTTCCATGTGTTTCCTCTGCAATAGATTGAGGTTACTCAAGTTGCAGCTAATCATCATAAAATCCCCTGCCTCTTATTGCCTAACCAATTTTTGTCTTCTTAACTCCAACTCTTCAGCACATTCCATCTTTAATTGCTCTCGATCACATTGGCATTCTAAATCTCTTTGAGTCTCTCTCTCAAGCTTCCTTTGCTTCAATATACCTTTGCGTAGTCTGTTCGACGGTAGACAGACTCACTAATTTGTTCATATTGATGAGTATAATCAGTTGATGTTTTTTCTTTCCCTTAAACTACCCTGCTGGCCTTCCTTCGGCACTAGTGGTGATCGATGTTTCTTTCTGTCCAGCCGAGCTACCAGAGTTGACTTCCTCACCAATCTTCCTTGGTTGGAACATAAACTCCACCCTTTTCCTCTTGTCCTCCTGCGACAGTATGTCATAGCAATGTTGCATGTTGAATGGTTGGTTGTTTTGCCCAGCCAAATATAATGCATGTGCCCAATTAAGAAGTACATGAAAATAAACGTTACAACAAGCATAGAACAAAGAGGAAAACCACTACTTGATAAAAAGGCATTACTAAATCAATGTCGTTTGCCCCAGTTTGTTATCTTGAATTCAAACCCACCATTATTTCTTTCTAGCGTTGACAAGTAGTATTAATTCTTTTCCATGACTACTTCAATGAATCAACCGTTCAAGTTGAGCATGTTGAACGTCACTCGTTGAAAAAGTTGCAAACAAAAATCCAAAAAGAACTATCGGTTTGGCTAGTAGCTTTTCTTTTGTTTGTTGAACATTCAACTCAACAGCAGGATAGCTCAGCTTGCTCGTCTGCTGACCATTTACGGCCTTTCTTCATCTCGGTGGGAGTTTGATATCCATATTCCTCATTTAGCGTTTCATTGATGTTTATTCCTAAATTGCTCCCTTCAACACTATCAATCTGAGTATCTTCAATAGCCCACTCGCTATTACAAAATTGAGTATTCAAATTTCTCCTCATATTAGGAAGCGGATATGGAGACATTCTATGATTTTGGTTAGTAAGAGAAACATAATCTTGATCGAAATTGCAGTTTTGCTGAAATGTTGCGTTTTAAGACTAATTAGAATTTTGTGAATTCTGATACATGTATGAATTTTGTTGGGTATTGGAGTAATTTGGATTTTGAGGAGGAAAGAAGGAGGTGTTTTCAGAATGAGGCAGAATATGGCTTGGTTGTTGTTGCAATTGAAATTTATGGTCGAAATTCAATTTCAAAATTCGTAAACTACAACAGTGCGACTAGCTCGATTCTAACCGTATTTTAACTTCATATTAAAATTAATCCGATTTACTTCAAAATAGGTTAGAAATCCATTTAAAACATATATAAGACTTTTTCAAACGATGTTTAATATTTTCAACTTAAAATTCAAATATTTATTTTTAATGAATATTATATAATTATTTAATTGATAAAATATTCATATTTCCAAAAAATAACATTTTGAAAATCCAAACTTTCCAAAACCCAAATTAAATATTATATAAACCTAACAAAACATCCGGTTTGAGTTTAATATCTTCACCTATATAATTAAACTCAAACTCAATTTCAAAAACGAAATTGATTTAGCTGTTTTTAAACTTGAACATATCGTTTAATATCAAAACCTTGTTTAAATTAACTTTCACATTTACAAAGTTTTTTCGAAATCACTTTAATTTCATTTCTATCCAGTTTCGGATAGAAAACTCCAAATTTTATTTTTCAGCTAAATATAAATGAATATAATATTCATTTATATTATCTAATTGGCCTAAGACTTAACCAGTACCCGAATAATTCCATATATATAGGTGTGACATATGTGGTGTATTATACTATCACTATTAACAACTATAACAACATCTGTATCAATCATATCACAGCATAAATAAAACATGAGCATTTACGAACAATCAATGCTCATACGTGTATGAACAATGATGATAATAATGTCTATAAAAACCATAGAGAAAACATTCAACCATTCACAGAACATCCAATATAATTATAAATAATTGTAAATATAACTAAGGTAGTTCTAACCGAGGGTTCCACTCTACCTAACTTTATTGCAGGACTTTGACCAAACTGACAGATAGTGTGCGTCCCCTATATATATTTTCTTTCACCAAGATATATATATATGTTTCTTTTTTTACTAGGAGTGAGGAGCATAAGGGTTATGGCCGAGCAAGGGGGCGGTGAAGGATTGTATGAACATGGGGAAGGGAGGGTATGGAGGTGCTGGCGGTGGTGGTCGGTGGAGGTGGTTGGTGGCATCTGGGATGGAGTGGTCCGAGAAAGGGTGATCCGTGGAGGTAGTTAGTGGTGTTGGGGATGGAGTGAGATGAGAAAGGGAAACTTAAGCAACAACTAGGAAGGAGGAAGTGAGGACGGGTGTTGTGGAGGCCGGAGGTGGACAAAGGAGGTAGGTGGTGGTCAGCTAATGTTCTTCTAATCGAGAAAAAGCAAAATACAATGCTAATTTGGAAAGATTTGTCAAATGGGATATAAGTTCTCTATAGAATGTAGTCACAAAGGATACATTAAGTATAATGGATAATTAAAAGGAAATATTTGTTTTATATTTTGTAATGTAACTTTATTATAAAAATTTGATACACTGTCATAAATTCAATAGCCTTGATATCAAATTTTTGCATTTGAATAGAATTTTGAAAACTTAAGAAATGTAACTGAGAAAGGAAAAATTTTAATGTAGCAAAAGAGAACAAGCATAGAAAAATTGCAACTTCAACAACTTGAAGGCAGAACTAAAATGAAAAAAAAATCCGAAAATGATATTCAAATTGGTTGTCTTCAGCACTATATACAAGAACCAGAGAATAAACTTAAAAATACTGAAGAAGATCAAGTTGAAAATTGAGAAAGTTGAAAGCAAAAAAGACAGAGATAATTACAAAACTGGAAAAATAATTTGTTAACTTGAAATTAAAAAAACTGACAGAACAAAAAAAGGTGAAGAAAGAGGAAAAATGAAGACTAACAAAATGAAATGGTTTTAGCGTCTCGGCATTTGATCTTAAAATAACACAACAAGTGCAACTGCTGAAAAAAGAAAGAAAGCAAGACAAAAGGAAAAATCAAATCTGAGAAAAAAAATAACCCCAAGCTCAATGGTTAGAAGAGTGAAAACAAGAGCAGTTCAAAAGAATGTTGAAGGAAAATTGAAAATGAAGAAATAACTAAACAAACGGTCTAATCAATGAAAAGGAAGTTCAAAATTGTAATATTAAAGGGGAAGAGAAAAGGAGTGAATCGAAAGAACCAACGGACAATGAAGAAGAAATCTATGAGAGTGATAACTCTGAAGATACAGTCACTCTAGTAGACGTGGATGCATACTCGCCAAGTAGGGAAGAGTATTATTAAAATGCAAATATCACAAAGAGCAAACTTATAAGTCTACTTGAAGAAAGCAAGAGAAACATAGTTCTTCCATTTTTGAAAGAAATGAAAATGGAAAGTAACAATTATATTATCATACATATAATTGCATTACAATTTCCTTAAAATAATACATATTAACTTGTTTACTCTTTATTTATAAATCATCTCTATGGCTTTTACGATAGACAGTAATATTAGAGGAGGGATTACAATAGTAAAATTAATGCTTGAAGCTGTATTTCTAGATCAATTTATAGATGGATATGCATATTTGTCTTTATTTTCTATTTTATACAATTAATATATAGTGGTATTTGATAAGATGGAAAGTTCGAAGATAAAATAGTATGTATAAAATGATATATGCACTTATCATTTTGATATAAAGCCAGTATCAAACAAACTATGGATAATTGTCCTGAAAAATATGGTGGCATACATGCTATGATGATAATTGTTATATTATCAACAGGAAATTTGAAAATAAACAGATATATTTGAAAGGATATATAAACCTATCATTTTGATATAAAGCCACTACAACACCTAAAAAAAGGAACATACATACTATACTAACACTCATATTAGATAAACTAAGAAAAATAAAGATAGAAAATATGCTCAAAATGATATATAAACTTATCATTTTAGTATAAAGCCGCTAACATAGGTATAATAATTTTATTTTCAATCAGATAATAGACTGGTTTGTTCAATAGTACGAGTTATATGAGCACAATTACATCTTCAACACAATAATGATGATAAGTCTAAGATTTTGCATAGTAAGGTTAAGTTTAAAACAAACATGCTAATAATTCATGATATAAAGAATGTTATCATCTTTGATCCAGATAATATGATAGAAGACATAATTCATCCTACAACGGAAACAGTTGTTCTAAATGAATATGCAGAAATCATTTTCTTTCTATTGCATTATATTAACCATTGGACACTTTTGACATTGGATTATGTCACATTGCAGTGGATATATTATGATTCAAATAAACCATGAACTAGATCTACAAAGATATCGAATCCTAGCTACATGTAAGCTCTTGCTTTAGTAAGTAAAATTCATATAACGTATCTATTATGATATACATGAAAAAAAATACTACAATCAACTATCATAATTAAAATTATTTTCATCTTATTTAGAAAAACAAGATTGAAAAAGTATTCCAAGAAAAATGGGAGAAAAACGAATCGTGAATAAAAGTTTTGGGTGAAAAGGAATAAAACAGCTACCATGCCAACTGCAAGAACCAAGCTCGTAGGTAAAATGTTCGACTATTTTTTAAACTTTCTTTATAATAGCTAAATAATTAATTATTACTAAATGCTTCAATTATATTTACAGGAATAATTGTGCATGGTTCATAATGATGAACATAAAAGATACATGATAGTGGAAAGCTGCCTGAGAAGTATGAAAAGGAGGAAATCGACCATTTCAAAGCAGAAATAGTGTTTTCGATCCTCAAAATTGTAGAAAATGATAATAAAGCAAAAATACAGCAGACCAAAGAACACTGTATTTCATTTAGAAGATGATATGATGTATAAATGAAGATAACTTCTTATTTTCTTACAAATTTCCGTGCTATTGATCTAAAAGCAACATTTGACTTATGTAAACTTTTAGTCTATTGGAATGTGTACGCTGGTAACATCATTTGTTTTTCATATTGATTGAAATTAATCATTTCATTGTCAAATTCTAATATTGTTGTTTTGTTTGCACTAAATACTGTTAAAATTATATATTGTTGGTTCCTTGCTTGTATTGATTTCAAAATAATCTGCAGTTATACCAGTAGTTCTCTAACATTGTATTATACCAAAATGATACATGAAACTATCATTATTTGAAATTTCTTTAATTATTACTATCGATGAATAGTATGCTTTAAATAATATATACACAATTATAATTTCTTAAATCATCATGAAATAGAACTTTTTAAATATTCAAAAGCATAATGTTATATACAACTTGCATAACATGTTGCTGAATATAAATAACTAGACATTGTTTCAAACATAAAAAACTATAAATCATATGACTCAAACATACACTATTATAAACATCATAAACAAACTAAGCAATATAAATAAAATGACATTTGCAGAAAGCATTAGTAGGTGGAAAAAAATAATACATCCACAAATCATAAACAGAGCTCAAAATCAAACCAAACATAATTCAGTCACTAAGACAACATTATTATAATATTCAAACAGTTTACAAATTCGAAATACATAGTGGAAGAAAAAATGCTAAATAAAAGTATCATTGTAATATAAAAAATGGTCAATGAGGAAAAACAAAGTAATAAACTTAAGGATTTCGAAGAAGCCTGACAATTCCTTTTGTTGTGCCCTATTGTATTACATTGGCCGCATTTATTTCTCTTATTCTAAGAGTAGCCAAAGCCACCACGTTTCATGGCATTGGGTCATTCTGCCCCTTTAACTTGTTTAGGAGGCTTAATAACAACATCATATTCAATTACACCTGGCTTATCAAAATTAGGAATAAGAGTAATAGCTTCAGCATATGAAGATCAAAAAGCATCAACAGTAAAGTAGTACTCCACGTAGTCATAAACTGATAACCTTGACTTATTAATACATTTAACTGTGCGAGCACATGGAAATCTGGTAACTCTCCATTGACTACAACTGAAGATCAAAAACTTGGGACTTTGGCGATTTCACTTCAAAAACAAACTTTGAAGACTAGAATACATCCCAACCAAAACAGTTATCAACTAATTATGATAAACATTGCTCCATAACAGGACAAAGAACCGTATTCCATAATTGACATTCCTCTCTCCTTCTATCCATCTACTCCATTATTTTCACTCGAATACTATCGATTATAGCAGTAATTGGCATAATTCTATTTTCCAAATCCACGGGTTAAAACTTTCGGCAACATTAAAAGAATACTCACCATAATGTTTGCCTTCAAAAAACAAATTTGTAGAATGATCAAAAGTTTTATCTCTTAAAAAATTATCTGCAGCAGTACAGCTAATTTCCTTAAACTTATCAACATATCTATCAAAATAATAAGTAGTAGAAGCTTTTGCACAAAGCCTAAACAACTCAATAATTGATGAATCACCTTTACTATCCTTAACATCAATACCTATGAAACGCCTACGTTGCACTTTCGATACTTCGAGCAATGTAAGGAGAACATTTAGGAGGAAGAGAACTAAAACTACACATAACCTGTCGTATATCACACAACACATGTAATGAATATAATATTAAAACATACTGATATAAATCAAGAGAGATAGTAAATAATTGAAATGAATCCTAGAAATCAGAGTAACAGATTCAAAACGGCAAACTACAACGTCATAAAATTATTAAAAAAATGACTCCAATAGAAATTGTCTCTAAGTAGAATGATAAAGATACTACTGAGCCCATAGTAGTGAACAACGAAATAATATAGGAACATATGACAATATATGGATAGTCTCCTGCTTATCTACTATCAGTTATTCGTACTCGCTGCTAACTTGCCTTTAGTCTTCTCGTGTGAGAGCACCCAAAGTAATAAGAAATAAGCACAAAAGTCTAGGTCAGACAAAGTCTGGTGTAAGCAATAAAATCTGAAGTACAAAAAATAAACGTAACACACAATATGTTAAACCAAACCTGACATGTTCCTACATCCAAAGAGTAAACACAAAAAAGTATATACTAGTCTAATAAAATTGGTAATATGAGTGTATTCTACGTCTGAGCACTAGGGTGTCTAAACGTCTGCATCAGCACTACCTTTATCTATGTTAATGGCTCCTACATATAGTGACATCCTTAGGGTGATAAATAATTTAAACAAGCATAGCAAACATCATCCATTCTCACATTCACTCTCTCAATGCGTTGGATAAATAGTACATTTAGTTTTGCAATAGATGTATTATATCTGAGCTGAAATAGTCTACGTCAGACTGACAACCTCTGCCTTGTTGAGAATGAGCATAAGTAGTATTCAAAAGTCCTATGGATTAACCACCTATATCCAATGGGTGTTAAGGATTGCAGAATGGATCGTTATGGCAAAACTAACACTAGATGGGGGTTGAATAGTGTTTTTGAGAAATTCAACAAAATATTAAACTAATATGATCTACTACATGAATCACACACCATAAAGATAATCACAAACACAAATTCGAACACAAAAACAAAGATAAACAGAAATAAAATGCAGAAAAGGAAAGAACACAGCAGATTTTATATTGGTTCGGATTACTCCTACGTCCAGTCCCATGCAACATTGGATTGCGTAGAGTTTTATTATTATATCAATATCCAAGTACAACCCCTTGATTTCACGACTGCAATGTTAACACCGATTCCAAACCCCCTTGATTTCGCGGCTACAAGGTTAATACCGCTCCGGTTCTTTAATTTCACGGCTACAAGGAAACACTGTTTCCCAAACACTTCCCAAACAGTTACAATAACCCTATAACTCTTCAATAGCACTTTGATTTAGAGAGTAATGAGTAGAGAGTGAAAAGAGAAGAAGTTTTATATAAATAGAATTGAATTCGGCAGAGTATAAGTGTAGAAATCATAAAATTAATAAATAATAATGGTGTAGAGAAAGGGGATGAAGATGGAGAAGAAGAATGATAAAAAAATCAAAATCAACCTCTATTATAAGATTTGAAAGGTTGCAATGTTTCTAGAATGCTACAAATAGTGAAAAGAAACTTCTTTTGAAAATTGAAAATATGACAATTATACGTAGACTTGTCCAATTATGTATGTCAACATATCATAGTTCAAAATTGAATTTTTGAGCATTTTTCAAGTGTTTTGATATATATATATATATATATATATATATATAATTCTGGAAATTCTTAAATTAAAACATAATGTTATAAATAAATATTATAAAGTATAAAACCATATGAAAACATAAATATAACTTATATACATATATTTATAAAATTATAAAGTATAAAACTATAAAAATATAAAGATATAAAAGTGTATAAATATATATAAACTTATCAACTCTAAAAGTTGAATTAAAAAAAATTAACAAAAATCGAAAATAGAATTTGAGAATAAAATTTGAAAATCAGAAATTGAAAAATAGAATTTGAATTTGAACCTGGGGTGGTATTCAGAGTCTTACATAATATAGACTCTATTACTATATTTATCTTGAGATCTTGAAATCTTGGTTACTCATGAGTCTTAAATCTTCTCTAAATTGTGAATCTCTTAAACTCTTAAACTGTACAGTCTTCAATACTAATTCCTCTATACAAATCCTGCATATATATATATTCAAAATAAAGGTGTTAGTATATATTTTATAATCAATTGATATTGAAATAAGGTTGTTGTAATCAAAACTCCATTCTCCAACAATCTCCCCTTTTTTGATGATGACAACCTTAGTTTATAAAATATCATACCTGTTCATACTTGTTAATGATGATCCTTCAAATACTCCCCCTGTCTATATGAATCGTATAAACTATGTCTATATTTTATAATTTCTCCCCCTTTGGCATTATAAAAAAGAAATTATAAAACTGCTCCCCTAAATCCTATAATTATCTAAATAATTATTATACTAAAGTAAAGTACTCCCCCTTAATCATAAATCTATCTATATATATATATCCTATAAAATACACCCCCTAAATTTATGATTATACAATAATCAATACTAAGTATCAAAGTATTACAATTACATATGTATTATGTCATATATACAAACCAAATTAAGCACACCACACCATATGTCTAATATATACAAGTTTTATTTCAATCAATCCAAATCAAACAAATTCAAACAAATTAAATCATACCAAATAATCAAACGTTTCTTGGGACTTCTACCCAACCGTCTTCTCCAAAGATTGGATCCTTCTTGATGTCCTCCTAATCTTCATCTTCTTTGGTTGGTGGTGCCTTAGCGATATTGTTATCTTCATCTCTGAAATGAGAGGATATTAGCCACCGAATTACATCAAAATGCTTCTCTTGTTGTTCAAACATCTTTATTTAGCTTAGTTCAAGATGACGCTGGTTTCGTAGAATTATAGAGAGAATGTTCTTGAAGGAATTCAATGTTTCTTCAAGATTTTCATTTAGATTATGAATTGGATATGCCATAGTTTTGATAAGAAATGAATAGAGAAGAAGGAGAAATGAAGTAATGAAGTTTTGTGGAAGAGATAGGGTTAAATAAGGTCTGGAATTCGTTGGATTTTGAATGGACATGAGTTAGTTATTTAACTTTAAATTTTGAAAAGATTTGGAAATCTGGCAGTTATATGCCTATACATGTAATTATGTATGTCAACATACATGTAAAAAAATTTCAAATTTTCAAATTTTGAATCTTTTGATCTTCTAATATACTATATTTAATTCTAAAGTTTTTGCAGTAACTTAAACATTATTTTAACATAAATAAAACTCCATTTATTACTTCATAAAAAGAAAATACATCCAACTAATGAAGACACACTAAATACGAGATTTGAAAGCAAGTACAAGCAAATATTAAAGATAAATAAAATTAGATAGGCTAGTTTTCAGCGGACGATGAGGAGGAAGATGAAATTCCAAGCTTTCTTCCTATCTTGCTAATGAACTTGGACATTTGGAAAGATTCTTTTTGAGCTTCTTTTGATTGTTGGTGATTTTCACTTGATTTTAAACAATCATCTCTCTGGAAATGGTTCTAATGTTGATGGGACACTCAACACTGTCTAAAGAAGTTTCTTCTTCTTTAACTTCCATAGGTGCTTGTTCTTGTTGCATTCGAGCTTGTTTGGCTTTGAATGTCTCATATGGTTCGAAAGTGAGAGAAATTTGCATGAGATATTTGTTTGATAAGCCAAACACCTTTCTTGGCACAAATTATTCTCTGTGAAGATCAACTCCAAAGTATTTGAAAATATAAATGAGATAAACTTCATAGTAAAGAGTGTTCTCTCTTGATGAAGTTTCTATGGGCTTGAATTCTCTTAAGATCACGTCGGCCTAGTTGATGTCATAGCCACCAATAATAGAAAAGAGAGCCTTTTGAATCTTGAGAGTTGGGTTGTTAAAGTTTCTAGAACGGGGAGTGATAGTATGTTGAAGGAGAAGGTTAACAATTCTTGTTTTTGGACGGAAAAAGCGATTCTTGAAATTCATTTTAGCATCGGTTTCAAATATGTCGTGATAGCTTTCTAAATCGGTTTCATCGGTTTTAAAATCTGAAAAATCTGAGCCCGTGCTTCTACAATTTAAGATAGTGCCCAAGATTTCGGCATCAAGAACCACTTGTGTGCCTTTGACGCTACTCCAAATTTGATCTTCGTTGCCTTCATAAAATCCGCAATTAAGATTCGCACAGAACATCTTGACAAACTTAGGATAACACACTTTGTCGTTATCCCGAGAGGCAATTAGACTCAAGACTTCGTTGTGGTTGAAAAGTTAGATAAGATCATAGGAAGGAAAGTCTCCAAAGGCGGCAAAAGCACCCGTATTAACTTTAGCATTTGCTACATAGTTAACATAGGTTTTGATAACTTCTTTGTTATTATGAAGATAACCTTTGATGGTTTTGGTTAACTTCAATTTCTGAGATGAACTTGAGGAAGCCATTGAAATGATTGTTTTGAAGAGTATAGATATGAAGAATATGATTTGAATTGTGAATGAAATGGTAGAGAAAACATATATATATATATATATATATATATATATATATATATAGAAAGAGAGAGAGAAATTGAATGGACATGAATTGAGTAGACACAACTTTTCAGAAATCAATGATACCTTTTCAGACCTTGGGAGTTGGTGAAAAGTTGGATGGAAGTTTGAAATTTTAAAATTTGAATTTCAAATTATTGGCTAATATGTCGACATACAAACATATGTATGTCGACATTTACGCTTTTTTTCAAAGGTCACTTTGTTTTTGTGATTTGTGATTTAAATTTTCGATATATATGTCAGGTTTAACGATTTTCTGAAATAATTCTAATCCTAGCAAACATCCAAAAAAATTATTTTTAATTTTTTATTAACTATTATTTTATTATTATTTTGAATTTCAATTTTGAATTCTAAATTTCAAGTTTGGATTTTTGAAGTTTAATTTTTTAAATTCAAAACAAATAAGGCAAACAAAACAACCATTCAACCAAATAAAATTTTAAAAATTAATTAAGGCATACCCAGTTTTTAGATCCTTTTCTTCGAATTTTTCCGAATTCTGAATTGCCGTAAGCACATATTTGAATTTCCAGTTTCTGGCTCTTCATCACTTGATGATGAATCTGAATCGTCTAACATTGTTGCATATGCTTTCTTTCTCTTCTTTGATGAATTGTTGTTGTTCGTTTGTTGAGTCGATTTATTTGGATATGGACACATTCTCCTTATATGGCCTGGTTTGTTGCAATTATAACATTAATCATAATTTCTTCTTGAACTTCCTTGATTATTAATTTGAGAATAATTTTTCCTTTACATTTCAGAAAATTTCTAAAATGTCTTTTCATAAGGGTTGTTTCTTCATCATCTTCACTACTCAATTCAGAATTATTTGTTGTTTATTTAAATGCGATGGATTTCTTCTCAGTCGGCTTGTTTTCCTTTCTTTTCTGTAATTGGACTTAAAAGACATCAGATTCCCAATTAACTCCTCAATCTTCATTTCACTGACATTATTGGCTTCTTTAATAGCTAATGCTTTCTGGTCCTATTCTAGAGTCAATGAATTCAATATTTTTCTGACTTGGTCTTCTTCAGAATAAGTTTTTCCAAATGTTGTTAACGAATGCAATATCTCTTGAAATCTACAATACATATCAGAGATAGATTCATTATCATTCATTTTGAATAAATCAAACTGATTAACTAGCATTGAGATTTTAGTTTGTTTAACTTTACTAATTCCTTCACGAGTAATTGTAAAGTTCTCCAAATTTCATAAGCAGTTTTACATACTGACATTCTATTAAACTTATTCCTATCTAATAAACAAAACAACATGTTCATGGCTTTAGAATTGTTTTGTGCAGCAGCCTATTGTTCATTTGTCCATTGTGTAAAAGCAGTTGTGGGTTCAACAAACTCATTCTGTGTACTATTCCATGAGTCTAATCCTACTGATTGTAAATATATTTTCATTCTATATGCCCAATATGAATAATTATTACCGTTAAATGGTGGTGTTCTAACAGTGGACTGACCCTCTATAAAAGAACTAAAATTATTACCAGTGTTGGTTGCCATTATAACTATTTTTCATAAATCAGATTATGAACTTTTTGAAAGACCTTGCTCAGATACCCATTGATAAGGATTGCGGAATGGATCGTTAAGGCAAAACTAACATTAGAGGGGGGTGAACAGTGTTTTTTAGATATTTATCAAAATCTAAAACTAATATGATCTACTATATGAATCACATACCATAGAGATAATCATAAACACAAATTCAAACACAAATAAAAAGATAAACATAAATAAAATGCAGAAAAGGAAAGAACACATCGGATTTTATACTGGTTCGGATTACTCTTATGTCCAATCCCATGTAATGCTGAATTGCGTAAAGTTTTATTACTATATCAATATCCAAGTACGACCCATTGATTTCACGGCTATAAGGTTAACACTGATTCTAAACCCCCTTGATTTCACTGCTACAAGGTTAACACTGCTTTGGTTCCTTGATTTCAGGGCTACAAGGAAACACCGTTTCCCAAACACTTCCCAAACAATTACAACAACCCTATAACTCTTCAGTAGCACTTTGATTCAAAGAGTAATGAGTCGAGAGTGAGAAGAGGAGAAGTTTTTTATAAATAGAATTGAATTCGACAGAGTATAAGTATATAAGTCATAAAAATAAGAAATAATAATGGTGTAGAGAAAGGAGATGAAGAAGGAGAAGAATGATAAAAAAAATCGAAATCAACCCCTATTTATAAGATTTGAAAGGTTTCAACGCTTCTGGAACATTACAAATAGCGAAAAGACACTTCCTTTGGAAATTGAAACTATGATAGTTATATGTCGACATGCCTAATTATGTATGTCGACATATCATAGTTCAAAATTTAATTTTGGAGCATTTTTCAAGTGTTTTAATATATATATATAATTCTAGAAATTTTTGAATTAAAACATAGTGTTATAAATAAATATTATAAAGTATAAAACCATATGAAAACATAAATATAACTTATATACATATATTTATAAAATTATAATGTTTAAAACTATATAAATGTAAAGATATAAAAGTGTGTAAATATATATAAACTTATAAACTCTAAAACTTGAATTTAAAATCAAAAGAAAAATAGGGAAACTTAGTAAAAATTGAAAATAGAATTTGAGAATAGAACTTGAAATTTGAAAATCAGAAATTGAAAAATAGAATTTGAATTTGAACCCGGAGTGCTATTCAGAGTCTTACATAATCTAGACTCTATTACTATACTTATCTTGAGATCTTGAACTCTTGAAATCTTGATTACTCATGGGTCTTGAATCTTCTCTGAATTCTGAATCTTTTGAACTCTTAAACTGTACAGTCTTCATTGCTAATCCTTGTATACAAATCCTGCATATATATATACACACTCTAGATAAAGGTGTTATTATATATTTTATAATCAATTAATATCGAAATAAGGTTATTGTCACCAAAACTCCATTCTCCAACAACGGGAAGCCTCCGGACTGACTTACAACCTACATCAGGTCGAAGACTCGATAGACGCACAAGCCTTAAATCTTCAAGTACTCACCCAAACCTATATATTAATAATCTCTTTACATAAGTATCTCCATCGTAGAATAACTCTGGAACTGTCTTCTTACTCCGTATCAAGTTTTCTAGTCAGGAACTACCAAGACAACTAGATCTGTCATCCAACCGTGTTCCCTAACCTTCTCTTGAAAACTTTCCCACCTTGACATTGTATAATGTTCTGCTCTACGAGTTCAACTGGTCATTATTGGATCGTATGAGATCATCGATCTGAACCATCCCACGTATACCACTCCAAAATGCTCAAATATGAAGTTTCTTCTATTCAAAGTTACTCTCTTACAAAATGTAGAGCTCGTCACCATGATTCCAATGCAAAAAACCACGTCCAAAGCGAGCTTCATACGCAAAAGTTATGTCCATTTGAAGTTGACTCGAAGTTGGTATATTGACTTGGATTTAAGTAACGCTATCCAGATTTTAGGGAAGGCCGATCTGAATTTTAGGGGAAAGCCAATCCAAAATTTAAGGATGGCTGAACCAGAATTTAAGGAAGCCGAGCCGAATTTAAGGAATACCGAATCGAACTTGTTTTTTTTACCATATCTCCTTCATTTTCGATCCAATCGACTTGAAATTTGAAAGGTAGGCACCCCAAGACATTTTCTAGCTCCCACAAAAATTTCATCCAATTCTGGGCAACTTTAAAGTTTGGTCGATCTGAACATATTCGACCATAACTCCACTATACGAACTCCAAACGACCCCAAATTTCTCACACAACCTTTGGAGATTTTCCAGCTTGTCTTATCCAAATTGGGTGTGATTCTGAGAAATTTTGATTTGTCAATTTTCTTCGCAAATCCATAGTTTTAGGTCTCCATTCATAGGCCTTTTTCAAACATTTAGCCACAACAAACCAAATGTAAAATCTCCTAAAATGGAATACAAATAACATATAATAATAACCAATTAATCCTACGATTATATATGGTCTAGATTTAAAATAAAAACTATAGATTTGCACAGATCTGCAAGTGTTTTCATAGGAAATGTTATCACATTTTCCTAGCCTTTTAAATTCATAGTTTTAATCCAAAGTTATAAATTCCTAACATGTTAAATTTTTACAAAATTACTTTAAGATTATGAAATTTAGAATTTTGTAAATAAGATTAAATCACCCACCCGTGTCTTTGAAATCTCAAATTTAAAATTAACTACAGAATCTGAATAAATCTCTCCTCCTAGTAGCCACAGATCTATTTCTCTAGTCTGGATCCATCAACCTCTATATTTATATTTAAGTTTTCTTGGAGCTTTCAGTTTTACATGAAGAAAAATTTGTCGTAATAGAGATAGGAGCTCTAGGAAGAAGGAAAGGGAAAATGAAATGACAAAAATGAGTTACAGTAACTCTTTCCAGCCCTTTATCTCCCTAATCCCGAAATCTACAGTGGACCTTCCTGAAAGTGGGCACAGATGGCTGGAAACGAGTAGTTTGTATCTTGAAAATCATTCAAACATCCATATCTCCCAAATGATTTATCCATTTTCGACATATAAACACGCTGCGGAAAGGGAAACTATCATCCTGATCCAGTGGAAGTGGCTTTGAATAAGAATTCTACCCCGATAAAAAGTTATGGATGAAATAAGATTTTATCAAGGGTAAAATGGTCATAGAAAAATCTGTGAAAGATCCCGAAAATTAGAAATATCTTTAATAGCCATCTCTTAAAATTACAGAATGATACGACTTGGTATGAAAATAATAACTTATATTTATGCATTTAAAACGCTTAAAACTTTAGGTCGTTACATTCCTCCCACCTTTCGCCCTTAAAATTCCATAAATGAGTCAACGAGGGCCATCTGGCATGCCTAACAACCATGCAATAATCAAAAGTCAAACATGCATCCATAGCAGCTAAAAAGAAAAACATAATCCTATCCTAGCATACATGATTATATACTAAGGCACATTAATGATATCTCTTATGAAAGTAAAAAACGATAACATAAAATATTACTAAGTAAAGAGCTCTGAATGCAACTTCCTCATGCTCTCCTCAGTCTCCCAAGTTCAATCGTTCTCACTTTCGTTCCATTGAACCTTTACCACTTTCCTCCTTAACTACTTGTATCGTGTCCAACAATACGAATTGGTCTACAAGGCCCTGAAGCTTCTGGCTCAATTTTGATGCATCCAATTGATCCAGTGCAATGGTTGTATTAGGTCATGCACACGTTTCTACAACTGAGAAACATTGGATACATTGTGCACTCCTTCCACTTTTTGAGGTAAGTCTTTTTTTTGAAAAAATAGATAATATAATATAAGAAAAGGGAGAATCCAGCCATTCTCCAATGGCTCACAAAAACGGTTTCCACAGGAAGCAGAAACCGTGCACACACAAAAACAACGGAAACAAACAACAACAAAAAAAATCAAAAAACAACAAGACCGTTCAATGGCCTACCTCAACCAAAGCAGCAGTCTGGCCTCGAAAGCCACTGAAGACGGGCATCACTGACAGGCTCTGCCGAGACTCCATGAGACCTCACTGTGCAGGGACTCTCAACAAAGGCTAGCGTAGACGGTGATAGGCAAATCAAAGCCTTGGTGCTAACTTCCCTCTCATAGAGAATCGAATAACACTTCTTAAAGAAGAAATCTTGACAAACACTGCATCACCAACATAGAATTCAAAATCTCTACGCCTTTTATCAGCATAGCTTTTCTGTCTTTCTTCGGAAGCCTTCATCCAATGCAGAATAAGATCAATCTTCTTAGAAGTCTCCCTCACCATCTTTTGCCTAAGTATCAGTTTGTTGCCCGTCTCCAACCAACATAAGGGAGCATTACACCATCGTCCATGCAATGCCTAAAATGGTGCCATACCAATGCTCGACTGATAACTATTGTTGTATGCGAATTCACAAGATGAAAATGATCATCCAATGAGCCCATAAAGTCTATTATGCATACAAGATCTTCTAAGATACGATTCACTTTCTCGGTCTGAGGGTGATAAGTTGTACTAAGGTGCAACTCAGTCTTTAGTGCGTCTTGTAAGATTATCCAAATCCCACTAGGGAACAACGAGTCTCAGTCACTCACAATACACATCAATATACCATGTAATCATATTATCCGTTTCACATACATACCGGTTATTTTGGATGTCTTCTTACTCGATTTAACAGTTATAAATCTAGCCCTCTTGGTCAACCAATCAATTATGACCAAAATGTTGTCGTACCCTTATCGGGTTCTCGGCATCACATCGACACATATTCCCACTTCCATTCGAGAAGTTCGGTGGCATCCAACTTCTGGGCTTCTTCTGCTCTGCCTTATCCAACTGGAAATTCACTCACTTATAGATGAATATTCCAACATACTTCTTCATTCCTTCACAATAATATGTCTGCTTCATATATCGGTACATCTTGTTACCACTGGGATGTGTAGTAAATCTTGAGTGATGACGCTCCGAAAGCACTTCATTTATCAAATCTCCACCTCTTGGACAACAACCTTCCCTTCTTACGGAGCCAACTACTTTGATTATATTATTACTAATATATATCCCCTGACTCAATCCCAGACTCGACTTTAGCGATTATCCCAACCGACTTGGAATCACTCTTTTGACTATCCCCAATTCTCTTGATCAAAGTAGGTTTGATATTCAAGCTTGCCAACATCTCTGGATCCAACTCACATCTTTATCAGAAATCATAATAAGCAATTTGCTTCCACTCAATAAATATGGCCCCTAAACTGGCATAACTTTAGCTAAAAGCATCAGCGACTGCATTGCATTTCCCTTGTGTATACGCTATTCCAAAGTCATAGTAACTAAAAACTCTAACCACTACTACTGGCAAAGGTTAAGAACCTTTTGTCAAAATAGGTACTTTAATGACTTGTGATCGAAAAACAATTTGAATCTCTCTCCTAGAAGATAGTGCCTCCATTTCTTAAGTGCAAACACAATCGCTGATAATTTCCTAGTCATTGGTAGGATAATTCTTATCATGCGGTTTTAAATGTCTGCTAGCACAAGCTACCACCTTTCCTTTTTGCATTAGTACCACTCCCAATTAGGTACCGCAAGCATTTTGTATACTATCATCTCCTCATTCCCACCTGGAGTAACCCATACTGGTGCACTTATCAACTTTTCTTTCAGACTTACAAACGCATGCTGTAATACCCCACATCCGTTAGTGTCACTCACAAAGGGAATGCACTAAGTTCTGTGAAGTATTATAGGTAAAAGATGTAGATAAATTACAAGACAGATAAATAAAGCAGCGGAAAAGTGAATAAAACTTTATTTCATTTATAACAGCTTGTACAAAGATTGTTTTCCAACAACAAAGTATCCATCTTGTTTAACAAAATAAAGAAGCATAAATATACAATGATATTCCCCAATAAAACATCAGCCAGCCATAGCGGTGGAAAAGAGAGTCCAAAGCAGCACATCAAAGAGTCTTCAAGCTTGGGAAGAGTAACAGGTCCATACAAATCTGAGCTATTCCCTCCCTGACTACCTGGGGGGAAAACGGAAGAAAAGAAGACGAAAGAAAACATAGAGTCAGACATAAAGCCTGGTAAGTCTAGTGGTGCTTCGGTATATGAATAAGGAAAAGGACATGACAGGCATAAAAATGAAAATGGGAAAATACCATAAACTAAGGCAAAGCAGTTTAGAATCGAAATTACTATCGCATCCCATACTAATCTCTGCACCACCTAACTAGTTTCTCAACTAGTAATAAAATGATAACGTGATCCCAGTCCCTGTAACTATGGTTGCCATCAGGCGCACATTTATTTATTACCTAGATTTAATCTAGGGTTTTCTATCGAGCGTTCCCTAGATACAGCTAGGGTTTATGCGACTTGTCTACTACTTCTCGGATTCAGGATTTATGCCACCTAGGTCCACTAGGGATTATGCTACCTGTCGAACGATGTCCCTAGTCTAGGACACACTACCTAGAGTGGTATATGTTCCTAGACTTTCCCCACGTACGTGTCGCGAATCGTTTATCGCTGTCTAGATGCACATGTCCTGAAATGTGCAACCCGAGTCCCGTGGCAGGGCTATTCTAGAAACATGGAACTCGGTCGGGAGCTTTCAGATATATGCCGATGCAGATGCTAAGGTCTGTTTTTCTACTATTGGTTATGGTCCCACATGACCCCTCCCTCAACTAATGAAAGGCAATCCAAGAATATCAAGCACGAGAACTATATTCTTGCCACCCTATGCCCCACTTTCCTATTGGCCAGCCTCACCCATAACTAGATAGCAAGTATATGTTCTATTCGGAGTTCTTTGCCTTTCTGCATGCGTACTACGATTGACTCAAGATGGTAGGTAGACAACGAGTCACTATCACAGGGCTACTGGTCTCGTCGAATCACGCTGGTCCATCCCAGCCTTTAGGTTGCCTTAAATTGCAACCAAGGCATACACTTGGTTCTCCTGACGCAGACCTTAACCTCTGTGAGCCCAGGCGGATCATCTGCAACCTCACAGAGGGATACAAAGAGTACCCTCACATCCCCCGAAGCTACGTGCTTCTAAACCCAGTCTGCTAGAGCCTTTTTTCGAAATCGGATAAATGTTTGCTCCTTCTCATGTACTTGTTAAGCGATGATCTACCATATCGGGTTATTCATCTATTATGGACCGGCTCAGTTTTCTTGACTAAGAATTATTACTTAGTTGTTCTCAACTAAGGTTTACCACTTAGTTTCTTTTCTCATAAATCTTGTTAACTAAGGTTTATCACTTAGTTTCTTTAACTAGGGATTTCAACATAGCTGCCGTTCTCGATTGTTTCTTAACTAGGGTTTACTACTTAGCCCTCTTTCTCATCAAGTTGGATTGGTTAAGTGTCATTAGTCAATTCAAGTTAGCTTAACCCATTCCTTTGTTATATTAAACTGGCTAAGTGTTATCAGTAGTTCATGTCGACTTAACCCTATCACAAACCAAGATATATTGGTTAAGTATTTCTTATTACTTAACCCAACCCATTCATCTTGTATTGGTTAAGTGTCCCTTTTTACCTAACCTTGCCCATCTGTTTTAGCTAACATGTTATAACGGTTAAGTGTTCCCTTAGTTAACTTAACCCTAACATCTGTTTAATTAACATGTTCTAATGGTTAGGTATTGTCCCTTCATGTTTCAACTTAACCCTGTTCAATTTATCACACTGTGATGGTTAAGTGTTCTAAGTTTACTTAACCCTACCCTCTAGTCCAGCTAACATATTAAATTGGCTAAGTGTATTTACTTAACCTTACCCACTTATCTAGCTAACGTGTTATAATGGTTAAGTATTCTAAATTTACTTAACCTCACCCACTTATCTAATTATCAGGTTATAACGGTTAAGTGTCCTGAATTTACTTAACCTCGCCCTCTAGTCTAGTTAATATGTTAAATTGGTTAAGTATATTAACTTTACTTAACCTTACCTTCTAGTCTTGTTAACATGTTAAATTGGCTAAGTGTTTTCTTAGTTACTTAACCCCTACAAGCCTTGTCTTGTTAACATGTTAAGCTGGTTAAGTGTTTTAGTTAACTTAACCCTACCATATGTCCTTAGCCTCTTAGAGCACCTGACCACTCACATTAGACAAATATTGCTACGGTTACTGGATGTGCCGGTCGGTTCCGGGCAGGTTTACACCGTAGTTCAATCTAACCTCGGGTCATTATTGGGCTCAATGCTTAACCACCCACATTGGATATGTATTGTTGTGACTACTGGACAGTCGGGCGGGTCCGGGCAGGTTTACATCACAACTCAATCCAACCTCGGGTTAAGCATACTCGTATTTTCTAGATTTACACTTTTTACTTATGTAAATATTTCATGTCACATGTTTTATTCCAAACTAATGGTACATAATTTATATCATTTATGGTCTTAACCTACTTCATGGGTTTTAGGCCTGTCGACATATTAACATACTTTAATTTAATAGTTACTCCCATCGTTACCCTCGCTCGATTATTCATATTAATCGTATGAAGATATTGGGCCCACTAATAGGCCCAATCCATAAACAAAATAAGGAAGGGAGCATAGGTTCAATGAACCTATACTATGAAATTTGGCCTAAACATAGTTATCGATTAGCGTGTGACATAAAGTTGTAACTAGATAAATAAGGTGATCTCGCATAACATGAATCACAACATTGCATAACATGTCACAAACTTGCACATGAATATTGGATCTAGTTAGATAGGTGTCATGTAAATCATAAATTCTGGACTATTATAAAGATATAACATGGTATAACATGGTATAGCATAATAGGTATCACATGAAATGGCGTACTTTTAGACTTGTTTAAACATGGTTTTATACACATATAACTAGACATAATGTCAAACACCAAACTAGCATAAAAATGTCCACTTTTTGACATAACCCAAAGGTGTAAACTAACTTTACATCAAGTAGCCTATTTCAACATGAAGCTAGTATAATTTGTGTAACCAAAAGGTACTTGCATAAACCCAATTATCACTTGCAATTAAACATAATAACGTATACAAAGGTTTTGAGTCGTGCAGGCATAAAAGGTTTCAACTTGGAACATGTTTACATGAGTCTCAACTTAGGCCTAAAAAGAATATATGCTAACCATGTTAACGACATAACATAAAGATGTCAATTCTAGTTTTTACTACAAACTTGCAAGTGATATTTTCATATACAAATGTCAATAGGTTCGCATCAACCAATTTATGCCATGAATCCCCAATACAAAATATGACATAATCAACGCAATACACAGAATTTACATCAATATTGTACGATAGTAAAACCCCAATTTCATTTACATCGAATCACATCGCAATTTCTATTCATATTCAGAAAAACCACTATACTTACAACGGGCGCTGAAACTTGTTTTCTGGTTTCTGTTATTCTGAAACTGAGATGCGCTCCTTTGGGTAGACTAACGTTGCGTTGATTAATTTTGATTAAACTTTTATCTTCTTCTTAATTTGATTCGTCTCTAAGCTTTAGTGTTGGCTTGTCTCTAGGCTTTCTAATTGACGGCCATTCCTAGTTCCTTTCCAGCAGCATGACGGCTTTAGTATTCTATTATTTGTGTGAGTTTAGGGTTAGACTTGAGTTGTATTTATAGAATTTCAATCTAATTAGAGCCGTCGATGAAGCTAGAGTGAATCCAGACCATCCATCTAAAGAGAAGCCAATCAGAAAGTGACATGTAAGCCCTAGTGACTCAGCCAAGCCTCAGAATTCGACCAGACCCTGACCAGGCCAGCCAGGGCCTGACCAGCAGGTCTTTCAGACCTGGGCGCACTTGGTAGGTGCGCCAGGCTAAAATTGTACTTGCGCACTTCCCAAGTGCGCCAGTTCAATTTTGTTCTGGCGCACTTCCCAAGTGCGCCAGTGCATTTTGACCCGTTTTCTGGTTTTTTGGCCCAACTTCGTTCGTCCATATCTTCTTCATACGATATCCGTTTTACGCAAACTTGGACTCTATCTCAAGCAGAGTTTCGAGACGAACGCAATGGCGTAACCCGTTTCCCTTAATTCTTTCATTTAGAATTAATTATACTTTAATTTGTGAAGCTTAATGTTATAGAATTACGGGGTGTTACATTCTCCCCCTCTTAAAAGGATTTCGTCCCCGAAATCTTCAAGTTAGGAAGAACGTGCCCTACCACCCAATCACCCATCTACTCAACCATTCAATCACAAGCATTCATTGTCCTTAAAAATATTTCTAATGCTTTCATGTTCATATGCGTAGTGTGTGTATATGTCTTTATCTAATGCAAAATCAGGCGGTCTACCGATTCAGTTGACCTCCTTAATGCAAATTATGTCAGTGCTATGCGTCCAATCATGTATGAAAGCATCCCTAGTTATGTAAATACTACATGTGTGCATAGCCATTCATCCATATGCAACATCCATATGATAACATCCATATGACAACATATCAAGTTAAGTCTGTTAAGCAAATACATTTATATGAATGCAATACGAAAGTGACTAAGTCGTTCTAGCGCATATGGTGTGTATATGCATCCACGAGCAACCACTTGCAACCATCAATCATAACATGTTTCAAATACATGTTTACATCCATTGGCTTCTACCTAAGCATCGATGATACGTCCTAGAGGATATACCTTAAAAGCTGGAAACAAGTAGGCATAAAACTCCTAGAGAAAGGATATACCCTTAAGAAAAAGGGTATGATGCACGTATCGAGTCTTCAATCCTCTAAGTCGCATCTTCTTGAGCTCCTCTGTACCGTACCGTATCTAGTTAATTTTCACGATTGTGAAGCTTCTTGACCTCCATTTCCAAAACTGTCATTGATCGGATAGCTGGCTTTTCAATGTCAACTGGGTATATGTGGAAGTCTATCCCGCGTTTTATGGGTAAACCTCTAACCTAATCAAAACATCTGTGTGCTCATGGACTATCCTAATGGATTGCAAATCGTCGATAAATGTATTAAGCGATTCTAAATAGCTAAGCCTAACTGATCCTTTTAGGGTCACATAATCTCGAGGGTATTTCCAAGGAAAGTCAAAAAGTCTAACTTTCGGAATTACTAGCCAACCAACCCATGCCTAGGATCAACTCATAGCCCATGGAACCAAAACATTATGCTTAAATTCAATATTAATGTGGTCGTTCTCAAATCCCTATATACCAAAGGTAAATGGGCCAAACCACCAATTTGGATCTGAGACTAATTGGGATATTCTACTATACAAGTACCTAGGTGCAGAGACTCAGCTATGAAAGCAGGTATAAACGAATGCGAAGCGCTAAGGTCAAAAGAGTACTAACAGGTTGATCAACTGAAAAGCTAAACTTTTCTAATGGAGACGTTTACTATCTCTCTCCCAGGTATTCTGGTGGTGAAAGCACGCACTCGTCCTCCTGAAAATCCTTTCCCTCGGCCTTGCCCTTGTCCTTAAATATATGCCCTATTCTACCATAGAAAAGCTACTTCCTCTTGTCTTAGGTTTTATAATTCCTTCCTCCTTCGTGAGCCAAGTCCATATCCATGAATTCCTCATCCTTGGGTTGTGCCCCTTAGCCAAACTCCTCATCCTCTTCCTTGTGTAATCATGCTGACAAATCACTCGAAGCTGCCACCATCGTACAGAAAACCCTACAAAGCTTGAAAGAAAACTAGCCGTAGGTGAATCTATTACGGCTATAGATGGAAATCGGGCACTACTTCGCCCTTCGATGAGGTTACCTCCCAGAAAGCCAGCAGCCCCAGAGAGTCAAGAAAGAAGGAAACAAGGACTCAAACAGAGAATCAAAAGATAGTGCATATGGCTTTGGGGGATATGCCTTTAAAAAAACTTTTCTTTTGAAAATGCTTCTTTTAAACCCGTTTTGAAAATAATTTTTCAAATCTTTTATCTGATCCGGTAACCTTCAACTCTGATACCACGTGTAACACCCCACATCCGTTAATGTCACTCACAAAGGGAATGCACTAAGTTCTGTGAAGTATTATAGGTAAAAGATGCAGATAAATTACAAGACAGATAAATAAAGCAGCGGAAAAGTGAATAAAACTTTATTTCATTTATAACAGCTTGTACAAAGATTGTTTTCCAACAACAAAGTATCCATCTTGTTTAACAAAATAAATAAGCATAAATATACAATGATATTCCCCAATAAAACATCAGCCAGCCATAGCGGTGGAAAAGAGAGTCTAAAGCAGCACATCAAAGAGTCTTCAAGCTTGGGAAGAGTAACAGGTCCATACAAATCTGAGCTATTCCCTCCCTGACTACCTGGGGGGGAATGGAAGAAAAAAAGACGAAAGAAAACATAGAGTCAGACATAAAGCCTGGTAAGTCTAGTGGTGCTTCGGTATATGAATAAGGAAAAGGACATGACAGGCATAAAAATGAAAATGGGAAAATACCATAAACTAAGGCAAAGCAGTTTAGAATCGAAATTACTATCGCATCCCATACTAATCTCTGCACCACCTAACTAGTTTCCCAACTAGTAATATGTATAAAATGATAACGTGATCCCAGTCCCTGTAACTGTGGTTGCCATCAGGCGCACATTTATTTATTACCTAGATTTAATCTAGGGTTTTCTATCGAGCGTTCCCTAGATTCAACTAGGGTTTATGCGACTTGTCTACTACTTCTTGGATTCAGGATTAATGCCACCTAGGTCCACTAGGGATTATGCTACCTGTCGAACGATGCCCCTAGTCTAGGACACACTACCTAGAGTGGTATATGTTCCTAGACTTTCCCCACGTAAGTGTCGCGAATCGTTTATCGCTATCTAGATGCACATGTCCTGAAATGTGCAACCCGAGTCCCGTGGCAGGGATATTCTAGAAACATGGAACTCGGTCTGGAGCTTTCAGATATCTGCTGATGCAGATGCTAAGGTCTGTTTTTCTACCAGTGGTTATGGTCCCACGTGACCCCTCCCTTAACTAATGTAAGGCAATCCAAGAAAATCAAGCACGAGAACTGTACTCTTGCCACCATATGCCCCACTTTCCTATTGGTCAGCCTCACCCATAACTAGATAGCAAGTATATGGTATGTTGGGAGTTCTCTGCCTTTCCACACACGTACTACGATCGACTCAAGATGGTAGGTAGATGACGAGTCGCTATCACAGGGCTACTGGTCTCGTCGAATCACGCTGGTCCATCCCATCTTTAGGTTGCCTTAAATTGCAACCAAGGCATACCCTTGGTTCTCCTGACGCAGACCTTAACCTCTGTGAGCCCAAGCGGATCATCTGCAACCTCACAGAGGGATACCAAGAGTACCCTCACGTCCACCGAAGCTACGTGCTTCTAAACCCAGTCCGTTGGAGCGTTTTTCCGAAATCGGATAAACGTTTGATCCTTCTCATGTACTTGTTAAGCGATGATCTACCATATCGGGTTATTCATCTATTATGGACCAGCTCAGTTTTCTTGACTAAGAATTATTACTTAGTTGTTCTCAACTAAGGTTTACCACTTAGTTTCTTTTCTCATAAATCTTGTTAACTAAGGTTTATCACTTAGTTTCTTTAACTAGGGATTTCAACTTAGCTCCCGTTCTTGATTGTTTCTTAACTAGGGTATACTACTTAGCCCTCTTTCTCGTCAAGTTGGATTTGTTAAGTGTCATTAGTCAATTCAAGTTAGCTTAACCCATTCCTTTGTTATATTAAACTGGCTAAGTGTTATCAGTAGTTCATGTCGACTTAACCCTATCACAAACCAAGTTATATTGGTTAAGTATTTCTTATTACTTAACCCAACTCATTCATCTTGTATTGGTTAAGTGTCCCTTTTTACCTAACCTTGCCCATCTGTTTTAGCTAACATGTTATAACGGTTAAGTGTTCCCTTAGTTAACTTAACCCTAACATCTGTTTAATTAACATGTTTTAATGGTTAGGTATTGTCCCTTCATGTTTCAACTTAACCCTGTTCAATTTATCACACTATGATGGTTAAGTGTTCTAAGTTTACTTAACCCTACCCTCTAGTCTAGCTAACATATTAAATTGGCTAAGTGTATTTACTTAACCTTACCCACTTATCTAGCTAACGTGTTATAATGGTTAAGTATTCTAAATTTACTTAACCTCACGCACTTATCTAATTATCAGGTTATAACGGTTAAGTGTCCTGAATTTACTTAACCTCACCCTCTAGTCTAGTTAATATGTTAAATTGGTTAAGTATATTAACTTTGCTTAATCTCACCTTCTAGTCTAGTTAACATGTTAAATTGGCTAAGTGTTTTCTTAGTTACTTAACCCCTACAAGCCTTGTCTTGTTAACATGTTAAGCTGGTTAAGTGTTTTAGTTAACTTAACCCTACCATCTATCCTTAGCCTCTTAGAGCACCTGACCACTCACATTAGACAGATATTGCTAAGGTTACAGGATGTGCCGGTCGGTTCTGGGCAGGTTTACACCGTAGCTCAGTCCAACCTCGGGTCATTATTGGGCTCAATGCGTAACCACCCACATTGGATATGTATTATTGTGACTACTGGGCAGCCGGGCGGGTCCGGGCAGGTTTACATCACAACTCAATCCAACCTCGGGTTAAGCATACTCGTATTTTCTAGATTTACACTTTTTACTTATGTAAATATTTCATGTCACATGTTTTATTCCAAACTAATGGTACATAATTTATATCATTTATGGTCCTAACCCACTTCATGGTTTTTAAGCCCGCCGACATATTAACATACTTTAATTTAATAGTTACTCCCAACGTTACCCTCGCTCGATTATTCATATTAATCGTATGAAGATATTGGGCCCGCTAATAGGCCCAATCCATAAACAAAATAAGGAAGGGAGCATAGGTTGAATGAACCTATACTATGAAATTTGGCCTAAACATAGTTATCGATTAGCGTGTGACATAAAGGTGTAACTAGATAAATAAGGTGATCTCGCATAACATGAATCATAACATTGCATAACATGTCACAAACTTGCACATGAATATTGGATCTAGTTAGATAGGAGTCATGTAAATCATAAATTCTGGACTATTATAAAGATATAACATGGTATAACATGGTATAGCATAATAGGTGTCACATGAAATGGCGTACTTTTAGACTTGTTTAAACATGGTTTTATACACATATAACTGGACATAATGTCAAACACCAAACTAGCATAAAAATGCCCACTTTTTCACATAACCCAAAGGTGTAAACTAACTTTACATCAAGTAGCCTATTTCAACATGAAGCTGGTATAATTTGTGTAACCAAAAGGTACTTGCATAAACCCAATTATCACTTGCAATTAAACATAATAACGTATACAAAAGTTTTGAGTCATGTAGGCATAAAAGGTTTCAACTTGGAACATTTTTACATGAGTCTCAACTTAGGCCTAAAAAGAATATATGCTAACCATGTTAACGACATAACATAAAGATGTCAATTCTAGTTTTTACTACAAACTTGTAAGTGATATTTTCATATACAAATGTCAATAGGTTCGCATCAACCAATTTATGCCACGAATCCCCAATACAAAATATGACATAATCAACGCAATACACAGAATTTACATCAATATTGTACGGTAGTAAAACCCCAATTTCATTTACATCGAATCACATCGCAATTTCTATTCATATTCAGAGAAACCACTATACTTACAACGGGCGCTGAAACTTGTTTTCTGGTTTCTGTTATTCTGAAACTGAGATGCGCTCCTTTGGGTAGACTAATGTTGCGTTGATTAATTTTGATTAAACTTTTATCTTCTTCTTAATTTGATTTGTCTCTAAGCTTTAGTGTTGGCTTGTCTCTAGGCTTTCTAATTGACGACCATTCCTAGTTCCTTTCCAGCAGCGTGACGGCTTTAGTATTCTATTATTTGTGTGAGTTTAGGGTTAGACTTGAGTTGTATTTATAGAATTTCAATCTAATTAGAGCCGTCGATGAAGCTAGAGTGAATCCAGACCATCCATCTCAAGAGAAGCCAATCAGAAAGTGACATGTAAGCCCTAGTGACTCAGCCAAGCCTCAGAATTCGACCAGACCCTGACCAGGCCAGCCAGGGCCTGACCAGCAGGTCTTTCAGACCTAGGCGCACTTGGTAGGTGCGCCAGGCTAAAATTGTACTGGCGCACTTCCCAAGTGCGCCAGTTCAATTCTGTTCTGGCGCACTTCCCAAGTGCGCCAGTGCATTCTGACCCGTTTTCTGGTTTTTCTGCCCAACTTCGTTCGTCCGTATCTTCTTCATACGATATCCGTTTTACGCAAACTTGGACTCTATCTCAAGCAGAATTTCAAGACAAACGCAATGGCGTAACCCGTTTCCCTTAATTCTTTCATTTAGAATTAATTATACTTTAATTTGTGAAGCTTAATGTTATAAAATTACGGGGTGTTACACATGCTCACATATAACATCCCAAGTAAAATCCTAATTCTTTCTAGTTACGTTTGCCAACGATGCTGCTATCATAGAGAAGTCTTGGGTGAACTTCTAGTAATATCCTGCCAATCCTAAGAAACTACTCAATCCGTAACACTCTTGGGTGTAGTCCAATCTTGGACCGATGCGACCTTCGTAGGATCTACCGCGATTCCTTTTTTAAAACAACAAGAACCAAGAATTTCATCTCTCTCCACTAGAAGTGATATTTGGAAAAAAAATCCTTTAACCAGTGTTCCTTCAACACCTCATAGACAATCCTCAAATGTGTCTTTTGTTCCTTCTTAGATGAGAATAGACTAAGATGTTATCCATGAACACTAGCGCAAACTTATTTAACTGATCTTTATAAACACAGTTCATAAGATCCACGAAGTAGGAACGTGCATTAGTTAGCCTGAATGGCAAAACCAACCACTCATCAAATACAAATGGGTTTCAAAACGTCGTTATTGGGATACTTTATTTGGGCACTCTAAGCTGGTGAAATCTAGTAGTCGAATCCAACTTAGAAAACACCCTCGCACCATAAAGCTAATCAAACAAATTATCTATACATGGTAGATGATACTTATTCATCCTCATCACTTTATTTAGCTCATGGTATTTGACACATCATCTCAGGGAACCATCTGTCTTCGCTGCAGATACTAGTGGTGCACTCCACTCGAATATACTCCCCTGAATGAAACATTTGTCTAAAAGATTATTCACTTTCACCTCAAGCTCTCTCTGCCCTTTGGGGCTATCCTTCTCAAAAGCATCACTATTGGTCTGGTGTCATTTGTCAGGTCGATATGTAATTCAATCTCCCTGTTAGGTGGAAGTTCGGTCACTTCTTCGAATACTTCCAAATACTCCCTAGCGACTGGTACTGTCGACAACTTATTTTTTGGAACCTTGAGCGACTGTAGATAAATGGTCGTTACCTCCTCAACTAGTAAATAGCCTACTACTACGCTCAGCTCATCATCCGTCCCTATCATGATCGACATCCTATCAATATCTGCTACTACTCCATGCTTACTTAGCTAGTCCATCCCAATTATAATACCAAAACCCGCAAACCCTAAAATAAAGCAATCACAAACAAAAGAACATCCATAACTCAATAAAACGAGATTATGACAAACCATACTAAGTTTGGTGGGGTTGCTAATGGCATTCATTACTACTAAAGGTCTATTAATGATTTCGGGTTCCAATCCTAATCTATCTACTAGGTCTTTGGATATAAAGGAATGGGAAGCCTCGGTATCAATCAAAATACGAACTGGATTATTAAAAATGGAAAGCATATCTTGACTGACAATGTCCTTTCCTTTTTCCTTCGCAGAAGGGGTATTTGGTGAACTAAGAACAACATTGATAGTATATGCTTTCTCAACCTACTTAGCTGCCTCAGGGCATTCGTTCTTGAGATGTCAGGTCTTATGACAGAGATAGCACTATTGCTTGCCATCAGAACAATGATTCTTATAGTGGCCCTCCTTTTTGTAGTTAAAGAAAATTGCTTTGGATTTGGTCTTCTTCTTCTATACTCCTTTATTTTGAGGTGGCTTCCTCTTTTTGTTCCATTCCCCTTGCCTCCCTCGCTTGTCTGTGGTTTTGGCTTTCGCTTAGGAGCAACATCAGCTACGGGCTTTGATTTGGGATAGCTAATCTTATGCCTTAGCGCCCTGCCAACTACAGACTCAAAGTCTCCTCAACATGATTCAAGAGCTTCTCTCCCAAATGATCATCTAAGCAAAGAGTAAGCTTCTCATTCTTTTTTTAGTACTGTGTCGATAAGACATCACGTACTTAGACAAGTATGAAACTCAGCCACATACTCAGAGATAGTCATGTCTCCTTTTCCTCAACTCCAAAAATTTCCTAAACAAAGGCGACATATGTGAAAACAGAATAAATTTATCCACAAAACGAGTCTTAAACCGATCCCAAGTGAGTTTATCCTCTGGTTTAGAAACCTTCACCGCATTCTACCAGTTCATCACTGGCCCTTGGAGTTGGCGCGAGACCAACTTTAAGATCAGCAAAGGTTCTCTCACAAGTGTCGAGCCTATCCTAAGCCTCTACCACCGACTCCATTCTCATGAAAGATTTGCCTCCCAAGCTGGCAAAATCCATATTAAGCTTAGCAAAGTCAGCTCCGCGCACCTACAATCGATCACTGTTCTCAGTGGTAGCATTAGGAGCAGCCTTTTGAGAATTCTACAACATATTCCTTATGAATTTTTTTATAAGTGAGGATTCGTAGCTCCCGAATCATTTCCTTCCTCAACCACCG
This sequence comes from Allium sativum, assembly GCA_030737875.1. Lineage (NCBI taxonomy): Eukaryota > Viridiplantae > Streptophyta > Magnoliopsida > Asparagales > Amaryllidaceae > Allium > Allium sativum. Next base: position 607,154,595 of record CM060918.1, on the reverse strand, counting down.
GATTCTTATTCCCTAAAGCACTCCTCGTCTGGCAACTCATCCTTTTATTAGGAATAAAGATGATTAGCCTTCTCGCAAGGAATCGTACTTGACTAGTGCTCGAGCCTTGCGACTTATATATATTGCACTATATATACTACATAGTTTTAAAAACCAAAATATCTTTACAAGTACGCGTTCACATATATAGACACACTCTCTCTCTCTCTCTCTCTCTCTCTCTCTCTCTCGGTACATCCCCTAGGTTAAACAACGCAACCTAGGCTCCGATACCAAATAAAACGACCACCCTACACTTTCGATGCTCCAAGCAATGTATGGTGACCATTTGAGAAGAAGAGAACTAAAACTACACAAAACCTATCGTATATCCCACAATGCATGGAACAAATATAATAATAAAACATACTGCTATAAAATAGGTGAGACAGTATTAAAATGAATCCCAAAAATCAGAGTAACGGATTTAAAAAGCAAATCACAATGTTATAGAGTTATAAAAAAGAAACGACTCTAATAGAAACTATTACTAATCAGAGCGATAAAGATACCACTCAACCTCATAGTAGTGAACGACGAAATGAGTTGAAGTATATATAACAATACATGATAGCCTTCTTCTCGTTTCTCGATTAACTACTTGTCCTCACTCCTAACCTGCCTCTTGTCTGCTAATGTGAGAGCACCCAGAGTAATAAGGAGAAAAACATAAATCTATAGCTCAGACAAAGTCTGATGTAAGCGATAAAATCTGAAGTATAGAAAATAAACAGAACACACACACAATATGGTGCACTCTACGTCTGAGCACTAGGGTGTCTAAACGTTTACATCGGCACTACCTATATCAGTGTTAATGTCTCTTACATCTAGTGATATCCCTATTATGATAAATGATTTAAACAAGCATAGAAAACATCAACCATTCTCATATTTACTCACTCAATACGTTGGATATATAGTATGTTTAGTTTTGCGGATGTACCCTATCAGAGCAGAAACTGTTTACGTCAGACTGACAACCTGCTCCTAGTTGAGAATGAGCATAAGTGGTATTCACGAGTCCTTCAAGTACTCATTTACACTGATATATCTAATGGACAGCCTACGGACTGGCTTATAACCTACATCAGGTGGAAGACTAGATAGACGCTCAAGCCTCGGCTCTTCAAGTACTCACCAAAACTTACGTACTAATGATCCCTTGGCATACATATCTCCACTACAGAGCAAATCTGGAACTTTCTTCCTACTTCGTCTGAAGTTCTCTGGTCGACAACTACATTTGTCATCCAACAATGTTCCCTAACCTTTTCTTAACAACTTTCCCACCTTGACTCACGGTCTGCTACTCTACTTTAGGAATTCGACTGGTCGTTATTAGACTGTTTGAGATCATCGATCTAAAACATCTCAAGTACACCACACCAAGATGCTCAAAACTGAAATTTCTCATATTCATAGTTACTCCCTACCAAAATGTAGAGTTCGTCACCAAGATTCCAACGTAAAAAACTGCATCCAAAATGGACTTTGTATTGAAAAGTTATGTCCATTTGAAGTTAACTCGAAGATGGCACACCGACCCGGATTTAAGGAATGATGATCTGGATTTAAAGGAAGGTCAATCCAAATTTTAGGGAAGGACGATCCGAAATTTAAGGATGGTCAAATCGGAATTTAAGGAAGGTCAAACTGGAATTTAAGGAAGACCGACCCGGATTTAAGAAATACCGAACCAAACTTGTTTTAGCTAAGTATCCTTCATTTTTGATCCAATCGATTTGAAATTTGAAATGTAGGCTCCTCAGGAAATATTCTAGCTCCCACAAAATTTTTATCTAATTCTAGATAATTTTGAAATTTGGCCGACTCGAACATATTCGACCATAACTCCGTCATATGAACTCCAAACGACCCTAAATTTCTCATACAACATTTGAAGACCTTCCAGCTCATCTTCTCCAAATTTGGTGTAATTTTGATTTATGGAATTTGTCATAAAATTCTAGTTCTAGGTTGCCATTCGTAGGCGTTTTTCAAACATTCGAGTCACAACAAATCAAATATAAAATCACCTAAAATGACATACTGTAAAACCCCATAATTTTAAAGAACACTATAATGATAAACTAAAGAATACTTAATTAAATGTTATGAACTATAGTGAATAGACTATACCATTGCGTTCGTCTTGGAATTCTGCTTAAGATAAACTCTAAGTTTGCATAAATGGACAGCGTATGAAGAAGATATTAAGGTTTGAAGTTTGTATACATATAAGCAGAATATATATAAACAAAATCAAGTCCAGAAAATCAAAAATCGAAGAGCGGGTAGATGTGGGAAATCAATTCGTTGGGGGTCGACCCCATGCCCTATGGTGTAGACCCATGGGTCTACCCCTACAAGGGGGTGTCGACCCTAGGGTCGACCCCACCCAGATCTGGGGCAGATCCGTTCTTTGAACCGGGACTTTGTGGTAGGCTATAAATAGGACCTCATTTCTATTTTTTTATTCATCAAAAACAATAGAGACAAGGAGATGCTTCCCCAACTTAGATTGAATTAGCCTATTCTTCTGCAACAACAACTTATACGTATTCAAGAATCTCTGCTACAACATTAACACTCTTTTCTCAGTTCTTTAGATCTAGTCCCTGTGAGTTTATGTTGCTTTTAGATATAAATATTTAATAAGTAATCCTGACATGTTTATAAACCTAGATCTAAGCCAATGCCTATTAAGAATCTGATTCATACCTAAAACATATCTGTCATTACATGTATTCCTCCATATACCTGATCTACTGTTTAGCTCTCATAAGCCTATTTTTATCATCATATGCATATTCCTGATATTCCTATTTCTATCATTATATGCCTATTATGTTATTATGCCTATTTCTGTCATCATATGCCTATTCCTGATATGCCTATTTCTATCATTATATGCCTATTTTATTATTATGCCTATTTCTGTCTTTATATGCATATTCTGTTATTAAGCCTATTTCTATTCTCTTCTCTCCATCTTTCCGTTTTTTTTATAGCCTAGGCTACCTTCAAGCCTAGGCCTATCGCCGAAATATGCGAACGGACGAAATTGGGAATGGTTAGGAAAGATAAATTTGGGACATATGTTATATTGTGAATTATGACCGTAATTTAGGGCACATAAATCTGTAGGCTTAATTTAAGATTAAACGAAACATGTTAATTAAACTGCAAGTAACCTGCTGTAACTTGCAGAGATGTTCAATCTGTTAAAAAGACCAATCTGCTGAAACCTGTTGAAAATTGAATTCTTTAATTGAAAAACCTATGATGAACATGAATAATAGTTTAAGAACAAATATGTCTAAATTTACAGTAAGTAGAAACTGTAACCGTACATAGACACGAAGTAAGATTACACTTGTGGTAGAAGTCTTCCTAGAACCTCTCGGCAAATCCAGCATCCACAAGTGGTCAATCCAATGTGTGGGGTCTAGTGCGTAAATGTACACGTAACGGTACTAAGACACGAGCTTAAGTCCAACTTGTGGTAGAAGTCTTCCTGGAACCGCACGGCATATCCAGCGTCCACAAGGGGTCAACTTAATGTGAGAGGTCTGGTACATTAACATACATAAACGGGGAATGATAATAATCTGTTAACCTGTAATACTTAACCTGTTTAATCTGTGGGGATTATATAAGCCGTTAAACTGCAACTTATTGAAACTGTGGGGTTAAGTAAATTTGTTGAATCTGTGGGGTTAAGTAAATTTGGTGAATCTGTGGGCTGTTTAATCTGTGGGGGTTATATGAACCTGTTAATATGTAAGACTTAACCTGTTATATCTATTAGGGTTATATGAACCCGTTAACCTGTAATACTTAACCTATTTAAATTTGTGGAGGTTATATAAACCTGTCAAATTTGTGTAAGGGTTAAGTAAACTTGCTTAAATCAATTGGGGATAAGTAAATTCGTTAAATTTGGGGGAAGGGGGGAGGGAGGGGTTTATAAACCCGACAAACTTAATTTGTTTTATATGGTGGGGTTATGCGGGCTTGTTAATCTGTTAGGCATCATCTGTCAAAATCCAAGTAGTGGGGATGCAAGCCTAGGGTGTGGCATGTATCGTCTGTTGTGTAGGACCCGTATCAGTCAGTAACCCATACTAGTACCCAAAGGGGGACCCCGAACTAGGACCCGTATCTGATGGCGCCTTCCGACGGAGTCATGTGTGTGCATGGATCCGCTTTCTTGGGAAAATAAGACGCTATCGCACTTGTAGATATGGTTGTGCCTATCGCTAAAAAGGGGTTACCACTTTAGGAAGTGATACATCTGACTGTGGGGCCAGCATAGGGTATCTACGGGATAGGAAGATGATCGATTGGGGGTAGTAATTAGGGTACATCCAGTCCTTGTTTAGGAGCCCGTTATTATCATTTAGGGTAACACCCGTTATTTCTGTAGGGCTGCATGTTATTATCGTTGGGGGTAAAATCCGTCACTATAAGTACACCTAAGTCTACCATCTGTTTCTGTTAGGATCATTCTGTTTCTGTTATACTAGTATTGGTGTAGAGAATAGTATTTGGGAAGCGCAATATATTTTGTTCTATTTATTCTATTTATCCTACTTAGTCTATGATACCTATCTTATGATACTGTCATCTCTCTCATCCAGTTTATATGCCTATCAGGGTGCTTTTACTTATTTATATGCTAAAAGTAACTGGACACGCCAGACTTTATGTCTGACCCGTTTTGTTTCCTTTTCTCCCTCTTCCTTTCCCCCTCTAGGTTCTCAAGGTGGGAATACTCAGGCTTGATTAGGATTCTCTTTTCTATTTCCGCTTGGAGCAGCTTAGATGGACCGCATTGATTACCTCTATCTTGTTTTGTCTCTTTTTGGAGACTATGGTTTTATATTACTATACTCTGATATTTTAGTATAAAGCAGATATTTTAATTTGATGTAATGGGGTTTTCTGTATTTCAGATTTATGATGTAACTTGATTTTGGACCACGATGTTTTATGTTTGAAGAATAAAGTTTTAAATTCCGTTGTTCTTTTATATCTGTCATGTGATGTTTCTATTTCTGTTTACCTATAACGCTTCATGGAACTTAATGCATTGTGTTAAAGAGTGACATTAACGGACGTGGGGTGTCACATTTGGTATTGGAGTTGAAGGTCACCAGATCAAGTAAAAGATTTTGAAAATTGTATTCAAAAAGTTTTAATAAAGAAAGCATTTTCAAAAGAAAAGTCTGTTTTGCCAAACATATTCCTCAAAGTCATATGAAATATCTTTCGATTCTCTATTTGAATCCTATTTCCTTTTCTTTTCAAAATGTCTGCGGAACCGTTTCTTCCCGAAGGGTGTCCCCATTATGCCATGGTTTAGTAGGCATGTTTAAACTACGGCACATGTCGAAGGGCAAGGAAGTGCCTAACCTCCATTTGTAGTGTAACGACTAACGATTTCCGATCTCAAAAATTGACATAAAACACAATGTCGACTATTCAGATATCGAGAATACCGGATCATTAATAGAAAGAAGTTAGAGGGTGAGAAATAGAAAGAAAGAAATTTGGAATAGAAGAAGAAAAAGAACACAACTGAACAGAATCAGAGTAAATACGAATCTCACAGCGAAACGAATAAAATATATTATATAACATAACTTTTGAAATACAAACTTATATCTGTATATACATACCATTTTAGAGTAAAACTCATAACATCACAGCAGAAATAAACTCTGTAATAACTAATATTGAAGCCTCCTGCTTCACGCTCCTCCAGATATATCTGAAAAATCCCGACTACTTGACTACCCGTACAAATTTGGGCACCCAAGAGTTTAGGGTAAAACAAAACAAAATAAACTCCGGGTCAGTCATGGGACTGGTGTGAGTAAACTCCAATCATTTGGTTTAACTTTGAAAAATCCTTTTGAAAAGAAAAGATAATCGTAAGACCGATCCACACATAAATACAGATTCTTTTTACCTTACGATAACCCAAAACGTTTTGGAATCAATAATATTCTGATATTATAATAGTGTCTAAATACAAGTAAATAACATTCTAGCAGAACACTTGCATCTCATGCTCCACATATATAGTATACAATCAAAACCGGGGGCACTTATTGGAAATTGTATTTCGACTATGACAAGGTATGGAACCACCTGTCGATAGTGTATCTCTAAAGAGAAATACAATGGGTTCAACAAGAACATCTTGCAACCTGACCACACATGACCGACCACTCATTTCTCTTGACTGTATCGAATATATTGTCAACTACGTTTACTAGCAACATAACCGTTCCCGGGAGATACAGAAGCAAAAAGAAGTAACAAATATGAATATTCTCTAGATGGTAACAATACACCTGTAATAACCCGAAAATCTGGGCCAGTTTAAAATTTTTATTTTTACGATTTTAGCGAATTTTGAATATTTAAAATAGATTATTTTAAATAATATCGACGAGAAATCTATTTTGAATATAATTAGAACGTATATATTATATACGCCGTCGATAGAATATAAATATTTATATATAATTATAAATAGAATTGAAAATGGCGCGGTAGTTCGATAATTCGATTTCAAACTTCAATTGAATGTACCGGGTGCAAAACAATCCGGATTTTAGTGAAACCAAAAATAATGGAATCTAATAGTGAATATCTTTCCAACGAATCCGAAAAATCAAAAGTTCGTAGCGGGAATCAAAAGATATGTCCAGTTGAAAATTCTGAATAGTCGCTATGGAATTCAGGCCCTTAAAAATGGGAATTTTGTAAATGACCTCGGATTTCGACGAAACTAGTTTTGTTAGGACCGTATCGTCAATACGAAGCTAGAAAATATTTTTCGGGAATTTTTCTAGTTAGTATGTGGCCCCAGTAATTTGAAATGTACGTTTAAAATTCAATATAGCGATTTAAATGTAAATTTAACGGAAACTAATTCAAACAGTCGAATCAGCCTACGATACATATCCCATTGTGTTCGGAATGGGGGTATTACGCTAGGGAAGACAGTCGTTGGGTTCGATTTGGGATCAGAAGGAAAGGTCAACTTTAAGTGAATAATAAAATAACTAAATTATATATTTATATAAGGGACCCAGCCTTTATTCTCTCTCTCATCCCTTACCTTTCCCCTTTTCCCCCCGTTGACCAGATCAAAGCGGGAAATAAAAAAAATTCCCAAATCGATTTCCCAGACCGCGCCCATCCCCCACGACCACCGCTCCTTCGCCATCGACCCTCCTCTCCACCTCCATTCAAGACGCGAGACCCCCAAAAACCCATAGACCCGCCGCCTCCTGGCACCACAAACCCGCCGACAGTCACCGGAAGCTCGAAAATGCCATCCGCCTCTCCTCTTATCGCGTCGTCCGACCGTGATTTCCAGCTTCAGGAAGTCGACGAGTTCGCTGCGTCGCCAGTAGGAGGAGGAGGGCTCGAAGCACTTCGGCGTGGGCGCTCTTTCAGGCAGGATTCCGGTCATCCCTAGGGCTGCGCACAAGCTGGAGTTTTCAAATCGGCCTGTAGGTGATTCCGGGATAAAGAACAACGGCCTGAAATTATACAGCGAAAGGTAGTTTTTTTTAATTTATTTATTTACAATAGAATTGATTTAAAAAAAAATAGAATTGTAAATACATTGTTTTGAAATATAAAAATATCCTTTGTTTTGAAATATAAAAAAAATATACTTTGTTTTAAAAAATGAAATTAACATATGGTTTTTATATCTTAGATAGATAAAAATGTGATTTTTATATATTGAACTTAGAAATAAAAATATGATTTTTGTATATTGAACTTAGAAATAAAAATATGATTTTTATATATTGAACTTCGAAATAAAAATATGATTTTTATATATTGAACTTCGAATTAAAAATATGATTTTTATATATTGAACTTCGAATTAAAAATGTGATTTTTATATATTGAAAAGCGAAGTAAAAATTCGATTTTTACATATGTAGTGAAAGCGGATAACGAAGGTGACAAAAAGGCGAGAACGAAGAAGCTTTATATCAAAGAAGAGTCAAGATGATTGGATAGATATCGGTGAGAATTTCTCACCTTTCAATTTCATTTTCTAGTTATATATATATATATACTAGGATGCAGACGGTGCTTAGTAGCACCCGACACAATCGTCCACAGACCATGGACTTGTTTGTTTGGTTGCATAGATTAGTTGGATATTTGATTTGAATTTGGTTGTTTGGTGAATTTGATTGATGTGTGAATGGCGTGGGCCTTCACTAGACCGGGGATAAGGCTAGGCCTTGTCCCGTTTCTAGTATCGTGCCGTTATGCCGCCGAAATTTTCTAAAATATGTTAGAAAAATAAAAATATCATTTTATTGAATAAATGAACTAAATAGAATATTTTCATAGGTTGAATAAAATGTTTTATCATTAAGAATATAATTTTTAACGTGAAGTGAATAAAATAAATTATTCATTTACAAACCGGACGGTTTGTTTATGTACACCTATTTGAAGGACATTGATTGGGACGATAAATTTTACACATCGCCCAACTGCACAAATAAAATCTGTGTTTGATTGTTTGAAACCCCGCACGGGTGTTGGGATGAAATTTGAAGTTCACTCATCCTGATTGTTTGAATATGTCGATCGATTGATTGACAGGCTGTTATAAGCGTTAGATATCTATATTTGATGCTTATACAGTGTAGTGCACTTTGGTTGATGGTTGATTATTTTCCAATGCTATTATACATGTGCTGTATGAAAATCCATATAATTAACTTTATATGGTAATTGATTGGGCCTCATTCCAATTTGAAAAATAAAGAATAATATAAAATAAAGGTTCATGTGTTGACAGTACTCATCCATTGAGATTGGTCATGTGTTGAACGAAATATTTTAGTAATAAAATTTACATCTTTATCAATATAAAATAAAGGTTCATGTGTTGACAGTACTCATCCATTGAGATTGGTCATGTGTTGAACGAAATATTTTGATAATAACAACTATTTTGAAAAAGAAATATTTGCAATAGAATATTTGAAAATAGAAATTTATGAAGCCGTGTTGATTAGATTGACGCCATTTTGACGTGAACGATATTTATATCGATTTTATTCGATTTCGAAATGAATTGAATTGGAAACGATTTCGAAATGAATTGAATTGAAAACGATTTCGAAATGAATTGAATTGAAAACGATTTCGAAATGAATTGAATTGAAAACGATTTCGAAATGAATTGAATTGAAAACGATTTCGAAATGAATTGAATTGAAAACGATTTCGAAAGGAATTGAAAACGAATTCAAATTGAATTGAAAACGAATGGAAATGAATTCAAATTGAATTGAAATTTGAATTGAATAGAAATGAATTTTAAAACGAATTTATAAAGAAGAATTCAATTTTGATTTGAATTGAAATGGAAGTTGAAATTGCTTTTGAAACGAATTTTAAAACTATTTATATAATTCGTTTTAAATAGAAATCAACGAAACATGTATTATATATATTATATATATAATATAATGGCCTGAATAGAACGCGCCGCGCCGCGGCAGTTCGTGAATTTCGACCATTTATTTCAAACGGACATTACGGGAGATCCGACCGTCGGATTCTCCTAAAACCGGAACCGTTGGGTTCGTATCGAAAAGAGCTTTCTAATGAATATTAGAAATTTGAAATCTAACGGTTGGATTTGGAACTATGTCCAAATCAAATTTGAAAAAGGTCGCTATAAGTGCAGTTCGATGGCCATTGATGGAAATCGACTGTACGGGCCTTGATAAAATTATTAAAAATAGTAATAATTTGTGTAAAATCATAAGAAATGATTTAGAAAGAATTGGGATGAAAACTCCATATTTGAAAAGATAAAAATAGATTTTTATCGAAATGAACTAGTTTTGAACTAGAATTATAATTCTATTTATTTTTAAATAAATAAATTGAATTTGAAATGGTTTTGAAAATAACCAAAATTTCCAATGATTGCATTGGAATGGATTTGAATCGAAATTGTCTTCGGAATATTTCGATGTTGGATTTCGTGATTATACAAATGTTGTTATGGAAATTTGAAAGATATATATATATCGTTATTTCCAATGCGATATTTGTTAGTCGGAGAATTTGATATTGAATATAAGCCGGTATATTTTCTATTCAGAGCCTTGTATTGAATATCAAATGTGATTTGGGTTTGTCGTGAATGGTGTCTTCACTAACACTGCTCTTGAACCCAGTTGAGAAAAGATTAAATCTTTTTGTTTAGATTTAACGAAGTGTACCAATTAAATAATATTTAATTGGAATTGAATCGATATTGATTTTTGGGTTTATCGTGAACAGTGTTTTAAATAACACTCGTTCTTTAACCCGATAATTAATGAATGTGATTTTGGGTTTATCGTGAACCGTGTTTTAAATAACACTCGTTCTTTAACCCGATAATTAATGAATGTGATTTTGGGTTTATCGTGAACCGTGTTTTAAATGACACTGATTCTTTAACCCAGTCGAAGATTAAAACTAAGTGGAGTTTTAATGAATCTTTAATTAGATTGAAATGATCGAAAATGGAGTATCACCAGTTTTGCTCCAGGCGATAGTTAAATCTTTAATTAGATTTGAACGTGAAATGGTAATTGAATTTACCGATAACACTGTGGTGTTAGATATGAAGTATTACCAGTTTTACTTCATGGGACGAATAGGTTGGGATGGGGAAATTAAAATAAATAATTACTTCGGTAAGGTTCGCTAATCCCGACTAGTTTGAATTGAGATTCAAAAATAGAATAAAGAATAAATTCAAGGAATTTATCTTGGATAAAATTAATGGGAACCTTTCCCTATGAATGTGAAATTTAGAAACTAACTGTCGGTTAGCTAAGCAGAATGATTTTCTGGATATTGATCTGATGTTGGTTTCGGCCTTCGGGGTTAATATTTGGGGAATTATTCTCTTGATTAATTTACGGTTAGTGACTGATGAATTGGAATGAGGCGTATGTTGTGTTTGTGTAACACTTATTTAAAATATACGCGAGTTATTCGGAAAGACCGGGTTTATCCCATTCTGAATAACTGATACGACGATAAGTCGAAGATGAAGACGATGGTCGAAGACCGGAAGTCTTCACGTCGTTTGGGTGATTACTGATGATCTTGATTGGGCTGTACACCCAAGAAGATGGAAACAGTTAGTGATCGTCCAGACGTACTTGGAGATCGATGGATATGCGGGGTACTAGGTGCCTCCGGTTTCGTTCAGACCCAGAACGAACTTGTAAATGGACTGTGTGTCTGACATTGGATTTTAGTCTGTGTGATTGATCTTTATTAAATATATATCTGTTTGGCGGCAGAGAATTTATTCTCTTGCTTAACGCCCTTCTCTGAGACGTACGAGCTCAGGGGTTATATATTGATGGATATCAAACGCATGGAGTGAATTGCCTGTGTGGCATGCCTAAGTGGCAATTGATCGAGGCTTCTGTTGAAAAGCAAAGCCTTGTGGTGATGATCAAAGCAAGGCCTTTGTGGCGTAGCTTTGTGTAACGTTTACTTCGCGTGTTTCACACCCGGTATGAACCAAAAACGGGAGAGGACGTCAGGGAGGGCATGCATTTCTTTCTAGCTAAAAAGTGGCGTCAGTGGTTTTACACGCCCTGACGAGTTTGACTTATGTGGTTGTTGCTGTTGCGAGGCGCCTCGGATTGATCGGTCGTTCTCGAACCGATGGAGTCATTTAGTTGGCTCGCTTACACCCCATAGGGTGGGGAGACGTAGTGTTCAGGCATAATAATCCACATCGGTGGACCGGCCCTGAGGATCCAGGGGGCAGTTGCGGCTGTTCCTGAGACACGGGCTAGAGCGTCTCGAATCGGTTGAGGACTATCTTTTGCCTCGGTTCATAGATGGAAATCCAATTTCCAAATACGGGACATTTGCGGTTTTATTTGTAAACCTATATATGGCGACATGATATATGGTACCCATGCCGCCTATGATTGATACTTATGATTTGAAGTTGTTTTATACACTATGCACTTATTATAGTATCAATAATTTGTTTTAAAACGTATCAAGCATTCTTTGGCTGTTATAAGGGAAAACCCTATCCCCCGGCTTGCGTTGCATTGTATGATAGGACCTGGGTCTTATAACAGCTTCATCTTTCTTTATTTAGCATTGCGCTGTTGGTTTTATGCACTGGTATTCTTGGGAGGAAACCCGTTCCGTGTTATACGGCGTGGTCCCTTGATTTACCTAACTTTTAAAACAAAGATTAATAACTGTTTTAGTTCTCACACCAGTCACATGACTGACCTGGAGTTTATTGTTTTAACCTAAACTCTGGGTGCCCCTATTTTGACACGGGCAGCTAGTAGTTTTGGTTTTGCAGATTTATATTCACAGGATCCTGGTTTACAGCTGGAACGATATCCGGAAAGCTTTGTATCCGTATATCTACTTCTAGTTGTGTATTGTATTATTTTCCGCTGCAATGTAATGTATTGTAATCTCTGATATTTTTCTGTGTAATATTTATTCATTTATACTCTGTATATTCTTGTAATCTGATGCATTGTTGTAATATACAATGAAATGTTCTTCTGTATGCGTTCTATTTTGTCGTGTTCTCAAACGATAGGGCGTTTCGAACGGTCTAGATCGGTTTAGCGACTGGTTCGGACCGAGCGAAATTCCATCTCGTGACATTTGGTATCAGAGCTTTGGTTTACAAAGCAGAGAACAAGGCACATTAGAACCGTACGAAAGAATTCATCAGATATTGGATTAGTAATATCCAATTAGAATGACTCGTTAGAGATGGGATCAGTAGTATCCTAGAACGAGTGTGAAGAGCATATTTTTAAAGTGAAGACAATTTTTGTTTTGAAAATCTAAATCACTTATTCGTATTTGAGTATTTATTTATATTGATTAGGACAGTCCAGTATATAAAGATTTTGCATATACGCCTTGCAAACGTGTATTTGAAGTTTTAATATACTAGATAGATATAGAATCACACTCTAGTCGCCCGAAGATGATTCTGATGATAGTTCGAACATCATCAGAATTGGTATTCGTGTTTCGAAGGTGTGATATCTATATATTTCCTATTGACTGGTGTGAGAACCAAAATTAGATAGGGCTTATTGTTGTGATTTGGCATCAAAAATCTGATTTTTTGTATATGTATCAAAATTATGAATTTGAAACTCTAATTCACTAATTGATAGATGTTTGTGTTGTTTGTTTAGTTGTTTGATAATTTTGAACCATTATGCCTAATTTGATCGAATATTGAACTGTATTGAAAATTGGTCGCATTTGCTTGCATATATATATATATATATATCATTGAACAGGTCATAGCAAGGAGGCTAGAGCAGAGAATAAAAATTTTTTGCCCGACAAATAGGTACATGTTTACTACATAATTTACTGTTTTGTTTGGGTGATGATGATTTTATGAGCCTATTGGCTAGTCGCTTGGCTTTTTCTTTTTGAGATCTGAAGGACCGGGGAAGCTATTTGAAATTCCCCGATGCTCCCGGTGCAGGGGAGGTTATGGCGAAATTTTTCGAAAATTTAGGGTGTTAGCCAAATTTTTGAAATTTTGAAAATTCTCAGAAACTGAAAAGTTGGAGAACGGAAGCCTGATCGATCGTAGAGTTGATTAATCAAACCACTTTCGACTTTGTTCCTTTTCGGGGACGAAAAGTTTTAAGTGGGGGAGATTGTAATAACCCGAAAATCTGGGCCAGTTTAAAATTTTTATTTTTGCGATTTTAGCGAATTTTGAATATTTAAAATAGATTATTTTAAATAATATCGACGAGAAATCTATTTTGAATATAATTAGAACGTATATATTATATACACCGTCGATAGAATATAAATATTTATATATAATTATAAATAGAATTGAAAATGGCGCGGTAGTTCGATAATTCGATTTCAAACTTCAATTGGATGTACCGGGTGCAAAACAATCCGGATTTTAGTGAAACCAAAAATAATGGAATCTAATAGTGAATATCTTTCCAACGAATCCGAAAAATCAAAAGTTCGTAGCGGGAATCAAAAGATATGTCCAGTTGAAAATTCTGAATAGTCGCTATGGAATTCAGGCCCTTAAAAATGGGAATTTTGTAAATGACCTCGGATTTCGACGAAACTAGTTTTGTTAGGACCGTATCGTCAATACGAAGCTAGAAAATATTTTTCGGGAATTTTTCTAGTTAGTATGTGGCCCCAGTAATTTGAAATGTACGTTTAAAATTCAATATAGCGATTTAAATGTAAATTTAACGGAAACTAATTCAAACAGTCGAATCAGCCTACGATACATATCCCATTGTGTTCGGAATGGGGGTATTACGCTAGGGAAGACAGTCGTTGGGTTCGATTTGGGATCAGAAGGAAAGGTCAACTTTAAGTGAATAATAAAATAACTAAATTATATATTTATATAAGGGACCCAGCCTTTATTCTCTCTCTCATCCCTTACCTTTCCCCTTTTCCCCCCGTTGACCAGATCAAAGCGGGAAATAAAAAAATTCCCAAATCGATTTCCCAGACCGCGCCCATCCCCCACGACCACCGCTCCTTCGCCATCGACCCTCCTCTCCACCTCCATTCAAGACGCGAAACCCCCAAAAACCCATAGACCCGCCGCCTCCTGGCACCACAAACCCGCCGACAGTCACCGGAAGCTCGAAAATGCCATCCGCCTCTCCTCTTATCGCGTCGTCCGACCGTGATTTCCAGCTTCAGGAAGTCGACGAGTTCGCTGCGTCGCCAGTAGGAGGAGGAGGGCTCGAAGCACTTCGGCGTGGGCGCTCTTTCAGGCAGGATTCCGGTCATCCCTAGGGCTGCGCACAAGCTGGAGTTTTCAAATCGGCCTGTAGGTGATTCCGGGATAAAGAACAACGGCCTGAAATTATACAGCGAAAGGTAGTTTTTTTAATTTATTTATTTACAATAGAATTGATTTAAAAAAAAAATAGAATTGTAAATACATTGTTTTGAAATATAAAAATATCCTTTGTTTTGAAATATAAAAAAAATATACTTTGTTTTAAAAAATGAAATTAACATATGGTTTTTATATCTTAGATAGATAAAAATGTGATTTTTATATATTGAACTTAGAAATAAAAATATGATTTTTGTATATTGAACTTAGAAATAAAAATATGATTTTTATATATTGAACTTCGAAATAAAAATATGATTTTTATATATTGAACTTCGAATTAAAAATATGATTTTTATATATTGAACTTCGAATTAAAAATGTGATTTTTATATATTGAAAAGCGAAGTAAAAATTCGATTTTTACATATGTAGTGAAAGCGGATAACGAAGGTGACAAAAAGGCGAGAACGAAGAAGCTTTATATCAAAGAAGAGTCAAGATGATTGGATAGCTATCGGTGAGAATTTCTCACCTTTCAATTTCATTTTCTAGTTATATATATATATATATACTAGGATGCAGACGGTGCTTAGTAGCACCCGACACAATCGTCCACAGACCATGGACTTGTTTGTTTGGTTGCATAGATTAGTTGGATATTTGATTTGAATTTGGTTGTTTGGTGAATTTGATTGATGTGTGAATGGCGTGGGCCTTCACTAGACCGGGGATAAGGCTAGGCCTTGTCCCGTTTCTAGTATCGTGCCGTTATGCCGCCGAAATTTTCTAAAATATGTTAGAAAAATAAAAATATCATTTTATTGAATAAATGAACTGAATAGAATATTTTCATAGGTTGAATAAAATGTTTTATCGTTAAGAATATAATTTTTAACGTGAAGTGAATAAAATAAATTATTCATTTACAAACCGGACGGTTTGTTTATGTACACCTATTTGAAGGACATTGATTGGGACGATAAATTTTACACATCGCCCAACTGCACAAATAAAATCTGTGTTTGATTGTTTGAAACCCCACACGGGTGTTGGGATGAAATTTGAAGTTCACTCATCCTGATTGTTTGAATATGTCGATCGATTGATTGACAGGCTGTTATAAGCGTTAGATATCTATATTTGATGCTTATACAGTGTAGTGCACTTTGGTTGATGGTTGATTATTTTCCAATGCTATTATACATGTGTTGTATGAAAATCCATATAATTAACTTTATATGGTAATTGATTGGGCCTCATTCCAATTTGAAAAATAAAGAATAATATAAAATAAAGGTTCATGTGTTGACAGTACTCATCCATTGAGATTGGTCATGTGTTGAACGAAATATTTTAGTAATAAAATTTACATCTTTATCAATATAAAATAAAGGTTCATGTGTTGACAGTACTCATCCATTGAGATTGGTCATGTGTTGAACGAAATATTTTGATAATAACAACTATTTTGAAAAAGAAATATTTGCAATAGAATATTTGAAAATAGAAATTTATGAAGCCGTGTTGATTAGATTGACGCCATTTTGACGTGAACGATATTTATATCGATTTTATTCGATTTCGAAATGAATTGAATTGGAAACGATTTCGAAATGAATTGAATTGAAAACGATTTCGAAATGAATTGAATTGAAAACGATTTCGAAATGAATTGAATTGAAAACGATTTCGAAATGAATTGAATTGAAAACGATTTCGAAAGGAATTGAAAACGAATTCAAATTGAATTGAAAACGAATGGAAATGAATTCAAATTGAATTGAAATTTGAATTGAATAGAAATGAATTTTAAAACGAATTTATAAAGAAGAATTCAATTTTGATTTGAATTGAAATGGAAGTTGAAATTGCTTTTGAAACGAATTTTAAAACTATTTATATAATTCGTTTTAAATAGAAATCGACGAAACATATATTATATATATTATATATATAATATAATGGCCTGAATAGAACGCGCCGCGCCGCGGCAGTTCGTGAATTTCGACCATTTATTTCAAACGGACATTACGGGAGATCCGACCGTCGGATTCTCCTAAAACCGGAACCGTTGGGTTCGTATCGAAAAGAGCTTTCTAATGAATATTAGAAATTTGAAATCTAACGGTTGGATTTGGAATTATGTCCAAATCAAATTTGAAAAAGGTCGCTATAAGTGCAGTTCGATGGCCATTGATGGAAATCGACTGTACGGGCCTTGATAAAATTATTAAAAATAGTAATAATTTGTGTAAAATCATAAGAAATGATTTAGAAAGAATTGGGATGAAAACTCCATATTTGAAAAGATAAAAATAGATTTTTATCGAAATGAACTAGTTTTGAACTAGAATTATAATTCTATTTATTTTTAAATAAATAAATTGAATTTGAAATGGTTTTGAAAATAACCAAAATTTCCAATGATTGCATTGGAATGGATTTGAATCGAAATTGTCTTCGGAATATTTCGATGTTGGATTTCATGATTATACAATTGTTGTTATGGAAATTTGAAAGATATATATATATATATCGTTATTTCCAATGCGATATTTGTTAGTCGGAGAATTTGATATTGAATATAAGCCGGTATATTTTCTATTCAGAGCCTTGTATTGAATATCAAATGTGATTTGGGTTTGTCGTGAATGGTGTCTTCACTAACACTGTTCTTGAACCCAGTTGAGAAAAGATTAATTCTTTTTGTTTAGATTTAACGAAGTGTACCAATTAAATAATATTTAATTGGAATTGAATCGATATTGATTTTTGGGTTTATCGTGAACAGTGTTTTAAATAACACTCGTTCTTTAACCCGATAATTAATGAATGTGATTTTGGGTTTATCGTGAACCGTGTTTTAAATAACACTCGTTCTTTAACCCGATAATTAATGAATGTGATTTTGGGTTTATCGTGAACCGTGTTTTAAATGACACTGATTCTTTAACCCAGTCGAAGATTAAAACTAAGTGGAGTTTTAATGAATCATTAATTAGATTGAAATGATCGAAAATGGAGTATCATCAGTTTTGCTCCAGGCGATAGTTTAATCTTTAATTAGATTTGAACGTGAAATGGTAATTGAATTTACCGATAACACTGTGGTGTTAGATATGAAGTATTACCAGTTTTACTTCATGGGATGAATAGGTTGGGATGGGGAAATTAAAATAAATAATTACTTCGGTAAGGTTCGCTAATCCCGACTAGTTTGAATTGAGATTCAAAAATAGAATAAAGAATAAATTCAAGGAATTTATCTTGGATAAAATTAATGGGAACCTTTCCCTATGAATGTGAAATTTAGAAACTAACTGTCGGTTAGCTAAGCAGAATGATTTTCTGGATATTGATCTGATGTTGGTTTCGGCCTTCGGGGTTAATATTTGGGGAATTATTCTCTTGATTAATTTACGGTTAGTGACTGATGAATTGGAATGAGGCGTATGTTGTGTTTGTGTAACACTTATTTAAAATATACGCGAGTTATTCGGAAAGACCGGGTTTATCCCATTCTGAATAACTGATACGACGATAAGTCGAAGATGAAGACGATGGTCGAAGACCGGAAGTCTTCACGTCGTTTGGGTGATTACTGATGATCTTGATTGGGCTGTACACCCAAGAAGATGGAAACAGTTAGTGATCGTCCAGACGTACTTGGAGATCGATGGATATGCGGGGTACTAGGTGCCTCCGGTTTCGTTCAGACCTAGAACGAACTTGTAAATGGACTGTGTGTCTGACATTGGATTTTAGTCTGTGTGATTGATCTTTATTAAATATATATCTGTTTGGCGGCAGAGAATTTATTCTCTTGCTTAACGCCCTTCTCTGAGACGTACGAGCTCAGGGGTTATATATTGATGGATATCAAACGCATGGAGTGAATTGCCTGTGTGGCATGCCTAAGTGGCAATTGATCGAGGCTTCTGTTGAAAAGTAAAGCCTTGTGGTGATGATCAAAGCAAGGCCTTTGTGGCGTAGCTTTGTGTAACGTTTACTTCGCGTGTTTCACACCCGGTATGAACCAAAAACGGGAGAGGACGTCAGGGAGGGCATGCGTTTCTTTCTAGCTAAAAAGTGGCGTCAGTGGTTTTACACGCCCTGACGAGTTTGACTTATGTGGTTGTTGCTGTTGCGAGGCGCCTCGGATTGATCGGTCGTTCTCGAACCGATGGAGTCATTTAGTTGGCTCGCTTACACCCCATAGGGTGGGGAGACGTAGTGTTCAGGCATAATAATCCACATCGGTGGACCGGCCCTGAGGATCCAGGGGGCAGTTGCGGCTGTTTCTGAGACACGGGCTAGAGCGTCTCGAATCGGTTGAGGACTATCTTTTGCCTCGGTTCATAGATGGAAATCCAATTTCCAAATACGGGACATTTGCGGTTTTATTTGTAAACCTATATATGGCGACATGATATATGGTACCCATGCCGCCTATGATTGATACTTATGATTTGAAGTTGTTTTATACACTATGCACTTATTATAGTATCAATAATTTGTTTTAAAACGTATCAAGCATTCTTTGGCTGTTATAAGGGAAAACCCTATCCCCCGGCTTGCGTTGCATTGTGTGATAGGACCTGGGTCTTATAACAGCTTCATCTTTCTTTATTTAGCATTGCGTTGTTGGTTTTATGCACTGGTATTCTTGGGAGGAAACCCGTTCCGTGTTATACGGCGTGGTCCCTTGATTTACCTAACTTTTAAAACAAAGATTAATAACTGTTTTAGTTCTCACACCAGTCACATGACTGACCTGGAGTTTATTGTTTTAACCTAAACTCTGGGTGCCCCTGTTTTGACACGGGCAGCTAGTAGTTTTGGTTTTGCAGATTTATATTCACAGGATCCTGGTTTACAGCTGGAACGATATCCGGAAAGCTTTGTATCCGTATATCTACTTCTAGTTGTGTATTGTATTATTTTCCGCTGCAATGTAATGTATTGTAATCTCTGATATTTTTCTGTGTAATATTTATTCATTTATACTCTGTATATTCTTGTAATCTGATGCATTGTTGTAATATACAATGAAATGTTCTTCTGTATGCGTTCTATTTTGTCGTGTTCTCAAACGATAGGGCGTTTCGAACGGTCTAGATCGGTTTAGCGACTGGTTCGGACCGAGCGAAATTCCATCTCGTGACAACACCCTAATGGGGGTGACCCATATAGCCACGCCACCTGCCCGATTTTTGTCATTTCGCGGTTGATGAGGCTTGAGGTCATAACTTATCTTTGACAGATCATACCTTCATTTACATGGAATGCCACATCGTCATACCCGCCAAATCACAAATTGATTTCCCTAAAAATATCACGGGCATAAGGCTAAGAGAAACGAATTCCTCTGCCACCAAACGTAAATACGTTTGAAGAGATCAACTTACTCGATTTATTAGATATACTCTGTCAGATACTCGTCTATATAAGTTGTCCTTGGTTTGGGCAAACTGAAGGCACTATTCTGTAAATCCATCTTAGGCAATTTCTACCTAGAACCACCAGAATAGCACTTGCATAAACTCTGTCTTCAATTATCTTCATCATATTTGATTCGCAACGTTAATGCCCATACAGAGTGGTTTCCAGATAATAAGTCTGATCCCCGTCTCTCCGTATTGACGACGGGAAAATGGTCAAAACTTTGATAGTTGGTGTTTTAACTATCAAAGGAAAAAAAACATCCATACAAACAACGGTCGTATTTCTAAATGGAAATCTTACCGATCAATCATCAATCAGCATGGAGCCCCTTTAAATGGATTTATCAAAAATCCTTGTATTTCCCCAATTTCCTGTTTCTTATATTTTTCCCAAGTATTTCCCAACCCGCTTTTGCCTCACACGATCCTTGGAAAGCGTTTCCGTCTACTTTAAACTATTTATTGTCTATATTTAGAAAATATTTCTTTTTAACACCGAGCATTAATTCTATATATTCACAACTCTTATTTCCTACATTTAGAAAATATACGTTATTAACATTGGAAAACATTTCCCTATCCTATTCACGCATCACTATACTTTCAGTCCCTAACCGTAAACTAATAAGTGAATAACTCTCTAAGTATCAACCCCGAAGGCCGAAACAAACATCAGATCGATACTTAGAAAGACGATCCACATAACTATTCTATGATCAGTTTCTAATTTTCTTAACCCTATTTCTTATCATTGCTTATGCATCTCACAGACTTAGTTTACGAATCCACTCCTTTAACGGTAATCATTTAACGATAAATGTTATAATTTGTGTTTCTAAAACATTTAACTTCAAAATATAACTTTTATTCATTAGTTTTAAAAAATTTATTTATTTATTTATAAGATAAATAAATAAATAAATCTTGATAAAAATCAAAAAGTAAATATTCCTTTCTTGAATTCGATATAATCAAATTTCACTTATAGCTCCTTTTCGAATAATCCATACTCGATTAACGTTCTGGACTTGGGGATAAACTCACCGTTTCAGGTTAACTTGATTTCTAAATTCATTTTTGAATTTCACTTCCAAAGCATTTATCAGTTTCTTTTTTTTCCCCATTTCAATTTGCATAACGTTTGCCTTTAAAATCATTATTTATTTTAAAACAATATTGTCTCTTTATAGAAATCCGAACTCGATATCTCAATCTAAATCTTGATTTTGATTTATAAACAACATTGCAGGTTGTAATTCCAATTATCGAGTTATTTGATAAGTTCATATTAAAAATTCCGTTTACCAGCCAACTTCTTGTTAATTAATTATATATCAAAACTATAATTATACCTCGATTGCATAATCAATCATAAATTATTGGTTTCAAATCAAATATTAATTCTCCTATCAAATTATATAATATATAATTTCTATAAATACATCTTACATAAAATATTCTACAAAGCTGAATTTTAATTATAAATCGTTATGAATTTATTCCCAATCTATATACATTTCGAACAACGAAATAATTTCCCATTTCCTTTTAAATAATTTTTTTCTTGAATTTAAAATTTCAAACTAGTGAATAGTAATCATTTAGCTTCATTTATAAATATCGTTAATAAATCAAACTAATTGTTTTTATATAATCAAAAACAAGTTATTATATCCTCCCAATCGAAATCCAATTTCTATTTAAAAATAGATCTTGCCTTTTAAAAACCCAAATCATTTTCTAATATATTTTATGGTATTTAAATAACAATTATTTCAAGGTAAATGTTATTCAACATCCCAATCACACAAAAAATCAATCATAGATTATTTACCACATCATATAATGCAATATATGATAATTAACAATAAATTTTTTGAGGAATCCAGTTGGATCCCTCCAACCTGTTTCCCTACATCCACAGATGTTAATCAACATAATAATACTGATTTCATAAATGGGATCAATATCTAAATAACGGTTTATAACTGTATCTAAAATTCCAACTAAATAAATAAGCAACTCGTCCAAACAACCATCACACAACAATCAATTATCATTTATCAGATTAAGTAACATTTATAATATTATAGAACTGATCAGAGTTAGTGAGTTTACTCATCTTGGTCATTAATCGTTAAATAACGATTAACATTGGTTGATTTAACCCAACGTTTTAATTTCATCAAATTTCTAGCAAGCTCCAAATGACTCCAAACTAGTTTCATCGTGTAGTCTACGTCCCCACGACCCCAACGGATCAGATCGTTCATGATTTTGACAATGTATTTGTGAAATATTAAATTAACAAACTAATATGCAAATCAAATTAAATTTAAACTATAAACCTATTTTATATTTTAATATTTGGGCTCACCATTTACCTTTTAGCCCACCTTCCTACTACCGATCCACATTTCCATCTCTTTTTCCCTGTTCTAAGAACCCCTGCACTTCATCATTTCATCTTTCTTTTATTTTTTCTTTTATTTGGAACCGGGCTTTACCCTATTACTTACTATCGGCCCATCCACCCATACTTAAACCCATGTGAGCAGTACTTCTTCCACCAAAATATACCACAAGTACCTCCTGTATCTCCTCTTCGTCTCCATCTCCCCTCACTTCTTTAAAAAAAACGAGACAAGCATCTCCCTTATTTCCAAAACCGCAACTCTCCTTGTTTTGAAAAAAGAAACACTGACTTCACACTCCAGCAGATGTTCACGCTCCAGTCTCCATGCGGCGTTATACAAGAAACCATATGCGCTTTCTAACCTCCAAGCTCCCATAAATCTCGACGAAAAATCACCAGTATTTTACCACTCTTCTTCTTGTCAAAGCCTCTTCATGCCATCCCCGCCTGTTCTATCCTCCTTCACTCCATGGAATCCAAAAAAGTTACCACTCTCCTTGCCAATGCAAGTACATCCGCTTCCATGCTCCCTCACGAGAGAACATGTTATTGCTGTTGAAAACACACGAAAACTAGTACCTTACGGCTACTGTCTATAACCGACGCCGTTGATCGAACCATAAGAAAATTACATACATTTCAGAGAAATTTTTAGCAAGTATGAATGTATTTATATCATGATTTAATATGAAGAAATGGATTGTTTTTTGTTTTTGTTTTGCCATTAAAAGTTTTCGGTTGAAGCTTTTTCCTGTGGGAAGAAGAAAACAGCCTCGTACATACTTATAGAGTCGATTCCTTCATGGCAAAGGAGTAGGCTGATAGGTTTGCAGATGTTCTTTACCCATCAGTATGGTTTCAGATGGGTCACCATTCATGTCGTAGATGTATAGGATAGCTCACTGTTTTGCTTAGGCATTAGGTATGCAGCTTCTTTTTGAATTGGGGTAGGCACAGATCATACCACGTCGTTTGGGATTGATGGTTGATGGGGTACCATTCTTTTGGCTGTCAAGCCATTCGAAAGAGTACATATATATTTTTCTTTGGTTTTATGATGTAATTATGTTTATTATGTACTTGGATTTTTGACCAATGTAACTGCAATTGCAGTCTATTCTTGGGTAAATGTCGCAATTCACTACATACACAATAGAGATCAGGTTGGCGCAACTGTTGAGGAAGTTACTTCAGCGACTAAGGACTTGGTTCACAGCGGATGCATATAGATGGTGGTCACCTAAAGATTATACTACTTCTGTTGATGCAAATGACGGCCTTCACGCTTGGATTATCATTTTAAATGTAGCTCTTTGTTTTAACTTATCTTTTCATCTGTTTTCATCTTCTAAGTCTAGAATTTATTTTACTTCTGTTGAGTGAATACTTTGGAAAAATGAATGTGTTATATAACTTATATATTCGTCGCATCATCTGTGGTTTTGCTGGTCTTAGAATGTAGTCCTCATAATTTGTTATTCAAAAGGGTTTGATCTCCATTATCAATAGGAGACTTTCACACGTAATTTAAATGCTGCTGCTTTCAATATAGGACGATGCTTGAATTTTTGCGCAAATTTAGCGGTTGGTAATAGTTGTGATGCTAGATCTATGTTGATGGAAAATATGGTCTGTGTACTGTAGTGTTGCAGTATAGTATAGGGTAGGAGTTGAAATATATTGCTATTTTAATTTCTTTTAATAAGTTTCACACCTCTATAAAATAATATAAGCTAATTAATATTATAATTAGGAGCCATGAGGATTTGGTTAGCTGTGTTGTCGTGGCCTCAGATGGAAGCACTATTGCTACAGGAAGCAATGACACAACGGTTATGGTATGCAAATCTTACCAATGGAAACAATGTATTGAAATATTTGTGATCTTAGCCTTTTGTATTTTCATGTTGATACCACTGTGTGGTATCCGATGCATGGAACAATTAGAACAAATATGTGGAATCCATCGTGAATGACTTTTCTATTGAAGGGTCTGCACCAGACAAGCCACAACGGATAAGAGATGCATGCAAGATCATGTTTGCTTTATTATCCTTGATAATCAAATGGTAATAACTCCTATAAGATTCTGCATGGAATGGCGAAAATGACAAAAGAAGCCATGATTTTTTTTTTTTTGATTTTGTATTATTGGAGATGATCTCACGTAGATGAGATGACACAACTGCACTTTGTTTCGAAAGAATTATATGAGGCGTCGATTTTCCTGAATTGCATGTTCTGTATATGTCGGTGATTATAACGGCTTTACTATGATAAATAAATGAGTACTCTTCGTTCTCTTTGTTTACATACGAGCCGTGAACAACAAAAGTAAAGATACCGTTATGTTGAGCAATGCGCTACGAATCCAGAAATAAAATAAAATAGACAAATTAACCAATTCTGTGAAGTCCCAAAATTGCCGATATAGAGTGTAAAATACTTAAAATAAAAAGTTGTTTATTTTCCACAATAAAAATTACAGAAAAAATCTATAAATTAAATTAAGTATACGTCTCAAAAATCTTATCCAAATTCGAAACCAATAATTTAATTGTATTAAATAAACCCTTATGGTTTATAAACGATTCCATAATGACTATTTGGAAATTTGATTAGAACATAACTTACAATCTATAAAGCAAAATCTCCATTTTTCTCTTCTGTTAGAAAAATATAGCTCAACAGATTCGAACATTTCTTGTTTCGAAGAAATACATCTTATAACGAATCCTGTACACTCGGTTGAAATTTAAAACTCAATATTATGAACTATCATGATGATACAAGCTCGATTTATAATTATATTATAATTAATACGTTCAGGTTTCATTTAAATAATATATTCGCATTACCATTTGAAAATAAACTTAATTAATTATCTTAGATTATCCAATTCACAAAACATTGCAATTCCTGGAAATAATATATTATCACATTATTTATATTAATTAAATAATCAAAACAACCTAAATTGAAACCATATAAAATACCAAATTATTATCCAAATAATTAAATAAATTAAATGTTAAATCATAGAAAATCCGGGATGTTACATTCCTTCCCCCTAAAAAGAAATTCATCCTCGAAATTACTCACGTAGGAAAAATGTCAATCCTATTAACTAGGTTAAAAATTATTTGGTTTCCTTTTTAATTCCATTTTCAACCGAACTAACTAATTTTAATTAAAATATTATTTCATTCCTACTAACAAAAATCTTTAAAATTTCTGAAAAATTTCTAATATCTTAAATTTTTGAAAAAATTCGTCATCGTCTCCTTTGCATGGTTCAATTGGTACAACTCGACTCCCTAGGCCTTCAAAAGAAAATCAAACAGCCAAGTGGCTTGCCAAACAGGTTCATAAATCTCATATTTAAATAAAACATAAATTCGTACCTTTTTGTCGGGCATTCAACTCTGCCTCTTCCATTGGCTACCAATTTAACAATACTCCAGCATTCCAATTGATCCCAAATCCATTAATCATCAAACAAATAATCCTCTTATACCCAAGCCAAATTCTATTTCAACTCCAATTCCATTCTCAATTCCAAACTCTTAACCTTGTTAAGTTTTATTACGACATTTCATTTATTGATTTATTTCTCAAATCAGTTATCTTCATCTCCAAATTCAAAATTCAATTCTTATTTTCCAAGAATCGATTCATTTTAATAACTCAAATCTCCAATATTTCTCTTTTACAATTTTCATTCTAGATCGGTCCAAATTCAGTCCAATTTTATTTCACTTAGTCTAAGATCCACTTTTACCATTTTAACGTCATAAGTTAAATTTTTATTTCAGAATTCAAATTCCTAGGATTTATTTCAAATCAATTTGAAATCATATATAATAATACTAATTCAAAACATTTGAATTTCTGACAACTTGTTTCCTCACAATAATTCAAAACAAAATCTTCGGTAGTAATCTGTCACTTAGAAACTCAAAAATGAACACCGATGATGTCCGGGTCATCATTGGAATTATTTTCCAGTGAATGAAGTGAGTTCAATTCTATACCACTTTTAAAATCATTTTTAAATACTTAAATTTTTAAATTACTTCAAAACATTCTTTACCAATGCTTGGAAAAAAAAATCCAAATTTTCCCAAGATCTTAAAATTTCCATATATTTAATCTAAACC
Organism: Allium sativum; assembly: GCA_030737875.1. Lineage (NCBI taxonomy): Eukaryota > Viridiplantae > Streptophyta > Magnoliopsida > Asparagales > Amaryllidaceae > Allium > Allium sativum. The sequence continues at coordinate 607,127,583 of CM060918.1, read as the reverse complement.
TAGTTACAAACCCTTTTCCAATTTTGCAGAGTTTTAATTCCAATTCTAGTTTAAGTCCAGATTCAATTCATCTGAATTTATTCATTACGTTTATATTAATTTTGATTAGGTATTTATAATTATCTCAACTATAATCTTGTTTGATTATAATAACAATCAACACAGCCAATATACTATAATAATTCCAATATCAATTATTATTTTATATCAAAATAATTTTGGGTAAAATTATTTCATTTATCCTCGTGCCAAAACATATTGTATCGGTTTATCGTATTTAAGGGTTTAGAAACCCATATCGACATTGTGGTGCCCCACCATCGACCAGAATTCAGAAACCACCCAACCAATAAATGTCCACAATATAAAGCATTTTAGTATAAATCCATAAATACGTTCACTCGTATATATACACTCAAACTCAATCTAGGGTATTACTAACCCCATCTCTACTGAATTACGCCACTGAGCCAAGGTAATCACTTAACCTTCATCTCTAATACCACTGTAACGACCAAGGATTTTCGATCCCGAAAATCGACATAAAACACAATGTTGACTATTCAGATATCGAGAATACCAGATCATTAATAGAAAGAAGTTAGAGGGTGAGAAATAGAAAGAAAGTGTAACACGCCGCCACCGCTAGGGTCACTCGCAAAGGAATGCACTAGCTTTAGAGGGGCATTATTGGTAAACATGCACAGAAATATCACAAGACAGAACATATAACATAGCGGAAGTAAAATCAAACTTTCATAAACATTAATAATTAAGGTCTAAAGCCTTTTACATCAGAGTACATCAAAACCTGTCTTGCAATAATAAATAAGCATAAAGACTTTTTCATAAATTATTCCCCAAGTAAAAACAGTAAAGTAGCCATAGCCAAGGAAAGTCCAAGCCATCCATGATGACCTTTAAGCAGAAGAAGTCCGAACTAAACAGCAGTATTTCCTCCCTGTAACCTGGGGGGAAACGGAAGAAAAGAGGCGAAACAAAACGGGTCAGTCAAAAAGACTGAGTAAGTCCTATCTACTTCCAGTATAAAAACAGGTGAAGGTAACATGACATGCATAAACTGAAAGTAAACATAAGGATAACTACAAGATAGATAAACTAAACCAGGGTAGCCGGTTGAACTACTGTGGCAAGGTAAACTAAGGTATCATGATAAACTACGGTGTTATGATAAGTCAAGGTATCACATCGTCAGATTTCTATCGAGTACATTATCCCAAGGTATCTGCCCCGTCTAACATCCCACGGTATCTATTATGTATATTCTTCCTAGTTCTAACATGTATATTTTCTCTGCACCTCTCGTACTAGTATCCCAACCCGCGTCACGTGTTAACCATGAATGTCCCTTGCCCAATGTCATGTAATGGTCCATGTCAACCTAATATATAGCATATGTAGGTTTTCCCACTCATATGTTTCTTTCCATGTATAAGATCAGTCCTTTGCCGTAGGCCGTACGGGCTTTCTCATGTAAACGTTTTATCCTTGAAATCGTTTGGACTGTCACCCTTGTTCTAGCCAGGCTCTTCCATATGAATCATCGTTTGAACTACTAGGACTTACGCCACCTAGCACCACTAGGGATTACGCTTACCTATTGCACGCTTTCGTATTTCGGTTTGGGTTAAACCACCTAGGCCACTAGGGATTACGCTAACCGTCAACCGCGCCCTTTTTCCCACGCATTCATCGTGAATCGTTTTTCTATAACTGTATGCACATGTATCACATCGTGCCATCCGAGTCCTGTCACAGGGCAAAACAAGAAATACAGGACTCGGTCGGGAGCTTTAGATTTATCTGCCGATGCAGATACTAAGGTCTGCTTTTCTACACGTGGCTATGGTCCCACGAGACCCCTCCCTCAACTAGTGAAAGGCAACACAAGAGAAAATCTTGCATGAGAACTACACTCCGGCCAGCCCACATCCTACGGCCTACCTCACCCATAATTAGATAGCAATTATGGTATGTTGGGTGTTCCCTGCCTTTCCGTACGTACACGCTTGACTCAAGATGGTAGATGATCGACGAACTTGCTATCTCGGGCACCTTATGTATTCGTCGACTCACTGCTATCCACCCCAGTCTTTAGGTCGCTCGCATAGCAACCAAGGCATATTCTTGGTTCTTCTACCGCAGACCTCAACCTCTCGTGAGCCTAGTATAATGACCTGGCAGCTCACAGAGGGATCCCAAGAATATCCTCACGTTCCCCGAAGCCGCTGCTTCGTTACCCAGTTCGTTGGAGCCTTTATCTAAATCAGATAGCCTGCTCCTACACGCATACTTAAACGTTGACCTAACGTATCGGGTTACTAATCTATCTAAGAAATGGTCCAAATTTCCTTGACTAAGAATTATTACTTAGTTTCCCTTAACTAAGGTTTACCACTTAGCCTTATTTCCATAATCCTTGTTAACTATGGTTATTTACCTAATCCTCCGAATTAGGGTTTATCTAATGGGTTAAGTGTCACTTAAGTTCATAACTTAGCTCGTCTACAAACCATGTCAAAATTGGCTAAGTATCCAAGTCCAAGACTTAACCATACAAACCATGTGTCAAGTTGGCTAAGTATATTAAGCAATCCATAACTTAACCTCGTCTAATTATCATTTTAGATTGGTTAATTATATAAATTAACTTGACCTTGTCAAATTACCGAGTCAAATCGGTCAAGCGTATTCAAGTGATTCGTGACTTAGCCTTATCATGTTTTCACGTTAGATTGGTTAAGTATAGGTCACTTAACCTCATCAAATTAACGAGTTAGATTGGTTAAGTATAGGTCACTTAACCATATCAATTCATCGTGTTAAATTAGTTAAGTGTTTAACTTAACCCCATTAAATTACCAAGTTGGATTAATTAAGTCTAGGCTAACTTAACCCCATCCGATTACCACGTTTAGATTAGTTAAGCCTAATCTTAATCCCATCTAGTTACCGTGGTTAGGTTAGTTAAGTCTTAATTACTTAACCTCATCTAATTACCCAGTCGGATTAGTTAAGTGTAAATTACTTAACCCCATCCCCTAATCATCTTGCATGGTTAAGTGTTATTAAGGCAATCAAGCCCGGTCCCACTTAACCTACCCATTCGTGTCATATCGGTTAAGTGTCATTAGTCAAATTTACTTAACCTTATCATGTGGCATTAATTTAATTAATGCACTCTTAACCTCTCACATTAGACCTTGTTGTGGTTACTAGTTAAGCCGGGCGGGTCCGGGTAGATTTACACCACAACCTAGTCTAACCTCGGGTCTTAAGCGCGACATGACCAACTTCTCACATTGGGTCCTATTGTTTGCAACTACTAGTTAGGCCGGTCGGTTCCGGGTAGTTTTACGTTGCAAACTCAACCCAACCTCGAGTTGGCCACACTTATATTATCTAAGTTCATCATGTTTCCAAAACATGTTACAAGTTTTTCAAGCATTTGGGTAGACCTAACTTAATAAGTAAATTCCCAAAGGGTAGACCTAACTTAATAGGTAAATTCCCAAGCTCATGTTTTTTATGCATACTTACATGTCAACTTCCATGTTACCTTCCAAGTCATATTTTTCAAGTATAAACACATGTCATATTCAAGTTAAGATTTCGCGACATGTTCATGTTTATCTAACTACCCAAAATCGTGTTTTCCCAACGCAAGCAAAGCGAGTCAACATAGTAGGTATACTATGGCTACATGTAGAACCCAAAACATGCACGATGCCACAAAAGGGATTGGCTCCAAACATGCATGGCGTCATAAGGGGGTTTGGCCTTAAAACATGCATAATAGAGTCATATAGGGATTGACCATAAGCATGCATACTATCATATAGGATTTGGCCACAAACTTGCATAATATCATAAGGAGGTTTTGCCACAAACATGCATGAAACATAAGGGGTTTGTGTTCATATGCATGCATAAGCCCCTAGGTCAAATATTTGCCTATGTTTCACAAGTCAAATGGTTCCCAAAGGTTCATGCAAATCTTCCATAGACAAAGATCCAAACTTGCAAGATAAACTAGGCTAAACATAACATGAGTGACATGATTAAGTTGCTACATCTTAGTCTAAGGTCATAGATCATAGAAAAGGGACAAAGTTAGGTTCACATACATGCATACTTATGCTTTATCTCATTTTATCCCATGTCAATATTAAAAATACCGTTTTGATCCAAAAGTAGCTAGAACTTACATAGGCAAGGCTTAGAAAAGGGGTCATGCATCATCTTGACGAAGAAAGGTGGCTCCTTTGAAGAAGAACCTTCATGAAACTCGCATAGCAATGTTGATTTGGCCTCTATTTGGTGTAGCAAGCTTTCACCTTTTGATTTGAACCCGATTTGAATGCATAGGCCCTAGGGATTTGAGATGGAGGCCATGAGAGTAGAAATTTGGCCATAGTTTAGTTACATGAGTGAATAATGAGGGTTTAGGGGTAGGTTTAGGGTCTTTTTATAGAGATTAGGATAGTTTTAGGCCCTTAGATTAACCCTAGGACCAACCTGAACCGTCAGATTTCAAACCAGGCCCAAAAACCTAGCCAAGAAAGAAAATAGGTGCACCAGACCAGAATCAGCCGACAGGGCAAGTCGACAGCCCTGTCGACATGCCTGTCGACTTGCAAGTCGACAGCCCTGTCGACAGCCCAGTCGACTTGTCTGGGCGGGAATTTTCCCGCCTGGCCCCATTTCTGCATGTTTCGAAATTCAAATTTCCCGAAAACTTCTTTGGGCCTTAACCGGGTCATACGGACTCCGATTTTCGAAAACTCGGACTCTATTTCGCGTATTTTTCCGAGACGAACGCAATGGCATAGCCCGTTTTACTTGATTCAGAATTTAAAATTAAATTCTGCCTTGATTCTCGTTTTAACATGTTATTGAAATACGGGTTGTTACATTCTCCCCACCTTTTAGGATTTCGTCCCCGAAATCTCTAAGTTAGGAAGAACATATCCTACCATCCATCATCCATCTACTCAAACCATCATCCACAAGCAACCATTGTCCTTAGACGACTCCTAATGCTTTATGAATGTATGCAAAACGTGTGTGTACATGTTCCTTAGCTAATGCTAATGATCAGGCCTGAAAAATCTTTTGAATGCAAAAATATGTTTAGTGCTATGAATCCATCATGTATGCAAATAGTCCTAGTCATATACACTATATGCGTGCACAAACATTCAACCATATGCAACATTCGCATGATAACACATTCAATTTCATCCATAAACAAGTATAAATACTCGTGCATATGCAATATGAAATGTGACCGAGTCGAGCTAATATCTAATGTAAATTCGCGCATCCACGAGCAACCACTTGCAACCATTTGCAACCATATCAACCATAACATGTTTCAAATACATGTTTACATCCATAGGGTTCTACCTAAGATTCCCTGAAACAGGGTCGAGAAGATAAACAAAACAAACTCCGTACGGGGTTTGTAACAGAGACAGGACCGAGAGGATATCCATAAAAGATAGCCTACAAGCAAGCTCAACAGAAAAACAGGGATCGAGGATATATTCCCAAAATAGATATCATGCACGTATTTAGTCTTTAGTCTCCTGAGTCGCATTACCTTGAGCTTAGTTCCATCGTGCCTTGACCGCCCCTTTTACTTCACGATTTCGCAGCTTCTTATTTCCTGTTTCCATAACATGAGTTGGAACTCATTTCCTCGTCGCCTCTCGTTCCACTTGCACTTATTCTCCTTCTAGAATACTTGGCGCAAACAGGACTGCGTACACATTATTCCATGCGAGCCCTCAAAATTCACTAGTGAATCCTGGACCTTGTACCATAAGGTATTCCACGTAGAAAAACTTTCTCTTGAAAGTAAACAAGTTACCGTGCGCACTTACTAGGGTAATTCCCATAACCCATACATAATCGAAGTAAACCATCCGTCTTATTAGCGAACACCATTCGATCGGGTTTCTAATTTCCAACAAAGGCATCTAAGGATTCTAAGTAACTAATCATGACAGAACCCAAAAGGTTACGCGATACTTCAAGGGTATTACCAAGGCTAGTCAAATGGTCTAACTACCCTCCTATCAAAAACCGAGAGTGGGCACCCCCTACTGGATAACCACTTCATCCCTAGAATCCATCCATAGCTTATAAACATAAGCATTATTTCCAAACTCAACACTTGGCATAGACATTCCCAAATCCAAACAAGTCATGTATAAATGGGCTGATTCTCCAATAGGACTTTGAGACAAAAATGGGATTCTCTATTACGCTAGTACTTAAGGTGCAGAGACTCAACTATCGAAGCAGACGTAAATGATACGAACAACGAAGTCCTAACGGGATGATAGAGAATAAAAGCTAAACCTTTAACAAGATCGTTACCCTCCTTCCGAGGTACTCTAGAAATGAGAGCATACTACTGCCCTCCCGATGATCTTGTCCCTGTTCCATGATACTTAACTATCCGTCCCATTTCACCATGCCAAAGGTACTCTCTCGTCATGGGTTTCATTGTTCATCTTTCTCCCTCCTTTTAGGACTCAGCCATACCAACATGTTGCTTATCCCTGAGCTCGTATCCTTCATCCTTGTTCTTACTATCCTTTCATGCATAACTCTGCAACGGTCTCTCGAGAACCACCTCCATCGTACGGGAAACACTTACGCAGCTAGAAAGACTAGTCGCAGTCAAAACCACTGTGACTACAGATGGAGGAAAGAAAGGAAAAGAGATTCAATCAAGGAAACAAGGATAATGCTAATGGCCTTTGGGGAATAGCCTTTTTCTTTTTAAAAGAAAATTTTCTTGAAAAATGCTTCTTTGTAAACGGTTTTTCAAATAATTTTCAGAAGGTCTTTAAAAACTTTTGCCCAGTCTAGTAACCTTCTGCTCTGATACCAAATGTAACACCCCGCCTCCGCTAGGGTCACTCGCAAAGGAATGCACTAGCTTTAGAGGGGCATTATTGGTAAACATGCGCAGAAATATCACAAGACAGAACATATAACATAGCGGAAGTAAAATCAAACTTTCATAAACATTAATAATTAAGGTCTAAAGCCTTTTACATCAGAGTACATCAAAACATGTCTTGCAATAATAAAGAAGCCTAAAGACTTTTTCATAAATTATTCCCCAAGTAAAAACAGTAAAGTAGCCATAGCCAAGGAAAGTCCAAGCCATCCATGATGACCTTCAAGCAGAAGAAGTCCGAACTAAACAGCAGTATTTCCTCCCTGTAACCTGGGGGGAAACGGAAGAAAAGAGGCGAAACAAAACGGGTCAGTCAAAAAGACTGAGTAAGTCCTATCTACTTCCAGTATAAAAACAGGTGAAGGTAACATGACATGCATAAACTGAAAGTAAACATAAGGATAACTACAAGATAGATAAACTAAACCAGGGTAGCCGGTTGAACTACTGTGGCAAGGTAAACTAAGGTATCATGATAAACTACGGTGTTATGATAAGTCAAGGTATCACATCGTCAGATTTCTATCGAGTACATTATCCCAAGGTATCTGCCCCGTCTAACATCCCACGGTATCTATTATGTATATTCTTCCTAGTTCTAACATGTATATTTGCTCTGCACCTCTCGTACTAGTATCCCAACCCGCGTCACGTGTTAACCATGAATGTCCCTTGCCCAATGTCATGTAATGGTCCATGTCAACCTAATATATAGCATATGTAGGTTTTCCCACTTATATGTTTCTTTCCATGTATAAGATCAGTCCTTTGCCGTAGGCCGTACGGGCTTTCTCATGTAAACGTTTTATCCTTGAAATCGTTTGGACTGTCACCCTTGTTCTAGCCAGGCTCTTCCATATGAATCATCGTTTGAACTACTAGGACTTACGCCACCTAGCACCACTAGGGATTACGCTTACCTATTGCACGCTTTCGTATTTCGGTTTGGGTTAAACCACCTAGGCCACTAGGGATTACGCTAACCGTCAACCGCGCCCTTTTTCCCACGCATTCATCGTGAATCGTTTTTCTATAACTGTATGCACATGTATCACATCGTGCCATCCGAGTCCTGTCACAGGGCAAAACAAGAAATACAGGACTCGGTCGGGAGCTTTAGATTTATCTGCCGATGCAGATACTAAGGTCTGCTTTTCTACACGTGGCTATGGTCCCACGAGACCCCTCCCTCAACTAGTGAAAGGCAACACAAGAGAAAATCTTGCATGAGAACTACACTCCGGCCAGCCCACATCCTACGGCCTACCTCACCCATAATTAGATAGCAATTATGGTCTGTTGGGTGTTCCCTGCCTTTCCGTACGTACACGCTTGACTCAAGATGGTAGATGATCGACGAACTTGCTATCTCGGGCACCTTATGTATTCGTCAACTCACTGCTATCCACCCCAGTCTTTAGGTCGCTCGCATAGCAACCAAGGCATATTCTTGGTTCTTCTACCGCAGACCTCAACCTCTCGTGAGCCTAGTATAATGACCTGGCAGCTCACAGAGGGATCCCAAGAATATCCTCACGTTCCCCGAAGCCGCTGCTTCGTTACCCAGTTCGTTGGAGCCTTTATCTAAATCAGATAGCCTGCTCCTACACGCATACTTAAACGTTGACCTAACGTATCGGGTTACTAATCTATCTAAGAAATGGTCCAAATTTCCTTGACTAAGAATTATTACTTAGTTTCCCTTAACTAAGGTTTACCACTTAGCCTTATTTCCATAATCCTTGTTAACTATGGTTATTTACCTAATCCTCCGAATTAGGGTTTATCTAATGGGTTAAGTGTCACTTAAGTTCATAACTTAGCTCGTCTACAAACCATGTCAAAATTGGCTAAGTATCCAAGTCCAAGACTTAACCCTACAAACCATGTGTCAAGTTGGCTAAGTATATTAAGCAATCCATAACTTAACCTTGTCTAATTATCATTTTAGATTGGTTAATTATATAAATTAACTTGACCTTGTCAAATTACCGAGTCAAATCGGTCAAGCGTATTCAAGTGATTCGTGACTTAGCCTTATCATGTTTTCACGTTAGATTGGTTAAGTATAGGTCACTTAACCTCATCAAATTAACGAGTTAGATTGGTTAAGTATAGGTCACTTAACCACATCAATTCATCGTGTTAAATTAGTTAACTGTTTAACTTAACCCCATTAAATTACCAAGTTGGATTAATTAAGTCTAGGCTAACTTAACCCCATCCGATTACCACGTTTAGATTAGTTAAGCCTAATCTTAACCCCATCTAGTTACCGTGGTTAGGTTAGTTAAGTCTTAATTACTTAACCTCATCTAATTACCCAGACGGATTAGTTAAGTGTAAATTACTTAACCCCATCCCCTAATCATCTTGCATGGTTAAGTGTTATTAAGGAAATCAAGCCCGGTCCCACTTAACCTACCCATTCGTGTCATATCGGTTAAGTGTCATTAGTCAAATTTACTTAACCTTATCATGTGGCATTAATTTAATTAATGCACTCTTAACCTCTCACATTAGACCTTGTTGTGGTTACTAGTTAAGCCGGGCGGGTCCGGGTAGATTTACACCACAACCTAGTCTAACCTCGGGTCTTAAGCGCGACATGACCAACTTCTCACATTGGGTCCTATTGTTTGCAACTACTAGTTAGGCCGGTCGGTTCCGGGTAGTTTTATGTTGCAAACTCAACCCAACCTCGAGTTGGCCACACTTATATTATCTAAGTTCATCATGTTTCCAAAACATGTTACAAGTTTTTCAAGCATTTGGGTAGACCTAACTTAATAAGTAAATTCCCAAAGGGTAGACCTAACTTAATAAGTAAATTCCCAAGCTCATGTTTTTTATGCATACTTACATGTCAACTTCCATGTTACCTTCCAAGTCATATTTTTCAAGTATAAACACATGTCATATTCAAGTTAAGATTTCGCGACATGTTCATGTTTATCTAACTACCCAAAATCGTGTTTTCCCAACGCAAGCAAAGCGAGTCAACATAGTAGGTATACTATGGCTACATGTAGACCCCAAAACATGCACGATGCCACAAAAGGGATTGGCTCCAAACATGCATGGCGTCATAAGGGGGTTTGGCCTTAAAACATGCATAATAGAGTCATATAGGGATTGACCATAAGCATGCATACTATCATATAGGATTTGGCCACAAACTTGCATAATATCATAAGGAGGTTTTGCCACAAACATGCATGAAACATAAGGGGTTTGTGTTCATATGCATGCATAAGCCCCAAGGTCAAATATTTGCCTATGTTTCACAAGTCAAATGGTTCCCAAAGGTTCATGCAAATCTTCCATAGACAAAGATCCAAACTTGCAAGATAAACTAGGCTAAACATAACATGAGTGACATGATTAAGTTGCTACATCTTAGTCTAAGGTCATAGATCATAGAAAAGGGACAAAGTTAGGTTCACATACATGCATACTTATGCTTTATCTCATTTTATCCCATGTCAATATTAAAAATACCGTTTTGATCCAAAAGTAGCTAGAACTTACATAGGCAAGGCTTAGAAAAGGGGTCATGCATCATCTTGACGAAGAAAGGTGGCTCCTTTGAAGAAGAACCTTCATGAAACTCGCATAGCAATGTTGATTTGGCCTCTATTTGGTGTAGCAAGCTTGCACCTTTTGATTTGAACCCGATTTGAATGCATAGGCTCTAGGGATTTGAGATGGAGGCCATGAGAGTAGAAATTTGGCCATAGTTTAGTTACATGAGTGAATAATGAGGGTTTAGGGGTAGGTTTAGGGTCTTTTTATAGAGATTAGGATAGTTTTAGGCCCTTAGATTAACCCTAGGACCAACCTGAACCGTCAGATTTCAAACCAGGCCCAAAAACCTAGCCAAGATAGAAAATAGGTGCACCAGACCAGAATCAGCCGACAGGGCAAGTCGACAGCCCTGTCGACATGCCTGTCGACATGCCTGTCGACTTGCAAGTCGACAGCCCTGTCGACAGCCCAGTCGACTTGTCTGGGCGGGAATTTTCCCGCCTGGCCCCATTTCTGCATGTTTCGAAATTCAAATTTCCCGAAAACTTCTTTGGGCCTTAACCGGGTCATACGGACTCCGATTTTCGAAAACTCGGACTCTATTTCGCGTATTTTTCCGAGACGAACGCAATGGCATAACCCGTTTTACTTGATTCAGAATTTAAAATTAAATTCTGCCTTGATTCTCGTTTTAACATGTTATTGAAATACGGGTTGTTACAGAAAGAAATTTGGAATAGAATAAGAAGAAGAACACAACTGAACAGAATCAGGGTAAACACGAATCTCACAACAGAACGAATAAAATATATTATATAACACAACTTTTGAAATACAAACTTATATCTGTATATACATACCATTTTAGAGTACAACTCATAACTTCACAGCAGAAATAAACTCTGTATATAACTAATGTTGAAGCCTCCTGCTCCACGCTCCTCCAGATATATCTGAAAAATCCCGACTACTTGAATGTCCGTACAAATTTGGGCACCCAAGAGTTTAGGGTAAAACAAAACAAAATAAACTCTGGGTCAGTCATGGGACTGGTGTAAGTAAACTCCAATCGTTTGGTTTAACTTTGAAAAATCCTTTTAAAAAGAAAATATAGTCGTAAGACCGATCCATACATAAATACGGATGGTTTTTACATTACGATAACCCAAAACGTTTTGAAATCAATGATATTCTTATATTATAATAGTGTATAAATACAAGTAAATAACAATCTAGTAGAACACTTGCATCTCGCTCTCCACATATATAGCATACAATCAAAACCGTGGGCGCTTATTGGAAGTTGGATTCCGACTATGACAAGGTATGGAACCACCTACCGATAGTGTATCTCTAGAGAGGAATACACCGGGTTCAACAAGAACATATTGCAACCCAGCCACACATGACCGACCACTCATTTCTCTTGAGTGTATCGAATATATTGTCACCTACGGTTGCAAGCAACATAACCGTTCCTAACAGATATAGAAGCGAAAAGAAGTAACAAATATGAATATTCTCTAGATGGTGACAATACACCCTAATGGGGGCGAATCACATAGCCATGCTGCCAGCCTAATTTTTGTCATTTCGCAGTTGATGAGGCTTGAGGTCATAACGTATCTTTGACAAATCATACCTTCATTTACTTGGAATGCCACATCGTCATACCCACCAAATCATAAATTAATTTCCCCAAAAATATCACGGGCATAAGGCTGAGAGAAACGAATTCCTCTGCCACCAAACGTAAATACGTTTGAAGAGATCAACTTACGTGATTTATTAGATATACTCTGTCAGCCACTCGTCCATGCAAGTTGTCCTGGGTTTAGGCAAACCAAAGGCACTATTCTGTAAATCCATCTTAGGCAATTTCTACCTAGGACCACCAGAACAGCCCATGCATAAACTCCGTCTTCAATTATCTTCACCATATTTGATTTGCATTATTAATGCCATACGGAGTGGTTTCCAGATAATAAGTCTGATCCCGGTCTCTCCGTATTGACGATGGAAAAATGGTCAAAACTTTGATAGATACTGTTTAAACTATCAAAGGAAAAAAAACATCCACACAAATAACGGTCGTAATTCCAAATGGAAATCTTACCGATCAATCATCAATCTACACAGAGCCCCTTAAAATGGATTTATCAAAAATCCTTTTATTTCCCTAATTTCCTATGTTTTCCCAAGTATTTCCCAACCCGCTTTTGCCTCACACGATCCTTGAAAATCGTTTCCATCTACTTTAAACTATTTATTTTCTATATTTAGAAAATATCTCTTTTTAACACTGAGCATTAATTCTATATATTCACAACTCTTATTTCCTACATTTAGAAAATAAACGTTATTAACATTGGAAAAAATTTCCTTATCGTATTCACGCATCACTATACTTTCAGTCCCTAACCGTAAACTAGTAAGTGAATAACTCTCTAAGTATCAACCCCGAAGGCCGAAACTAACATCAGATCAATACTTAGAAAGCCGATCCACATAACTAATCTCCGGTTAGTTTCTAATTTTCTTAACCCCGTTTCTTATCATTGCTTACGCATCTCTCGGACTCAGTTTACGAATCCACTCCTTTAATGGTAATCATTTAACGATAAATGTTATAATTTGTGTTTCTAAAACATTTAACTTCAAAATATAACTTTTATTCATTTGTTTTAATTAATTTATTTATTTATTTGTAAGATAAATAAGTAAATAAATCTTGATAAAAATCAAAAAGTAAATATTCCTTTCCTGAATTCGATATAATCAAATTTCACTTATAACTCCTTTTCGAATAATCCATATTCGATTAACGTTCTAGATTTTGGGATAAATTCACTGTTTCAGGTTAACTTGATTTCTAAATTCATTTTTTAATTTCACTTCCAAAGCATTATCAATTTCTTTTTTTTTACCCATTTCAATTTGCATAACGTTTGCCTTTAAAATCATTATTTATTTTAAAACATGAATATTGTCTCTTTATTGAATCCGAACTCGATATCTCAATCTAAGTCTTGATTTTGATTTATAAACAACATTGCAGGTTGTAATTCCAATTATCGAGTTATTTGATAAGTTCATATTCAAAATTCTGTTTACCAGTCACCTTCTTATTAATTTTTTATACATCGAAACTATAATTAAACCTCGATTGCATAATCAACCATAAATTATTGGTTTCAAATCAAATATTAATTCTCCTATTAAATTATATAATATATAATTTCTAGAAATACATCTTACTTAAAATATTCGACAAAGCAGAATTATAATTATAAATCATTATGGATTTATTCCCAATCTATATACATTTCGAACAAGGAAATAATTTCCCATTTCCTTTTAAACAATTTTTTTTCTTGAATTTAAAATTTCAAACTAGTGAATAGTAATCATTTTGTTTCATTTATAAATATCGTTAATAAATCAAACCACTTGTTTTTATATAATCAAAAACAAGTTATTATATCCTCCCAATCGAAATCCAATTTCTATTTAAAAATAGATCTTGCCTTTTAAAAACCCAAATCATTTTCTAATATATTTTATGGTATTTAAATACCAATTATTTCAAGGTAAATGTTATTCAACATCCCAATCACACAAAAAATCAATCATAGATTATTTACCACATCATATAATGCAATATATGAAAATTAACAGTAAAATTGTTGAGGAATCCAGTTGTATCCCTCCAACCTGTTTCCGTGCATCCACATATGTTAATCAACATAATAATACTGATTTCATAAATGGGATCAATATCTAAATAATGGTTTATAACTGTATCTAAAATTCCAACCAAATAAATAAGCAACTCGTCCAAACAACCATCACAAAATAATCAATTATCATTTATCAGTATTAAGTAACATTTAAAAAATTATAGAACTGATCAGAGTTAGTGAGTTTACTCACCTTGGTCATTAATCATTAAATAACGATTAACACTGGTTGATTTAACCCAACGTTTTAATTTCGTCAAATTTCTAACAAGCTCCAAATAACTACAAACCAGTTTCATCACGTAGTCTACGTCCCCACGACCCCAATAGATCAGATCGTTCATGATTCTGACAATGTATATGTGAAATATTAAATTAACAAACTAATATGCAAATCAAATTAAATTTAAACTATAAACCTATTTTATATTCTAATATTTGGGCTCACCATTTACCTTTCAGCCCACCTTCGTACTACCAATCCACATTTCCCTCTCTTCTTCCCTGTTCTAAGAACCCGTTGCACTTCATCATTTCATCTTTCTTTTATTTTTTTCTTTTATTTGGAATCGGGCTTCACCCTATTACTTACTATCGGCCCATCCACCTATACTTAAACCCATATGAGCAGTACTTCTTCCACCAAAATATACTGCAAGTACCTCCTATATCCCCTTTTCGTCTCCATCTCCCCTCACTTTAAAAAAACGAGACCGGCTTCTCCCTTATTTCCAAAACCGCAACTCTCCTGGTTTTGAAAAAAAAAACACTGACTCCACACTCCAACAGATGTTCACGCTCCAGTCCCAATGCGGCATAATACAGAAAACCATCTCCTCTCTTTGACATCCGAGCTCCCATAAATCTCGATGAAAAAACACCAGTATTTTACCATTCTTCTTCTCATCAAAGCCCCTTCATGCCATCTCCTCATGTTCTATCTTCCTTCACTCTATAAAATCCAAAACAAAGTTACCACTCTCCTTGCCCATGCAAGTACATCCGATGCCATGCTCCCTCACGAGAGAACAAGCTATTGCTGCTGAAAACTAACGAAAACTAGTGCCTTCCGGCTACTGTCTATAACCGATGTCGTTGATCAAACCATAAGAAAATTACAGAGATTTCATAGAAATTTTTAGCAGGTATGAATGTTTTTATATCATGATTTTATATGAAGAAATGGATTTAATTTCTATTTTTTTGTTTTGCCATTAAAAGTTTTCGGTTGAAGCTTTTCCCTATGGGAAGAAGAAAACGACCTCTTTCATACTTATAGAGTCGATTCCTTCATGGCGAAGGAGTAGGCTGATAGGTTTGCAGATGTTCTTTTCCCATCAGTATGGTTCATATAGTCACCATTCATGTCATAGATGTATAGGATAGCTCACTGTTTTGCTTAGGCATTAGGTATGCAGCTTCTTTTTGAATTGGGGCAGGCACAGATCATAGCACGTCGTTTAGGATTGATGGTTGATGGGGTACCATTCTTTTGGCTGTCAAGCCATTCGAAAGAGTGCATATATATTTTTCTTTGGTTTTATCATGTAATTTTGTTTATTATATACTTGGATTTTTGACCAATATAACTACAATTGCAATCTATTCTGGGGTATATGTCGCAACTCACTACATACACAGTAGAGATCCGGTTGGCGTACTGTTGAGGAAGTTACTTCAGCGACTAAGGACTTGGTTCACAGCGGATGCACATAGACGGTGGTCACCTAAAGATTATACTACTTCTATTGACGCAAATGACGGCCTTCACACTTGGATTATCATTTTAAATGCAGTTCTTTGTTTTAACTACTCTTTTCATCTTTTTCATCTTCCAAGTCTAGAATGTATTTTACTTCTTTTGAGTGAATATACGAGTTCTCTTCGTTCTCTTTGTTTACATGTGAGCCGTGAACAATAAATGTAAAGATACCGTTATGTTGAGCAAGGCGCTACGAATCCAAAAATATAGTAAAATAGACAAATTAACCAATTCTGTGAAGTCCCAAAATTGCTGATATAAGGTGTAAAATACTTAAAATCAAATTTTTTTTATTTTCCACAATAAAAATTACAGAAAAATTCTATAAATTAAATTAAGTATACGTCTCAAAAGTCTTATCCAAATTCGAAACCAAAATTTAATTGTATTAAATAAACCCTTATGGTTTATAAACGATTCCATAACGATTATTTGGAAATTTGATTTGAACATAACTTACAATCTATAAAGCAAAATCTCCATTTTTCTCTTCCACTAGAAAAATATAGCTTAACAGATTCGAACGTTTCTTGTTTTGAAGAAATCCGTCTTATAACGAATCCTGTACACTCTGTTGAAATTTAAAACTCAATATTACGAAGTACTGTGATGTTACAAGCTCGATTTATAATTATATTACAATTAATACATTCAGGTTTCGTTTAAATAATATATTCATCATTATAATTCGAATATAAACTTAATTAAATATCTTAGATTGTCCAATTCACAAAAAATTGCAAATCCAACTATTTCCGATTTTTGGAAATAAATGTATTATCACATTATTTGTATTAATTAAATAATCAAAACAATTTAAATTGAAACCATATAAAATGCCAAATTACTATCCAAATAATTAAACAAATCAAATATTAAATCATAGAAAATCCGGAATGTTACATGTAGCCACAGTAGTTCCACCTGCGGCTAATTTTTTCTCAAGCTTCGTAAAGATTTCCGTGCAATAGAGGAAGCTTTTGAGAGACTTGTTAACATGCTACACAAGGATGGTAAAGAGGAAAATAAGGGAGTTAAGGCTGAGGAGCACAGCCCAAGGATGAGAAAAATGGTGGCCTAAGAAGGGAACATAGACGAAAGAAGGAAAGCCTAATAAAGTTCAAATAAAGGCAAGAAGAAATGTCATGTTTGAGGGAACATGGGTCATTTAGTCAAAGATTGCCAAAAAAGGAAGAACACTTGTTTCAACTGTGGCAAAGTTGGGCATTATACTAGGAAATGCCTGAAGAAGCAAGGACAGGGTCAAAAGACAGGACCATCCGGAGAGTCGGTGCATGCTTTCCGGGGCAGTGGACCAGACGAAGGTATGAAAGTTTATGTTGAAGGTTTGATTTCTCTTTTCGATCATCTTGTTAGAACTCTTCTTGATTCTGGCGCTTCGCATTCTTTTATATCTGATTCTATGGTTGAGTCTCTGCACCTTAGTACTAGTATGGTTTCGGATCCTATGGTTTTCTCAAACCCTATTTAGGGCTCGGCTCATCTGTTTGTGATTTACCGGGGTTTGAGGATATCTGTGTTGGGCGTCGAGTTTGAGTGTGATGCATCTGTGCTTGGTTTTATGGGCTATGGTTTGATTCTAGGGATTGATTAGCTAGCCATCTATGGTGCCATTCTAGACTGTGAGAGGAGGGTCATTAGACTTTTGACTTGCCATGCGAGGACTCTCGAGATTTCTTGTGACCCAAAAGGGTCTGTCATGCTTAGTTTCCTAGAATCACTTGATGCATCTGTCAATGACTTGCGATTTGTACCAATAGTCTGTGAGTATTCGGATGTTTCTGAGGAGGTTAGGGACTTACTTCCGTAGCGCGAGATTGATTTCCGGATATACTTGGTAGACAATGCGAAGCCAATCGTATTGCCTGTGTGCCACATGGCTCCCAGGAAGCGGAGGGGGCTCAACAAGCAAGTTGGGGAGCTACTTGAGAAAGGATTTATTGGGAAAAGCATATCTGAATGGGGTGCTCCAGTATTATTTGCAACTAAGGCAGATGGTTCGCTTCGCTTATGCGTGGATTACAGGGAGTTGAATAAGCTCACTAAAAAACAGGCACCCACTTCCGAGGATAGATGAACTGTTTGACCAGCTTATTGGTGCATCTATTTTCTCCCAGTTAGACTTGGCCACGGGATTTCATTAGTTGAGGGTGGCTAAGGATATTATAGAGAAGACCGCTTTTAGAGCTCCAAATGGCTTCTTCGAGTGGCTCCTTATGCCTTTTGGGATGACGAATGCACCCGCCTATTTTTTGGATCTAATGAGTAGGGTGTTTTGGGAGTTTCTAAATAAGTTCGTTGTGGTCTTTGTTGATGACATGTTGATTTTCTCGAAGAATGAGGAAGAGCGTGCCCTACATTTAAGGGAGGTTTTGAAGACTCGCCGAGCACATCAGCTTAAGGAAAAATTCTCCAAATGTCATTTTTGGAGAAAGGAGGTGAGGTTTCTAGGACATGTGTTTTCTAAGGACAGGATAACTGTGGATCTCGTGAAAATAGTTGCAGTTCAAGTTTGGCAGATTCCAAAGAATGCAACAGAGCTGAGGAGTTTTCTTGGTTTAGCGGGCTACTATAGGAAGTTCATTAAGGACTTCACGAAGATATCAGCCCCACTCACCAAACTAACTAAGAAGAATTTAACCTTTTCTTGGGATATTGACTATGAGGATGCTTTTCAGCGATTAAAGAGGGCTCTGACAACAACCCCAGTTTTGACTATGCCAGACGGGAACAAAGTGTTAATGGTATATACTGATGCATGGGATATAAAGCTCAGTGCCATCTTGATACAAGAGGGAAGGTTAGTATGTTGTGGTGGTAGACAGTTGAGAGTTCATGAGAAGAACTACCCTACCTATGTTTTGGAATCAGCTGCTACAGTATTCACGCTTAAGACTTAGCGGAAGTATCTGTTTGGAGAGAGGTTCGAGTTATACACGGACTAAAAGTCGCACAAGTATCTGTTCTCGCAGAAGGGTCTCAAATTAAGGCAGCAGAGATAGGCTTCTACTTGGACCTGAGACCATTAGAGAAACTTCAGAAAAGATTGATCTTATCCGTAGGCGCATGAAGACAACTTAGGCCAGGCTGGAGTCGTACGTAGATAAGGGAAGGACCGATATTAATTTTGAAGTGGGAAACATGGTTTTCATCAAAACATTGCCTTTGAGGAATGTGGTTCGCTTTGGATCTATAGGGAAACTGGCGCCAAGGTTTGTAGGGCCATTTCCATACTTGAAAGAATAGGTCAAATGGCCTATAGAGTAAAGCTATCGGAAAGATCTGCGGGGTTCATGATGTTTTCCATGTTTCTCATTTGCGGAAGTGTCTACATGATACCGCAGAAGTAGTTGAGCCGAGTATGCTTGAGGAAGTCGAGGTAGAACGGAAGGCGACAGTTAAACGAGTTCCTAACCGTATTCTTGGATCAGATGTTGAGAAGCTACGTAACCGAAGGGTCAAGTTGATGAAAGTTCACTAGGGAGAAGATCATGAGGATGCAAATGGGGAGAATGAAGACAAGTTTCACGCTTCATAACCATTTCTTTTCAAGGGTATGTTCTTAGCTTCTTTTTCCAAAGCTTTTATTCGTACTTGCTTCTATCATTTAAGTATATCCTATCGATTGAATCTTTGACCTTTAGGTAGGGAACCAATGGATGTAAACATGTGGTTGAGACATGTTATGTTTGATGGATGCAAGTGGATGCAAGTGTTTGCTAGTGGTTGCTCGTGGATGCATATACACACATTGGGCCCTAGATCGGCTCAATCACTTTCATACTGCATATGGATGTGTCTGCATTTTAAAATTTTATAGATGAAAATGGGTGTATCATCATATGGATGTTGCATTTGGATGGATGATTGTGAACATATGTAGACTTTACATGACATACTAGGACTATTTGCATACATGTTGATTTCGTGGCACTGACATACATTGCATTAAGGAGGTCGACTGAATCAGTAGACCGCTTGATTTCTCGCATTAGCATAGGGACATATACACACACCTTTGCATATGTCCATATAAGCATTAGAAATCTTTTAAGGACAATGGATGCCTGTGATTGGTGGATGAGTAGATGGATGATGGATGTTAGGACATACATTCTTCTTAACTTAAAGATTTCGAGGACGAAATCATTTAAGTACGGGAGAATGTAACACCCTGTAATTTTAAAGAACACTATAATGATAAACTAAATAATACTTAATTAAATATTGGGAACTAATGGAAACGGACTATACCATTGAGTTTATCTCGGAATTCTGCTAAAGATAGACTCCAAGTTTGCGTAAAACAGACATCGTATGAAAAAGATATTAAGGTTTGAAGTTTGTATACATATAAGCAGAACACATATAAACAAAATCAAGTCTAGAAAATCAAAAATTGAAGAGCGGGAAGACACGGGAAATTAATCCGTTGGGAGTCAACCCCATGCCCCATGGGTATCGACCCATGGGTCGACCCGTACAAGGGGGTGTCAACACTAGGGTCGACCCCACCCAGATCTAGGGAAAATCCATTCTTTGAACCGTGACTCATTTATTGACCAAATTCGTTGGTGGTAGTCTAAAAATAGGACCTCATTTCTATGGTTTTATTCATAAAAAACAATGGAGACAAGGAGGTGCCTATTTCTATCATCGTATGCCTATTTGTCATTATGCTTATTTATGTCATCATATGTCTATTCTATTATTATGCCTATTTCTGTCATCATATGCCTATTCTATTATTAGGCCTATTTTTGTTCTCTTCTCTCCATCTTTCCCTTTTTATTTTTATAGCCTGGACTATCTTCGAGCCTAGGCATTTCACCGAAATATGCGAACGGATGAAATTGGGAATGGTTGGGAAAGATAAATTTGGGGCATATGTTATACTGTGAATTATGACTGTAATTTAGGGCATATAAATCTGTAGGCTTAATTTAAGATTAAATAGAATATGTTAATGAAACTGCAAGTAACCTGCTGTAACTTGCGGAGATGTTTAATCTGTTAAAAAGACTAATCAGCCGAAACTTGTTGAAAACTGAATACTTTAATTGAAAAATCTACGATGAACATGAATAATTGTTTAAGAATAAATATGCCTAAATTTACAGTAAGTAGAAACTGTAACCGCACTTAGACACGAGGTTAGAATAAACTTAAGGTAGAAGTCTGCCCGGAACCGCTCGGCAAATCCAACATCCACAAGTGGTTAATCTAATGTGAAAGGTCTAGTGCGTAAATGTACAAGTAATGATACTAAGACACGAGGTTAAGTCCAGCTTGTGGTAGAAGTTTGCCCGGAACCGCACATCATATCCAGCGTCCACAAGTGGTCAACTTAATGTGAGAGGTCTGGTGCATTAACATACATGAACGGGGAATGATAATAACCTGTTAACCTGTAATACTTAACCTGTTTAATCCATGGGGATTATATAAGCTATTAAATTGTAACTTACTGAATCTGTGGGGTTAAGTAAATTTGTTGAATCTGTGGGGTTAAGTAAATTTGTTGATTCTGCGGGATTAAGTAAATCTGTTTAATATGTGGGGGTAATATGAACCTGTTAATATGTAAGACTTAACCTGTTATATCTGTTGGGTTTATATGAACCCGTTAACCTGTAATACTTAACCTATTTAAATCTGTAGGGGTTATATAAACCTATCAAATTTGTGTAAGGGTTAAGTAAACTTGCTTGAATCAATGGGGGGTTAAGTAAATCCGTTAAATCGGGGGGGGGGGTGTATAAACCCGACAAGCTTAACTTGTTTTATATGGTGAGGTTATGCGGGCTTGTTAATTTGTTAGGCATGACCTGTCAACATCCTAGTAGTGGGGATGCAACCCTAGGGGGTGGCTTGTATCATCTATTGTGTGTAGGAGCTGTATCAGTCAGTAACCCATATTGGTATCCAAATGGGGACCCCGGACTAGGTAGGGATCAGGGAATACTTCCTGAGCTGATTATAAGAGGTTCATCTAGGTGGAGATGTCTGATGTCGCATTCACACGGAGTCATGTGCATGCATGGATTTGCTTGCTAGGGAAAATAAAACGCTATAGCACCAGTAGGTGTGTCTATCGGAAAAAGGGGTTGCCACTTTAGGAAGTGGTACATCTTACTGTGGGGCCAGCACAAGGTATCTACAGGATAGGGAGCTGATCGATTGGGGGTAGTAATTAGGGTACATCTAGTCCTGCTTGTTTAGGCGCCCGTTATTATCGTTTGGGGTAACACACGTTAATTCTATGGGGCTATCTGTTATTATTGTTCAGGGTAAATCGTGTCACTAGAAGTACACCTAAGTCTACCGTCTGTTTCTGTTGGGATCATTCTGTTTCTATTATACTAGTATTGGTGTAGAGAAAAGTATTTGGGAAGCGCAATATATTCTGTTCTGTTTATTTTCTTTATCATGCTCAACCTGCTATACCTGTCTTAAGATACTGTCATCTCTCTCATCCTGTTTATATGTCTATCATGATGCTTTTACTTATTTATATGCTAAAAGTAACTGGACTCTCCAGACTTTATGTTTGACCCGTATTGTTTCTGTAACACCCAGTAATTCTGCAACACTAAGATTCACGAACCAAGGCAGAATTAAAAGTTAAAGGGAAACGGACTGCGCCATTGCGTTCGTCTCGGAATTCTACATGGAAACGAGTCCGAGTTTGCGTAAATCGGAGTCCGTATGAGGAAGATATGGCCTCCGGAAGATTCAGTGAAGTTCAAATTTCAAAACAGGTCAGAAAATGAGTTCGAAATTCAAAAACAGACCCAGATTGGGTTGGGTGGGAATTTTCCCGTCCAAGGCACCCAAGTCGACCTGGGTCGCCCAGGTCGACTGGGTAGTCGACCTGGGTCGCCCAGGTCGACTGGGTAGTCGACCTGGGGGTCGACCCCCCCCCCCCCCCCCCCCCGCTTTTTCCAGCTTTCTGAACTTGATTCGTTTCTCTGTATCTGGACGCCCTTCTGACCAGATTCGTTGACTTCTACACTATATAAACAGCCTTAGCCTCCTTCTCTATTCACAATTCTTTTCTATCCTTATGCTGCCCTTG
The DNA here is from genome assembly GCA_030737875.1 of Allium sativum. NCBI lineage: Eukaryota > Viridiplantae > Streptophyta > Magnoliopsida > Asparagales > Amaryllidaceae > Allium > Allium sativum. The sequence goes on along the minus strand of CM060918.1, from coordinate 607,104,454 downwards.
AGAAAATATATAAATAAGTAATATATAAAATAAATCAAGACGAGGAAGTGATGCTCAAGTTGTCAAGAGGAAGTTCGAATCAAGATTAAGGCTTCAGAATGAGAATCAAAGGCAAACTCAAACGATTTCGAGCAACGTCGCACAAATCATAGCATCGCCATCTTTCTATTCTAATCTAATCTCTGTAAGTCAGTTATTTTTAGATTTGAACATTTTTCTCTGTTCGTGACATGAAATTAAAGGAATAAAAGAATATGCCAAATCTCTCTCTCTCTATTCGAATATGTGCCTATATCTTTGGACCTAATTAAGAACTGTTATGACTCGATGACCAATTAGGCCTTGCCTATGACTATGAACATTGCCTATGACTATGAACATTGCCTATGACTATGAACATTGCCTATGACTATGAACATTGCCTATGACTATGAACATTGCCTATGACTATGACTGTGACTATAAGAATTATTTCCTTGACTATGAACACCAGCCTATGCCTTTGACTAGGAAGCATAAACTATTGCCTATGACATAAGAAGGGCTACTGTGATTAAACACCTATGATTCATGACTAGGAAAGTATTGTTTAAGTTTTGTGACTGTGAAATTGGGTCTAAACCTGATTTTCTATTCTAACTATTCTTGGTTTTCATTGGTTTTAGACCTTGGGAATTTACCTATTAAGTTAGGTCTACCCATGTTCTTGAACCTACGCCTCTATTCTGTCTATTCTTGGTTTTCTTTGGTTTTAGACCTTGGGAATTTACCTATTAAGTTAGGTCTACCCATGTTCTTGAACCTACGTCGTTATTCAACCCTTTTTATGCTAGTTATTATGTCTATCTTTTGCATAGCATCTTTGTTTAATTCCCTATTTTCTACGAATCTAGATTTATCTATAATCTAGATTAAATCACGATTATACGAACGGTGGGATTACGATTTGGGCAAAATATGAAATACGAACGTGTAATTTGAATCTAGTATTGACTTGTAAATCTAGCATTTACATAAACTGTGAACTAGAATAGTAAGTCTAGTTTGACATGAACTGTAATTAGAATGTTAAAGCAGTATTGGGTTAGCAAATTTGGCATAAATTTGAAATTGGCCTTAATTGGGAGTACCTGTCAGGTTTAGCAAAATCATGGTCAGTGACATTTAATTTGGTATGGTTTACATACCAAAAAGGCATAAATATGATATAGAGGGGAAAATGGGCCATAAGAATAAATGTTGACAATTTACATTAAAAGAGGAATTAGGAAATAAGTAAACTAGGAATGATTTACTTATAAAATTTGTCCTAAATGAGAAATGTAAATTTAGACAAATTAAAGGTTTATTAACGACATCTCTTTTAATGAAACACCAGAAGGTTCTAGGGTGACAGAGAGGATGGTGTCTAGGCTTGGGTTTGGAAAATACAAGTTTCCTGCTCTCCCTGGCTAACCCTAACTGATCCGACGGACGGGATGGTTACTTTCAAAACCTGATTTGAAAATTAAGCAAAACCCTTTGAACTTAGAAAACACGAATATGCCTAACCCGAGGTTAGACTGAGTTGCGATGTAAACCTGCCCGGAACCAACCGGCACATCCAGTATTCACAACAATATCTGTCTAATGTGAGTGGTCGCGGCTTTAATCTATTTAATTAAAGCTAGAACAAGAATGGTAGGGTTAAGTTAACTAAAGACACTTAACCAATTCAACAAGATAACCAAACCGATGGGCGGGGTTAGGTTCATACAGACACTTAACACAGTCAAGCTAGAATGGGAGGGTTAAGTCCATAGGAACACTTAACCAACTTAACACAGTCAAGCTAGAATGGGAGGGCTAAGTCCATAGGGACACTTAACCAAACTTATGGTAACAAGACCAGATTTGTAGGGTTAAGTAAAGTTAATACACTTAGCCAAATTAACATGTTAACTAGACTAGAGGTTGGGGTTAAGTAAATACATTTAGCCAATTTGATATGTTAGTTGGGCTAGACCGTAGGGTTAAGTAAACTTGAACACTTAACCATCAGATGGTGATAAAGGAATAGGGTTAAGTCTAAAACATGAAGGGATAATACCTAATCGTTAATAACATGTTAGTTAAACAGACGGGAAGGGTTAAGTTAAAAGGAACACTTAACCAATACAGGGTGAACGGGTAGGGTTAAGTAATAAGGAATACTTAACCAATATAACTTGGTTTGTGGTGGGGTTAAGTCAACATGAATTACTGATAACACTTAACCAGTTTAACAGGATAAATGAAGAGGGTTAAGTTAGCTTGAATTGACTAATGACACTTAACCAATCCAAAGTGACGAGAAAGGAACTAAGTAGTAAACCTTAGTTAAGAAAACAACGATTCTGGGAACTAAGTGGTAAATCTTGGTTAGTAAAACTAAGTAGTAATTCTTAGTATAACACGGGAAGGAGCGAATGTCCGTCTGAGTAAAAAGGAGGCTCCAACGAATTGGGTTACGAAGCCCGAGGCTTCGAGGGGACGTGAGGGTACTCTTGGTATCCCTCTGTGAGGCTACAGATGATCCTCCTGGGCTCACAGAGGTTAAGGTCTGCGTAGAAGAACCAGGGCTATGCCTTGGTTGCAATATATGGCAACCTAAAGACTAGGATGGACCGGCGAGATTCGGCGAGAAAACGGTAGCCTTGTGATAGCAACTCGTCATCTACCATCCATCTTGAGTCAATCGAGATACGTGAAGCGGAAAGGCGGAGAACTCCAAAAGACCATATACTTGCTATCTAGTTAAGGGTGAGGATGGCCATAGGATAGTAGGGCACCGGGGGCCTGCGTATAGTTCTCATTTTTCAAGGTGTGCCTTTCATTAGTTGTGGGAGGGGTCAAGTGGGACCATAGCCGCTGGAATAAAAACAGACCTTAGCATCTGCATCGGCAGATATCTGAAAGCTCCCGACCGAGTTCTGTATTCCTTGATTTGCCCTGCCACAGGACTCGGGCTGCACATTACAGGACATGTGCATCTAGACAAGCGATAACGATTCGCGATACATGCGTGGGGAAGTCTAGGGACATATACCACTCTAGGTAGTGTGTCCTAGACTTGGGGGCATCGTTCGACAGGTAGCATAATCCCTAGTGGAACTAGGTGGCATAAACCCTGAATCCGAGAAGCGTTCAGCAGATAGCGTAAACTCTAGTTGAAACTAGAAAGCACTTGATAGAAAACCCTAGATTAGATCCAGGTAACAAATAATAAATGTATGCCTGAAGGCAATGGAAACTACAGGGATTGGGATCACGTTATCGTAACTAGTTGGGACACTAGTTTGGCGGTGCAGAGATATAGAAACCAGTATAACAAGGAAATAGCGAAGCGGTGAAAGTATTAGAGCATATCCAGTTAATCTTATCTTAGCATATCTTGTGTTATTCTTGTCTAATCTTGCCAACCCTTTCATCATGGTGTTATCTTGTATTCAGTTAATTCATGTCGTTTTGTTGTTCCATGTTCATATGCTAGAAGTTACTGAACTTACTCAGGCTTTATGTCTGACTCTGTTTTTCTTTCGTCTTCTTTTCTTCCATTTCCCCCCCCTCCCCAGGTATAAAAGCAGGGAATAGTATAGCTCTGGTTAAGTTGGACTGTCACTCTTTCCCAGCTTGAAGATTTGTCGAAGTTTGCTTGGATTCTCTTTTCAAATGCTATGGCTGGCTCTTGCTAAAATTGGGGAATATAAATGTTGTTTTATGCTTCTTTATTTTGTAAGACAGATGATACTCTGATATTGTAAAGAAATCATTGTACAAACTATTTTATCAATAAAGCAAAGTTTTATTTTCCGCTGTTTAATTCCTGTCTGTCTTGTAATTTATCTGCATCTTTTACCCTAAATGCTCCACATAACTTAGTGCATTCCCTTTTTGAGTGACACTAACGGATGTGGGGTGTTACACGTGGTATCAGAGCTAAAGGTTACCGGATCAGATAAAGGATTTGAAAAATTATTTTCAAAACGGTTTTAAAAGAAGCATTTTCAAAAGAAAAGATTTGTTTTAAAAGGCATATTCCCCAAAGCCATACGCACTATCTTATCTTCCTCTGTTTATATTCTTGTCTCCTTCTTTCTTGAGTCTCAGGGGCTCCTGGCTTTCTGGGAGGTAACCTCATCGAAGGGCAAAGTAGTGCCCGACTTTCATCTATAGCCATAGTTGTTTCACCTACGGCCAGTTTTCTTTCAAGCTTAGTAGGGTTTTCTGTACGATGGAAGCAGCTTTCGAGAGATTTGTCAACATGACTACACACGGAAGGAGATGAGGAGTTTGGCAAAGGAGCACAACCCTAGGATGAGGAATTCATGGATGTAGGTTTAGTTCACAAAGGAGGAAGAAATTATAAAACCTAAGGCAAGAGGAAGTATATGTACTAGGGTATGATAGGGCATATAATTAGGGACAAGGGCAAGAACGAGGAATAAGATTTTCAGAAGGGCAAGTACCTACTTTCGCCACCAAGCGTACCTAGGAGAAAGGTAGTAAAGTACTGTTGGAAGAGTCTAGTTTTGCTGTTCATACTATTTCCTTTGGTTTTAGCGGTTCGCATTTGTTCATATCCACTTCCATAGTTGAGTCTCTGCACCATAGTACTTGTATAGTAGAAAGATCCCACTAGAGTCTCAAATCCAATTGGTGGTCCGACTAGTTTATTTTTGGTTAGTAGGGATTTGAGAATAGCTAGCGAGTTTGCTTATATCATCTCACGTAGATCGTCTAAATTCGGAGGAGATATTCCTTGGGTGCTTGTCTGATATTGGTTTAGGCCTTTGGGGTTTGTACTTGAGGAATGTCAAGTTCGACTAGGATGGGTTGCGTGAGAGATGAATAGTTGTGGCAGGCACTCCAAAAAGCACGTAGTAACCTTTCGACCCTTATAGTTATGGCATGGTGGAGGAGAGGGAGACCTCTAATCATCTTAGTACATACACTTGATACCGTGATTAACATCTGTTTATTTCGGAAATGGAGATCAGGAACTTCACAATCGTGAAGTTAAATTAGTTAAGATACAGTGGAGTAAAGCTCAAGAAGGCTAGATACTAGCATCATACCCTTTTCCTTAAGGGTGCATCCTTGATTTCTTTGTTTAGGAGCTTTACGCATAATTGTTTCTCTCTTTCCAAAGTATATCCTCTAGGTCGTATCTTCGATCCTTAGGTAGAAGCCAACGGATGTAAACATGTGTTTAAAACATGTTATGGTTGGTGGTTGCAAGTGGTTGCTAATGGTTGCTCGAGGATGCATATGCATACGTATTAGGCACTAGATCAGTTCAGACGCTTTCATATTGCATTTACAGATATTTATTTGTTTGCAAGTTGAACTTGATATGTTATCATATGGATGTTGCATATGGATGAATGGCTATGCACACATGTAGCATTTACTTAACTAGGGATGCTTGCATACATGATTGGACGCATGGCACTGACATGATTCGCATTAAGGAGGTCAACTGAATCAGTAGACCACCTAATTTTGCATTAGATAAAGGCATATACACACACTATGCATATGGACATGAAAGCATTAGAAATCTTTTAAGGACAATGGATGCCTGTGATTGAATGGTTGAGTACATGGGTGATTGGATGGTAGGACACATTCTTCCTAACTGGAAGATTTCGGGGACGAAATCCTTTTAAGTGGGGGAGAATGTAACACCCCGTAATTCTACAACACTAAGATTCACGAATCAAGGCAGAATTAAAAGTTAAAATCAAAATCAAGGGAAACGGGCTGCTCCATTGCGTTCGTCTCGGAATTCTGCATGGAAATGAGTCCGAGTTTGCGTAAATCGGAGTCCGTATGAGGAAGATATGGCCTCCGGAAGATGCAGCAAAGTTCAAATTTCAAAACAGGTCAGAAAACGAGTTCGAAATTCAAAAACAGACCCATATTGGGCGGGAATTTTCCCGCCCAAGGCACCCAGGTCGACTGGGTAGTCGACCTGGGTCGCCCAGGTCGACTGGGTAGTCGACCTGGGGGTCGACCCCCCCCCCCCCCCCCGCTTTTTCCAGCTTTCTGAACCTGATTCGTTTCTCTATATCCGGATGCCCTTCTGACCAGATTCGTTGACTTCTACACTATATAAACAGCCTTAGCCTCCTTCTCTATTCACAATTCTTTTCTATCCTTATGCTGCCTCTGAGAAAATATATAAATAAGTAGTATATAAAATAAATCAAGACGAGGAAGTGATGCTCAAGTTGTCAAGAGGAGGTTCGAATCAAGATTAAGGCTTCAGAATGACAAAGGCTGACTCAAACGATTTCAAGCAACGTCGCACAAATCATAGCATCGCCATCTTTCTATTCTAATCTAATCTCTATAAGTCAGTTATTTTTAGATTTGAACATTTTTCTCTGTTCGTGACATGAAATTAAAGGAATAAAAGAATATGCCAAATCTCTCTCTCTCTCTCTATTCGAATCTGTGCCTATATCTTTGGACCTAATTAAGAACTGTTATGACTCGATGACCAATTAGGCCTTGCCGATGACTATGAACATTGCCTATGACTATGAACATTGCCTATGACTATGAACATTGCCTATGACTGTGACTGTGACTATAAGAATTATTTCCTTGACTATGAACACCAGCCTATGCCTTTGACTAGGAAGCATAAACTATTGCCTATGACATAAGAAGGGCTACTGTGATTAAACACCTATGATTCATGACTAGGAAAGTATTGTTTAAGTTTTGTGACTGTGAAATTGGGTCTAAACCTGATTTTCTATTCTAACTATTCTTGGTTTTCTTTGGTTTTAGACCTTGGGAATTTACCTATTAAGTTAGGTCTACCCATGTTCTTGAACCTACGCCTCTATTATGTCTATTCTTGGTTTTCTTTGGTTTTAGACCTTGGGAATTTACCTATTAAGTTAGGTCTACCCATATTCTTGAACCTACGTCGTTATTCAACCCTTTTTATGCCAGTTATTATGTCTATCTTTTGCATAGCATCTTTGGTTCATTCCCTATTTTCTACGAATCTAGATTTATCTGTAATCTAGATTGAATCACGATTATACGAACGGTGGGAATACGATTTGGGCAAAATATGAAATTTACTAAAACGTAGTTATAAACTTGGAAATTGGCATAAAGTGGGAACATGTATTATGGCATGTTCATAGAAATCCAAATGGGACAAATTTGACATGAATTAAAGGACGTGTAATTTGAATCCAGTATTGACTTGTAAATCTAGCATTTACATAAACTGTGAACTAGAATAGTAAGTCTAGTTTGACATGAACTGTAATTAGAATGTTAAAGCAGTATTGGGTTAGCAAATTTGGCATAAATTTGAAATTGGCCTTAATTGGGAGTACCTGTCAGGTTTAGCAAAATCATGGTTAGTGACATTTAATTTGGTATGGTTTACATACCAAAAAAGCATAAATATGATATAGAGGGGAAAATGGGCCATAAGAATAAATGTTGACAATTTACATTAAAAGAGGAATTAGGAAATAAGTAAACTAGGAATGATTTACTTATAAAATTTGTCCTAAATGAGAAATGTAAATTTAGACAAATTAAAGGTTTATTAACGACATCTCTTTTAATGAAACACCAGAAGGTTCTAGGGTGACAGAGAGGATGGTGTCTAGGCTTGGGTTTGGAAAATACAAGTTTCCTGCTCTCCCTGGCTATCCCTAACTGATCCGACGGACGGGATGGTTACTTTCAAAACCTGATTTGAAAATTAAGCAAAACCCTTTGAACTTAGAAAACACGAATATGCCTAACCCGAGGTTAGACTGAGTTGCGATGTAAACCTGCCCGGAACCAACCGGCACATCCAGTATTCGCAACAATATCTGTCTAATGTGAGTGGTCGCGGCTTTAATCTATTTAATTAAAGCTAGAACAAGAATGGTAGGGTTAAGTTAACTAAGACACTTAACCAATTCAACAAGATAACCATACCGATGGGCGGGGTTAGGTTCATACAGACACTTAACACAGTTAAACTAGAATGGGAGGGTTAAGTCCATAGGAACACTTAACCAACTTAACACAGTCAAGCTAGAATGGGAGGGCTAAGTCCATAGGGACACTTAACCAAACTTATGGTAACAAGACCAGATTTGTAGGGATTAAGTAAAGTTAATACACTTAGCCAAATTAACATGTTAACTAGACTAGAGGTTGGGGTTAAGTAAATACACTTAGCCAATTTGATATGTTAGCTGGGCTAGACCGTAGGGTTAAGTAAACTTGAACACTTAACCATCAGATGGCGATAAAGGAATAGGGTTAAGTCTAAAACATGAAGGGAAAATACCTAACCGTTAATAACATGTTAGTTAAACAGACGGGCAATGTTAAGTTAAAAGGAACACTTAACCAATACAGGGTGAATGGGTAGGGTTAAGTAATAAGGAATACTTAACCAATATAACTTGGTTTGTGGTGGGGTTAAGTCAGCATGAGTTACTAATAACACTTAATTAGTTTAACAAGATAAATGAAGAGGGTTAAGTTAGCTTGAATTGACTAATGACACTTAACCAATCCAAAGTGACGAGAAAGGAACTAAGTAGTAAACCTTAGTTAAGAAAACAACGATTCTGGGAACTAAGTGGTAAATCTTGGTTAGTAAAACTAAGTAGTAATTCTTAGTATAACACGGGAAGGAGCGAATGCCCCTCTGAGTAAAAAGGAGGCTCCAACGAATTGGGTTACGAAGCCCGAGGCTTCGAGGGGACGTGAGGGTACTCTTGGTATCCCTCTGTGAGACTGCAGATGGTCCTCCTGGGCTCACAGAGGTTAAGGTCTGCGTAAAAGAACCAGGGGTATGCCTTGGTTGCAATATATGGCAACCTAAAGACTAGGATGGACCGGCGAGATTCGGCGAGAAAACGGTAGCCCTGTGATAGCAACTCGTCGTCTACCATCCATCTTGAGTCAATCGAGATACGTGAAGAGGAAAGGCGGAGAACTCCAAAAGACCATATACTTGCTATCTAGTTATGGGTGAGGATGGCCATAGGATAGTAGGGCACCGGGGGCCTACGTATAGTTCTCATTTTTCAAGGTGTGCCTTTCATTAGTTGAGGGAGGGGTCAAGTGGGGCCATAGCCACTGGAATAAAAACAGACCTTAGCATCTGCATCGGCAGATATCTGAAAGCTCCCGACCGAGTTCTATATTCCTTGATTTGCCCTGCCACAGGACTCGGGCTGCACATTACAGGACATGTGCATCTAGACAAGCGATAACGATTCGCGATACATGCATGGGGAAGTCTAGGGACATATACCACTCTAGGTAGTGTGTCCTAGACTTGGGGGCATCGTTCGACAGGTAGCATAATCCCTAGTGGAACTAGGTGGCATAAACCCTGAATCCGAGAAGCGTTCAGCAGATAGCGTAAACTCTAGTTGAAACTGGAAAGCACTTGATAAAAAACCCTAGATTAGATCCAGGTAACAAATAATAAATGTATGCCTGAAGGCAATGGAAACTACAGGGATTGGGATCACGTTATCGTTACTAGTTGGGACACTAGTTAGGAGGTGCAGAGATATAGAAACTAGTATAAAAAGGAAATAGCGAAGCGGCGAAAGTATTAGAGCATATCCAGTTAATCTTATCTTAGCATATCGTGTGTTAATCTTGTCTAATCTTGCCAACCCTATCATCATGGTGTTATCTTGTATTCAGTTAATTCATGTCATTTTGTTGTTCCATGTTCATATGCTAGAAGTTACTGAACCTACTCAGGCTTTATGTCTGACTCTGTTTTTCTTTCGTCTTCTTTTCTTCCGTTCCCCCCCCCCCCAGGTAGTAAAGGAGGGAATAGTATATCTCAGGTTAAGTTGGACTGTCACTCTTTCCCAGCTTGAAGATTTGTCGAAGTTTGCTTGGATTCTCTTTTCAAATGCTATGGCTGGCTCTTGCTAAAATTGGGGAATATAAATGTTGTTTTATGCTTCTTTATTTTGTAAGACAGATGATACTCTGATATTGTAAAGAAATCATTGTACAAACTATTTTATCAATAAAGCAAAGTTTTATTTTTCGCTGTTTAATTCCTGTCTGTCTTGTAATTTATCTGCATCTTTTACCCTAAATGCTCCACAGAACTTAGTGCATTCCCTTTGTGAGTGACACTAACGGATGTGGGGTGTTACAGTTTCCTTTTCTCTCTCTTCCTTTCCCCCTAGGTTCTCAGGTTGGGAACAGTAAGGCTTGATTAAGATTCTTGTTCTATTTTCGCTTGGATCTTCTTAGATGCACCGCTTTGATTGTCTGTCTATCTTGCTATGGCTCTTTTTGGGGACTATAATTTTACATTACTGTACTCTAATGATTTTAGTACAAGGCAGATATTTTAATTTGATGTAATGGATTTTCTGTATTTCAGACTTATGATGTAACTGGATTTTGGACCACGATGCTTTCCGTTTGAAGAATAAAGTTTTAAATTCCGCTGTTATTTTATATCTATCTTGTTATGTTTCTGTTTTTGTTTACTTGTAACGCTTCACAGAACTTAATGCATTCTGTTAAAGTGTGACATTAACGGACTTGGGATGTCACATATACAATAATAACCAATTAATCCAACTATTCTATATGGTCAAGTTTTGAAATAAAAACCATAAATTTGCACATGTTTTCAATTGTTTTCATAGGAAATGCTGTCACCTATTCCTAGCCTACTAAATTCATAGTTTTAAACCAAAGTTCTAAATTCCTAACATGCTTAACTTTTCTAGAATTACTTTAAGATTAGGAACTTTAGAATTTTGTAAATAAGAATAAATCACTCGCTTATGTTTATGAAATATCAAATCTGGAAGAAACTATATAATCTAAATAGATCTCCCATCCTAGAAGTCATAGATGTGTTTCTCTAGTCTGGATCTATTAACCTCAATATTTATATTTAAGTTTTTGTGGAGATTTTAGGTTTTAGATGAAGAAAATTTTGCTATAATGGAGGTAGAAGCTCTAGGAAAGAAGGAAAGGAAAATAAAATGATATAAATGATTTATAGTAACTCATTCTAGCTTTCCCTAATCCTGAAATCCACACCAAGACTACCTAAATGACTGAAAATTAGCTATTTGTATCTTGAGAATCATTCAAACAACTATATCTCCCAAACATTTTATACATTTTCGATATATAATGAAATAACCTTCCTGGATTGGGTCTAAATTTCGATCCAGAAAAGCCCATTGAAACTTAGAGCCACTCTTGATGGGTCGTTGGTTCCTATAAGGAATTACACTTGCATAGAATAATAGAGCAGTATAATAATATGGAATCTCATATGACGGAATGGATAAAATATAATAATGAGCAAATAGACGTACCATTTAAATTAAAACCATTAATGTAGCTTACAACCATGTTTCAGAAAGAAACGTCAGGTACATTAATTAATATCCCAAATACAATAATACTGCCAATAGTAAATATAACATAAAATAGATATGTTCCTCCATCATCAGGCTCCTACACTTCATCTCTCAGCATAAAGTCTAATCTATTGTCCTGTAAGTATATTAAGAGGAGGGAGGTCGGAACATAAAGTCCCGGTGAATGAAAACCACATATGTTTGAAGGGTGACTATTCTAATATTTGGATGGATAGATTTTTCACGATATGTCTATGTGAACAAACATACACACACACACACACAAGGCAATAAATCTAATTAATGAGGTGGACATTCATACAGTCGATTAAGACCTTCATTAACACTTTAGGATGGATCCCCGTTCACTTAATACTAAATGAGGTGGACATTCTGGGTCACTTAAGGCCACACTACTATATTAAATTTAAAGTGGATTCCTATAATCACTTAAAGCCCTATGGCGGACCCTACCCACTTAAGACCCCGTCCTATCATGTCAATGTTATAAATATATATACTCTCATTTGTAATATGAGAAGTAGTATCTCGCCACTTAATACCAGTTTAGGGTGGACCCAGTTTTTCATTTAAGACCCCTCCGGCGGACTCCCATGTTACTACTTAACTGATATTACGGATGAACTCCTATGCCACTTAAGACTTCCCATAGACAGGTGGTTATATTTGCATGCAGCGTAGGGTACCTATCTTGTCCCTAGATTAGCCCTCGCACAGCTCCTAGAGGAAGTGGACAACTTTCGAAGAACTACCCCACTTAACCTTACTGTTATATTTAGTTTATTTTAGAGACAGAGGGCCTAAAGACTACTTAGAACCTACTAAGGGAGGGTCCTATGACTTTGGCCCAAACCAAAGAGTGAACCTTAGGAACATGCCTAGTCCTAACCACTTAAGACCTTAATTAGGTATATCATCCACTTAACACCTTCCCAAGGAAGGCACTCCTACTCATATACACATAGAGTACACACACATACACACACACCCCCTCCAGACCTCTCATATTAAACCGTCAGCTTGTAGATGTTGGATTTGTCAATGGTTTCGGGCAAGCTTATACTACAAGTGGGCTTAACCTTGTGCCTTAGTGTAATAATTTTAATGGCCCATGACATCTAAACCTATCACATTAACTAGGCTTACTTACAGATGCTGGATATGTCGGTCGGTTCCTTGCAGGCTTCTACTACAAGTAATGGTTAATCTCGTGTCTTTGTGGCATTAATTACTATTTATACCTCAATTAACGCACACACATGCAAACAAATTCCTAAGGGGACATTAGAAATTCAAATTCTACTATCCTATATTAATCGTATTTACTACACATTTGTTACACATTTATTACGCTATATATGTAAATAATTTAATAATCGTCGTTCGAGTTTAACGTTTCTAAATCGTTGAAATGTCAATCTCTAACTAAAGAACGACATACAAGTTAATTTCCCACATTTAACTAATCAAGTATAGAAATGAATGTAAACATATATCTAAATGGGAAAAAAACAATAATAACATATAAAACTTGCATCCTAGGCTTGACTGATTGCTACAACAACAAAAGATAACAATTGTGAAATGCATCCAAACACACACACACACACACACACATATATATATATATATATATTATTTTTTGGTTCAAAACCATTTTTGAATAAGTTTATGTGTGAAACATTAATATTTAAAAATTGCACAAATAAATACATTCAAATAATTTATCTATAAAAGTAGATATTTAAACCTTTTTAATTTATACCAACATCCAAATTCTTAATTTTTGACAATAAACACTGCATGAGAATCACAACATATGAAATATGAATTTAACCACAATAATAATTATACAACACAACTCTGTCATCTTCTTCATTGCTCTAACAATCACAAACCATAAATTTACACAGATTGTATATTCCTTCTAATAAATATAAAAGAGAGGAATTTGGGTGGTGTGCTATTTTTAATGTTTTCGTAGAAATCCCAAATCCTCTTTGGTATATCGTTAACAATAAAAACCATCAAAACTAGGTTATGGTAGGGGACCTAGAAGAACCTAGGGGCAATTTAGTCCCTCTAGGCTTAACTTAGTTTATCGCTTCCCAGATATTAGTTATCCCAAATATGAAGTTAGTTACTCTCCCCTCAAGAGGTGAATATCACGCTTCAGTACTTAGGAAAAAGTTACCTTAGGATAAGGGTTTCATAAGATCATAGTTAATAAGATCTAAAATCCTCATTGTAGTCGATTCGGTAACTATTTCTACGTTGAAGTCTTGAATTCGAATTAATGAATAATAGACAAGTATAATTGGAGGCAAGTGCTAAGTATCTCTTTATTTGATCACTTGATTGGGTATATAGATGATTACATAAGAATTCCTCAAACTAATTTCAAAATTAGGGTTTTGTCTCTTAGAAATGAGTACAAAATTTTAGAATGAGGAGAAGTCCCCCAAAATGTGACCCCCCCCCCAGGTCTTATTTATAGAAGATTTGGTCCCCCTTTTGTAGCCATCAAGTGAGAAACCCAGTTTTGTACCAATCCTCCGATATTGGCCCTCCTCGGTAGCTCTTGGTTTCTGTGGTAATCCCATGGTGTCAGATTGCTTCAATAACTTCCGATGTCAGTAAAAATCCCTTGGTATTGACCTACTTTAGTGGCTTCTGGATTCTGTCTTTTTGCTCCTTGCTTTATAATTTTGGTACCACCTTTGGTATCGATACCAAGCTCGTTGGTATCGATTGCACTTGTTACCTCCTATATTGGCCTCGTTCTTTTTCTTTCATGCATTTGGCTTTAGTTTCGTACATAAGCTAGTATATTCCATGTAAAATTGACTACTCTTACTTCGTGTTCTCAGTATCGAGTTTTATGCCTCTGTCTTCATTATTCGATACTGACATCAAGCTTTACTGCTTATTGCATATTGGTATTGGTATCGTGCCTTTATTTCCATTTCCATGGTATTGCCACCAAGATATTTGCTCTCCTTTGTTAGTGTCGATAGCATATGTGCCAAGCCTTTGTTTGGGTATCGAAATTTTGCTCATATCCGTCTTCCTTCCGGTATTGGCTTAGTTCTTTTAGTTCCTTTTGCTTCTAGTTCCAGTTCTTCCTGGTGCTTTAGTATCGATAGAGGGCCTCCCAGGCCTTCACTCTGGTGTCAGATTCATTCTGATACCCCTTCACCTCACTTCAGTTTCGGTATCGAAATCTTGTAGTAACATTTCCTCATAGTGAAGAGGTATTTTACACTTTTCAAGTCAATAATCTTGGCTTTTGCTCTGCTGTAAAACACATGATTTTCCCGCCTTCTATCCTTCTATGATAGATCTGAACCGTTGATTTGTACTTGCTTGAATGGTTATGATTGGATGTTCTTTAATATAAAGCCTCTTCTTCTCCTTTCTCCTTTTCTTCACCTGCAAGAAATATAACTTGAGCAATTGTCAGAGCTCTCAAAAATTCCGCAAGTTTTCTAAATTAAAAAAAAAATCAATCTTCCCATTAAGTTTTTATTTATGCGAATTGATTTTAAGTTGAAAATCGAAATTCTTTCTCTTTGTAAATTAGATACTAATTCAATCAAGATCGGTTGAGCTCGAATTTCTCATTTAGATGAAAATGAATATATTGATATTAGCTTAAATTGGGTACTAATGGTGAATCATGAGAATCTATCAACTATCACTCCTGATAATCTAAAGTTAAATATTTTTTGGGTTTAAGTGCAAAATTTGTTGTGTTAGAGATGAAGAATTTTAATTTCTTCTATAAGGAAGGAATCCTCTTTGATATTTATGAAATCAAGATTAACTATTTCTAGCTTCTTCCGGCTTTGGTTTTACCGATACTGAAGTTCATGCCCCTTTTAATTTCGGCTTAATCGATACCGAATTTGTGTTCAACTGACATCAAAAATCATATTTTCTTCATTTTGGTACTAGTTAGATTTGGAACTTTGGTGTCGGTTAGACCATTACCGATACTGAGGTATTCTTGGTTTCGATTTCATTGGCACCTAACCTTAAATTCTTTGGCATCGATTAAGTTTCCAGTATCGATAATAAGCTATTTTGTATCGGCAACACTGTATTAAGAACTTAAGCAGTTCTTGGTTTTTACTTTGCCATTTCCAATGCAACCAATACTAAATACTTAAATATATTTGGGAAAAAGCATAATGTTGTGACATTATATGAACTTTATTGAAAATTTGATTCTAGTGTCAAGTGACGTACTTCAATTTTCTATGAGAATGTTAAATGACTAATTATGTTAAGATCTCACCATCATCCTTAGCTGGTAAATGGCTCATATTCATTTCAGGAAAATTGCTTTTTTTCTAATTTTAATCAAATCAATGTGCTAATGTACTTTTATGGAACAACATCACCTGATAGGATCATGACTAAGTAGCAAATTGCAGATGAATCGAATCCAAGCACCTCTTGTACCCCTCAGCAAAAAAAGGAAATTACTCCACAACATTCTCTGATTGAATCTCAAAATGAAGTGGATATGATTCTTAAAGAATTTGGTTTGACTCGGATTGATGTCATCCCTACTTTTGAAAATGATACCATTAGGAATCCACCAGAAGGATTGTTTGCATATTCGGTTATTCACATTTGGCACGGTGGCTTCTTCTCCTTCCCATATTTCATTTCTAGGCTCCTACAGCATCTCCGGCTACTCCCATTCAGTTGACTCCAAACACATATACCTATCTTATATGCCTCGAGCTTTTAGCACTAGTGTCAGGACAATCTTCCCTTAGTGTTCGTATTCTTTACCATCTGCTACAACTGTCTGTAGCTAAAAGAGAAGATTCTCTTATTTTCCTTGCGAGTCCTACAAAGAAGTTGATCAAAGACTATATCAATAAGTTTAAAGATTGGAAATCACAATTTTTCTATATCAGGTACCCCCCCAGGTATCACGGGTACTTTTGCAAATCATGGTAAGCTTTCTATTCTTTTTCTAGATTTATTGTGTCATCTCCATGCTTTGCCTAATCTTTGTTCTTTTTCAGATTATACTCCCACGAAGAAAAGCTTGAATGCTAATGAAGCTAAGATCATTGGTGAAATTTATAAGGCTTCTGAGAAATTGGAAAAGTGATCCCTTTTGCTATATATGGACAATTTCGAGAAGTACACCCTTCTACCTCCAAGGCAAAGAATTTTGGGGCAACCACCTTACCATTTCTCCAGTGTTAAGCATTTTCCTTTGAGTGCCAATGTAATTGCACAACTAACCCCTCTTTTTCCGGGAACCCTGAGTAAGATTTCTATTCTAAAGTGATTTAAGAATCTTATTTCATTTTTAGCTTATCTAATTCTGCTATTCTAATGTTATTAGCTACTGAATTCATCAACCCCAAAAGCAGGGTAATCTACTTTGGCTACTATAGCTTGGTCCAAAGAAACAGCTAAGAAAAGGCTTGGAACACAATCTGTTGATGAATCAGCTCCCAAAAGGCAAAAGGATGACACTTCTACTTCTTCCTCTTTTCATAAAGTAATGATTGCTATGTCTGATGGGTTGGCCACCCCTGATCCCACTACTCCTTCTGTGGGTATTACTCTTTCCATAGGTCCTTCCTAAATAACGACAAAAGGCGATTTTTTAATCGTATTTTGGTTCCTGATTATCCAAGATCTTTGAATTTAGTGGGACATGATCTAGATACACTCCCATTTTCTCAACATTTTAGTTCTTCGAGGCCTTCTCTACAGACTCAGATTTTGAGGAAATCGTAAGATTCGCTCTTTTCTTTGAAAACTCTATTAACATTTCATTGCCTTCTTCCTCTAACTTGATGAGCTAGAGACAATATCTTTTTGAACAACAACTTACGGTATAACACTATTTATTTTAGTTTCTTTAGCCTTTTCTCTTACATAAATGCTGATTTTGTTTTTACATAAATACTGATTATTCTTTCTTCTTTTCAGATAACTAAAAGATGGTTATTCCTTCAGGAAATGACTACTTCGTTTTCCTCCGAGATTTTAGAATTTAAAGAGGAGAAATCTGCCTTGGAGTCCAAAGTTAATGTTTTGAATGCGACGAAGGAGGAGCATGAGAAAGAACGTATGGAGTTAAAAACATCTCTTGAAAATGCTAAGTCGGAATTGCGGAGGAAATAAAACCTAAAATCCTTCATTTGACAAAGTTATGGCACTTGTGTTATCCCGGTAAGATCTTGAGGATGAGAAAGGAAGAATGGTGGTTGGCCATGTTAAAAAGTTAAAGGAGAAAGACGTAGGTCTTTCCAAGGCTTAGGCTGCACTCTCCAATGCTAATCGAATAATTTATGATGCCAAAGAATGAATCTCTTCATTACTGAACTCTCATTTCCCAGAAGCGGTTTTGAACTCTTTTGAAGATGCTCTCTTCTTGGCGTACTCTGACAATTGCCTGAAATATCCCAAGATTGGATTCCCCTCAGTTGATTCTTCTATTATGGGGAAGTTATGAACAAAATTGAGCAAGCTATGCAGGGGATTCAAGTTCCTGAGAGTACTATAATGGAGCCTGAGAAGCTTTTGTATCAAAGATCTTCCTGATGATTTTGACCCATACGAAGGAGAGGAGAAGGATGACTGTGTTGTTGACGATGACGAGGATGATGATGATGACGGTGATGATTTTGGTTCTGAAGACGAGAGCCGCTGCGGTGACTTTGGTGGAGGAGACGACATCCCTCCTCCTTCTATTGTTGATACTCATGGTTCCGTGGAGACAAACCACAATCCTTCGGATGCTCCTACCACTCAGGATCCAACGGAAAATTTTACTAAGGATAGCGACCACTCCAATAAAGGGCAGAGAAGTAAAGAACAACCTGCTTAGCTTGATGTCCCTATTTATCAGGTATGGCTTTCACTTTTGAAGCGGTTTCTTCCTTCTTGAATTCATGGTAAGTGGTTCTCTATAATTTATAGTCAAGGAAAAACATTGCCTCATCTTATAATGCAGAGTTAGATAAGAAACAAAAGGAAATAATCCAGTCTTGTAGAGAAGGATAGGTTGCTGAAATATTATAACACGTTATCTCAAAAATATTATGATCTTGATAAAAGTGTTTCAAAACTGATGTCTATTAAAGAAAATGAGGTCGGGTCAAGATTAAAAGCAGGACAACTTCAAGGAGAAAGAATTCTTAAGGAAAACAATGAATTGATGACTTTATTTTTTATGTTGATAAAGGTTAGGGAAATTTTATTAGATTTTCTATATAAAGTTTATAATCGATTTGAAACAGTAGATTTTTCCTTCTTAAGGGAACTTAATGGTGGTTTACTTCGACTTCTTCATAGACGATGCTTAGATGATCGTCGAGTTGACCTCCACCCTGGGGCTTGCTGGAACCTACCAATGGTTCATTTAATTCCCATGGACTTACCCAAAGAAAATCTCAAGTACAATAAGAACATATTTATCTCTGAGTTATTAAAAAAATCAATATTGTATGAAAAACATGAATATTTGTAAAAACTATAGAATTATGAAAGTATATTTCTGATGATGACTCCTTATATTCATGATTTCTGATTCCATTTCATGTTATGGCAGAACCACAAAGATGTAGTGCCAAAATAAGCCTTGCACTCATTTTTTAGATTAAGAAGAGAATATTCGACGGAAACTATTTCTCAAACAACATCTAGATTTGGAAGGGGCCATTTTCTTGAAGACCTTCGAGGCGTTTATATGAAATACCCTCAACGTCCTTTTGACTTTCTAGGTAATGACTAGGAAATGATTTTAAAGAGACTTAGAACCCGACATGCTGAGTTGATATGTAACTTAAACATTAGGTGTTTGACAAACATGACCAGCCTCTATAATCTTTAGTATGTGTATTACCAAACTAGCTCAAAGCTTGATCGATTAGATCTAAAAGTTCTTGTATTAAGTTCTTATGAAAATGAAAAGTATAATTTTATTAGCACCATTCTGTGAAAATAGAACTTGTAAATAATTGTATCTTATTTTGTTGAAAAATAGAGAGATCAATCCAAAATTCCACTTCCCCAATCCAAGGATGAATCACAAACAGTTGCAGAGCGGAGGATGCTCCCAAATATGTATCAACTACAACTCGAGAAAGAACATTTTTACTTTGAAAGTTGGCCATCAAGCAATTGCATGAGCAAGTGACTGTTTTAGAAAATTGGGGAAAGAAAAGGATAAAACTATACTTGAATTAAAGGGACAAATAAAGGCCACTCCCACCATCAACTTTGACGAAGAAATAAGTAGATTGCACCAGTTATGGTTGACTTGGAAATTGAGCTAGATAATGCAAAAGCAAGTTGTAAAGCTTGGGAATTCTCTTTGGGGAGTACTATTCCCAATATATATGCACCTAGGCCTTCCAAGACCATAGCTAAGTCAGAAACCTCAGCTGTTGAAAGTATTCTCATTTGGAAAATCCTATTGGAGAATGGAGTTTTGATGACAACAACCTTATTTCAATTATCATTGATTATAAAATATATACTAACATCTCTATCTAGAATGTATAGACATATATATGCAAGATTTGTATATAGGACTTAAGTACTGTAGACTGAATAGTTTTAGAGTTTCAAGAGATTATGGATTCAGAAGAGATTCAAGACTCATGAGTTATCAAGCTATCAAGATTTCAAGAAAAATATAGTAGTAGAGTATAGTTTATATGTAGAATCTGAATTGCACTCCAGGTTCAAACTCTGTTTTTCAAATTATCTCTTTTCTAAATTGATTTCAAAACTATTTTCAAATTGATTTCAAACATCTCTCAAAATAATTTATTCTTCGAAGAATTTTGTAATGACCCGCATTTCTACAGTATAATAATTAATTAATTTAATTATTTAAAATATGAATTAGAATATTAAATGGTCATGAATTAAATTATAGTGAATATTTAATTAAAATAAATAATATAATAATGTATTTAATTTCTGAAATAGTCAGAAATAGTGGAATTCACAAAATAGTGCGAATTGGATCATCGGGGATATTTAATTCAGTTTAGAATTGAATTTGAATAACGAATATATTATTCGAATGACAGTTGAACGTATAATTATAATATAATTATAATCGAGCTCGAAATGGCGCCGCAGTTCGCTATTTGGCGATTTGAACTTCAACTGAATGTAAAGGGTCCATTTTAAATCGAATTTCTATGAAACAAGAAACGCTAGGAGCTGGTGAAGTATATTTTTCTAGTGGAAGAGAAAAATCAGGATTTTGTCGTGTAGGTTTTGATATATGTCCAAATCAAATTTTAGAAAAGTCGCTGTGGAATTCCGTTATAATTTATATCGATTTATTTATATTTTAAAATGGATTTTTTTAATATAAATCGAATATCGATGTAACTCTGGATTTGAAATATCGAATTATAAATCCCAGTGTAGTAGTATGGTATTCTAGTGTGAATATATACGATAATATTTATTTTTAAATATTAAATTTAATTGTTTTTAAATATATTTATATATTTAAAAGCGTTATTTAGAGCTTTAAAAATAGCCAGATTTTCAAACGACCACAGAATTCAACGAAATTAATTTTGTTGGGTCCGCAATATTAAATTATTGCTAGATTTCAGTTTTCGTGATTTTTGAAGTCAGTATGTGGTCGTACGGGATTTTAATGTGAGAAACAGTCGATATTTTGACGATTAAAAATACGTTGTGTGAGCATACGGAGTCGGAATTCGACGAAACCAGTTTCGTTGGGACCGTAATGTCGAACTGTAGCTACATGTCCAGTTTCGCGATTTTTTGGGGTCATATGTGATCATAGGAATTTTAGAGGACAAATAAAAACAGCGGTTGCTTATAAACAAATATAAAAATCGAATAAAAATATATTAAAATCACCTATATAATATCCTCAATTCTCCTAACCCTAATTTTCCATCAACTCTGGTCAATACATGTTTGCGCCATCATTTTTCCAAAAACCACTTCAAATCTGAGATTCAAAAATCAGAAGAAATACAAATAAAATCCTGTAAATTGTTAAAGCCGTTTATTTAGGATTATTTTCATCTCAGCTCTTAGCTGATGCCCTTTGTTCATTGTGCGATAGGGATTTACGAGGTTGCGGCTTGAACAGCAAAGGCTAGGGTTAGCCTGTTCTGGAAAACGCGAGCATTGATTCAACGTCGGGGGTCGTCATTGGGTTCTGCGGCTTTCTAGGTCGCCGCTGAATCAACAGCGCGAGTCAGGGAGGGGTCGACGGCACTGTTGGTGGCCGGAGCGCAGTCCGATGGGTGTTGGGATTTCTGTTGGGTTCAATGGTACTGATGGAAATCGCGATTCATATATATTGGGTGCGAAGTATTTGAACGAGGGATGATTTGAGAGAGGAGCGAAGTTGGGGCAGGAGGGTGAGTTGGAAAGGAGCATGGTTGGGCGGTTTTGCTGGGCGAGTTCATTAATCTGTATAAGAATTTTACTGTGTTAAATGTGGTGAGGGGGTACAGATGTTGAAATGAAGAATTCCAGGTACTTTGGTTTTGATGGAGGAGGAATGGTAATCAGAAGGCGCAACTATGGTATTTTGCTTTCGTGGGGAGAAACATTTCGAAAGGAGGATGATGACTGAGTTTAAGCACTGGTTCGGATTTAATCATGGTCATGAAGGAGCTACTGCTAACCATTTTTGTGGAAGAATGCCCATTAGAAAGGCAGGTATGAGAAGAGAGTTGTAAATGAATAATGGTATTATTTGTTTTAGGATTCGTGGCATAGAACAAAGGGATGAATCTAAGTGCACGACATGGCCATCTTGTTTTCGAACAGTTGCATTAGAACGGGGTTACAAGGGAGGAATATATGTGGAGTGGTATTAAGGGATAATCATAATCAAGGTGTTTATTTAATATAAATTAATAGTTGATTGCATTTAAATCGATTTATAACTTATAAAATGAATATCTTTGTCATATGTGATCAGTTTTTCGAACGGTCAGATCCGTTCGGTTCGTATGGACGGTGGCTACACCATGGAACTGACCGGAAGTGAATTGAAGCTCTTCTAGATTTATGGTGAAATTAAACGCCTGAATCGAATCAATGACCAATTACCGTCCAAGGTGAGTAAAACTCACTAACTCTTCTCAATTATATTTTTCTAAAGTATTTTTAGAAATGATAAATGATGGTTGTTTGCTATGTGTTGGTTGTTTGGTTGAACTACTAGTCAGTTGATTGAAAATATAGATAACGATATAAATGTAAATCGTTGATCAAATATTTATTCTGCTTAGCAGAATATTTCATAGTGAAATGAAATTGATGTTAATATTACTGTTTAACATCATTGGATGCAGGGAAATAGGTTGGAGGGACCCAACTAGGTTCCTCAAAATTTATTTTATTGTTTTTCCCATATATTGCGTTATATGATGTGATATGAAATCCGTTGTTGATTTTGTACGGTTGAATGATACCGTTCATTGTTATAGGGTATGTTAAATACCATAGGGAATACTGGAATGTTAAAAAGGAAATTTTCAATGTTATATTGAAAAAAAGAAATATTTATAAAATCAAAAGATTTTATAAAAAGAAAACTATTTATTTAGAAATGAATAGATTAATAAGGATATTTATTTGTTAATCAAATAGACTGAAAAATATTTGTAAACTATTTACAAATAGAATTGAAAAGAGATATTTACTTGAAAGTGAATAGAATAGAAAGGGAAATATGTGTAAAGGGAATAGTTAGATTATAAAAGGAATTACTTATAAAATCAATAGATTTTATAAATAGAAAACATTTTATAGAATAAATAGAATTATCAAAAAGGGAATTATTTGGTAAATAAATTGATTTTAAAAGGAAATACTTGAAAGGTGAATAGAATGATATAAAAGAGAAATTTACATTTGAAAGATTTAAACCCGTGCTTCGCACACGGGTAAAACATGCTATGAATTTAAAGCAAAAGTTTTAAATAGAATCTGTTTTAATAGATCAAGTAAGAAGATAAATTTATAAATAATATTTTATAAATTAAATGAAATATTTATCACTGGATAAATAGAATATATAAGTCAGGACTTATATAGAGAAGTAAGAATCGATTTCAACATCGATATTTAAACTGAATAAACGTAGAGTAAATCAAAGGAGTTAATCAGTTAGAGTTAACTAGATAGAGTTAATCGAATTAGAATTTATTGCATATTAGTTATTCAATTAGAGTTGATTGAATATAGTTATTTGAGTTAGAATTAGGCAAACATAATTATTTAGGATGTGTTGCCATTTCGTACGACTGCTAGCGTAATTCGCAGGGCTGCAAATAGCCTTCTGGCGGTCGGATGTTTCCTGAGGGAATCAGGCGTAACCATTGTGATCGCTGCGATCTAGAGTCGAGCGAATGGTGTGAAATTGAATATTAGCCATTCGAAATAAAGTTAAAATAGACATAGTTATTCGAATATAAGTTAACCGAATATTCGATAGGAATTAAATAAGTTGAGTTAGTCAAATAAGTTAACTAGGTTGAGTTAATCGAGTTGAGTGAGTTAAGATGAGTTAACCAAACCGAGTTAATCCAAAGGAGTTATTCGAAATAGTTTATTCGAATAGAATTAAAGGAGTTAATCGAATATAGTTTATTCGAAAGGAGATTAATCGAATGTAAATCATTTGTAGAGAGTTAATCCAATGTAAATCATTCGAAGAGAGATTATCAAATATAGTTATTCGAAGAAAGGGTTATCGAATATAGTTTATTTAGAAAGGAATTATCGAATAGAGATTATTCGAAAAAGAGTGAATTATACATTGAATTCGATTATATCGAATTCGGGAAAGTAATATTTACTTGTCGTTTTTAATCAAGGTTTACTTATTTATTAATAAATTAGTGGTTTAGTTATTTAGTTAAATTAAGGAATAAAAGTTATACTTTGAAGTTAGATATTTCAAAGGTAGAGATATAATGCTATAGTTAAAATAAATGTTCTCAAATAAGAAGTGGATTCGTAAATAGAATCCGAGTTGTTTTAGGAAGTATTAAAGATTTGAAAGGTGAACTTTGTCTATTTCGAGGTTGGAAATGTCGTTCAGTTAAGGTCTGAGAGGTAATTATACCCTAACTTGATTGACTTCATTTTTAACTAAGGGATGGGTAAGGTTCGATATTGAAGATTGATTAAGTGAATTTAGTTAATGAATATAATGATTTAAATTGGCTTAGTGATGTTTATTTTCAAACATCTGCTGAAATCAAATGTTTAAATTTTGGAAACATTTTCCAAACATAATCAGAGATATTTTCTAATCATAGAAAATGAGATGTTAATGAGAAGGAATACTGGAATGACAGTGATACGTGAAACAGAGATTGGAAATCTTTTCCAATGATTGATGACGTAGATTTCCTAAATTTAGGAAATAAGAAATGTTGAGTATATAGAAAAGAGTAAATAAATAAATTAATGACAAATTAAGTTAAAGGAGATAAATGTTGAATGATGATTGGTAGATAAAATTTCATTTGGAAATAATATTATTAGTTGCACACTTGTTTTTCTTGGATAGTTAAATCATCGACTATCGAAGTTTTTGACCATTTTTCCGTCGTCAATACGGAGAGACCGAGATCAGATATATTATCTGAAAATCACTCTGTATGGACATTAGCGTGGCGATCAAATATTGAAGACGGAGTTATGCAAGGACTTTCCTGTTACGGAATAGTGCTTTCGGTTTGTCCAGTCCAAGGGCAAACGTTAATGGACGAATGTCCGATAGAGTATATCTAACGGATCGCGTAAGTTGATCTCTTCAAACGTACTTACGTTTGGTGGGAATTCGTTTCTCTTAGCTTTATACCCGTGGTATTTTTGAGGAAATCAATTTGTGATTTGACGGGTATGACGATGTGGCATTCATAGTGAATGGTGGTCAAGTGTTTCAAAAGATACGTAATGACTTCAAGCCTCATCAACCGGGAAATGACAGAAATCGGGAAGGCATCATGGCTAGGTGGGTCGCTCCCATTAGGGTGTATATCACCTATCTAGAGAAAATCCATTTCATTCTTTAATCTATTATCGATGTTGTCCCTTTTCGGGAAGATGGTGGGTAGCTCCCAACCGTTGGTGATATACATTCGATACACTCAAGAGAAATGAGTGGTCGGTCATGTGTGGGCCGGGTTGCAAGATGTTCTTGTTGAACCTAGTGTATTTGCCTCTAGAGATACACTATCGGCAGGTGGTCCCATACCTTGTCATAGTTGGAATCCAATCTCCAATAAGCGCTCGCGGTTTTGTTTGTATACTATATATGTGGCACGTGAGATGCAAGCATTTTGCTAGATTTTAATTACTTGTGATTAGACATTATTATAATATCAGAGAAGTATTGATTCCCAAAAGTGTTTTGGGTTATCGTAATGTAAAAACCATCCGTGTTTATGTGTGGATCGGTCTTACGATTATCTTTTCTTTTGAAAAAGAATTTGAAAAGTTAAACCAAATGATTTGAGTTTACTCACACCAGTCCCATGACTGACCCAGAGTTTTATTTTGTTTTGATTTCCCTAAACTCTTGGGTGCCCGAATTTGTATGGGCAGTCAAGTAGTTCAAGTCTTTACAGATATACTTGGAGGAGCTTGAAGCAGGAGGCTTCAGGATTATATAGCTATTGTTACTTCCGCTGTATGTAGTGTTGTATTCTGATGATGTTATAGTGTATATATATGGTTTTATTTCAAAGTTATGTTGTATATTATATTTTGTTCGTTCCACTGTGAGATTTGTGTTTACTCTGAATGTGATCTTCTTCTTCTTCTATTCTGATTTTCTATCTTATCTATTCTCACCCTCTAATTTCTTTCTATTAATGATCTGGTATTTCCGATGTCTGAATAGTCAACATGGTAGTTTTGTGTTGATTTTCGGGTCGAAAATCCCAGTTCGTTACAGTGTTATCAGAGTTGAAGGTTAAGTATTACCTTGGCTCTATGGCGTGACTCAGTAGAGATGGGGTTAGTAATGCCCTATGTTGGGTCTGGGTGTATATATACGAGTGAACGTATTTGTAGATTTTATTAAAATGATTTTATATTGTGGAGATTTATTGGTTTAGTTGTTTGTGAATTCTGGTCGATCAGTTTGATCCACTGTATCGATAGGGAAAACCAAACACTTGAATACGATAAACCGACACAGTATGTTTTGAAAGTGGGTAAATGAAATAATTTTACCCAAAATATATTTTGATATAAAAGAAGGGTATATCTTGGAATTATTATCATATATTGGATGTGTTGGTTGATTATAATTGAAATGGTTATATAAATGACCAATTTGAGTTCGTATAATTTAAAAGAAGATTAATCAAATCTGAATTAAATCAGAATTGGAATTAAAATTTTGAAAACTGGGAGAAGTGTTTGTAAGTGTATTTGTGTTAAGTATAAGAAAATTTTAAGATTCTGGGAAATTTTAAAATTTGTTTTACAAACTTTGGAAGGTTATTTGAAATATATTTCAAATGGAGGTGTTTAGATATGGTTTTGAAAGTAATATAGTATTGAACTCACTTCAGTAGCTGGAAAATAACTCTGATGATGCTGGCCACATCATCGGTGTTCATTTTTGAGTTGTAAGTGACGGATTACTACCAAAGATTTTGTTTTGGGAAAAAGGAATTTGTTTTGAATCTCGAAAGGGAAATATTTGATTTTTTGTGAAAAGCAAAGTTATTTATAACTCCTAGGAAAAGATCATCTGAATTTAAAAAAAATTAAAGTAGGAATTGGTGAAACAAATATGAATTAAATTGAAACCAATTAACTGGAGATTTAATTGGAATATAATATATGAAGTAAAATCAGATTTTGAATTTAGAGATAGGATTCTGAAATGGTATTGGATTGGTGAGTTAGGAATTTGGAATCGAGAATGAAACTTAAGTTTGAAATGGTAAATTGGCTTGTTTAAGCGTATAGCTGTGTTGAGGATAAATTGATCAGAGATTGATTGGAATGACTTGGGTATATGCTGAATTGGCAGCAGAATGAAAGGATTTAATGATAAGCCCGACAAAAAGGTACCCGTCAATTTTTATGGATTTGGTGATTTATGGGCCAATTTGGCAAGCCGCTTGGCTGTTTGATTTTCTTTTGGATTGGAAAGGGCCTAGAGAGGCGAGTTGGGGTTTGAACTGTTAACAGGTACAAAGGAGGTGCTGGCGAATTTTTTTGAAAATTTCGGGTGCTAGAAAATTTTCAGGATTTTAGAAAATTTTCGGTAATAATAATTAATTAATATTTTGATTGAAATTAAATTGGTTCAGTTGAAACTGAAGTTAAAAGTGAACGAATAATTTTTAAACCAGTTAATAGGGTCTGTCTTCTACCTTAGCAATTTCGAGGACGAAATTATTTTAAGGGGGGGAGAATGTAACGACCCGCATTTCTACAATATAATAATTAATTAATTTAATTATTTAAAATATGAATTAGAATGTTAAATGGTCGTGAATTAAATTATTGAATATTTAATTAAAATAAATAATATAATAATGTATTTAATTTCTGAAATAGTCAGAAATAGTGGAATTCACAAAATAGTGCGAATTGGATCATCGGTGATATTTAATTCAGTTTAAAATTGAATTTGAATAACGAATATATTATTCGAATGACAGTTGAACGTATAATTATAATATAATTATAATCGAGCTCGAAATGGCACCGCAGTTCGCTATTTGGCGATTTGAACTTCAACTGAATGTACATGGTCCATTTTAAATCGGATTTCTGTGAAACAAAAAACGCTAGGAGCTGGTGAAGTATATTTTTCTAGTGGAAGAGAAAAATCAGGATTTCGTCGTGTAGATTTTGATATATGTCCAAATCAAATTTTAGAAAAGTCGCTGTGGAATTCCTTTATAATTTATATCGATTTATTTATATTTTAAAATGGATTTTTTAATATAAATCGAATATCGATGTAACACTGGATTTGAAATATCGAATTATAAATCCCAGCGTAGTAGTATGGTATTCTAGTGTGAATATATACGATAATATTTATTTTTAAATATTAAATTTAATTGTTTTTAAATATATTTATATATTTAAAAGGGTTATTTAGAGCTTTAAAAATAGCCAGTTTTTCAAACGACCTCAGAATTCGACGAAACTAATTTTGTTGGGTCCGCAATATTAAATTATTGCTAGATTTCAGTTTTCGTGATTTTTGAAGTCAGTATGTGGTCGTACGGGATTTTAATGTGAGAAACAGACGATATTTTGACAATTAAAAATACGCTGTGTGAGCAAACGGAGTCGGAATTCGACGAAACCAGTTTCGTTGGGACCGTAATGTCGAACTGTAGCTACATGTTCAGTTTCGTGATTTTTGAGGGTCATAAGTGATCACAGGAATTTTAGAGGACAAATAAAAACAGCGGTTGCTTATAAACAAATATACAAATCGAATAAAAATATATTAAAATCACCTATATAATATCCTCAATTCTCCTAACCCTAATTTTCCATCCACTCTGGTCAATACTTTTTTGCGCCATCATTTTTCCAAAAACCACTTCAAACCTAAGATTCAAAAATTAGAAGAAATACAAATAAAATCATGTAAATTGTTAAAGCTGTTTATTTAGGCTTGTTTTCATCTCAGCTCTTAGCTGATGCCCTTCGTTCATTGTGTGATGGGGATTTACGAGGTTGCGGCTTGAACAGCAAAGGCTAGGGTTAGCCTGTTCTGGAAAACGCGAGCATCGATTCAACGTCGGGAGTCATCACTGGGTTCTCCGGCTTTCTGTGCCGCCGCTGAATCAACCACGCGAGTCAGGGAGGGGTCGACGGCACTGCTGGTGGCCAGAGCGCTGTCCGATGGGTGTTGGGATTTCTGTTGGGTTCAATGGTATTGATGGAAATCGCGATTCATATATATTGGGTGCGAAGTATTTGAACGAGGGATAATTTGAGAGAGGAGCGAAGTTGGGGCTGAAGGGTGAGTTGGAAAGGAGCACGGTTGGGCGGTTTTGCTGGGCAAGTTCATTAATGTGTATAAGAATTTTACTGTGTTAAATGTGGTGAGGGGGTACAGATGTTGAAATGAAGAATTCCAGCTACTTTTGTTTTGATGGAGGAGGAATGGTAAACAGAAGACGCGGCTATGCCATTTTGCTTTTGTAGGGAGCAGCATTTCGAAAGGAGGATGATGATTGAGTTTAAGCATTGGTTCGGATTTAATCAAGGTCATGAAGGAGCTGCTGCGAACCATTTTTTTGGAAGAATGCCCGTTAGAAAGGCCGGTATGAGAAGAGAGTTGTAAATGAATAATGGTATTATTTGTTTTAGGATTTGTGGCATAGAACGAAGGGATGAATCTAAGTGCACGACATGGCCATCTTGTTTTCGAACAGTAGCATTAGAACGGGGTAACAAGGGAGGAATAGATGAGGAGAGGTATTAAGGGATAATCATAATGAAGGTGTTTATTTAATATAAATTAATAGTTGATTGCATTTAAATTGAGTTATAACTTATAAAATGAATATCTTTGTCATATTTGATCAGTTTTTCGAACGGTCGGATCCGTTGGGATCGTATGGACGGTGGCTACACCATGGAACTGACCGGAAGTGAATTGAAGCTCGTCTGGATTTATGTTGAAATTAAACGCCTGAATCGAATCAGTGACCAATTATCGTTATTTAACGATAACCGTCCAAGGTGAGTAAAACTCACTAACTCTTCTCAGTTATATTTTTCTAAAGTATTCTTAGAAATGATAAATGATGGTTGTTTGCTATGTGTTGGTTGTTTGGTTGAACTGCTATTCAGTTGATTAAAAATATAGATAACGATATAAATATAAATCATTGATCAAATATTTATTCTGTTTAGCAGAATATTTCATAGTGAAATAAAATTGATGTTAATATTATTGTTTAACGATGCAGGGAAATAGGTTGGAGGGACCCAACTGGGTTCCTCAACATTTATTTTATTGTTTTTCCCATAAATTGTGTTATATGATGTGATATGAAATCCGTTGTTGATTTTGTATGGTTGAATGATACTGATCATTGTTATATGGTATGTTAAATACCATAGGGAATACTGGAATGTTAAAAAGGAAATTTTGAATGTTATATTGAAAAAAAGAAATATTTATAAAATCAAAAGATTTTATAAAAAGAAAACTATTTATTTAGAAATGAATAGATTAAAAAGGATATTTATTTGTTAATCAAATAGATAAAATTGAAGAAAAATATTTGTAAACTATTTACAAATAGAATTGAAAAGAGATATTTACTTGAAAGTGAATAGAATAGAAAGGGAAATATGTGTAAAGGGAATAGTTAGATTACAAAAGGAATTACTTATAAAATCAATAGATTTCACAAGTAGAAAACATTTTATAGAATAAATAGAATTATCAAAAAGGGAATTATTTGGTAAATAAATTGATTTTAAAAGGAAATACTTGAAAGGTGAATATAATGATATAAAGGAGAATTTTATATTTGAAAGATTTAAACCCGTGCTTCGCACACGGGTAAAATATCCTATGAATTTAAAGCAAAAGTTTTAAATAGAATATATTTTAACAGATCAAGTAAGAAGATAAATTTATAAATAATATTTTATAAATTAAATGAAATATTTATCACTGGATAAATAGAATATATAAGTTAGGACTTATATAGAGAAGTAAGAATCGATTTCAACATCGATATTTAAACTGAATAAGCGTAGAGTAAGTCAAAGGAGTTAATCAGTTAGAGTTAATTAGATAGAGTTAATTGAATTAGAATTTATTACATATTAGTTATTCAATTAGAGTTAATCGAATATAGTTATTTGAGATAGAATTAGGCAAACATAGTTATTTAGGATGTGTTGCCATTTCGTACGACTGCTAGCGTAATTCGCAGGGCTGCAGATAGCCTATGGCGGTCGGATGTTTCCTGAGGGAATCAGGCGTAACCATTGTGATCGCTGTGATCTGGAGTCGAGCGAATGGTGTTAAATTGAATATTAGCCATTCGATATAAAGTTAAAATAGACATAGTTATTCTAATATAAGTTAATCGAATATTAGTTATTCGATAGGAATTAAATAAGTTGAGTTAATCAAATAAGTTAATTAGGTTGAGTTAATCGAGTTGAGTTAGTCAAGTTGAGTTAACCAAACCGAGTTAATCCAAATGAGTTAATCCAAAGGAGTTATTCAAAATAGTTCATTCGAGTAGAATTAAAGGAGTTAATTGAATATAGTTTATTCGAAAGGAGATTAATCGAATGTAAATCATTTGTAGAGAGTTAATCGAATGTAAATCATTCGAAGAGAGATTATCGAATATAGTTATTCGAAGAAAGGGTTATCGAATATAGTTTATTCCAAAAGGAATTATCGAATAGAGATTATTCGAAAAAGAGTGAATTATACATTGAATTCGATTATATCGAATTCGGGAAAGTAATATTTACTTGTCGTTTTTAATCAAGGTTTACTTATTTATTAATAAATTAGTGGTTTAGTTATTTAGTCAAATTAAGGAATAAAAGTTATACTTTGAAGTTAGATATTTCAAAGGTAGAGATATAATGCTATAGTTAAAACAAATGTTCTCAAATAAGAAGTGGATTCGTAAATAGAATCTGAGTTGTGTAAGGAAGTGTTAAAGATTTGAAAGGTGAACTTTGTCTATTTCGAGGTTGGAAATGTCGTTCAGTTAAGGTCTGAGAGGTAATTATACCCCAACTTGATTGACTTCGTTTTTAACTGAGGGATGGGTAAGGTTCGATATTGAAGATTGATTAAGTGAATTTAGTTAATGAGTATAATGTTTTAAATTGGCTTAGTGATGTTTATTTCAAACATCTATTGAAATCAAATGTTTAAATTTTGTAAACATTTTCCAAACATAATCAGAGATATTTTCTAATCATAGAAAATGAGATGTTAATGAGAAGGAATACTGGAATGATAGTGATACATGAAACAGAGATTGGAAATGTTTTCCAATGATTGATGACGTAGATTTCCTAAATTTAGGAAATAAGAAATGTTGAGTATATAGAAAAGAGTAAATGAATAAATTAATGATAAACTAAATTAAAGGAGATAAATGTTGAATGATGATTGGTCGATAGAATTTCCATCTGGAAATAATATCGTTAGTTGCACACCTGTTTTTCTTGGATAGTTAAATCACCGACTATCGAAGTTTTTGACCATTTTTCCATCGTCAATACGGAGAGACCGGGATCAGATATATTATCTGAAAACCATTATGTATGGATGTTAGCGTGGCGATCAAATATTGAAGACGGAGTTATGCAAGGACTATCCTGTTACAGAATAGTGCCTTCGGTTTGTCCAGTCCCAGGGCAAACGTGAATGGACGAATGTCCGACAGAGTATATCTAACGGATCGCGTAAGTTGATCTCTTCAAACGTACTTACGTTTGGTGGCGAAGGAATTCGTTTCTCTTAGCTTTATACTTGTGGTATTTTTGAGGAAATCAATTTGTGATTTGACGGGCATGACGATGTGGCATTCATAGTGAATGGTGGTCAAGTGTTTCAAAAGATACGTAATGACCTCAAGCCTCATCAACCGGGAAATGACAGAAATCGGGCAGGCATCATGGCTAAGTGGGTCGCTCCCATTAGGTTGTATATCACCTATCTAGAGAAAATCCATTTCATTCTTTAATCTATTATCGATGTTGTCCCTTTTCGAGAAGACGGTGGGTAGCTCCCAACCGTTGGTGATATACATTCGATACACTCAAGAGAAATGAGTGGTCGGTCATGTGTGGGCCGGGTTGCAAGATGTTCTTGTTGAACCCAGTGTATTTGCCTCTAGAGATACACTATCGGCAGGTGGTCTCATACCTTATCATAGTTGGAATCCAATCTCCAATAAGCACTCGCGGTTTTGTTTGTATACTATATATGTGGAAGGTGAGATGCAAGCGTTCTGCTAGATTTTAATTACTTGTGATTAGACATTATTATAATATTAGAGAAGTATTGATTTCCAAAAGTGTTTTGGGTTATCATAAGGTAAAAACCATCCGTGTTTATGTGTGGATCGGTCTTACGATTATCTTTTCTTTTGAAAAGGAATTTGAAAAGTTAAACCAAATGATTTGAGTTTACTCACACCAGTCCCATGACTGACCCAGAGTTTTATTTTCTTTTGTTTTCCCTAATCTCTTGGGTGCCCAAATTTGTACGGGCAGTCAAGTACTTCAGGTCTTTACAGATATACTTGGAGGAGCTTGAAGCAGGAGGCTTCATGATTATATAGCTATTGTTACTTCCGCTGTATGTAAGTGTTGTATTCTGATGATGTTATAGTGTATATATACGGTTTTATTTCAATGTTATGTTGTATATTATATTTTGTCCGTTTCGTTGTGAAATTCGTGTTTACTCTGATTGTGTTATTCTTCTTCTCCCATTCTAATTTTCTATCTTATCTATTCTCACCCTCTAATTTCTTTCTATTAATGATTAGGTATTTCCGATGTATGAATAGTCAACATGGTAGTTTTGTGTTGATTTTCGGGTCGAAAATCCCAGTTCGTTACAAATTTCAAAAATATTTTCTAACTTATAAGTATTCTTATTTTTAGTTTTATTTAATCATATATATGTGTATATATATATATATTACTAAGTTTATATTTGATTATAATATTCTTATTTGAACTCTAAGTTTTCATAGAACCTTTTTATTTTTATATATATTTTATAAATATCTTCTTATAAATTTCTATATACATGTTTATAATTATATAATATATAGTTTTATATCACATATATACAAAAAATTAATCATATGTTTAAATAATATTTTTGTATGTAAAACACTTTATAATATTTATTTATAACCCTATGTTTTAATTCGAGAATTTCTAGAAATATATATATATATATATCAAAACACTTGAAATTGCTCAAAAATTCAATTTTGAACTATGATATGTCGACATACATAATTGGGCATGTCGACATATAACTATCATATTTTCAATTTTCAAAGGAAGTGTCTTTTCACTATTTATAACGTTTCAGAAGCGTTGCAACCTTTCAAATCTTATAATAGGGGTAGATTTCGATTTTTTCCATCATTCTTCTTCTCCATCTTCATCCCCTTCTCTACAACATTATTATTTCTTATTTTTATGATTTCTACACTTTTACTCTACCGAATTGAATTCTATTTATATAAAACTTCTTCTCTTCTCACTCTCTACTCATTGCTCTTTGATTCAAAGTGCTATTGAAGAGTTATAAGGTTGTTGTAATTGTTTAGGAAGTGTTTGGGAAACGGTGTTTCCTTGTAGCCGTGAAATTAAGGAACTGGAGCGGTGTTAACCTTATAGCCGTGAAATAAAAGGGGTTTGGAATCGGTGTTAACCTAATAGCCGTGAAATCAAGGGGTTGACTTGGATATTGATATAGTAATAAAACTCTATGCAACACAGCGTTGTGTGGGACTGCACGTAGGAGTAATCCGAACCAGTATAAAATCTGTTGCGTTCTTTCTTTTTTGCATTTTATTTCTGTTTATCTTTGTGTTTGTGATTATCTCTGTGGTGTGTGATTCATATAGTAGATCATATTAGTTTTAGATTTAATTGAATTTCTCAAAAACACTATTCACCCCCCTATACTGTTAGTTTTGCCTTAACGATCCATTCCACAATCCTTTACAGTTGGTATCAGAGCAAGGTTTTTCAAATAGTTCATATTCTGATTTTTGAAAATATTAAATGGAAAATTTTGAGCACTAGTTTAAATTCATGCATTGCATCAGTATTAGATGAGCTTACATTCAATTTTATTGAAAAATCATGTTATCATTATGTGATTTCTTGAAAAGTTTAAGTGGATATATCAAAAAATCATCATGATGTTATCATCTTAAATTACAAGTAGTTATTTTGAAAAGTTACTTGATTCTTTGAAAAGGTTTGTTGTTTTGCAGGAAAAGAAGTTTTATTTGATGACTATTGGCCAAAAGACACCAAGATGATCATTCATCAATCATGAAAAGAAGAGTATATAAAGGAATATGACTTTTGGGCTTATAGTAGTTGAAGTGTCCATTCATTCAAAATTCAAATTCAAAATTTTGACGCCAAGTTGACCAGGCCATATAAAAAGGATGTATCCTTATCTACATGATTCAGATTCATCATCAAGCGATGAAGAGACCGAAACTGGAAATCCAAATATGTGTTTCACAACAATTCAGAATTCAGAGAATGTCGTAGAAATGGATCTAAAAACCGAGTACGCCTTAATTAATTTTTAAATTTTTTGGTTGAATAGATGCTTTGATTGCTTGCTTGTTTGCTTTGCTTTGAAATTGAAATTTAAAACTTTAAAATTCAAACTTGAAATTTAAATCAAATTTGAAATTCAAATTTTTAATAAAATAATGAATATAATAATAAAATAAAATAAATTTTGGATGTTTGTTAGGATTAATATTATTTCAGGAAATAGTTAAACCTGAAATATAAATCGAAAATTTAAAACCAAAGTCATAAAACCATATGTTCTTTGAAATTTATGCATGTATGTCGACATACATATGTCCTTATGTCAACATAAAGGCATGTAAAATGAAATTCAAATTTTGAGTTTCAAAAGCTTAGACTTTCAAACTTCCTTCCGTCTTCTAAATATGAAAATGTCAGTTCAAATTCTATTTATAATTTTGTCTGTCTACTTATTTTCTTGTATCTTGTTTCAAAATATATATAAATTAATAAAATATATAGACATGTTAATATGATATGCATAACTAATATAAAATTTTCAAACATTTGATATTGTTATAAAATATAGATTTATTTATCTTTTATATATGGTTTAAAAAAACATAGTTTAACTTATATATTGTTCATATGATTTCATAACAATTTTGGGTTACAAATATTATTTGTAACTTAATATTAATTTTTATTTCTTATTAAGATTTATAAAACTTTGAATATTTAACCTAATATTTTGGCATAAAAATAACATATATATATATGTGATTTTATTTCTTAAATATGTAGTTTAAATATAAGAAGTTATAGTTTAATAGTTTAATTTATATACAGATTTCATAATTTTGTTATGACTATAGATCTCTTTTTAAAGTTTTAACATATAAATGGTAACTTAGCAAATTAATATATTTTGATGTCTAAAAGTTTAAATTTAAATTTGATCACATCAGAAGATTGATTTATATTTCATAATAAACTAAATTTTAAGTCCATTTAAAAATTAGTTTATATATATATACACACACACAATTATGAATATATGTTTATATAAAAATAGTTTACTTTGTATGATACAATTTTTATATTCTCTTTAAAAAGATCTTCAATTTTTATTATAAGAAGAACCCTACTAAGATTATTTAACTCCATAGAATTATTCACAATATTTTACTACCTAATATGATTATATTTTTACCATTAAATTTTTATCTTTACTATCCTTTCAATCTCTTTCATAAGTACCATTAGCCTAAGTCTAGAAATTAATATATATTACCTTTGTTTAATTCAAATAATTTATAATATATATGTAGATATTACTTTAAATATCCTTTTATAGAAGTACATATCATCATCAAATAATTATGTATCATTATTACACATCTTATTTCATATCATACATCATTATTATGAATTACAGTACATTTCAAGTTAAAATCATTCACATCACAAGTTGCATTTCATTTAATATATCACTTCATATAGTTTTGCATATAACATACTACATTAACACCAACACACTGCATTACATGTTAACGTTAACTCCACACATAACAAGTATACTATATGAGAAGTTTTTTTTATCTAATTATAAATATAGGATTATTAATTAAATACATAACATATTTACTTTGTCTTGATTAACTTGATTGACTTATTTGGCTTGATTAAATTGATTGAATTGATTGGATTGATTGACTTATTTGATTTGTTTGAATTGAATAACTTAATTGACTTACTAGATATGGTTAAATTTCATTAGTGGTTGATAGGTTTGTTAGAAAAATACTTACGCATTTGTAGTTGATAGGAGCACTATAGGTTTTAAGATAAATATAAGTTACAAGAAATGTTTGGTTTTATGTTTGAATTTATCTGAGTTGATGTTTTATGACAACAAAACTTAAATTGATTGATTATTTGGATTAAATTGCTTTACTTAACTTATATCATAGTTTTAAGGCTGTCTTATCAAAATTATTTCTTAGTCTATATTAAAGTCTTATTATAGCTTTAAGGGAATTAGAGTTTAGGCTAGGATTAGTCTTGTATTAGATTAAGGTGGATTTTTTTAGTTTCTAGGATTAATTGAAGGCTCAAGAAGTGTTATTTTGGTTGATTTGGTTTAGATTGACTTTGAATTGATTGTTTGAATTTCTTGTTTGTTTGATTTTCTTGTTTGGATTGATTTGCTTGCTTGAATTGATCATAAAATTGATTAATTCTGCTTAATTTATTATCCTTTTATTTAGTTTATTAGACTAATATAGTCATAATTTTAGGGGGAGTTATAATCTTTTAAGCTTAAAACATATGTTTAGATGGAAATATAAGGTTATTCAATTCAGGGGGTATTATAAAATCATTAGAATCATTTATAGCATAGATTTAGGGAAGTATAACTTAGTTTAGTCTAGTATAGTCTACTATAGATATAACATAGTAATAGTACTTTAGCATAGAATAATCATATGATATATGTAGATAGATATTGGATTTAGGGGGAGTATTTTTAGAATTTCTTTTTGATAATGCCAAAGGGGAGGAATTATAAAATTTAGACTTAGTTTATGTAGAGTATAAAGGATTCATATTGATAGAGGGAGTATTAGAAGGATTAGCATCAACAAGTATGAATATTTTATAAACTAAGGTTGTCATCGTCAAAAAAGGGGAGATTATTGGAGAATAGAGTTTTGATGACAACAACTTTATTTCAATTATCATTAATTATAAAATGTATACTAACATCTCTATCTAAAATATATAGACATATATATGCAAGATTTGTATACATGACTTAAGTATTGAAGACTGTATGGTGTTAGAGTTTCAAGAGATTTAGGATTCAGAAGAAATTCAAGACTCATTAGTTATCAAGCTATCAAGATTTCAAGAGTTCAAGAAAAATATAGTAATAGAGTACAGTTTATATGTAAGACTCTGAATAACACTCCAGGTTCAAACTCTGTGTTTCAAATTATCTCTTTTCTAAATTGATTTCAAAACTATTTTCAAATTGATTTCAAACTTCTCTCAAAATAATTTAATCTTCCAAGAATTTCAGACTTATGATTTCAAACATATTTTTTAACTTATAAGTATTCTTATTTGTATTTTTATTAAATATTTTTTTTTACTAAGTTTATATTTGATTTTAATATTCTTATTTAAACTCTATGTTTTCATAGAACCTTTTTGTTTATGTATATAGTTTATAAATATGTCTTTACAAATTTCTATATATATGTTTATAATTATCTTATAAATTTTTTTATATCAGATATATAAAAAAATTAATCATATGTTTAAATAATATTTTCTTATGTTTTTATACTTTATAATATTTATTTATAACACTATGTTTTAATTCAAGAATTTCCATAATTATATATATATATATATATGTATGTGTATATATATCAAAACACTTGAAAAATTCTCAAAAATTCAATTTTGAACTATGATATGTCGGCATACATAATTGGGCATGTTGACTTATAACTATCATATTTTCAATGTTCAAAGGAAGTGTCTTTTCGCTATTTGTAACGTTCCAGAAGCGTTGCAACCTTTCAAATCTTGTAAATAGGGGTTGATATTGAATTATTTCATCGTTCTTCTTATCCATCTTCATCCCCTTTCTCTACACCATTATTATTTCTTATTTTTATGATTTCTACAATTATACTCTGCCAAACTCAATTTTATTTATATAAAACTTCTTCTCTTCTCACTCATTAGTCTCTGAATCAAAGTGCAATTGAAGAGTTATAGGGTTGTTGTAATTGTTTGGGAAGTGCTTGGGAAACGGTATTTCCTTGTAGCCGTGAAATCAAGGAACCAGGGTGGTGTTAATCTTGTAGTCGTGAAATAAAAGGGTTTTGGAATCGGTGTTAACCTTATAGTCGTGAAATCAAGGGGTTGTACTTGGATATTGATATAGTAATAAAACTCTGCGCAATCGAGTATTGCGTGGGACTGGACGTAGGAGTAATCCGAACCAGTATAAAATCCGATGTGTTCTCTCCTTTTTTGCATTTTGTTTCTGTTTATCTTTGTGTTTGTGTTTGAATTTGTGTCTGTATTATCTCTGTGGTGTGTGATTCATATAGTAGATCATATTAGTTTATATTTTGTTGAATTTCTCAAAAACACGATTCAACCCCCCCCCCCCCTCTAATGTTAGTTTTTCCTTAACGATCCATTTCGCGATCCTTAACAAATCCTCCTCATAAATTAGATGAATTGGTTGTTTCTAGGTGGTGTAGAAGATTTAAAGCTGAAATCAAGAATTTTACGAAACACAACATAAGGATAATACGCATCGACGTATTAATTATTACTCCTCTCGTATCAAACAATTACAGGAGGAGTGACATGATTTACGAAAGCGTACCTTTGGTTTGGATAAAAGGAACAAGACTTTAAAAGCTATGGGAAGAGCTTTCAACAGAGCACTAAAATTTTAGATTAGATCCATAGATAGCTCCGACGAGATTAGGGAAAAGGAGCAAAATCTTAAAGAGCTTTTGTGTATCGCGATTCGTCATGCTATTAGTCCTCCTAAACTGATGATGATATAAATGAGGAGGTGTAAGATATTTGATGTTATTGTGATTATTAAGATCAAACTTTTGTACTTTGACAATCAATGAAATGACTTAGTAAATAAATTTGTAAATAACTTTATAGATTGCGTAGATATCACTTGATGTATATCCTTTTTTGTGTTTAGAACTTCCTCATCTGGAAGTTTTATCTACATTATTCTGCATAAAATTCAATGCATAACATCCTTGTGTTAGTCTTTTTCTTAGAGTATGATGCATATGACAATTTTCTTAACTTATGTGAGACACCATCTAGATTAAACCAAATAATGGATGAAAAATGTAATAGAATAATACGATGATTCGTATTTTTATTTTTCCAGAATAATGAATAGCAATTTTGTGCAAATAAGTTTAGAAAGCCTCCCTATACGAGGTGTGAGAAATTATAACCTTTGTCAGAAGGTTTTATATAGAAGATTTGGGATACCAATCTAAGTATTGTTTTACATATCCTTTTTAGAAAATGAGATAGTAGGCCCAAATTCACTACTTGGGCATAACAATGGAAATCCAAAACCTTATTCTGGAAATGAGAATGGGAAGTTCATAACCCTGTATAATGAAAACGTAAGAATCCATTTCTAAAGTATTATAAGTCCAGAATTTCTATCTAGAAATATGAGGATAAGGTCTAAAACTCTTGGCGTAATAGAATTCTAGTAACCCATCTCCTAGCAAGTAGAAATTATAGTCTCGAGACCCAGATTAAGGTATTAGAATAGAAATCCAGAATACTCCTTTGGAAGTATAGATAGAAGTTCTGCACCCCATATTCGAGTATTCATAATAAAAGACCATAAATCCACCTTTGGCGAATAATAGAAATCTTGCAACCCAGATTCAAGCATTTAATAATTGAAGACCAAAAATCCATTTCTGGCAATAATAGAAGTGTCGAACTGAAACCTAGATTCGAGTATTTAATAGAAGACTAGAAATCCATGTCTGGCAATAATAGAAGTCTCGAAGCGAAACTCAGATTCAGGTATTTAATAGAAGACTAGAAATCCATATCTGGCCTTTCCTTTGAATCGCCATTTCGACTTTGACTGGTCGTTTCAGCCTTGTGAGCCACTCTTTGGGCTTTGATTTGATTTGTGAGCAACTGTTGGGCTTTGTTTGGTTGTTTCATCCTTGTGAGCCACTCTCTGGGATTTACGCATCCGGTGTGCTTGGCTAGCTTATTCTCAAGCAGGGATCAAGGACTTACCCGACCTCCCTCCAGGAGGCGCCTTAACCTGGCCATCGTAGGTGGTGATAAGGGGTTAGATGTTTTACCATGTCCATCGTAGGAATGGATAAAGGCTTACTCTTTTGATTATTTACCCTAGCCATCGTAGGCAGTGATAGAGGCTTATACACCACTCCCTCCAAAGGGTGCCTTACCTTGGAAATTGTAGGCGCAGATAAGGGTTTTCGATGCTTTACCCTGGCCTTTTCTGATGTGGATGCGGATAAAGGCTTACAACTATCCCCTCTCCGAGAGACGCCTTACCCAGACCATCGTAGGCGGGAGTAAGGGTTTAGATGCTCTAGCTCGAGGAAAGAGGCTTGGTCTTTTGATGCTTTAACATGGACCTTTCTACTTTGGATGCGGTTAAAGTCTTACACACCGCCTCCCTCCAAGAGACGCCTTGCCCTGGCTATCTTGGTGCAGACAATAGCTTTATACCATTATATGTAGCTTCACCCATTTCATGTGGTTCCAAATTTTAAGGAGTTTTCATACTCCCGACCACATAGACATTCTTTCTTGAAGGAATCATTTGTTAGAACTTGATTAAGTCTTCTTTACATATATGTACAACTGGCCTTGATTAAAGAACTTGATAATCATTCCTTAAAGAACCCTGCAGTGTTTGGTTTTGTGTCCATTCGTCATATGGTGGTGGTAGTAGTATGGCCCTCCTGATTTTACTTCATATTTGGGTTTCTTCTTTGATGATGGCCAAAAGTTAAGCTCATATTTGGTTTGGAAGTATATGTATTCTCCATTGATGTGGTAAGGTCACATTTCTTAGATAATCTTGACTCAAATATTCCCTTTCTACGCCGGAACTTAGCCCTTTTATTACTCAGCTTTGTTGCTTCATCTTTATCTTTAATTTTTTGTTTTCATTGTATCTTGAAACTGAAGTGCAATTTTCTTAGATCGTTTCAACGTAAAGTGGTGGAAACCC
Source organism: Allium sativum (assembly GCA_030737875.1). Classification (NCBI taxonomy): domain Eukaryota; kingdom Viridiplantae; phylum Streptophyta; class Magnoliopsida; order Asparagales; family Amaryllidaceae; genus Allium; species Allium sativum. The sequence continues at coordinate 607,061,857 of CM060918.1, read as the reverse complement.
TTCATTATTCCTTCCTCGAATATAGTTCCATTAGCTTATGCATGGATGGCTTCTTTTATGTGAGAGAATAGGTTAGCAAAATGGGGGTTAGTCATATATAGAAAGGGTTAATTCCTTTTTCTTACTGTTCTACTTCCTTTTTCTTACTTATGATTTGTAAATCTTCCATTCTTAACCTTTGTTCCTCAATAACCTTTGGATCAATAATGTCTGATGTAGTCATTCAAGATTCATAAGATCCTTGTTGAGACCTTTTATCCATGGTCTATCTCTTCAATGTTTAACCAAAAAGATGGAATAATTGGGATGTAATAGGTTATCCAAAAGAGCAGAGGTTCAGGCCCTTCTTCTAACGCCAAAATGTTAACAATAAAAATCGTCAACATTAGAATAATAGGTTATGATTGTGGACCTAGCGGTAATTTAGTCCCTCTAAGCTTAACTTAATTCACCATTTCCTAGATATCAGTTGTCCCAAATATGAGGATTAGTTACTCTCCCCTCAAGAGGTGAGTATCAAGCTTCAGTACTTAGGAAAAAGTTACCTTCAGATAAAGGTTTCATAAGATCATAGCTAATAAAAGCAAAAATCCTCATTGTGGTCGATTCGGTAATTGTTTCTAAGTTGAAGTCTTGAATCCAAAATACTGAATAATATACAAGTATAATTAGAGGCAAATGTTATGTATCTCTTTATTTGATCACTTGATTGAGTATATAGATGACTACATAAGAAATCCCTAAATTTATTTCAAAATTATGGTTTTGTCTCTTAGAAATGAGTACAAGATTTAAGAATGAGGAGAAGTCCCCTAAAATGTAACCCCTAGGGTCTTATTTATATAATATTTGGCTTCCTATGGTAGCGATCAAGTGGGAAGCCCAGTTCAGCGCCAATCCTACAGTATCAGCCCTCCTCGGTAGCTCTTGGTTTCGGTGGCAAACCCCTGGTGTCGGTTTGCTTCAAGGTCTTCTAGTGTCGGTAGCAAGCCTTTGGTATCATCCCGCTATAGTGGCTTCTGGGTGTTGTCTCTGTGCTCCTTGATTAATAATTTTGGTGCCGCCTTCGGCATCACTATCGATACCAAGCCCGTTGGTATCTATAGCAATTTATTTTCTCTCATATCAGTCTCGTGTTTTTTCTTTCACCCATTTGGCTTCGGTCTAGTATCATAAGCTAGTATATTTGGTGTCGAATTAATTTCTCTTACTTCTTGTTCTTTGTATCAGATTTTATGCCTCTGTCTTCATTATTCAATACCGAAATCAATTTTTACTACTTATTGCATTTTGGTACCGGTATCGTCCCTTTATTGCCATTTCCATTGTATCAGCAAGCTATTTGCTCTCCTTTGTTGGTGTCAATAGCATATGTGCCAAGCCCTTGTTCTGGTGTCAACTTTTTCTCCTATCCCTCTTACTTTCGGTATCGTCTTAGTTCTTTTAGTTCCTTTTGCTTCTAGTTCTAGTTCTTCCTAGTGCTTTGGTATCGACCGAGGGCTTCCTAGGCCTCCAGGCTGGTATTGGCTTCATTTTGATAGTCCTTCACCCACTTCGGTTTCGGTATTGAAATCTTGTAGTAACACATATAGATCCATATCAATACTAAATAAAAAATAGTGACATGGTTAATTTCCACTCACAATGATTTAACTATATGGAAATTATATTGATTTGATGTTGTTTTCCTTACTAGACCTGAAAACCTTGCAAGAATCACGAAAACATGTACGAACTCCAATTTTGTATTAATCTATATATAAGAATTAAACAATTAGAATTCTTATATATAAATCTAGAATTCCATATTCAAATCTATACTAAATCCTAAAAGAAAAGAGATTAGAAATAATTTGGATTAAAAGGTTTACAGAAGAAAACTTAATACAATTCTTATGGAATTCAATGGCGGAATGGAGGCTATAGGATGGGAAGATTATGTCTAGGGAAGGTGGAATGGAGTGCTATTTATAGGTGTGTGTGCAAATAAGAGCCGTAGGATTAATCAGATTTAATCTCGATTGCTAATTATATAATAAACACTCCAAAACCTAGACCAAACAAACCTCACCACGCCCTGGTCGAGACAAGCGGTCGACCGCCACCCACGAAGGGCGGTCGACCCTTGGGGTCGACCCCTTGGTCTCAGAATTGGCAAGTGGATTTATTTTAAGGTGGAAATGGTTTAATTATTAAAACGTTTCTATTTATTAGTTATTACCTTCCTTTTATTATACATTCTTGTTCCTTCTACTCGTACATATATACACATAGATTTGAATTCTATGGAATATTCCAATTAGCTATTAATTAGATGTTTATATTCCATATGTTTATTTATTTATTTAATTCAGATTTCAAATGTTGTGTATATTATATTTACGCACAGCACAATTAAAGGTGAATTCTTCACACAGGCTACGTTTTCGACATATTATATATAAAAACGAATTAGAATCTCACCACGAATACAACTATGATATTTTCATGGATAAATTCCTAATTTTACAAATTTCCATTTTTCATCTTGACAATATTTTAATGTTTAATTTAACTTATTAATATTTATTAATTATCTTGTCTAACAAATTTATTTTTATGGGGTGTTACATTTTTCCCCCTTAAAACAGATTTCGTCCCAAAATCTGCACGAAAGGGGCGAAAATACAATTCGCTCTAAACAACCATGTTATTTAAGATAACCGTGAAACAACCATGACTCATAATGATTATGTACTGCAGGCTTGCTGAAGTGAGCTCAGTCCTAGCGTGTATGTGTAATAGGTGATGCAGTATGTATGCAAACATCCTAATATGCATATAATTTTATTTGAGTGCGATGTACAATTATGTTGCAATCATTCCCTACCATCCAATCTAGCAGCCATAATGCAACGATAAACAAAATATTTATAGGAAATAATTACCCAAGAAAAGATTTGGATGAGTTTGCCTCATCTTCTCTTCGGTTTTCCAAGTGCTTTCTGTCGGATTATCTCTCCCTACTGTACTCGGACGAGGCGAATTGTCATATTGGGGAGTCTCTTGATCCTGTGCTCCACTATCCTTACAGTGGCACTGGGTACCTTAGATTCATCTCGAGCCTTCCTATGTCCCCAATCTCATGAAGCTCGAGTCTAACAGTAGAATTATGATGGCATTTTCTCAGATGAGAAATATGGAAAATGTTATGGACTCCCGATAGGCGTTCGGGCAGAATCACACGATAAGACATCTTCCTAATCCTTTCGAAGATCTTAGATGGCCCAATGAATCTGGGAGCCAACTTTCCGGTCTTACCAAACCGAACAGTCTTTCGGAGAGGGGAAACTTTCACAAATTCCAAGTCTCCAGCACAGAATTCTAATTATTCCTTTCTCCTTCTATTCACATACGATTTTTGACGATCTTGGGCTACCTTTATCCTATGCCTAATCAAAGCGGTTTTCTCCATAGAATAGTGGGTAAGGTCTGAGTAGAATCTTGTTAGCGGTTTCCTACCAACAAGTAGGCAATTTGCATGGCTACCCGTACCACGCTTCAAAAGGGGCCAAACCAATCGTCGCTTGGTAAGTGTTATTGTACAAAAACTCTACTAATGACAAATGCTGCTCCCAAGCTCCTCCAAAATCTATAATGCAGGCTCTAAGTAAATCCTCAAGAATTATGTTGACTCTCTCTGCCTGTACATCCGTCTGTAGGTGATATGTTGTACTAAAACTTAATGCCATCCCTAGATCTATTTGCAGGCTTCTCCAGAACTCACTTGTAAACAGAGGATCTCGATCACTGACTATACTTGATGGAACACCGCGTAACCTGACAATCTCCTTGACATATAGTTGGGATAACAAAATCGCGGTCCTATTCTTCTTGATCAGAATAAAGTGAGAACTCTTCATAAGGCGACCCACGATTACCTAAATGGCTTTGTTTCCTTTCTGACTCCTTGGAATCCCATCAATGAAATCCATAGAAATATGCTTCCATTTCCACATGGGAACCTCTTATGGAAACAATAGTCCTTTGTACCTTCCTTGTTCTGCTCTAACCTTTTGGAACGACAAGCACATACCCACGAATTCTGCTATATCTCTCTTCATCCCTTCCTAGTGGAAACTCTTCTTCATACCTCGATACATCTTATCTCCACCAGGATGTATTGCCGTCCTTGACCAATGGAACTCGTCCAAAATTTCCTTTCTTAACTCTTCATTCTTAGGGATGCAAATTCATCCGTCCTTAAGCAAACTCCCATTGCCTCTGATAGAGTATCTATCCAAAAGAGGAAACAGTTCCCTCCTACTAACTTTTTCCGTTAAGCTTCTCAATTCATCATCGAGATTTTGCACACTTCTAATTCTTTCCATCAAAGTGGGTCTAACCATAGAACACGAAGAAACCCATTGGACGCTTCAATCGGCGATTGTAAATTAAAATAGAGAGAAACTCCAAATGCTTCCATTTAGAAATAACATTCAAGGTAGCATGCTTCCTACTTAAGGTATCAACCACAACATTACCCTTCATGGGGTACTGGATAGCAAAGTCAAAAGATGAAATATACTCCATCGAATGTTGTTGTCGTAAATTCAGATCAAGCTGCGAGAACAAATACTTAAAAGACTTATGATCCGTTAAAAGCTTGAACTTCTCTCCTAGAAGATAGTGCCTCCACATCTTCAAAGAAAATACCACTGTAGCCAACTCTAAATCATGAAAGGGATTTTTGTCTCAGGATCCTTTAGCTGTCTACTAGAGTAGGCAACTATTCTACCTTCTTGCATGAGTAATGCACCTAGCCCGGTCCCACATGCATCACAAAAACCTATTACATCTTTGATCCATTGGGAATGATAAGAACAAGCGTACTGGTTACCGATTCCTTCAACTTTCTAAAAGCAATATCACATTTCTCACTCCAAAGGAATTCTAATTTCTTGTTCGTTAATTGGGTTAGAGGAGTAGCTATCTTAGCAAAATCTTTAATAAATTTTCGATAATAACCTACTAACCCAAGGAAGCTTCTAATGTATGCAGCATTTCGGGGTACTCTGCATTCTTTGACGGCTCCGACCTTAGCAAGGTTAACTGCTAATCCTTTCCCCGAAATGATATGACTAAGAAATTTAACTTCCTCTCTCCAGAAATTACTTTTCGATAACTTATCCTACTATTGGTTCTCTCTTAGAATTCTTAGGACCTTTCTTAAATGACTGCCATGTTCATTATGATCCTTGGGAAATATAAGGATATCATCCACAAATACAATCTCATTTATAATGCCCCTACAAAATCTACTCTTAAGATCAACATAGAAAGTGGGCACATTCGTTAAACCAAATGGCATAACCTCCCATTAGAATAGTCTATCGAGCGTCCTAAACGCAGTCTTATACTTACTATCTTCATCAATCCTTAACTGATGAAATCCAGTCGCGAGGTCCAATTGAGAAAATACTTGGGCGCCTCCCGAGTGGTCAAACAAATCATGGATCCTTGGTAAAGGATATCAGTTATTCTTGGTGAGCTTATTAAGTTCCCTATAATCTACACACAATCTTAGGAATCCATCATCCTTAGTGGAAAATACTACTGGCGATCTCCACTCAGATGTACTAAGCCTTTCTGCAACAATTCTGTTATTTGCTTATCCAACTCTCTCCTTTCCTTAAGAATCATGTGCCTTAAAGGCAAAGCTACAGGTCTTGCATCTTTCTCTTGGTAAATCCTGAAAGAGATCTCTCTATGCAGGGGAAGTCTGTGACTTACTCAAAAACATCCGGGAACTCACATACGATAGGGACTGAGGTCGGTCCTTCTGCACTAGCAGAAAACAAACATAATAGGTTTGTAACCCCATTACCAATCCTACACGGAACTCTCATATGACGGCCTGCACGGCTTCTTAGGTGAACTATCCTTTTGTCGCAATCAAGGATGGCCCCATAAAATGATAGCCAGTCCATACCCAAAATAAGACCATACCCCACGAACTCTAACACATACGCATCAGAAAAGGAATTGACATCATCGATACTCAATACTAGGGTTACAAATACAAACGAGATTCTTAGCTCCTCCGATAGGGTTGTCCACCTCTACCGGACTACTAGGAACGGATATAGGAAGGTTTAGGAATTCAACTATTATCCTAGTTATAAAGGAATGGGTCACTCCAGAGTCAAATAGAGCACACACTGAATTTCCTTAAATAGAAAGTATACCTTCCAATGTAGGTTGTCCTTGATCCCTATAAAGTGGTGCTACTTCCAATGCATAGTCTTGGTTTTTCTTTCCAACCTTTGGCTTTAGGCAGTCCTTAGATTTATGACCTTCCTCATGGCAGTTGAAGCATATCCCCTTAAACTCTTTCTTCGCCAAGCTAACCCTACAATCTTTGGCCTTATGGACCTTACGTTTGCATCTAGCACAAACTTTAAGTTCCTTCTTAAACTTTCCACCCTTATTCTTGTTCTTCCAGTATTATTTCTTTTTATCCTTAGAAGAGCTGGAACTAACTTCACTTTTGTCTCCATTTTTTTCTTTTTCTTTTCGGCCATACACAGAATAGCCATTTCAACCAGCGTTTCAAATGTTGCTCGAAAAGTAACTTAGGCCAATAACTTTTCCTTCAGTGGGGAATTCTACCCTTTAACAAAACTTAAGGCCTTAATCATCGGAGTATCTACCAAGTTCCTGCCAAACTTAGACAATTCCGTGAACTTGGCTATATAATCTCTTAAATTCATATTTCCTTGCTTTAAGTGAATAAAGTTTTCCAGTTGTATAGTCTTCCCATCATTTGGCAAAAACTTCATCTCAAAATGGTCTTAAATTCTTCCTAGGTGAATATCCTGCCCATGCTTTCTCCCGAAACTACATTCCACCATTCCAGAGCTTGTTCATTTTAAATGTCAGGCTGCTACCCTCCATTTAGTTTGATCATCCCATCCGGTGACTTCAAAGATACATCCGTAGTCTGTTATCCAAGCTTGGGCTTCGAGAAAGCTTTCAATTTCCAAGAATCATTTTCCTCCTAAGCGAACAAAGCTTTTGCAGAGGCAGGGAAAATCGAATGCCTCGGCAGCGGGTTGGGCTACTGCTAGCGCCACAGGGGAAGGATTCGTGATAAGGACTTGTTCCACAGTTTTTAGGCACTGCTGGAACCATTCGAGCAAGTATCTGGGCCATGCTAGGTTTCCCTGTTCGTTAGGATTATCAGCTATTCTACTATCTAAAAAGGGAAAACCGTTCAGTGGACATTTCTAAGATAGTATTCAAGCCAAAATATAATGATTTGCCTAGTATATTTGCGTATGACTTTTGGGGTTATATACATAAATATATAGTTTGAAACCTTTTTTCAAATAACAAATACATCTCTCATATGTATAATTCCCTTAATCGGGTAAACTAAACTCTGATACCAAATGTAACAACCCGCCCAGAGTGAGCCTAAATTTCGACTCATAAAAGGCCCATCGAAACTTAGAGCCACTATAAACAGGTCGCTAGTTCCTATAAGGAATTACGTTTGCAAAAATAATAATAGAGCAATATAACAAGATGGAATCTCACACATCGGAAGGGATAATATATAATAATGAGAAAATAGATGTACCATTTAAAATATGACTAAATAAAAGAATAACAACATAGGTAATTTCCACTCACATTGATTTAACTGTATGGAAATGACACAAATTAGATGTTGATTCCCCTATACGAACACGGGTATAAATTCCAATTCTGTAATAATCTATATATAAGAATTAAACAATTAGAATTCTTATATATAAATATAGAATTCCATATTCAAATCTATACAAAATCCTTAAAGAAAAGAGCTTAAAAAGAATATAGATTAGAAGGTCTGCAGAAGAAAACCTAATATAATTCTTTTGGAATTCAATGGCAGAATGAAGGCTATTGTAGGGAGAAGATTAGGTCTAGGGAAGGTGGAATGGAGTGCTATTTATAGGGGGTGTGTGTGTGCAAATAAGAGTCGTATGATTAATCAGATTTAATCATGACTGTTAATTATATAATAAACACTCCAAAATCTAGCCCAAACCAACCTCACCACGCCTTGGCGAGCCAAGCGGTTGACCGCCAACCATGAAGTGCGGCTGACCCCTAAGAGTCGAACCCTTGGCCTTAGAAACGCCAGTGGATTTATTTTAAGGTGGAAATGGTTTGATTATTAAAACGTTTCTATTTATTACTTATTACCTACCTTTTGTTATATATTCTTGTCCCCCTTCTACGCGCATATATACATACATAGATCTGGATTCTATGGATTATCCCAATCATCCATTAATTAGATGTTTATATTCCCTATGTTTATTTATTTAATTCAAAATTCAAACGTTGTGTATATTTTATTTATGCACAGCATAATTAAAGGTGAATTCTTCATAAATACTCCTTTTTCGATATATTATATATGAAAACAGATCAGAATCTCACCATGAATACAACTATGATATTTTCATGGCCAAATTCCTAAATGTACAAAATTCCATTTTTTAGCTTGACAATATTTAATGTTTAATTTAACTTATTATTTATTAATTAATTAATTTTTCTAATAAATTGTTTTTTACGGGCACTACAACAAAATTCACTTTTAACCACAATTAAGTACAACGTTTATTGATTAATGCTGGTGAAAGTTGTTTTAAAAAATAAATAAATATAATTTAGACGTTGAGGATGCTTTGATTGGGTAAGTGCGGGCCAAAGCTTCCATGAAACGTTAACATCCATTAGCATAGTAAACTTTTTTCCCTTGTCACCTCACTCCTTCCTTCACCGAAATTATTCTGATTTCCCTTAACACAGTAAACTTTTTCCCCTTGCAGCCTCATTCCTTAGATTTCCCTCTCGTCTCTCTTCTTGCTTTCAAAGTTAACGCGGTAGATTTTCTTGTTTTCCCTTTCGTCTATCTTATCGGTGATTTCATTTATCTTCTCTTTTTCAATTTTTGATTTTCTTTGTTGAATGATTACTCCCTAATTCGTACTGCCCTTATTTTCTTCATTGAAATTATTTTGTTTTTCATCTTTGTATTGCTCTAGTTCTTATCTCATTTATTCCCATCCTAAATTACTAGCGATTTAGTAAATAATTTGTTTCATTTTTTATTGTTTTTTAACTAGTTTGTGGAGCGATTTCAGTTTGCTAATCAAAATGCTCATAATTTTTTTTAGGTTTTATTCGGCTAGTTCAGATTCTGGTCTGGTAGAGTTTAGTGTTGTTGATTTGGGTTTTACTATCAAGGAAGGCAATTTCTCAGGCAATAGTTTTAGTGTAATTGAGATTGAAAGTTGGTATAGACTGTTTAGTCAGCTGTAGATCAGCTTTTGATCAAGATTCTAGTATGGAAATGAAATGAATACCGTATGTATTGAATGTTAGGGCAATTGTAGATTGTCAACAATTTTTCTATGCGAACTGCTATTACATTGAATTGTTTTTAACCCATTTTAAACCTTCAAAGAGTTATCGAACGACATCAAAATAGATTATGAATACGTTATTCTCATATGTAATAGCACATATTATGAAAAGGTGTTGATTATTAAGCCTTATGTTGTTGATTTTCAAGTATGTTTTAATATAGGAATTCACTAGAAGATAACCCATGGATTTGTGAGTTTATACATTAGTTGTATTGATATGGTTCATTTTAATTTTTGTAATGTTTGATGTACATTTTGATTACTTGCTTCGGTGAATTATTATATCAACCTTTTTATTATTTATATTATTTAAACTGTGAACCATACTATTTATGTTAAGAGGTCTGTTGATTACATGTTTGGCTTTGTGTTAATTATGTTTGTACTTTGTTGTAGTGATGCCCGATGGGTTAATGCCTTAAATTCTTAGTGTATTTTTAGTTATTTACAGCTGAATATGAGGTATAAAAGGGTACTAAGACAATCATATCAGAACATATTAATCTGTATGGCACATGGATGTATTCTGGAGTGAAATTATTTTTTTAAATATAAGTTTATTTCTTGCAAAATGATGGCATGCTTGTATATACTATTTAATTTGTATTGACCTGACTTTCCACCTGGAATTGCAAATAGACAAATCAACATGTTTTTTATATACTTACACATATATGTCTTTCTACATATGTCACAAGTAAAATCTTAGTTCAGTATAGCAATGAATAAAGCTAATGCATAATCTAGGATGTGTATATATTGTTTCCTTAGTTGGACCAGACTTCTAATTTAGTTCTTCGTTCTTTCATAATCAAAAAAATTCATATAATCACGAGTATTACCAACTAAGCTATTATGGGAACAAGTGTATTAACTAATAACGCAAGTGTACATCATTACTAATGTTAGAAACTTATAATAATACCTGTTGTGGATTAGGTATATACAAATATGTAAAGAACATTTTGTTTAGTTGGATTTTCAACTTAGATATGTAAGAAATAAACTTGCATTTTTATAAACAAGTCTTTAGTGGTATAATATATTTTAGGATCTAAAGAAGGTAAGGTATAAATGGACAGTTTTGAGACACTCGGGTTGATGGAATTTTTCGAAATATCGAAATCATGTGGCTTATCAATTTCAGATGCTCAGGTAAGATGTAAATGAATTTTACAAAATGACAAAAGTAACAAATTTTTATTTTTTTCTGAAAACTGAAAACTAAAAATGATTTGAGAACCGGAAACCAAACAAGGCTTAGGTTTTGATTGTGAGAAAAATGCACCCCAGAGTTGAATCCTAAAAGTATTACTACTACATGATGCAGGTAAATCTAATATTTATTATGCACTCTTCCAACGATACCCATGTCCAACTTGACATCGTATGAGATATGCATGAACAAATGTAGTTTGGCAGTTGGATGATCTTTAGAACATCAGAAACACGTACTTGCATCATGTGGCATATTAATATGAGTTAGGTTTTGATTGTAACAATTAGGATATGATACAAAAGAATACTTCTTAAGAGAATATTCATAAAATTTCTTGACTTTTTTATGGAAGCAGGGCACTCATTCTTCTTAACACTCATAAAATAACTCATGTTTATAACCAATAACTAATTACTATTTGAATTTTAGATACTTGGTTGTGTACGTCTTGTTTTTGTTGATGGAGAAAGATTGGTTACGTCTACATAGGTAATCATGTAGTAACCAATTTATACTTAACTTTAGAATTAATATATCGATAACGAAAGCTTTTTTTTTAATTTTAATCAAAGAACTAGCAGAGAGTATGGTCAAGGATCTTGAAATTTTGTGCATGTTGCGAAGAAAAATTTAGGAGATGTGGTAAAATATTATGTCCATGTTCAGACTGTCGAAAAATTTAGGAGATGTGGTAAAATTTAGGAGATCTACCATCACTACTTTGTATAATTTTAAGGACAAATTTTCAAAATAAGCTTGTTTTTAAAACTAATAGCATATTTAGGCTAGTTTTGAAACTATTTGCAGAAATAGGCTTGTTTTTGGCAATAGTTGTTTGAAAACAAGCCTATTTCTGCAAATAGTTTCAAAACTAGCCTAAATCTGCTATTAGTTTTAAAAACAAGCCTATTTTGAAAATTTGACCCTTATATTTTTATAAGGGGCGCACTTCACAAGTGCGCCCACATGTATTTTTTTTAAACAACTGGCCACCTCAGCGCTGAGGTGGACAAAACAAGCCTATATCTGCAAATAGTTATAAAACCAGCCGAAATCCGCTATTAGTTTTAAAAACAAGGCTATTTTGAAAATTTGTCCTAATTTTAAATGCGGAATTGGATTATCTGATACTGCTTTTGATAAACATCTTACCGTCTAACATTTTTTTTACCAAAAAGAATAATGTACTCCTCAAGACTTTATATGAAGTAAAGAAATTTCTCAAACTATTTGACATGGAGTATGAAAAAATTAATACTTGTGAAAATGATTGTTGTCTTTTCCGTAAAGAGTACAAAAGTTTAGATAACTGTCCAAAATGTGGTTTGTCGCGATGGAAGATAATTGACACTCCAACTATTGTTGGGGGGGCCTTTTTTTTAAAACACTTCACTCTTTGAAAAATTATTAAAGGATTACCCAAACATATTATTTCACACTACTCAATATTCCTGGATTTCCCTTTTAAATTAGATTAAAAAAGGAAACTTATTCGATAAGGGAAACCGAATTAAAATAAGCAGTTTGTCACCACTGCACCGAATGCATTACGCAATCAATTATATATGAATCCAATAGTGTTATGTTGAAAATTAATAATCATTTCGGTGCATTGCCTTCGTAATAATAAAATTCGGCATATTTATGTCAGCCAAAAAAAATTAGTCGATCATATTCCTCTAAAAATTCTTATCCTTTAGGGTTAAAAAAAATCGATATATGCGAATTGAAAAAAAATACTATGTCCTTGCAATATTTGTTAAGGTAAAATTACCTTTATTTGTTATAGGACTAAATGGGTAATAAGGTAAAATTACCTTTATTTGTTAAGGGGATACTTTCCTCATTGGTACCCCCTTAACAGATTTTGAAAAAAAATTGGTCCCCTTCTTAATAATATTTGGAGTCTCAATAACAATCCCTAAGATAAATCAAGATTCAAAGGAGATTATGCCAGGCATCCCAGTTAAGGTATTGCGATATTTCTCAATAATCCCCAGATCTAGAAGAATGTTCAAATCTAAAAAGATGGCAGAAGAATTAAGATGGCATTTCAAAAACAAAAGTACCGACGGAAAGATGCGACATCTTGTTCTGTAACATGGAGCACGACTGATGAAAGTTGAAAAACATTTTCAGCCGATCCACGTAATCTTAGATTTGGTTTTTCTACATATAGGTTCAATCTGTTTTCTATGTTAAGCTCCAAGTATAGTTGCTGGTCAGTAATGATTGTGACATATAGTTTATCTGTTATGTTGTGCATGAAAAAGGAGAATATTATGTTAACACTTTTAATTCCAGGTCCAAAGCATCCAGGAAACGACATTGATGTATATCTGGCGCCATCAGTAGAAGACTTGCATTACTTATGGACTAGTGGAGTTGAGACATATGATGGATTAAGTAGGACACTTTTTAACATGAAGGTTATTTTACTGTGGACGATAAATGATTTTCCATCTTATGGTAATCTTGTTGGATGTTTTGTAAAGGGTAAAAAAACTTGTCCATTATATGGTGTCAATACTCACCATCGATGGTTGAAATATAGTCGGAAAAATATTTATTTGGGTCAGAGAAAAATTTTACGCTCTTTACATCCGTTGAGAAAAATATATAGGCTTGGTTTGATAACACTGTAGAGGATGGAAGATGCCTAAAATTCTAATTGGCGAAGATACATCTCTTATTTTAAAAGACTTTCCAAATGATTTCTGAAAAGATGCTAAAAGAGGAGAGATTAAGGGGAAAGAAAGAAAAAGAAAGATTAATGACAGTAGTAAAGACAATGAGAATGAAAATAATAATCATATTAAAGAATAGCTATCACAAGGTGGAAAAAAATTTACTTGCCATATTGGGAGGTTAGTATTTAAGTTTCATTTTCCGTTATATCCATTAAAAACAAAACACAGAAAATTTAACGTTTAACTTTTATTTTTCTAGGAACTTCCATTACATCATAATTTAGACGTAATGCATGTTGAAAAAAATGTTTATGAAAGCACATTGGGTACAATGTTGCATGACAATAAATCAAAGGATAGTATTTTTTACAAGATTGGGGAACTCAACATGGTCTTTATGCACAACCTCGTGGAACCAAAACATATCTTCCACCGGCTCCGTATACATTGTCAAAATTAAAAAAAAACATTCTGCAAAAGATTGTATGATTTCAAAGGTCCTGGTGGTTACTGTTCAAATTTCAAAAGATGCATATCATTGATGGATTGTAAAGTTAGTGTTTTGAAGTCCCACGATTATCATGTTGATGCAACAAGTATTATCTGTTGCAGCACAAGGTTTGTTACCAATAAACCCCAGAAAAGCAATTATTCGTCTATGTTCATTTTCTAATAAGATATGTCAATGCTTTCTTGATATAGAGAAGTTGCAACAACTCGATGATGATATTGTTAAAATATTGTGTGAACTTAAAAGATATTTCTGACCCTCGTTTTTCGATATTATGATACATTTGGCAATTCATCTTGGAAGGGAAGCAGGATTATGTGGGCCAGTTCATTTTCGTTGGATGTATCCTTTTAAAAGATATACGAAGACGTTTAAAGATTACGTAAGGAATTATGCACGACCAGAGGGATGCATTGCGGAATCCTATCTTGCAGAAGAATGCATGAAATTTTTTAATGAATTTTTGGGTAAATCGATAAATACAGAAGAAAAAAAGATCGAAATGAAGATTATATAAATAATGCAATACTTGAAGGGGGTCCAATTTCAATGTCCAAACATGTTACTTTGTCTTCCAAAGAAAAAGGAACTGCTCACTTGGCATTGTTAATGAATATGGTTATAGTGGAACCATTTTGCACTACAACAAAAAACACTTTTCGCAACAGGCAATATCTGTTGCAGTAGACCAATTGCAACAGGCCCACGCCTGTTGGTATAGCCAAAGTTGCAAAAAGTCTGCAACGTTTTCTGCCTGTTGCAATAAAACATTGCGATATACTTTTTTGCAACTGGCCTTTGTTGTTGCAACAGACCATTTTGCAACAGTATATGCCCGTTGTAATAGATTCATAAATCTATAAAATAAAATAAAAATATAGGTTATAAATATTACATGTTAAATATATTTGTTTTAGTAGTAGTGTATATCGATTGAAACACGTTTTGCATATCATATAAACATAAGCAATATTATAAAATTAACAATACACTAAGCAAATTATATCACAAACCATTGCATATTGTAAATTTTTCCTTCCAACTGCAAAATTAAACAACAAAATTCAATTTGAACAACATTGTTTGCCACAAAACTACAACTCAATACTTCTTCAAACTATCAAAACGCAAAAGATCAGCTATAACCCCAGCACCAGAAAACCAAGGCGCCACCCTGTCCGATATATATCAGTGCCTCTTCGAGAACTTCAGATCAGTGTACGAACACGAAAGCTACAGTCCCAAACCCCATCCTTGGTACACGGATCTTCCATCGGATGTCAAGGCATCAAAGAGGTTTCTAGTACTGGAAGGAAAAAAGGATCACTTATATAGGAAGCGAGGAGGAGCCCAACGTCGATCGCGCCAATGCTGGAGAATGTGATGCCGTTGGTAACGGACAGCACAGATCTGTACTTCAATTTCAGGCTGTCAATGATGTAGATGGTGGAAGCGCAGCATGTGGATGGATTTGGGAGGTTGGATTGGGATTTCTTGGAGCAGATGTTGATTTATTTGCTGGAACTGGTCACCTTTGGCACCATCGGCTCTAAACCATTCAAGGACAATTTCTTCAGTAAAAACCATCGTAAATCTGCTTTCAAAAATTGTAAATGTTCGATGTTACATAAAAGATAAAATGGAGTATCATTCCTGACTTATAAAAAAATTGTCTTTTTCTTATAATATTGCAATACATGTAGCTTGTTTGAAGAAATAGACCAAATATTAATTAGCATTCTCGGTCATATTCCAGTAACAAAGAGAGCTGAAGAAAAATGAATGGGTTAGCAACTTTTTAACTATTTACGTGTTTCAGTCGAGCTCATGTCCAGTGCCCGTATTCATTTAATAATATTCATGTAGCTCTCAGCTAATTTTAACATAAGAATAACAGGACTTAAGATGTTACCAGTTGATTATTTTTTAACTTAAATGAAATGGAACAAAACAATCATTATCCCTTGGATCTTCAACATAAAACTATTGCAAAATTAGTTCTCAGAACAAACGAAAAATTATCAATTAAGATCTAGAATCAATAAGTACTATTTGTACCCAACTCACAAATAATTGGACTTACAAAATCAAACAATAAATTTTAACTCGCTTTGTCCAATAGAACTCAAAGACAATCTCATAGTTTACCAACAAAGATGTATCTTCACGATAACAACAAAAATAAAAGCTGAGGAAATTATATTGGATTCATTATTGATATCCTTTACAACAATGTAATTCTATTAACTGTGCAAATAAAAAATTGAACTGAAACAATTCAAGCAAAGTCAAACTAACATTATCAAAATTAAGATGAAATAAATAAAAAGATTAGAACTTACCTGAAGGTAATCGCTCCATTCTGGGAGCAACCATAGGTTGTTCTTCTCTTCTATCATCGCCCTTCCCATTACTCTTAGGATTCAAATTCTTTTCCTCTCTGGAATCAAAACATGAAAAACAGCCCATAACCAATTCAACAAAACAGTCCAAAAATCACGATTTATACCAAAGGATCTGATGTCGATTCTGTTTCCTAATAAAAATTGAGACTTTGCATTGGATTATATGTGAATTTTTCAATAGTTCCAGATCCAAGTGGAGAAAGGGATTAGATTTTTTAAAATATCTGAAGTCCCGAGCGTTTTCTCAAGTTTGTTGCTTTGTGTATAAAGAGAAGAAAGATGGTGGAGTCGAGCTCATATTCCAATGCCCATTACAGCCAGCGACAAGAAAGCGAAATGGAGAAAAATAAAGGGTGTTGTTGCAAAAGAGGAAGGATAGAAGAACGGGGACTCACACGAGATGGGAGGAGCAGTCGCGAGAGATAAGCGGATTGACAGAGAGAAAAGGAAATTAGGGTTTAAAAATGGACGGCGGCAAAAGAAACGAAAATGAAATTAGGTTTCGTATAAAAGAAATGGGAGGGAGTTGAAAATTAAAAGGAAACGAAGCCGGCGGGAAATGAAATTTTGGTGGAAAGAGGAGCGGGAAGGTAAGAAACGCTGACACCATCCGCGAAACACACTTATGACTTATTTCTGCATTCAAGGGAACTTCTAAATTCAGTTTGTGTTAGTTTTTTTAATTTAACACCGGTTATTGATGATTATTTGTTAATTACCAATCACTGATTAAATATTTAATATTAATTGATTATTAATTATTGTTTTTCAAGTTATTAATTAGTAATAGAAATTATTTCATATTTCAAATTAATTACCATTTTTTATTTTATAATAGTAATTATTATTGATTAATCATTGTTTATTTCATATTAGTTTTTTTCTTGATTATTAATTATGTTTATTATAACTAATGGGAAAGTCTATTTAAACACAAAATGTTGACACAAATTTAGATACAAGCAATCTCAGCCACAAGATCTCCCCCTGAATTCCACCTTACACATAAAGAAAAACAAATGCTATGGTCTAAATTTTGTGTTTCTAATTATGTGTTTAATTTTGTCTTGTAATAGCCGCTCCCATAACTAATTAAGTATTGTTTAATATTTTGAAACTAATAAAAAGAGTTGTAATTATTATTATTATTTGTTAATTATTAATTTTATATTTTTAATTATCAATTATAAATATTAATTTATAATAATTGAATTTTATTATTAATTATTAATCTTTTACAATAATTACTAATTGTTAATTATTTAATAATAACTATTCAAAATTAATTATTAAAAGTTAATAGTATGTTTTTCGCAACTGGCTTTACCAGTTGTAAAAAATACGGTTATTGCAAGTGGTGAAAACAGTTGCTAAAGATATTTATTCGCAACTCGCTTGGAAGTGCAGTTGCAAATAATATGTTTGTTGCAACTGTTATGAAAGAACAGTTGCGAAAAGTATGTTTTTGCAACAAGAAGGGAAGCGCAGTTGCTAAAAATATGCTTTTTGCAACAGAAATAAAATGCCTGTTGCTAAATCTAATCTATTGCAACTGTTATAATAGGTCTGTTGCTAAATATCGTTTACTACAACTGTCATTTGTCGTCTGTTGCAAATAACTAGTTGCAATAGGGTATTTTTCTTGTAGTGTTGGGAGAAAGTATGTATTATGTTATGATTCCATTGCTTTATTGTATTTATAATTGCAGTTATAAGTTAACATCACTTTTATGGTACTAGTTTGCATTTAGAGGAGTTGCAACATTCAAACAAGCATTTAGAAAAAAATGCTACATTACTGTGGAAAAACCATGGAGATAAATTCGCCTATTGGATTAAAAAGGTTTGTTTAAAAATTCCATATTTTTTTTGAAGTAAGGATACTATTTTTTAAAATCCCTTTTAAATACTTTTTCCAATTACCCATTGACTCAAAGGGTCATGATAAAATGTTAAAATGGATTGCATATGGTCCTAAAAATACCGCATTGTCCTGCAAATGATATATTATAAATAGACAAAGATTTCATATAATAGATGTTGATAGAGAAACTCAGGATAGCGGAGTGACCTATAATGCAACTATTATGTGTATAGCTAGTGCAAAAGACATTTCTCAAGTGGTTGATGTGGTCACTTACTATGGAGTACTGACTGATATAATTTAACTGGATTATAATGTTTTTTTATATATCTATTTTTAAGTGTCATTGGGTGAACATAGGAACATGAATGAAAGTTGAAGACGAATTCACTCTTGTTAATTTACATCAAAATCAGGTTTCATTTACAAAACACCCTTTTATCCTTGCATCTCAAGCGAAACAAGTTT
Source organism: Allium sativum (assembly GCA_030737875.1). Classification (NCBI taxonomy): domain Eukaryota; kingdom Viridiplantae; phylum Streptophyta; class Magnoliopsida; order Asparagales; family Amaryllidaceae; genus Allium; species Allium sativum. The sequence goes on along the minus strand of CM060918.1, from coordinate 607,043,230 downwards.
TCTATTCACGAGAAAATGATTCTTCTAATTGGTATGTTGTGATAAAGCACGGCCAAGAGGTTTACATGAATTGGAGATTGATGATTTTATTGAAGAAATAAGCAATGTTGGAGGAGATCGTGAAGAAATTAATGATGACTTGATCGAGGATGCTAGTTATGTTAGTGAGGATTGCGAAAGGCATCCTTAAGTAGTTTTAATTGTTTTTTTGGCAGTCAAAAAGTAGATTTAAGTTAGAGTTGATGTATTATGTTTCTTTGAATTGTAGAACTATTGAATTGGAATTTGATATTGTAAGCGTGAATTTAAAACTTAGTTTTTCCAAAGTGTTGAATCTAATATTTAGGTGGAAAAGAAAGCACCACATGCAACAAAATCTTTGGGCTCTCAAGGTACACTAGATATTCTAATGAATTCACATCATCTAGCCGATTATTTTTCCACTAACTTATTATCCTTCTTTTTACCTACAAATGTCCATCCCCTTAGTAAGTGAATGGTTCTTGCACTGCATACACGGTTTCTGAAATACCATAAAATTACCTAGTAATTCACTCTTCACGTAGAACAAGCAATGTCTGACTTGTATACATTAGATTACAATATATATTCTTTTTCTTTGTTGATCTTTACGTTAAGAATTGAAAGATAGAAACCAAAAGATGGAAAGAAAAAACAATTTGTTACCAGGAGAATTGCGAAATCACAGAGCAGACAAAGTAAAGGACTAAAGTAGTTATCCTTTCAGATGTTTGTCTCTTGTTGTCTTTAAGTGAACAACTTTAAGTGAGCTATTACCTTTGCAACCTCGTTTAGTGTACTCATCAATGCTACAGATATACATGTATTTTAACTTTAGAACAGAAATATTTCATACTCTGTGTAGCAGCAGTAAGTTCCAAACTGTTATGATTTCACTGGCTTTGAAGCATTAAAAGATGATTTTCTCACCCTATGTAATCAACTAATAATCACTTATATAATATTTGGTTACTTATGCAATGTTTATTTGAAATAGATTGTAATACTAATGCTTGTTAGTGAAGTCATCGGACTAGCACTTTTAAGCTCTTAAATATCAATACGTATATACTTAATGTTTCCGAAGTGTCAGCCAGCAAAGGATTTGTTGTAAGACTTGCAGTTTCATCCTAGATACGTTTTTTACTGATTATATTTAGATAATCATCTCCCACTCTGCTTTTCTATCACGTTCATAGTAATAAATGATTGCTGACAATTCTCTATTGGCCATTTTTCTATCATGATGACACTGATGGTATATTAATCAAACTATCTGGTTTTCATAATATTAGCAGGCTACAAACTAAAAATATCTCATTCTACGTATTTAGATAAGCGGCCCAAAACAAAAGATGGTTACTCACATTTGTTGTTCTATCACTGAGAAGTGTGCCCATAGTAAAAGTCTATATTGCTGCATTCTACTACCTGGCAGTGATCTTGCATTTGGTAGATTTGGTGTTTTTCATACATAATTTCTTGTTCAAGTAAGTTGTTTTCAGTAAGTCCCACTATGATTGTTCTCATGAATACTTGATTAATTAAAGAAGATTTATGCACGCCTATTCTACTTCATTTTTTCAAGTAGCCTATATTATATAATGTATAATGTGACTTCGAATTTCACCACTGAAAGTAATATATTCTTTTAACATGAAACTGCATTTGGTACCCTATCAGCTTTGTACATAGGGAAATTCATTTATTAGATGGAATATAGTTTTTTCTGTGGAAACGAGTCATAAATTTAGATATGTAAAACATATTTTGATAAAGTATGAATAAACGTGGCTTTTTATTGTATAGTGTAATGCAGTAAACCACCACCATTATACAGTGTAATGACAAGTTGACCTAAGATGGATTGATAAGATTAATTTAGTACCCAAATGAACTTTATTTCAGTATGTTGATGAAATTATTGGATCCTTGCATATGAATCCAAATTGTGTTCTGTCGATAACTAAAGCATATTAGTATTAAAGACAACCGTTGCAAACACCATTTGTTTTTTAACCAATCATAACTAGTAGCGATCATCCATCTATTTGGGAAGCATATATCTTTCATCTTGCATATCGTACAGTCTTGGTAGAAGGAAAAACCAAATAGAAAAGAGAATGAACTTTCATACTTCATCAAAAATCGTATGCATAACACTACACCATAATGACCATTTGGCAACTCTTATTTTTTTCAACCGCCAACACTTATATGTGTTGTAGACTAGTGACACTAATATGTGTTGTTATAGTAAAAATGTGTCATCAAAAATGTGCCAACACTTATTTGTGTTGATGTGCTTGGTCAACCCTTATATTCTAAGGGCAAAATGGTAAAATCTCACCCATTAACCTAAAAGCTGCCTCGGTCCTTTCTCCCTACACTTATTCCTTTGGAGGCCGCTTCCATAAGAAAATAAAAACGGATTTCGAAGGATTGATATCTGTCGATCCCTTTCTCTAATCGATATCAAAACTGCGATACTAAGGATTTGGATTTCTCAAATCCGTACTAGTCTCCTAAATCCTCTCTTCACCTGCTTTTGAATCATCAACTTTGAATTGGGGCTTCTAGAATCACGGCTTCTAGGACTCACGATAATAGGTAAAAAATTGATTTCACTTTCATTGTGTTTGGACTACAGATTAGAAAATTTGCTTTAGATTTCTAAAATAGATGCAGCCTTATTGAATGTACAGTATAGATATTGTGAAACTCTATATACCAGATCTGATGTCAACCTGTAAGATATTATGAAACTGTCTATAGATAGCCATTCCCAAATAAATGTATATACGGCTTGATATCTATTACTTTCGAGTAGGGTGCTATATATTTAATAAGAAATTATACATGATTTCACTAAAAGAGTTTCAGTCAATCAACTAATAGCCTGATACATGATTCAAATAAAATATAAATATTTTGCAACATGGAACAATGGTGATGGGTGGTAGGAAAATGTTTTTCCCATCTGCTGTTAGGTAAATATGAAATATAAATGTTTTTCCAAGCATGTACAGTGTAAAATATGGAATGTTAAGTGCTAAATTGAAGAAAACGTTCGAGTTTCTTTCTATAGCCGTGGAAGGCATAGGAAGAAAAATGACATGCCTAAGAAGGGTATTTTAATCTATAAAGCGCTTTATAATGAAAGAATTTGGCGCATGGTTGGCTCATCAAATGAGATTAAAGCCATCGCTATACTATTTATCTACAAGCACACATTTTTCAAGCTAATTATGATAGTTTTATTTTTTATTTTATTTATAGATGGACTATTAAGTACAGTAGACACGTTAACATCTACTACAATTTGTGGTATTCTACACTCCATATTTGGTGGTCAGCCTATGCTTATACCAGGAGTTGCAAAGCCCACAGTCATTATGTACTCGTATATGTATAGTTCTGCAAAAGGTCAGCAAGCTTTGGATCAGCGGCTCAATATTAACATCAACGATGGACCGAGGACGGAAGGGTGTACCGGGCGCTGATAAGATCTATGTTTATACTTCGTTGTTGTTGAATGTGAAATTAATCTAACGTCGATTTGAGCGATGGAACTATAACTAAGGATGCTATGCTTAATGGCGCATCTTTTGGTTTGTTGGATCTATGATATAACTTGAATTTCATAACGATTTGATGCTCTGTATCTACTTTTAGTGTTGATTTTGTTTAATTTTTATTTTTGTGATTGAAGGTGTGTACGAGACTTTGGAGCTGAGAGATAGTGGATCTGATTATCTAGGAAAAGGTGCATCTAAATTTACATTGACTTTTTATTATTATTGTATATTTCTTGATTTAATTATGCATGTGAAAGTTGTTTGAGACGACCCGAACTTCCCCGTGAAGGAAAGCACGGATAGAATTGAGGACAAGACAAAATAGAACGCATACAGAGGAACATTTCATTGTTATTACAACAATTCCATCAGATACAAGAATATACAGAGTATAAATGAATAAATTACATTTAACAAATATCAGAGATTTAAATTACATTTAAATACATCGCAGCGGAAAATAATACAAAAACACAACTAGAAGTAATGCACGGATACAGAGCTTTCCGAGCATCGTCCCAGCTGTTAATCAGGACCCTGTGAATATAAATCTGCAAAACCAAAACTACTAGCTGCCCGTGTGGAAAATAGGGGCACCCAGAGTTTAGGTTAAAACAATAAACTCCAGGTCAATCATGTGACTGGTGTGAGAACTAAAACAGTTATTTAAAACTTTACTTTAAAAGAGAGTAATTCAAGGGACCACGCCGTATACACGGAACGGGTTTCCTCCCAAGAATACTAGTGCATATAACAAAACAACGCAATGCTTTTTGGAAAAATGAAGCTATTATAAGACCCAGGTCCCATCACACAATGCAACGCAAGCCGGAGGATAGGGTTTTCCCTTATAATAGCCAAACATGCTTAGTACGTTTAAAACAAATCATTTGATACTATTATAAGTGTATAGTGTCAAAACAATTTCAATCATAAATATCAATCATAGGCGGCATGAGTACCATCTATCATGTCGCCATACTAGTTCTACAATTAAAACCGCAATATCACGTATTGGAAATTGGATTCCGTCATGAGCCGAGGCAAGGGGCAAGCTCCTCTCCGCGTTCGAGACACTCTAGCAAATGCCTCGGGACCGCACACAGCAATCCCTGGATCCTCCAAGGCCGGTCCTCTCTTACTTTTGAGGATTGGCAATTCCTGAACACACGTTTCCCGGTCCTTACAGACCTATATCCGAGGCGCCTCGTATCCAACAACCACACAGGTGAAAAGTATATAAATGTCAGGGCTGGTAGGTCACTGACACCACCATAGCTAGAAAGAAACGTCGTGCACTCCTTGGGTCCGTATCCCGTTTTTGACTCATACCGAGGTGTGAGGCTCGCGAATTCACGTTATACACAAAGCTACGCCACACAGGCCGTGCTTTGATCATCAACCACAAGACTTTGCTTTTCAACAGAAGCCTTGATCAATTGCCACTTACGCGTGCCACATTGGCAATTCACTCCATGCGACTGATGTCCATCGATATACAACCTCTGAGCTCGTACGTCTCAGAGAAGGGCGTTAAGCAAGAGAATAAATTCTCCGCCGCCAAACAGATGTATATTTAATAGAGATCAATCAACATAGAATAAAATCCACTGTCAGACACACAATCCATTTACAAGTTCGTTCTGGGTCTGAACGAAACCGGAGGCACTTTCCTCGCATATCCATCCATCTCCAAGTACGTCTGGACGATCACCAACTGTTTCCCTCATCTTGGGTGTACAGCCCAATCAAGATCATCAGTAATCACCCAAACGATGTGAAGACTTCCGGTCTTCAACCACCGTCTTCATCTTCGACATCTCGTCGAATCAGTCATCCAGAATGGGTATAACCCGGCCTTTCTGAATAACCCACGTATATGATAAACAAATGTTACACAAACACACAAACGCCTCATTCCAATTCAGAATATTCTTTTATTCACAAAATCACATTCTTAGGGAAAGGTTCCCATTAATTTTATCCAAGATAAATTCTTCTAAATTTATTCTTTAATCTTCCTTTGGATATCATTTCAAACTAGTCGGGATTAGCGAACCACACCGAAGTAATTATTTATTTTATTTCCCAATCCCAACCTATATATCCCATGGAGAAAACTGGTAATACTCCATATCTAACACCACGGTGTTGTCGGTAAAATTAATTACCATTTCACGTTCAAATCTAATTAAAGATTTAACTATCGCTTTGGAGCAAAACTGGTGGTACTCCATTCTCGATCACCATTCAAATTTGATAATTTAAATTATCAATTCACTTTTTAATCTAATTAAAGATTCATTAAAACTCCACTTAGTTTTAATCTTTTCAAAAATCAACATCTTGCCTTTAACTGGGGTAAAGAACCAATGTCATCTAAAACACGATTCACGATAAACCCAAATCACATTTGATATTAAATACAAGGCTCTGAATAGAAAATATATCGGCTTATATTCAATATCAAATTCTGAAACCAACAAATATCGTATTGGAAATAACGATATGAATATATCTTTCAAATCTCCATAACAATATCTGTATAATCACGAAATCCAACATCGAAATATTCCGAAGATAATTTCGATTCAACTTCAGTCCAATTCACGTATTGGGAATATTGATTATTTTTAAAATCACTTTCAAATTCAATTTATTTATTTCAAAAATAAATTGATTTTAATTCTAGTTCAAAACTAGTTCATTTCGATAAAAATCTATTTTTATCTTTTCAAATGTGGAATTTTCCAGCCCAATTTTTCCCAAATCATTTCTTATGATTTTACACAAATTATTAATATTTTTAATAATTTTATCAAGGCCCGTACAGTCGATTTCCACCAATGGCCATCGAACTGCACTTACAGCGACCTTTTCTAAATTTGATTTGGACATAATTCCAAATCCAACCGTTAGATTTCAAATTTCTAATATTCATTGGAAAGCTCTTTTCGATACGAACCCAACGGTTCCGGTTTTAGGAGAATCCGACGGTCGGATCTCCCGTAATGTCCGTTTGAAATAAATGGTCGAAATTCACGAACTGCCGCGGCGCGGCGCGTTCTATTCAGGCCATTATATTATATATATAATATATATTTCGTCGATTTCTATTTAAAACGAATTTTATAAATCGTTTTAAATTCGTTTCTAAAACAATTCAACTTCCATATTCAATTTCAAATCGATTTGATTTCAATTCAACTCGAATTCATTTCCATTTTATTTAATTCGAATTCAAATTCGTTTCAATTCAATTCAAATTCCAATTCGTTTCAATTCAAATTGATTTTAATTTAATTTCGATTCGAATTCAATTTAAATTTCAGTTCGTTTTCAATTCAACTTGAATTTGTTTATATTCAATTCCATTCGAAGTCCTTTTATATTCACTTCAAATTCGTTTTCTTTTCAATTCGAATTTGCTATAATATTCATTTCAATTTGAATAAAATCGATATAAATATCGTTCACGTCAAAATGGCGCAAAACTAATCAACACGGCTTTATATTTTTCACAACTTCTTTATTCTATTCAACAAATGAATATTTATCCCATTCAACACATGAATCTATATTTCTTTCAACACACGACTAATCTCAACACATGAGTGCTGTCAACACATCACTATTTTTTATTATGTAAAATATTTTATAAAACTATGGTATCTATCGTTTGATTTTAATTAGACTCCACTGTAAGTAGATTCTAATCTTAAATATGATAAAGATGTAATTTTTATTATTTAAAATATTTTACTCAACACACGAGTATTTTCAACACATGAACATCGTCAACACATGACTATTTTTATATTCAACACACGAATTTTCTTTTATAATATTCATTATTTTCCCGATTGGAATGAGGCCCAATCAATCACCATATAATGTTAATTATATGGATTCCATACAACACATGTATATAATAGCATTGAAAAATAATCAACCATCAACCAAAGTGCACTACACTGTATAAGCATCAAACATAGATATCTAACGCTTATAACAGTCTGTCAATCAATCGATCGACATATTTAATCAATCAGGATGAGTGAACTTCAAATTTCATCCCAACACCCGTGTGGGGTTTCAAACAATCAAACACAGATTTTAGTTGTGCAGTTGGGCGACGTGTAAAATTTATCGACCCAATCGATATCAGTCAAATCAGTGTATATAAACAAATCGGCCGATTTGTTTATAAATATTCATTTATCCACTTTCACGTTAAAAATTATATTTTTAACGATAAACATTTTATTTTAACACATGAATTTTTCTTTTAGTTCATTTATTCAATAAAATGATATTTTTATTTTTCTAACATATTTTAGAAAATTTCGGCGGCATAACGGCACGATACTAGAAACGGAACAAGGCCTAGCCTTATCCCCGGTCTAGTGAAGGCCCACGCCATTCACACATCAATCAAATCAATTTCATTTCGCCAAACAATTCAATTCAAACCAACTAGACTAACCAACTACACAACCAAACAATTTAACTAACAAGCCATCCATGGTCTGTGGATGACGGGTGTCGGGTGCTACTAAGCACCGTCTGCATCCTAGCATATATATATATATATATATATATATATATATATAATTTGAAAAAGAAGTTTAGAGTGAGAAGTTCTCACCGATAGCTATCCAACTTCACGACACTTCATTTATAGAAATCTTCATCGTTATCGCATCTTTGTCATCTTCGTTTGCCCGTAGCCACTACATATATAAAAATCACATTTTTATATTTTGATGTCTTTAAAATAAAAATCACATTTTTATTCACTTTCAATTTAAAAATCATATTTTTATAATCACTTTATATATTTAGAAATCGAATTTTTACTATGCTATTCAATATATAAAAATCGAATTTTTACTATGGTGTCATATAGAAAAAATTCCATTTCAAAAATATTGATTTCGCCTTTATAAAAATATAGCTTTCGCCTTTATAAAAATAAAGTTTTCGCCTTTATAAAAATAAAGTTTTCGCCTTTATAAAAATCAGCACTTTATTTCGACGTATATAAAATAAAAATCAGATTTTTATTTCGCTACATATACAAAGATGATATTTTTACATTCTATATCTCATAAAGATTATATTTTTTTATAGTTCCTACTATGCAAAGATTATATTTTTATCTTTCTACAATATAAAAGATTATATTTTTACTACTTTAAAAATATAAAAATCCAATTTTTAATTCTTTAAAAATATAAAAATCATGTCTTATTACATTTCAAAATCTAAACCTTTCCTAAATTAAAAATCTAATCTTTTCAGTTTTAATAATTAATAAAAATCAGTTTTTAAGTAATAAAGAATTTCAGTTTTATAAAACAATTAAAATCAATAAACTCAAACGAAAACTCACCGTTCGAAGCGAGGAGGAGTTGCTGCGATTTGGTGGCGGAGTGGGGCAATGGGGCGCTGACGTGGGTGGTCAGATCGGTGGAGGCGGCGGAGGTCAGGCGAGGGAGCTTCGCGGTGCTCGATTGCTGATGGGGGGGCTGTGCTTGGCGCGGCGGCGCCAGGGAGAAGAAGAGGGAGGGGGGAATCGTCTGTGGCAGCGGCGCTAGGGGGGCCGCGATGAAGGTCTGGCGGCGGCATGGAGGAGGCTGCGTCGATCGCGAGGGAGGGAGGGCTCCGTCCGTCGTCTTCGTTTTTTTTTTTTTTTTTTGCTTTTTTTTTCTGAGAGTTCGATTCGAAATAAAAATAAAGGGGGGGGCCAGGTTAAGAAGAAAAAGGAAGGGGAAATATATTATATTTTTTTTATTTAATTATTTTATTTATCATTAAAAAGCAACTTTTATTTTTGACCTCTAAACGAGGCCCACCGCCTGTCGTCCATAGCGTTTTACCCCCATTCCGAACACAATGGGATATGTATCGTAGGCTGATTCGACTGTTTGAATCAGTTTCCGTTAAATTTACATTTGAATCATTATATTGATTTTTAAACGTACATTTCAAATTACCGGGGTCACATACTAACTAGAAAAATTCCAGAAAAATATTTTCTAGCTTCGTATTGACGATACGGTCCTAACAAAACTAATTTCGTCGAATTCTGAGACCGTTAGACAAATGGCCATTTTCCAGTCGATTAAAATCAACTAAAATGGTCAAAACACGTTTTCCTTTGCCACGCTCACATATTGATTCGAAAAATTATGAAATTTAAAACCTAGCAATAATTTGACATCATGGACCCAACAAAAGTGGTTTCGTCGAAATCCGAGGTCGTTTGCAAAATTTCCATTTTTAAGGGCTTGAATTCCATAGCGACTATTCAGAATTTTCAATTGGACATATCTTTTGATTCCCGCTATGAAATCTTGATTTTTCGGATTCGTTGGAAAGATATGATCAATTAGATCCTATTGTTTTTGGTTTCACTAAAATCCGGATTGTTTTGCACCCGGTACATTCAATTGAAGTTTGAAATCGAATTATCGAACTACCGCGCCATTTTCAATTCTATTTATAATTATATATAATTTATTTTCTAACGACGACGCGTATAATATATACGTTCTAATTATATTCAAAATAAATTTCTCGTCGATATTATTTAAAATAATCTATTTTAAATGATCAAAATTCGCTAAAATTGCCAAAATAAAAATTTTAAACTGGCCCAGATTTTCCGGGTTATTACAATCTCCCCCACTTAAAACTTTTCGTCCCCGAAAAGGAACAAAGTCGAAAGTGGTTTGATTAATCAACTCTACGTTCAATCTGGCTTCCATTCTCCAACTTTTCAGTTTCTGGGAATTTTCAAATTTTCAAAAATTTGGCTAACACCCTAAATTTTCGAAAAATTTCGCCATAACCTCCCCTGCACCGGGAGCATCGGGGAATTTCAAATAGCTTCCCCGGTCCTTCTAATCTCAAAAAGAAAAAGAAAAAGCCAAGCGGCTAGCCAATAGGCTCACAAAATCATCATCACCCAAACAAAACAGTAAATTACGTAGTAAACATGTACCTATTTGTCGGGCAAACAAATTTTATTCTTCGGCTCTAGCCTCCTTGCTATGACCTGTTCAATGTAAGTATATGCATATGCAAGCAAATGCGACCAATTTTCAATACAATTCAATATTTGATACAATTAGGCATAAATGGTTAAAAATTAGCAAACAAATAAACAAACAACACAAACATCAATCAATTAGTGTATTAAAGTTTCAAATTCATAATTTTTGATATATATATAGAAAATCACGTTTTTGATGCCAATTCACAACAATGTGTTCTAGCTATATGAGTTTTGGTTCTCACACCAGTCTAATGGAAATATATAGAAATCACACCTTCGAAATTCGAATATGAATACTGATGATGATGCACCATCATCAGAATCATCCCCGGATGTCTAGAATGTGATTCTATATCTACCCAGTATATTAAAACTTCGAATATACGTTCATGACGCGTATATACAAAACTTCTATATACTGGATTGCCCATATTCAAAATAAATAAATATTCAAATACGAATAAAACGATTTAAATTTTCAAAACAAAATTGTTTTCATTTGAAAAAAAAAATACTCTTCACGCTCGTTCTAGGATACTACCGATCCTATCTCTAACGAGTCATTCTAATTGGATATTACTAATCCAATATCTGATGAATTCTTTCCTATGGTTCTAATGTGTCTTGTTCTCGAGCTCTGTAAACCAAAGCTCTGATACCAAACTGAGACGACCCGAACTTCCCCGTGAAGGAAAGCACGGATAGAATTGAGGACAAGACAAAATAGAACGCATACAGAGGAACATTTCATTGTTATTACAACAATTCCATCAGATACAAGAATATACAGAGTATAAATGAATAAATTACATTTAACAAATATCAGAGATTTAAATTACATTTAAATACATCGCAGCGGAAAATAATACAAAAACACAACTAGAAGTAATGCACGGATACAGAGCTTTCCGAGCATCGTCCCAGCTGTTAATCAGGACCCTGTGAATATAAATCTGCAAAACCAAAACTACTAGCTGCCCGTGTGGAAAATAGGGGCACCCAGAGTTTAGGTTAAAACAATAAACTCCAGGTCAATCATGTGACTGGTGTGAGAACTAAAACAGTTATTTAAAACTTTACTTTAAAAGAGAGTAATTCAAGGGACCACGCCGTATACACGGAACGGGTTTCCTCCCAAGAATACTAGTGCATATAACAAAACAACGCAATGCTTTTTGGAAAAATGAAGCTATTATAAGACCCAGGTCCCATCACACAATGCAACGCAAGCCGGAGGATAGGGTTTTCCCTTATAATAGCCAAACATGCTTAGTATGTTTAAAACAAATCATTTGATACTATTATAAGTGTCAAAACAATTTCAATCATAAATATCAATCATAGGCGGCATGGGTACCATCTATCATGTCGCCATACTAGTTCTACAATTAAAACCGCAATATCACGTATTGGAAATTGGATTCCGTCATGAGTCGAGGCAAGGGGCAAGCTCCTCTCCGCGTTCGAGACACTCTAGCAAATGCCTCGGGACCGCACACAGCAATCCCTGGATCCTCCAAGGCCGGTCCTCTCTTACTTTTGAGGATTGGCAATTCCTGAACACACGTTTCCCGGTCCTTACAGACCTATATCCGAGGCGCCTCGTATCCAACAACCACACAGGTGAAAAGTATATAAATGTCAGGGCTGGTAGGTCACTGACACCACCATAGCTAGAAAGAAACGTCGTGCACTCCTTGGGTCCGTATCCCGTTTTTGACTCATACCGAGGTGTGAGGCTCGCGAATTCACGTTATACACAAAGCTACGCCACACAGGCCGTGCTTTGATCATCAACCACAAGAATTTGCTTTTCAACAGAAGCCTTGATCAATTGCCACTTACGCGTGCCACATTGGCAATTCACTCCATGCGACTGATGTCCATCGATATACAACCTCTGAGCTCGTACGTCTCAGAGAAGGGCGTTAAGCAAGAGAATAAATTCTCCGCCGCCAAACAGATGTATATTTAATAGAGATCAATCAACATAGAATAAAATCCACTGTCAGACACACAATCCATTTACAAGTTCGTTCTGGGTCTGAACGAAACCGGAGGCACTTTCCTCGCATATCCATCCATCTCCAAGTACGTCTGGACGATCACCAACTGTTTCCCTCATCCTGGGTGTACAGCCCAATCAAGATCATCAGTAATCACCCAAACGATGTGAAGACTTCCGGTCTTCAACCACCGTCTTCATCTTCGACATCTCGTCGAATCGGTCATCCAGAATGGGTATAACCCGGCCTTTCTGAATAACCCACGTATATGATAAACAAATGTTACACAAACACACAAACGCCTCATTCCAATTCAGAATATTCTTTTATTCACAAAATCACATTCTTAGGGAAAGGTTCCCATTAATTTTATCCAAGATAAATTCTTCTAAATTTATTCTTTAATCTTCCTTTGGATATCATTTCAAACTAGTCGGGATTAGCGAACCACACCGAAGTAATTATTTATTTTATTTCCCAATCCCAACCTATATATCCCATGGAGAAAACTGGTAATACTCCATATCTAACACCACGGTGTTATCGGTAAAATTAATTACCATTTCACGTTCAAATCTAATTAAAGATTTAACTATCGCTTTGGAGCAAAACTGGTGGTACTCCATTCTCGATCACCATTCAAATTTGATAATTTAAATTATCAATTCACTTTTTAATCTAATTAAAGATTCATTAAAACTCCACTTAGTTTTAATCTTTTCAAAAATCAACATCTTGCCTTTAACTGGGGTAAAGAACCAATGTCATCTAAAACACGATTCACGATAAACCCAAATCACATTTGATATTAAATACAAGGCTCTGAATAGAAAATATATCGGCTTATATTCAATATCAAATTCTGAAACCAACAAATATCGTATTGGAAATAACGATATGAATATATCTTTCAAATCTCCATAACAATATCTGTATAATCACGAAATCCAACATCGAAATATTCCGAAGATAATTTCGATTCAACTTCAGTCCAATTCACGTATTGGGAATATTGATTATTTTTAAAATCACTTTCAAATTCAATTTATTTATTTCAAAAATAAATTGATTTTAATTCTAGTTCAAAACTAGTTCATTTCGATAAAAATCTATTTTTATCTTTTCAAATGTGGAATTTTCCAGCCCAATTTTTCCCAAATCATTTCTTATGATTTTACACAAATTATTAATATTTTTAATAATTTTATCAAGGCCCGTACAGTCGATTTCCACCAATGGCCATCGAACTGCACTTACAGCGACCTTTTCTAAATTTGATTTGGACATAATTCCAAATCCAACCGTTAGATTTCAAATTTCTAATATTCATTGGAAAGCTCTTTTCGATACGAACCCAACGGTTCCGGTTTTAGGAGAATCCGACGGTCGGATCTCCCGTAATGTCCGTTTGAAATAAATGGTCGAAATTCACGAACTGCCGCGGCGCGGCGCGTTCTATTCAGGCCATTATATTATATATATAATATATATTTCGTCGATTTCTATTTAAAACGAATTTTATAAATCGTTTTAAATTCGTTTCTAAAACAATTCAACTTCCATATTCAATTTCAAATCGATTTGATTTCAATTCAACTCGAATTCATTTCCATTTTATTTAATTCGAATTCAAATTCGTTTCAATTCAAATTCCAATTCGTTTCAATTCAAATTGATTTCAATTTAATTTCGATTCGAATTCAATTTAAATTTCAGTTCGTTTTCAATTCAACTTGAATTTGTTTATATTCAATTCCATTCGAAGTCCTTTTATATTCACTTCAAATTCGTTTTCTTTTCAATTCGAATTTGCTATAATATTCATTTCAATTTGAATAAAATCAATATAAATATCGTTCACGTCAAAATGGCGCAAAACTAATCAACACGGCTTTATATTTTTCACAACTTCTTTATTCTATTCAACAAATGAATATTTATCCCATTCAACACATGAATCTATATTTCTTTCAACACACGACTAATCTCAACACATGAGTGCTGTCAACACATCACTATTTTTTGTTATGTAAAATATTTTATAAAACTATGGTATCTATCGTTTGATTTTAATTAGACTCCACTGTAAGTAGATTCTAATCATAAATATGATAAAGATGTAATTTTTATTATTTAAAATATTTTACTCAACACACGAGTATTTTCAACACATGAACATCGTCAACACATGACTATTTTTATATTCAACACACGAATTTTCTTTTATAATATTCATTATTTTCCCGATTGGAATGAGGCCCAATCAATCACCATATAATGTTAATTATATGGATTCCATACAACACATGTATATAATAGCATTGAAAAATAATCAACCATCAACCAAAGTGCACTACACTGTATAAGCATCAAATATAGATATCTAACGCTTATAACAGTCTGTCAATCAATCGATCGACATATTTAATCAATCAGGATGAGTGAACTTCAAATTTCATCCCAACACCCGTGTGGGGTTTCAAACAATCAAACACAGATTTTAGTTGTGCAGTTGGGCGACGTGTAAAATTTATCGACCCAATCGATATCAGTCAAATCAGTGTATACAAACAAATCGGCCGATTTATTTATAAATATTCATTTATCCACTTTCACGTTAAAAATTATATTTTTAACGATAAACATTTTATTTTAACACATGAATTTTTCTTTTAGTTCATTTATTCAATAAAATGATATTTTTATTTTTCTAACATATTTTAGAAAATTTCGGCGGCATAACGGCACGATACTAGAAACGGAACAAGGCCTAGCCTTATCCCCGGTCTAGTGAAGGCCCACGCCATTCACACATCAATCAAATCAATTTCATTTCGCCAAACAATTCAATTCAAACCAACTAGACTAACCAACTACACAACCAAACAATTTAACAAACAAGCCATCCATGGTGTGTGGATGACGGGTGTCGGGTGCTACTAAACACCGTCTGCATCCTAGCATATATATATATATATATATATATATATAATTTGAGAAAGAAGTTTAGAGTGAGAAGTTCTCACCGATAGCTATCCAACTTCACGACACTTCATTTATAGAAATCTTCATCGTTATCGCATCTTTGTCATCTTCGTTTGCCCGTAGCCACTACATATATAAAAATCACATTTTTATATTTTGATGTCTTTAAAATAAAAATCACATTTTTATTCACTTTCAATTTAAAAATCATATTTTTATAATCACTTTATATATTTAGAAATCGAATTTTTACTATGCTATTCAATATATAAAAATCGAATTTTTACTATGGTGTCATATAGATAAAAATTCCATTTCAAAAATATTGATTTTGCCTTTATAAAAATATAGTTTTCGCCTTTATAAAAATAAAGTTTTCGCCTTTATAAAAATCAGCACTTTATTTCGACGTATATAAAATAAAAATCGGATTTTTATTTCGCTACATATACAAAGATGATATTTTTACATTCTATATCTCATAAAGATTATATTTTTTTATAGTTCCTACTATGCAAAGATTATATTTTTATCTTTCTACAATATAAAAGATTATATTTTTACTACTTTAAAAATATAAAAATCCAATTTTTAATTCTTTAAAAATATAAAAATCATGTCTTATTACATTTCAAAATCTAAACCTTTCCTAAATTAAAAATCTAATCTTTTCAGTTTTAATAACTAATAAAAATCAGTTTTTAAGTAATAAAGAATTTCAGTTTTATAAAACAATTAAAATCAATAAACTCAAACGAAAACTCACCGTTCGAAGCGAGGAGGAGTTGCTGCGATTTGGTGGCGGAGTGGGGCAACGGGGCGCTGACGTGGGTGGTCAGATCGGTGGAGGCGGCGGAGGTCAGGCGAGGGGGCTTCGCAGTGCTCGATTGCTGATGGGGGGGGCTGTGCTTGGCGCGGCGGCGCCAGGGAGAAGAAGAGGGAGGGGGGAATCGTCTGTGGCAGCGGCGCTAGGGGGGCCGCGATGAAGGTCTGGCGGCGGCATGGAGGAGGCTGCGTCGATCGCGAGGGAGGGAGGGCTCCGTCCGTCGTCTTCGTTTTTTCTTTTTCTTTTTTTTCTTCTGAGAGTTCGATTCGAAATAAAAATAAAGGGGGGGGGCAGGTTAAGAAGAAAAAGGAAGGGGAAATATATATTTTTTTTTTATTTAATTATTTTATTTATCATTAAAAAGCAACTTTTATTTTTGACCTCTAAACGAGGCCCACCGCCTGTCGTCCATAGCGTTTTACCCCCATTCCGAACACAATGGGATATGTATCGTAGGCTGATTCGACTGTTTGAATCAGTTTCCGTTAAATTTACATTTGAATCATTATATTGAATTTTAAACGTACATTTCAAATTACCGGGGTCACATACTAACTAGAAAAATTCCAGAAAAATAGTTTCTAGCTTCGTATTGACGATACGGTCCTAACAAAACTAATTTCGTCGAATTCTGAGACCGTTAGACAAATGGCCATTTTCCAGTCGATTAAAATCAACTAAAATGGTCAAAACACGTTTTCCTTTGCCACGCTCACATATTGATTCGAAAAATTATGAAATTTAAAACCTAGCAATAATTTGACATCACGGACCCAACAAAAGTGGTTTCGTCGAAATCCGAGGTCGTTTGCAAAATTTCCATTTTTAAGGGCTTGAATTCCATAGCGACTATTCAGAATTTTCAATTGGACATATCTTTTGATTCCCGCTATGAAATCTTGATTTTTCGGATTCGTTGGAAAGATATGATCAATTAGATCCTATTGTTTTTGGTTTCACTAAAATCCGGATTGTTTTGCACCCGGTACATTCAATTGAAGTTTGAAATCGAATTATCGAACTACCGCGCCATTTTCAATTCTATTTATAATTATATATAATTTATTTTCTAACGACGACACGTATAATATATACGTTCTAATTATATTCAAAATAAATTTCTCGTCGATATTATTTAAAATAATCTATTTTAAATGATCAAAATTCGCTAAAATTGCCAAAATAAAAATTTTAAACTGGCCCAGATTTTCCGGGTTATTACATTGTTGCTAGATTTTGCTGAGTTTGCAAACTTTGGTTTGGAACGAGCCTAGGCCTATATTAATCAAATTGTAAAAGATTGTTTTCTTTGATGAAACTATGGTCACTTTTGTTGTCGCCTATTCTTCTTGTAATATTTAAAATGTTGGAGATTTTTTCCTGTTTATGTAAAGTATGAAGTACGAGATGTTGACGTGGAATCGTCAACTTCCATACAACAAAATAGTAGCTCATTAATTCAGACACATCTATATAACTAACAGAATTGTATTTATTAAATGCATAGATGAAACTGGAAATACTTATGAACATGTAAAACTGAAGTAGAATTGAACATGATAAAAATGATAAAGCCACGATGAATTAGCACTTCTAAATTTTCATTATTGAAAAAAAAACACAACAGTTTATATATGGCAATTTTATTTCTAACAACGAACATGTTGCTTTAGACAATCTGATGAATCAGCCAGGCTTAGCATAGTAATCTTTAGGAAGTTTGAATTACAAAAACTAGATTCTTAGAGCAGGCCGCTTTTGATTAAAAGCTTGTATATTGATAAAATTTGTTTGGATTTTCTAGTTGAAATTCATTGCCTAAGCATCCATGATATGCTTACAAATACCAAACAACTTCAATGGATACCGGATTGATTCTGCATTGTTGAAACCTTGCCGAAATCAAAAATCAACATTTTGTTGTATTTGAGGATATTTTAGTAATCAACAAATTTAGTGAAATCGGTAATAAAAATATAGTGAATATAGATATTATCTACTATCAAATAAGTGTAATTTTTTTGTTATTCATTTTTTTCTATCTATTTGTCTTGTTGTCGTTACGCATACGCATACGCATACATATGTTCGATGTCCCGATATGTTCGTATACCTGTTCGTATACTGTTTTTATTCAGATAATATCCTTATCATCGTATAAGCATTACCATTGATTTTTTAATATGGCGAGATTGTATAAACATTTCCTTATGTTTAACATTTGGTACAAACATAGGAATCAAGTACTGCAAGGCTCGGTTTTTATGAGCCATTAGGCTCAGTTTACCTGAACCATGTAGGATTTGTTTAAAATTGAGCCGGCTCGTTTTACTGAGCATCGCTGCATTAGTCATTCAGTTAGTTTGAAGAGGTAAAGTATACACAAGTTTTGCTGTCATCTATGTCAAAGATTAATAAATAAAGACATGATGGCACTACTTGATGCAAAAATGCATTCACTATGGCACAATGTTATGTTGGAGCTAATTGAAAAATTCAATATGTTATGAGCTGGAAAACAAAATTTGTTTGAGATGGTGAAAAGCAGTAACTACCTACGCATGCCTAATAGTTATACTTTTGAGTACATGCTACTTGCTACTGGCAAAATTTTAAGTGGAAAAATCAAGGGATATAGGTGAAACAGCATGCATTGGTATAACTACAAAGAAAATACTTGTTCTTTTCCAATCCAATAAGAAATGCAGCTTCACCTAAAGCAGCTAAGAGGCAACCGGTGCCTGCATCTTTTCCTGTAACAACATATTCACTTACAAAAGCCTGTTTTAAGAACAAACAAAACGTAAGATTGTCGACTTTAAATAATTCAACTTCCATGTTTGTTGTAGATATAAATGTGAATTACTCATACCTTTGGACCCTTACGTGATGTAGTGTCAAATTGATTAGCCATTCGGAACAATTTATTAGCACTGTTGTAGATCTTTTAAATAAGCAAATTTGAATTATTGTCAGTAACATCACAAACCAAAAAATTCTGATGTTATTCTGATATGAGTTTGTGCTTACATGAAAATCATACAGGTTAACTGGATGATCTAATGCACGAGAGGATCCATCACGATTTGATATCATCTTTAAATCCGGGTATGCGTTTTGAATTGCATAGTAGAATTTCAGGTAATTTCCTAAGGTAGTCGATGAAAGAAAGGGAAAAAAATGTGAAGCGATATTTAATTTCATGTATTTTGCTTTTTCAATGAAATCTAGTAGTTTGAGACACTGTTTGCTAACTCTACTTGCCGTTTGCAAACCTAGGACAATTTATAAAATAAAAATAAGAAACTGTCTAGTAAGAACAAAATTTATATTCACAAGAACAAATACTGGACATGAAAACCGCTTTTAGTAGTAAATCATACCAAATATAGGTGGTTTACAGTTTAGGTGGGGACTGCTAGGATTGGATAATGGCACTAAATGATGCTTTTAATTTCATTGTTCTTCGTCAAGTACTACGCGCATTCATTGGGTCAACGAGTCGGGTACTAGGTACGTCTCGGGTCTTTCAGACCCCATTGAATCTTATTCAGGACTTGTACCCTCAAAATAATAATTGTATGATTCCTATCTTAAAATATGCTCCAAATCAATCCATTTAAGATAATGACTCACTATAAAGCCAATACTAGCTAAAACCTACAATATTGTATTTAGTTTGATAATAAGTTTAACTTTGTCACCAAATGAAACTCGTAATATCCAAGTCCATCATCGGTCCATTACATGTCCAGGCCTCTCCTCCCATGGTCCAATGGACTCCCACCACCTAAATACATTTCGTAGCCATTCACCCTCAACAAAACATCTAAGAAAGAAAATTTCTGCTAATTCTTGTTCTGAAATGAACATTATTAAGGTAAAAACTTACTTAGGCTACCAAAGGTGAGCAGAAGTGATTGCACCTAGTGGAGAATGAGTTGTAAGGTTTAAATCATGATTTCCCGAAATAAATTCTTCCTTATATCTGGATGCTTATTTGGAGTAAACACACATCCATTCAGTCTTAAAAAACAAGCTTGTTTCCTTTGGTTTTCAGAAATAGTTAAATTATACTGAACTGTACCATTACAAATATAACCTTGAGCAAATTGCTTTTCATACAAGACAGAGACAAGGGTCAAGGACTGTTAATTTTTCAAAGTCCTTAAACATCAACAAAACTCTGAGGTTTGAATCTTTGATGAGATATACATAATTAATTTTTTGATAGGCTCGGACCTATAACGAATCTTGGCTGTAACTAAACCACCAACCAGACTGGGTTTTTTTAGATAATTGTATCTTTAGGCATCTGCCAACTTGACATAATTTAGTGGACACCAACCAGATCATTTTTTTAATGGAGTACTGAACTTGGCTAAACTTTCCTTTATACTTAATTAATATCGGTTACTTCCGATATTGTGACACAAGTACTATAATTAGCTGCATATCTTATATTATATTTTGTTCTTATATTATATTTTGTTTTTATATTATATTTTGTTTCATTCTGATCATAAACTAGAGAACCAAGGAATGGTATGATGCTGTAAATTTAAAAACAAGCCATATGTACCTAATAAGTAGTATTGGTTAGGACCAATGGAAATCAATCAGCTTATCTTCATCTTCTAAACAAGATGCAATGTCAAGTGCTTTTCTATGGCAACGATTTGCATCGTCATAATTTTGAACTCAAAAACCCACTTCTCCCAGATTGACATACCCTTTTGATTCACCCAGTGTATGTCCAATTTTTTTATGGATTAAATTTGCGGATTGTTTGATAAACTAAATCATTGAAAGCATACCATATATGAAATATGACAACTCTCTTCAGGTGTTTATGAATGATCAATTCTTGAACTGGGATCTTGTGAACAGAATAAAGGTTAGGATTGTATCAGCAAGGGAATACCATTCATTGTTCACACACAACATGGTAGTCTTAGCACAACTAATTTAGTACATAAAAGGGAGGTTGCACTTTTATTAATTTTTCTCTTCTTTCCCTACATTTTCAGCACAACTAATATGAATTATTATGTAACTTGCAGTCACGGTTGAAATTGTGGCATTATATGGGCTATGTAAGAGCATTAGCAACTAGATTTTACATGTTGGGCTAGCTAAGGTAATTTATTATTATTATTAAAGCATATTTTTCACTGTCTTCGTTTTCCGTCATTGTTGTATTAGCCTTATCTGCCTCGATAATTTTACATGCATGATACATCATTGTTATATCAAAGCATTTTATTATAAACCTTGGGTGAAATGTCTAACATGTGTTATTTGGTGGAAACATTTGTCATTATAAACCTTGGGTTAATTATATTTCATAGAGCAGATTATGGCTGTACCAAAGCCGAATAACTCTCTGAGTTGCACAACTTAGTTGCCAACTCATTTTTGCAACTGTGTTGCGCAGTTTAGTTTAACTATGTTTTGCAACTGAGTTGGCAACTGATTTGCGCAACTCAGTGCCAAACTGTGCTTTGCAACTCAGTTGCCAAACTGAGTTGCGCAAATCAGTTGCTAAACTGAGTTGCGCAAATCAGTTGCTAAACTGAGTTGCAAACTCAGTGTTGCAACTAAGTTGCACAACTCAGTTTGGCCACTGTGTTGCGCGGCACAGTTTGGCCAAACTGAGTGCACAACTCAGTCGCTAAACTGAGATGTGCAACTCAGTTTTGCAACTGAGTTGTACATTAATTTGTTTATTATTGGTAGATTATTTACAAGATCGTGCGAAAGGCAGCACTATGTACATTAATTTGATAAGTACCCCACATGTCATTCACGGATAGAAGAAGACTGCATTTAAATAACATTTAGAAAAAACATAAATGAGTGCTGGTGGCATGTTTCAATCTAAGTCTGATGTTACATGTATGATAATGGTTTTGACATTAAATGCCGCCTATTTGTAACATGTATACCCCAGAAAGTATAATTGCATTATCTACTTGCATCATTCATTTATCCAAATTTATATGAGTTATTTTATTTTAGAAGAAAATAAACAAATAGAACTTGAAAAAAATGTATCATTAGTGACATTCCAGCCATAGAATATATGAGACTATATTTGCTAAAATATAGATTTATAGAAAAGGTTGAGTCCTTTGTGCAAACTCAGTTTGGAAAACTGAGTCTGTAGCTTGATTGTTATTTTAGGTAATTGCTGATATTCAAATGAAATCACACTATTTTTTCAGGTAAACAGAAGATTTTATAATGATTATTTGGGATAGAAACAGATTATAGCACCATAGGAAGGTATGATTATTGATGTAAAGATTACTTACTATTTAGACTATTTCATTTTTTTTGAATATTCTGTTAACTTTTATTTTCTGAAAGTAGCGGAACTTTGTAGGCATGCCTGTTGGCTATTGTGGCTTGAGAGTGCTCAATAATTATTTTCTTTGACTTTGGGCAGTGCAATCAAAGGCATTTTCACATGATTTTTTTGTCACTGAGTGAAAAGGTATGATTATTGATGTATGTATGCATCACCTAAGTGAAAAGTATTCCATTGCAACTTGTTATTTTTTTGTATAAATGAGTGCATTTATATTTTGTAGGCACTCGTGGAGGAGGAATAAAAATATAATTTGGAATGTAATGACAACGAAAAAGCAAACAAGTGTGACCTTGACAATCATTCTATCTCTAAAGTTTTTGGAATGTAATGAGTGTATTATATTTTACAGTTTGGACATGATATTATGGTATTTTGAAATCGGAAGCATGTACCTTATATTTGAGTATTATGGAAATGTGATATTGTTGAATTTGAGATATGGAAGTGTACTAATTTTTACATTGAATTGATATGTTGAATTATATATGTGATACGAAAATCATAAAGATATGTTATATTCATTTGTTTTGAGAATTTTAATATTAATTGTGTAAAAAATAGAAAAGAACTTAATTCTGTATTGTGATGCCAACATTTATAAGTGTTGGTAGGATTATGATACTGACACTTATAAATGTTACTATATCTTAAGGTCCCAACATTTATAAGTGTTAGCAATGAATATGTTTGTAACTCTTATAAGTGTTACCATATCTTATGGTTTCTACATTTATAAGTGTTAGCAATGAATATGTTTGTAGCATTTTCAAGTGTTACCATATCTTATGGTTCCAACATTTATAAGTGTTAGCAATGAATATGTTTGTAACACTTATAAGTGTTAACAATGAATATGTTTGTAACACTTATAAGTGTTAGCATTTACTCTGTTTGTAACACTTATAAGTGTTACAGGAAATTCCTCACAGGCCGTTGTTGACACTTAAAAGTGTTACTGAAATTATTTTTAACACCTATACTTGTTGGGAATCCCCTGTTTTGGTGTAGTGTAATATAATATCTCCTCAAGTTTACGTAGAACTTGAAATTTTACACTATTTTTTTAGGCCATTTCCATTTTAATAAAGTCAGTCTGGAGCATGAAACTAAATCATTGTGTTTAACCATCAAATATGAATCAAAACGCTTCTTTTAAAGGAACACGTTTGCAGAAGTAAATAGTCCAAAAGCAACAGCAAATTAGAAACCAATGATAAACATGCTAGCAAGAATATGGTTTTCCTATCATCGTTTATTTGCTAGACTTAGAAGTAGTATGAAATACCAAAATCTTACCATACTAACTTCCTATCACAATTTTAAGATGAGGTTTTGTCCTTGATTTTTTGCAGGAAGCTTCATGTGTCACTCTATGCAAAACAAATTTTAATAGCTATTCTGAAGATTTTATAAAAGAGTTCATATGCACTAACATTTATATCGGTCGCAGTTAGTCCTAATTCATATTCAAGTCACGTTTGAGTTGTTTGTATGCATTGTTTGACCTGCAGTAATTTTTTATAATGTTTGCTTAGAATTTCGTTATATTTGCAGAAAATGGTTAAGTGGAAAACAACGAACAAGAAGCTTACTCGCTATCAAAAAAAACTCTTAGAATTCAAAAACGCATATGACGAGCCAAATGCAATGGAAGTTCATATTGACCCACCTTTATAAAACATAGATGTTGAAAATGAAAGCACACCAATTGCATGCACAACTGTGCAAATTAAAGAAAATCTTGAAACTGCAACAGAAGTGGGTAGAGCAATCAAAGATGTCGAAGCAAATAAAGTTTTGAAAACGAGAACTAGAGGTCCAACTAAAGTGAAAAGACTTCCTTCAGATGTTGCAAACCGAATTGAAGTTGAATTTAATTCATCGAACATACCTATTGGAAAAGGGTCGGAGAAATTATCATCTTATTTAGGACCTCTTGTCCGTAAGCACGTTCAATTTACCATTGATGACTATTGGAAACTTGGCGACGATTTGAAAGTAGTTCTATGGAAATTCGTTCAGGTAATTTTACTTGTTCTAATTTTTTGCTTATTACAATGGATAGATGCATTATTTATAAATCATTTTTAGTTTGACAGTTTTATTAATTACTAAATCTACGATACGATTGCATGTGTTCTCGGGGAGTTTAGAGCATATATGTGATAATCATGGCAGAAAATTCAATGGAACTTAGTTACAACCTTCTTTTACACCAAAAAAAGGAAAATTCTTAGCTAGATTTAAGCACACATGCACTAGGATTACAGAAATAACTTGACTACACTAAAAAATATTTAAGAAAAATGTATCAGAAAGTTATCATATATAAATATATTGATTAACCTTTTGAAGGTGTAATCGTCTAAAAGTTGATAGTTCGTAGTTAAATCGTGTTTTGGTGGTTTTGGTGTTATAGGAGTGCATGTGTTCTCGGGTAGTTTACAGAATATATGTTATAATCATGTAAGTAATTGAATTTTTCAACTATTACTTTATAGTATTTAACCGTGACTGAGTATTACGAAGTCAAAAGAGATTTTCTATATTTACTTAGTATATTTTTATGGTAAATATTTTTTAAGATCCTTTGTTGGAGTTGCTTGGTTATGCTGCAGACCATACAAACTGCAGACCATACTTAGTATATTTTTATGGTATTAAATTAGGGAGCATCTATTTTGACACAATTTGGTGACACAAATGGTGACACAAAAAATCTGCACCATTGGATCTTTTTGTCTCTACATGGGAAGGTGGAATTCAGGGGGCAATCCAATGGTGAGAATTCGTTGTGTCACCAATTGCGTCACCAAATTGTGTCAAAATAGACTTTCCCATTAAATGGGAGCATCTATTTTGACACAATTTGGTGACACGAATGGTGACACAAAAAATCTGCACCATTGGATCTTTTTGTCTCTACATGGGAAGGTGGAATTCAGGGGGCAATCCAATGGTGAGAATTCGTTGTGTCACCAATTGCGTCACCAAATTGTGTCAAAATAGACTTTCCCATTAAATGAGAGCATCTATTTTGACATAATTTGGTGACACAAATGGTGACACAAAAAATCTGCACCATTGGATCTTTTTGTCTCTACATGGGAAGGTGGAATTCAGGGGGCAATCCAATGGTGAGAATTCATTGTGTCACCAATTGCGTCACCAAATTGTGTCAAAATAGACTTTCCCATTAAATGGGAGCATCTATTTTGACACAATTTGGTGACACAAATGGTGACACAAAAAATATGCACCATTGGATCTTTTTGTCTCTACATGGGAAGGTGGAATTCATGGGGCAATCCAATGGTGAGAATTCGTTGTGTCACCAATTGCGTCACCAAATTGTGTCAAAATAGACTTTCCCATTAAATGGGAGCATCTATTTTGACACAATTTGTGTAACACCCCACCTCCGCCAGGGTAACTCTTGCAAGTACACTGGCTTTGGAGGGGCGTTAAACGAGGTAAACATGCATGCAGATATCACAAGACAGAACATATAAGTAAAAACAGAGTAAATAAAGCAGCGGATAAAACTAACATTTCAAAACCATAGTCAAGTTACATCAATGTACTTGGTCATTATTTTCCACAAAACATAGTCTAGAAACATCAACTGAAAACTGGAAAGAAAATCATAAAGTAACTATCCCCATGGTAGAATAAAGCCATAGCGTGCTCAAGTCCAAACCGTACATGAGTTATCCAGAAAAGCAGCTAAAGATCCAAGCTAGGTACTAGTGTTCCCACCCTGTAAACCTGGGGGGGGGGAACGGAAGAAAAGAGGCGAAAGAAAATGGGTCAGTCAAAAGACTGGTAAGTCCTATCTACTAGTAGTATAAAAACTAATAAAGTTAACTGAACATGTAAAACAGAGATGAGATGTAGGGTGATAACTGGCATGGTGAAAAGTTAACAAGATAGATCAAGTGTGGCATCGCATATACAAGGTTAAGTTGCACCAGGTATGTACTAGTATTCCAATACATGTCAAGTATAAACAAGAAATGATCACTTGGCCCAAAGCTGGCCCACATCATGAGATGACCTAAATCGAGGTCCAACTACTCGGTCTAGTCGATCGGCTCCCTATAAGCCTAACTCGTCGTGTATCGGTGTCATACGGCTTAATCGTGGAATGTAGTTAACTGTGCTAGGTCCACCCCAGGGTGTATCCAGCCCTAAGGTGTAAACCACAGACACAATTCAAGCACGCACAGTCTAAACCTACTGGTGCCCATGTTCAACTCCGGACTTAATGTGCACGACCATGGTCCGCCTGAACAACCGGTGCACCCTTCAGCCGTCTCTTTTGGTCTCTTACAATCAGTTCAGTAATCGTGCCCCCACCCTAGCCTAGTCCAGGGTACCCATGATACTTCCAAGTAGGTTACTGCTGAAAAGGACCACGTAACTAGGGTTTCAAGCGGGTTAAGTGTGGTTAACCCTATCCTAACCATGTATTGAGTTGGTCAAGTGTATTCAAGCAGTTCATGACTTAACCCTATCAATACATCGGGTTTAATTAGTTAAGTATATTCAAGTAGTCCATGACTTAACCCTATCAGTCCATCGTGTTTAATTGGTTAAGTATATTCAAGTAGTCCATGACTTAACCCTATCAGTCCATCGTGTTTAATTGGTTAAGTATATTCGAGTAGTCCATGACTTAACCCTATCGTGTGGCATTAATTAATTTAATGCACCCAACCTCTCACATTAGACCTTGTTGTGGTTACTAGTTAAGCCGGGCGGGTCCAGGTAGCTTTACACCACAACCTAGTCTAACCTCGGGTTTAAGCACAACATGACCAACTACTCACATTGAGTCCTATTGTTTGTAGCCACTAGTTAAGCCGGTCGGTTCCGGGTAGATTTATGCTACAAACTCAACCCAACCTCGAGTTGGCCACACTCATATTTTCTAAGTGTAATGTCCATCATTATGTTTACAACCATAATCACAAGTCAATGTTTATGTCATATTTTAAAACCATGTTTTCATGTCATTAATATTACCCAAACCCAACGCATTCCCATCGCATGTACGTTTCGCATAACATAACATAGATCAAAAGAGGGAACTTGGCAAAAGCATGACAAAAGGGCATAAGGTAATAAGGTTGGCCACAAGTTAAACATGGTGGCATATGAGGCATAAATGTGTTCATTTAAACTTGCATGTTACATGCACAACATTCAAACTTAGCGAATAGGTGATACATGGTCCTAGATGACATAGGATGATGACTAGAAGTTCGCATACAACATTATATGCAAGTTATCATATAGGTTATGAGAGTTCTCATGTTGCATAATGCAACATTTCAAATCAAAGATCATAGCTTTCTATGCACAAAGTCAAGGTGAGAGCTTTACAAACATGCATAGGATAAATCTATGCATAACATGATAGAATCAAAGCACAAATCATACTTAGGCCCAAACTCAAACTTGCAACATGTCATATTTAACTTCATAGTTAGAATCTAAGAGTAGTATAGGGCTTACAAAGCTATGAAGACTTATAAAATATAAATAAGATTGAGACGAAGCCACTAGCAACTCTAAACACTCCCAAATGACAAGCTCCAATGAAAACCCTTGAGAAACAAGCAAAAGATCCTTGCTTTGATGAAGAAAGATTGAACTTTGGCCTTAATTCAAGCTTAGAAACTCTCAAACAAGCTTAGGAACTCTCATATTTTCATGAAGAGGATGGAGGCCATGATCAAGAAACATTTTGGCATAGTTTAGTTGTAGGATTGATTTATGATGACTTAGGCTAGGTATTAGGGTCTTTTTATAGGTGATTAGGTTAGTTTAGACCATAGGATTAACCCTAAAACACATCAGGTCCATCAAATCCCGTCAGAAACTTCTAGAACAAGACTCAACATGTCACAAATGGTGCACCAGAAAAACTGGTTCGACCAGGGGGGTCGACCCCTGGGTCGACATGGGTGTCGACACATTGGGGGGGTCGACACTGGTGTCGACCCCTATGTCGACCCTGCTTGGGCGGGAAAATTCCCGCCCAGTCTGTTTTGGCTGAAATTCGATTCTGAATTCGAATTTGAACTGTTTTCAGGCTTAGAATTTTCTGAAAACTTCATTGGGCCATAACTTGGTCATACGGACTCCGATTTTCGAAAACTCGGACTCTATTTCGCGTATTTTTCCGAGACGAACGTAATGGCACAGCCCGTTTCCCTCGATTCAGATTTTAGAATTTAATTCTGCCTTGATTTACATTATAACATGTTATTAAAAATACGGGTTGTTACATTCTCCCCTCCTTAAAGGATTTCGTCCCCGAAATCTCCGAGTTAGGAAGAACGTATCCTACCATCCATCATCCATCTACTCAAAACATCATCCACAAGTAACCATTGTCCTTAAAAAGATTCTAAATGTTGTATGAACATATGCAAAAGGTGTGTGTATATGTACTTATCTAATGCAAAAATCAGGCGGTTACGGATTCAGTAAACCTCCTTAATGCAAAGCATGTTAGTGAAATGAGTCCATATGTATGCAAATTCCTAACATAATTTATAATCCCTACATGAGTGCACATAACATTCATTCATATGCAACATCCACGTGATAGCACAACAAGTTTCATCCATGAATAAGCATAAACACTCATGTATATGCAACATGAAAGTGTGTGAGCCGATCTTAGTGCCTAATGTGTATCATGCATCCACGAGTATCCACTTGCAAACACTTGCAACCATCAAGCATAACATGTTTCAAATACATGTTTCATCCAAAGGGTTTCTACCTAAGGTTCTCATGACACGATTACGAGATAACAAGATAAACAGGATAAACATGGATAGCAAAAAGGAAGACATGTAAAAGGAAAAGAGGTCGAGAATGTACCCTCAAAAAGAAATGGATAAAGCCCACGCATCTTCTCCTCGGTTTCCCAAGTTGCATCTTCATCGGCTTCACTCCACTGAACTTTCATCAATTTGAGTTCTCGGTTCATTAGCTTCTTGATCTCTGTTTCCAAGATACGAATCGGAGCTCTTCTCAAGGTTGCCTCTTTTTCTACCTCCACGTCTTCAAGAATGCTTGGTTCAACCACCTCAACGGACTCATGTAGGCACTTTCGGAGATGCGAGACATGAAAGACATTATGCACTCCGGCTAGCTTCTCGGGCAATTCCACCTTATAAGCCATCTTCCCAATTCTTTCTATGATAGGGAAGGGTCCTACGAATCTTGGTGCCAGCTTCCCAACTGCTCCAAAACGAACCACATTACGCAAAGGAGAAACCTTCACGAAAACCATATCTCCAACTTCGAATTCCAAATCTGTCCTTCGCTTGTCAGCATAGGATTTTTGTCTGTCTTGGGCCGCTTTCATCCGTCTTCTCACTAATTCAACTCTCTCGGATGTGTCCCGTATCATATCGGGCCCAAGTATAAGCCTATCCGTTGTCTCCCACCAACAAGATGGTGACCTACACGGCCTCTCATACAAAGCTTCAAATGGTGTCATTCCTATGCTAGCTTGATAGCTATTATTATAAGCAAACTCCACAAGAGGGAGGTGGTCTTCCCAAGTACCACCAAAGTCAAGAACACAAAGCCTCAAGAGATCTTCTAGCACTCTATTCACCCTTTCGGTTTGGCCATCTGTCTGGGGGTGATAGGCTGTACTTAGATTCAATCGCGTACCCATTGCTTCTTGCAAACTATTCCAGAACTAGCTAGTGAAGATAGGGTCACGATCGCTAACTATGCTAGAAGGAACCCCATGCAAAGACTAAGTTCTTCTTCGTCAATCTAGTAAGAGGGGCTGAAATCTTAGCGAAGTCCCTGATGAACTTCCTATAGTAGCCCGCCAGACCGAGGAAGCTTCTTACTTCGGTTGCATTCCTAGGAGTCTTCCAGTCTTGAACCGCAACCACTTTCGCGGGATCCACAGCTATGCCTTGCTTAGAAACTATATGTCCAAGAAATCGAACTTCCCTTCTCCAAAAATGACATTTGGAGAACTTGGCTTTCAACTGATGCGCTCTAAGCGTATCCATCACTTCCTTGAGATGCCTAGCATGCTCTTCCTCATCCTTTGAGAAGATCAGAATATCATCCACGAAGACAACCACGAACTTGTTAAGGAACTCCCTGAACACCCTACTCATCAAATCTACGAAGTAGGCGGGTGCATTAGTCAAACCGAATGGCATGACAAGCCATTCAAAGAATCCATCTGGAGTCCTAAACGCAGTCTTATCAATACTATCCTCAGCCACTCTAAGCTGATGGAATCCGGTGGCTAGATCGAGCTGAGAGAAAACAGAAGCACCAACAAGTTGGTCAAAGAGGTCATCAATCCTTGGTAACGGGTGCCTATTCTTCTTTTTCAGCTTGTTCAACTCTCGATAATCAACACATAGACGAAGCGAACCATCCGCCTTAGTAGCGAATACCACCGGAGCACCCCATTCAGAAATGCTTCGCCTAATAAAAATTTTCTCAAGCAGCTCCTTGATTTGCTTACTGAGCTCCCTTCTTTCACGTGGGGCCATGTGCCTAACGGGCAATGATACTGGCTTGGCATTATCGACTAGATAAATGCGGAAATCTATCTCTCGTTTAGGGGGTAACCCCTTAACTTCTTCAAAGACATCAGGATAGTCTCGGACCACCGTTACAGATTGCAGATCATCGATAGACGAGTCAAGAGATTCAAGATAACATAACATGACGGGACCTCTAGGGTTACAAGAAATTTCTAGGGTATTACCGAGGCGAGTCATGAGCCTCACCACCCTATGCTCACAATCGAGGATGGCTCCATAACTAGACAACCAATCCATGCCCAAAATCAACCCGTATCCCGTGAACCCAAGAACATAAGCATTACACGTGAATTCTACGGTCAAGATAGAAATCTTCAAATCCACACAAATCATAGATAGATGGGCGGAACCCCCCATTGGATTTGAAACACTAACGGGATCCTCAACTAGACTAGTACTTAGGTGCAAACTTTCAACAATGTCAGAAGAAATAAAACTATGCGATGCGCCAGAATCAAATAAGGTGCGAACAGGATAATCAGAAATATAAACAAGGCTTTCTACAGAAATACTACCTCGGTCCTGAACTGGAGCAGTGTTGAGGGCATGCACTTGCCCTCCAGAAGGTCCTGCACGCTGAGTCTGTCCTTGCCCTTGTCCTTGCTTCATGGGGCAATCCTTGCTAAGGTGTCCAGGCTCTCCACAGTGAAAGCATTCGCCCAACTTCCTCTTCTTCTTCCTGCAATCCTTGGCTATGTGCCCAACAATCCCACAGAAGTTGCATTTTCTTGGGTCCTTTGCCTTATTGTTGTTGGCCTTATTGCCCTTCTTGTTGTTCTTGTTGTTCTGATTGCTCTGATTTCCTCCCCACTTGGAGTCCGTCTTCTTGGTTTGAGTCTCATTAGTCTTGACTTCCTTCTTGCCATTCTTATCGTCTCCTTGAAGCAATGCCATGTCTACTAGGCCTTCGAAAGTGGCCCCCATGGGTATATGAGATAGGGCTAAACCTTGTAATGGCTCATTCAACCCTCGTGCAAAGCGTAAATCCTTCTTCTGGGGAGTATTAACCATGTCCAAACCGAATCGAGCGAGCTGGTTAAACTTATTCACATACTCCCTCACTGTCATGTCCCCTTGCTTCAAAGATATAAACTTCTCCAATTGCAGATTCGCCTCAGCTGATGATAGAAACTTAAGCCCAAACCTCGTCCTAAAGTCGGCCCAAGTCTCTATAGGTCTAGTAGCATTGGTGACCTCCCACCAATATGCGGCTTCTTCTTTTAATAGCCATGCTGCTAATAAAACCTTTCTATGGTCTTCCACATCAAAGATGGCGAAGAGATCTTCAGTTTCTTTTAACCAATTTCTTGCCTCCACGAAAGTCTCCGTCCCAATAAAATTCTTGCCACCCATCGCCTTAAAGTCTTTGCAAACCTTAGCGAAATCTGCTTGTGGATTCTGAGGAGGAGGAGGAGGGACCTCAGTTACGGTGGGGGTGTTTGCTGGGCCCACATCGTTGGCCCTAGCTTCCAAGTACCTCCGGAACCATCCGGGAATGGTTACTCCCTCGGGAAGGTTAAGATCGGCCATACTGAAAAAGAAAAAGATAGATTCAGAACGAGGAAACGAAGGATAGTGCTAATGGCTTTTGGGGAATAGCCTTTTAAAATAACTAGACTTTTCTTGGAAAATACTTAATTGGTTTTGAAAATAATTTTTCAAAAGGTAAGTTTTAGAAACCTTTTGCTCAAATCTTGTAAACCTTATGCTCTGATACCAAATGTAACACCCCACCTCCGCCAGGGTAACTCTTGCAAGTACACTGGCTTTGGAGGGGCGTTAAACGAGGTAAACATGTATGCAGATATCACAAGACAGAACATATAAGTAAAAACAGAGTAAATAAAGCAGCAGATAAAACTAACATTTCAAAACCATAGTCAAGTTACATCAAAGTACTTGGTCATTATTTTCCACAAAACATAGTCTAGAAACATCAACTGAAAACTGGAAAGAAAATCATAAAGTAACTATCCCCAAGGTAGAATAAAGCCATAGCGTGCTCAAGTCCAAACCGTGTATGAGCTAACTAGAAAAGCAGCTAAAGATCCAAGCTAGGTACTAGTGTTCCCACCCTGTAAACCTGGGGGGAGGGGTGAACGGAAGAAAAGATGTAACAACCCGAAATTTAACAAAATGTTAAGACAAGAATCAAGGCAGAATTAAATGTTAAAATTTGAATCAGGTAAAATGGACATCAACATTGTGTTCCTCTCGAAAAAATAAACGAAACAGAGTCCGAGTTTTCGAAAATCGGAGTCCGTATGACCAAGATATGGCCAAAACAAGTTTTCAGCAGTTTTCTGGCAGACTGACTTGTGTCGACTGCCAAGTCGACTTGCAAGTCGACCTCCACCCCCTGGTGTCGAATGGGGAGTCGACTCCCACCCTGTACAGGTCGATTTTTTTGTCCTGGGGTGGCCCAGAACCCATTTTTGAGGCCCGGGATGAGTTTTGATGGCCCGAATTGACTCTATGGTTGATTTTAAGGCCCTAAATGGTTCCTACATGTGACTTCTTCCCCAAGACATGCTTTAAAGGCTAGGATTGGT
Organism: Allium sativum; assembly: GCA_030737875.1. NCBI lineage: Eukaryota > Viridiplantae > Streptophyta > Magnoliopsida > Asparagales > Amaryllidaceae > Allium > Allium sativum. The sequence goes on along the minus strand of CM060918.1, from coordinate 607,009,211 downwards.
TCTAGGGTTTATCCTATGGCTAAAACTATCTCAGTCTTCTATAAAAAGACCCCTAACCCTCTCCTAAAACCCTCATAAATTGATCCTACAACTAAACTATGCCAAAATGATTCCTCATCATGGCCTCCACTTCAACCCATGGCCTCCATCTTCTTCTTCATGATAGCTTAAGTGTTCTAAGCTAGTTTCAAAGTAAAGGAGCCTCTTTTCTTCATTCATGAGAGATTCTATGATCATTTGAGTGATTTCATGTTTGTATGAGAGTTCATAAGTTGCATCAGAGCCAAAGTTGCAACCTTTTCTTGACCAAAAAGCAAGGATCTTACATGAGAGCTCATAAGCTTCATTCAAAGCCAAAGTTGAAACCTTTCTTCTTCAAAGCAAGGATTTTTATTGATATTTGCTCAAGGGTTTCATTTGGAGCTTGTTCTTTTGGGGTTTTTGGGTGATAGCATGAATGGCTTCGTCTCAATCTTTGTTTTATATGTTGATTTGTGCCTTCATAGCATTGTAAGCCCTCTTCCTACTCTTAGATATTAACTTTAAACTTAATGTGACATGTTGTAAGTTGGGTTTGAACATTAAGTATGTTGCATGCTATCATGTTATGTATCCTATCATGACTAAAAAGTCATTATCTTGATCTTGTGGGCTTAAAGATATAAACTTTATGTTGAATGTTGCATTTTGGCAACATGAGAACTATCATGTCCCTTATGATAGCTTTCATGTAATGACATATGCGAACTTCTAGCCATCTTTCTATGTCATTTATCACCATGATTCACCTATGTGCTAAGTTTGAGGTTGTGCATGTTTTTGAGGCCTAATAATGTAATATGCAAGTTAATGAACGCGTTTATACCTCATTTGCCACCATGTTTAACTTGTGGCCTTATACCCCTTTTTGTCATGCCTTTGCCAAGTTCCTTCTTTTAATCCATTATGCGTTGTTGCGAATGTATATGCGAGTTTAAAAGCGTTGGGTTACGTTATGGGTAAAACTTTAATGATGTGAAACATGATTTGGGTAAATGGGTATAAACATGACAACATGTAACTTTGGCTATGAGCATGGGACTTGAAAACTTGACACGTATGGGTTGTAAGTGTAATAAGACACTAGACCAAACATGAAAATGGCCAACTCGAGGTTGGGTTGAGTTTGTAGCATAAATCTACCCGGACCCGCCCGGCTTAACTAGTGGCTACAAACAATAGGATCCAATGTGAGAAGTTGGTCATGACGCGCTTAAGACCCGAGGTTAGACTAGGTTGTGGTGTAAAACTACCCGGACCCGCCCGGCTTAACTAGTAACCACAACAAAGTCTAATGTGAGAGGTTGAGAGTGCACTAATTAAATTAATGCCACATGATAAGGTTAAGTAAGTTTGACTAATGACACTTAACCGATATGACACGAATGCGTAGGTTAAGTGGGACCGGGCTTGATTTCTTAATGACACTTAACCATACAAGACAATTAGAGGATGCGGTTAAGTAATTTACGCTTAACTAATCCGACTTGGTAATTAGATGGGGTTAAGTAACCTTCACTTAACTAATCTAAACACGGTAATTAGATGGGGTTAAGTCACCTTCACTTAACTAATCTAAACACGGTAATTCGATGGGGTTAAGTTAAACACTTAACCAATCTAAACGTGGTAATTCAATGAGGTTAAGTAACCAGTACTTAACCAACTTAACACGGTAATTTAATGAGGTTAAGTAACCAGTACTTAACCAACTTAACACGGTAATTTAATGGGGTTAAGTAACTTATACTTGACCAATTATACATGATGATTTGATGAGGTTAAGTAACCTATACTTAACAAATCTAATAGGTGGACCTGATAGGGTTAAGTCACAAGGCCTTTTAAAATTAGGCTTAACCATTGTAATACGATTAGTGGATGGGGTTAAGCTAACCCATACTTAACCAATCCGACTCGATAATCTGATGGGATTAAGATAATCTATGCTTAATCAATCTAACATGATAATCTGATAGGGTTAAGACAAATAAATACTTAACCAATTTGACTTGATAGGGTTAAGTCACGAGCTTCTTGGTACACTTAACCAACTTGTAGGGCTAAGCCTTGAACTTGAGTACTTAGCCAATCTTGACATGATTCGTAGGCGGGTTAAGTCATGAACTTGGATAACAATACTTAACCCATTTGACAAAACCCTAGCTCAGGGGACTAGGTTGGAAATCGTAGTTAACAAGGATAGCGGAAAGAGGGGCTAAGTGGTAAACTTTAGTTAAGGGTAACTAAGTAATAATTCTTAGCTAAGGACATGGGACTAGTTCATAAAGAGATGAGTAACCTGGTACGGTAGGTCATCGCTTAGTATACGAGGAGGAGCAAGTTATCTGACTTGGATAAAAGCTCCAGCGAACTGGGTGACGAAGCGGAAGCTTTGGGGAACGTGAGGGTACTCTTGGTATCCCTCTGTGAGGTGGCGTGTGGTCCATGAAACCCGGCCTCACAGAGGTTAAGGTCTGCGGTAGAAGAGCCAAGAGTATGCCTTGGTTGCTATGCGAGCGACCTAAAGACTAGGATGGGTTAGCATGGAGTCGACGATACTTGATTTTGCCCCGGGATAGCAGGTCGCCGACTACCTACCATCTTTAGTCAATCGTGTACGTACGGAAAGGCAGGGAACTCCCAAAAGACCATATACTAGCTATCAAGTTATGGGTGAGGTTGGCTATCTGGAAGTGGGCATCGATGGGCCTTAGTGTAGTTCTCATACATGATTTTTCTTGGATTGCCTTTCAGTAGTTAAGGGAGTGGTCACGTGGGACCATAGCCACGGGTACAAAAACAGACCTTGATATCTGCATCAGCAGACGACTTAAAGCTCCCGACCGAGTTCCGTATTTCTTGTTTTGCCCTGGCACGGAACTCGGATGGCACATTGAAGAACATGTGCATCTAGACATGGAAAACGATTCACGATACATACGTGGGATAAAGGGCGCGGTTGACGGCTGGCATAATCCCTAGTGGCCCTAGGTGGCTGAACCCAAACCGAGACACGGAAACGTTCATTAGATAGCATAATCCCTAGTGGTCCTAGGTGGCATAAATCCTAAGTGGACACGCGATAGTTCATGGTAAGAAAACATAACTAGATCAAGGGTAGCAGTCCAAAATAACCTCAAGGATAAAACGTTCACATGGGAAAGCCCGTATGGCCTACGGCAAAGGGCTAAACTTATACATGGAAAGAAACATACGAGTTAGGAAAACCTACATATGCTATATTAGGTTGACATGGACCATTACATGACATTGGGCAAGGGACATTCATAGTTAACACATGACGCGAGTTGGGATATTAGTACGAAAGGTGCAGAGCAAATATACATGTTAGAACTAGGGGAAATATACATGATAGATACCGCGGGATGTTATACAGGATAGATACCTTGGGATAGTATACTTGATAGAAACCTGACAATGTGGTACCTTGATTTATCTTGACACCGTAGTTTATCATGAGACACTCGTGTATCTTGGTACAGTAGTGCATCCTGTTATTTTGGTCTAGCTTATCTATCTTGTCATCATACTTATGTTCATCTCAGTTCCTCATGCCAGTTAACTTTACTAGTTTATATACTGATAGTAGATAGGGCTTACCAGTCTTTATGACTGACCCCGTTTTGTTTCGCCTCTTGTCTTACGTTTCCCCCCCCCCCCCCAAGGTTACAGGGAGGAAATGCTATTGTTAGTTTGGACTTCTTCTGTTTGAAGGTCATCACGCATGTCTTGGACTTTTCTTGGCTATGGCTACTTTACTGGTTTACTTGGGGAATAATTTATGAAATGGTTTTATGCTTCTTTATTATTGCAAGACAGGTTTTGGTGTATTCTGATGTAAAAGGATTTAGACCTTATTTATTAATGATATGAAAGTTGATTTTACTTCCGCTGTTTTATATGATATTTCTGTGCATGTTTACCTCGATAATGCTTCACCAAACCTAGTGCATTCCCTTTGTGAGTGACCCTAGCGGAGGTGGGGTGTTACATTTGGTATCAGAGCAGAAGGTTACCAGACTGGGCAAAAAATTTTAAAACCTTCTGAAAACTATTTGAAAAACAGTTTAAAAAGAAGCATTTTTCAAGAAAAGTTTGTTTTAAAAAGGCTATTCCCCAAAGGCCATTAGCATTATCCTTTGATTCCTTGATTGAATCTCCTTTCCTTTCTTTCCTCCATCTGTGGTCACAGTAGTTCTAACTGTGACTAATCTTTGTCTAGCCACGTAGGTGTTTTCCATACGATGGAGGTGGTTCTCGAGAGACCTGTTGCCGTGGTACAAGGAAGGATAATAAGAGTAAGGATAAAGGACACGAGCTTAAGGATAAGCAACTTGTTGGTATAGCTTAGTCCATCAAGGAGGACAAGGACAAGATCATCGGAGAGGGCAATTGTATGCTCTCAGTTCTAGTGTACCTAAGAGAAATGGTACCGTTTCTGGTAAAGGTTTAGTCGTTCTTTTCTATCATTCCGTCCAGACTTTGTTTTGATCATCGTATCATTTAAGTCTGCTTGGATAGTTGAGTCTCTGCACCTTAGTACTAGCATGGTAGAGGATCCCCGTTTTTGTCCCAAAAATCTGGTTGGAGAGTTGGTCCATTTCCTCATGACTTGTTTGGATTTGAGAATGACATGTCTCGGCTACGGATGGATTCTAGGGATAAAGTGGTTACCCAACAAGGGGTGCCATTCTCGGTTTTGGAAAAGAGAGTAGTTAGACTCTCGACTCACCTTGGTGATACCCTCAAAGTCTCATGTAACTTTTTGGGTTGTGTCATGGTTAGTTACCTAGAATCTCGGGGTGCAGCTGTGGGTAATCCGTTCGAATAGAATTTGCCGCTAAGGCGGATGGTTCGTTTCGCTTATGCATGAGTTATGGGAATCACCCTAGTAAGTACTCTTGGCAACATGGATTGACATCGGGAAACGAGATCCAGAATTCACTAGTGAATTTTGGAGAGCTTGCATGAGTACGCAGATATGGTTGAGCCAAGTATACTAGGGAAAGAATAAGTGAAAGTGGAACGAGAGGCGACAATGAAATGAGTTTCAACTCATACCTTGGAAATAGGAATCAAGGAGTTACGAAATCATGAAGTCAAAGGCGGTCAAGGCACAATGGAATTAAGCTCAGGGAAATGCGGTTTAGACGCGTGTATCATGTCTCTTTTTAAGAGTATATCTTTGATCCTTGGTTCACCTGTAGAGCTTGCTTGCATGCTTGGTGGATATCCTCTCGGCCCTGTTTCGGTTGCAAACCCCGTAAGGAGTTTGTCTTGTTTATCTTCTCGACCCTATTTTGGGAACCTTAGATATAACTCTATGGATGTAAACATGTATTTGAAACATGTTATGATTGATATGGTTGCAAATGGTTGCAAGTGGTTGCTCGTGGATGCGCGAATACACATTAGATACTAGATTGATGCGGTCACGTTTCATGTTGCATATGCACGAGTATTTATACTTGTTTACAGATGAAATTGAATGTGTTATCATGCGGATGTTGCATATGAATGTTTGTGCATGCATATAGTACTTATATGACTAGGACTATTCGCATATATGTTGGACTCATGGCACTAAACATATTTTGCATTAGAAAGATCATTCAGGCCTGATCATTAGCATTAGCTAAGGAGCATATACACACACGTTCTGCATATGTTCATATGGCATTAGAAATCGTCTAAGGACAATGGTTGCATGTGGATGATGTTTTGAGTAGATGGATGATGGATGGTAGGATACGTTCTTCCTAACTTGGAGATTTCGGGGACGAAATCCTTAAAGGAGGGGAGAATGTAACAACCCGAAATTTAACAACATGTTAAGACAAGAATCAAGGCAGAACTAAATGTTAAAATTTGAATCAGGTAAAATGGACATCACCACAATAATTTAATATTCCGGATCCAACAAGTTAGTTTTGTCGAAAACGGAGGTCGTTTGCAAAAATGGCTATTTTTAAAGCTCTAAATAAATTAATTTAAATATTAATATATTTAAAAATAATTAAAATTGTGTTCCTCTCGAAAAAATACGCGAAATAGAGTCTGAGTTTTCGAAAATCGGAGTCCGTATGACCAAGATATGGCCAAAACAAGTTTTCAGCAGTTTTCTGGCAGACTGACTTGTGTCGACTGCCAAGTCGACTTGCAAGTCGACCTCCACCCCCTGGTGTCGACTGGGGAGTCAACTCCCACCCTGTACAGATCGATTTTTTTGTCCTGGGGTGGCCCAGAACCCATTTTTGAGGCCCGGTATGAGTTTTGATGGCTCGAATTGACTCTAGGGTTGATTTTAAGGCCCTAAATGGTTCCTATATGTGACTTCTTCCCCAAGACATGCTTTAAAGGCTAGGATTGGTTCTAGGGTTTATCCTATGGCTAAAACTATCCTAGTCTTCTATAAAAAGACCCCTAACCCTCTCCTGAAACCCTCATATATTGATCCTACAACTAAACTATGCCAAAATGTTTCCTCATCATGGCCTCCACTTCAACCCATGGCCTCCATCTTCTTCTTCATGATAGCTTAAGTGTTCTAAGCTAGTTTCGAAGTAAAGGAGCCTCTTTTCTTCATTCATGAGAGATTCTATGATCATTTGAGTGATTTCATGTTTGTATGAGAGTTCATAAGTTGCATTCTAGCCAAAGTTGCAACCTTTTCTTGACCAAAAAGCAAGGATCTTACATGAGAGCTCATAAGCTTCATTCAAAGCCAAAGTTGAAACCTTTCTTCTTCAAAGCAAGGATTTTTATTGATATTTGCTCAAGGGTTTCATTTGGAGCTTGTTCTTTTGGGGTTTTTGGGTGATAGCATGAATGGCTTCGTCTCAATCTTTGTTTTATATGTTGATTTGTGCCTTCATAGCATTGTAAGCCCTCTTCCTACTCTTAGATATTAACTTTAAACTTAATGTGACATGTTGTAAGTTGGGTTTGAACATTAAGTATGTTGCATGCTATCATGTTATGTATCCTATCATGACTAAAAAGTCATTATCTTGATCTTGTGGGCTTAAAGATATAAACTTTATGTTGAATGTTGCATTTTGGCAACATGAGAACTATCATGTCCCTTATGATAGCTTACATGTAATGCCATATGCGAACTTCTAGCCATCTTTCTACGTCATTTATCACCATGATTCACCTATGTGCTAAGTTTGAGGTTGTGCATGTTTTTGAGGCCTAATAATGTAATATGCAAGTTAATGAACGCGTTTATACCTCATTTGCCACCATGTTTAACTTGTGGCCTTATACCCCTTTTTGTCATGCCTTTGCCAAGTTCCTTCTTTTAATCCATTATGCGTTGTTGCGAATGTATATGCGAGTTTAAAAGCGTTGGGTTACGTTTTGGGTAAAACTTTAATGACGTGAAACATGATTTGGGTAAATGGGTATAAACATGACAACATGTAACTTTGGCTATGAGCATGGGACTTGAAAACTTGACACGTATGGGTTGTAAGTGTAATAAGACACTAGACCAAACATGAAAATGGCCAACTCGAGGTTGGGTTGAGTTTGTAGCATAAATCTACCCGGACCCGCCCGGCTTAACTAGTGGCTACAAACAATAGGATCCAATGTGAGAAGTTGGTCATGACGCGCTTAAGACCCGAGGTTAGACTAGGTTGTGGTGTAAAACTACCCGGACCCGCCCGACCCAGGTTACAGGGAGGAAATGCTATTGTTAGTTTGGACTTCTTCTGTTTGAAGGTCATCACGCATGGCTTGGACTTTTCTTGGCTATGGTTACTTTACTTGTTTACTTGGGGAATAATTTATGAAATGGATTTATGCTTCTTTATTATTGCAAGACAGGTTTTGGTGTATTCTGATGTAAAAGGATTTAGACCTTATTTATTAATGATATGAAAGTTGATTTTACTTCCGCTGTTTTATATATATATATATATATATATATATATGTTCTGTCTTGTAATATTTCTGTGCATGTTTACCTCGATAATGCTTCACCAAACCTAGTGCATTCCCTTTGTGAGTGACCCTAGCAGAGGTGGGGTGTTACAGAGGCGAAAGAAAACGGGTCAGTCAAAGACTGGTAAGTCCTATCTACTATTAGTATAAAAACTAATAAAGTTAACTGAACATGTAAAACAGAGATGAGATGTAGGGTGATAACTGGCATGGTGAAAAGTTAACAAGATAGATCAAGTGTGGCATCGCATATACAAGTTTAAGTTGCACCAGGTATGTACTAGTATTCCAATCCATGTCAAGTATAAACAAGAAATGATCCCTTGGCCCAAAGCTGGCCCACATCATGAGATGACCAAATCGAGGTCCAACTACTCGGTCTAGTCGATCGGCTCTCTATAAGCCTAACTCGTCGTGTATCGGTGTCATACGGCTTAATCGTGGAATGTAGTTAACTGTGCTAGGTCCACCCCAGGGTGTATCCAGCCCTAAGGTGTAAACCACAGACACAATTCAAGCACGCACAGTCTAAACCTACTGGTGCCCATGTTCAACTCCGGACTTAATGTGCACGACCATGGTCCGCCTGAACAACCGATGCACCCTTCAGTCGTCTCTTTTGGTCTCTTACAATCAGTTCAGTAATCGTGCCCCACCCTAGCCTAGTCCAGGGTACCCATGATACTTCCAAGTAGGTTACTGCTGAAAAGAACCACGTAACTAGGGTTTCAAGCGGGTTAAGTGTGGTTAACCCTATCCTAACCATGTATTGAGTTGGTCAAGTGTATTCAAGCAGTTCATGACTTAACCCTATCAATACATCGGGTTTAATTGGTTAAGTATATTCAAGTAGTCCATGACTTAACCCAATCAGTCCATCGTGTTTAATTGGTTAAGTATATTCAAGTAGTCCATGACTTAACCCTATCAGTCCATCGTGTTTAATTGGTTAAGTATATTCGAGTAGTCCATGACTTAACCCTATCGTGTGGCATTAATTAATTTAATGCACCCAACCTCTCACATTAGACCTTGTTGTGGTTACTAGTTAAGCCGGGCGGGTCCGGGTAGCTTTACACCACAACCTAGTCTAACCTCGGGTTTAAGCACAACATGACCAACTACTCACATTGGGTCCTATTGTTTGTAGCCACTAGTTAAGCCGGTCGGTTCCGGGTAGATTTATGCTACAAACTCAACCCAACCTCGAGTTGGCCACACTCATATTTTCTAAGTGTCAAGTCCATCATTATGTTTACAACCATAATCACAAGTCAATGTTCATGTCATATTTTAAAACCATGTTTTCATGTCATTAATATTACCCAAACTCAACGCATTCCCATCCCATGTACGTTTTGCATAACATAACATAGATCAAAAGAGGGAACTTGGCAAAAGCATGACAAAAGGGAATAAGGTAATAAGGTTGGCCACAAGTTAAACATGGTGGCATATGAGGCATAAATATGTTCATTTAAACTTGCATGTTACATGCACAACATTCAAACTTAGCGAATAGGTGATACATGGTCCTATATGACATAGGATGATGACTAGAAGTTCGCATACAACATTATATGCAAGTTATCATATAGGTTATGAGAGTTCTCATGTTGCATAATGCAACATTTCAAATCAAAGGTCATAGCTTTCTATGCACAAAGTCAAGGTGAGAGCTTTACAAACATGCATAGGATAAATCTATGCATAACATGATAGAATCAAAGCACAAATCATACTTAGGCCCAAACTCAAACTTACAACATGTCGTATTTAACTTCATAGTTAGAATCTAAGAGTAGTATAGGGCTTACAATGCTATGAAGACTTATAAAATATAAATAAGATTGAGACGAAGCCACTAGCAACTCTAAACACTCCCAAATGACAAGCTCCAATGAAAACCCTTGAGAAACAAGCAAAAGATACTTGCTTTGATGAAGAAAGATTGAACTTTGGCCTTAATTCAAGCTTAGAAACTCTCAAACAAGCTTAGGAACTCTCATATTTTCATGAAGAGGATGGAGGCCATGATCAAGAAACATTTTGGCATAGATTAGTTGTAGGATTGATTTATGATGACTTAGGCTAGGTATTAGGGTCTTTTTATAGGTGATTAGGTTAGTTTAGACCAAAGGATTAACCCTAAAACACATCTGGTCTGTAAAATCATGTCAGAAACTTCTAGAAAAGACTCAACATGTCACAAATGGTGCACCAGAAAAACTGGTTCGACCGGGGGGGTCGACCCCTGGGTCGACATAGGTGTCGACCCCTGGGTCGCCATGGGTGTCGACCCATTGGGGGGGTCGACACTGGTGTCGATACCTATGTCGACCCTGCCTGGGCGGGAAAATTCCCGCCCAGTCTGTTTTGGCTGAAATTCGATTCTGAATTCGAATTTGAACTGTTTTCGGGCTTAGAATTTTCTGAAAACTTCATTGGGCCATCACTTGGTCATACGGACTCCGATTTTCGAAAACTCGGACTCTATTTCGCGTATTTTTCCGAGACGAACGCAATGGCACAGCCCGTTTCCCTCGATTCAGATTTTAGAATTTAATTCTGCCTTGATTTACATTATAACATGTTATTAAAAATACGGGTTGTTACAATTTGGTGACACAAATGGTGACACAAAAAATCTGCACCATTGGATCTTTTTGTCTCTACATGGGAAGGTGGCATTCAAGGGGCAATCCAATGGTGAGAATTCGTTGTGTCACCAACTGCATCACCAAATTGTGTCAAAATAGACTTTCCCATTAAATGTGAGCATCTATTTTGACACAATTTGGTGACACAAATGGTGACACAAAAAATCTGCACCATTGGATCTTTTTGTCTCTATGTATATTCAGACACAACGAATTCTCACCATCCATACACCTCTGTCATGCATAACTAGTCCATCACTTGATTTCATTGCGAGAGTCTAGGTGATGTGTATCACTATGTATATTCAGTATACGTGTGGGTTGAGTTTTCATGTGCACTGGTGTATTTGTGTGGATATATTTTCAATTTATCATATCTTGTTGCCGCACCTAATTTCACTTAGATTTTATTTTATTTCCTTTTCTCCTTAGCAGAAGTAAGATTATTTGCATGTATTTGATGTTACACATATACTGGTGTTGATAAATGTTACATGCTAGATTCAAATTGGATGAGGAATGGCAATAGACTCCCATTTTTCAACAAATGGGATGTATTTGGAGGTGTTAAAAAAGAAAATTCGTTAAAACGTTATTAGAAGCAAAAACCAAGGAGGAGCAACTTCAACTAAAACCAGAAAACATTACAAGTGTAAAGGAGTGGAAGAAGTTTATTGAGTCAAAAACGAGTAAGGAGTTTAAGATAATTGTAATGTAAGTTTTATAATTTCTTATATGAAATATAAATGTACATAAAATGCAGACTAATTAAACAATTTAATTAAACCTTGTAATCTAGTTACGAAGCGAAAATTTTAAATCCATGAAGGAGAAGCAAATTTCACACACATGTAGTCGTCGAGGAATAACATGACTAACTGAAGATTTGGTGAGAAAAATATTTGATTTATTGAATATGGTTATTACTTTAATGTTATGTCTCTTTTAATGCAGAAAGACGAAAGTATCAATCCCTCTTCCATTTCTAGATATGATGTTTGGACTAAATCCCGCACTCGAAAAAATGGTGAACCAGTGAACGTGATGTTGCAAATATTGTTTTAAATGTATGTAATTTTTATTTTAAGCATAATTTTTTAAAACATAATTTATGACTCGTCTACAAAATATAATTTGCATTCACTTTTGTAGGAGAAAATAAAAATTGTTGAAAATGGATTTGTGTCTGGCACATCATGCGAGTTCAAAGAAGATGTTCTCTCACTAGTGTTAGGCCAAGATAGGGCGGGACAACTATGAGGAATGAGAAGGGGTGTGATTATGACCAAGGAAGCTTTGTCACAAATCGAATATAAGCAAGTTGCTCAATGTCAGCATAAGATTTTAGAGTTAGAGCAGTTGGTTTGCATGTTAATGAAATGTCAGGTATAATCTCAACACTGGCTTTCTTCTCTTTCTTATGCTTTGTCTATAGGCTACTTTTATATAAAGCCTGTAACGTCCCGTATTTTTACCGTATAATAATTAATTAATTTAATTATTTAGTTAGTGATTTAGAGAATTAAAGGGTTATTTAATTAAATAATATTGAATATTTAATTGATGTAAATAATAGAATAATATATTTAATTCTGAAATAGTCGGGAATAGTGGAATTCACAATATAGTGTGAATTGGATTATTTATAGGATATAATTCAGTTTAGAATTGAATTATAATAACGAATATATTTAAATAATGACAGTTTGAATGTATAATTATAATATAATTATAATCAAGCCCGTAATGGCGCGGCAGTTCGTAATTTGGCGATTCAAACTTTAATTGAATATACAAAATCTGTTTTAAGCCGGATTTCTGCGAAACTAGAAACGTTCGGAGCTGGTGAAGTATATTTTTCTAATAGAAGAGAAAAATTGGGATTTTGCCAGATAGATTTTGGTTTATGTCCAAATCAAATTTTCGAAAAGTCGCTATCGAATTCCTTTATAATTTATAATGATCTATTTATATTATAAATGGATTTTTCAATATAAATTGAATATCGATTAAACCGGGATTTGAATATCAAGTTATAAATGCAGTTGGAGCTGTATGATATTCTGTTGTGAATATGTACGATAATATTTATTTATTTATATTTAATTTAATTATTTTTAAATATATTAATATTTAAATAGGTTTATTTAGAGCTTTAAAAATAGCCAGTTTTGCAAACGACCTTCGTTTTCGACGAAACTAATTTTGTTGGATCCGGAATATTAAATTATTACTAGATTTCAATTTCCGTGATTTTTGGAGTCAGTATGTGGCCGTACGGATTTTTAATGTGAAAAACAGTCAATAATTTGACTTTAAAAATACGCTGTGTGAGCAAACGGATTTGGAATTCGACGAAACAAGTTTCATTGGGTCTGTAATGTCGAACTATAGCTGCATGCCCATTTTCATGATTTTTGGGTATTGTATATGATCACACGGATTTTTAAATGACAAATAGAAACAACGATTGGTTAAAACGGAATATAAAACTCGAATAAAAATATATTAAAACTTCTCTATAAATACTCCTTTCTACCTAACTTCCTAACCCTAAGTTTTTTGCCTCCCTGGTCAAAGCATTTTCCACCATTGCTCTTTTCTTTCTTATAGAAAAAATCTTGATCTTTGGAAATTTAAACAAAAATCAAATGAATTCCCTAAAATCTAGAAAATTATATATTCGAGATGCTCAGGTCCTCCTCTTCTTTTTGATATAGCATTTGAATGGTTCGAACACACTTATGTTCGCAGCATTTAACAACCATGAATCCAGGGTTAATTGATTTGAGAAATAGGAGCAGTGATTCTTGTGTTTGAGTTCGGTTTGGGAATATTAACAATGAGGCGCACGCGTGGGAGGGATTTGATTAGGTTTCGACAGATAAAGTGACTCACTCAGATTTGGCGATTCCAGGTTGAAGCTCGACATTGCAGCTCCATAGTCAACGCGAGTTCGACTTGAAGGTTACAGCGAGGTGTAGTTTTCAAAAGGAAAACCCTAGTACTATTTTCGGGAAGTTAGGTTGTTAAACATGTCGATGTATGGTGTTGTTCCTGCGTACAAAATACTAGGAGACATAACAATGAAAGGGGATCGAGCTTCACGTGTTTGTGATGGAATGTAAGAGATTAAGAAGGGATGAATGGTGGTGATGTTCTCGGGACAAACGATGTTGTGAGGAGAGAGATATAGGAGCATGAAACGATTAGAAATGTCTGGAGTTTTAACAGGAAGACGCGATGTGTTTTGAGAGATGAGGAAGACAGGTTGTAACAGGAAGCGGGTTTGGGCTTTAACAATAGTGAAAGGGCCGAGAAAAGAAAAGAAAGGTTAAAGCCCATTATAATAATTTAAATCCATGTTTTATTTTAATTTAAATTTGTACAAACTTTTTTATATCATATCTAATTCATACGTAAATGAAATCGAACAAAACAGGATCCATTGGGATCGTATGGACGGTGTCTACACAATGGAACTGACTGGAAGTGAATTGGAACTCGATACAATTTATTGCAAAATAAAACGTCCGTCTGAATCAAAGATAGTTAATCGTTATTTAACGATAGCTGTCCAATGTGAGTAAAACTCACCAACTCTACCAGTTCATATTTTTATAACATATTTTTTTGAACTGATAAATGATGATTGATTGTTGTGTTTTGACTGTTTGGTTGAACTGCTAATTGATTGGTTGAAGATATCGATATAGTTATATATATATATATTGTTAATCAAATATTGATTCCGTTTATCAGAATATTTCATAGTGAAATGAAATTGATGTGAATCATATTGTGCAACATCTGTGGATGTAGGGAAACAGGCCGGAGGAATCCAACTGGATTCCTCAACATTTATTTTACTGTTTTTCATATATTGTGTTATATGATGTGATATGAAATCTGTTGTTGATTTTGTATGTTTGAATGATACCGATCATTGTTATATGGTACGTTAAATACCATAAGGAATATTGGAATGTTAAAAAGGAAACTTTCAATATTATATTGAAAAAGAAATATTTATAAAATCAAAAGATTTTATAAAAAGAAACATTTTTAAAATAAATAGATTATAAAAGAAATAATTATTTGGAAAATAAATATAGAGATTATAAAAGGGAATATTTGTAAAACATTTACAAATAGAATTGAAAAGGTAATATTTGTAAAACATTTACAAATAGAATTGAAAAGGGAATATTTGTAAAACATTTACAAATAGAATTGAAAAGGGAATATTTATTTGTTAAATAAATAGAATTGAGAAGGAAATATTTGTTGAACAAATAAGAAAGATAAAAGGAAATATTTATATGAAATAATTATAAACAAACAGAAAAGGAGATATTTGTAAAACAAATAGAAAAGGAAATATTTGTAATCGAATAGAGTTACTCGAATAGAGTTATCAAATATAATTTATTCGAATAAGAGTTAGTTGATTAGAGTTAATCGATTAGAGTAAATCGATTAAAGCAAATTGATTACAGCTAATCAATTAGAGTTAATCGATTAGAGTTAATCAAGTTAGAATTTATCGATTTGAGTTAATCGAATTAGAGTTAATCGATTAGAGTTAATCGAGTTAGAATTGATCGATTAGAGTTAATCGAATTAGAGTTAATTGATTAGGGTTCATCGAGTTAGAATTAATCGATTAGAGTTAATCGAGTTAGAGTTAATTGAAAGGAGTTAATCGGGTTAGAGATAATCAAATTAGAGTTAATCGATTAGAGTTAATCGAGTTAGAGTTAATTGAATAGAGTTAATTGAAAAAGAGTTAGTCGAATATTAATCATTCGAATATAGTTAGTCGGATTAGAGTTAGTTGAATTAGAGTTATCGAATATAGTTTATTCGAATGGAGTTATCGAATATAGTTTATTCGAAAGGAGTTAATCCAATATAGTTTATTCGAAAGGAGTTAATCGAATATAGTTTATTCGGAAGGAGTTAACCGAATATAGTTTATTCGAAAGGAGTTATCGAATATAGTTTATTCGAAAGGAGTTATCGAATATAGTTTATTCGAAAGGAGTTATCGGGTATAGTTTATTCGAAAGATGTTAATCGAATATAGTATTCGAAAGGAGTTAATAAAATATAGTTTATTCGAAAAGGAGTTATCGAATAGAGATTTTTCGAAAGAGAGTTATACATTGAAATTCGATTATATCGATTTCGAGAAAGTACTATTTACTTTCTGGTTTTTTAAATCAAGATTTATCTATTCAGTTATAAATTGTCTATTTAGCTATTTAGTTAAATTAAGGAATAAAAGTTATATTTTGAAGTTAGATATTTCAGAAGTAGGGATTATAACACTATTGTTATAAACAAAATGTTTTCAATAAAGAAGTGGATTCGTAAATAGAATCCGAGAGTTACGTAAGGATATTTGTTTAAGATTTAAAGGTGAACCTTGTCTATTTTGAGGTTAGAAATGTTGTTCCGTTAAGGTCTGAGAGGTAGTTATACCCCAAGTTGATTGGCTTCGTTTTTAACTAAGGAATGGTTAAGGTTCGATAGTAAAGGATGGTTAAGTGAGTTTACTTGATGAAGGTAATGGTTTGAGTGGCATAGCGATGTTTTATTTAAACATCTATTTAAATCCAATGAATGAGTTTTGGAAACGTTTTCCAAATATAATCAGAGATATTTTCTAATCATAGAAAATGAAATGTTTGATGATAAAGAATACTAGAATGACAGTGATACGTGAAAAAGAGATGGAAATGTTTTCTAATGATTAATAACGTATATTTTCTAAATTTAGAAAATAAGGAATGTTGAATATATGGAAATAGGAAATGAATAAATTTATGAACTAAAGAGATAAACGTTAAATGATGATTGATCGATATAAATTCCATCTGGAAATAATATCGTTGTTTGCACATGTGTTTTTCTTTGATAGTTAACTCACCGACTATCGAAGTTTTTAACCATTTTTCCGTCGTTAATACGGAGAGACCGGGATCAGATTCATGACCTGAAAACCACTCTGTATGGGCGTTAGCGGTGCGATCAAATATGATGAAGATAATTGAAGATGGAGTTTGTGCAAGGGTCGTTCTATCAAATCCTTGGTAGAAATTGCCTAAGATGGATTTACAGAATAGTGCCTTTGGTTCGTCCAGTCCCAGGACAACCTGTATGGAAGAATGTCTGACAGAGTATATTTAATGGATTACGGAAGTTGATCTCTTCAAACGTATGTACGTTTGGCGGCGGAGGAATTCGTTTCTCTTAGCTGTATACCAGTGGTATTTTTAGGGAAATCAATTTGTGATTTGGCGGGTATGACGATGTGACATTAATAATTGTGTGATTTGTCAAAGATAAGCGTGGCCTCTAGCCTCACAACCGGGAAATGAAAAAAATCGGGCAGGCAGCATGGCTAAGTGGGTTGCTTCCAATTAGGGTGTATTAACACATATCTAGAGATATTCATTTCATTCTTTAATATATTTGATGCTGTCCCATTCGGGAAACGGTTGTTGATCCCAACCGTTGGTGATATACATTCGATACACTCAAGCAAAATGAGTGATCGGTCATGTGTGGCCGAGTTGCAAGATGTTCTTGTTGAACCGAGTGTATTTCTCTCTAGAGGTACGCTATCAGAAGGTGGTTCCATACCTTGTCATAGTTGGAAATCCATTACCCAATAAGTGCTCGTGGTTTTGATTGTATACTATGTATGTAGAACGTGAGATGAAAGGGTTTCTGCTAGATGATTATTATATTGTGGTTGATAGACACTATTATAATATCAATGAGTTTTGATATAAAGATTATCGTTTCTTTCAAAATGATTTGAAAGTTAAATCAAATTGATTTGGATTCTCATAATGGAAAAACCCGTTCCGTTATACGGCATGGTCTTATGAGATATTGTTTAATTACTCAAACTGTTTTAAATTGGTTTACTCACACCAGTCCTATGACTGACCCGGAATTTATTTTGTTTTGTTTTCCCTAAACTTTTGGGTGCCCAAATTTGTACGGGCAGTCAAGTAGCTAGGATTTTACAGATATACTTAGAGAGCTTGGAGCAGGAGGCTTCAGGTTTATATAGCTATTGTTATTTCCGCTGTGTTGTAAGTGTTATACTCTGAAAATGTTAATATATACATATACTAGTTTTATTTCAAAGTTATGTATCTATTATATATTGTTCATTCCACTGTGAGATTCGTGTTTACTCTGATGTTTTATGTGCTTCTTCTTCTATTCTAAGTTTCTATCTTATCTATTCTCACCCTCTAATTTCTTTCATGGACTATCCGGTATTTCTGATGCTTGATTAGTCGACATCGTGTTTGGTGTCGATAACCAGGATCGCGAAATTCTCGGGTCGTTACAAAGCCATTGTGTAAAGCTGTTGCATATACGCTGGCTTCATCTCTTTAAATAAAGTCATTGTATAATTTTTCTCCTTCGTGTTTTGTTTTTATTTAATAGATAATAAATTAAATCAATAGGTTGAATTAAGTGGATTTTTTAAGCAGTATATGTTTTATCGGAATTGATCGTAAAAGGATACTGTACGACTTAAAATTTAATCAGGTTAAACTTATATGCACTTGTTGTCATGACTGTTGATAACTAAATCCCATTTATTTAAATAATATAAACATATGGTAATATAGAAGGCCTTGTTTGTTTTAAGTTTGTTGAGAATCCACCATTCCTTGATTTGTAGGCACTATTTATGAATTAATGAAGTACTCATTTGCATGATCTAGATATTCTATTATCAAATCTTTATGTCACTAGATTATATTCATTGAATTAACTCATTCCTGGATTCTATTATTAATGCATGCAGAAAACTTTTATTTGCAGGATGTTTGGAACTGTTAGTTTTTTTTTTTGAAGTATTAATTGATATAGAATCTTGAGTTAAAAATAATAATACAAGACAGTATTTTTTGAACTATTATATTGTTGTATTTTAATACTATAGTGTTATATTTAAAGAGTATCACTTATATTTTGTTCGGTTTAACGTTGAATGTATGTTGACTTCACATATGTCTAGCTACACAAGTTCTTCATAAGCAGATGGACATATGGCAAGCAAGTGGGCTGCTGGTTCACTTGCAATACATGATGGGCCAAGTGTCCAGCACTAACAAAATGGAAAAAAAAAGTTCATACTTCTTAGCCGCTACATAAGAGGCATTGAATATTGCCTTGAGTTAATGTGTGCACTAACAATTCTAGGGGATATAGAAAATTATTTTATAAGGTTTGGTCATTGGTTGTTATAGTAAAGCTCGCTAATAATATACATATTTGGTAAAACTCCACTACAAATTTAAATTCACTAGTATATTTTCAATGTTATTGATTTGGCAGGGTAAAGAAAGTTATAGAGAAGTGAGCGTATCTCAAATGGTAAAAATATACCACATTAAAGTTAAAACATCATACAAAATGAGATATCTAAATCAAAAAATTTGCTGCTTTACCCAAATAATATTCTGGTATAATACCTGAACCTGAGATAATGAATTGGGACCCCCCTGAATTCCGCCATAAAATCCGGAGCTGGGTCCCAACTTCTGCTCTCTAGTAACGGTATAATACTTGAAATAATTTTGGGTACTCTAGCATTGTTCCTAAATCAATAATTATGTAACTTGGTTTTTGTCAATTGCAGAGTAAACATAATCAAACAGGTGGCAATTATAGTCTACTGCATTAACACGGGAATGATGACGAGGTTGTTGCAAAAGGAAAAATTAGGTCAGTTGATCCAAAAGATCTTTTCAGTGGAGTACCTTAAGGCCCTAATGTCATGAAAATTATAGTAGCTCATCCTACAATAGGCGATGCTTTTCTGTGGAGGCCTTCACCTGGTTTTGTATACATAAAAGATGCTAAGGATGAGATGGTAGCATGGCCATTTGATAGAGTTGTTATCCGCACAAGGGAGAACTTCGGAAAAGAAAATGAGGTATGTAAAAAAAATGTAAACTCTCTACGAATATAACTAAATGTAGCATGACTACAGTATTGTGCTTTGTCTTTGTCAAAAATATGTTTGATGTGTTAGGAATTAAAAAGCAGTCAAATGAATGTATTATTACGACAGGCTGCACTAAAAATGCACATGAATTATTTTCAACGATGGTCAGTTAAAATAACATGTTGTTTTTTCACATGAATTAACTTGATCGAGTTTCTACTTCTTCCAATTTTTATAATGGGACAACTGTCAATTTCTGTACGAGATCATTTTGCATTTAGAACTGAGCAAAGTATCATTACATATTAAACAACTAAAAATACAAATGAAGTTGTAAATATAAATACACTACGTAAACATATCATTTGAATTTAAATTATTGCAGATAAAGGAAAATATAAATAAACTTAATTAAAATGATACTTATGTCTTGGTTACCATTTTCGGCTATAACAGCTAGCAATATACCAAGATGCCCCTTTGAAGCAGCTGCATCTAAAAAAATCAATGGTCGATAATACTTGAATCTAACTAAACATGACCTAGAACCAGTACAAATCCTTTGAAATTGATTGGTTTAAGGATTAGACTTCCATTGTTGCATAACTACTAGGATTATATTTTTGCAAAGCCTCCAAATACCAGTTTAAATCACTATATGACACAACATCATCTCCATACATTTCTTTCAAAGCCAATTGCTTTCCACTATAAGCATAATAATATGAAAGATTAAAATTGTACTCTCTTCTAGATTGTTTTATAATATCTTTTGACTTCTTTATTGGAGCATATCAAATTTAATCAATAATTAATGATTTTACGAATCTAGTTGAAATGTGCACTTAGTTAACATTCTTAAGACCGACTCCACATGAATGAACAAACTTATGAGTCCTAATAAAGAAATGAGAAAGTTGTCCAAGATTCAAAGAAGCATTAACATAAAATTCATTATCATCTTTCTTCCATGAACAAGTAACCGAAATCCTTTCAGGAGAATTTTTTAGTATAAATCAGATCGTATCCATTTATAATTTGATAAGACATTAAAAATTCGTTAAATTCCTCAGCTCCATTAAAACAAAAACCAGGAGAATCCACATGATTTTCTTGAGAACATCTTTTTAGCAAATCTTTCAAATAACAGGAAGAATCGGCATAACTATCACTGTTAGTAGCAGAACCATTATAAATTGATGTGTTGTCAACACTATAATCACATACGGAACTACCACCAGTGTCAAACTCCAAAGCACGAACAATTGATTTGACAATAAACTTAAAATGCTGACTGTTCTTGTATAATTGAAAGCACAAAATATGAAAAAATCTGGATCGGTATCAATAGTTACATTCATTTTCCCAATAGAATAAGATATCTCAAGGAAATAAGGATTTAGTTGTGACCAAAATTAACAAATTTCAGTCTTAACTCCAAATGAAGAAGAATCCATATTAAGATGAGTAGAATATGAATTGTTATAATAATAAAAAATAACAAGCAAGTTGTTTGGTTCAGCACTACTAGTACCACTACATAAAAATTATATAAAGTTATTAATGAAGAGACAAAATAATGTTATACATAGGAACTAAAACATTGATAAAGACAACGAGCAGTACAAAAATAAAATAATAAATGATACATATATATATAGCTTAACAATGAAAATTAGCTTTCAGAAATAATAAACAACGTATGAAAAATGAAATAAAATAATACAACAATCGCATACCTGGAAAGTGGAATAATTGTGCTAGGCGATCTCAAATCAACCATGTATTATCAAATAACCTAAAATTACAATTAAAATTAAACCGAATATATATGTACATTAAAAAAACCAACGAAAATAATACCTAATTCAGATTTGCTGAGAAATAGATGACGCATGAAAGCAATAACATAGAACAAGAAAGAAAACTAAATTTAATTTAGGATGAAAAATAGAAAGAGTGGATCGATCTAAAATTATGGGTGAAAGTTGCAGATGGTGTTGATTTTAAATTTCTGAAGATTTATTTCCTTGAGTCTAAAATACAATGCTTTCTTTCACCTAACAAAAAAAGCCTACAACCTCCAATCGAAAAAAAAACAATATATATTTCCTTCAATTCATTTACGTGAAACTAATACTTGAAAGAAACAAAATAAATCCAAGATATTGAAATATGCTCCACTGGAGATGTTGAATGGCAGGGTGTGAAGGCTTAGTAAAGTCCAAATTTTATAGGTATACTTTAAGGTGCCAAGAAATGGGAAGTCTGTTGGCTTCAATTAGGAAAAATTAACTTTAGTGTGAGTAATAACATCAAATGAACGTAATTAATGATTAAATTTGCTATATGAAACAATTTTTTTAGGGCAAGGAGAGGCTATTGATTCTTAGTAAGGGCACTTGTTAGAATGTATACAAGGTGCCTACGTCCATCATTCTAAGAAAGCCAGGGTAACTCCTAAGGTGGGTGAGTGTGTGTAATAACATTATCTAAGAAAGATGAATTAATAATAGATAGACGTATGGATGTAACCACGAAATAAAGTTAATGATAACTTGGAATTTTACGTCTAATTAAGAGTTTAAGTGATTCATGTGAATGTAAATGATAATTATATGATGTTGTTCATGAAATGTTAATAAGTATATGTTATATTTATGTTGAAATAAATGAATGTATCACATGATTCATAATTAGATGTTAAGTATAAAGTGTACATATTTTGAAGTGATGTGTATATGTATGCCTATGATATAGTGTTTTAAAGTTACATGATGATGTAAGTATTAGCAAGGGGTGTACCCTTTTTGCTAGACAACGTTATCTTACTGCATGTTTGGCAAATGGAAATATATACCAGACTTTATGTCAAATTCATGAAATCATTATTGTTTTTGGGCATTGTTGTTGACACTCCAAATATTGTTAAGGGGAGGCCTTTTTTTTTCAAAAATTGTTAAGGGGAGTACCAATGAGGAAAGTAGCCCCTTAACAAATAATGGTAATTCTACCTTATTGCCCATTTAGCCCCTTAACAAATAAAGATAATTTTATCTTAATAAATATTACAAGGGCCATAGTAATTTTTTTCGATTCGCATATATCGATTTTTTTTAAAACCCTAAAGGATAAGCGTTTTTCAGAGAAATATAAATGAACTATTTTTTTTAATCGACATAAATATGCCGAATTTTACAATTGTGGAGGCAGTGCACCGAAATGATTATTAATTTTCGACATACCACTGTCGAATACATATATAATTGATTACGTACTGCATCCAGTGAAGTGGTGACGGACTGCTTATTTTAATTCGGTTTCCCTTGTCGAATAAGTTTTTTTTTAATCTAATTTGAAGGGGCAATTCGGGAATATTGAGTAGTGTGAAATAATATGTTTGTGTAGCCCTTAACAATTTTTCAAAGAGTGGGGTGTTTTTAAAAAATGACCCCTCTAAACAATAGTTAAATTATCAATAACAATACCCTTGTTTTTCCATAAACTCATGAGTTTTATTCAAAAAGATTGAATTTATGATATTAGTAACGTAGCAGTCTAAAGATGAATAAGAGCTCCGAAGATGAAGTCGAAGACCTAGAAAATAATAAAGATTTATTTTGAACTTTGTTGTTATAAACGGGATTCTATAATCGGTTAAGTGCTTGCATCTGCATGGATATGAATTGAAATAATAAAACGTGCATAGGCATGGTATGAAAAATAAAACTGCAAAAACAATTTTATTGTCACAAACTAACCTCATAATGTCGTTTGACACCAATAAAGATTTCTTTTTCGATTCATCTCTGGTCTGGAGCATTCCCAGATACAAAGATATCAAATGGGTTACATCAAACTCGCATGTCCAGTAACTCATGTGTGGTATTTGAAACATCTTCCTAGTTATATCGCGAATCTTTTAGATAAACCCCTTAAGGAATTAAAAGGCCTAGTATATTGCAATGTGTAATCTAATCGAAATTCACATTTTACAAATTTGCACTAAACAACAAATAGAGAAAGAAGAAATCTTTTTTTTGAAAGAACCATATCATTCATACCTATAAGATACCATACAAAATAGTTTTATTTTTCAAGGAAAGGATTCGCGTTTTGTGAATAACTAGGACATTGAGGACGATCCAAAAAGGCATTTCAGGAATTGATCTGATTCTATCTCTGATTGTTCCGTTTGAACGTCATCCTCACCTTCCTCCGGCTTACCACCAACAGTATGTTCAGGGTTCCACACTCAATGGTGACTTTTTCCTATTTATCTTACTCTAAAGAAAAATATGATAGGTTGTTCAAAAGGATCTCCTATTCTTCCATCACATATTCTTCTTTTTCCTGGAAACTCAGCTTCCTTTTTGATATCACCTTGCTTTTGGTCGATCTTAATATATGTGTTTTTTATGGATCTCCATTTCGAGTATTACCCCTATTGGACTTCTTATAAAATATAAAGGAGTCTTTACTTTATGTCTCGTTACAGAGGACTTCATTTCAAAAAATACACTGTAAAATAATTATGGTGATCGTTTCAGCAATTTCGACTTTCATTTTCATGTTTTACAATAGAGAATATTTCAATTACAGTATGAAAACCCTAAAAAAATGTGGTCTCAACCATTGTGAAAGAATCATATAAGAAAGATTAATGGGCTAGCTCAATGCTCTGAGCATTAAGCATACAAAACTAAGCAAGCCAATCCAAATGCCATGGGTTGAAATTTGTTTGGCATGTTTTTTGCTATATATTTCAAGTTTAATTTAACAACCTACATGGTTATATATTTGTTATTTTTATTTTTTATTTTGTAGAGAAATACTGAACAAGTTAGAAAACCAGAAAATGATTAAAACCATGTTTTTACTAGTACACGTATTGTTCCAACCTATTAACTCAGCATTAGAAGTGCAAGTTACCGGGTGTAAAGACTTAAAGAGCATTGTCAAATGCAAAGTGTAAGATAAAAGTAAATAAAGTTCCTTACAAATCAAGTCCTAGCGAATCTCAAACGAGTCATGATATGTTTTTGGATGATTCAACATGTAGAATAAAATGATGATTTTGACCGAAAAGAAAGTGATAACGAAGGGATTGCTTTAAATAAAGTCCAAAAAGAATGCATAGATCATGTTCATAGGTACAACCGACGTGATTGAAGATGAAATCAATTATTTGAATATTAAAAGTGAATAGGTAATGAAAAGATGCAAGTTGAGCTTAATGGACAAAAAGATAACAAAAATATGTAATGAAAGGAGGAATATTAGTGAATGTTGAGTTTATTGTTATGTAACGAAGGTCGGAACAAAGCCCCTACTTCCTTCCACATAGGGCGTGTTGTGATATTCAATCACATGTATATTGAAGACGACGATGTGTGCTTTGTAGTGGAGGAGAAGATATCACAAGAGAAAGCTGGAAGGATTTGCAACAGGCAGTAAGGATTACCAAACATCGGAAAATTGGTTCCAGACGTCTGGATGATCTCAGTGGATTTTCCTGGAATTATTTTTAGATGTATGGAAATTAGAGCAAAACGTCTGGAAATTAGAGCCGGACGTCTGAGACAGAAATTTTTGGGTTTGACCGGGTTTGCTCAGTCTCTAATTGTGATATTTAAAGGGGAAAATTAGGTATTTGTCTAGGTCTTCTATTATCCAATATAAGAAGCTTCTAGGTTTGGATTATTTGTACCGAAATTGGATGGGACTGAGACCAAAATAGTTGATCCAAGGGTTTGCCATTCTTCACTGTTCTCCTTCTCCAACAATAGTTGTGGTCATCTATATATTCTTTCCCTTTCTCAATAAGGTTATTGATTCAGTTGTAGTTTGTTTACTTTTGGTTTTGATCCATCAAGGGTAAACAAAATTTGTTTTCGTGAATCAATAAAGAGAGTGGCTGGGTGGAATATTTTATGTTTGTGCATGTATTCATATTTGTGTTGTTTTCCATTAAAATCATCTTTATGTAATTGGGTGAATAAGAACGGGTCGCTTCTACAAAGGCACAATTTTCTTAAAAATTGGTATAAGAGTTAGATCATCGCAAAACATATTCCTAAAAATTGGTATAAGAGTTAGATCATCGCAAAACATAGAGTGATTTTGGATTGGAAAAAATGTTTTTGTTATGTTGGATATGATGACGTCTCCGAAAATGACTATTTTTGATAAATTGGGGGATTTGGAGGCCTAAGATAGAGGATGTTCTATACCTCAATGGTCTTTATGATTCGGTTGATGGAGATAGGAAGAAGCCCTCGGATATGGATGAGAGAAAGTGGAAGAAGATAGATAAGAAGGAAATTGCCTTCATTCGGGAATACCTTGATGATTTAGTATTCCACCACGTGGTTGTTGTGAATCCATGAAGGATTTATGGGACAAGTTGGTATCTTTGTATGAGTCCAGGAGTGCTACAAGTAAGGCTTTTCTGGTTCGAAAGTTGGTACAGCTTCTATTGGGTGAGGAGAAGTCTGTTGCAGAGCATTTGAATGAATTTCAAGATGTGATCAATCAATTGGCAAATTTGAAGGTCAATTTTGATGATGAGTTGCAGGCTCTTTTGTTGATGAGTTCGCTTTCAGAAAGTTAGGAGACTTTGGTTTTTTTCATTAAGTAATTCCAATGCTAATGGAAGTATCTCTTTGGAAACGATACAAAGCAGCCTTTTGAATAAGGAACTAAGGAGAAATGGGTCGGGTTTGAAATCAGTTCAAGGTCAGGCTATGGTAGCACGGGAATTGAAGAAACATACAAGATGGAAGAAGAAGGAAGCTAATGGTAAATGTGTTATCACTTGACATTATTGTGGTAAGGAAGGTTATATACACAAAAATTGTTATGCTTATCAGAAAGATAAGAAGAAGGCTGCAGATGATGATAGTAGTGATGATGCACAGGCAGGTTTTGCTAAAGGTTCAATTGGTAATGCATCTTGTGATGTCCTGTTTAGTGAAGATAATCCTTGAAAGATGGATTCGAGAGCTAGTTTTAACATTTGTAAGAATGTGAAGTGTTTTTCTTCTTATGAGAAGAATGTCGACATGATTAGGACGACCAGTGGAGCAGAGTTACCCGTTTGTGATATTGGATTTATCTAGTTTTGTTTGCATGATGATGCAGTGAGGAAAGTCTCTGAAGTTAGATGTGTCCCTACTTGTTCCCATAATCTCATTTCTCTCAGTCAGTTGGATCACCGTGGTTTCTCTTTTGATACTCGATGTGGAGTTTTGAGAGTGAAGAAGGGTGGTCGTGTTATGATGAGAGGTATCTTGGAGGAAGGAAATCTTTGTAGATTTGTCGGATCTATAGTCGACTATAGAAGACTAATGACATTTGAAGAACCTAGTCCATAGCAAGGTGGAAAGGTTAGTGTGGTTGCTGCTGATGATCCTAGGATTGAGGATCATATTTTAGACTTGAGTCTTCACGTTAATAGTGCTCGAGGGATCAAGTGTAGATCAAGTAAGGAGAATTAATCAAGTGGTAGACATGTGTCGATTTGGAAAATTCACAAGATGGAGATCCCAGTGGTATTACAAATGCTTTTAGACCGTTAGTTTTGCGTGGTGCATCTCGAGGGGAGATGCGTCTTTTGCAGGCGGTAGGTTGCGTTTTTAATGGTTTTAATTGAGAATAGGTGGTTGTTGAAAGAGCTAGGTGACTTGTTTATTGACTGTTGGAAGCTTGCTTGAGATGTGATTTCGTACCAAGGTGGAGTGTTGTGATTTGTGATACTTAATCACATGTATGTTGATGGCGACAACGCGTGCTTTATAGCAGAGGAGAAGGTATCGCAAGAGAAAGCTGGATGGAGTTGCAACAAGCAAAAAGGGTTTCCAAATGTCTGAAAATTGGTTCTACATGTCTGGATGATTTCAGTGGATTTTCTCTAAAGTATTTTCAGACGTCTGGCCACCAATTTCAGATGTCTGATTGTAGTTTTAGATGTTTGGAAATTGGAGCCAGACGTTTGAGTCGAAAATTTCTGGTTTTGACCGGGTTTTCTCAGTCTCTAGTTTTGTGATATTTGAAGGGGAAATTTTCCTATTGCGTAGGTTTTCTATTCTCCTATATAAGCAACTTTTAGGTTTGGATTATTTATACCGAAATTGGATGGAACTGAGACCGAAATAGTTGATCCAAAGGGTTCATTGTCGTTCTTCATTGCTCTCCTTCTCCAACAATAGTTGTAGTCATCTAGATATTCTTTCCCTTTCTCAATAAGATTATTGATTTTTGTTTGTTTACTTTTGGTTTTTGATCCATTAAGTGTAAACAATTTGTAAATCAATAAAGAGGGTGGTTGGGTGGAATATCTTGTATTTGTGCGTGTAATTTCATATATGTGTTTTTTTACATTAAAAACATATTTCAGTAATTAGGTGAATAAGATCCTACTTTTCACGCAAAGGTGCAGTTTTCCTAACAGGGTGCATGTATATGAGTTGGCACGCACGTCCTTAAAACAAAATGAATCTCTTATGTTAAATGCCGACCAACTCATATTTGTGCACAACTCCTTCAACTTATTCAGTGATGTGAGACTTTATATTCAAACCTTCATTTATTCCTTAACAACGTACAAGACAATCCTAACATTTATCGTATTCATTTTGAGTTTAATTTTAAGTATAGTTCTTTTAACAAATGTTGTATTGTTTTCCCATCAACGTTTAGAAATAAGTACGTAGTTTTATGGCTAAGTTAAAATTTATAAAATTAAATTAACTCTAAACTTAATTTTATTAAATATATTATAACAAAAAACTAATAAAATTCTGATAATTAAATTCACGCAAGAATTTTGTTTTCGGTGGGCAGTGTTAATGGCGACAAGAATTTTTCTTCCTTCTTCTTGCATCTTTTCTCTTCACAAAATCGCATCTTTCATTCTCCTATCTCCTCAAATCTCAACATCTCCTCTTTTCCTTGCTTTCGCTACGCGTGCTTGCCCATCGACAACCGATTCATCACTTTCTCTTCAAAAGCTCTGCCAAGGAACTGATTTGAGAAACGACGACCGATTTCCACTTCCTCTTCAGATATGCGGTAGCTCCTCCCAAGAATCGTTTTTGTAGCCTCTTCCTGCCTCCTTGCAGTTTGATTTCAGGCAACCACCTATTTCAGGTTCTTCAACTGTGTTGGTGTAAACCAAAATTCATTAATTACTTTAAGTGTCTATAAAAATAAAGAGACATGTCCATTCATCAAAAGTCATGTCCATTCATCAAGAATCATATCCGTTCGTCAAGTGTCATGTCCGTTCAGTGAAGTGTCATGTCCGTTCAGTGAAGTGTCATGTCTGTTCGGTGAAAAGTCATGTTCATTTAATGTTGTGTTTATTGAATTGGTTTGTAAACCACTATATATAAGTAGTCATTTTAGTTGTAATATGAAGTGATGAAAAAGGTGAATGAAGTAAGGAAAAAAGCAAGAAATAAAAATAGAAATTCTTCCTCCTTTAAAATATTGTCTCCTTCCTCCAACAAATTTGTATCATATCTTCTCTACTCTATCAAATTAGTATCAAAGCTTCTTCAAAAACCAACAAATTGGTATCAAAGCCAAAAGCCAAAAATAAACTCTAACAAGTGGTATCAGAGCCTGGTTGAAATATGACATTTCAATTTCTTTTTCCGTTTGTTCTCACAAAAGAAAATTTTGAAGCGTGGGGTAACAAAAAGAAAGAAGAATTGATCTCTAAAGGATTATGGGAGATCATTGAAAATGGCTTTGAGGATCCAGAAGATACTAAAGATTTGATGGAGAAAGAAAGAAAATCAATCACAATATTGAGTTGGAACGATCTTCAAGCTCGTATTGTGATGACTGAGAATATCGATGATGAAGCATATGATCATATTATTGGAGAAAATTGTGCAAAAGATGCGTGGAATTTATTAAAGGATATTTATGGTAAGAATGTGGAGGAGAACATACACGAAGATAAATTGAAAGAGGTTATTTCTAAAGTCAAAGTTGAAAAGCTGAAAGTAGCGTAACTGAGCCCGCAAACGTGCCAAATGGCAACGAAACCAAAGTACACATTGAAGAGGTTAAGTTAACTGATGATGTGAAAGATAATGCAAGCAATATGAAATACAGGGATGTTGCAAACAAGCTTGAAGAAGAAAAAGATAATGAATCACTACCCAAAATCGATGATGTTGTTAATGAAAATACCGAAAATGATGTCAAAGATACGGTTAGTAGCATTGCAGATATGGGAAAAGAATCTGAAATAGTGGTTTCAAAAGAGGCAACTTCTCTTCAGAGCAATACACCCGTAGTTGAGCATAACAAGCAAAAGGAAGGCGAAGATTTCAATGAGATGGATGTGAAAGAAACAAAAATTGTAACTGCTTTGGTTGAGAAATCAAAGGAGGTCAAAGCGGATAACTTGGCAAGAAAAAAAAACCTGAAAAAGTGGATAAAATTGCAAAAGAAAGCGGAAGAAAATATTCCATCAGTTATGATAATGCTTTAAAAGCTGAAAAAATTGGTCCTTACAGCGAAACAAGAAATCAGGCATATCAGAAGAGATGATACATACAATTTGACAATTACTGCAAAGGGATACAAGCAAATGAAAGCTCTTCAAGATGTAATTTACATTAAGCAACCTTCCGGAATCATAGAGAAAAGTGAAGAACTAACTGGTGACGTATACAAACCCCGTTAAAAGACTTATGTTTTCGAAGGAATTTTGGTTTAGGGGAGGCATTGTTGGTGCAAACCAAAATTCATTAATTACTTTAAGTGTCGATATGTTCATTCATCAAAAGTCATGTCCATTCATCAAGAGTCATATCCGTTCGTCAAGTGTCATGTCCGTTCAGTGAAGTGTCATGTCTGTTCGGTGAAAAGTCATGTTCATTTAATGTTGTGTTTATTGAAATGGTTTGTAAACCACTATATATAAGTGGACATTTTAGTTGTAATGTGAAGTGATGAAAAAGGTGAATGAAGTGAGGAAAAAAAGCAAGAAATAAAAATAGAAATTCTTCCTCCTTTAAAATATTGTCTCCTTCCTCCAACAAATTTGTATCATATCTTCTCTACTCTATCAAACTAGTATCAAAGCTTCTTCAAAAGCCAACAAATTGGTATCAAAACCAAAAGCCAAAAATAAACTCTAAGAAACTGGTCGATTGTTTGGTGACGAAGATTGTCTCTGATGTGGAACAACCATGGTAAGCAGTAATTATTTAGGGTTTTCTGATTTCGCGTCTTGGCTGTTAGTCTGTGATGGGTCATTTTACCTTTTGGGGTTCACGGTTCGTTGTGGTAAGTCGGCTTGTAGGAAGTACGCTAGTGACATTAATGTGTTTCTATGAGCAGTTAGATTTAGATTTGGAGCTGGGTTGTTCATAATTTTTGTCGGTTCTCAGATTTGAGTCTTCTTTGATAACACTATCGTCAATGATTGTCTGTTTTGCTTTGATGGATCATCTCAGTGATCAATGGCGATAGGCGTGACGCTTCGGCGCAGATCACTGTTGTTGTTTGTTGGGAGTTTTTTGTATGTTTGAGTGTGTATTTCAGTCATTTGATGATTCAGTGTATGATGTGTCATACCGTGGAGATTCTGGTAATGTTTGAAGTTGTTTGTGTGTCGGTCTCATTTGCTTTATTGGAGGGACAGTGATACCGGTGAAGCTCAATGCTCTCGACGTTGCTGTTGTTTCGGTGAATTTCGTAGCCTCCTTCACTTTATGAATTTTCCACGTTATCTGCCACATTTTCAAGCTCTAGCATGAACCTCTCTGCTGCATGCTAAGGTGTGGAGCTCGAGGCAAGACAACTGTTGTGCTATATTGTTGCTTACTTTTTCAGTTTTGTCATGTAAACTATTCTGTTACAAGCATGTGATGCTGTTTTACAGCACTTGGTTATGTTATGTAATTCATGTAATTTACTGTTAATTCGGTATGTAACTGCTCCCTGGTGGAGTTAATAGTAGTCTAGTAACTTAAACTAGCTCTTGAACTGTAATCTAGATAAGATTCAGTGGACGACCCACTATAAATGTCGTAGGAGGTGGACGGTCCACCTAAAAAACCGAATTTAGCTAATTGTTAAGCACAATCACATGAACGTTTCTGTATTTTTATTATTGATAATAATAAAAAGGTGTTTAATAAACTAAGGCAAAATTACAATTTTTATATTTAATTATTTGATCAATATTATAAACTAAGGCAAAATTATAACTAAATAATCAACTGGTTAAAGACTACACAATGAAAAGAACATAGACCCTTTATACACATAGGTATTAAAATTTACACATGTTAATTTAGAGGGTGGAGGCGTGGAGCTGCATATCCTAAGACTTTGTATGAGTTGGTAGTTACTGCTAACTAACTTAAACACCCATAGATTTAGATGAGTACCCATGGTTTAGACAAGTCGTAAATTACATTTTTAACAACTAAATGGAAGTGGACTTTCTGAAAAGGAATTGTTTATATGAAAGAGGCATATTAGCACGTTATATTGTCAATGGATATGTACGAAATGACGTACTTGCGTAAATATCTGAAGAGGCCTAATGATCCAAGCAACCGCATTTATAGCATGATTATATAGCGATCAAAGTAATACAAAATCAGATGCAAAATGCTTGGGAGTGTTCACACTTCAAACTCACTTTTGTATTTATCTTTCATGTTTGTTTCTTTGTAGTCAAGATAATAAACTAAGTCTGCAGAATAAAACCTTGTTCGGCTAAATTATGTGTCATGGTAGGTCACAATTAGAACCGAAATCTAGATTGAACCAGTTCGATAAGATTCGAATGAGAACCAAACTGATGGTTTTTGGATCAGACGTAAACGATGAAAAATATAATAAAATCCCGATCAAAGATCCAGTAAAAAGATCTAATAAAAAACATTGAAATATATGCATTTTTAGCAGTGGTACCCAACCCGAAGCTAAGATTGGATCGAATTTAGATTTTCAAAATGTATAGTTTAAACTTAAAAAAATCCAATTCGTTTAGAACCGAGATTCATCGGATTGGGTTCAGCTGGTCTGAATCGATCGGATCAGGTCTTATTTTCATCTTTATGCGGTCCTCCTATGGTTTAAGTGCAATATTCTATGGTGAAATATATTTCATGAAATGATAAACAAACTAATCATTTAGGACATTTGTCTTTCAAAAACAAATTATTTAAACAAAAAGATGCAATTAAGGAAAAATAAATAAAGAACAAATTATTTAAACAAACTGATCATCCTTATATGTTGTAAGATTTTTCGTAAAACGGTTGGACTCAAATTAATAAATACCATGCTCAATATTTTTTTTTTAGGTACTCTACATGAATATTTTTTCATATTTTGTTTACTAACATTAAAAAATTGGTTATAATCGAAAGAAACATAGTTTGTATATCATATTCGATAAAATCCAATAAAATTTCTTGCACTTACTAAATCAACATAAAGAATTTTGGCATTCCATTTATATAGCATTTTCATGATATTGATATATTATGTGAAAAAGGCCAAAGAAACTAGCCTCAGCTTGTGAAGTTGTAAAAATACCCTAATGCACCTAGTTTGGTCCGCAAACACTAATTATATGACTAATTTTAATGTGTCTACATGACAAGCTTTTACTGTGTCATTTTGGTTTTGAACCCGTGCCGCTGTTGGTACGATGCGCAACGCTTAACTGTTGCTAAATTTTGCACTAGCTATCATGTTTATAGAACTTGTGATAATGTAATTTAATGGTAGTCTGCAGCTCTAGTGCGCGTGGTGGGGGCTCCTAGCTCCCCAGGAAGAGGGAGAGGGATCGATTCCCGCCTCACGCACTTTATTTCAAATAAGGGGGCTTACCATGTGTATAAGCCTGATAACCCCGCGGACCGGGTTAGATGCACTAGGAGGAGTTTTACGGCAGTGCCGGTTTCTTCCTTGAAAAAAAAATTCAAAATAATAATAATAATGGTAAATTACAACTTATCAAATTGAAATGTTTTGAAGAGTTCTAAATGTATTTTGAATTATATCATAATAATTATATTGAAAAATTAAGCATTATCCAAATGTGATACTCATTTTTGTAAGTTATAACCGATGCAAAAAAACTTCCGGTTATAGCATTTTTCATAACGTTGAGATAATCAGCTGAAGGTGGAGACAAACTGTTATTAGGTCCTCAGTGCTTAGCCGGTTAGTGGTTCTATTTGGAGATGGCTGTGTATATTCTCACCCCAGCAATTATATTTTCCACCCAAGTATTTTTAAAACAAAATTAGCCTTTCTATCTTTTATTTTTCTCATTCCATTTATTTCATTTTTGTCCTCATCTTTTTTACTGTCATGTTTAATATTCTACTCATTCTTTTATTTTAGTGCTCCCTTATTCCTTCAAAATTACCAAAACTCTAGTTCTCTCCAACGATCAACAACATACAAATAAACATGGATAAAGATAAGAAGACAGATCAAAGTTAGTTGATTTATGGATAAAGATAAACATGGATACTGATAAACTCTAGTTCATAATTCTTGAACTAAGTTGTCGATTTTTTTCCTTATCTATTTTAATAAATGAAAATCGATAGTGACGGTGGTGGTGTTGATTTATGGTCATCGACATTTATTCTTTATTTGTGAAACATTATTGTTCTTGTAATTTTATTTCGAAAAGGTGGTAGATGCAAAGACCAATTGAAAAAAAATAGGTAATTTTTATTCTAATCCACGGTTTTAATAAGTTAATCCACCATTATATTTTAATAAGTTAATCCACAACTATTTTGTAAGTTAATCATTAACTTACAAATTTTACCCTATTATATATCTAACAATCAATTTTGTGCTTCTTGTTTCACAATTCTGCGTTATTTGGCAATTCTCATATCAGATTAATAATAATAATCCGACTAGCCTAAAATCTAGATCTCATATCAGATAATTATGTGAAAAAAATACACATTATAAATCTACTGTATGTAATATGTTTCTTATATAAATTTACCAGTCTTGAATAAAACCCTTGATTTTCTGCAATTTCCTTAGTACTGTAACTACTGTCTCCCTCATCAAGATGTAAACGACTTCTTTTCTCAGACATATTTCTATCAATTTTTCATGATTCAGAAAATAACTAACTACAATTATATTTAATAATGGTGAAATTGAAAAAAAAAAAAAAACAATTTTGTATATACTTAATCAACTTAAAAAAAAAAAATAAACAAACTACTTATTATTATGTTGAATTACTCCGCTTATCGCTTAAGCTTGGATTTTGATGTTAGGATTCCAGAACCGAGAAGACGACGGAAAAAGCAAGGAAGAAGAAAACGCATGGAAAAAGAAAACGCACAAAAGAAGAAAACGCAGAAGATTGAAAAGAGGGGGAACACGTACGGTTTTCTTTTTTTGATGGATGTACCGATTAAAATTTAAATTTTAGTAAAAGTCAAAGATTTAAATTGGGTGGATTAACTTACTAAGATGATGGATTAGAATAAAAATTTCCAAAAAAATATCTTACTATTTAATTAATGGGTAAAGGATAAAAATGGAATATAAAATTTTATATTATAACTGGGGTGTAAAGTAAAAGCAGGGTGGCAATAGCCGAAGCCTCGGTGATCACAATATAAAGCTCCCAGACGCTCATTACAATTTCTCTCCAGTACCAAATCAAATTCTTCTCAACAGCTCAATCTCATTCTAAAATCGAACCCATGGCTACTCCAATGCCAGTTTCAACTCTGAAAGCAATAGAAGAAATCACGCAGCTTTACCGCACTCTTCCACCGAGGCCCACGATAGAAAATCTTGAAGCAGCCATATCCATTCTACAAACCTCAAACGATGAACAAGACGCCAAACTCCAACAAGTACAAAATACGCCGAAGCCCCCTGATATCCCTGATGAGCTGTTTCACTTGCTGCAGGATGCTAGAAAAAACTCTGTTATCATTCATGCATATGAGCAGAGGAAGGATGCACAGTGGGTCGTTGATTTGGATTTAAAATTTAGGGTTTTTGATGATATTATTCAACAGGCATCTAGGATTCTGTCTGGCGAGAACGGCGATGATGATGTTGAATTTGTGAAAAAGGAGGGTGTTTCTGATGTTTTACCTCCAATTAAAGCTGAGGCGACCGTTGATCAAGGTAATTAAGAATTGTGATTTGATTTCGGTTTCTGGATTTATTAGCTGCCTATTCTATTCTCCCCTCGGTTTCTACCTTCCCATTGCATTAATTTTTGTAATTTCGTATTTCCAAAAATACCCCTGTCAGCGCGGATGCATGCCTAACCATGCTCCACGTGGTGTGGCTAAACCATGGCAGCATATAACCACGCTCAAGCGTGGCCAGGCCAGCCCTGACTTATCGGAGGTCTAAGATGACATTTTTATTTATTTTTTGCACCCAAACAAATGGTGCTGTGTATATTAACAATAATGCTCTTATTGATCAAATTCAGCATTCCAACAACACGACCAGACGAAATTATACTTTGGATAACGGTCTTTGATCAAACTTAATAAATCAATGAAACAAGTTTATTTTGGTCTTTTGATTTGAATTGGCTTTGAAACTAGATTGTTTTATAATTGACTCGTTAATTAACTAAAATTACTTTACTTACTGGTTTAATTAAATCAACAAAACTTTTATTGTATCATCAAAATTACTAGTAATATAAAGATTTTTTTTTAAAGATTAGTTTGGTGGTCTTCTTTTGTTATACATGTGGCGAAATTTCAATTAAAAAGCATTTGAACTTTTTTATTTATGTTTTGTTTAGAAGTACAATGAATTAGAGATGTTAATTGGGCAGACCGAACCACACTTAGAAGTGTTCATCATGTTCTATAAGAGTTTCGGAAGGAAATGGACCGAACGAGACGTTGAGTCAAACACTTTCCGTACGTGCCGGACGATCCCGAGCAATAGAAATTTCGTCAAACAATTCGTACAGACGAAATATCAAAAAAAAAAATGTCTTAATTTGTGTCCTAAATGAAAAATGAACAAATATGAATAGTCAAATTATGTCTTTTATGTTTTAACCGTGCTAGACAAGGGACAATTGTAAAATTAATGCCCATACAATAAATATTCCAAATGTAGAATGCAAATCATTATTAGTTCGATTAAATTAGATAACCAACTGAACCAACTAGAATTATTTCGGTTGGTTTGGTTTTCATTTTTGTAGAGGTCGATTTGGTTTAACAATTTTCATCATTGGATCCACCGGACAAACCAAACACTCACCTGTATCTATGCTTATGATCCATACAAAAACCAAGGCTCCTTCTACGAGAGAGTTTTCATTCAAAATTTCACTTTTTCTTTCACAAACTCAAGTTGATAGTTGGAACAACACTCATCGCTAAGCGAAACTTTCTAGGAAAAGAAAAGATGGAGAAGGAGGTGCATAACATAATGACGAATTAGTTAGTTGGCTTGGAAAGGTGAAAGGTTGGGTAGCTCTCTCATGCTGCCTAACCGAATGTATCCACCTGCTGGGTGCGTAGCAAATAGTTTGGAGAAGAATATTTGGTCTTCTCAGTCCCTCGGTCCCCTTGTTAGAATGAATGGATTTCCTCTTGAAGAGTTGGACATTACTTCTCTCAAAGAACGACTTATATAGAGAGAGCAAAAATAGACTAATCTCAGCGTATAATCTTCGTTGTCGTCTTCCGTAGGGACTATGTAACTCTTACTTGTCTACAACCAAAGCTTTCCTAATCTTACAAAGAATAAACAGACCTACATGTTAGACGAGACCTAACGGAAATGCAGAAGATCCTTGATAGATTATGTTGGAAATGTTTTTTTTATAAACATTAGGTGAATTATTAAAAATATTGGAATAAATGTATGAATATGTCATATATGTGAATATACCCACATCATGGGACTATATGGAAGAAGCAAGTATTTATACTTGTTTCTAAGAAGTCATGTTGGGGCCTTGGGCTCCCAATACATGTTTTGTTATGAGGAGGGAGACCAGTCATCATGACTACCACACACGCGCGCGACCGACTCGGCCCGACACGGTTCTATATATAGTCTTTATCTACAGACGAGAAAAAATACACCGAATTACATATTCTCTTCTTGCCTCTGCCATTAAAAATTTTCTTTTAGAAATTTTCGAGCAGTGCTTGTTTTCGAAAGTGCAAATCTGCGTTGATTTGTTGTGCAAGCAAATCAGTTACTGTTTTCAGAGGCTGTTTTATCCTAGAGGCGACGGCGAAAATACGAACTGGTTTGCACCTCTGACCAGATCGCCAAATCGTTTTCAAGAAAGCGACCTAGTTCGCGGCTGAGCCATTGTTTCCCAACAGATTATGTGGATGCTTTATGAGGTAAGATATCACGCTCCTTTTATTTTCATGTACACGTTAACTCTCGCCATTCATTGCTTTGTTTTCGTGTACATGATAACTCTCGTCATTCATTGCTGCAAATAGGTAATGATCCAGACTTATCAAACTATATATAAAATTGATGATATGTAAATCGTTGGTTGAAAAATGTGGGTAAATGAGATTGGGAAGCTTGAGACTTGGATTCATCTCATGCTTTGCACAATAATACTGTATTCAAAAACGTCATGTTGGGAGATGACTATTTACGAGCTCGAACTCAACAAAGTAAATCACATTGATTTATCTGGAATACATGTTATACATGTTGTGATGTTGATGCTTATTCTCATAGATCACTAGAAAAACTTGGTTCGAGGTTTTCTTTGAACAACACATGGCTTTGTTGATTTTGTCCTCAAAATAAAAGGGACGGTCTTCACATTGTTAAACTAAATCATTGTACTCTTCGTCTATTCTTATGTAGGCACTTTATATTGTTATCGGTTTCATATGTTCATATCCTCCTCAAATTCTCATATATATGTTTTTCACATTTTCAACCGCATTATTGAGCCAAAAAAGAATAGATCCGTTGGAGTTTACATATCTTGATGTAATCATCTAATTGCAATAGCAAAATTAATTTCTCTCAAAATTTCCAATTAGAACCCTCATTTTTTCTTTTACCAAAATCAATAGCCATAATTATAGAGAAATCGGTTCTACCTTCCACATTAAGGATACCACTCTAATATCATTTCTTTGAATCTTGACTATTGGCGACAATGATGTTGTTTAAGGAATCAATCATACCCATTTAGTTTTTTCCTTCCATTTCTCTAATTTTGTTCCCAAACTAATTTATGGACGTGATGGTCGCGACCTTTTTTATAAACAAACTTCGATAAAAATATATACTTTGATCTGGATACCGTTGAATGACTAGGAATATCCATATGATAACTTCTTCATGTAGTGGATGTTCTAATTATCTAATCTAAGATGGCATGTTAGGTTTGACATGCAGAATATAAGGTGGAGGATCAATATATCTCTTGGTCGGAATCGACACATCTTCCTTCAATATCATGAGGTGTTACACATAGACTAATAGCATATGATCCAACTATATTAGTACTTGCTACATAAATGGTATAATTGAGGATGGAGGAGCTTAAAATAAAACCATCGCCATAAGACACCATAATATATATTTCAAATACTGAAGAGTTGAGATTTTAGATAATGACTTGAATGGAAATGTAAATCATACAAGTATACCATGACACTGATCATCAAGAACACCGTCAACTCCTGAAAATTGATGCCAACGCCATTTTCTAAGGTACCAGTACATAAAAGAAGAAGACATAATGAGAAACACAATTCAACAAAAAATTATCATGTGTCATTGGAACTGGTATACCAATCAAGACGACTATAAAATGCTATCAAGTATGTGAGCCCCACGTAATATGTATTGTGCAGCTCCATCTAGTTCCACACTACAACTCAATTGCGTAACTTTCGTATTTTTGGGTTAATGATCATTGCATTAGTAGTAAAACATCTAGCATGAGTTGTAAAATCTTGGATTAGAACCCAAGGCATGCATACAACCTAATTTTTAAAAGTATACAAAAATCTGACAAAGCTTACTTTTGGTCAGCGCTTGATCTATGAATGGACCTAAGACAATATTCATAGAAACGACACCCAACCTCAAGCAATACCTTCATTGTGAATGCAACAACTCCGTGCTTTACTATGATCATCTTCTTAGACCATAAATTTTCTCCCCCAAACCTTCATCTTTCTGGCCATCGTATTCCCGACCAACTACTTCTATATCTTTGGGACCTTAATTTCTACATCACAGGTCTAGAATTTTTTTAACGATCCTCGGTTTAAAAATGAAAAGTAAAATATAAACAAGTTTTTTGAAAATTGTCATGGAATTTAAAAGAGCAAGAACTTTGTCATGGCTATCAACTTGAAGTTGGTATTTACTGGACTTTTAACATTTCCCTTCCCAAGAATAAGGATATTTGAACCGAATCGTGTTCATCTTATAATTTTATTTTACAATGGAAAATTTGGTAGATATTATTTGGTTGAGGCGTTGAATGTTGAAGTTTGGTACTTCGTAACGACATGGACCACATGGTTGGACCTCACACATGTATGATTTGTCAGACACTATTATAACAAAAGGAATCCAAGATGTCGCACGTTCTTATATTTATTGGCATATTCCTCAAATTATGTTCCCCTCTTAATACATAGGTGACATGTTAACCAACTTATAGTCATACACCACGTCTTTCACACTATAACCGGTGCGAAACCACTTTATTTCTCTAACCCTTCACCACTTAATACATTGGACTTCTAGTACAATTGCATAGTATTAGAGAGTAAATTGTTATCTAATAAGCGTATTAGTATGTCCGATGGTCAAACTTACCCAAATTGGATTTAGCATTGACATCACAATAAACAATCACTTATTATAACAAAATTACCTGATGATGTGAATATTGCTCTTTTAACATTTATGACACCCAAGATATGAATTTCCCAGTGTGGGGATTATTATCAGTATGTACTTATCTGAGGTGGAGTCTACTTGCCATATTTATCCCATCTAACTTTTGTATGGTGGGACGCAACTTCCAATGAGTTCATCAATTATAATATCATATGTAGTAGTTGTTTTCTGGAATTGGATATACTCAAATGTCCGTGTATGATTTGTCGCTTTAAGGTACATTTACAATGTCCAGAAGTTTATCATATTTTAGTCAAGATTAGTAACTTTAAGTTCAGTTCCAAATGTTAGACAAATTATACTGCTTAAAGGTAACATTTGTTCATATTTTTACAGTCTGGTTGAATGTAGAGTATAATTTAATTTAATTTCTTTATATAACTGGGTTGAATTGCTTGTATTCACATATAAGGTCTTAAACTCTAATGCATTGTTCCATTGAAATTTAGTTTCTTATATAGACAGAAATTTATGTGACTTTGAAACTGAATACGGAAATCCAACAAAAACCTGAGTAGAGTGTTCATAGTTTTCGAGTTGTCTTGCATCCATAGAAAATGAAGAAGATTAGTAAAACACAATCTTTAAGTCTCAAAATACACCGACGTCCCTCTTTAATATCATGTTATTTAAAAAAAACACATATTTTTAAATTTATAGATATATACGGAAAATTTTGCAGATATTTGCAGAATGCCAGAATCGTAGAGAAATCTACAAATATTTGGAGCTTCTAGGCTACAAATTATTTGCAGAGTTTATGAAAACATTTGCAAAAAAAAAAAAAGGTCGCATGAAGAAGAATGTTCATCATAGAAACATGCGATTTTAATTTTTTGATAGAACGATTTTTTAGTTTTTATTTTATGGGAACTAAATATATGGGTGTAACTTAAATTAAGTCTTTTTTGGAAGTGTTTGATGTTGTAAAAAAGAGGCAGATCTTAAATTTCCCTGGAGGTTAAATATCTAAAATGGAATATATACCTGGAATTGCATTATTAAAGTCAGCTATCCTTTTCTATGACGGTCAGATTCAAGTGGGAACAAACAATAAGAACAAAATTTGAAAATTATCTTAATAAATATTAATTTTTAAGCATAT
Organism: Allium sativum; assembly: GCA_030737875.1. NCBI lineage: Eukaryota > Viridiplantae > Streptophyta > Magnoliopsida > Asparagales > Amaryllidaceae > Allium > Allium sativum. The sequence goes on along the minus strand of CM060918.1, from coordinate 606,967,492 downwards.
GAATTTAGAATTCATATTCCATATAACAGTAGCTGTAGATGGATCACATCTCTTCATGCAGAGTAATATTTTAATTGAAAAAAGGGGGAGTCCAAAATGGTTTAGTTTTACTCTCCCAGTCCAAACTAATAAGCTTTATTAAATACTAAAAAATAAAAATAGATCCTTAGACTTGGTTGGACTACCACATGACATATGTAAGGTAATTAACACCCTTTTAGGTCTACCTGTTTTTTCATTCGTCAAAACTATATATTTACTAATCTAAAACACCCTTTTAATCCCCTATTTTTGATGCTATATATACAATGTCTCAATTGATTAAAACATGTGAGTTAGGCCCGTGTATTTTTTTTCTTTATTATATCGATTTTTTTCTTCATTATATCATTTTTTTTAAAACCCTTTTTCACATTTTTTTTTTCCATTTTCTATGTAATTGTACCATCTAGGGCATCGACTTCATTAATCATTCACATATTGTATAAAAATAAACTCATTTTCATTTGTTGAAATGCATGTTTTGTTTGTGCATTCTATGTGCTGCATGCCATGTATTGGTTTGCACCTCTAAATATATGCTTGTTATACTTAAGTCGGTCATATTATTTTTTTTCCATTTTTAATAAATGCATATGAATTCATTTGCATTACATGTATGTTTCCCAGAAAAAGAAAAAAAGCAAACTATTTTGCGTTTTTCAATGTTTGCAATTTCTATATGCTGCATATTTTGAAATGCATATCGATTTGCTTTTTTCAGCAGTAGCTATAGTTGTTCTACAGGTATGTTTTCTTCTCAGATAGCTTCATATTTTACTATATTATAGTCTTTGAGTAATTTCTTCAATCTAATTATGACTTTTCAAAAAGGCTGGTTAGCTTGCATTTTTCCTGAGGGATAAACCTAATTTATATATTCTTTTGACACATACATTTATCTCATGTGCCTCCAAAAATAATTAAGAGTTGACTTTGTTCCTTTATTAGTTTTACTAGTCCATAACCAAATACCCAGTTTATTGTCAACTCATTTTGCCGATAAATTGTAATCAGAAATACCTAGACTATGATTCTTATATTTAATTATGTTTTGGTTGTCATTGATTACAGTAAGTGGAGAACCTGAAAGACTCTCTCTCATCGAAGTAGCTAGCTTGATCGAGACGTCAGCAAAAATTGGAACCGTAGCTCTTGATCTCCAAGGCAAATTAATGGATCAAATTGAGTGGCTTCCTTCATCACTTGGCAAATTAGTAGAAGTAACTGATCTTGATTTATCGGAAAATCGTATAATGGCACTACCACCTACAATTTGCAACCTAAAACTCTTAACAAAACTAGATATACATTCAAACCAACTCATAAACCTACCCGAATCTTTAGGCGACTTAACAAATTTAACCGATGTAGACCTACATGCAAATAAGCTACACTCCCTGCCAGAGTCAATAGGAAATCTCAGAAATGTTGTCAACCTAGATTTGAGTTCAAATAAACTGACATCTCTACCTGATACAATTGGAAATTTAAATCAGCTGAAATGTTTAAACGTTGAGACTAATGAGCTTGAAGAGATCCCCTATACTATTGGCTCCTGTACGTCACTTGTTGAGTTTAAATTAGACTTCAACCAGCTCAAAGCATTGCCTGAAGCAGTTGGTAAACTTGAATGTCTTGAAATTCTTACATTACACTATAACAGAATTAAGAGCTTGCCAACTACAATGGGTTCGTTGAGCAAGCTAAGGGAATTAGATGTCAGCTTCAATGAGCTTGAATCAATTCCTGAAAGCCTGTGTTTTGCCGTGAAACTTGTGAAGTTAGATGTTGGGAGAAATTTTGCTGATTTAAGGTCACTTCCCAGATCAATTGGGAATTTGGAAATGCTTGAAATTTTGGATATAAGTAGTAATCAGATTAGAGAATTGCCTCAATCGTTCAAGTGTTTAATGAATCTTCGAGTGTTTCTTGCTGATGAAACTCCTTTAGAGGTGCCACCAAGACAGATCGTTAAGCTTGGAGCTCAGGTGCTTATTTTTACATTATACTGTTGGTATTGCATTATTTACAACAATTTCTCACAACTGCTGGAATTAGCTTTTATAGCCTTAAATAGAAGTCCAGTAAGAACATATTCATCTACACATGCTCCCATGCATATACATGTTTATGGGTACACATATACATGTATACATTTGTGTGTATATGCGTATGTGTCATCTGTGTGCGTGTACGACATGGGGTACTAGTAGATGTTAGGATGTTTTCTTCCAACAGTATAAACATGTATCCTGATGTTTAACATTTTCTTGTTTTCCCAAGTTATATTATATCACAAAACACTTATCATTTAGCTTTATCGTCCAACCGAATAACAGATACAAGTATTTTCTTCTTAATAGGAAGTAGTTCAGTACATGGCTGATATATCTGCGGAGAGGGAAGATGTTCAGAGTAAAGAAAGGAAGGGATTTTGGTCATGGTTTTTCTCTTTATTACGTCCTCAATGTACAAAAGGCAACTCGAAAATAAGTGTTCTAAACGTCCCAACTGAATAGTGCAGGTACCAAATCATTTGGTGGTTCTTCATTTCGAATTCAATATTTTGTAACTGTATGTACATTACTTGGGGTGTGTGTGTGTATGTGTTTTTTTTTTTTTTTTTTTTTTTTTTTTTTTTTTTTACTTCGGCTTAAGCATTACAAAGTATGTAATGTAGCTGGGTTGATTTTTATGTTTTGTATAAGTTGTAAATATGTTGCTATTAAGATGTAACAATAAAGGAAAAATCTTTTTCGCAGTTATGTTATTTTCAACTGTTCATGTGTATTACAAAACTGGAATTGTTAAAGGATGTGGATAAAAGAAAGGGATTTGAAGGAATAAGTAAGAAAATCTTCTAACATGTTAGCCATATTTTATATAGAAATGTCACTTCTTTTCCCGCTATCGGTTCTCTCTCTACTTGGATTGAAACTCATTTAAAAACGTAATATTTTTAAAACTCCTAAAAAAAATATGAACCTGGAATAGAAGCACAAATACCGACCGGATCATATAGTTTGTGTAGTTTGGAGGAGGTTTGGATAGTAGCTTGAGATTGAGACGAGCTCTGTCCTACGTCATAACTACATTTTAACTAGAGGATTATGATTTGGGTTATATGGAAGTTGAGATGGAAGAAGAAAATGTTCAGAGGGAAGAGGGAAGAGGGAAGAACAATAGAAAAAAGGATGAAGAATTGATTATATAGGAAGGTGGATTCAGTAATTTCAGATGTGTCAATTGATACTTTTTGATGAGTACAGCGCAATTTCTGCATCCTGTGTCCTAAACTATTTTCAAATATCAAATATACGCATCTGCAGAAAAAGGCGAATATCAGATAATAATCCACTAAAAATCGATAAATTTAGAAATTTAAATAGGAAATTTTAGTTTAATATAATTTTTTCAATGTCATGTGGTAAAAATAAACAAGTATAATTATAATCAGTAGTTTTGAGCAGCTAAATTTCATTAAATGCATATCATATAAACTATTAAGTTAATAAAACAATAAATAAATATATTTCATTGTATTAAGATGCATATAATTTAAACCAAGATTTAAGGTTTTGATTGAACCACCGAGATCATGGTCCCTTCTGTTTAGGTTTCAATGGAGGTTGGAACAAAATCAAATCAAAATTCCGATTCTACCAAAAAACGAAAAAAAAAAAAAAAAAAAACTATTGAACTTCAAATATAAAGAAAAAATGTCTAAAAAAGAACTGATCTGAATTTCAAAAATAAGAAAATTAAAATCTAAAATTTTAACTTAGAAAACATAAGAATTCAGAAAATATTTGAATGATGTAAATGAAAAAGTTGAAAATGAAGTAATAGATATACATTTTTCAGTGTTATAAATATTTATAATTAATCAGCATTGTTCGTGTATATCTTATTTTTCAATTAGGTTTAAATTATATGTTTTGTTTCAATAAATTAAACAAGTATATGTGTAAACATATGAAGAATAAATAACGATACTAGAAACTGAAATTGAAACTAGAAATTTTGAAAATTATGAAAAGATCGAAACTAGATTTCAAACCTTGATTTAAACTATAATATTTGACAAAATGGAATAGATAATTTTTGAATGTAAATGTTTCCGTAGCTGCATGTGTGTTTGTGAGGGGTGACTTGTAAAACTTATGTGGGTATCAGTATATAATCATATATTGTTTTGAGGATGAATAACGTGTTCAAATTTTTTTTTACCTAAAATAAAATCTGGCTCTTTCGATTGGACTGTCTGGAAACGTCATTGTAAAGAATGGATTATTTTATCCTTTGATGCTTTGACAATGGCATATATATAGCTCAGTAAGATATATATATGAGTGAGCAGTGAGCACTTGGCATTATAAACTTGAGAATTGCATTATTAAAGTCAGCTATCCTTTTCTAGGACAGGCAGATTCAAGTGGGAGGGAGTGATAAGAACAAAAGATGATGATGAATGTGATCTTGTATTCATTGTTTAAGAATATGGGTTTATAAATCTTGGTATTTTAGATGGACCATGTTACAGTAGATGGCGATGGATTATATTTTTTTTTTCTTTATTTGCCGGCGAATCTTCTGGTCACAGCAGCAGATTACATCCCAAAATAGGTTACTATTCATCATCCAGTTCAAGATTTTAGACCTCCGTAGTTTTATCCTTTTTTTATTGGGAATTGTTAAAGGGACTCCATATTTGGTTAAGGGGAGGTTAATTTTAAGGGAACTCCAGCATAAAAAAAAATTGTTAAGGGGGGTCTGCTTTATTTTTAAAAAAAAAGAAAAAGAGACCTAACTACCCCTAGCTCGTCACTTTTGTTAGACCCTAACTAACTAAATTCAACGCAAGTAATAAATGTTCGAATTAATAAAAATCTCAATTACACAAATTTGATACAGCGTATTAGTTCAAAGTTTTCGTTCTTCATTTATTCTAAATTAACCATACCAATTTCAATATAAAATTACAATTAATTATCTAATCCGGTGCCTTCCGATCATCCGAAAAAAATTTGTGTCTCCATCACATTAATTATATCCATTTTTTATTTTTATGTGCAACATTAAATTGCAAGCATTAATTGAAGTTTATGTTTTATATTAATGAGGATTATAGGGGTTAATATCGGAATTTTAATTTATATGTTTAAGGGGAGGCTAATCTATTTTGTCCTCCCCATAACAATTATATAACAAATAAAAATTGGTCCTCCCCTTAACCAAATGTCGAGTCCCTTTAACAATCCCCTTTTTATTTTGTGTTTTCGTTCAAAAACATGGTTACAACGGCCACATATATTTTTGATAAACGATTAATTTAAAAAATGAAACAAAGGTATAAATAGAAACACAAATTTATGTTGTTTTCCTTTAAAGAAAGGAAAAAAAAAATCAAATTAATTGTTATGGTTTGTGATATTCATCACATGGATATTAAATTGAAGTTATTGGAAGTTACAGGATTTTAGGATATGTTGACCGAGTTTTATGGATTTGTTGAGATATTTCAGGAAAAGTTTTATTTTAAACAAGTTTTAAGGAGTATTTATTGTTGATATATTTTAGGGTCCAGTTAGGTTTAGATCTAGTCCTTCTATTTGCCTATACAAGTATCTCATTAGGGAGATATTTACTTGTAACGGAAGGAAAGGAAAAATTAAAAAACTTGTTTTTTGGGATGGAGATAAATTCTCAATTATTATTTTAGGCTTTCATTGTAATAATTTGGTGGATTAATAAAGGTTTGTTTGGTGTAATTTGTTTGTTATTGTTATCTTCTTCCCTTTTTCAAACTCTAATTGCGCAGTGATCTTGCGGAAACCCTAACATTAATCTCCGCTTCGTCCCTGCTTTGTTATAGTAATGACTTCAAATATTAAAAATGAAGCCAAACCGGTTTATTATCGTTTGGAGAAGTAGGAATAATTTTTTGGACTTGGCCAGATTATCATATTTCCCACATAGACGGTAATTCACAACACATTTTAAATGCATCAATACGACTATTTGTTTTGTTTTTTTATGGCGTTGTTATTTATTAAGCAATTTCATGTTTCAATCTAGCTTCTAATTTATCTCGTTGACTTATTTTCTCTGTAAATAGTTACCGAGAAATGCTAAGCATACTCTCCTTTAGGGAGAGTATGCTTATACTTGCCACCTGATTGGTGGAAATGGGTTGACATCAATAATTAGCTTTGTATGAATTAATAAATGCCAACCCATTTCCACCAATCAGGTAGCAAGTATAAGTTCACTCTCCCTAAGGGAGAGTGTGCTTAGCATTTATCATGTTTCTTAAAAGTTTGTGATTCTTACATTTTTATTTCGTTTCGACTTTGTAATACACACACATAAATGGCTACTTTATCAAATTCAGCGAAACACAAAATGTTAATATATTGGAAAACGTGAAGAATTTTGGACTTAAATAATTTAATGAAGAGAAAAATATAATCATCGCCAGAAGATACCATAATATATGTCTCGAATAATGAGTTTTTAAGGTTTTGACCTGAATGGGAATGTAAATCATACAAATACAGCAGGAATTTGATCATTAAGAACACTGTATGACTCTTGAAAATTGAGGCCAACGTCACTTTCCAAGGTACCAAAAGCAACCATATGAGAAAGAAGAAGTAACAAGAAACATGGTCGAACAAAAAACTTAGGTAGTGTTTGGTTTACATTTTAGGTTTTGAATTTTCATCCATATAAAAATATACACGATGTACATGTATTAACGATCAATTTAGAAAACAAATTTTACATATAAAATGTTAGACCAAAAAAGACACTAACACCCAAATGCAGAACACAGATCACAGAAAAGCAGAAAATGCAGTAAAAATGAGGAACACACGATATTTTATAGTGGTTCAGCTAAAACTAAGCCTACGTTCACTTTATAATTCCTTAAATCCTAAGAAATTACAACTACAATGCTGTCTCACAATCCGTAAGATCCGTTTTCATACAAAATCCTCGTATTTCAGTGAAGAGGAGGAGGGAAGAGAATGATTTTATGCACGAAATCCTCGTGTTAAAATGAGTTGAGTTGTTCTTTAGCACACGAAGTCCTCGTGTTGTTAATGGTGGAAGCCGTGAAGAAGAATGGCCAAAAGTAATTTGGAAATCCTCCAAATGGTGTATTTATAGTTGTAGCAAAGCTTCTGTGAGGACCGGTTCGTGACAGGGCACGTGGCTAGCAATCCGAGAAAGTAGGAGCATGAATAGCCTTGAGAACATGTCAAAACAAGCTGTGTAAGAGCAGGTCCAGGCGTCGGTTCGTGATAAGCCTCCACGAGCCGGGGGTCTTCACAAGTGGAAGGAGAGGGCGATCCGATGAGGGGCGAGCAGAGTTGACGAGCCGGGTTCCTGCTCACGAGTCGAGGTGGATCCCACGAGCCAAGGTGGGTCCCACGAGCCGATCCATATTCTAAACTTTCTGATGTTTCGTCACTTCATCCAAGCGATTGTCAGATTACACCAGTTTACGGAAACGGGCATAACTTCCAAACCGTAAGTCCGATTGAGCCAAACGAAAGCTCAACCTGAAGCTTATTTAGAGAGCTACAGGTTTTGCAGTGCAAAGCATTGTAATTGCTGTTTTCGGGCCTAAAATAGGTCGTATGATAGGAGTTTCGGGCTATTCTTTGTTTGTGATGCGATTTCGGTCAAACTGCTTCATGTCTGCTAACAACGTTTTCAGTGCCTGCGCATGCTGTTATCCAGATACTTCATGTGTGACAGCTTTTACTAAAAAGTGTGTCAACAAGTTTCCCCTAAGAACATATCTTACTGGTTGAAGGAAGATGTGTTCTGGATAATCCAGGAAAACTATAAGCCATAGAAATCCGACAACGCCATGATCTCGCCGGGTCTGCGAGCTACAAATAAAATCCATATCTGTAAAGGGATAAAGGTAAAACAAATATGCCAAATCCTGACAGTATTATTCAAACTTTCCGAGCATAAACCATGTTTCGACGTCTAATGAGCATAAACCATACTCAAGAGACGTTTGAGTCATCCTGCCAAATCCTGGCAAGGGCTAAACTTTCTAGGCATAATCCATACCTAGAAGTTCAAACCGAGTATAATCCATACCCAATTTCCTTTGTCACATCCTGACAAGACCATTTGCCATTCCTAAGTATAATCCATACTTAGGAGTCCAAAGTGAGTATAAACCATACTCAGTCCTGAAATAGAGTCATCATGCCAAATCCTGGCAGGGGCCAAACTTTCTAGGCATAATCCATACCTAGAAGTTCAAACCGAGTATAATCCATACCCGATTTCTTTTGTCACATCCTGACAAGACCATTTGTCATTCCTAAGTATAATCCATACTTAGGATTACAAAGTGAGTAGAAACCATACTCAGTACTGAAATAGAGTCAAGCTTGCAACAACCTGACAAGATAGTTCATCCCCAGGCATAATCCATACGTAGAGTTCCATAATAAGTATAAGCCATACTTTGCCGAGATTGAGAATCTTGCCACATCCTGACAAGATACTTAAATTCACCAAACACAATCCATGCTTGGGAAATTCTTCCTTATTCAATTCAAGATGCAAAACCGATTCAAACCCTGATGGGTTTGTCATCAGTCCAGAGCATGCTTTGGGGCTACATCCTAACCCCGTACGTGTGCACTCCGATTCAACCAATCGGAAAACCTAATAAAAGCAAAAACAAATCTTAAAGCCTAAGAAATGCAGAAAAGGAAAGCTGATCTCATCCAGATCAGTTAATGATGATTCCGCGAGAGCTCGATTCAGGACCATTCCCTCTTCGGGGAGCAGGTGGTGGCAGCGCAGGTGTAGGCACTGTTGGTTGTTTTACGTACTCGGGTAGCTCTCCATGTCTAACCCGTTCCTCAATCAGATCACGAAGATGTCTGCACTCATTCGTGTCATGACCATCCATGTCATGAAATATGCAATGTCTTCCAGAATCACGTTCTCTTTGCGATGGCTCCCTCCTGGGAGGCTTTGGATAAGAGATAGCACCGTTTGTGTCAATGTAAATGTCAGATAGCAAAGCATTGAGCTCGGTATAATTTTCATATCTGGGCCTTCTCCGGGACTGAGTGTTGCGATCATTCTTGATGGCGATTTTTCCTTTGCCATTTCCAGAATCAGATGGTTCTCCATCTTTGAGCATGTTGACATCGAGAACTTTCTTCTCGGAGGTTGCATCTTCTTCCCACAGAAATCTATCTGCTTCAAGGTAGAATTCGCCGAGATTTCGAGGTGGGTCTCGGTACAAAGATTTTTTGAATTTCGTGTTATCCAATACACCGGATACCGCTGCCATCAGTACCATCGATGGTTCAGGGCGATCAACTGATGCTGCTGCAATGTTGAATCTTTCCAGAAATGAACGCAGAGTTTCTCTGGGCCTCTGCTTAATTGTAGTGAGAGACATTACGTTCTTGGGTTGAGCGATATGGACCTGAAATTGTTCAAGAAAGCGAGCTACCAACATATTCCAGTTGTTGATTGATTCAGATTCCAGCTGCCGAATCCACGTAGCAGCTATGTCAGTCAAGAAAATAGGAAAGCATTTAGTCATGACGTTTTCCGACGCCGATTGTACTTCCATATGCCGCTTATAGCGCATCAGGTGCACGGTAGGATCTGTCCTACCATTGTAAGGCTCCAGTTGTGGAAGTTTGAAATCCAGGGGATTGCGGGAATTCCTGATTTTTTGAGTGAATGGATTGTGATTGACGTCATCCACGTCATTCTGATAAGTGCGGCCTCTCGAGGGCGTTCAATCAGTTTTGCTAGTCGATTCCCTTCAAAAAGTTGCTGCAGATTGCCAAGATCAGAGCTGGTGCCCCCAGCGTGCAGTGCAGGACGAGCAGGAAGCTGGTGAGCTGCTGGGAGCGAGTCGCGGAGATCGGCTCGTGAGCCTGGGTCATGAAGGCCTGCTCGTGGATACAGGTTGTGAGGACATGCAGCTCATGAGCCAGGGTCGTGGAGATGGGCGGTTTGTGCGCTAGGGTGGTCGATTCGTGAGGCAGGAGGGGCGAGCTGTCCGGGTTGTTCGAGTGGTCACGAACCGGGTCTCCGTCCAGGGGTGCATCACGAGCCACTCCTGGTTCTGCGTCACGAGCCGTGCCTTGTTGAGTGGAAGCTTGTATTCTGACACCCATCCGATCCAGAGCTGAAGAAGGTTGATCCTGACCAATTCTAAGAGTGAGGGGGTTGCCCCCGAGTCCATCAATAACGTGGATCATGCCCGATCCGATTTGGTGAAGTGGCGCTTCGGTAGCTTCTTTTCCAGTGGCTTGAACGTTGATCAGCCTTCCATCCATCCGAGCGAAGAATCTATCGATCATCTCCTGTTGCTTTGCTATCTGAGCTCTCATTTCAGTGAGAACGCCGTCCATCTCGGCTCTGGTCAAGTATGCAGAAGTTCCTCCATGAGAGGATGTCTCAACGCTTACCTCGTTCCATGCGCCTTCAGCGTCAACATCCTCAGCATGAGTGGAAGTTCCAGTTTTCGACCTTTTGACCATTGATCCAAAAGCCAAATAATCCAAGCTAGAAGGTGAAGTTGTCGTGTGCCCCCCTTCCTGGCGCGCCAAAACGTTAGACCGAAAACGACACTAACACCCAAATGCAGATCACAGAAAAGCAGAAAAACAGTAAAACTGGGGAACACACGATATTTTATAGTGGTTCAGCTAAAACTAAGCCTACATCCACTTTATGATTCCTTAAATCCTAAGAAATTACAGCTACAATGCTGTCTCACAATCTGTGAGATTCGTTTTCATACAAAATCCTCGTATTTCAGTGAAGAGGAGGAGAGAAGAGAATGATTTTATGCACGAAATTCTAGTGTTAAACTGAGTTGAGTTGGCCTTCTTTAGCACACAAAGTCCTCGTGTTGTTAATGGTGGAAGCCGTGAAGAAGAATGGCCAAAAGTACTTTGAAAATCCTCCAAATGGTGTATTTATAGCTGTAGGAGAGCTTCTGGGAGGACCGGTTCGTGACAGGGCACATGGCTAGCAATCCGAGAAAGTAGGAGCATGAGTAGCCTTGAGAACAGGTCAAAACAAGCTGCGCAGGAGCAGGTTCAGGCGTCGGTTCGTGATATGCCTCCACGAGCAGAGGAGGGTCATGATAGAGTGAGTCGTGGCATGAGGGGTACCACGAGCGGGTCGTGATTAATGGGAACACCACGAGCCGGGGGGATCTTCACAAGTGGAAGGAGAGGGCGATCCAATGAGGGACGAGCAGAGTTGACGAGTCGTGTTCCTGCTCAGGAGTCGAGGTGGATCCTATGAGCCAAGGTGGGTCCCACGAGTCGATCCATATTCTGAACTTTCTGATGTTTCATCATTTCATCCAAGCGATCGCCAGATTACACCAGTTTACGGAAACGGACATAACTTCCAAACTGTAAGTCCGATTGAGCCAAACGAAAGCTCAACCTGAAGCTAATTCATAGAGCTACAGGTTTTATAGTGCAAAGCATCGTAATTGCTGTTTTCGTTCCCAAAATAGGTTGTATGACAGGAGCTTCGGACAATTCTTTGTTTGTGATGCGATTTCGGTCAAACTGCTTTATGTCTGCTGACGATGTTTTCAGTGCCTGCGCATGCTGTTATCCATATATTTCATGTGTGACAGCTTTTACCAAAAAGTGTGTCAACAAGTTTGCCCCCCAGAACATATCTTGCTGGTTGAAGGAAGATGTGCTCTGGATAATCCAGGAAATCTATAAGCCATAGAAATACGACAACGCCATGATCTCGTCGGGTCTGCCATCTACAAATATAATCCATATCTGTAAAGGGATAAAGGTTAAACAAATGTGCCAAATCCTGACAGTATTATTCAAACTTTCCGAGCATAAACCATGTTTCGACGTCTAATGAGCATAAACTATACTCAAGAGACGTTTGAGTCATCCTGCCAAATCCTGGCAAGGGCCAAACTTTCTAGGCATAATTCATACCTAGAAGTTCAAACCGAGTATAATCCATACTCGATTTCATTTGTCACATCCTGACAAGACCATTTGACATTCCTAAGTATAATCCATACTTAGGAGTCCAAAGTGAGTATAAACCATACTCAGTCCTGAAATAGAGTCATCCTGCCAAATGCTGGCAGGGGCCAAACTTTCTAGGCATAATCCATACCTAGAAGTTCAGACCGAGTATAATCCATACCCGATTTCTTTTGTCACATCCTGACAAGACCATTTGCCGTTCCTAAGTATAATCCATACTTAGGATTCCAAAATGAGTAGAAACCATACTCAGTCCTGAAATAGAGTCACGCTTGCCACAGCCTGACAAGATAGTCCATCCCTATGCATAATCCATACCTAGAGTTCCGTAATAAGTATAAGCCATAATTTGCCGAGATTGAGAATCTTGCCACATCCTGACAAGATACTTAAATTCACCAAACACAATCCATGCTTGGGAAATCCTTCCTTATTCAATTCAAGATGCAAAACCGAATCAAACCCTGATTGGTTTGTCATCAGCCCAGAGCACGCTTTGGGGCTACATCCTAACCCCGTACGTGTGCACTCCGATTCAACCAATCGGAAAACCCAATAAAAGCAAAAACTAATCTTTTAGCCTAAGAAATGCAGAAAAGGAAAGCTGATCTCATCCAGATCAGTTAATGATGATCCTGCGAGAGCTCGATCCAGGACCATTCCCTCTTTGGGGAGCAGGTGGTGGCAGCGCAGGCGCAGGCGCTATTGGTTGTTTTACGTACTCGGGTAGCTCTCCACGTCTAACCCGTTCCTCAATCAGATCATGAAGATGTCTGCACTCATTCATGTCATGACCAACCATGTCATGAAATATGCAATGTCTTCCAGAATCACGTTCTCTTTGCGATGGCTCCCTCCTGGGAGGCTTTGGATAGGAGATAGCACAGTTTGTTTCCATGTAAATGGCAAATAGCGAAGCATTGAGCTCAGTATAATTTTCATATCTGGGCCCTCTCCGAGGATGAGTGTTGTCGTCATTCTTGACGGCGGCTTTTCCTTTGCCATTTCCAGAATCAGATGTTTATCCGTCTTTGAGCATGTTAACATCGAGAACATTCTTCTCGGAGGTTGCATCTTCTTCCCGCAGAAATCTATCTGCTTCAAGGTAGAATTCACCGAGATTTCGAGGTGGGTCTCGGTACAAATATTTTTTTAATTCCGTGTTATCCAAGACACCGGATACCACTGCCATCAGTACCATCGACGGTTCAGGGCGATCAACTGATGTTGCTGCAATGTTGAATCTTTCCAGAAATGAACGCAGAGTTTCTCTTGGCCTCTGCTTAATTGTAGTGAGAGACATTACGTTCTTGGGTCGAGCGATGTAGACCCGAAATTGTTCAAGAAAGCGAGCTACCAACATATTCCAGCTGTTGATTGATTCAGATTCGAGCTGCCGAATCCACATAGCAGCTATCAGTCAAGAAGAGAGGAAAGCATTTAGCCATGATGTTTTCCGATGCCGATTGTACTTCCATATGACGCTTGTAGCACATCAGGTGCACGGTAGGATCTGTCCTGCCATTGTAAGGCTCCAGTTGTGGAAGTTTGAAATCCGGGGGATTGCGGGAATTCCTGATTTCCTAAGTGAATGGATTGTGATTAACGTCATCCACGTCATTCTGATAAGTGAGGCCTCTCGAGAGGCGTTCAATCAGTTCTGCTAGTCGATTCCCTTCAAAAAGTTGCTGCAGATTGCCAAGATCAGAGCTGGTGCCCCCAACGTGGAGTGCAGGACGAGCAGGAAGCTGGTGAGCTGTTGGGAGCAAGTCGTGAGAGATCGGATCGTGAGCCCGGGTCGTGAAGGCCTGCTCGTGGATCTAGGTCGTGAGGACATGCAGCTCTTGAGCCAGGGTCGTGGAGATGTGCGGTTCGTGCGCTAGGGTGGTCGGTTCGTGAGGCAGGAGGGGCGAGCTGTCTGACTCGCTGGAGTGGGTCACGAACCGGGTCTCCGTCCAGGGGTGCATCACGAGCCACTCCTGGTTCTGCGTCATGAGCCGTTCCTTATTGAGTGGAAGCTTGTATTCTGACACCCATCTGATCCAGAGCTGAAGAAGGTTGATCCTGACCATTTCCAAGAGTGAGGGGATTGTCCTCGAGTCCATCAGTAACGTGGATCGTGCCTGATTTGGTGGAGTGGCGTTTCGGTAGCTTCGTTTCCAGTACCTTGAACGTTGCTCGGCCTTCCATCCATCTGAGCGAAGAATCTATCGATCATCTCTTGTTGCTTTGCCATCTGAGCTCTCAGTTCAGTGAGAACGCCGTCCATCTCGCCTCTGGTCAAGTACGCAGAAGGACCTCCGATGCCTCTAGGCTTCCCTCGTTCCATGCGCCTTCAACGTCAACATCCTCAGCATGAGTGGAAGTTCCAGTTTTCTTCCTTTTGACCATTGATCTAAAAGCCAAATAATCCAAGCTAGAAGGTGAAGTTTTCGTGTGCCCCATTCCTGGCGTGCCAAAATTTTAGACCAAAAGAACGACACTAACACCTAAATGCAGATCATAGATCACAGAAAAGCAGAAAAAACAATAAAATTGGAACACAGGATATTTTATAGTTGTTCGGCTCAAACCAAGCCTACGTCCGCTTTATAATTCCTTCAATCCTAAGAAATTACAGCTACAATGATGTCTCACAATCCGTGAGATCCGTTTTCATACAAAATCCTCGTATTTCAGTGAAGAGGAGGAGAGAAGTGAATAATTTTATGCACGAAATCCTCATGTTAAACTGAGCTGAGTTGGCCTTCTTTAGCACACGAAGTCCTCGTGTTGTTAATGGTGGAAGCCGTGAAGAAGAATGGCCAAAAGTCCTTTGAAAATCCTCCAAATGGTGTATTTATAGTAGTGGGAGAGCTTCTGAGAGGACCGGTTCATGACAGGGCACATGGCTAGCGATCCAGGAAAGTAGGAGCATGAATAGCCTTGAGAACAGGTCAAAACAAGCTGCGTAGGAGCAGGTTCAGGTGTCGGTTCGTGATAAGCCTCCACGAGCCGAGTAGGGTCGTGATGGAGTGAGTTATGGCATAGGGGGGTACCACGAGCGGGTCATGATTGATGGGAACACCACGAGCCGGGGGGTCTTCACAAGTGGAAGGAGAGGGCGATCCGATGAGGGGCGAGCAGAGTTGACGAGCCGGGTTCCTGCTCACGATTCGAGGTGGATCCCACGAGCCAAGGTGTGTTCCATGAGCCGATCCATATTCTAAACTTTCTGATGTTTCGTCACTTCATCCAAGCGATTGCCAGATTACACCAGTTTATGGAAACGGGCATAACTTCCAAACCGTAAGTCTGATTGAGACAAATGAAAGCTCAACCTGAAGCTTATTCAAGAGCTACAAGTTTTACAGTGCGAAGCATCGTAATTTCTGTTTTAAGGCCCAAAATAGGTTGTATGACAGGAGCTTCGGGCAATTCTTTGTTTGTGATGCGATTTCGGTCAAACTGCTTCATGTCTGCTGACGAAGTTTTCAGTGCCTGCGCATGCTGTTATCTAGATATTTCATGTGTGACAGCTTTGACCAAAAAGTGTGTCAACAAGTTTGCCCCCCAAAACATATCTTACTGGTTGAAGGAAGATGTGTTCTGGATAATCCAGGAAATCTATAAGCCATAGAAATCCGACAGTGCCATGATCTCGCCGGGTCTGCCAGCTACAAATATAATCCATGTCTGTATAGGGATAAAGGTAAAACAAATGTGCTAAATCCTAACAGTATTATTCACATTTTCCAAGCGTAAACCATGTTTCAACGTCGCATAAACCATACTCAAGAGACGTTTGAGTCATCCTGCCAAATCCTGGCAAGGGCCAAACTTTCTAGACATAATCCATACCTAGAAGTTCAAACCGAGTATAATCCATACCCGATTTCCTTTGTCACATCCTGACAAGACCTTTTGTCATTCCTAAGTATAATCCATACTTAGGAGTCCAAAGTGAGTATAAACCATACTCAGTCCTAAAATAGAGTCATCCTACAAAATGCTGGCAGGGGCCAAACTTTCTAGGCATAATCCATACTTATAAGTTCAAACCGAGTATAATCCATACCCAATTTCTTTTGTCACATCCTGACAAGACCATTTGTCGTTCCTAAGTATACTCCATACTTAGGATTCCAAAGTGAGTAGAAACCATACTCAGTCCTGAAATAAAGTCACGCTTGCCACAGCCTGACAAGATTGTTCATCCCTAGGCATAATCCATACCTAGAGTTCCATAATAAGTATAAGCCATACTTTGCTGAGATTGAGAATCTTGCCACATCCTGTCAAGATACTTAAATTCACCAAACACAATCCATGCTTGGGAAATCCTTCCTTATTCAATTCAAGATGCAAAACCGAATCAAACCCTGATTGGTTTGTCCTCAGTCCAGAGCACGCTTTGGGGCCGATTCCTAACCCCATATGTGTGCACTCCGATTCAACCAATCGGAAAACCGAATAAAAGCAAAAACAAATCTTAAAGCCTAAGAAATGCAGAAAAGGAAAGCTGATCTCATCTAGATCAGTTATTGATGATCCCGCGAGAGCTCGATCCAGGACCATTCCCTCTCCGGGGAGCAGGTGGTGGCAGCGCAGGTGTAGACGTTGTTGGTTATTTTACGTACTCGAGTAGCTCTCCATGTCTAACACGTTCCTCAATCAGATCAAGAATATGTCTACACTCATTCGTGTCATGACCATCCATGTCATGAAATATGCATTGTCTTCCAGAATCACGTTCTCTTTGCGATGGCTCCCTCCTGGGAGGCTTTAAATAGGAGACAACACTGTTTGTGTCCATTTAAATGTCAGATAGCGAAGCATTGAGCTCGGTATAATTTTCATATCTGGGCCGTCTCCAGGGCTAAGTGTTGAGGTCATTCTTGACGGCGACTTTTCCTTTGCCATTTCCAGAATCAGATAATTCTTCGTCTTTGAACATGTTGACATTGAGAACTTTCTTCTCGGAGGTTGCATCTTCTTCCCGCAGAAATCTATCTGCTTCAAGGTAGAATTCGCCGAGATTTCGAGGTGGGTCTCGGTACAAAGATTTTTTGAATTCCGTGTTATCCAAGACACCGGATACCGCTGCCATCAGTACCATTGACGGTTTAGGGCAATCAAATGATGATGATGCAATGTTGAATCTTTTCAAAAATGAACGCAGAGTTTCTCTAGGCTTCTGCTTAATTATAGTGAAAGACATTATGTTCTTGGGTCAAGCGATATGGACCCGAAACTGTTCAAGAAAGCGAGATACCAACATATTCCAGCTGTTGATTGATTCAGATTCCAGATGCAAAATCCACATAGCAGCTATGTCAGTTAAGAAGATAGGAAAGCATTTAGCCATGACGTTTTCCGACGCCGATTGTACTTCCATATGCCGCTTGTAGCGCATCAGGTGCACGGTAGGATCTGTCCTGCCGTTGTAAGGCTCCAGTTGTGGAAGTTTGAAATCCGGGGGATTGCGGGAATTCCTGATTTCCTGAGTGAAAGGATTGTGATTGACATCATCCACGTCATTTTAATAAGTGCGGCCTCTTGAGAGGCGTTTGATCAGTTATGCTAGCCGATTCCCTTCAAAAAGTTGCTGCAGATTGCCAAGATCAGAGCTGGTGCCCCCAACGTGGAGTGTAGGACGAGCAGGAAGCTGGTGAGCTGCAGGGAGTGAGTCACAAGAGATCGGCTCGTGAGCCCGGGTTATGAAGGTTTACTCATGGATCCGGGTCGTGAGGACATGCACCTCGTGAGCCAAGGTCGTGGAGATGTGCGGTTTGTGCGCTAGGGTGGTCGGTTCGTGAGGCAGGAGGGACGAGCTGTCCGAGTCGTTGGAGTGGGTCACGAACCGGGTCTCCGTCCAGGGGTGCATCACAAGCCACTCCTGGTTTTGCGTCACGAGCCATGCCTTGTTGAGTGGAAGCTTGTATTCTGACACCCATCTGATCCAGAGCTGAAGAAGGTTGATCCTGACCATTTCCAAGAGTGAGGGGGTTGCCCCCGAGTCCATCAGTAACGTGGATCGTGCCCGATCCGATTTGGTGGAGTGGCGCTTCGGTAGCTTCGTTTCCAGTGGCTTGAACGTTGCTCGGTCTTCCATCCATCTGAGCGAAGAATCTATCGATTATCTCCTGTTGCTTTGCCATCTGAGCTCTCAGTTCAGTGAGAACGCCGTCCATCTCGTCTCTGGTCAAGTACGCAGAAGGACCTCCATGAGAGGATGCCTCCAGGCTTCCATCGTTCCATGCTCCTTCAGCGTCAACATCCTCAGTATGAGTGGAAGTTCCAGTTTTCTTCCTTTTGACCATTGATCCAAAAGCCAAATAATCCAAGCTAGAAGGCGAAGTTGTCGTGTGCCCCGTTCCTGGCGCGCCAAAATGTTAGACCAAAAAACGACACTAACACTGAAATGCAGATCACAGAAAAGCAAAAAAAGTAGTAAAAATGGGGAACACACGATATTTTATAGTGGTTCGGCTCAAACCAAGCCTACATCCACTTTATAATTCCTTCAATCCTAAGAAATTACAGCTACAATGCTGTCTCACAATCGGCGAGATCCATTTTCATACAAAATCCTCGTATTTTAGTGAAAAGGAGGAGAGAAGAGAATGATTTTATGCACGAAATCCTCGTGTTAAATTGAGTTGAGTTGGCCTTCATTAGCACATGAAGTCCTCGTGTTGTTAATGGTGGAAGCTATGAAGAAGAATGGCCAAAAGTCCTTTGAAAATCCTCCAAATGGTGTATTTATAGTTGTAGGAGAGCTTCTTGGAGGCCCAGTTCGTGACAGGGCACGTGGCTAGCGATCCGGGAAAGTAGGAGCATGAATAGCCTTGAGAACATGTCAAAACAAGCTGCATAGGCGCAGGTCGAGGCGTCGGTTCGTGATAAGCCTCCACAAGCTGAGGAGGGTCGTGATGGAATGAGTCATGGCATAGGGGGTTACCACGAGCCGTAGGGTATTCACAAGTGGAAGTAGAGGGAGATCCAAAGAAGGACGAGCAGAGTTGACGAGTCGGGTTCCTGCTCATGAGTCGAGGTGGATCCCACGAGCCAAGGTGGGTCCCACGAGCCGATCCATATTCTGAACTTTCTGATGTTTCATCACTTCATCCAAGCGATTGCTAGATTACACCAGTTTACGGAAACGGGCATAACTTCTAAACAATAAGTCCAATTGAGCCAAACGAAAGCTCAACCTGAAGCTTATTCATAGAGCTACAAGTTTTTTAGTGCAAAGCATCGTAATTGCTGTTTTCATTCCCAAAATAGGTTGTATGATAGGAGTTTCAGGCCATTCTTTGTTTGTGATGCGATTTCGGTCAAACTGCTTCATGTCTGCTAACAACGTTTTCAGTGCCTGCGCATGCTGTTATCCAGATATTTCATGTGTGACAGCTTTTACTAAAAAGTGTGTCAACAAGTTTCCACTAAGAACATATCTTACTGGTTGAAGGAAGATGTGTTCTGGATAATCCAGGAAATCTATAAGCCATAGAAATCCGACAACGCCATGATCTCGCCGGGTCTGCGAGCTACAAATAAAATCCATATCTGTAAAGGGATAAAGGTAAAACAAATGTGCCAAATCCTGATAGTATTATTCAAACTTTCCGAGCATAAACCATGTTTCGACGTCAAATGAGCATAAACTATACTCAAGAGACGTTTGAGTCATCCTGCCAAATCCTGGCAAGGGCCAAACTTTCTAGGCATAATTCATACCTAGAAGTTCAATCCGAGTATAATCCATACCCGATTTCATTTGTCACATCCTGACAAGACCATTTGTCATTCCTAAGTATAATCCATACTTAGGAGTCCAAAGTGAGTATAAACCATACTCAGTCCTGAAATAGAGTCATCCTTCCAAATGCTGGCAGGGGCCAAACTTTCTAGGCATAATCCATACCTAGAAGTTCAAACCGAGTATAATCCATACCCGATTTCTTTTGTCACATCCTGACAAAACCATTTGCCGTTCCTAAGTATAATCCATACTTAGGATTCCAAAGTGAGTAGAAACCATACTCAGTCCTGAAATAGAGTCACGCTTGCCACAGCCTGACAAGATAGTTCATCCCTAGGCATAATCCATACCTAGAGTTCCATAATAAGTATAAGCTATAATTTGCCGAGATTGAGAATCTTGCCACATCCTGACAAGATACTTAAATTCACCAAACACAATCCATGCTTGGGAAATCCTTCCTTATTCAATTCAAGATGAAAAACCGAATCAAACCCTGATTGGTTTGTCATCAGCCCAGAGCACGCTTTGGGGCTACATCCTAACCCCGTACGTGTGCACTCCGATTCAACCAATCGGAAAACCCAATAAAAGCAAAAACTAATCTTTAAGCCTAAGAAATGCTGAAAAGGAAAGCTGATCTCATCCAGATCAGTTAACGATGATCCTGCGAGAGCTCGATACAGGACCATTCCCTCTCCGGGGAGCAGGTGGTGGCAGCGCAGGTGCAGGCGCTGTTGGTCGTTTTACGTACTCGGGTAGCTCTCCTCGTCTAACCCGTTCCTCAATCAGATCACGAAGATGTCTGCACTCATTCGTGTCATGACCAACCATGTCATGAAATATGCAATGTCTTCCAGAATCACGTTCTCTTTGCGATGGCTCCCTCCTGGGAGGCTTTGGTTAGGAGATAGCACTGTTTGTTTCCATGTAAATGTCAAATAGCGAAGCATTGAGCTCAGTATAATTTTCATATCTGGGCCCTCTCCGAGGATGAGTGTTGTTGTCATTCTTGACGGCGGCTTTTCCTTTGCCATTTCCAGAATCAGATGTTTATCCGTCTTTGAGCATGTTAACATCGAGAACTTTCTTCTTGGAGGTTGCATCTTCTTCCCGCAGAAATCTATCTGCTTCAAGGTAGAATTCGCCGAGATTTCAAGGTGGGTCTCGGTACAAATATTTTTTCAATTCCGTGTTATCCAAGACACCGGATACCACTACCATCAGTACCATCGACGGTTCAGGGCAATCAACTGATGCTGCTGCAATGTTGAATCTTTCCAGAAATGAACGCAGAGTTTCTCTTGGCCTCTTCTTAATTGTAGTGAGAGACATTACGTTCTTGGGTCGAGCGATGTAGACCCGAAATTGTTCAAGAAAGCGTGCTACCAACATATACCAGCTGTTGATTGATTCAGATTCCAACTTCCGAATCCACATAGCAGCTATCAGTCAAGAAGAGAGGAAAGCATTTAGCCATGATGTTTTCCGATGCCGATTGTACTTCCGTATGACGCTTGTAGCACATCAGGTGCACGGTAGGATCTGTCCTGCCATTGTAAGGCTCTAGTTGTGGAAGTTTGAAATCCGGGGGATTGCGGGAAATCCTGATTTCCTGAGTGAATGGATTGTGATTGACGTCATCCACGTCATTCTGATAAGTACGGCCTCTCGAGAGGCGTTCAATCAGTTCTGCTAGTCGATTCCCTTCAAAAAGTTGCTGCAGATTGCCAAGATCAGAGTTGGTGCCCCCAACGTGGAGTGCAGGACGAGCAGGAAGCTGGTGAGCTGTTGGGAGCAAGTCGCAAGAGATCGGCTCATGAGCCCGGGCCGTGAAGGCCTGCTCGTGGATCTGGGTCGTGAGGACATGCAGCTCTTGAGCCAGGGTCGTGGAGATGTGCGGTTCGTGCGCTAGGGTGGTCGGTTCGTGAGGCAGGAGGGGCGAGCTGTCCGAGTCGCTGGAGTGGGTCACGAACCGGGTCTCCGTCCAGGGGTGCATCACGAGCCACTCCTGGTTCTGCGTCATGAGTCGTGCCTTATTGAGCGGAAGCTTGTATTCTGACACCCATTCGATCCAGAGCTGAAGAAGGTTGATCCTGACCATTTCCAAGAGTGAGGGGTTGCCCCCGAGTCCATCAGTAACATGGATCGTGCCCTATCCGATTTGGTGGACTGGCGTTTCGGTTGCTTCGTTTCCAGTGGCTTGAACGTTGCTCGGCCTTCCATCCATCTGAGCAAAGAATCTATCGATCATCTCCTGTTGCTTTTCCATATGAGCTCTCAGTTCAGTGAGAACGTCGTCCATCTCGTCTCTGGTCAAGTACGCAGAAGGACCTCCATGAGAGGATGCCTCCAGGCTTCCCTCGTTCCATGCGCCTTCAATGTCAACATCCTCAGCATGAGTGGAAGTTCCAATTTTCTTCCTTTTGACCATTGATCCAAAAGCCAAATAATCCAAGCTAGAAGGTGAAGTTGTCGTGTGCCCCATTCCTGGCGCGCAAAAATTTTAGACCAAAAAACGACACTAACACCCAAATGCAGATCAGAGATCACAGAAAAGCAGAAAAAACAATAAATTGGAACACATGATATTTTATAGTGGTTCGGCTCAAACCAAGCCTACATCCATTTTATAATTCCTTCAATCCTAAGAAATTACAGCTACAATGATGTCTCACAATCCGTGAGATCCGTTTTCATACAAAATCCTCGTATTTCAGTGAAGAGGAGGAGAGAAGAGAATGATTTTGTGCACGAAATCCGCATGTTAAACTGAGTTGAGTTGGCCTTCTTTAGCACACGAAGTCCTCGTGTTGTTAATGGTGGAAGCCGTGAAGAAGAATGGCCAAAAGTCCTTTGAAAATCCTCCAAATGATGTATTTATAGTTGTAGGAGAGCTTCTGGGAGGACCGGTTCGTGATAGGGCACTTGGCTAGCGATCCGGGAAAGTAGGAGCATGAATAGCCTTGAGAACAGGTCAAAAGAAGCTGCGTAGGAGCAGGTTCAGGTGTCGGTTCGTGATAAGCCTCCATGAGCCGAGGAGGGTTGTGATGGAGTGAGTTGTGGCATACAGGGGTACCACGAGCGGGTTATGATTGATGGGAACACCACGAGCCGGGGGGTCTTCACAAGTGGAAGGAGAGGGCGATCCGATGAGGGGCGAGGAGAGTTGACGAGTCGGGTTCCTGCTCACGATTCGAGGTGGATCCCACGAGCCAAGATGTGTCCCACGAGCCGATCCATGTTCTGAACTTTCTGATGTTTCGTCACTTCATCCAAGCGATTGCCAGATTACACCAGTTTACGGAAACGGGCATAACTTCCAAACCATAAGTCCGATTGAGACAAACAAAATCTCAACCTAAAGCTTATTCAAGATCTATAGGTTTTGCAGTGCAAAGCATCGTAATGGCTGTATTAAGGCCCAAAATAGGTCGTCTGATAGGAGTTTCGGGCCATTCTTTGTTTGTGATGCGATTTCGGTCAAACTGCTTCATGTCTGCTGACGAAGTTTTCAGTGCCTGCGCATGCTGTTATCCAGATATTTCATGTGTGACATCTTTTACCAAAAAGTGTGTCAACAAGTTTTCCCCCCAAAACATATCTTGCTGGTTGAAGGAAGATGTGTTCTGGATAATCCAAGAAATCTATAAGCCATAGAAATCCGACAATGCCATGATCTCGTCGGGTCTGCCAGCTACAAATATAATCCATATCTGTATAGGGATAAAGGTAAAACAAATGTGCTAAATCCTGACAGTATTATTCACACTTTCCGAGCGTAAACCATGTTTCGATGTCGCATAAACCATACCCAAGAGACGTTTGAGTCATCCTGCTATATCCTGGCAAGGGCCAAACTTTCTAGGCATAATCCATACCTAGAAGTTCAAACCGAGTATAATCCATACCCGATTTCCTTTGTCACATCCTGACAAGACCATTTGTCATTCCTAAGTATAATCCATACTTAGGAGTCCAAAGTGAGTATAAACCATACTCAGTCCTGAAATAGAGTCATCCTGCCAAATGCTGGCAGGGGCCAAACTTTCTAGGCATAATACATACCTAGAAGTTCAGACCGAGTATAATCCATACCCGATTTCTTTTGTCACATCCTGACAAGACCATTTGCCGTTCCTAAGTATAATCCATACTTAGGATTCAAAGTGAGTAGAAACCATACTCAGTCCTGAAATAGAGTCACGCTTGCCACAGCCTGACAAGATAGTTCATCCTTAGGCATAATCCATACCTAGAATTCCATAATAAATATAAGCCATACATTGCCGAGATTGAGAATCTTGCCACATCCCGACAAGATACTTAAATTCACCAAACACAATTCATGCTTGGGAAATCCTTCCTTATTCAATTCAAGATGCAAAACCGAATCAAACCCTGATTGGTTTGTCATCAGTCCAGAGCACGCTTTTGGCCCGATTCCTAACCCTATACGTGTGCACTCTGATTCAACCAATCGGAAAACCTAATAAAAGCAAAAACAAATCTTAAAGCCTAAGAAATGCAGAAAAGGAAAGCTGATCTCATCTAGATCAGTTAATGATGATCCCGCGAGAGCTCGATCCAGGACCATTCCCTCTCCGGGGAGCAGGTGGTGGCAGCGCAGGCGCAGGTGCAGGCGCTGTTGGTTATTTTACGTACTCGAGTAGCTCTCCATGTCTAAACCGTTCCTCAATCAGATCAAGAATATGTCTGCACCCATTTGTGTCATGACCATCCATGTCATGAAATATGCAATGTCTTCCAGAATCACGTTCTCTTTACGATGGCTCCCTCCTGGGAGGCTTTAAATAGGAGACAACACTGTTTGTGTCCATGTAAATGTCAGATAGCGAAGCATTGAGCTCGGTATAATGTTCATATCTGGGCCGTCTCTGGGGCTATGTGTTGCGGTCATTCTTGACGGCGACTTTTCCTTTGCCATTTCCAGAATTAGATAATTCTTCGTCTTTGAGCATGTTGACATCGAGAACTTTCTTCTCGGAGGTTGCATCTTCTTCCCGCGGAAATCTATCTGCTTCAAGGTAGAATTCGCCGAGATTTCGAGGTGGGTCTCGGTACAAAGATTTTTTGAATTTCGTGTTATCCAAGAAACTGAATACCGCTGCCATTAGTACCATCGATGGTTTAGGGCAATCAAATGATGCTGCTGCAATGTTAAATCTTTTCAGAAATGAACGCAGAGTTTCTCTAGGCTTCTGCTTAATTATAGTGAAAGACATTATGTTCTTGGGTCGAGCGATGTGGACCCGAAACTGTTCAAGAAAGCGAGCTACCAACATATTCCAGCTGTTGATTGATTCAGATTTTAGCTGCCGAATCCACATAGCAGCTATGTCAGTTAAGAAGATAGGAAAGCATTTAGCCATGACTTTTTCTGACGTCGATTGTACTTCCATATGCCGCTTGTAGCGCATCAGGTGCACGGTAGGATCTGTCCTGCCGTTGTAAGGCTCCAGTTGTGGAAGTTTGAAATCCGGGGGATTGCAGGAATTCCTGATTTCCTGAGTGAATGGATTGTGATTGATGTCACCCACGTCATTTTAATAAGTGCGGCCTCTTGAGAGGCGTTCAATTAGTCCTGCTAGCCGATTCCCTTCAAAAAGTTGTTGCAGATTGCCAAGATCAGAACTGGTGCCCCCAGCGTGGAGTGTAGGACGAGCAGGAAGCTGGTGAGCTGCTGGGAGCGAGTCGCAAGAGATCGACTCGTGAGCCCGGGTCGTGAAGGCCTACTCATGGATCCGGGTTGTGAGGACATGCACCTCGTGAGCCAAGGTCGTGGAGATGTGCGGTTCGTGCGCTAGGGTGGTCGGTTCGTGAGGCAGGAGGAGCGAGCTGTCCAAGTCGCTGGAGTGGGTCACGAACCGGGTCTCCGTTCAGGGGTGCATCACAAGCCACTCCTAGTTCTGCGTCACGAGCCATGCCTTGTTGAGTGGAAGCTTGTATTCTGACACCCATCTGATCCAGAGATGAAGAAGGTTGATCCTGACCATTTCCAAGAGTGAGGGGGTTGCCCTCGAGTCCACTAAAAACGTGGATCGTGCCTGATCCGATTTGGTGGAGTGGCGCTTCGCTAGCCTCGTTTCCAGTGGCTTGAACGTTGCTCGGCCTTCCGTCCATCTGAGCGAAGATTCAATCGATTATCTCCTGTTGCTTTGCCATTTGAGCTCTTAGTTCAGTGAGAACGCCGTCCATCTCGTCTCTGGTCAAGTACGCAAAAGGGCCTCCATGAGAGGATGTCTCCAGACTTCCCTCGTTCCATGCGCCTTCAGCGTCAACATCCTCAGCATGAGTGGAAGTTCCAGTTTTCTTCCTTTTGACCATTGATCCAAAAGCCAAATAATCCAAGCTAGAAGGCGAAGTTGTCATGTGCCCCGTTCCTGGCGCGCTAAAATGTTAGACCAAAAAACGACACTAACACCCAAATGCAGATTACAGAAAAGCAGAAAAAGCAGAAAAAATGGGGAACACACGATATTTTATAGTGATTTGGCTTAAACCAAGCCTAGTCCACTTTATAATTCCTTCAATCCTAAGAAATTACAGCTACAATGCTGTCTCACAATCCGTGAGATCCGTTTTCATACAAAATCCTCGTATTTCAGTGAAGAGGAGGAGAGAAGAGAATGATTTTATGCACGAAATCCTCGTGTTAAACTGAGTTGAGTTGGCCTTCTTTAGCACACGAAGTCCTCATGTTGTTAATGGTGGAAGCCGTGAAGAAGAATGGCCAAAAGTCCTTAGAAAATCCTCCAAATGGTGTATTTATAGCTGTAGGAGAGCTTCTGGGAGGACCGGTTCGTGACAGGGCACGTGGCTAGCGATCCAGGAAAGTAGGAGCATGAATAGCCTTGAGAACATGTCAAAACAAGCTACGTAGGAGCAAATCCAGGCGTCGGCTCGTGATAAGCCTCCACGAGCCGAGGAGGGTCGTGATGGAGTGAGTCGTGGCATAGGGGGGTACCACGAGCGGGTCGTGATTGATGGGAACACCACGAGCTGGGGGGTCTTTACAAGTGGAAGGAGAAGGCGATCCGATGAGGGGCAAGCAGAGTTGATGAGACGGGTTCCTGCTCATGAGTCGAGGTGGATCCCACGAGCCAAGGTAGGTCCCATGAGTCGATCCATATTCTGAACTTTCTGATGTTTCGTCACTTTATCCAAGCGATTACCAGATTACACCAGTTTATGGAAACGGGCACAACTTCCAAACCGTAAGTCCGATTGAGCCGAACGAAAGCTCAACCTGAAGCTTATTCGGAGAGCTACCGGTTTTGCAATGTAAAGCACCACCATTGCTGTTTTCTGGCCCAAAATAGGTCATCTGATAGGAGTTTCGGGCCATTCTTTGTTTGTGATGCGATTTCGGTCAAACAGCTTCATGTCTGCTGACGATGTTTTCAGTGCCTGCGCATGCTGTTATCCACTACACCAAACAACCTGTTTTGTAACATTTTTGCGGACCCTATTAGTAACGGTTATTATTGTTACTATTTTATAACGTTTATTACCATTATATCTGGTTATAATAGTAATAACCATTACAATAGCCCAGATTTTTGCATGTAAGGGCTTGTTTGGTAATTTTCCTTCCACTCATGTTTCCAAACTCTTCCGTTCCTTTTCATATTTTCCATAACAATTAGATCCCCAAATTCTGCAAAGCCATCGCCTAGGTTTTCTGAGCAGTTTCTTTCATCTCCATCGCCTGCCGATCCATTCTCTATCGACGCCGACTTCGATCCGTTCAACTGCTCAGGTATCTTTTCTGACCAATATTCTTTCTCCGCCAATGACCTAGTCTCGTGCTTAATGTAGATTGATATTTGTGCGTCAAAGGTTGCTTGTGTTCTTTTTGCTTGCATGTGTTCTTCTTGCTTTTTAATCTTCCAGACCCGTGAATATCATGTGCGGTAATGAACATATCACACATTGATTTACCAATTGATAATAAACAGGAAAGGGATCTTTGTTGTAACAAATAATGCAATTTCGATTTACCTATTGATAATAAACAAAACACCAATGATGAGGAATTGACTTTTCAATTTATTTAATTTAGAAAATAATGACAATTGCCTAATATAAAAGGAAGTGAATGTTGAAGTACAAATCCACATGTTCTTACAACAATTGCATGGCTAATGGTTAGCAACATAATGGGCAAATAACTCAATTGTAGCTCATGATCCACATATCACATTGATGATTTTACGTGGACTGTTGCTAGTTCCTTTCTATAGTGACAATTCCTTTTGTAACCAACATGGGATGAGAGATTCAAACATTTTTTCATTTCAAAAATAAAGTTTTCATTAATTCACTATTGATTAAGATAGCGTACAAGATTCCCACTGAAAAAAAAATTCATATTACAATGTAGCTTCAAAAATGATAATCTAAGATTTCATCTTACCTTATTTTTTCTTTAACTATTTTGAAACTACATTCTAAATTAATGGTTAAAAAAACATTAAACATTTCATGTTGATTTATGTATTTAAAGGGAGTTAAATGCTTTTAGAATGGTGTCAATTTTTACAAATATGGTCGAGAAAACTTGAAATCGTATGCATAGAAAAAACAGACTTGTATGCTTTAAAATGGTGCCGTTGTTTACAAATATGGTCCTAGATAACTTGAAATTGTATGTACGGAGAAAGCCCATTATAAACGTAAAAAAAAGGGGAAAAAAGTAATTTTGACATAATAAAGAGCAAGTGGAAGCTTACAAGTTATATGCACATACACTATGAAATTAAACAGCAAGCAGTTACCGTGTCCATTTTCATGTTAGCTTACATAGCAAAGGATTTCATTTGGAGATCAACCATCATAAACTACAACGTTGACGCGAAAAGAAAAGGGAAAAAGTAAACTCAATGAGACTAAAATCCTAATGATGACTTGAGAAATAAAAGAAAACATATGACGCAGTTGAGATTTAAAAACTGCACTGATTTTAAAAAACTGCACTGATTTAAAAAAACTGATTTAAAAACATATGACTTGATAAATAAAAGAAAACATATGACGTAGTTGAGATTTAAAAACTGCACTGATTCAAAAAAACTGCACTGATTTCCGAATTTTACAGGAGAACTTTCAAGTCACAGGTTCCAATTGATTCTTGAATGGCTGCTATTTGTGTCATGATGAAGTGGAAAAGTATTATTGGAAATTTTACCTAGCAGTGCTTTTATTATTACAAATTTTGTTGGACATTTCTTTTGAAATGAGTCTGATTGTTGTATTTGAAAGTGTAAACACGCTTTTAGTATAAAAAGTGTTTTTGGTGTTGTATACCCAACTTCAAAAATGATGGATGGTTTGAATTTCTTCGTTACCAAATTTGATTTCGATGTGCAATTATTGTGAGGATTTTAATGCTCACATACGCTAGTATTTCATTTTATCCTTTTCGACTTTATTAGTCTGATTGAGTTGAGTTTGCCTAACCTACAAAAAAGAGAGGTTCCTTTGACTGAACGTTACTCAAGCTAGTACCAACAATTCAGCTTACCTTATTTTAGTATTTTGCTATAATGAATGTAGTAACATCAATGGGGTGATTGATATTTGATTAACATCAGATCTAAAAGGTTTTGTTTTCGTTGTAATTTGGTTCTGCTTTCAGTTTGGTTAGTTGTCATGCTTTATGAAATATTTTCAGTTTAGGTGCTAACAAATGCAGAAGCATTGCTAGGTAAAATTTCCAATAATACTTTTACACTTCATCATGAGACAAATAGCAGCCATTCAAGAATCAGTTGTAATACGTGACTTGAAAGTTCTCCTGTAAAATTCGGAAATCAGTGCAGTTTTTTTAAATCGGTGCAGTTTTTTAACAAATGCAGTTTATTTTAACTATTTCTATCAACGTTTTACTTGTTGAAAAATTGACATCTTGGAATGAGAACACTTTACAGCATTAAAAAACCAAAAATAATCATGTGACATAGTTAGTATTTGAAAATAGTATGAAATGGATTAGGCAGTGAACTATAGTTCTAAATAAAAATGAAATTTGTTTGCTAGACTGCAATTACATGCAGAATTATCCTTTTTGTGTCATGGACATTATCATTTTTGTGGGTTAGCATCATAGTTTGAGGTTTAAGGGTTAGACAATATACGAGCAAAATCCTCCAATTCGACATAGTGTTCGATCTCAGCAACGTCAAGAACAGTAAATTCCAACATAGGGAAACCCTAATTCGAGCATAGCAGACTGTTCGATATTCGTATTCGATATGTGGATTTAAATTGGCTAAGCCACTAGGTGTTGAGGAACATACTCCATAATATCAAATAAAAATACTAGAAGGTATAAGGGTTAGACAATAATATATAGGAAGAAACTAGCCATTTTATACTGTAATGCATTAATGTTGCTTTGATATGTAATGTGGTTGCATATCAGTTTCAAATGTTGCTATAAATTAAAAGTTTTCCAATTTATCGTATTCATTTTATTTATAATTTTGTAACATGAATATGTTATCTATCTAATTGCATTATTTTTTCATTTACAAAAATATAACAGGCACGAGTAAAGTTCTTGTTAATATCGAATCCTACTTCAAGAGAGTGGATTAGAATTCGACATAGGAATACCAATGAATATATACAAGGAGTTCGATATTTTATGGACTTCGTGAAGTGTCATTCACCACCCGTCTTTGAAATTTGTAGCTTCACTTGTATTAAGTGTAGAAAGTCGAAGAAGTTATCTTTTGAAATGGTTGAGAAGCACTTAATCATTAATGGTATGGATCCAACATATGATGAGTGGTTTCTTCATGGAGAGAGAAGTAACGTTGACGTTAGGGTCACTAATACACCAAATGTTACATATGATGCTTACAACTCCAATCAATCTCGAGAGGAAAACCCCATAGAAGATACTCTTGGAAACTTTATTGATGATGCATATGGAGTATATGATAGCGTAGAAGGAATGCGTGATGGTAGTCAATGGAAAAAGTATAATGATTACAAGGGAAAAGCAAGCGAAAAATTATACCCCTCTTGCGAAGATGGTATTACAATATTAAGCATCATTGTAGAGCTTCATAATTTAAAAAAAGACTTTACTTGGTCAGGAAACAGTATGACCGAGTTATTGAAGCGATTGAAACGGTGGCTTCCAAAGGAGAATACAATACCTGAGAAGTACTCCACAATGAAACAAATGTTAAAAGATTTAGGAATGAAAGTAGAATGTATAAACGCTTGTGAAAATGATTGCATATTACTTTGGAAGGATTATAAGGATGCAGTGGAATGTCCTCGATGCCATTCTTCGAGATTTAAAATGAAAAAACAAGGAGAAGTGGAAAAAATCACAAAACAACGACGAAAAGTATTGAAACACTTTCCACTTATTCCGAGATTAACAAGGCTATACACCGTGCCATGGATAGCTCGAAAAATGTTGTGGCATAGTGAAGCAAAACCTTGTTGGAATTCGATGCGTCATCCCATTGACTCGGCTGAATGGAGATCACTTAAAAACAAATGGCCCGACTTTGCTAGAAATGTACGAAATGTTTGGCTTGGCATTGCTACTAACGGGTTCACTCCTAGTACAAACCTATTAGGTAGCTATAGTTGTTGGCCTAAGTATATGGTTTCTTATAACTTACCCCCTTCGTTGTGCATGAAACCAGTATTTCAAATGTTGTGTTTGTTAATTCCTGGACCAAGGGCACCAAGTCAAGATATCGATGTCTATTTGGAACCTCTTGTGGATGAGTTAAAACAACTTTGGATAGGAATGCTTGCACATGACATGGACAAAGAGAACATTTCACTTTGAGAGCAATGCTACCATGTGGAATTCATGATCTACCTGCATTTGGAAATTTATCTGGTTGTGTAACACATGGTTACAAAGCATGTCCTGTTTGTGCAACGGAAACAGAATCAGAACATATCGGCAATAAGATTGTTTATATGAAGTATAAAAGGTTTTTGAAGAGTGATCATCCATATAGAGCACTCAAACATGGATGGTATAAAGATACGGAGGATAAGAAACCTCCAACACGATTGATAGGATCGACACTGTTGCAAAAGCTTGCTCATATGAGATATGTACCAGGTAAATTAACGAAAACCCAAAAACGTGCGATAGATGATACTGATCGTGATGATGAATATTTTGAAAATGAGAACGAAGAATGAAATACCAGCATGGTACAAGAAGTCTATTCTTTTTTCCTTAGAGTATTGGAGTGGTCATAAGGTGCGACATACTATTGATGTGATGCACACCGAAAAGAATGTAGCAGAGCATTTTATTAACATATTATTTGATAAGTACAAACAATCTTCTAAATTTGCATTCAACAAAAATCACAAGATGCAGTGCTGTCAAGTTCTTAAGGATGCAAAACTTCCATCATGCTTCCGGACTAAATTTAGCAACTTGGTAAATACACAGCCACCTAGTTTGAATATTAGAAAGTCATATGACTATCTTGTTATAATTCAATATTTTCTACTTGTGATGGTTCAATATGCATATCCAATGAACCGTGATTTAAGATGTGCAATATTACAAGTATGCTTGTACTTCAATATTATTTGTTCGAAGGTTTTAAATCGAGAGCATGTCCAAGCTTCCAAAGATATGATTGCCGAGGCATTATGTGTGATGGCTCATTATTTCCCTCCTTATTTCTTTGACATTAGAATACATCTCATGGTGCATTTAGTTGATCAAGCATTATTATGTGGACTGGTTAATTATACATGGATGTATCCATTTGAAAGGTAGACATTTCATTTACATGATTGTTAACTGATTTATGTTTTATTAGTTACATTAAGTGTTGTTTTTTAGAGCTATGAAGGAGTGTAAGAACATACCAAGCAATAAAAGATTTGTCGAGGGGTCAATTTCTGAAGCGTATCTTGTTTCAGAGTCCGTTAGATATGCAATGGAATATATGCCAAATCCGCGTGATGGTAATCATAGCTCTAAATAAGCACCGTTTTTAGATGAGAACTATGGCGATACTTATAAGCGTTCTATTATTGAGGGTAAAACAATAAAATTATCTGGCGTACAACGTGTACAAATTCGAAGATGGATACTTTTCAGAATAGACATTCCAGATCAAGATGATTATTATAGGTTTATCTTTTTACACATTAAAATTTATAAATACAAGTCCAAAATTTACTTTATTTTTTGTTTTTGTTTGTAGTGAATATCGATTATCATTAAAAGAGACTCAACATGGTAAAAAGCGGCTCCAATCAAAGGCAGAAGTAGTAATTCAGTCTGAATTTATTGATTGGTTGCATAAAAATGTTTGTTGGATTACAATGAACTCACTATTTGATAATAAATAACATTTTTAAACATACTTTTTTTTCCAGTTAATGGAAGAAAAACGCATGGACTTCCTATTATGGTATTATGTTAGTGGACCAACATGGGAAGCCAAAACTCACCTTAAATATAGAATCAATGGTTATTTATTCTCTCCTCAGCACTACGACGACACTCTTTCAACACAAGACAGTGACATTTGCATGGATGCAATTACAACATTTGTTGCAAGTGCAAAAGATCTAAATCCTACGGATGATGACACTACTTGGTATGGTATTATCCAGGAGATCATTGAAGTTGATTATTATGAATTTCAACATGTTGTGTTCTATTGCAAATGGGTCAATATTGCTGATAAAACACATGGTTATAAGGTTTGTCCTGACTCCAAATTACTGATGGTGAATTTGAAAAGGCTCAAAAGCAATGATGGAGAGTATGATGAGCCTGCAATTCTTGCATCGGAAGCTAGCCAAGTTTTTTACATAAAGAACACATAGAAGAATTCTGATTGGTCCATTATACGACGCTCTCCTAAACGCATGACGGATAATGTGGATGATTATGAGATGTTAACGAACTTTCAATCCGTTTTAAAAGAGCAACCCAACTTAACAACATTGTTAAATTGTATTGAATCCAAATAGACAAATTGGTTGAAGTTGTTGACGTTGCTTTATTCATTTTGCTACCTTTTCTTGTTTTGAACATTCGTGAATGCTATCTATCAATTAATTGGTTGTGGATTATGTAAGTATCTTTAGTTAAAAATTTTATATTATCGGGTTATGCTTGCTAGAGTGTTTTTGTGTTTTGCCTCTACTTTGTTAATTGTTTTTTTGGAGCATGAGTTTTTATTTTTATTTTGTGCTGCAAAACGAATGTGTTGAGTTTTTTCATGAGTTTCTATTTTTATTTTTGGTTGAAGGGGCATCCACCATTTCTACTTGTTATCTTTTAGAAATGTAAGCTACACCGTCCTTTTGCATTTCTTTTATTTGCGAGTCAAAAAATTGTAATTGTGCTAATGCAATAAAATTAACAGAATGTCAGGTAGTTCATCGAGACAAACAGAAGACACAGAAGATGTCCCTCCGCATCCTCCAAACAAAAAGTACTTTATAAATGTTGAAATGGATGGTGCTAAAGGGAAAGATCTAAAGAAGTGGAGTTCCCGATGTGGTGTTTTGATCCGTGCATACATTCCGATCAGTTATGATGATTGGAGGAATGAAAATATCTTTTATAAAGATGCTTTATGGAAAGCAATACTGGTATCTTACTTCTCGTTTAAATTTAATAAATCATAAAAAGTTATTGTGTTACTTTTTTTTTTGCATAATAGTAGAATTTCTATTGGTTGATTCAGTTTCATTGCCAACTATTATGATCCTGATTCTTGTTTAAAGCCTAGAATAACACAAGTTATTGACTTATAGGTTTTTTTTTTGTTCTAATCAGGCATTGGTTGTTTTTTCTTTTGATTCTATAGAAAGAGTTTGATATGGATATAGATCCCGATAAAGCAAGACCTATATTAGAAAAAGGGTTCTCACAAAAATTCAGAAGTGCAAAATCGAAACTACGTAACAAATACCTTAAGAAGGACGATGGGCTTATACCTAGACGTATTGCAATGGAAACTCGTCCTGATGATATTGATAAAGTTCAATGGGAGAGTTTTGTTGACATGGAGTATGGTGATAGAAAGAGAAAACAATGTAAGCAGAATACTTCAAACAAAGCAAAGGTTACTATAAATCATACATTGGGCAGAAAATCGTACTGTGCACTATATGATGAATTGATATGTAGTTCAGATTTCTTAAGTAAACTTTATGATAAGTTATAATATATATATATATTTATTTATTTGTATATTTCATTAGGAAAATGAAAATCCGGAAAGTAAGCCTATGCGATCTCTTGTTTGGAAAATAGCACATGCAAGCAAAAAAACCGGGGAAGTGCTTCCGTGTACCGCTGAAAAATATGTAAGTAATCTGAACCTTTTTTATACCAAGCTCTGATTTGCAATTTTATTATTCATAGAAATTCTAGTCATTATTTTTAACATTTTCATAATTCATAGTAATCTGAACCATTGATTATTGCAGTGTTTACTTATGTTTTTGGTTGGATTTGGTTTGCTTTAGTAGTAAGTCTTTGAGGTCCGATCTGTTGCAATCAGGCTCTCTTTGAAATTTGCAAGTCTTAATTTTCCAATCAGCATTGACACCTTGGCTACTGCTTAGTCTATTGAATATATTTAGTGTCTGTAGTGTAGTATGATAATAAACACACTTTTTGGTGTCACGTTACCTTGAAAATCCTGTTTGTATTTCTTTTTGTAAATCCTCTGCTGTTGCAACTTTGTTTATTTAGTGTAATTAATGTTGAAAACTCAACAATTAAAATACCATTTAAACCAAACACAAAAAATATGAGAATTGATTTTGGTAATTTTTCTAAGATGACTATGGGTTTCCATCGTGTATCCCACCCAAGACGTTTATTAGTTATACTCTTAAATAATTTGGCGAGACTAATGGTTAGTTTGGATTGATTAAACTGAGTACTTTTTTTGATTTTTTGAAAAACTAGTTAACTTGAATTTCAAAATGTCAAAAAATAATCTATTTGAGTTGATTTAAACGGAATCTAATTTATGTTTAGTTCTAGTAAAACACATCCTTATTCTCAAATTTGATGTTTTTCCCCTCCTATTCGGCCCATTCGCTGGTTTTAACTGATAATCATTATCCTTAGAGGCAAGTTTGGCTGGTCTGGAATAGATCAGTTAAGAAAGGCGTCTTGGTCGAAACGTGTGTCATTGAATTGGATTTGGAGAGGAACTGACATTATCTAAATAGAATATCCAAATGCAGTATCAAACCGAAGCTTTTGGCTCAAGGTTTTGTTTACTTTACATCCAACTTAAAGGAATTTTTACCATTAAAATGTTTATTTCTGTTGGCGACTCAAATTGGTACATTTCAGCATTGATAAGATTAGAAAAAAAAATTAGTTGTACATCATTAACTTCATTTACCAACTTCGTTTTTTTCTATTTACTGTCATATCTAGTAAACATGCTTGCATTTATCACAAGAATATCTTTTTCAACTAGTAGGAAAACAAAATATTTTGGAAACCTCTTTCTTATTAACCAATTAGACATCATTTTTAATTGCTGATTTGAAATATCAATTTAGCTATTTTAGGAGACGAGATAGGTATTACGAGAGCATGTCTTTGGAATTTTATAACTTAAAAATATAGGAAAGTGACAAAATGTTGTGTGTCATGAGATGATAATGCTTTAATTTTGTGCCTTCTGCACCTGTTACGTGTCTTGATATGCATAAGAAACATATTGGTTACATGCATAATCCAACACATTTGATTTGTTCCAACTTACAAAACAGACTGGTGATCCTACGAACAATTAAGGATGATAGTCGATTGAAGGTAATAGTCACCTTATTTAAATGCCGCTACCTTATTCAATATAACTGAAGGTAATAGTCACCTTATTTAGATGGTTTCTTGAAAATCTCAGTCTTCTAGTAACTCATGTACATATAAAGCTTTTGGCTCAAGCTTTGAATCTATCTGTTTGTCTTCAATAGTTGCAACAAATTTTGTGACGTGATCACCGTAGCTTTGGCTTCATAAATCATTGATGGCTTAGCCTAAACATACTTCCAAATCTCTGAATTTACCCTTCCCTAAACTTGTTTAAACTATATATATATACAAAAGCATCTACATTATAAAATTTCAGACATAATGATCTTGAAACTCTAATATAATTGGTTACACAAAAGATCTGCATTATAAAATTATTTTCTTTTGGTTTTGAAGATGAAAATCAAAGGCAGTGCAAAGATATATTATGCTACACTTTGTGTTTACATTTTGTATTTTCATCGTTTAATCTAATTTTGTGCATGGATAGCAAAAGTTTTGGGAATGAACATAAGCAACGTTGTTTGTTTTATGTGACTACAATAATGCCTAAACATGGTTATAACCCGAAGTATTTATACAAACATCAGTGAGTAAGTTATATTTCAAAGGTTCAAAAAACTTCTAGAAAATGGATCAAATACCTTCCTGGTCCCACATTAACACAAATAAAAAGATAGCAGTCTAATCGGTAAGGCAAAAGTATTGAATTACAGAAATAGCCTGATCTCGAAAATACTTATGCTTACAGTCCGGCTAAATCAACGCCGAGTTGGTCCCTTCTAGCCCCGACTTTCAAAAGGCACTAGGAAAGGTGCTTGTCAGGCGATAAATCCATTTTGAAAAGTTTGCTTTGGCTCAATTATTGAACTGAACTTTGACTGTTGAATTATCATTATCTCTATTTTCTAATGTTTTGTGTTGTAGCTTTTTCTAATGAAGTTAACCTCGGAAACAGTATGTGAAATATTATGCATGTACACATGCTTACTTATCCATAACAATTTAATTTTTGTTTTTAGTGAAATTATATCTAGTGCTACAGTCACATCAAAAATAGTCAAATGTAATTAATTGACGGTTAATGTGTGAATATCTATTTAAACTAAGTATAGCCTAAGCTTTGCATACTGCTGTGAAGCATCTCATCTGTAGTTCACATCCTTCTCATGAAACAGCACTAAAATGGCCATTATCCAGTGAAAACTTGGCCTAAATTATTCAGTGACAACCGATGCAAACAAATTTGTTAAGTGCAGGCTTAGTTTATCAGTTTGACGTTGTTATGTACAGGCTCAATTTATCAGTTTGACGTTGTCAAGTGCAAACAAATATGCGGATTATCAGTTTGATTTCATATGCCGAGTAGCTCAGTTTATTGAGCCTTGTAGGCTCAGTGTAAACTGAGCCTACGGCTCAGTAAACCTGAGCCATAGGCTCAGTTTACACTGAGCCTTGTAGGCTCAGTAAATTGAGCCACTCTGCTCAGGTTTACTGAGCCGTAGGCCTCAGTTTACCCTGAGTCAGGCTCAGTAAACTTGAGCCGAGTAAAATGAATGTCAGACTTTCTTTGGTTGACAGAATGTCAGGTAGTTCTTTGTTTGTTTTTAATCGAGCATCTTTAGTTAAACTTTCTTTGTTTTTTAATCAAGCATAAACTCATATCATTGTATTTGTTGAACATCGTAGGCTTTGGTTGAAGCAGCGGAAGCAAGACAAAGATTAGAAGGTGGCAATGATGCTCTAAGCCTAGATAATTTTGATAAAGATCCCATTGCTCAAGTTTTTGGAGATGATAAAAGAAGAAGTTATTGTCGTGCTATCAGCTCTACATGGTAAAAATAACACAAGCTTCAAAAGCAATTACCGCGGCAAAAGAGAATGCAACTAAGCAACAGTTAGCTAAATTGGAGAACAACCAAAATCAAATGCATGAAGATATCAAATCAATGAACTCAGCATTGGCGTACTTCCAACAATCTATGAAGATTCTTATCAATCAACAAGGAGGGAATACGACACAACGTGAAGAAGTTGCTTCCGATGGAGGTAATAACAATCGACATACTACTTCTATTGATGCCATTGGATCATCCACGAGAGATAAACAGTCTGTAGTGTTATTGTCGTCAACATTAAAGGAGGTAGCGAAGGGATATGTAGGAGTGCAAAAAGTGTGTCATCATAGAACTATGCTATAAGGAGAGAAAGCCATTTGGGTTGAGGAAGTTCTGGATCCGGACGCGTTAATTTTTGATGCACCCCAAAATGGTATGTATACACTATCTGATCTTGTCGATGGTGGATTTGTAATTTGGTCCGTTAATCGTTTGCGTTTTGTGTAATGGTTGTATGCAAAATTATGATACTTAGATGTTATTTTAGTATTTGTTGTGGATGATGAATGGTATTATGATTGTATGTTAAATTGTGATGTTGGTCGAAATGGAATTTGCTTAAGGATATAAATTGTGATATGTTGTATTTGCTTTAAGTTATTGTTATATTATATGTTGTATATTATTATTGGTGTATGCTATATGAAATTACCTATTGCGGTCTTGGTATAATATTCACGTTTGTAACAGTTATAACTGTTAGTAAATTATTGTATGAAATAGTCAGTTTTATATGCTAACATTAATAAATGTTACATATTTCATATTTGTAACAATTATTACTGTTATAACAATAATGTTTATAACGGTTATAAATGTTATAAAATTTACAGTCCTAACGGTTTTAAGTGTTACAAAGCACATATCTTATTACGGTAATAACCGTTACAGTATGAACCCTTTATAACGATTTTAACCATTACAATATTCGTGACAACAGTTTGTCACGTATGTTGTTATAACGGTTATAATTGTTACAAAGACCATTAGTAACAGTAATAACTGTTATAAAAAGCCTTTTCTGGTGTTGTGATCCAGATATTTCATGTGTGACAGCTTTTACCAAAAAGTGTGTCAACATAAAATAAAAAATAATTATTTTTTTCATTTTTCATGTTTTGAGAAATAAGATAAGGATGAGACATAATTCATTCTTACATTACTCATCCATCCCCTCCGTGGTATCCTCTGTCTTTCTTCAATTCTCTTCGTAATTACTTCACTTTTCTCATTTTTGACATATTAATTGAAAACCGAAAACACAAAATAATTTTTAAACCAAACATAGACTAATCTTGTAACAAGAAACAAGAAATGGTATATCCTGCCATACTTGGGCGTTGTATTAAATGTTGAAGTGATTACCATTAGTGATGTCATTAGCTATGAAGATCGAATGATCAAGCTATATCTAAATAGCTCATTAACTTGTTGAATATAAATTAGGCTTCAACAAACTCAAACCATTGCCTGAAGCAGTTCTTGGTAAACTTGAATGTCTTGAAATTCTTACATTACACTATAACAGAATTAAGAGCTTTCCAACTACAATGGGTTCAATGAACATGCTAAGGGAACTAGATGTCAGTTTCAATGAGCTTGAATCAATTCCTAAAAGCCTATGTTTTGCTATGAATCTTGTGAAGTTAAATGTGTTATACATCTAGTATACCAAAACAAAGAACAATCAATTATAGACTCGTTGCACAAGTTTACAAATTAGATTTCCACTACTTTGAAAATTTTATATTTGATAATGATACCAATAAGTATGTTGTGATCAATTTACGACAACAACATTATACTATTTCAAGAAATAGCACAACGTAGAGAAAAGAGAGATTATAGAATAACGTGTATAAATATACAAATAAACTAGAAATCTAACCGGATGATTTCTGAGGATTTTCGTAACAATTTACTCAAGAATTTTATTTCAAAATTCTTCCAAGATACAACAGACGTATTCTACACGAGATTGTAATGAGTATGTCACTCTGTGATTTATTTATAATTTAGACAGCAATAGATAGAGAAGAGAAAAGAAATAATCGGACTGAAAATGAGTGAGGAAAGTGATCAGTTTTCCTCCTTATTTATAGTTTTTTCGCATCCCTTCGAACAGTCACGCCCATATCTCTTCGTACAGTCACGTCCGTACCTTTTAAGAAACTGCGCCTACTGTTTATTCGTAGCTGCTGTATTAATGGATTGCGCCCGTTTGTCGCTGCCATTCAAAAAACCCGCGCCTGC
This sequence comes from Allium sativum, assembly GCA_030737875.1. Classification (NCBI taxonomy): domain Eukaryota; kingdom Viridiplantae; phylum Streptophyta; class Magnoliopsida; order Asparagales; family Amaryllidaceae; genus Allium; species Allium sativum. The sequence continues at coordinate 606,926,647 of CM060918.1, read as the reverse complement.
TGCCTATCGGGTCACACCCATTCATTTTATTGATGCTGTCCATTCACCAAAAACCATGTCTGTTGCCTAATGGTTCGCCAAATGACGCGTCCCTTCAGTCAAAAAATAAGGTCGCATTAGACCCAATCCCGGCCCGATCAGACGGACGTGGGCTGCAGCGCGCGCGTTTGGTGGTGAAGCGTGACTTCCCCCCTCACAACGAAACAAACATTTAGGTGCCCCAAGACCTCAACCTATTCATTAGGAACTTACTTAAGTACCTTTAAACTTCTTTAACTTTTGGTGATGTGAGACTATTGAAAAAATGTATCTTTTATTCACAAGATTTCAACAATCCCCCATATGAACGATAATATACCTCCCCCTACACAAAGTGAAATGTCACAGAGTACACATGGAATAATTCTTTATCGTAGATAAGTAGATATTTCACTTTGAACTTTCCTTAGTCAAAATTTATTAGATCTACTTGGCTAATCGGTGATTTATTTCATCTTGAATGTCGGCCTTTTTTGTATATGCAGACAATAAGTTTTATGAACCAGTGATTCCCTTCTTATCCAATCTCTTGGTTGTGTTCATTTTGGTCCTGAACACTACTTAATTCCGCGAGTGTTATAAAGAATAAAAGTCTTGAATATTCTCATAAAGCCGACCCAACTCACACTAACATAGGTGATCTCAACCATAAAGAGTATCATACATATACTCCACGTGTTATATTCAAGATTTGGTTATCATTAAAAAACATAGTTTTAACCTTGTCATACTTCTGTAGACATGCATTTATATTGTGCACCATAGGAATGGAGTTGGATTGTGTCCAAAAATGCATTACGTCTTGAGTTATTCGTAATTGGTTTGCTTATTGATCCTAGTCCGTGAGATCTTCAGTCGCTAGGATAGGTTTTCGTATAAGATAACTCTTATTGATTTAGGGTTTTAAACTCATTCCTCTCAATGCACAGTCAATTTTCTCTCTTGATAAACTTTTAGTAAACGGATTCGCTAGGTTATCATTTGTTCTCATATAATATATGGAAATAGTTCTATTTTAGAGTAACTGCCTAACTGTGTTATGACGTCTACGAATATGTCGTGACTTTCCATTATACACAAAGTTTTGCATCTGCTTAGCGCTGCTTGGTTATCATAATGTACATATGGCCGGTACAGGTTTGGACCAAAACGGAATATCTTCTAAAAAGCGATGAAGCCATTCTACTTCTTCGCCTGCTTTATCTAAAGCGATGAACTATGATTCCATGGTGGATCGAGCTATGCATGTGTTTAGTAAATTTCCATGACACTGCTGCCCCTGCTAAGGTAAATACATAACCACTAGTCGATTTTCATTCCTTTGAATCAGCAATCCAGTTTGCATCACTATCCTTTTAAGACGACAAGATATTTCCCATAATGTAAGGAATATTTTATAGTGTTTTTTAAATACCCAAGCACTCTCATTAGTGCTTTACAGTGTTCTTCTCCTGGGTTGCTTGTATATCAGCTCAATTGACTTACTGCACAAGTTATATCTGGTATTGTGCAATTCATGAGACATTAGACATCCTATTACACGAGAATATTCCAGTTGCATTACACTCTCCTTAACGTTTTTATGTAGTACTTCTGATGGATTAAAAGGTGTATGTACTCCTTTAATTCCAAATTCCAGAAATATTTCAATCACTTTATCTACATAGTGTGACCGAGATAATTCAATTCCATTGGGTGTTCTTATTATTTTGATTCCTAAAACAACGTCTGTAACACCTAAGTTTTTCATATCGAAATTGTTGATTAGCATTTTCTTTACGGTCTCTGTAACTTTAATGTCAGGACCAAAGATTAGCATACCATCCACATATAAACAAACCATCACATAGGATTGTCCAACTTGTTTATAATAACATATTTATCACCTTCGTTTATACGAAAACCATTTTACGTCATAACACTATCAAATTTTGCATGCCATTGTTTTGGAGCTTGTTTCAGTCCATGTAATAATTTTACTAATTTATAGACTTTGATTTCATTTTCTTTGGAAATGAAATCTTATGGTTGCTCCATGTAGACCTCCTTATCGAGATCTCCATTTAAGAATGTTGTCTTTACATTCATTTGATGAATTTCTAAGTTATACATGGATGCAACTTCTATCAACATTCTTATAGAGTTTATTCGTGTTACCGACGAATATGTATTAAAGAAGTCTACTCCTTCTTTTTGACGATATCCTTTGACTACTAATCTGGCTTTATACTTGTCGATAGAGCCATCTGCTTTCATTTTCTTCTTGAAAATGCATTTGTAGCCAATTGGTTTTATTCCAGGTGGAATATCAACAATTTCCCAAGTTTTATTACTTAGAATTGAATCAATCTCACTTTGGATTGCTTCTTTCCAAAATACAGATTCAAAAGATGTCATTACTGCCTGTACATTTGAGGTTCATGTTCTAACATGTATGTTAGGAATTCTTAATCAAATTTCTTGGAAGTTATAACCCTTACGGTTCTTACGGGTTTCAATTTCCTCAGTCTCGTGAGGAGTTACATCTTCATGTGAATTACTTGATTATTCTCTTGTCCTTTTAGGGACATGTGACGACCACCCATAACCCTTGCACTTAACAAGAGGAATAATGCACTGAAATATGTGCCAGGCAGCTATGGACGATCATCAAGGTATGATAATACAAACAAAATCTGTCGTAACTCATAGTGCAAGGGTAAAATATAATAGAACATATACGATAGGTATCAATAGCGAAGCAGAAAACACCAAACTTTCTTAACAACTAGAAAGTAATATCCATACACTTGGATTACAACAATAGTGTTTACACAAATTTGCCTCACTACAGCACTCATAGAATAGAAAACAACAGAAATCTAAATACTATATAGTAGGAAAGATAGTAGACCTGCCTCTTGCTCGCCTTCGAACTGCAACATCGTCCTCACTAAGCTATCACCTGTTACCTGCCACCTAGTCTGCCCATCCAACAATCGAATGAACAACCCAAGGTAATAAAAGGGAAACAAAAAACCTTGTGTCAGATAATAGTTTTAATGAGCGATAAAAAAGCTAACAAACATCATTAATAAAGTATATGAGAATAAGCGGATTAACCAACAATCTACCAATCACATTACCAGAGAAGAACTCCAAGCCCAACTTCCCACATTAGACAGTGATAATCTTTATAACAAACATTTCAACCGTACGTCCATAGAAACCAGTATGACCATTCATTCCTATCAATCTGAAGCAACCGAACAATAACACTCACAACATCCAGATTATACATCTCACGTGAACCATCCTAATCGAATTCAACATCCCTTAAGCCTAAGCCACAAAGCCTAAACCAATACCAGACAAGCACCCAAGAAACATCTCCTTTGATGTTGGATAATCTATGTGAGACGATACAAACAAAACAAACAACGTACTTGACTGACTCTGGCTATCACCGCCAATCCTACTTTGAAACCATCGTTAATCATATGACTGGCCATGTCACCATGCCATCCGTCAAGGGCTAATGGTAACCCCAGTACTAACCAGACTACTGCACGTTCGACGTACATTTTCCTCACAGAGATAACTAGACCCATCCAATGGGTCCAGGGTATTCGACTAGCCTAACTAGCCTTTTAGGTGCCCCTATTATACCCTTGCTTTGAGCCTGTTAGAACTTACGACAACGATAATCCCTTCATAACTCTAGTCGGCATCACCAGCGACTATCCACAAACTCAGACGCAGTATCGAGTATCCATTATCCACAAACTCAAGTCCAACTTGAGTCGTCTTCCTATTCATACATCTCCACGATCAACAAGCACAACACATCACTTCGAGCATTCCTACTTGAATTCACTTCAAAGTCAAAATCATTGCTAAATCGAATATCATCAATATAAGGTTCAGTACACACCATAACGTTCTATCCATTTGCCACGAAAATAAGCCACATCGTTTCTACCATCAATCATGGCGTTTGAAGGCGCTGCTATAACCTAACATGGTCGAGCATCTTTCTGGTCGAACACTATAGAGGTCGAACATCATCCTGGTCGAGCACACATACTCTGGTCAAGCGCACACACATCTGGTCGAGAATACCTTGGTCGAGCACACCCTGGTCAAGCATACCCTGGTCGAGCACACCCTAGTCGAGCACCCTATGGTCGAGCACACACTTCTGGTCAAGCGGACACACTTCTAGTCAAGTGCACACACTTCTGGTCAAGCACCCCCTGGTCGTGCACACACACTCTAAGCAAGCGCACACATTTCTGGTCAAGCGCACACACTTCTGGTCAAGTGGACACACTCGCACACACTTATGGCCAAGCAACCCCTGGTCGAGCATAACCTGGTCAAGCACACCTTGGTCGAGCACACACACTCTGGTCAAGCGGACACACTTCTACTCAAATGCACACACTTCTAGTCAACCGGACACACTCCTGGTCAAGCGAACACACTTCTGTTCAAGTAGACACACTTTGATCAAGCGGACAACTAATTATGACAGGCCTGATCCGAACCTTCTTCAAACTTGACCAAAACTTCATCAACTGATTCTACTGACGAAATCAACTTATCCAATCCATTCAATACGATTATAATCATGTCATAAAATTGCTAACATCATGGAAATAATAACTATCACGTAAATTTCACCAAAATCATGTTAAATGATCATATGGACTAAAATCGTGGATCTAACTTACATATACATATGGAATTACATAGAAATTACCAATTTTAAGTTCCTAAATTAGATCCTATGGCGATTCATATGCAAATAAACTTACCATTATGTAGATCTAAAAAAACGACCTGAAAATGATGAAATTAAGATCATAGAACTCATATACTTGATTGAATCTGTGTGAGAGATGCATGTCACTCACTAATTCTCCAAAACAACCCAAAAACTCTTAGATCTAGATCCAGACAGTGAAGAATTTGCTCTAAACTCTTCGATTCAATGAACTCTCTCTCTCTTGAAATGGCGTAGAACTAGCTTCAAACAAGGTAGATCTTCGATTCTCTAAACTTTAATGGTGGAAAGGTGAAGAGAATGGAGAAATGGAGGAACTCTAGCTCTTCAAAATGAGAGAATGTAGAAAGTAAAATATTCTCCATGCCTCTTACCCTCTCTATTTACAGTCTCCACCAGCCCACTAATGGGCCTCTCCAAATCAGCCCATTATAGCTTACCAAACTGAAACAACCAATAGTAAAACCTTAAAACAGCGATTCCTCCCAAACCGCTGAGCCAAATCTTTAATGTTACCACTCTACGGAAAGGGAATCATCATTTCCTTTCCAATGGCATAGGTCTAATTATCTGATTCAGTCTGAGTCAAAAGCTATCCCCTATACAAGGCTGACATGGCAAAAATGGTCACAAACAAAATTGATAAAAATTATGGACATGTCTCACGTCCCCATAACCAACATATTAAAAAAAGATAATGATCCAACCCTCAGGGAATAAAATAAAAATATTTTACGATCCTTTTATGCGTAAAATGCGGGCTGTTACATTCTCCCCCTTTGGAAATTTCGTCCCCGAAATTCCAACAAACACAAGCAACTAAAACTTGTAATGACCCGCATTCTACGCATCGGAGGATCGTAGAATATTTATTTCTTTCCCATGTGAAGTCGTATGGTCATGTAACTTTGGGAAACATTTATTAGAGTCATTTCCCATGTTCATGATTTTTGTTGATTTTTAAATGACCATTTTGCCCCTAGTTGGTACTGTTTTGGCCATAATTTTTGATTGGAAAGGAATTTTAACCTGAAACCACTTCCATTAGATTCGTTTGATGGTTTACCTTTCCGTAGAGTGGTCATAATAGCCAAACGGACTTACCGTTTGGGAGATATGGCTGAAATAAGGTTTGGAGGGTGAAAAATTGCTTAACCGGGCCAAATCGGGTGATTAGTGAGTAGGCCCATAACCCATTTCGGGATTAGGGTTATGGGGAGGCTGAAATGAGATAGAGGATCATTCCATTTCAGTTTTCTAGCCTCCACTTATCACCAAGGAACCCTAAAAATGGCCTCCAACCTCTAAATCACCTCCAAATCACCTTTTGGTCAAGGATTTGGCTTAGCAACCCCTAATCAAGGAAGATCTACACCAAATTAACATTGGAGCTGCTGTTTAGCATTGGGGTTCACATCAAATCAGAGATTTATTTCAGATCTTAGTTTATTTTGTGGCTAAGGTGAGTGATTTGCATAGTTTAGCACTAATTATGGCTAATTAGGGGTGATTAGTGTTAATTAGCGAATTTAAACATGATAAAATTCTGGAAAAATGTTTATAAAATTCGGAATGATGTTTTAGACCTCTGATATGAATTTAGGTTAATTTGGTTAAGTTTTTCTAACCATATCATAAGTCTCACCTAAACATGCTTAAGAGAAAATATGAGTTTTGGCTATGTTTGATCCATTTTAACCTATCATATTGTTGTTTTGATGTTTGTGGTTGATTATATATGTTTCTATGATTGTATGGTATGCTTTTTGGTTGGTTAGAATAGTTGGAATGGTCAAAAACGCCGTCGAGGGGCGTAAACAACTCGCTGGACAAGGTGCAGGGATTCGGATCGGATAGGGGATTGAGGGTCGATCGGATCGCCCTATGGGATCGTGGGTCATCACCACGAGCCGAGTCGTCTCCTCCGAACCGAACCATCTGCGCAAGGCCCACGAGCACCAACCGCGAACTGCTACCCAATCCGATCCACTTGTGCTTCGCGTCACGATCCGACTAAAGGAAAGCAGCATCCACGAACCGATGCACTACGAGACGCCGATTCGAACCAGGGGGGCCACGAGCTGGAGGAGCGCGATCCGACCCGTGTGGGGTATTCTGATCCGAACCGAGGAGAGGAGCACGATCCGAAGCAGAGAGAAAGAGGACCGCGATACGATCCGAACCGTGGCAATCTGGAGACCCGACCCGATCCGCCAGGGGTGACGGCGATGCGACCCGATCCAGTGAAGAAGGAGCATTCTGATCCGAACCGAACCAATGATGACTGATAACCCGAGATGCAAAGGTAGTCCAAATGAAGGGTATTGACTCAGGATCCAGATAGGAACCAATGAGTGGACTTCATGAGTTGGACTTTGCTGCGGGACGTGTGCTAAGGAGTTGTCGACATTCATAACTTCGATTCACTACTGGAAATGGATGATGGGCTACTTATCAGTGCAGTAGGGTCATTATGACCTGAGGGGCAAAGTGATGGTAGCAAGACTACGTTATCAGTGCAGTAGGGTCATTATGACCTGAGGGGCAAGGTGATGCATAGTAAGACTATGAGCCAGTGCAGTGGGGTCATTGCGACTCCATGGGGCAGAGTGGACATAGTAAGGATTAGTAAGGCAATGAGCCAGTGCAGTGGGGTTCTTGTGACTCCATGGGGCAAAGTGGACATAGCAAAGGATTTGTGGCTACGTTATCAGTGCAGTGAAGCCATTTATGACTTCATGGGGGCAAAGTGATCGTAGCAAGGTATGTTGGGGGATCGAAGTGGTGAACATCATATGCTTTACGCACTGAGTGAGAGATGTGAGGATGGATGCTATGTTTGATTGTTTTCCATCATTATGACATGCACACCTCCCCCACCTCTGTATCTTTACACCGTTTGATATGGTACCTTAGAGTGTTGTACAGTATGTAGTGCTAACTCTTTGGTTGCAGGTCCAGGTTCGGGCATGTTTTAGTCTACCTGTTATTGTTCACTTTAGATGCTTATCGCTCATACCAGGCTTTATGTCTGACCCAGAGTTTTATGTCTCCTCTTATTACTCTGGGTGCTCACACGAGCAGACTAGAGACAGGTTGGCTGGTGGTGCGCGAGTAGCTGTTTCGGAGGCGGGCAGGAGGCTTCCACGTATGATATATATACACACATTCTCCCTGTGTCGTTGGTGGTCGCTACTTGGGCATTAGTAGTGTACCTCATTTATCTTACTTTTGCTTTGAGACAGTTTGAAAATTTGTAATAAGCTGTATTCTGGATTTCCGCTGCTATGATGTTTAGTTCTGGTTTTCAGCTTATGCACTGTCTCTCCTGTTTTATGTCAAGTATGTTATTATTATATTTTATTCTATGCGCTGTGAGACATTCTACAGGTTCTTTGTATGTTCATTCCTTCTTCCCTTTCCTTCTGACGACCCATTCCGTGCTAACTGGACACGTGTACAGCGCATTTTCAGAGTAAATGTCGGTTGGTGCGGGGCGGGCCGTCACACTTGGTATCAGAGCTCTAGGTTGCGTAGTTAACCTAGGGATAGACACTAGGGAGAATTAGTACGTATATGAGAGCGCGTATTTGTAATTATTTTGGTTTTTGAAAGCTATGTATGTATATACTATTAGTAGTATAAGAATGAAGTCGCACTGCACTAGCACCACTATGGGGTCGTTAATCGTTTCCTTTTTCAGATTGACGATGAGGGAGACACGAGGGGTGCTGCTAGAGGAACCAACCCAGGGAATGCCGCTGACATGAGGACGATGTTTACTAACCTCATGAGAGATATGCTTAGAGAAGTGCAAGGGGCAGTTCCCAATCCCGGAGTTGGTGTTGGCCCAGTAGTGCAGGCGCCTAGGGTCGATTTCGCCAAGTTGTGCAAGGATTACACTAACCTTGGTGGAAAGCCGTTCCACGGGACGGAGTCGGCCACAGATGTTCAAGATTGGATGGGTAGCTGTGACCGTATCTTTGATGACTTGGGTCTTGAAGATGCGATGAAGAGAAGGCTAGCGTCTCGTCAGCTGCAAGGGCGAGCGATGAATTGGTGGAATGCCATTAGAACAGCTACTCCAGAAGATCAGGTTACTTGGGATCAGTTCAAGGTTCGCTTTAGTGAGAAGTTCATTCCAGCTGCCCAGAAGTCAGTGTTGTTTAAGAGGTTCTTGGAACTCAAGCAGAACGGAAGGGAAGTTTCTGATTATATTGCTGAGTTCGACACTTTGTCGAAGTATGGACTGTCTCTTATTGACACTCCTGAGAAGAAGAATGAGAAGTTCATTACTGGTTTGGATGGATACTTGGGGGAAAGGCTTATCAACCACCTCGATGAGACTTTTGAATCGATCGTGGGAAAAGCTTTGAGATCAGAGAGTCTTTACCCTAAGTCAAAGACTGAGGTTGCATCTGCAGAAGGGCCAAAGCCGCAAGCAGGCGGTGGAGGCAAGAATAACTCTCAGAATAAGAGGAAGCAGGACCAATCTAAAGGTGGCCAGAAAAAGAGTAAGAAGGATGTTGAGTGCTTCAGCTGTGGTAAGAAGGGCCATTATGCTAATGAATGTCGGGCCAAGCCAGCGGAAAGGAAGTGCTACAACTGTGGTCAAATGGGACATCAGAAGGATAAGTGTCCACAACCTCTTAAGGAGAAGCAGATTGTGAAAGCATATGCTATTGATGCTGTTCCTTCTTCGTCGAATGCCCCAACTGCGGCGGAGAAAGGAAAGAATGTTGTTATTCAAGGTATGCTTTCTATTTATGATGTACCAGTTCGAGTTTTGTTTGATACCGGGGCTTCCCGTTCCTTCATATCTAGTGACCTGGTAGATAGGTTGGGACTGGAACCCGAGATAGTCGATAGACCATTGGTTGTGACGAACCCGATTGGTGGTTCGACTAGCCTTAGTATGATTTGCAGGAATTTGGTCTTATCGAGTCATGGATGTATGTTTGTTTGTGATTGCTTTGTTTTGGGCTTTACTGGGTATGGCATTATATTGGGAGTCGATTGGCTCCAAAGATACGGGGTGATGGTAGACTATGAGGGATTTTTGGTGACAGTGAGGGCGGATGATGGGCGGAGGGTAGTGTTTGGTAGCCTACCTAGTGATGGGGTTATGGCTAGTTTTGTAAATTCCCTCGACATCCCGCATGATGAGTTGTCAGATGTGCCCGTGGTTGGCCAGTATCCGGACGTCTTCGAGGAGGTGACCGGGCTTCTACCACACCGAGAGATTGAGTTCCGTATTGATTTAGTGAAAGATGCCAGACCTATAGTGATGCCACTTCGTCGTATGGCACCAAGGGAGCAGCGAGAGCTCGGGGTGCAAGTCAGCAATTTTTTGAAGAAGGGATTTATTAGAAGGAGTGTCTCCGAGTGGGGAGCACCAGTTGTGTTTGCCACTAAGGCAGATGGTTCCCTTCGGTTGTGTGTGGACTATCGCGAGTTGAATAAGGTGACGAGGAAGAATAAGTATCCTCTACCGCGGATAGATGATTTGTTTGATCAACTGGAAGGAGCAAGAGTGTTCTCCCAGTTGGACCTCGCGACAGGATTTCATCAGCTTCGAGTAGCAGATGAGAGTGTTCCGAAAACGGCATTTAGGACGCCGTCTGGATTTTATGAGTGGTTGGTCATGCCGTTTGGGTTGACCAATGCACCCGCCTACTTTGTGGATCTTATGAATCGAGTATTCAGAGATCAGTTGAATAAGTTTGTTCTTGTGTTCGTGGATGATATCCTTGTTTACTCAAGGACAGAGGAGGAACACAAGGGACACTTGAGGATAGTGATGGAGGTGTTGAGGAAACACCAATTGAAAGCGAAATTCTCTAAGTGTCATTTTCGGAGAAGGGAAGTGAGATACTTGGGTCATGTTGTTTCCGAGAATGGTATTGCCATGGACCCTGCGAAGGTGGCTACGGTACAGGATTGGCCTACACCCAAGAATGCAACAGATGTAAGAAGTTTCTTGGGATTAGCTGGATATTATCGTAAGTTTATCCAAGACTTCTCCAAGATAGCAGCACCGTTGACTCAGTTGACTAAGAAGAATCAGTCCTTCGTCTGGGACGGAGTGTGTGAGGATGCCTTCAAGAGTCTAAAGGAGAAGTTGACGTGTGCACCAATGTTAGTCATTCCTAAAGGGAGTGAAGAGATGACGGTATACACGGATGCTTGTGGTACCGGACTGGGTGTTGTATTGATGCAAGGAGGTAGGGTTGTAGCTTATGCTAGTCGACAGCTAAAGCCGCATGAGAAGAAGTATCCTACCCATGATTTGGAACTAGCAGCGATCGTGTTTGCGCTGAAGATGTGGAGACATTATCTCTTGGGAGAAAGATTTGAGTTGTTTACCGATCATAAATCGTTAAAATATCTCTTCACTCAGAAAGATCTGAATCTCCATCAGCAAAGATGGTTAGAGTTCTTGGCTTCGTATGATTTTGATATCGCATATACACCTGGGAAAGGTAATGCGGTAGCTGATGCCTTGAGTAGGAGACATGCCAGCTTAGGGGCAATGTTTCTTGAATGGAAGCAACTGGAGTATATTGCGGGGTTTGATTTCAGACCAAAGTGCGAATTGGATCCAGTTATGCTAGCTAGTTTGACGATCAGACCCACTTTGATAGAGCGGATTGGTTCCAACCAAAGGAACGATCCTAACCTAGTGGAAATCATCTCCAAGTTAGAGATGGGTATCGACGAGGAGATGAACGTGTATGGGCTTGATCGAGATGGATGGCTTCGGAGGAATGGAAGACTAGTTGTGCCCAACGTGAATGGTTTGAGGGATGAAGTGCTTAGAGAATGTCATCACTCAAAACTGACTATACATCCCGGTGGTAATAAAATGTATCGAGACATGAAGCAGGCTTACTACTGGGAAGGGATGAAAAGAGACGTTGGGAAGTTTATATCCAAATGCATGAATTGCCAGCTAGTTAAAGCCGAGCAAAAGAAGCCTAGTGGGTTGTTGCAACCATTAGAAATCCCCGAATGGAAATGGGAGCAAGTCTCGATGGATTTCATTGATGGTTTACCAAGGACTAGATCGGGACATGATAGCATTTGGGTAATTGTGGATCGATTGACTAAAGGTGCCAGATTTATACCAGTCAAATCGACCAGAACGGTAGCCAAGTTGGCAGAATTGTATATGAAGTGGGTAGTGAGATTTCATGGAGTACCCAAAAGCATTGTGAGTGACCGAGACCCGTTGTTCACTAGTGGGTTTTGGAAGAGCTTACAGGAGGCTCTAGGGTCAGGATTACATCTCAGTACCGCATATCATCCTCAGACCGACGGTCAAACGGAGAGGGTGAATCGTATATTGGAAGATCTCTTGAGAGCTTGTATATTGGATTTTGGTGGATCATGGGATGACCATTTGCATCTAGTAGAGTTTGCATATAATAATAGCTACCAATCCAGTATCGGTATGGCTCCATATGAAGCTTTGTACGAAAGACCGTGCAACTCACCATCGTGTTGGATAGAGACTGGCGAGAAGTTTGTGCTTGGACCAGATGTGGTGAGGGAAACTTCGGATAAGATTAAGATCATTCAGCAACGAATGAAAGCTGCCCAAGACAGGCAGAAGAGTTATGCTGATAAGAGGAGAAGAGACTTGAAATTCTCCGTTGGTGACTTGGTGTTCGTCAAGATTTCTCCATTGAAGAGCGTGATACGATTTGGCAGGAGAGGCAAGTTGGCACCAAGATTTGTTGGCACGTTCCCTGTTCTTGAACTAGTCGGGAATTTGGCATATAGAGTTAGCTTACCAGAGAAAATGGCGGGAGTTCACAATGTGTTTCATGTTTCCCAACTAAGGAAGTTCGTTCACGACTCAGATATGACTATTTCACCTAATCAGTTAGAGGACTTCGAAGTAGAACCCGAGGCGGTTGGGAACCGCAAGCCGATTCGTATTGTGGGGCACGATACGAAGCAACTTCGAAGGAAGTCGGTGAAGCTAGTCAAGGTTCAGTGGGGCGAGGACGAGAATGATTGTACTTGGGAGACAGAGGAGAACATTAGGAAGGCATATCCAGAACTCTTTGCCTGGTAAGATTTACTTTGCGATTTAGTTATTCCGCATGCTAGGATAGACTTATTCTACCTGTTTTGCATGTTTGATGGTTGTTTTATGGTTGATAGGCAAGCGGGAACCTTTGTGTGTATTTTGATTAGGAAATTTCGGGGGCGAAATTTCTTAAGGGGGGGAGAGTGTAATGACCCGCATTCTACGCATCGGAGGATCGTAGAATATTTATTTCTTTCCCATGTGAAGTTGTATGGTCATGTAACTTTGGGAAACATTTATTAGAGTCATTTCCCATGTTCATGATTTTTGTTGATTTTTTAATGACCATTTTGCCCCTAGTTGGTACTGTTTTGGCCATAATTTTTGATTGGAAAGGAATTTTGACCTGAAACCACTTCCATTAGATTCGTTTGATGGTTTACCTTTCCGTACAGTGGTCATAATAGCCAAACGGACTTACCGTTTGGGAGATATGGCTGAAATAAGGTTTGTAGGGTGAAAAACTGCTTAACCGGGCCAAATCGGGTGATTAGTGAGTAGGCCCATAACCCATTTCGGGATTAGGGTTATGGGGAGGCTGAAATGAGATAGAGGATCATTCCATTTCAGTTTTCTAGCCTCCACTTATCACCAAGGAACCCTAAAAATGGCCTCCAACCTCTAAATCACCTCCAAATCACCTTTTGGTCAAGGATTTGGCTTAGCAACCCCTAATCAAGGAAGATCTACACCAAATTAACATTGGAGCTGCTTTTTAGCATTGGGGTTCACATCAAATCAGAGATTTATTTCATATCTTAGTTTATTTTGTGGCTAAGGTGAGTGATTTGCATAGTTTAGCACTGATTATGGCTAATTAGGGGTGATTAGTGTTAATTAGCGAATTTAAACATGATAAAATTCTGGAAAAATGTTTATAAAATTCGAATGATGTTTTAGACCTCTGATATGAATTTGGGTTAATTTGGTTAAGTTTTGCTAACCATATCATAAGTCTCACCTAAACATGCTTAAGAGAAAATATGAGTTTTGGCTATGTTTGATCCATTTTAACCTATCATATTGTTGTTTTGATGTTTGTGGTTGATTATATATGTTTCTATGACTGTATGGTATGCTTTGTGGTTGGTTTGAATAGTTGGAATGGTCAAAAACACCGTCGAGGGGCGTAAACAACTCGCTGGACAAGGTGCAGGGATTCAGATCGGATAGGGGATTGAGGGTCGATCGGATCGCCCTATGGGATCGTGGGCCATCACCACGACCCGAGTCGTCTCCTCCGAACCGAACCATCTGCGCAAGGCCCACGAGCACCAACCGCGAACTGCTACCCGATCCGATCCACTTGTGCTTCGCGTCACGATCCGACTAAAGGAAAGCAGCATCCACGAACCGATGCACTACGAGACGCCGATTCGAACGAGGGGGAGCCACGATCTGGAGGAGCGCGATCCGACCCGTATGGGGTATTCCGATCCGAACCGAGGAGAGGAGCACGATCCGAAGCAGAGAGAAAGAGGACCGCGATACGATCCGAACCGTGGCAATCTGGAGACCCGACCCGATCCGCCAGGGGTGACGGCGATGCGACCCGATCCAGTGAAGAAGGAGCATTCTGATCCGAACCGAACCGATGAAGACTGATAACCCGAGATGCAAAGGTAGTCCAAATGAAGGGTATTGACTCAGGATCCAGATAGGAACCAATGAGTGGACTTCATGAGTTGGACTTTGCTGCGGGACGTGTGCTAAGGAGTTGTCGACGTTCATAACTTCGATTCACCACTGGAAATGGATGATGGGCTACTTATCAGTGCAGTAGGGTCATTATGACCTGAGGAGAAAAGTGATGGTAGCAAGACTACGTTATCAGTGCAGTAGGGTCATTATGACCTGAGGGGCAAGGTGATGCGTAGTAAGACTATGAGCCAGTGCAGTGGGGTCATTGCGACTCCATGGGGCAGAGTGGACATAGTAAGGATTAGTAAGGCTATGAGCCAGTGCAGTGGGGTTCTTGTGACTCCATGGGGCAAAGTGGACATAGCAAAGGATTTGTGGCTACGTTATCAGTGCAGTGAAGCCATTTATGACTTCATGGGGCAAAGTGATCGTAGCAAGGTATGTTGGGGGATCGAAGTGGTGAACATCGTATGCTTTACGCACTGAGTGAGAGATGTGAGGATGGATGCTATGTTTTGATTGTTTGCCATCATTATGACATGCACACCTCCCCCACCTACGTATCTTTACACCGTTTGATATGGTACCTTAGAGTGTTGTACAGTATGTAGTGCTAACTCTTTGGTTGCAGGTCCAGGTTCCGGTATGTTTTAGTCTACCTGTTATTGTTCACTTTAGATGCTTATCGCTCATACCAGGCTTTATGTCTGACCCAAAGTTTTATGTCTCCTCTTATTACTCTGTGTGCTCACACGAGCAGACTAGAGACAGGTTGGCTGGTGGTGCGCGAGTAGCTGATTCGGAGGCGGGCATGAGCCTTCCACGTAAGATATATATACACACATTCTCCCTGTGTCGTTGGTGGTCGCTACTTGGGCATGAGTAGTGTACCTCATTTATCTTACTTTTGCTTTGAGACAGTTTGAAAATTTGTTATAAGCTGTATTCTGGATTTCCGCTGCTATGATGTTTAGTTCTGGTTTTCAGCTTATGCATTGTCTCTCCTGTTTTATGTCAAGTATGTTATTATTATATTTTATTCTATGCGCTGTGAGACATTCTACAGGTTCTTTGTATGTTCATTCCTTCTTCCCTTTCCTTCTGACGACCCATTCCGTGCTAACTGGACACGTGTACAGCGCATTTTCAGAGTAAATGTCGGTTGGTGCGGGGCGGGCCGTCACAAAACTATTCCCAAAATCCATCAGTCTTGGTTGCATAGACAACTGATGCACTCCATTCGGAAACACTTCTTCAAATGAATTCTTTTCCCAAAAGGTCACATACTTGCACCGCTAACTCTCGTTGTTCCTTAGGCGTCCTCCACCTAAGAATTATATCGATGGGTCTAACCCCTTCGACCCAATCGATTCCATACTCAATCTTGTGATGTGGCTACAACCCTCTGACCTCGTCAAAGACATCCTTAAACTCATTAGCGATCGGTACTGATGACAAGTCTCCTCGTGGAATCCCAAGCGATCATATATAGCTTGTGAAGACCCAGTTCTCTCGCTTACCTTTAACCACAACCATTTGCCCTTCCACATTTTTGACTGCTACCCTTAGCTTCTCGCCATCCACTTTTGCCACATACCTCTCGAGCCAATCCATACCCAGTATGATTTCAAACTCAGCGAAGTTCAAAACAAAGCAATCACATATAAAGGAGTAGTCATGACTCGACAACACTAGACCCCGACAAAGCATACACAATTTAGACGAACCCCCAGATGGATTAGTTACGATCAATGGTCTATCCCTACCTCTGTTTCCAAACTCAAGTGACAACTCAACCCATTATAATGAATGAATGCGATGCTCCATTGTCGAACAACATATGTACTGAAACATCTCAAATCGGGAAGATTACCTTGAATGATGATACCCTTCCCTTTCTCTTCCGCCGTGGGAGCCCTCGTAGAAAATGACACAACTTCCACATCATATGCCTTCCCAACCTGCTTACCCTTTCCTGGTTCCGGAAAATCCTTCTTGTTATGCCCAGGCTTCCCACAATTGAAGCACTTCTTCACATCTTTAGAATCGTTACAATCCCTGGAATAGTGGCCCTTCTTCTGGCAGTTAAAGCGTATTACTTTCTCTTCTGCTTTTTCTGGCCATCTTTTCCTTCCTGTTGTTGTTGCTTCCTCTTTTTGTCATCTCCACCCTGATGTGGTTTTGGTTCTTCCTTAGCTGCTACAACAATAACTTCCTCATTAGGAAACAAGCTCTCAAGTCTCACAGCTTTTTCCACAAGCTTCTCAAATGTTTCATCAAGATGTTCCACCAACGGTGTTCCAATATAAGTATCCAAACCCATAACAAACTTCTTGTTCTTCTGATAGGGCGTATCAATGTACGAACGAGCATATCTGGACAAGGCCTCAAAGTCTGAAACATAATCGAGCATCAACCTACTATTTTGCTTCAATTCCACAAATTTCTTGAATAGAGCAGACTTCAGAGCAGTGGAGATAAACTTCATCTCAAACTTAGCTTGGAATTGCTCCCATGAAATCTCCTCATCTAGAGTCTCAAGTGTAACTGAATTCCACCATTCCATGACCCCGCCTTGCAGCTGCCTTGACGCAAGCTTTCTCTTGGTTGCATCAACCAAACTCAAGTCTCCAAAAATGCAAACATAATAATCCATCCACCTTTAGACCTCCTTAGATGGTTTCGTTCCTTTGAAAGGCTTTCCTCCTAGAGATTTCGCTCAGCTTCGCAAATCCACAACCCTAGGCAACTGAACACCTACATCTACCGTGGCTGCTACTGGAGCGGGTACCTATTGCATGAATGCTTCCATCCTGGCCTCAAACATGATTGGGTAATCTGGTGTAACACCATTACGCCCTCCAGGCACAGCCCCCTCCCTAGCAGTATGTCTTGAAGCACGTCAACTCCTAAATCTGCAAATTAGAATGATTAGTCACTTGCTAGAAAAAGCTGCTAAAGAAGTACAAATGCTACTATACTATATAATATCATATAGTGTACATCCAACTGAAATCTAAAAATATGCCTCTAATATGTAATTACGTCATCAAACTTTGGCTAAAATTGATAACCAGAGCTCTGATACCAAGTGTGACGACCGCCCATAACCCCTGCACTTAACAAGAGGAATAATACGCAGAAAGACGTGTCAGGCGGCTATGGACGATCATCATGGTATGATAATACAAATGAAACCTGTTGTAACTCAAGTGTAAGGATAAAATATAATAGAACATATACAACAGGTATTAATAGTGAAGCAGAAAACTCCAAACTTTCTTAACAACTAGAAAGTAATATCCATACACTTGGACTACAACAATAGTTTTAATACGAATTTGCCTCACTACAACACTCAGAGAATAGCAAACAACATAAATCTAAATACTATATAGTAGGAAAGATAATACAACTGCCTCCTGCTCGCCTTCGAACTGCAGCATCGTCTTCACTAAGCTATCACCTGCCACCTAGTCTTTGCATCCAACGATGAACAACCCAAGGTAATAAGAGGGAAACATAAAACCTTGAGTCAGACAACAGCCTTAGTGAGCGATAAAACAGCTAACAAACATCATCAATAAAGTATATGAGAATAGATGGATTAACCATCAATCTACCAATCACATTACCAGAGAAGAACTCCAAGCCCAACTTCCCACATTAGACAGTGATAACCTTTATAGCAAACATTTCAACCATACATCCATAGAAGCCAGAATGACCATTCATTCCTATCAATAGGAAGCAACCAAACAATAGCACTCACAACATCCAGATTATACATCTCACGTGAACCATCCTAATCGAATTCAACATCCCTTAAGCCCAAGCCCCAATTGACTAGACCAATATCAGACAAGCACCCAAGAAACATCTCCTTTAATGTTGGACAATCTATGTGAGACGATACAAGCAAAACAAACAATGTACATGATTAACTCTGGCTATCACCGTCAATCCTACTTTGAAACCATCGTTAATAGTATGATTGGCCATGTCACCATGCCATCCGTTAAGGGCTAATGGTAACCCCACTTCTAACCAGACTACTGCACGTTCAACGTACATTTGCCTCCCAGAGACAACTAGACCCATCCAATGGGTCCAGGGTATTCGAGTAGTCCAACTAGCCTTTTAGGTACCCCTATTATACCCTTGCTTTGAGCCCATTAGAACTTACGACAATGATAATCCCTTCATAACTCTAGTCGGCATCGTATGCGACTATCCACAAACTTAGACCCAGTCCCGAGTATCCATTATCCATAAACTCAATTCCAACTTGAGTCATCTTCCTATTCGTTACATCTCCACGATCAATGAACACATCACATCACTTAGAGCATTCCTACTTGTATTCACTTCGAAGTCAAAATCATTGCTAAACCGAATATCATTAATATAAGGTTCAGTACAAACCATAGCATTCTATCCATTTTCCACGAAAACAAGCTACATCGTTTCTACTATCGATCATAGTGTTTGAAGGCACTGCTATAACCTAACATGGTCGAGCATCATTCTGGTCGAACACTATAGAGGTTGAACATCAACCTGGTCGAGCACACACACTCTGGTCAAGCGCAGAAACTTCTGGTCAAGCACACACTTCTGGTCAAGTGCACATGCTTCTGGTCAAGCGCACACACTTCTGGTCGAGCATGTGACGCCCTGGAATTTCAGACCAGTCAAAATTGCCAAAAAACCCATGCGTCCAAAAACAAACATGACAACTACCATCATATTGTATAATTACATCACTAAATGCACTGGATATAATTTAAATAAATTCCATTTAATAAATATTCACCTAATTCACAAGGTAGGCTCAAATAAGAATTAAACTCAGTCACCATAAATCGACTATTATATGACTCTAGTGAGATGGCCATCGATATTCATTCCAACACACTTGATAAATACGTTTGCATGACATAAATGATAACACATAAAAGATGCACCAACACAAGATGCAATAACAAGTAATAAAAAAATATTTTTATTAATATAGCAGCTGCATCACTACCACTTGTGACTACCTACGTACCTTTATCTAATTGGGTAAGCAATTAGGTAAAGGATCAAGCCAACGTAGTTCTTCTTTACAAAACATTTAAAATCATTATTTGCTTTCAAAATACTCATTATATCATGTAGAGATTCTCAAAAGTAATCTTAAATTACTTTTCTTTAATATTAAATAAAATTCTAAATTATTCTTAACTCAAATAATTTCAGATTAAATTTTGAATTAACCATCCAGTCCATCAGATCAGTTAGGATAGCCAGGGAGAGCAGGAAACTATATTTTCCAAACCCAAGCCTAGACACTATCCTCTCTGTTACCCTAGGTCGTTCTAGTCTTTTATTTCGAAAGACATCTATATATCTCTTGTAGAACTTTCTTTCAAAAGACAATCATCTTTTATTTTAAATATAATCATCTTCATTATGCAAAAACTCCTCCATAATCAATCCTTAAACCACCTTTATATTTCTCTAATATATATTTGGAAAGATCTTCAAAGATTGAACTGAAATAGTTAAGTTCAACACCATTCATTATCTCGTTAAAACAAAAACACACCCAATTTATACCTCGTTTAAAGCACTAATCTTACCTCATTTAATCACATACTATTCATGCTTCGATTGAACAATATTCATACCTCATTTAGACACTATTTATACCTTGTTTAAACACATACTATGCATGCCTTGATTAAACAGTATTCATACCTCATTTAAACACACTGATCATCATTCGTATATGTTGATTGCTTGTCAAAGCAAAGATTACAACCAATATAGTATGTTAAAGTCATAGGCATCTTTAAATTAAAAAACAAGCTTATGAAATAATAATGTTTAGATAATAAACATACTTACAGTATTCCTTGCTATCTTCATGCAAAAGTCTCATAGAACATCATATAGTACTTATCATCACTACCAAATAATTAATTATTTTCCTCGAAACATCGACATTCGTCAACCTTCCTTGTTCTCAATTTTTGACACGTTTCGACTCACTTTTTCTTTGATTTAACATCCTCAATTTCATCAATTGGTTTATGATACAATAAGGAAACTCAAATCCAAATTTGAGAGGATTTGGAATAGTTTACCATGATTTTATACTCATAACATCTATAACAACGTTTCAGTCATGCTATGAAAAGTTCTGCACGTTTTAAAATATTTTATAGTTAATTCAGATAAAAGACAGTGCTTCCAAAAGTGCTATGACAAGTTCTGGGTGGTTTATAATGATTTTAGACTCAAATCAGCTACTACAACACTTCTGGGTGCTATAAAAAGATTCTGCTTGGTTCCGTGCTTCATAAATAGAAAAGATAGCGTTTCGGAGTGCTATAAAAGGTTCCGAAAATCAGATTTTAGCCTGTTTTGGGCAAAATGTTTGATGTTGTTTCTCTATGATAAAAATAGATTTTCAATCCAAAATTGCTATGGTAAGAAGCCCTTTTAGTCTACTTATTTATCATCAAAAGAAACCCTCAAAATCATTTATCAATTTAATGTATAAATTGAAACATCATGAGGCATTTTTAACATGTCCATTTCAGGATAATTTCTACACAACCTTACGTCTAGTTTTTTGGTATGCAAATGGACGAAATAGGAAAAAATGCCTGAGGACAAATTTTTAGCTCTTTGAATTAGCTTTCCAAATTGATAGAGAAGTCGAAATTTCACTAAGAATTGCAAAAGTTATTCCCAAAATACCGAATGTAATTTTCAGGATTTTAAGTCCAATCATTCATTTACAAATTTCTCATCTTTCCTTCAAAATATGAAATGAATACATGAACCTAAATAATTTTTCTCACCTTGTACTTGTGCCTTGATCTTGTATTTATCCTCTAGGCTTCTCCCAAACCTCTCTTCTTTTTCTTATCTTGGTTTTATGTTTGTGAATGCATGAAAAAGAATGAACCTTTCCACCCTTTATATAGTAGTTTTCAAGGCTAGTTTGGTAATTTGGTTTTGGACACTTGTCCTCCTTATCTTCATTTATGCTTTAGGATGAAGACACATGCCTACTTAGGTGTCTTTAGATGTTTCTACACATGGACACATAATATATTCACGGTTTATTACCTTATTTGCTTACATGACATGTGTTCCGTTGATTTGATGACACGTATCCCTATCATTTTAAGTCATTTTTTTTATATTCTAGAGTATGTACACATATACCATTTGTATGTTACTTATATGATATGTAAATTCATATATATATATGTTCTTCCAATGTTACTACATGCACATGATATTCTAACAACTTTTTACAAGGAAAATATTGTTTATCGACAAAACTGTTTTCGGTCACATTATAGATATTTCTTCGAACTACTTATCTTTGTAAACAAAAACTCAACAACATGTTTTCTCCTCATTAATTATTATTTATAAAGGGATTTAATAAAGGTTATAAAACCATTAAATCCAAGTTTTAACTATTTAAATAACCTCGATAATTAAATATTTACTGCCCGAAGTTTCAGGTTGTTATATTCTTTCCCCCTTGAAAGGAGTTTCGTCCCCTAAATTCTATGAAATATTTAATCAATAAAAGACCAAATATTCCATGAACGAAACTCTATGTATCCTGGAAATTTTCTTAAAATTATACTTTCAAAATAATTCATAAATTGAAATCATATATGAATATTATATGATTTGACCCTTTTAATATTTAGTCACTCCTGCAAGCTGTTACTGGATCAGACACGCCATAGCTTCAAATTCAGTGTCTTTTTCTTTGCAATCCACATCGATACCCAGTCTCCTTCCTACGAGTATACACTCAATTTGGGATATATTCCAAAGCCCTCCCTTTTTTAATGCCAATTCATCCAGCAAAGACATACTCTTCTTGTGTGTTACCCATTGAAATGTACCAAAGATTCATCGTACTCTGTCCCATCCGACTCATCATCATCATGTAAGGATGAATTCTCCATATTGCGGTACCCATCGAAATGTACTAGAGAGTAATATTTCAAAATAGTCTCTAATCAATATTTTTCATTAAAAAGAATCTTTTGTCAAAGCTAGGATCATATTCATCAAAGTGGATCCAATCTACTTAATTTAGGATATTTTATCCTATTGCGGTCAGCATCCCGTCATCAAATAGGATGTACTCTACTCGGATCGATACCAACATAGAGTAATAGTTGCACTATCCCAGATCTATTGTCTTATGCCGGCATCCCGTCATAAAATAGGATGTACTCTACTCGGCTCGATACCAACATAGAGTAATAGTTGCACTATCCAAGATCTATTGTATTATGTCGGCATCCCGTCATCAAATAGGATGTACTCTACTCAGCTCGATACCAACATAGAGTAATAGTGCACTACCCAAGATCTATTATCTTATACCGCACATTGTCATCGTCATCATCATCTGAAAGTATCCATCATTGATGAAATAATCCATAAAAATCTTTAATAAGTTTAAACAAAGTATTCTCTCAAAGTGCTTTTATACTTTGTAATCATTACTTCCATATGGATAACCATTTCATTTTGGAAAATCCACTCTCTCAACTTCAAAAATCATCTCAAGTATAAACCCTTTTTTGCATCAATTTTTTCATATTACTCGTGTATCTCTAAACTTTTTATATATGGCACTAGTTACGACATTTGCACTGAATGACATCAACCTCGTTTTACACATAGTCAGTTTGCAAAAGTGTTTTTTTATATGGCAAACTTTTAAAAAAATGTGTATGATGTAAGTATTCTAGATAATTAATCTAGCTTCCCAATGGTATTAGCTTCAACTAAACCCAAATCAAGGAATCAAAAGTTATGAGTGGATTGTTGAGAGATGTTTTAATAGTTTTAAGCTAAATATCATCAGTGCTAAACAATTATGATATCATATTACGTAATGATATAATTATTTAAATAAATTTTCTTACCTTGGTTTTGCATGAATGCAGTATTCAATTTACTCCTTTTGATCTTCCTCAACTTTGTTTGCCTAAGCCCATTTAATTCTTTCCTTGGCACGCTGTTATCCCACATTCCTTTTAAGCCACTCTATTGCATTGATGTCATGCTACCACATACCTTCCTTTATAACCCACTTCATTCCTTCGCTACTTTATAATTAATCACATGCACTTACAAATTCGTTATACCTCTTTATGTGGTGCTTGAAAATGAATCAACATACTACTCGTATAAAAACTAAACAAAAGTTAAACACACGAAATAAATATTACTCATAACCCTGGTCAGAGGAATGGTGCCTTACCCAATCCAGTTATATTTATCAAATTAAGGTAACTACATTTCAAAAAATTTAGGATGATTTTCTAATCTTATGTGAAATTTTATATAGGCACCTAACCTAAGCTCTGATACTACTTGTGACACCCCGGAATTTCGGACCAGTCAAAATTGCTGAAAAACCCATGCTTCCAAAAACAAACAATGATAACTACCATCATATTGTATAATTACATCACTAAATACATTTTATATAATTTAAATAAATTCCATTTAATAAATATTCATCTTATTCACAAGGTAGGATCAAATACGAATTAAATTCAATTACCATAAATCGACTTATTTGCGACTCTAGTGAGATGGTCATCGATATTCATTCCTGCACACTTGATAAAATACGTTAGCATGACATAAATGATAACACATAAAAGATGCACTAACACAAGATGCAATAACAAGTAATAAAAAATATTTTATTAATATAACAGCTGCATCACTACCACTTGTGACTGCCTACGTACCTCTATCTAATTGGGTAAGCAATTAGATAAAGGGTCAAGCAAATGTAGTTCTTCTTTACAAAACATTTAAAATCATTATTTGCTTTCAAAATACTCATTATATCATGTAGAGATTCTCAAAACTAATCTTAAATTACTTTTCCTTAATATTAAATAAAATTCTAAATTATTTCTAAACTCAAATTATTTCAAATTAAATTTTGAATTAACCATCCCATCCTTCAGATCAGTTAGGGATAGCCAGGGAGAGCAGGAAACTTTATTTTCAAAATCCAAGCCTAGACACTATCCACTCTGTAACCCTAGGACGTTCCAGTCTTTTATTTCAAAAGACATCTATATATCTCTTGTAGAACTTTCTTTCAAAAGACAAGCATCTTTTATTTTAAATACTAATCATCTTCATTATGCAAAAACTCCTCCATAATCAATTCTCAAACCACCTTTATATTTCTTTAATATATGTTCGGAAAGATCTTCAAAGATTGAACTGAAATAGTTAAGTTCAACACCATTCATTATCTCGTTAAAACAAAAACACACCCAATTTATACCTCGTTTAATGCACTAATCATACCTCATTTAATTACATATTATTCATGCTTCGATTGAACAATATTTATATCTCATTTACACACTATTTATACCTTGTTCAAGCACCTCGTTTAAACACATAATATTCATGCCTTGATTGAACAGTATTCATACCTCATTCAAACACTAATCATAAATGACCTCGATCATCAGTCATATATGTTGATTGCTTGTCAAAGAAAAGATCGCAACCAATATAGTATGTTAAAGTCATAGGCATCTTTAAATTAAAACACAAGCTTATGAAATAATAATGGATTAGATGATAATTATACTTATAGTATTCCTTGCTATCTTCATGCAAAAGTCTCATAGAACATCATATAATACTTATCATCACTCCCAAGTAATCAATTATTTTCCTTGAAACATTGACATTCATCAACCTTCCTTGTACTCAATTTTTGACATGTTTCCACTCACTTTTACTTTGATTTAACGTCCTCAATTTTATCCATTGGTTTATGATTCTATAAGGAAACTCAAGTCCTAATTTGAGAGGATTTGGAATAATTTACCATGATTTTATACTCATAACATCTGTCATAGCATTTTAGTCATGCTACGAAAAGTTCTACTCGTTTTAAAATACTTCATAGTCAATTCAGAGAAAAGACAACACTTCCAGAAGTGCTATAACAAGTTCCCGGTGGTTTACAATGATTTAGACTCAAACCAGCTACTACAGCACTTCTGGGCGCTATAAAAAGATTATGCATGGTTCCGTGCTTCATAAATAGAAAAGATAGTGTTTCGGAGTGCTATAAAAAATTCCGAAAAATCAGATTTTAGCCTTTTTTGGGTAAAATATTTGACGCTATTTCTCTATGATAAAAATAGTTTTTCCATCCAAATTTTCTGCAGTAAGAAGCTCTTTTAGTCTACTTATTTATCATCAATAGAAACCCTCAAAATCATTTATCAATTTAATGTACAAATTCAGACATCATAAGGCATTTTTAACATGTCCATTTCGAGATGATTTTTACCCGACCTTGTGTACAGTTTTTTCTTTGCAAACGACTGAGTTAGAAAAAAATGGCCGAGGAAAATTTTATAGCCCTTTGTATTAGCTTCCAAGATTGATAGAGAAGTCGAAATTTCGTTAAGAATTGCAGAAGTTACGCCTAAAATACCGAACGTCATTTTCAGGATTTCAAGTCCAATCATTCATTCGTAAATTTCTCAACTTTCCTTCAAAATATGAAATGAATACATGAACTTAAATAATTTTTCTCACCTTGTACTGTTGAGTCAAAGCTTCGATGGTTATTTTGATTTATGACAAGAAGAAGCTTCTACATCGACAAAAAGAAGACGAGATGACTTCATAGGTTAGAAGTTGATTATTTTAGAGTTATATAATGTTAAAATCTATCCTCAAATGATCATACTTCTAATTGCTTAAAAATATCACTCATGAAAACATTTTTTATGCATATGGTCAAAAACATGTCGACCTACAATTTTTTATAGGTCAACAGGATTTTAAAATGTAACGGTCAAAAATAGGTCGACCTACAAAATTTTATAGGTCAACAGGTTTTTGAACTCCAACGGCTAAAAACATGTCGACCTACAAAATTCTATAGGTCAACAGCCTTTTGAATTTTCATGAAAAGTCATCTTCTTCCTTTAAGAGTTGCATCCATTTCTCTTCATGAATAATCACTTATTTTAGATGCAACTTTTCATCAACAATTGCAACCTCTCGATTTCTATAAATACATGAGTTTGCAATCATTCATATCATCGAATTTACTCTCTATTTTCTGATCTATCTTGCATTATCCTTTTCTCTCAAAAAGCACTCAAAAGCATTCAATTATCGTTTGAATCTCCAAGCATATTTAATACACTTGTGATTCAACTCGATAATTTACTTCCTAATCTTTCTAAACATCAAAATACATTTGAGGATAAGATTATAGGAAGGGTGTACTCAATCATTGACTATTCAGTGTTGAAGAAAGAACACATTCAAGGTCAAACTCTTGTAATCGTCTTGTGGGTAAGCTTGTAGCCCGTGAAATCAAGTGGGTAAGCTTGTAGCCCGTGAAATCAAGTGGGTAAACTTGTAGCCCGCAAATCAAGTAGTGAACCTGTTCCTCCGGGTGAAGTGAGGGTGTTGTTTAGTGAAAAGCCGAAGAGGAGCTTCGGGACTGGACGTAGGACGGGAAGTCCGAACCAGTATAAAATCCTGGTGTCTTTACTTTACTTTACTTTACTGCATTTAAAGTTATCTGTGATATATATATATATTGTTATTATATTCCGCATAGCCATATTATAGATCCTGCACAAGTCGTACACACTCGACTTTTCAATTGGTATCAGAGCGCGGTCATCTTATAACCGTAACACAGTTATTTGATATATTCTAGTAATATGGCAAATAACGCAAGCACCAGCACTAACACTTACACTGAAGGTCAATCTACACAAAGACCTCCTTTCTTTAATGGCCTAAACTATAGTTATTGGGCAACACGTATGGCTTTCTATATGCAATCAACAAGTTATGATGCTTGGAATGCTACTCAGAAAGAAATAGTTAATCCAACTACTGAGTATGCAGAATGGACTCCTGCTGAGAAAACAGCAGCAACAGTAAATGCAAAAGCAATAAATATGTTGTTTTGTGCATTAGATCAAAATGAGTATAACCGTGTTAGTATCTGTACCACTGCTTATCAAATTTGGCAAACGCTAAAAACCACTCATGAAGGTACTAACAAGGTTAAACAAGCAAAAATAGCTTTGTTGAAAAGCCAATTCCAAAATTTCAAAATGAAGCCAAATGAAACAATCAATGAGATGTATTCAAGGTTTCAAACCATTCATCATGCTCTTATTGGATTAGGACAAAAATATTCTGACTTTGATGTAGTTTCAACAATCCTACATTCACTGACTAATGAATGGGAAGGAAAAGTATTAGCCATAGAAGAAGCTAATGATCTTTCTACCATGAAGCCAGATGAATTGATAGGAAATCTAATGTCCTACGAAGCAAATTTACAGGCTAGAAGAGAACAAAAAGAAGAAAAGAAAAATGTTGCTTTTCATGCCGAAAAAGATGAAGACATTTCAGATTCTGAAGATGAAGACTTAGCACTTATTGCAAAAGGTTTTAAGAAGTTCTTGAAGCAAAGAAAAGCTAGTCGATATGACAAAAAGAAGTTTGGATCAAATAAACCATCATCTTCAATTATGGAATGCTTTAACTGTCACAAAAATGGACATTTGCAAAAAGATTGTCCGGATAAAAAGAAGAAATCCGAAAAATTCAAGAAGGACAAATCAAAGAAAAGAGCATTCTCAGTAACATGGGATGATTCAGACTCATCTTCATCTGATAGCGAAAGTGACTCAGACACTGAACAAGCAAATGTATGTTTTATGGCAACAGAGGATGAGGTACAAATTCCTACTCTTGAGGATATGCTTGATATTTATGATAAATTAATGGTTAAATTTAAAGATACAAAACATCAATTAAAAGAAGTCAAGACAATGTTGAATAGATCAGAATTAGAAAGAGATATGTTAAAAGATGAGAAGAAAATATTAGAAGAGGAACTTGAAAAGGCTCAAGAATCATCTTCTAATTCTAATTCTCAACTATCTCTTTTGACTCAAGAAATTGAAGTTCAAAAAGAAAAGAATGATATTCTCACTACTGAAAATCATGAGCTTAAAGCTAAAGTCAAGATTCTAGACCTTGAAAAAGCTAGTTTACAATCAAAGTTAGACGACATTACTAAAAATGTTTCTAACTTTAACAAAGGTCGAGAAAATCTGACAAAAATCATTGAGAATTCACAATCAGCTACAAATAAGCAAGGATTGGGATATAAGAAACAAGTTATCAAGAAAAATCTTGGTAAAAGAAGAAAGAAAAATAAGTTAGCAAAAGAAACTGAAGCTAAGAAAAATCTGAGTTTATTATATTTCAAATCAAAACCGAGTGTGAAATCTCAAAAGAAGAATGTCAAAGTATGGGTTCCTAAAACAAATAATATTTTGATTAGGAACAAGTACATTCAAAATTTCTTGAGTACTGTGCATCATAATCCAAATTATTTGTATAAAGGGGATACCGGACCCGTATGGGTTTGGACTCCTAAGACCTAACTCTTAGGACCCTATAAAAAGTGGGTACCATGGATTTAACTTTATTTTTTGCAGGTCCCACTAAAGAAAAGAGGAAGATGGATTTTGGACAGTGGTTGCTCGAAGCATATGACTGGAGACAAGAGCATATTGACGAATATTACATACTTTGATGGGGGCTCAGTCACTTTTGGAGATAATTCAGAAGGCTTCATCATCGGCAAAGGCGATGTGAGCAATTACGGTACATCTAATTTACCTCTTATTACGAATATCATGCTAGTTAGAAATCTAAAACATAACTTACTTAGTATTAGTCAGTTATGTGATAAAGGGTTTACAATTTCCTTTTCAAATGACAAATGTAACATTCTTGACCAAGATAAAAAATTAGTTTTTGAAGGATATAGAGACAGAAATATATATATTTTAAATATGAATTTTAATCAAAATTCAAATATGTGCCTTATTGCTAAGAAAAATGATCCATGGATATGGCACAAACGGTTCTGTCATATAAACTTTAAAACTATTGACAAGCTAGCTAAAAATGATCTAGTCAAAGGTTTACCAAAACTGAGTTTCAAAGTTGACAATCTTTGTGACGCTTGCCAAATCGGAAAATTAACCAAGTCATCATTTAAATCTAAGAAGGTAATCTCGACATTACAACCACTTGAACTATTACATTTGGATTTATTTGGTCCTACTCAAATACAATCCATAAATCATAGTCGGTATGTGTTTGTAATTGTTGATGATTATTCTCGTTATACTTGGACTATGTTTTTGAAAAATAAAAGTGACACTTTCGAAAAATTCAAATCTTTCGTCAAACGTATTCAGAAATCGAAGGGACTTAAAGTCAAAAATATAAGAAGTGATCATGGCGGAGAGTTCGAAAATAATAAATTTGAACATTTTTGTGCAAAGAAAGGTATATCACACAATTTTTCCTTTCCTAGAACTCCACAACAAAATGGGGTTGTAGAACGGAAAAATCGAACATTACAAGAATGTGCAAGAACATTATTAAATGGAAGCACTCTATCAAAACATTTTTGGGCAGAAGCTGTAGCAACTGCGTGTTATGTTTTGAATCGAGTTTCCATTCGACCTCTAACTAAAAATACACCATATGAGTTATTCAATGAAAGAAAACCAAATATTTCTTATTTCAAAGTTTTTGGTTCGAAATGTTTTATTTTAAATACGAAAGATCACCTTGGAAATTTTGATTCAAAAGCTGACGAAGGAATCTTTGTTGGTTATTCGGATCGAAGTAAGGCTTATCGTATATTCAATAAAAGAACCAAAATTATTGAAGAATCACTTCATATATCTTTCGATGAATACTACAAGTTTTCTAATATAAAAATTGATGATGACGAAAATATCAATACAAATGACACTGTTGTCACAAATGAGGATTCTGACTCCGAAATTATCAACGATATTCCTCAACCTCCTGTGATAGTTTCTCCACCTAGAGTGAGATCTCCTCCAAGAATATTGAGAGATCATCCAGTTCAAAATGTAATTGGAGAAGTATCATCTCAAATTAGAACTAGAAGTCAACTTAACCAAATGGGACATGTTGCATTTATTTCAAACATCGAACCTAAGAATCCTAAAGAAGCTGCTACCGATGAATATTGGAGCATTGCTATGCAAGAAGAACTAAATCAGTTCGAACGCAATGATGTATGGGAACTTGTTCCAAGGCCAACTGATCAATCAGTTATCGGAACTAAATGGGTTTACAAAAACAAGGCTGATGAACAAGGAAACATAACACGAAACAAAGCACGGTTAGTAGCACAAGGATATAATCAAGAAGAGGGTATCGATTATGAAGAAACTTTTGCACCTGTTGCTAGACTAGAAGCAATTCGAATACTTCTATCTTTTGCTTGTCACCATAATTTTAAATTATATCAGATGGATGTCAAGAGTGCATTCCTAAATGGTTTTATAAAAGAAAAAGTATATGTTGAACAACCAC
Organism: Allium sativum; assembly: GCA_030737875.1. Classification (NCBI taxonomy): domain Eukaryota; kingdom Viridiplantae; phylum Streptophyta; class Magnoliopsida; order Asparagales; family Amaryllidaceae; genus Allium; species Allium sativum. The sequence goes on along the minus strand of CM060918.1, from coordinate 606,895,580 downwards.
CTTTATTCAAACATGAAAAATATCCAGATCATGTTTTCAAGCTTAAGAAGGCTTTGTACGGTTTAAAACAAGCACCACGTGCTTGGTATGAACGACTACGAAGTCATCTTATCAACTCTGGATTTCAAATAGGAAAGGTTGATCAAACATTATTTATTAAACATTCGCACAAAGAGATACTTGTTGTTCAAATATATGTGGATGACATAATCTTTGGTTCAACAAACGAGAGACTTTGTAAAGAATTTTCAGATATCATGACCAAAGAATTTGAAATGTCACATATGGGAGAGTTATCATACTTTCTTGGTCTTCAAATTAAACAACTTTCAAATGGTATTTTCATAAATCAAGAAAAATATTGTGAAAATCTTGTTAAAAGATTCGGACTTGAAAATACTTCTGGAAAACCGACTCCAATGAGTACCACTAGTCATCTTGAAAAGGATGAAAGTGGAAAGAGTATAGACCAAAAGACGTATCGTAGTATGATAGGTTCTCTCCTATATTTAACAGCTAGTCGTCCTGACATTATGATGAGTGTTTGTGTGCACGTTTTCAAGCTGATCCTAAGGAATCACATTTGCGAGCAGTGAAACAAATTATTCGATATCTTAATAACACCAAAGATTTCGGTCTTTTCTATCCTAAGGATTGTGCATTCGAATTAGTATCATATAGTGATGCTGATTTCGGAGGATCACGAACGGATAGAAAGAGTACAAGTGGTACGTGCCATTTCATTGGAAAATCACTTGTCTCTTGGTTTAGTAAGAAACAAAATTGTGTTTCACTATCAACATGCGAGGCAGAGTATATTTCAGCAGCTTTGGCATGTACACAAGTTATATATATGCAACAAACACTTAAAGATTTTGGTATGAATTTATCGAATTCCATTATATATTGTGATAACACTAGTGCGATAAATTTATCCAAAAACCCATTTAATCACTCTCGGACTAAACACATTGACATTCGTCATCATTTTCTACGAGATAACATTGAAAAGGGAAATATAAACCTCGAATATGTCAACACGGAAAATCAACTAGCAGATATATTTACAAAGCCTCTACTAGAGTCAAGCTTTATCAAGTTACGTAGAGAGCTAGGATTGGTTTCACGAAAAGAACTCGAAGATTAATTTTTATAAGAATTCGTATTTTGTTTATCAGAAACCAATGTCTTTTTACTATATATAGCAGAGGATTTTTCTATGGTAAAACATATACAAACCATTTATTTATTATCTTAAAATAGAAAACTCCTACTATATATATGACTATTTTTGAGTGCTTTCATTCATTCTCTCAAACTTCTATAACTTTTAAATAATCTCATGGCACACATCTGTGAGAAATGTGCTGAAAATTCCCACATTTCAATCACAAGTTCCGAACCGACTGAATATAACTCCCCAAAAACACCAGAGCATCCACCTGGCTTTCATCTGCCTTCTCGAACGCTAGGAACTACTCCTACTTCTAAGAAGAGCAAGAAAGTTTTATTTTGTTCTCCACGAACTAAGGAGAAGATAGATGAAATGCATTATTATCAACAACAAATGTTTTATGAGCAAAAACTGACGACTTCTCGTTTGACGTACCTCGAACGATTAGCTACTCTCTTTTGTGGCTCTGACAGACATAATGTACATGAGCCAATGCCAATACCATCGTCTTCACGAACTCCAAATTCATGGGATAGAAATTATCAAAACAATGAAGGAGCTAGTGGAAGGTTTAGCCATTGGGAACCAAAGAATTCATGGGAGCCAAGGAAATAATTTATATCGTTTAAACTCTTCTTTAAAAAATAAATTTGTATTTTGTTCTTCAAGTATTTGGTGTTTTGAAATCTTGTTATTGAATAAAATTTGTTTTAATATATATATCTTTTCAAAAGCCAGAAAAACAAATTTTCTCTGCACCTGTCGACCGATCTTGTTCACGCTGTCGACCGGTTAAGGATTCTTAGCCTTTATATTGAAACCAGAATTAAAAACGGTCGACCGCATCATACTCCCCTGTCAACCGTTATGCCTAAAGAATTGATTTCAAACATTTCCAGAACTAACAACTGTCGACCGGTCATTTAAATCATGTCGACCGCCATAGTTCAAGTTTAAGTTCTTTATCAAACAGAACTTTTACCTGTCGACCGCTCCTTATTCCTCCTGTCGACCGGTCAGACCAAACATATGTATGTTTGTCTTCCAGAACTATTTCCTGTCGACCGCCCAAACTCCAACCTGTCGACCGGTCAATTCGAAAACACGTGCATCAATTTTTCCAGAGATTTTACTGGTCGACCGGCTCATTGATATCTGTCGACCGGTTTCGCTGGAAACTTCCTTTTCACCCAATCAACACGTCCATGCCCTTTTCAAACTTCACAACTCTTCATCAAAGGTCATTTCTTTTCATTCTCTATACTCTTTATAACCTGATCTATTAGAATTCTTCAAATTTCCTAACCTCTCCAATGGCTCCAAAGCAAAAGAAGTCCAAAACATCATCTTCTCAAGCCCCTGTTCAACCTATTGATACTCAAATCAAACAATGGCTAATGGATCCTCTTGCGGTGAAGAGATGGAACAAGATGAAAGACTATACAATTCACCACGGTTCTTTTCTCAAATTCTCTGATTTCGCCCTCTACGATGTTAGTGGACTATCAAACAGAGCGGGTATAGAGTCTCTTCTAAATTTTGAAGACAATCATGTTGAGATAAGCCATACTTTGATAAAACTATTCTATGCTAATCTCAATTTAGACAAATTTAAACCCCAAAACTCGGATGATTGCTTATGGTCCGTTGTTTGTGGTCAACACATCTTTCTCTCCAAAGACCGGATGGCAGAAATTCTTCGAACCCATAACGAAGGTATTCAATTCGGTAGTGATTTCCGCCCTATACATATTCGCGACAAAAATAGTCACCTTTTCATAGAAGACCATAAGTCAAGTACTAAAGGTATCCATCTAAGACCATCTGCCAGACTTCTACACCTTTGTATCACACACTCTCTTCTTCCAAGGACTAGAAACTTTGATGCAGTTTACAGAGAAAACTTTAAGGCACTGTATGCCATTTATGCAAATATCAAGGTAAATTGGATTGAGATGATTTTCGACGAGATTGTGATGGTAAATAAACGTTCAAGGCCACACTTGTTTTATAACGAGTATATTATGCGTTGTCTCATGGAATGTCACGTAAGATCTCCCGAATCTAAAATCTCAATACCAAAATGTATTGATAAAGCATCTAAAAAGAGGATGAAGCTACCGTTTCCTTATTTGAATATTATTCCTTTTGAGTGATATGTCGAACAAGGACCTCCACAGACTTCCTCTTCTCAAGTTCCCACACAAAGGCCTGAAGACGTTTTAATTCCGACTCCTACTTCTTCAACTAAGGACACTCTTGAGCAAATTGCACGTAATCAATTCTTACTCGAAGCTAGACTCAAAAGAACTGATAATAGAATTGACCGCTTAGATTCTAAACTTGATAAGCGGTTCAACAAATTAAAGTCCTTCTTTGGAACGATTTGGGATGCAATCTCTTGTGCATCAACCTCCGCACCGCTTGCTCAAGACCCAGGAAAACGACCAATGCCACCTACGTTTACATGGTCCTCATCTGAAGAAGGTACTAGCTCTGGAGCAAGTACCCAACATACTCGTGGTCGTGGACTGTCGCATATTGAAGAAGGAGCTCATGACGATGTTGAGAAGGACAATGGTGATAGCAACAATGAGGAACAAGAGGAGGAAGGAAACAAAGATGAAGAAGAAGATAGTGCTTCGGATTGGCCATCACAATAGTCGTCTCGTTTTTATCTTTCAAGTTTTTTAATTTGCTTATGTATTTAACTATGCTACTTCCTGGTACTTCTGGTGTGTTTATTTTTGGTTTGCCTTGAATGTATAACACAATCTATGTATTTTGTTGTATGGTTTCTCTATGAATTATTGCTTTCTCTTATAGACACCCTTTTTGTCGATGACAAAGGGGGAGAAAATATTACTAACGAATGCTATGCAGATTATATATAATTCAGGGGGAGCATATATACAGGGGAGCAATATACAAGGAACAATACCTTTATTAGGCCATGTTGTCATCAATAAAAAAGGGGGAGAATGTTGAGTCAAAGCTTCGATGGTTATTTTGATTTATGATAAGAAGAAGCTTCTACATCGACAAAAAGAAGACGAGATGACTTCATACGTTAGAAGTTGATTATTTTAGAGTTATATAATGTTAAAATCTATCCTCAAATGATCATACTTCTAATTGCTTAAAAATATCACTCATGAAAACATTTTTTATGCATATGGTCAAAAACATGTCGACCTACAATTTTTTATAGGTCAACAGGATTTTAAAATGTAACGGTCAAAAATAGGTCGACCTACAAAATTTTATAGGTCAACAGGTTTTTGAACTCCAACGGCTAAAAACATGTCGACCTACAAAATTCTATAGGTCAACAGCCTTTTGAATTTTCATGAAAAGTCATCTTCTTCCTTTAAGAGTTGCATCCATTTCTCTTCATGAATAATCACTTATTTTAGATGCAACTTTTCATCAACAATTGCAACCTCTCGATTTCTATAAATACATGAGTTTGCAATCATTCATATCATCGAATTTACTCTCTATTTTCTGATCTATCTTGCATTATCCTTTTCTCTCAAAAAGCACTCAAAAGCATTCAATTATCGTTTGAATCTCCAAGCATATTTAATACACTTGTGATTCAACTCGATAATTTACTTCCTAATCTTTCTAAACATCAAAATACATTTGAGGATAAGATTATAGGAAGGGTGTACTCAATCATTGACTATTCAGTGTTGAAGAAAGAACACATTCAAGGTCAAACTCTTGTAATCGTCTTGTGGGTAAGCTTGTAGCCCGTGAAATCAAGTGGGTAAGCTTGTAGCCCGTGAAATCAAGTGGGTAAACTTGTAGCCCGCAAATCAAGTAGTGAACCTGTTCCTCCGGGTGAAGTGAGGGTGTTGTTTAGTGAAAAGCCGAAGAGGAGCTTTGGGACTGGACGTAGGACGGGAAGTCCGAACCAGTATAAAATCCTGGTGTCTTTACTTTACTTTACTTTACTGCATTTAAAGTTATCTGTGATATATATATATATATATTGTTATCATATTCCGCATAGCCATATTATAGATCCTGCACAAGTCGTACACACTCGACTTTTCATGTACTTGTTCCTTGATCTTGTATTTATCCTCTAGGCTTCTCCAAAACCTCTCTTCTTTTTCTTATCTTGTTTTTATGTTTGTGAATGCATGAAAAAGAATGAACCTTTCCACCCTTTATATAGTAGTTTTCAAGGCTAGTTTGGTAATTTGGTTTTGGACACTTGTCCTCCTTATCTTCATGCTTGCTTTAGGATGAAGACACATGCCTACTTAGGTGTCTTTAGATGTTTCTACACATGGACCCCTAATATAGTTATGTGTTATTACCTTATTTACTTACATGACACGTGTTCCGTTGATTTGATGACACATGTCCCTATCATTTTAAGTCATTTTTCTATATTCTAGAATATGTACACATATACCATTTGTATGTTACTTCTATGATATGTAATACATATATATGTGTTCTTCTAATGCTACTACATGCACATGATATTCTAACAACTTTTTACAAGGAAAATATTGTTTATCGACAAAACTGTTTTCGGTCACATTATCGATATTTCTTCGAACTACTTATCTTTGTAAACAAAAACTCAACAACGTGTTTTCTCCTCATTAATTATTATTTATAAAGGGATTTAATAAAGGTTATAAAACCATTAAATCCAAGTTTTAAATATTTAAATAACCTCGATATTTAAATATTTACTGCCCGAAGTTTCAGGTTGTTACAGAGCACACCCTGGTCGAGCATACCCTGGTCAAGCACTCCCTGGTCGAGCACCCACACTCTGGTCAGGCACACACACTTCTGGTCAAGCGGACACACTTCTGGTCAAGCGGACACACTTCTGGTCAAGCGCACACACTTCTGGTCAAGCTCCCATGGTCGATCATATCCTAGTCGAGCACACACACTATGGTCAAGCGCATACACTTCTGGTTAAGCGCACACACTTCTGGTCAAGCGGACACACTCCTGCTCAAGTGGACACACTTCTGGTGAAGCGTAAACGCTTCTGGTCAAAGCACACACTTCTGATCAAGCACCCCCTGGTCGAGCATAAACTGGTCGAACACCCCCTGGTCGAGCACACACTCTGGTCAAGCGGACATACTTCTGGTCAAGCGCACACACTTCTGGTCAAGTGGACACACTTCTGGTTAAGCGGACACACTTCTGGTCAAGCAGACAGCTGTCGGACAGCTGTCACAATGGCATTTTTGTAATTATGACAGGCCTGATCCGAACCTTCTCCAAACTTGACCAAAACTTCGTCCACCGATTCTAATGAAGAAATCAACTTATCCAATCCATCTAGTATGGTTATAATCATGTCATGACATTGCTAACATCATGGAAATAAAATTCACCAAAATCATGTTAAATGATCATATGAACTAAAATCATGGATCTAACTTACATATATATATGGAATTACATAGAAATTACCGGTTTTAAGTTGTTAAATTAGATCCTATGGCGATTTATATGAAAATAAACATATCATGATGTAGATCTAAGGAAAATGTCTTGAAAATGGTGAAATTAAGATCATGGAACTCATATACTTGATTGAATCTGTGTAAGAGATGTATATCACTCACCAATTCTCTAAAACAACCCAAAAGCACTTAGATCTAGATCTGGACAGCGAAGAATTTGCTCTAAACTTTTCGATTCGACGAACTCTCTCTTGAAATGGCATAGATTTAGCTTCAAACAAGGTAGATCTTCGATTCTCTAAGCTTTAATGGTGGAAAGGTGAAGAGAATGGAGAAATGGAGGAACTCTAGATCTTCAAAATGAGAGAATGGAGAAAGTAAATTATTCCCCATGCCTCCTACCCCCTATTTAAAGCCTCCACCAGCCCACTAATGGGCCTCTCCAAATCAGCCCATTATGGCTTACCAAACATGAACAACCAACTATAAAAATTTAAAACAGCGATTCCTCCCAAACGGCTGAGCCAAATCTTTAATGTGACCACTCTACAGAAAGGAAATCATCATTTCCTTTCCAATGGCACAGGTCTCAACACCTGATTCGATCTGAATCAAAAGTTATGCCCTGTACAAGACTGACTGGGGTAAAATGGTCGCAAACAAAATTGAAAAAAATTATGAACATGTCTCACATCCCCGTAACCAACATATTAAAATATGAGAATGATCCAACCCTCAGGGAATAAAATAAAAATATTTTATGATCCTCGGATGCGTAAAATGCGGGATGATATAGGACATTTATTTTATTCTTTTTGTGCGGAAACACGTCTTCAAAGAATGAGGCATCCCTAGATTCAATGATTGTATTTACATTGACATAAGCTATATCAGACTTAAATACCGAAAATCTATATGCTCTACTATTTTGGGCTGGCCCTCGATAGTAACAATCTACAGTTTTTGGTTCAAGTTTGACTTTCTTGGGAGGCGGAATTGGAACTTTTGCCAGGCACCCCCACACTTTGAGGTATTTATAGCTTGGTTTATGACCTTTCCATAACTCCTATGGAATTGCTCATGTTTTATTGTGAAGAAGCTTGTTTATAATGTATTAGACATATTTAAGGCTTTCCCCCACAGGTTTGTTGGTAAGCCAGAGGTCAATAACATCACATTAATCATATCTTTAATGTTCCATTCTTTCTCTTGACAACACCATTTTTTTGTGGTGAATATAGGGATGTTGTTTGATAAATTATTCCATTTTCTGCACAAAATTGTTCTCAAACGGTGATTTATATCCTTTACCTCGATCAGATCTCAATATCTTGATCTTTTTATTTAACTAATTTTCTACCTCAGACTTGTATTTTATAAATGATGTGATTGTTCTATCTTTACTGCTTAAAAGATATACATAGCAAAATCGTGTATAATCATCAATAAAAGTAATAATGTACTTTTTCCCACCTCATGTAGATAATGATTTAAAGTCACATAAGTATGTATGAACCAATCCTAGTGGTTTGGTGCTTTTATGGATAATATGAAATGGTTTCTTGACCAATTTGACTTCTACTCATGTCTCACAATTGTAGTTTTTCTTCGTGATCGAATTTCTGGTATGTAGAAAACATGGATTTGTCAGAGCAAACATGACGACTAGTTCCTTTGTCTACCCACCATTGATTAGGATTCTGAACCAAATTGCATTTAGAAACAACTGCCGAGAAGTTGGACTGGCCAATTTCATGTTATCCACAATATTTGCCTCTTTTTGCATTCCTTTTATTGTCTGCAAACTCTAGCGGTATGTCCAACCTTTCCACAACCCAACATTCACCATTAAAATTCTTGGTTCGTTTGTTGTCTTTTGGTTTGTTCTCTAGAGTGTAACGACCCAGAATTTTAGCGACTGAATAATTAATTAATTAATTTAATTATTTTAAATAGTGGTTTATTAATTTAGTTGACTTGAATTCAATATTTTTGAATATATATAAATAATATAAATAGTAAAATAATAATTTAAATTCCAGAACAGCCGGAATTGGCTAAATTTGCAATATTATATGATTTGTCAATTTAAAAGGATTTAATATTACTTGGTTCTGAATTTTATTAACGATTTCGTTTATTAAACGATGATAATGCGTTTAATTTATAATTTTATTATAAAAGGAACTGCAGCAGCATGGTAGTTCGTAATATAACGTTTTTAACTTCAATTGGATACACAGGATTGATTATAAGTCGGATTTCTTGGAAACAAGAAATCTTCGGATCTATTTGATTATATTTTTCTAATGAAAGAGGAAAATCGGGATTTCGTCTTATAGAATTATAGTTATGTGGAAATCAAATTTTCAAATAGTCGTTATGGAATCGTTTATAAATTATAACGATTTATTTTATAAATAAATCGATTTTAAATAATTCGAATGTTATTTTTTTTTCAAAATAAGCTATGTGGTATTCTATTCGGATATATATAACGATGATGATTTTTTATTATTAAATGGAATTTGTTTTGCATTTATTTATATTTAATCGATTTATTTAAGTCTTAAAAATAACGATATTACAAATGACATCGAAATTTGACGAAATTAATTTTATCGTGATCGGAATATTTAGTTATTACACGGTTTCTAATTTCGTTTTGAGCAGATGATGTATGTGCTCGCACAAATTGAAGACGTCGAACTTGATTGCACATAAATAATAGTGTACAAATAGGGCCGCTTCTGAATGTTGTTTCCCAAAATTTTGGTATGTGAAATCTTGGGTAAAAATCTTAACACCGCTTATCTAACCATCATCCTATTCCTGACCAATGGAAAGCGATATGACAAGGAAAGGTTGTTTGACTTCAAATCCTTGTTTAGCAGTTCATATCTTTCTTAAAGAAAGTAATAGCAGTTTTCTTTGACGTTGAAACTGCCTTAGTCCAAACCAAATTCTTTTTTATACACAAATCAACGACTAGAAAATTTCCCTTTTTCCCTTTCAAAATCAACAGTTATCTTTTCAAAAGCCACACCGTGTTTTTCAAGGATCTCGTCGCATGCTACACTGTGTTGTCTTAAGTCTAGGCACATGCTAAGTTTTGCTCTTTGCAGATTTTCACATGCAAAGCTAGAAAAAAATGACCACTGTTGACAAGTGAAAGCTCATACAAATTAAATCAAGTGGACGTATGAAGTAATTAGGACATGCAGCTAGTTTGAAATTGCTTAACCTATTTTGAACGAATGAAAATGACCTTATTCTTATCCAATTATCTTTGGTTATAAATAGTTAGCAGGCATTGTTTCCAGAAGAAAAAAATATAACCCAAAATTCCTCCCTGTTCTTCCTTAGTCGCAATTTCATTTTCTCACAATCTCAACAACGAAGAAAAACCCTAAAGATTCGAAAATAATAATACGAACATAATCAGTCAATTTTGTTTCCATCCGACTTCGATCTCAGATGAGGTGCGGACGCGATGAGGTTGCAAAGAGGGGTGTGGCACTGCTAACCATGATTGTCTGGTGAAGGATAGCTGTCAGCGTTGACCAGGGTATGGGTTTAAAAGGCGACGCTGCTTTTTCGTACAGCGTGGAGGAGGGGGAGTGATGTATTTCAGGGAGGTGCTTCAGGCTTGAGGTGGCCGGAGGGGTTTTCATGTATGTAGCCGAGTTTATCATATAAAGGAGAGTGTGAGGACGGATTCTGGTAATGTTCGGTATCAGGAAGCGTCGCATGTTTTTTTAGATGGATTGAAGTCGCAGTTTGCAAGGAGGGGGAAGACGCATGCGTTTGGTGATTGTTGAGTTAAGCTGTGTGGTGGAGAAAAATGGCGGATTTGTTTGGTTGAACGAAAAAGAGGAGCAGGTGGCTTGTAAATCGGTGGAGAGGCTGTATTGGTGATTCAATGTTTTAATTATGTCGATGATTACAGCTAAAGGAGGAAACGTGTTGAACATTCCTGGAAGGAGACATGTTAAAAAATGAGATTTAGAAGGGAAAGGGCATTAAAGATGAGTTGGAATCTGCAGTAATGAAGTCGAAGGAGAAATTGCTTGGAGGAAGTAGAGGGTCATTCTTGAAAAAAGGGATGGATTAACGTGATGGAATCAGTGGTTTATTAAACTAATTGGAGTAACCAAGCCTAAATGGGTAATTAGAAGCTAAATAAATTTATTAAATATATTAAAACTTACACTACTGCAAAAGTGGGCTATAAAAAAAACATTGTGACATTTCATTTCGTATAGCTTTTTCAAACCTATCATTTTTTAAATATCTCAATGGGCGGTTCCATCGTTTATAATATATTCGACACTAATTTGTGTGCGTTGCATGAAAAGTGTGGCGAAAGCTATGCATTCTTCGATCTTCTGCAACAACATTCATTTGTTATTGCATTAGATGTGAACGTAGTGTTGCAGTTGGAATTCTTGTGCTGTGATGTGCAACACCAGTTCAAAGTGTTACATTACATAAATACATGTTAGGTCAGCGGTCCACGTTATCAGTTTAAACAAATAAATAACCATAGATGTTGATTAATCCAACGTTTCAAACCAATCTCTATTTCCATTACCTAAAATTTTAGCATGATGTTCCCCCCTTCACGAATATTTCCCGCTCTGTAAAATGTTCTCTCTTCTACCTTAATTCCAGTTGTTTTTTTAATCTGTAAAATGAACCCAAACTAAATCCCTAATTTCAGATTGATTCTCAGATTATCTCATGCTCCTTTCCACAATAAAATCCCTAATTAAATCCCTAATTCGTTCGTTTCCAATATACTCACGCTCCTTTCCTCAATAACACGAATCCCTTTTTAATGCGGCTTTGCACCACAATCTCAATCGCAAATTACTTCTTTTGCAGGTGGTGGATCGAGTTTTCTTCCGGTAGTCACTGCGCCTATTTTTTATGAAATTTAGTTGATTTTGATTTAGCTGTATGGTATCATCGTGCTTGGTTGGTCAAAGTTTTGATTCTACTGTAGCTGCTTCTTATCAAATTGATTCTCAGATTATTATTTTTTGTACTGATTTTGTGTTCGCTCAGGACATCTAAAGTGCTTAGATTGAGAAAATGCGTACAAATAGGGGGTGGTCGATGATGAGCTAGAGAGTGCAAACAGGGGGTGGTCTATGATGCTATTGGTTGATGGAGAGTTCGGAACCTACACTGACGTGCATGTATCAAGGTACCCACCAACCCAATATGTACTTAACCCTCCCACACATTATGTCATATTGGTTAAGTGTTGTCCATTCATGTTAACTTAACCCACTCACTCATCATGTCATGTTGGTTAAGTGTTTCTTATTAACCCTTCTCACTCGTCATGTTGGATTGGTTAAGTGTTTCCTGTTAACTTAACCCCGTTCATTCATCATGTTATATTGGTTAAGTATTTCCCATTAACTTAACCCCATTCGTTCATCAAGTTACATTGGTTAAGTGTTTCTTATTAACTTAACCCCACGCGTTCATCATGCTATATTGGTTAAGTGTCATCAATCAATTCAAGTTAACTTAACCCACCCACTTGTCGTGTTACATTGGTTAAGTGTTGCCTTCTTGTGTTAACTTAACCCTCCCCATTTATCATGTTATATTGGTTAAGTGTTGCTCTCTTGTTTTAACTTAACCCTTCCACGCATCTTGTTATATTGGTTAAGTGTTTCTCTCTTGTTTTAACTTAACCCTACCCATTCATCATGTCATATTGGTTAAGTGTTTCTTATTAACTTAACCCTACTCATTCATCATGTCGTATTGGTTAAGTGTTCCTCATTAACTTAACCCTACCTACCTAACACGTTTTAGGTATCATATTCATCTTTGATTAGCATTAATTAATTATTAATGCACAGACCTCTCACATTAGGTCGATAGCTTGCGGCCGCTGGATGTGCCGGGCCGTTCCGGGCAGACTTCTGACACAAGCCAGACCTAACCTCGTGTCTAAGCATTTCTTAGTTACGCCTATGACCTTTCACATTAGACTGACTGTTTGCGGTTACTGGTTAGGCCGGTTGGTTCTGGGCAGGTTTCTACCGCAAATGGAGTCTAACCTCGTGTCTCGGTATGTTTATCTTAGCCAATTGGTTCATTTACAGATTATTCCAGCTTCAGCCTAGTTATGTCAATTTATTCATCTACATCGTAGGCTTTCCAATTACAGTATTCACTTTCAACAGATTTCAGCATATTTGTCAGTTTAACACATTAAACATCACTTAAAGTTCCATTAACATATCTCGCCTAATCATAAATTAAGCTTATAAACTTACTTCCCAAATTCATGGTCATAATTTACAATATAACATATGCCCTAAGGTTTAGCCATATTGTACCATACAAAATATTCTCCAAAAACCCACAATCATGGTTCATAGTATAAACTATGCCAAATTATAGCCTTTAATTACAGTGCATGCCAATTACCCAAAATCCCAATTTAGGCATGTTCACATTTAACGGTTATCGCTATCTTACTATAGGTTTTCATGCCTAAGCCATATATCACTATACACAATAATCTCCTTCTTCCAAGTCATAAACTATCATATATAATATGCCCCCAATTTTAGGTCTTAAACCACAACATGTACTATGCCTTACATGTTTACAGTTCAATTTACGCCTCAAACCCCATGTCATATGTCCAATATACTTTATGCCTCAAATCTCAAGTCATATGTTCGATACACTTTATGTTTTAAAAACAACATGTGTTATGTCCTCAAATCCGTTACAAACTAGTTATGCTCAATTATACATAATTTAATACTTTTCCCAATTTTAGCGCTGACCATGTCCAGATCATATATTATGCCTAATTTTTCCCAACGTACGTTCATCTCTTATGAGATTTGGCTCAGACTCGTAGTAGCCTGGCTATAAAAAAAAAGGGAAGAAGGAAAGAAGAGACAAAGGATGGACATAATAATATCAATGAGATAGATCCAATGGATATAGAAAGACAGATAGAAATAGGCATAATCTCAGATTCAGATTCATTACAATGTCAGAATCACAATTAAATTTTATTTCTGAAAGTAACATGAACTCACAAATTACAGAATAGTCTCGAATTCTGGGATCTGATTTCTGAATTTGATTAGCTATTGATTTGATGTAGACTTTGATTGTTAACTTGAAAACTCTAATTTGATTGATTAACGTGGAGGCTAGGTCACTTCAGGTTTTAGCAGCATATAGACGCCTATGAATTCGTGTGTAGAAAACAATAGGTTTAGGGGTCTTTTTATAGGTGTAAAGGGAAATTTAGAGCCTTCAGGCCAGTCTAGAAGTCATCAGAATCGTCCTGAGCAGAGTACCACGTCACACAGCGAATCAGAAAGCGACATGTGGCGAAACACGTCATCGGCCAGATCTGGGCCGATAGGGGTTGACTTCCCCATAGGGGGGGTCGACATCTATGTTCACTCCCTCTGGGGGGGTCGACACCCCTGAGCGGAAAATTTCCCGCTCAGCCTGCTTTGACCCAAATTCGAGATTTGAACCCTTTTTTGACTTATGGAATTATTTTATATGTATGTATATACTTCCTTAGGCGTATACAAACTTCTAAGGCTTATAACTTCTTCATACGGTGTCCGATTTCCGCAAACTCGGACTCTACCCCAAGCAGAATTCCGAGACGAACGCAATCGCTTAACCCATTTCCCTTAATTCCTAATTTTAAAATTAAGTATTCTTTAATTCTTTACTTTGATATCCATAGGAAATACGGGATGTTACATTCTCCCCTCCTTCAAAGGATTTCGTCCCAGAAATCTCCAAGTCAAGGAGAATGTATCCTAACATCCAACATTCATCTACTCAACCATTCAATCACAGGCGTCCATTGTCCTTAAAAGGATTTTTAATGCTTTCATGATCATATGCATAGTGTGTGTACGTGTCCTTATCTAATGCAAAATCAGGTGGTCTACCGATTTAGTTGACCTCCTTGATGTGAATTATGTCAGTGCCATGAGTCCATCATGTATGCAATTATTCCTAATCGTACTTTATAACTTCTACATGAGTGCACAATCATTTATACAAATGCAACATCCATATGATAACACATCAAGTTTCAATTCATATACAAATACATATATGCATATGCAATATGAAAGTGACTGAGTTGATCTAGTACCTAATGCGTGTGTATGCATCTACGAGCAACCACTAGCAAACACTTGTAACCACTTGCAACCATCAATCATAACATATTTCAAACACATGTTTACATCCATTGGCTTCTACCTAAGGATCGAGGATAGAACTGAGAGGATATACTTAAAGGATAAAGACTAGCATGCAAATAAACTTTATAGAAAAAGAGAGAACAAGGATATACCCTCAAAAAGGGTATGATGCGCATATCTAGTCTTCAGTCTTCTAAATCGCATCTTCTTGAGCTTCACTCCATATTGCTCTGACTGTCTTAACTTCATGATTGCATAGCTTCTT
Source organism: Allium sativum (assembly GCA_030737875.1). Taxonomy (NCBI): domain Eukaryota; kingdom Viridiplantae; phylum Streptophyta; class Magnoliopsida; order Asparagales; family Amaryllidaceae; genus Allium; species Allium sativum. Next base: position 606,880,448 of record CM060918.1, on the reverse strand, counting down.
AATTTATGTTTTCAGAATATGCATTGGAACTCATTTCACTGTCGCCTCTCATTCCACCTTTTCTTCTTATAGTATACTTGACACTACAACTTCTGCCGTGTCATGCTAACATTCCCAGAACTATCTCTTGAAAATAAACAGATGCTAACCATGTTACCAGTGTATATACTAAGATGATTAGATTCTTCTTCGTCAATCTAGTAAGTGGGGCCGATACCTTCATAAAGTCCTTAATTAACTTCCTATATCAGCCCGCTAGTCCAAGAAAGCTTCTTACTTCTGTTGCATTCCTTGGGACCTTCCAGTCTTGCACCGCAACTACTTTTGCGGGATCTACTGCTATCCCTTCTTTGGGCGCCACATGTCCTAGAAACCTTACTTCTTCTCTCCAAAAATGACATTTTTGGAGAACTTCGCCTTAAGTTGATGCGCTTGGATGGTATTCGAGACTTCCTTTAGATGCAAAGCATGTTCTTCCTCATTCCAAAATATCATTTATGCACAACCGAAGTGAACCATCCGCCTCTGTAACGAAAACAACTGGAGCACCCCATTCAAAAATACTTTGCCTTATGAACCCGTTCTCAAGTAAATCTTTTACTTGTTTACTGAGCCCTTACTTTCCCTTGGAGTCATGTGTCGTATAGGTAATGCAACTGGCTTTGCATTGTCAACTAGATGTATGTGGAAGTCTATCTCGCGTTTTAGGGGATAAACCCCTAACCTGATCAAAAACATCTACGTACTCATGGACTACTCTAACGGATCGCAAATCGTCGATAGATGCATCAAGTGATACTCGGTAGATAAGCCTAACTGATCCCTTAAGATCGCACGAAATCTCGAGGGTATTCCCGAAGCAAGTCAAAAGTCTAACTACCCTCATTTCACAATTACTAGTTAACCAATCCATGCCTAGAACCAACCTATAGCCCATGAAACCAAAAACGTAAGCATTACACTTAAACTCAATACTTAACATAGTTATTCTCAAATCCTTACAAAGCAAAGATAAACGAGCCGAACCACTAAACAGATTTAAGACAATAATGGGATCTTCTATTATACAAGTACTAAGGTGCAGAGACTCAACTATGGAAGCAGATATAAACGAATGTCAAGCGCTAAAATCAAAAAGAGTACTAACAAGATGATCAAAAAGAAAAACTAGACTTTTTAACAGAAACTTTACTACCTCTCTCTCAGGTATGCTGGCGGTGAGAGCATGCACTTGCCCTCCTAAAAATCTTGTCCTTAGTTCTTACCCTTGTCCTTAATTATATGACCTGTTATAAAGACACTTCCTCTTGTCTTAGGTTTACCTATTCTTTCTTCCCTTCTTGTCCTGTGATTCTTCCACTTACACCTCTTTCTTTTTACCTCCTTTGTGAACCAAGTCTATATCCATGAGTTTCTCATCCTTGGGTTGTGCTCCTTAGCCAAACTCCCTCATTCTCATCTTTTCCATCCTTGTGTAACTTGTTGACAAGTCTCTTGAAAGCTGCCTCCATCGCACGGAAAACCCTACAAAGCTTGGAAGAGAATTAACCGCAGGTGAAACTACTGCGACTATGGATGGAGGTTGGGCACTTCTTCGCCCTTTGACAGGTGTCGTAGTCTCATCAAGCCTATGGAACCATGCTGCGATGAGGTTACCTCCCAGAAAGCCAGGAGCCCCAGAGACTCAGGAAAGAAGGAAAAAAGGATTCAAACAGAGGATCAAAAGATAGTGCATATTGCTTTGGGGAATATGCCTTTAAAACAAAACATTTCTTTTGAAAATGCTTCTCTTAAAACCGTTTTGAAAATAATTTTTCAAATCTTTTATCTGATCCGGTAACCTTCAGCTCTGATACCACGTGTAACATCCCACCTCCGTTAGGGTCAATCACAAAGGGAATGACTTAACTTCGATGGAGTGTTTTAGGTAAAAGATACAGGTAAATTATAAGACAGACAAATAAAGCAGCGGAAAATAAAGTCATTTTATAAACAATGTGGTTCAGTCAAGATTTTACAACAATTATCTCAATCATACTTAAAAGTAATACATAAAACTTCTGTCTTGATGCAAAACTTCCAAGTATAAAAGAAGCATAAAAATAACAATGTATTCCCCAATAAAGCATGAACGAGCCACAACAATGGAAGAGAGAGTCCAAAGCAATACATCGACTATCTTTGAGCTTGGAAAGAAAACTGAGCTAAGAGGTAATATTTCCCCCCTGTGAACCTTGGGGGGAGGGAACGGAAGAAAAGAGGCGAAACAAACTAGGTCAGACATAAGTCTGGTAAGTCCAGTGACTTTCAGCATGTAAATAGGCAAAAGCATCGTGACATGAATAAAATGAATATAAAACAATACCGTGATAACATGGATAACAAGATAACCTAAGATTAGCATAAGATATGATAAGACAAGATAAACTGAATGCACTTCTACTCTTTCTCTGCTTTGCTACTACCTTGTTATTCTGATTTATATATCTCTGCACCCCCTAACTAGTGTCCCAACTAGTAATCTGTGTAAAATGATAATATGATAACGTGATCCCAATCCCCGCAATTGTGTTAGCCTTCAGTTGTACATCTAGTATGAGGATCTTACCTCAATCAGCCTAATTGCCATGAAGATGTTAGATGTACCCTTACGACCCTATCGATCGACTCCCTACTAATATTAATGTTCCATGTGTCTATGTCAATCGGCCCTCTCTTGCGTGTAGATACCCTGTGCTGGTCCCACCATAAGGTGTATCAATCCTTATGTTAGCAACCCGACACGATTCAAGATGCACGGTGTATAACTACCGGTACCCCTGCCTGCTTTTTCCCACTCCGGAGTATGTGCATGCCTATAATCCGTCATAACCTACACTGACGTACCCCCTACCGCTATTTTGACCGCTTATAATCAGCCCAGTAATCGTGCCCCACCCTGCCTAGTTTCAGGGTACCTTTATACATCTATGGGGTTACTGCTGAAATGGGTCCCCGTTACTTGGGTTTCTTACTGGCTAAGTTTATGGGCCTATATTTACTAATATTACCCACCAACCTGATATGTACTTAACCCTCCCACTGATTCAAACATGTTTACTTAATGGTTAAGTTTGTGGGCCTATATTTACTAATATTACCCACCAACCCAATATGTACTTAACCCTCCCACACATTATGTCATATTGGTTAAGTGTTGTCCGTTCATGTTAACTTAACCCACCCACTCATCATGTCATGTTGGTTAAGTGTTTCTTATTAACCCTTCTCACTCGTCATGTTGGATTGGTTAAGTGTTTCCTATTAACTTAACCCCGTTCATTCATCATGTTATATTGGTTAAGTATTTCCCATTAACTTAACCCCATTCGTTCATCAAGTTACATTGGTTAAGTGTTTCTTATTAACTTAACCCCACGCGTTCATCATGCTATATTGGTTAAGTGTCATCAATCAATTCAAGTTAACTTAACCCACCCACTTGTCGTGTTACATTGGTTAAGTGTTGCCTTCTTGTGTTAACTTAACCCTCCCCATTCATCATGTTAGATTGGTTAAGTGTTGCTCTCTTGTTTTAACTTAACCCTTCCACGCACGCATCATGTTATATTGGTTAAGTGTTGCTCTCTTGTTTTAACTTAACCCTTCCACGCATCTTGTTATATTGGTTAAGTGTTGCTCTCTTGTTTTAACTTAACCCTACCCATTCATCATGTCATATTGGTTAAGTGTTTCTTATTAACTTAACCCTACTCATTCATCATGTCATATTGGTTAAGTGTTCCTCATTAACTTAACCCTACCTACCTAACACGTTTTAGGTATCATATTCATCTTTGATTAGCATTAATTAATTATTAATGCACATACCTCTCACATTAGGTCGATAGCTTGCGGCCGCTGGATGTGTCGGGCCGTTCCGGGCAGACTTCTGACACAAGCCAGACCTAACCTCGTGTCTAAGCATTTCTTAGTTACGCCTATGACCTTTCACATTAGACTGACCATTTGCGGTTACTGGTCAGGCCGGTTGGTTCTGGGCAGGTTTCTACCGCAAATGGAGTCTAACCTCGTGTCTCGGTATGTTTATCTTAGCCAATTGGTCATTTACAGATTATTCCAGCTTCAGGCTAGTTATGTCAATTTATTCATCTACATCGTAGGCTTTCCAATTACAGTATTCACTTTCAACAGATTTCAGCATATTTGTCAGTTTAACACATTAAACATCACTTAAAGTTCCATTAACATATCTCGCCTAATCATAAATTAAGCTTATAAACTTACTTCCCAAAATCATGGTCATAATTCACAATATAACATATGCCCTAAGGTTTAGCCATATTGTACCGTATAAAATATTCTCCAAAAACCCACAATCATGGTTCGTAGTATAAACTATGCCAAATTATAGCCTTTAATTACAGTGCATGCCAATTACCCAAAATCCCAATTTAGGCATGTTCACATTTAACGGTTATCGCTATCTTACTATAGGTTTTCATGCCTAAGCCATATATCACTATACACAATAATCTCCTTCTTCCAAGTCATAAACTATCATATATAATATGCCCCCAATTTTAGGTCTTAAACCACAACATGTACTATGCCTTACATGTTTACAGTTCAATTTACGCCTCAAACCCCATGTCATATGTCCAATATGCTTTATGCCTCAAATCTCAAGTCATATGTTCGATACACTTTATGTTTTAAAAACAACATGTGTTATGTCCTCAAATCCGTTACAAACTAGTTATGCTCAATTATACATAATTTAATACTTTTCCCAATTTTAGCGCTGACCATGTCCAGATCATATATTATGCCTAATTTTTCCCAACGTACGTTCATCTCTTATGAGATTTGGCTCAGGCTCGTAGTAGCCTGGCAATAAAAACAAAAAGGGAAGAAGGAAAGAAGAGACAAAGGATGGACATAATAATATCAATGAGATAGATCCAATGGATATAGAAAGACAGGTAGAAATAGGCATAATCTCAGATTCAGATTCATTACAATGTCAGAATCACAATTAAATTTTATTTCTGAAAGTAACATGAACTCACAAATTACAGAATAGTCTCGAATTCTGGGATCTGATTTTTGAATTTGATTAGCTATTGATTTGATGTAGACTTTGATTGTTAACTTGAAAACTCTAATTTGATTGATTAACGTGGAGGCTAGGTCACTTCAGGTTTTAGCAGCATATAGACGCCTATGAATTCGTGTGTAGAAAACAATAGGTTTAGGGGTCTTTTTATAGGTGTAAAGGGAAATTTAGAGCCTTCAGGCCAGTCTAGAAGTCATCAGAATCATCCTGAGCAGAGTACCACGTCACACAGCGAATCAGAAAGCGACACGTGGCGAAACACGTCATCGGCCAGATTTGGGCCGATAGGGGTTGACTCCCCCATAGGGGGTCGACACCTATGTTCACTCCCTCTGGGGGGGTCGACACCCCTGAGCGGAAAATTTCCCGCTCAGCCTGCTTTGACCCAAATTCGAGATTTGAACCCTTTTTTGACTTATGGAATTATTTTATATGTATGTATATACTTCCTTAGGCGTATACAAACTTCTAAGGCTTATAACTTCTTCATACGGTGTCCGATTTACGCAAACTCGGACTCTATCCCAAGCAGAATTCCGAGACAAACGCAATCGCGTAACCCATTTCCCTTAATTCCTAATTTTAAAATTAAGTATTCTTTAATTCTTTACTTTGATATCCATAGGAAATACGGGATGTTACATTCTCCCCTCCTTCAAAGGATTTCGTCCTAGAAATCTCCAAGTCAAGGAGAATGTATCCTAACATCCAACATTCATCTACTCAACCATTGAATCACAGGCGTCCATTGTCCTTAAAATGATTTTTAATTCTTTCATGATCATATGCATAGTGTGTGTACGTGTCCTTATCTAATGCAAAATCAGGCGGTCTACCGATTTAGTTGACCTCCTTGATGTGAATTATGTCAGTGCCATGAGTCCATCATGTATGCAATTATTCCTAATCGTATTTTATAACTTCTACATGAGTGCACAATCATTTATACAAATGCAACATCCATATGATAACACATCAAGTTTCAATTCATATACAAATACATATATGCATATGCAATATGAAAGTGACTGAGCCGATCTAGTACCTAATGCGTGTGTATGCATCTACGAGCAACCACTAGCAAACACTTGTAACCACTTGCAACCATCAATCATAACATATTTCAAACACATGTTTACATCCATTGGCTTCTACCTAAGGATCGAGGATAGAACTGAGAGGATATACTTAAAGGATAAAGACTAGCATGCAAATAAACTTTATAGAAAAAGAGAGATCAAGGATATACCCTCAAAAAGGGTATGATGCGCATATCTAGTCTTCAGTCTTCTAAATCGCATCTTCTTGAGCTTCACTACATATTGCTCTGACTGTCTTAACTTCATGATTGCGTAGCTTCTTAATTTATGCTTCCAGAATATGCATTGGAACTCATTTCACTGTCGCCTCTCATTCCACCTTTTCTTCTTATAGTATACTTGACACTACAACTTCTGCCGTGTCATGCTAACATTCCCAGAATTATCTCTTGACACTACAACTTCTGCCATGTCATGCTATTTTGACAGCTTATAATCAGCCCAGTAATCGTTCCCCACCCTACCTAGTTTCAGGGTACCTTGATACATCTATGTGGGTTACTGCTGAAATGGGTCCCCGTTACTAGGGTTTCTTACTGGTTAAGTTTGTGGGCCTATATTTACTAATATTACCCACGAACATGATATGTACTTAACCCTCTCCAGATTCAAACATGTTTACTTAATGGTTAAGTTTGTGGGCCTATATTTACTAATATTACCCACCAACCCAATATGTACTTAACCCTCCCACACATTATGTCATATTGGTTAAGTGTTGTCCATTTATGTTAACTTAACCCACTCACTCATCATGTCATGTTGGTTAAGTGTTTCTTATTAACCCTTCTCACTCGTCATGTTGGATTGGTTAAGTGTTTCCTATTAACTTAACCTCGTTCTTTCATCATGTTATATTGGTTAAGTATTTCCCATTAACTTAACCCCATTCGTTCATCAAGTTACATTGGTTAAGTGTTTCTTATTAACTTAACCCCACGCGTTCATCATGCTATATTGGTTAAGTGTCATCAATCAATTCAAGTTAACTTAACCCACCCACTTGTCGTGTTACATTGGTTAAGTGTTGCCTTCTTGTGTTAACTTAACCCTCCCCATTCATCATGTTATATTGGTTAAGTGTTGCTCTCTTGTTTTAACTTAACCCTTCCATGCACGCATCATGTTATATTGGTTAAGTGTTGCTCTCTTGTTTTAACTTAACCCTTCCACGCATCTTGTTATATTGGTTAAGTGTTGCTCTCTTGTTTTAACTTAACCCTACCCATTCATCATGTCATATTGGTTAAGTGTTTCTTATTAACTTAACCCTACTCATTCATCATGTCATATTGGTTAAGTGTTCCTCATTAACTTAACCCTACCTACCTAACACGTTTTAGGTATCATATTCATCTTTGATTAGCATTAATTAATTATTAATGCACAGACCTCTCACATTAGGTCGATAGCTTGCGGCCGCTGGATGTGCCGGGCCGTTCCGGGCAGACTTCTGACACAAGCCAGACCTAACCTCGTGTCTAAGCATTTCTTAGTTACGCCTATGACCTTTCACATTAGACTGACCGTTTGCGGTTACTGGTTAGGCCGGTTGGTTCTGGGCAGGTTTCTACCGCAAATGGAGTCTAACCTCGTGTCTCGGTACGTTTATCTTAGTCAATTGGTTCATTTACAGATTATTCCAGCTTCAGGCTAGTTATGTCAATTTATTCATCTACATCGTAGGCTTTCCAATTACAGTATTCACTTTCAACAGATTTCAGCATATTTGTCAGTTTAACACATTAAACATCACTTAAAGTTCCATTAACATATCTCACCTAATCATAAATTAAGCCTATAAACTTACTTGCCCAAAATCATGGTCATAATTCACAATATAACACATACCCTAATGTTTAGTCATATTGTACTGTACAAAATATTCTACAAAAACCCACAATCATGATTCACAGTATAAACTATGCCAAATTATAGCCTTTAATTACAGTGCATGCCAATTACCCAAAATCCTAATTTAGGCATGTTCACATTTAACGGTTATCCCTATCTTACTATAGGTTTTCATGCCTAAGCCATATATCACTATACACAATAATCTCCTTCTTCCAAGTCATAAATTATCATATATAATATGCCCCAATTTTAGGTCTTAAACTACAACATGTACTATGCCTTACATGTTTACAGTTCAATTTACGCCCCAAATCCCAAGTCATATGTCCATTATACTTTATGCCTCAAATCTCAAGTCATATGTTTGATACACTTTATATTTTAAATACAACATGTGTTATGCCCTCAAATCCGTTACAAATTAGTTATGCTTAATTATACATAATTTAATACTTTTCTCAATTTTAGCACTGGCCATGTCCAAATAATATATTATGCCCAATTTTTCCCAACGTACGTTCATCTCTTATGAGATTTGGCTCAGGCTCGTAGTTGCCTGGCTATAAAAACAAAAAGGGAAGAAGGAAAGAAGAGACAAAGGATGGACATAATAATATCAATGAGATAGATCTAATGGATATAGAAAGACAGATAGAAATAGGCATAATCTCAGATTCATATTTATTACAATGTTAGAATCACAATTAAATTTTATTTCTGAAAGTAACATGAACTCACAAATTATAGAATGGTCTTGAATTCTGGGATCTGATTTCTGAATTTGATTGCCTATTTCTTCGATGTAGACTTTGATTGTTAACTTGAAAACTATAATTTGATTGATTAAGGTGGAGGCTAGGTCACTTTAGGTTTTAGCAGCATATAGACGCCTATGAATTCGTGTGTAGAAAACAATAGGTTTAGGGGTCTTTTTATAGGTGTAAAGTGAGAATTAGTGCCTTTAGATCAGTCTAGAAGTCATCAGAATCGTCCAGAGCAGAGTACCACATCACACAGCGAATCGACACATGGCGAAACACGTCATCGGCCAGATCTGGGCCGGCAGGGGTCGACACCTATGTCGACTCCCCCTTGGGGGGTCGACACCCCTGAGCGGGAAATTTCTCGCTCAGCCTGCTTTGACCCAAATTCGAGATTTGAACTCTATTTTGACTTCTAGAATTATTTTATATGTATATATATACTTCCTTGGGCGTATACAAACTTCTAAGGCTTATAACTTCTTCATAAGTTGTCCGATTTACGCAAACTCGGACTCTATCCCAAGCAGAATTCCGAGACGAACGCAATGGCGTAACCCATTTCCCTTAATTCCTTCTTTTAAAATTAAGTATTCTTTAATTCGTTACTTTAATATCCAAAGGAAATACGGGGTGTTACATGTTTGATGCAGTTGTTAGTTGTTATTCAGGTAAGGTAACTAGTTTGTGATATCTAGAGCTTTATTGCAAGCAATAGAACCAATTTAAGAAATATGGATCTGGATACATATGTATGTATACATGTATATGACACTATTAGCTATTATTGGTATATGCATATATGCGGTTATATGACTTAATTTTGAGTATATCACATTTATTTTAAGGCAAATCAGGCGATGAGAGAATTTATGCGGGATAATATGAAAAGGGCCCTGACGGTCTGTTTATGACGGTCGAACATGACCTAAGAGTAGCATGTGTGAGGCAAAACATAGGTAGTAAACTCTTTTAGAATCCTATTGATATAAATATAGAGATACATGTGTGATAAACTAGTTACTACATTTATTCATATCCCAAACCTTTGTTAATGATAATGATATGTCAACCGTAACCACTTTAGTGAAAGGTGTAGGCAAAGTTGGAAATGTGAAAGCAATAGATTTGCAGTAACTAATAAAATAGTTTGATTGGATGCCCAGTGTTTGAAGACTTGAAGTAGGCAGAAGCACCAGGCTAACAACAGAAAAAACCATAACGTATGCTCTTGCGTACAATAACGAGAAAGGCATATGTTCCTTTTACTGATTTTTTAATTGTCAGTGAGAACCATGAAAAATTTGATCATGTTGTATTTGTGGTCTATGTTTACAATGCTATAATCATGTTATATGATACTTCTCAAGATAAGCATTTTTGAGGATACAATTTTAATTATGCAAATAACTTATAATTAATAAGTCGATTCCAAAATTGAATAATTTTTACTATTTCACAGCTAAGGAAGGAGATGTAGCTTTGTATGAAGTGATAAGCTAATGTTAACTCATCTGCAAGTGGTGATGTTTGGATTTTACAGAGCAAACTCAGATTGATAACTTCATAGTATAGGAGCTTGATAGAACCAAAAATGAGAGTGCAAGAAGATTCATCTTTACCAGGTTTGCTAGATGTTGTTTATTCATATGTGCACCATAGTATAATTGGAGCAAGCTAATATTTTATGGAAGTGCAAGAAGTTCGACATTCATACAGTCACTTTGTTCTCGGAATTATGGATAGCTTACAAAAATCACTAATCTACTTAGCAATATAGTTTTGTTCATGACAATTATGATGGTGTGAACAAAGCAAGGATTATTAGTTAACTGTTACTTTGTGTCTAATGGATATCATGCTTCGTTAAGTAATTTTTTATTTGGACTTCCTGCATCCTACACAAGGGACAAACGTTTAGCAGCAAGTTTTAAAACCCATGTTAAAGTTGAGTTATTCTTGACAAAAAAGCATAATAGCACTATTGATTTTTTACTGACCATCTAGTACATTATTTTCACCTTTGTTTTCAATATTTTAGTGTTATTCTTAGCCGTGAGTTCAGCTTTTAAGTGCCATAACTCTCATAAAAAACTCTTCATATTTTTTTCCACTTTCTTATTGCACTTAATTTTGGCTGCTTCAATGTTACATGACAAAGAATTGTGGCATGCTTGTGCTGGTCCTCTTGTTACTTTACCTGAAATAGGTGAACGGGTTTATTACTTTCCTCAAGGAAACATAGAGCTGGTACTTGCTCAAAATGCACTTGTGTTTGTTAATGTTTTAGCTAATAATACTTCTGAGTCTGTGTTACTTAATGTGATATGTTTGCAGCTTGAAGCATCAAAGCATCAAGGGATTGATCAACAACTATCCTTGTTTAATCTACTGGCTAAAATTCTTTGCAAAGTATTCAATATTCAGCTTTTGATAACTCAAAATTCATTATATTTCGTGCTATTTTGTAAAATTCTTTGATGTTTGTTGGCAATTGTATCAATGGATTGTCTGTTTTGATAATATAGGCAGAAACGGAAATCGATGAGGTTTATGCACAAATTACTTTGCAATATATACCAGATGTAAGTTCTTTTTCTTTGGCAATTGTCCTCTAGTTTTTAATTAAAATTAGTTTAAAATAGAAGTATTCTTTTAGTTGCTGCTAGTTAGTGTTTGTTAAATTTAATTTTGATCAGCAAGGAGAAATAACTAAACCGGATCCTTCATCTTCTGAACCTGAAAGGTGTAATGTGCATGGTGTATTTGTCGCAGCTTATTATAAACGGCGCACATACATGCACTCACAGTGAGCGGTCGTAAAAGCGGGCAAATAAAACTTGGCGCAAAACCTGTTATATACAGCGACGAAATTCAGAAACATCAAGATCAAAGGTAGTAAAAGATAACCTTTTATTAGTAGGATTGACATAACAGCCAAGCTCGCGTCTATTCTCAAGTCTACTGATGTAGGCGGGATTGATATCCAATATAAGTCATGTTCGCTCGTGGAATAGCAAATGCCAAATTAAAACAAATATAGGCGGGATTGATATTCAGTAGATTTCATTAAAATGCCAAATTAAAACAAATATATGTCAACATGATAATATTACAGGTTGTAGATTTTGGCCTTGCTAAACTATCAAACAATAACCATACACATGTGTCTGCTCGCATTGTGGGAACACTCGGGTAGTTCTTCTATCAAAATATAACTCTAAAGATTGATTAGATATTGATAAAAGCAGCACTGTGCACTACTCGATAAAATCAACCCAGACATTTTTGTTACCTTGCTTTTCTTTTTTTAAGTCTACTGCAGGTTCATGTAAAAACAGGGAGGAACTGGCATCTATCCACATAATACTGCTAATAGAGTACTTGCCTGAGCATATTATTTAAATTGTACTTTTAAATTATGTACTTGATCGTATGTATTGACATTTGTGGTATATTTGAATAATTGGTATGGTATGTAGAATGTTTTCGATGGTTTGAATGTGATGATGAATGTTTTGAATGAGTTTCTTCTATGTACAAAATCGGCATTGCAAAATTTTAATAAAAGCGTTGTATTTTCTTTCTTCTATTGTAGCATTTGCCTTCTTGTACTGTTGTGTTTGCCATTTTTCTGATGTTGCATTTCAAGGTAATGGTGTTGCATTAAATAAAATATTATTAATTCCACATGGCACGTGGGCCCCATAGCTGACGTGGCGTGTGACACATATGCAGCTGACATGGAGAGCTGACATGTCGTTTGACACGTAGACAGCTTACGTGGAAAGCTGAAATGGCTCCACTATCATGACCTAGCAGCAAGACTCAAATTAATGCTTAAGGCAATGTTGTATGTTGTTGCATTACATGCATATACTGTTGCAATAGGGTTATAATGCAACAGTTTCTTTCCATTCACGTAGATGGGCAAAAGCATTGCATTAGATGGCTAATGCAACGACCGCGGATGCCAGGCCCCTCTGGTGTTGCCTATTTGAAAAAAGGGACTACGGCAACGCTTTTTTGATCTACGGCCACAGTAAAATAGTATCGAATATGCCCACTTTTGTAGTAGTGTTTTATGACGCAAATGGGGTTGTGCTTAATTCTCAGTGCAGGAAGTAGAAGAACGAAGTGAACGTGATGGTAGGGAGTGTGATAAGGGAAGGTAAAGAAGAACAGTGATGGATATGAAAGGCCAGGGTGAAACGAACGTGTCTTACTAGCATAACCATGAAGTAATAACGGTATTGCTAAATAATAAGCAATTTAGTTTTATTAATTATTTAATTTAGATAATTATTAGTTAATTTAAAAATTTACCAACTTAAACGTGAATAATATTTATCTATGTTGTCAAAATTAAAGGAAACCAGTTAGTTTGGACTCGCAATAAAGAAATATACATTGTGAAACTAGCTGGTTGAGAACAAAGCTGTTGGGATTTCATGATAAAATCAAACGCTGTTTGATTTTAACGAAAACAAAAGCAGAACTATCAACTGAAAAACTAGGTGAGTAAACTCACTAACTCTGGCTCATTTATATTTTTATATAAACGAGTTTTAAATTTATTAAGAGCAAATTTATACTGTGTGATGGTTGTTTTGGATGAATGGTTGATAAAATTGGTTGAAATGGTTGATATAGTTATATCGTTGATCGATTATTAGTTCTGTTTACTATGGTATTTCGTATTTATGTGAGATTAATGTTAATTAATATTTGTGGATGCAGGGAAACAGGTTGGAGGGATCCAACTGGATCCCTCAATATTTATATCATTGTTTGTTATTTACTGTGATATATACTGTGGTTGATTATGTTGTGTTGAACTACCCTGGCCCTAGAATTTTGGAATTTAAATACCATAAAATATTTTCGATTATAGAAAATGAAATTTGAGTTTTAAAAGAAAATTTATTTCCCAAAAAAATAGAAATGTAATTTCCAAAAGAGTTGAAATTAAAAACATGTTAATGGAGAAAACAAGAAGTTGTTTATAAACGGGAGTATAAATTAAGTAAATTATTATCATTGGATAAATTGATATATAAATTCGAATTTGAATTTATATGAAAAAGTGGAAATCGGTTTTGAAACCAATATTTGAAATGAGATTTGATCTTAGCAAATTATAAAAGAAAGTATAAATGAAGATTTTAAATGATTGCAATACAAATGAGATTGTTATGGAAAAATCTGAATAGAAGTTATAAATAGAATTTGGGTTTAAGACATTATTTATAAGTACGAGATCAAACTGATTTGATTATATATAAAAGAAATATATTCATGATTAAAGTGAATAATGGTTTAAAGGAAATATTTTGCAAATGAAATATCTCTAAAGGAAATTTAGATTTGAAATATGAATCCAGATTGGAAATTGAATTAAAAGGGAAATGGGTAATCGTTTTAAAAGAAAACGTTGAGTTTTAGTTTAAAACTCGAAATATAAAATAAATTGTAATAACGTTTTGTAAACTGGAATGGTTATAAAGGAATTTGGTAATGATTTGGAAAGGGTAAATTCAAAAGTGAATTTGGAATTTGAATTATCGTGAAATGGTAGATAAATTCTGAAGTTTCGGAATATAAATCGAATATAGAATATTTGAGAGAAAGTTATTTATTGGAATTTGATTTTATCGAACTTAGGGAAGTAATTATTTTTTTACTTTCCATTTGAATCAAATTTAATTAGTTAATTATTTATTTATTTACTTATAAATTTATTTATTGGAATTAATAAATACAAGTTACATTTTTATAAACCAAATATTTGTAAACAGTGATTCTAATGCTGCCGTCTTAATAAATGTTTTGTAAATCTAAACAGCGATTTTAACGCTACCATTGTAATAAATGTTTTATAAATCAACTATCTGGAAATAGCAATTATAACGCTACCATTATAATCAATGTTTTTCGTAAAAGAAGTGGATTAGTAAATTAAATCTGAGGGTTACGTATGAGATATTGGTTAAAGATTGAAGTGGTGAGCTTTGTCCATTTTGAAGTTAATAATATTTTTCAGTTAAGGTCTGAGAGGTAATTATACCCCAACTTGATTGGCTTCATTGTTAACTAAGGGATGGTTAAGGTTCGATAGCGAGATGGTTAAGTGAAGAAAGTTAACAAGAGTTAATGGTGGGTTCGCATAGCAACGTTTTATTTAACATTTGTTTTAGAAGTTTTGGAAACGTTTTCCAAATAATTTCAGAGATGCTTCTAATATAGGAAATGAGATAAATAGGGTTGATAAGAAGTTAAGAAATGATAATGTTGTCGAAATATAGAAATGGTTATTATTAACTATAGAAATGAATGGGCCGGAAGAAATGGATAATACCGAAATGTTTTCCAATGTAACAACTATATCTTCTAAATATAGAAAATATGGAGTTGAGGATATATGGGATTGTTTTCCGAATGTGATAAGGAATATTTTCTAAAATACAGGAAATAAAATAGTTAGATAATTGGAAATGTTTTTTTCAAAGAATCATGAGAGCTTAATCGGGTTTTGAAGAATATTTGAGTAAATATATTGAAAGGGAATTATGAAATGATTTGATTAGTTTAATGTTAATTAAAGGGCCAGTATTGTTTAGTAGTAGATCGTTAAA
This sequence comes from Allium sativum, assembly GCA_030737875.1. Taxonomy (NCBI): domain Eukaryota; kingdom Viridiplantae; phylum Streptophyta; class Magnoliopsida; order Asparagales; family Amaryllidaceae; genus Allium; species Allium sativum. Next base: position 606,864,976 of record CM060918.1, on the reverse strand, counting down.
ATTTCCATTTGGAAATAGGACCGTTGGTTGTATGGATGTTTCCTTTGATAGCTAAATCACCGACTATCAAAGTTTTGGTTTACTTTATACCTCTGTGGTCAATACAGAGAGACCGGGATCAGGTTTATATTTGAAAACCACTTCACATTGGCGTAAGCATTATGAATCAACTTATGCTGAAGTTAATTGAAGACGAAGTAAAATGCAAGGGTTGTTCAGTTAATCCTAGGTAAAAATTGCCCAAGATGGATTAATAGAATGGTGCCTTCGGTTTGTCCAGTCCTAGGACAACGTATATGGTGAATGTTTGACGATGTGACATTAATGTAAATGATGGCAAGATGTGCTGAAAGATAATCGTGACCTTAAGCCTTATCACACAGGAAATGAAAAAAATCGGGCAGGCAGCATGGCCAAGTGGGTCATTCCCATTAGGGGTATTATCACCTAATCTAGAGAAATTTCATTTCGCTTCTTATTCTATTCGCTGCTGTATGCTTTCGGTAACGGTTGCTGATCACAACCGTTGGTGATAATATGCTCGGTGCACTCATGAGCGGCCAGCCATGTTTGGGCCGCGTTGCCAGACGTTCTTGTTGAACCCAGTGTATTCCCCTCTAGAGATACACTATCGGAAGGTGGTTCCATACCTTGTCATGTTGGAAATCCAATCTCCAATAAGCGCCATGCGGTTTTCTATTTTATATTATATATGGAGCGTGAGATGCAAGCGTTCCGTTAGATTCTATTTATTTGATGTAGACATTATAATAATATCACTGGATTTGATATCAAAAATATGTTTGGTTATCGTAAGATAAAAACCATCCGTGTTTATGTTTGGATCGGTCTTACGATTATCATTTCTTTCGAAAGGATTCTGAAAGTTAAACAAATGGTTGTAGTTTACTCACACCAGTCCTATAACTGACCTAGAATTTATTTTGTTTTGTTTTCTGAAACTCTTGGGTGCCCATATTTATACGGGCAGTCAGGTAGTCGGGATTTTACATGTTCACTTTGGAGGAGCTTGAAGAAGGAGGCTTCATCTACTAGTTGTAGACTATCATATTTTCTGTTCTATACTATGTTGTATCTGGAAACATGTGTTATAACTGTTCCAGGAATAACTGTTGTGCCCTGATGATGGTATGTGTATACAGTTACTGATTTGTATTTCAAAAGTTATGTTATATAATATATTTTATTTGTTCCGCTGTGTGACTTGTATTCTTCATTTTCTTCTATTATAATCTTTCTTTCTATTTCTCATCCTCTAACTTCTTTCTACTAATGATTCCTATTTCTGTGCAATTTGTGTTGGACGTGTTGTAACACCCCGAATTTTCTGTTAACTGTAAATTAACAAATTAAAGTATAATTAATTATAATGAAAGAATTAAGGGAAATGGGTTATTCCATTGCGTTCATCTCGGAATTATGCTTGTGATAGAGTCCGAGTTTGCATGAATCGGACTCCGTATGAAGGAGTTATGACCTCCGGAAGTTTCAGAATTCAATTCAAAATTCAAACAGTTCAAAATTTAGTTCAAATTTCGAATTCAGACCCAAACCGGGCTGGGCGGGAAAATTCCCGCCTAGGCACCAGGTCGACCATAGGGTCGACTTGGGGGTCGACCTGGGTGACCAGGTCGACCATAGGGTCGACCTGGGGGTCGACCTGCCCAGTTGACCTGGGGGTCAACCTGCCCAATCTACCTGGTTTGACCCTGGCTGGCCTGGTCGGTTTCTGGTCGAATTTCTGAGCTTGGCTGTGTCACTAGGGCTGATTTGTCACATTCTGGTTGGCTCCTCTCAAAGTGAATGATCTAAATTCATATGTGATCATCTGACGGCTCAAATCAATCTGAAATTCTATAAATATAACTCAACACTCAACCTAAATTCTCACAGATAATACAGAACTAGAGCCTCCATGCTGTCGGGAGAAAACTAAGAGGAGCCTGCACTTGTAGAAAAGCTTAGTGATGAGCCAAATTAAAGTAAAACAAGAATCAATTCAACGTTTGTCTACCCAAAGGAAAGCAATTCAAATTCAGAATTCAGAAATCAGAAAACAAGACAGTCGTTTGTTGTAAATATAGTGATTTTTCTGATGTGAATAAAAGTTAGGATTTGATTCGATGTAAAATGGAAATGGAATTGTGTTATTGTGTAACAACGATGTTAATTCATATCTATGTATTAAATTGATTGTGGTATTGTGATGTTTGTGGTATAGTTGAGTTGATATTGATCCTATTGTACATTTAGAATTAGGGCTGCACACAACCCATATCCAACCCGACCCAACCCACCAACCCGACCCAACCCAACCCATCCTAGTTCGGGTCGGATATGAGTTACAATTTGTAACCCATACTATATGCGGGTCGGGTTTGACATTTTGTTCAACCCAACCTCATTTTAACCCAACCCAAACCTATTTAAAAAAAACTAATTTAATATCCATCGAATTAAAATTAGAATAGTATAATCCTAGAATAATGTTTCTATAATAAATGTAAAAAATATATTTCATGTCAATCCAAACTAGATAGAATTTGATAAATATATTTTAAAGAGCATTTTAATGTATTTCAAAATGAAACACTTGCTCAACTATGTGGTAAATTAATTTCATATGATGTGTTTTACAACGAAATTTTAATTACATGTCTTGTAATGAATCGGTTATTTTAAATGCATTATGCTAGCTAAAATCTGATATATTATGCTAAATATTTTGATATAATTTTTAGAAAAAATCCCTCATATTCTCATTTTTTATTGTATTCAAGTGACAACCCAACCTTACTTAACCCGACCCAACCCATACTTCAACCCAACCCATATCCAACCTCATATAGGGTCGGGTACGGGTTGAGCTACCTTAAACCCATACCTATGCGGGTCGGATAAAGTATTTGGTCTAACCCTACACAACCCATACTTTGTGCAGCCCTATTTAGAATCACATGCAAGTTGTATAGTTCATGTTGTATTCTACACCTATATGTTTATGTGATTATATAGGTTGTATGTGATTAAGATTTCATGTATATATATGCTAAAACCTCTACGCCTAAGTTCATATACATGCTTATATATCTATACAAAAGTTGCAAAGTTAATAATTGGATCCGTGCCAAGATCCACTTTAATACATGTTTCATGTTGTAGTTGGACATATGATTGGATCTAGTTCACACATGCGATGAAATTATACATACTTTATGAACATGTCATATTCTTGTCATATGCTAGTGATGTTCGATGTTATGCCTAGATCTAAACATGTTTAGGCTTATGTTGTCTAAATCATATGCTAATTCATGTGACACCTGTTTAGTTAGAATCCCCTTTTTAATGCAAGTTCACATGATAAGTTGAAACCCATGATTCAGTCTATGTTGTAAATTCACATATGTGCATGTTGACTATTTTGCATGTTCACACCTGTAATGTTCATATTGACCATGCCAAAAATGCCAAGTTTACACCTATGTCACATTTATGTTTATGAATTCCCTTATGCCAATTTTGTGTGCGCTAAATTAGGCTAAGTTTTTAGCCTAATATTATATGTTAAAAACCATGCGAACGAAAAATTAGGCTAAGATGGTTAGCCTAATATTTAGATGGGGTAACGTTGGGAAAATTGGTAACTTGACATAAACTGGTAAAAATATATGAAATTGGCATGTATGTCACATGCCAAAATTGGTGGCACTTGAATGGTATAAATTCTTATACCAAAAAGATTAAACTTGGAAAGTAGGCCACAATATTTAACTGTTGACAAATTTACATATAACAAGTATTAAGGACAAATTTGTAAATTTAGAAAATACGAGTATGCTTAACACGAGGTTTGATTGAGTTGTGATGTAAACCTGCCCGGACCCGCCCGGCTGTCCAGTAGTCACAGCAATACCTATCCAATGTGGGTGGTTAAGCATTGAGCCCAATAAGGACCCGAGGTTAGACTGAGTTACGGTGTAAATCTGCCCAGAACCGACCGGCACATCCAGTAACCGTAACAATACATGTCTAATGTGAGTGGTCAGTGCTTTAAAAAGCTAAGGACAGACAAGTCAGGATGGTAGGGTTAAGTTAACTAAAACACTTAACCAATTCAACATGTTAATTAAACTGATGGGTGGGGTTAGGTAAATACAGACACTTAACCACTTAACATGTTTGACTAGAAAACCCTAGTAACGGGGACCCATTTCAGCAGTAACCCAATTAGGTATCATGGTTCCCTGAAACTAGGCAGGGTGGGGCACAATTACTGGGCTGATTGTAAGCGGTCAAAAGCAACGGCGGTGGGTGCAACAGTGTGGGTTTCAACGGAGTGCAGGCGTGCACACACTTCGGAGCAGACAAACAGGGCACTGGGGGCACCAGTAGTATACCCTATGCATTCTAGAATTATGTCTGGCCGCCACCATGGGACTTGATATACCCCATGGTGGGACCAGCATAGGTATCTACAATCTTTGGGGGCCGTTTGACGCAGATGATTATGCGAGTAGGAGCCGATCTTTAGAAAGGGGATCACTTCACCTGATCATGGGGTGCCATTTGAGAAAATACAAGTAGGTGCAGAGATATAGTGTGGGGGTGCGATAGTATATTCGATTCAAACCGATTTCCCTTAGTTTATGATACTTTCCTATTTCCAGTTTATACTTATCATGTCTTTTTTCTTATTCTCATACTGAAGAGTCACTAGACTTACCCGGCTTTATGTCTGACCCTATTTTCTTTTGTCTTCTTTTCCTCCGTTTCCCTCCCTCCCCCCAGGTCCACAAGGAGGAAACAACTCAGCTTAGTCAGACTCTTTGCAAGCTTCAAGATAGTAGATGTACGGTTTGGACTCTCTTTGGCTATGGCTGTTGGACACATTCTATGGGGATTTATGCAGTTTTAATTATGTTTTATGCTTCTTTATTTAATAACCAAGACAGAGATGATGATGTAATGTTTTGGAAGTTATTATGTGACAGTTATGGAAATGTTTTGTATGAACACATATTTATGAAATAAAAAGTCTGTTGTTTTCCGCTGCTTATATATATGTGTTTATATCTGTCTTGTGTTTTATCTGTGACTTTTACTTACAAACCTCCACCAAAGTTAAGGCATTCCCTTTGTGAGTGACCTTAATGGAGGGTGGGGTGTTTCACTTGGTATCGGAGCCAGGTTTACCAGACTAGATAAAAGTTTTTTGAAACTATTTTCAAAAAGAAGTTTAATGAAGCATTGTTTTCAAGAAAAAGAGTTATTTTTAAAAGGCATAATTCCCCAAAAGCCATATGCACTATCTGTCTATCCTTTGTCTTGAATACTTTCCTTTTTGTTCCAGCATGTTTGGAGATCTTAACCTTCCGGAAGGAGTACCGATACTCGGCTGGTTCCGAAGGTACCTAGAGGCTAGGGCCAATGGTGTGGGCCCAGCAGACATTCCTCCTCCCACAGTGGCAGCGGTTCCTCCTCCTCCTCCTCGAGGAAATACTTTCGCTAAGACATGTAGAGACTTCAAGGCTATGGGTGGAAAGAACTTTTATGGAACTGAATCCTTTGTAGTAGCAAGGAACTGGCTGAAGGAGACCGGGGGCTTGTTCGTCATCTTCGAAGTTGACACAAGCAAAAGATACAACTAACAGTGTGGTTGCTTAAACATGAAGCTTCCTATTGGTGGGAAGTTACCCATGCTGAAAGGCCAGTGGAGACTTGGGAAGATTTCAGGATGAGATTTGAGATGAAGTTCTTCTCCCAAGCTGAAAGAAGCCTGCAGATGGAGAAGTTCCTAACTCTTAAGCAAGGAAGTATAACGATCAAGGAGTATGTCAATCAGTTTAATCAGCTGGCCACATTTGGGCTGGATTTAGTAAACACCCAATACAAGAAGGCCCTTCGCTTCGTCAAAGGTCTGAATGAGCCTCTACACAGCCTTGCTATGACCCATATACCCATAGGGGCAACTTATGAAAGCTTGGTGGACATGGCGCTGCTACACGAGGAAGATAAAGGCAAGAAAGAGGCAAAGGCAGAAGTGCCTCAAGAAAAGAAAGAGGGTTTACAGGCTAAGAAGACAGACTTCAAGAAAGGCGGGAAGAACAACAAACCTCGTGAAAAGAGAAGGTGCAATTTCTGTGGCATTGTGGGACATATAGCAAAAGACTGCAGGAAGAAGAAGGCAAAGATGAATGGTGGTTGTTTCCATTGTGGAGAGACTGGACACTTGGCTAAGGACTGCCCAAAGAAGAGGGGGTAGGGATAGAGGACTGGATCCACCTCAGGGGGACAGGTTCACGCTCCGGTGACACCTCCACAGGAACGAGGTAGAAATATTTCTGTAGAAAGCTTAGTTTATCTTTATGATCATTCAGTTCACACTCTCTTTGATTCTTGTGCATCACACTCCTTTATTTCATCTGCCTTAGTAGAATCTCTGCACCTAGACACTAGTATGATAGAAGATCCCTTGGTTGTTTCAAATCCAATTGGGGGCTCGGGTTATTTATCGATGGTTTGCTTGGATTTGAAAATCTGTATTCTAAGTGTTAAATTTAGATGTAGTGCCTTTGTTTTGGGCTTCTCAAGATATGGACTGATCTTAGGCATGGAGTGGTTATCCAGTAATGGTGCCACTCTTGATTGTGAGAAATGAGTGGTTAGGCTCTTGACTCAGCTCGATAATACTCTAGAAATTTCTTGTAATCACTTGAATGCTATTATGCTTAGTTATCAAGAGTCGCTTGACGCCTCTGTTGAGAATTTGCAGTCAGTTAGAGTGGTCCGGGAATATCCGGATGTCTTTGAAGAGGTTAAAGCTTACCTCCGAAGCGGGAATTAGATTTCCGCATATATCTTGTTGATAATGCAAAGCACGTAGCTCTGCCTGTTAGATACATGGCTCCAAAGGAGAGAAAGGAGCTCAATAAGCAAGTTAAGGAGCTTCTCGAGAAGGGGTTTATAAGGAGAAGTATCTTGGAATGGGGTGCTCCAGTGGTGTTCGCCACCAAAGCAGATGGTTCACTATGTCTTTGTGTGGACCATAGGGAGCTAAGCAAGCTGACTAAAAAGAATAGACACCCGCTTCCCCCGAATAGACGATTTGTTTGATCAGCTTGTAGGTGCGTCGGTATTCTCCCAACTTGATCTGGCTACTGGGTTCCATCAGCTAAGGGTAGTTAAAGATAGTATTGATAAAACAACGTTCAGAACCCCAGATGGTTTCTTCGAGTGGCTTGTCATGCCTTTCGGCTTGACAAACGCACCCGCTTATTTCGTAGACCTAATGAGCAGGGTGTTCAGAGAATTCCTCAACAAGTTTGTGGTTGTCTTCGTAGACGATATTTGGATCTTCTCAAAGAATGAGGAAGAACATGCTCAGCATCTGAAGGAGATCATGGAAACTCTTCGAGTTCATCAGCTAAAAGCCAAATTCTCCAAGTGCCACTTTTGGAGAGAAGAAGTAAGATTTCTTGGACACATAGTGTCCAAAGAGGGGTTAGCTGTGGACCCCGCAAAAGTGGTGGCAGTGCAAGATTGGAAGACACCAAGAAATGCAATCGAAGTCTGAAGCTTTCTTGGGCTAGCCGGTTTTTACCGAAAGTTCATTAGGGATTTCGCGAAAATCTCAGCTCCACTCACAAGACTAACAAAGAAGAATCTGGCGTTCACTTGGGATTTGGATTGCGAGTTTGCTTTAGAATGATTAAAAAGGGCTCTCACAACAGCCCCAGTTCTGTCTTTGCCATATGGAAGCAAGATGTTCACAGTATATACGGATGCTTGTGGTACGGGACTAGGCGATGTTCTGATGCAAGAAGGGAGGGTAGTATCTTATGGTGGAAGACAATTGAAAGTTCATGAAAAGAACTACCCGACCCACGATCTTGAGTTGGCCTCCATCGTCTTTGCGCTTAAGTCTTGGCGCCATTATCTCCTTGGTGAGAAGTTCGAATTATATACTGACCATAAATCGTTGAAGTATCTTTTCTCGCAGAAAGATCTTAACTTGAGGCAGCAAAGGTGGATGGAGTTCCTTGCCTCGTATGATTTTGAAATTTCCTATAGCCCTGGCAAAGGCAACGTAGTAGCAGACGCGTTGAGCAAAAAGAAGCTGACCCTAAGCCCTCTCTTTGTAGAAAGGCAAAGCTTGGTGTATATAGCCGGTTTTGACTTTAGGCCCTCCTCAGATTTTATACCTGGTTTATTGGCATCCCTAGAAGTACGGCCCACTCTTTTAGACCCAATAGGGGCCGCACAACGCGAAGACCCTCAGCTTGTGGATGTGATTGATAAACTAACTAAGGGTGAAACTTCCAGTCACCTCAATAGGTACTCTATCGATGATAAGGGTTGGATGACACGGGGTGGGAGACTATGCGTCCCACAAGCAAGGGATTTAGTAAAGGTAGTTCTCGAGGAAGCACATAATTCCAAGATGACAATACACCCAGGAGGGGACAAGATGTACAAGGACGTAAAGAGAGTTTTCTATTGGAGCGGCATGAAGAAGGACGTGGCAGATTTCGTTTCTAAGTGCGTAACATGCCAACAGGTCAAGGCAGAACAAAAAAGCCTTGAGGACTGCTTCATCCTCTAGAAGTCCCGCAATGGAAGTGGGATAGCATTTCAATGGAATTCATTGATGGGTTGTCTAGGTCAAGAAGAGGCAATACTAGCATTTGGGTAATAGTGGATAGGATTACTAAAAGCGCCCACTTTTTACCTATCAAGAGTAGAAGGACTGCTTTGTCTTTAGCTTCTCTTTATCTCAAGGAAATAGTTCGACTCCATGGAATACCCTCCAGCATAGTGAGTGACAGAGACCCCATCTTTACGAGCGAATTTTGGCGGAGTCTGCAAGAAGCTGTAGGCACACAGTTATGATTGAGCACGGCCTATCACCTCCAAACCGATGGTCAGACGGAAAGGGTGAATAGAGTACTGGAAGATCTTCTAAGACTATGTGTTCTTGACTTCGGAGGTGTAACACCCCGAATTTCGGCTAATGCTAAAATTCACTAATTGCAGAATAAATAATCTCAGATGTGAGAATTGGGGGAAACGGGCTGCGTCATTGCGTTCGTCTCGGAAAAATACGCGAAATAGAGTCTGAGTTTTCGAAAATCGGAGTCCGTATGAAGAAGATATGGACGAACGAAGTTAGGCAGAAAAACCGAAAACAAGCCAGAATGCACTGGCGCACTTGTGAAGTGCGCCAACACAAAAATGCACTGGCGCACTTGTGAAGTGCGCCAACACATTTTTACACTGGCGCACTTGGGAAGTGCGCCCATGTCGGGACAGGAAACCTGCACAGTTTCTAGAGAGTTCTGTGGTTGGGTGCACCAGTTTGGGGTTTGGGCTTGGTCTTAGGGCTGGTTTCTGGAAGGTTCCGAAATCTAAGGGTCCTAATCTAATTTAGGGTTAATCTAATGGCCTAAAACACTTGCCTAATCTATAAATATACCCTAATACTACCCTAATTCATACTAAAAATAGAAATGATGCCACCATGCCGCCAAAATCAAACTTGAGAGGAACCTCCACTAGTTTATGAAGAAAGTTGCAAGCTAATCAACCTCTAATCATCATCTTCTTCTTGTATAGCAACTAGTTCTACTACATAAGTTTACTAATCTTGGTTTTGGTGAGTTTCTATAGACTTAACAATCAATTGTTAAATTGATTATGATAGGATATGATAAGATATGGCTATGTTTGTGGAATCAATGTGTTTATGCAAGTTTAGTATAGTGTATGTTGTGTGCTATATGCAAGTTTAATGCTATGTTTTATGATGCAAAACACTATGTTGAACATTGATTCATATGTAACATGTTATGCAAGCTATATGGGAGATTATATGCAAGTCTATATGTAACATGTTATGCAAGTTATGTATTTGGTTTTATGCATGCTAAGTATTTGGTTTTATGCATGCTATGTATGTGGTTTTATGCATGCTAAGTATTTGGTTTTATGCATGCTAAGTGTTTGGTTTTATGCAAGTTTGTCTCTTTTTATGATATGCATAATATATGCAAGTTTGTCTCTAAGTATGGCATGTTATGCAAGTTCATATGCAAGTTATGATACATATTCATATGCAAGTTATGATGCAAGTTCATATGCAAGTTATGATACATGTTCATATGCAAGTTATGATGCAAGTTCATATGCAAGTTATGATACATGTTCATATGCAAGTTATGATGCAAGTTCATATGCAAGTTATGATACATGTTCATATGCAAGTTATGATGCAAGTTCATATGCAAGTTATGATGCAAGTTCATATGCAAGTTTATGTGCAAGTTCATATGCAAGTTGTCTCTTTTATGATATGCATAATGCAAGTTTGGGTTAAATGCTAGTTGGGTTTAATGTATGCTCATGTATGCAAGTTGACACCTTTTGAACCCATGATAAAGTTATATGCTATGTTGGTCAAACCCATGACATTTGTGATGAATCTTCCCTTTGTTATGTCATGTTATGAGAACGAATTACGTGGGGAACGATGGGGTTAATATGCATGTTAATAAAATGATGTGAAATGGGTATGATTAAGCATATCACAAATTAAATGGACATAATTGGGAATTTACCTATTGAGTTAGGTCTACCCATATTATGAAAATTGGGAATTTACCTATTGAGTTAGGTCTACCCATACTATGGAATTGGGAATTTACCTATTGAGTTAGGTCTACCCATATTCTTGAAAACATGATTAATTAATTAGGGATAATTAATACAAATTATGGGGGTGATTAATTAGGTGTAATAAATCGACTAAGACACGAGGTTGGACTCAGTTGTAGCGTAAAACTGCCCGGACCCAACCGGCTTAACCAGTTGCTACAAATGTTAGCCCAATGTGAGAGGTCTTAGCCACAAACTAAATACGTGATTAATGTAAAGACACGAGGTTAGACTCGGTTATGACATAAGGCTGCCCGGACCCAACCGGCTTAACCAGCGGTCATAAAAGATAGTCTAATGTGAGAGGTCTTTATGAGGATCACGGTCTTAATTAATTAAGAAACACTTAACCAAATTAGCATGTAGTGGGGCATGAGGGGTTAAGTGGGTGCCTTGGGTGGCATGTGGAAATCTAGTGGGTTGCCTTGGGTGGCAATAGAAAATACGATTAGAATACTTAACCAAAGAGGAACATGTAATTAAACATGGGTAAAGGGTTAAGTAAGTGCTTTGGGTGGCATGTGGAAATCTAGTTGGTGCCTTAAGTGGCAATTGAAATATGATTAGATGACTTAACCAAACCTTAACATGTAGGTGGGCATGATTATAAAAGGGGTTAAGTGGGATACACTAGATAAAATAACAAGCTTAGGTGGTAGCTTGTGGGGGCCCATTTCAACCAATATCCCAAACGTATCTTAGTGGGCTCGACTCAAGTCGAGGACGGGACACGCATATTGGGCTTGACTATAAGAGGCCAAAACGGGTTAGCGGTGGCAACGCAAGTCCAACGGGTTTCATATGCGTGTGTGGGCCCGGGCTGGTAGCTAAGACGTTGTTGCATCGTGTAGGTATAAACCGTGCATCAGTGTTGTTATCAGGTTGCCACTTTGGGGAATGATACACCCCACTGTGGGACCAGCACGGATATCTACGTTAGGGAGCCGATCAAATGGGGGGGGTAGTGGGTACACCTAGCGGAGATAGGGGCAGGCGGCACCCATATAGTCAGCTAGGGGTACACGAAACTACCATTAAGATTTACTAAGTACACTTAGTGGGATCAACCTTTAAAATTAGGAATGACTGGTGTGGTGCAGTGTAGGAATTACCCTTGGGTGGGTAGATCTGGGGTGGTGTAATCTAGTAATTATCCTTGGGTGGATAAATGCGTCTTTTCGGTTATCTTAGTACATCCGGTGTTTAGTTGGCTACTTAGTGTAGTCATTATCCCCAGAGGTACCGTACCTTGTTTATATCATACCCTAATTACTTTAATGATTGTATTGTTAGGGTTATAGGACTCACTCAGACTTATGTCTGACCCCGTTGTTTCTTTATCTTTTTTTCCCAACCCTCAGGTTTTCAGAGTGGGCTTAGCACTAGTGGGCTTTGATCAGACTGCTTTATCTATCTTTTGGAGCTTGGACCGTGGATGTAAAGCTCAGTTTATCTTTTCTATTATGGCTATTAGGTTATGTAGTGGGATTATGTACTTTCGTTTTTATCAGGATGGATATTATGTACTTGACTCTTATTTATGGTTTTGGTGTAACCAAACATGTTTTACTTTCCGCTGAAATGAAATGATGTTTTAAATTCTCAAGTATTACTTATATCTGTCTTGTTGTAATTTTTCTGTTCTATATTCACTTAAAATACTCCACCGATGTTATGGCATTCCCTTAGTGAGTGACCGTAGCGGGTGTGGGGTGTTACACGTGGTATCAGAGCTTAAGGTTACCAGAACAGATAAAATTTTTAGAAAAACTATTTTCTAAGAATATTTTTGAAAGGAGTATTTTCAAAAACATGTCTTTTAAGAGAAAAGTTTTTGAAAGAAAAGCATAATCCCCAATAGCCATATCTATATCTTTCGAATTCTCCGTTTTGAATCTCTTCCTCTCTCGTTTTGAGTTTCCCCTCCGCGTATAGATGACCTTTCTAAGATAGATAAGAACGGAAAACCACTTCAAGGGACTTAGACATTAGTCGGATTAGAAGTTGGTTCAAGAAGGAGGAGGACTGGTAGGTATCTATTGGATAGACGATGGGAGGAAGGCTCAAATAGTTGTTTGGTTAATGAAGGATGAAACCTCATTGGTGGGAGGTTACGAGTGGAGAATGGGAAGAAGAAGGCTAGTAGTTATCCTTTTGGGAGGAATAGGACACCTTATTAGGATTGTCCAAAGAAGCAAGGGCAAGGTATGGAATCTTCTGGAGGGTAGTTGTATTCCCTCACGGTTAGGGTACCAGATAGGGATAGGACCGTCTAGGTTGGAATTTGGATTTCTTTATTTTCCGGTTCGAACTTTATTAGATTCTGACGCATCGAGTTCGTTTATCTCATCATTTTTAGTTGAGTCACTGCACTTAGACACCAGTTGGTAGATGATCCCTTAGTTGTTTCAAACCCAATTGGGGCTCCATGATGTGTTTGGGTTTGAAAGTTTCTGTACTTAGCGTTGAGTTTAGATGTGATGCTTTTTGGGCTTCACGGGCTATGGGTTAGTTTGGGCATGGACTGGTTATCCAGTAGGGGTGCCGTTCTTGATTTTGAAGGGAGAGTTGTTAGGCTTATGACCCGCTTGGGTAACACTCTCAAGATCTCTTGTAATCCCATGGAATCTGTTATGCTAAGTTATCTAGAATCGCTTGACACGTCGGTCGAGAGTTTGCAATCTGTTAGAGTTGTCCGGGAATACTCGGATGTGTTTGAGGAGGTGAAGGGCTTACCTCCGAAGCGGGAGATCGAATTCCGGATATATCTGGTAGACAATGCCAAACCAGTATCTTGGCCAGTGTGCCACATGGCTCCTCGTGAGAGGAGGGAACTCCATAAGCAAGTAGGCGATTTGCTTGAGAAGGGGTTCATAAGACGAAGTATGTCGGAGTGGGGTGCTCCAGTAGTTTTTGCCACGAAGGCGGATGGGTCCCTCAGACTTTGTGTAGGCTAAGGAGAACTAAATAAACTCACAAAGAAGAATAGACACCCATTGCCGAGGATTGATGATCTCTTTGATCAGTTAGTTGGCGCCTCAGTATTTTCGCAGTTGGACTTAGCCACGGGGTTTCGTCAGTTGAGAGTGGCTGAGGATAGCATAGAGAAGACTGCCTTTAGGGCTCCGGATGGTTTCTATGAGTGGCTGGTGATGCCCTTTGGTTTGACGAACGCCCCGCATACTTTGTTAATTTGATGAGTAGGGTGTTCAGGGAGTACCTAAATAAGTTCGTGGTGGATGACATCTTGGTCTTTTCTAGGAGCGAAATAAGTTTTCGTATGTGCTCAATAGGTTGAGCAAAGCCCGTTATGGGATAAACGATGGGTTTGGAGCGAGACTGGCAAGGACATCCAGAGTTGGACAAGGGCTTAATTATTTAGCCGTTTTTACTAGTATCATCTCACGTAGGTCGTCTGAATTCGAAGGAGGTATCCCTTGGGTGTTTGTCTGATATTGGTTTAGGCCTTTGGGGCTTGCATTTGGGGGATGTCGAGTTCGACTAGGGTGGTCTGCGTGAGAGATGGATAGTTGTGACGATTTTGCATGGGAGAATATCCTGATTTTCTCTAGAAGTGGAGAAAAGCATGCCCTATATCTTAGGGAAGTGTTGGAGACTCTTTGAGCGCATTGTCTTAAGACAACAAAGGTGGATGGAATTCTTAGCATCCTATGAGTTTGAGATAGCGTATACCCCTGGCAAGGGTAACGTGGTGGCAGACGCCTTAAGCAAAAAAAAAAAAAAACTGTCTTTGAGTCCATTGTTCGTGGAATGGCGAAGCTTGGAGTTTAATTCTATGTTTGACTTTAGACCTTCCGTTGACTTTGTACCTGGTTTGCTAGCCTCCTTGGAGGTTAGGCCTACTCTTTTGGGGCGGATTGGCGAGGCTCAGTGAGACGACCCACAGTTGGTTGAGTTGGTAGAGAAGCTTATAAGGGGGGAGTCGTCCAGCCATTTGGGTAGATACACCATAGATGATAGGGGATGGTTGCATAGAGACGGTAGACTTTGTGTACCGCAAGATGAGGGTTTGAAGAAGGCTATTTTGGATGATGCACATCGTTCAAGAATGACTATTCATCCCGGTGGAGACAAAATGTACCAAGACATGAAGCGAGTTTTCTTTTTGGGCCGGTATGGAGAAAGATGTGGCCGAGTATGTCGCTAGATGCTTGGTGTGCTAGCAAATGAAAGCAGAGCAGAAGAAACCCGATGGGTTGCTTCACCCATTTGGAAGTTCCGCTATGGAAGTGGGATAGTGTCTCGATGGATTACCGAGATCGAGGAAGGGTAATACAGGAATTTGGGTTGTGGTAGACAGACTTACTAAGAGCGCCCATTTCATACCTGTGAAGAGCAAGAGGACTGCCCCATGGCTAGCTTCAGTCTATCTTCGAGAGATAGTTCGATTGCATGGGGTACCCTCTAGCATTGTGAGTGATCGAGATCCTATCTTCACTAGTGAGTTTTGGAGAAGTTTGCAAGAGGCGGTAGGGACTCAGTTGTGTTTGAGCACCGCATATCATCCTCAGACGGACGGTCAGACCGAGAGGGTGAACCGTATCTTAGAAGATCTCTTGAGGCTTTGTATCTTGGATTTTGGAGGTACATGGGAAGAACATCTTCCTTTGGTAGAGTTCGCATACAATAACAGCTTTCAGTCTAGTATTTGCATGGCTCCTTTCGAAGCTTTTTATGGAAGGCCTTGTCGATCACCTACATGTTGGTGGGAATCTGCGGATAAGATCTTGCTTGGGCCCGATATGGTTAGGAAGACTTCGGAAAAGATTGATTTGATTCGAAGAAGGATGAAAGCGGCGCAAGACAGACAGAAATCTTATGCGGACAAGAGGAGAACAGAGCTTGAGTTTGATGTTGGGGACATGGTCTTTGTCAAAGTATCTCCGTTACGGAATGTTGTTCGCTTTGGATCCGTGGGGAAGTTAGCACCGAGGTTTGTAGGACCGTTTCCTGTTAAGGAAAGGATTGAACAGATGGCATATAGAGTGGAATTTCCCGAGAGACTTAGGGGTGTACATGATGTATTCCATGTGTCACATTTGAGGAAGTGCTTACATGAGACCGCAGAGGTGGTAGAGCCGAGCTTGCTTAGAGAAGAGGAAGTAGAGCATGATGCGACTATTAGACGAGCTCCTACCCGCATCCTTGGGTCAGAGATTAGGAAGTTGAGAAACAGAGAGGTTCGACTAGTCAAAGTGAAAAGGGGAGAAGGTGAGAGCAATGCTACTTGGGAGACAGAAGCGAAGATGCGTTCGTTATACCCATTCCTTTTTGAGGGTATGTCTTTTAACTTCTCCTTTATCGTTTGTCTAGTACTTATCTTATCTTTAGTATGACCTCTCGTTAGTACTTTTGACCTTTAGATAGGGTAAACCTATGGTTGAAACATGTGTTTGAGACATGTTATGGTTGATGGATGCATGTGGATGCAAGTGTTTGCTAGTGGTTGCTCGTGGATGCATATGCACACACTCTAGGCACTAGATCGGCTCAGTCACTTCATATTGCATATTGCATATAATTGTGTGTAGGTAGCTATATTTATGGATGTATAATGATTGTGTTATCATATGGATGATGCATTTTGGTGAACGATTGTGCACTCATGTAGATATTGTATGTGTCGATAGGGTTCTCTCGCATACATAATGGATGCATGGCACTATCATGGTTTGCATATGTTCATACATTAGATAGGGAACATATACACACACTTTTTGCATATGCTCATACATCATTAGAAATTGTTTTAAGGACAATGGATGCCCGTGTTTGATGGATTGAGTAGATGGTTGTTTGGATGGTAGGATATGCATTCCCCTTAGCTTAGAGATTTCGGGGACGAAATCCTTTAAGGACGGGAGAATGTAACACCCCGAATTTCGGCTAATGCTAAAATTCACTAATTGCAGAATAAATAATCTCAGATGTGAGAATTGGGGGAAACGGGCTGCGTCATTGCGTTCGTCTCGGAAAAATACGCGAAATAGAGTCTGAGTTTTCGAAAATCGGAGTCCGTATGAAGAAGATATGGACGAACGAAGTTAGGCAGAAAAACCGAAAACAAGCCAGAATGCACTGGCGCACTTGTGAAGTGCGCCAACACAAAAATGCACTGGCGCACTTGTGAAGTGCGCCAACACATTTTTACACTGGCGCACTTGGGAAGTGCGCCCATGTCGGGACAGGAAACCTGCACAGTTTCTAGAGAGTTCTGTGGTTGGGTGCACCAGTTTGGGGTTTGGGCTTGGTCTTAGGGCTGGTTTCTGGAAGGTTCCGAAATCTAAGGGTCCTAATCTAATTTAGGGTTAATCTAATGGCCTAAAACACTTGCCTAATCTATAAATATACCCTAATACTACCCTAATTCATACTAAAAATAGAAATGATGCCACCATGCCGCCAAAATCAAACTTGAGAGGAACCTCCACTAGTTTATGAAGAAAGTTGCAAGCTATTCAACCTCTAATCATCATCTTCTTCTTGTATAGCAACTAGTTCTACTACATAAGTTTGCTAATCTTGGTTTTGGTGAGTTTCTATAGACTTAACAATCAATTGTTAAATTGATTATGATAGGATATGATAAGATATGGCTATGTTTGTGGAATCAATGTGTTTATGCAAGTTTAGTATAGTGTATGTTGTGTGCTATATGCAAGTTTAATGCTATGTTTTATGATGCAAAACACTATATTGAACATTGATTCATATGTAACATGTTATGCAAGCTATATGGGAGATTATATGCAAGTCTATATGTAACATGTTATGCAAGTTATGTATTTGGTTTTATGCATGCTAAGTATTTGGTTTTATGCATGCTATGTATGTGGTTTTATGCATGCTAAGTATTTGGTTTTATGCATGCTAAGTGTTTGGTTTTATGCAAGTTTGTCTCTTTTTATGATATGCATAATATATGCAAGTTTGTCTCTAAGTATGGCATGTTATGCAAGTTCATATGCAAGTTATGATACATATTCATATGCAAGTTATGATGCAAGTTCATATGCAAGTTATGATACATGTTCATATGCAAGTTATGATGCAAGTTCATATGCAAGTTATGATACATGTTCATATGCAAGTTATGATGCAAGTTCATATGCAAGTTATGATACATGTTCATATGCAAGTTATGATGCAAGTTCATATGCAAGTTATGATGCAAGTTCATCTGCAAGTTTATGTGCAAGTTCATATGCAAGTTGTCTCTTTTATGATATGCATAATGCAAGTTTGGGTTAAATGCTAGTTGGGTTTAATGTATGCTCATGTATGCAAGTTGACACCTTTTGAACCCATGATAAAGTTATATGCTATGTTGGTCAAACCCATGACATTTGTGATGAATCTTCCCTTTGTTATGTCATGTTATGAGAACGAATTAAGTGGGGAACGATGGGGTTAATATGCATGTTAATAAAATGATGTGAAATGGGTATGATTAAGCATATCACAAATTAAATGGACATAATTGGGAATTTACCTATTGAGTTAGGTCTACCCATATTATGAAAATTGGGAATTTACCTATTGAGTTAGGTCTACCCATACTATGGAATTGGGAATTTACCTATTGAGTTAGGTCTACCCATATTCTTGAAAACATGATTAATTAATTAGGGATAATTAATACAAATTATGGGGGTGATTAATTAGGTGTAATAAATCGACTAAGACACGAGGTTGGACTCAGTTGTAGCGTAAAACTGCCCGGACCCAACCGGCTTAACCAGTTGCTACAAATGTTAGCCCAATGTGAGAGGTCTTAGCCACAAACTAAATACGTGATTAATGTAAAGACACGAGGTTAGACTCGGTTATGACATAAGGTTGCCCGGACCCAACCGGCTTAACCAGCGGTCATAAAAGATAGTCTAATGTGAGAGGTCTTTATGAGGATCACGGTCTTAATTAATTAAGAAACACTTAACCAAATTAGCATGTAGTGGGGCATGAGGGGTTAAGTGGGTGCCTTGGGTGGCATGTGGAAATCTAGTGGGTTGCCTTGGGTGGCAATAGAAAATACGATTAGAATACTTAACCAAAGAGGAACATGTAATTAAACATGGGTAAAGGGTTAAGTAAGTGCTTTGGGTGGCATGTGGAAATCTAGTGGGTGCCTTAAGTGGCAATTGAAATATGATTAGATGACTTAACCAAACCTTAACATGTAGGTGGGCATGATTATAAAAGGGGTTAAGTGGGATACACTAGATAAAATAACAAGCTTAGGTGGTAGCTTGTGGGGGCCCATTTCAACCAATATCCCAAACGTATCTTAGTGGGCTCGACTCAAGTCGAGGACGGGACACGCATATTGGGCTTGACTATAAGAGGCCAAAACGGGTTAGCGGTGGCAACGCAAGTCCAACGGGTTTCATATGCGTGTGTGGGCCCGGGCTGGTAGCTAAGACGTTGTTGCATCGTGTAGGTATAAACCGTGCATCAGTGTTGTTATCAGGTTGCCACTTTGGGGAATGATACACCCCACTGTGGGACCAGCACGGATATCTACGTTAGGGAGCCGATCAAATGGGGGGGGTAGTGGGTACACCTAGCGGAGATAGGGGCAGGCGGCACCCATATAGTCAGCTAGGGGTACACGAAACTACCATTAAGATTTACTAAGTACACTTAGTGGGATCAACCTTTAAAATTAGGAATGACTGGTGTGGTGCAGTGTAGGAATTACCCTTGGGTGGGTAGATCTGGGGTGGTGTAATCTAGTAATTATCCTTGGGTGGATAAATGCGTCTTTTCGGTTATCTTAGTACATCCGGTGTTTAGTTGGCTACTTAGTGTAGTCATTATCCCCAGAGGTACCGTACCTTGTTTATATCATACCCTAATTACTTTAATGATTGTATTGTTAGGGTTATAGGACTCACTCAGACTTATGTCTGACCCCGTTGTTTCTTTATCTTTTTTTCCCAACCCTCAGGTTTTCAGAGTGGGCTTAGCACTAGTGGGCTTTGATCAGACTGCTTTATCTATCTTTTGGAGCTTGGACCGTGGATGTAAAGCTCAGTTTATCTTTTCTATTATGGCTATTAGGTTATGTAGTGGGATTATGTACTTTCGTTTTTATCAGGATGGATATTATGTACTTGACTCTTATTTATGGTTTTGGTGTAACCAAACATGTTTTACTTTCCGCTGAAATGAAATGATGTTTTAAATTCTCAAGTATTACTTATATCTGTCTTGTTGTAATTTTTCTGTTCTATATTCGCTTAAAATACTCCACCGATGTTATGGCATTCCCTTAGTGAGTGACCGTAGCGGGTGTGGGGTGTTACAGGAGGGACTTGGGAGGATCATCTTCCTTTAGTGGAATTCGCCTACAACAACAGTTACCAAGCCACCATCGGTATGGCGCCCTTCGAAGCTTTGTGTGGAAGACCTTGCCGATCACCAACTTGTTGGTGGGAGTCTACTGACAAGATTATACTTGGGCTAGACATGATTAGAGAGACTTCAGAAAAAGTGGACCTGATACGAAGGAGAAAGAAGACTGCCCAAGACAGACAGAAATCCTACGCAGACA
The DNA here is from genome assembly GCA_030737875.1 of Allium sativum. Lineage (NCBI taxonomy): Eukaryota > Viridiplantae > Streptophyta > Magnoliopsida > Asparagales > Amaryllidaceae > Allium > Allium sativum. Next base: position 606,844,665 of record CM060918.1, on the reverse strand, counting down.
AAAGAAGGACTGACCTTGAGTTTGAGGTTGGGGACAGGGTTTTCCTTAAGGTATCCCCTTTAAGGAACGTCGTTCGCTTTGAATCTGCAGGAAAGCTAGCACCAAGATTTGTAGGACCGTTCCCTATCATCGAGAAGATTGGGAAAATGGCTTATAGAGTAGAGCTGCCCGAAAGGTTGGCGGGAATTCACAACGTCTTTCACGTTTCTCATCTACGGAAATGTCTACATGAATCTGCGGAAGTGGTGGAGCCAAGCATTCTAGAAGAAGGCGAAGTGGAACGCGAAGCAACTGTGAGGAGAGTTCCAACTCGGAACGTAGGAACTGAAGTGAAAAAGCTACGCAACCGCGAAGTCAAGCTCGTTAAAGTTCAGTGGAGCGACGCCGAGGAAGACGCGACTTGGGAAACTGAGGACAGAATACGCGCGACCTACCCTTTTCTTTTTGAGGGTACATCTTTGATCTCTCTTTTTCCTTAAGTTGTGCTTGTATCTATCTTTTTAGGTATATCTCCTCAATATTATTCTTTATCCTTAGGTAGAAACCCTTTGGATGTAAACATGCATTTGAAACATGTTATGGTTGATGGCTGCAAGTGGTTGCAAGTGGTTGCAAGTGGTTGCTCGTGGATGCATATACATACACAACCTAGGTTTTAGATTGGCTCAGTCACTTCATATTGCATATGCATATATGTATTCATATTTGTGTGTGGTTGAAACTTGATATGTTGTCATATGGATGTCGCATTTGTATGAACGATTGTACACTCATGTAGAGTTATGAGTAGGGAAAAATTTGCATACATAATGGATTCATGACACTTAAATGATTCGCATTAAGGAGGTCAACTGAATCAGTACACCGCGTAATTTTTGCATTAGATAAGGACATATACACACTATGCATATGATCATGAAGCATTAGAAGTCTTTTAAGGACAATGGACGCCTGTGTTTGTTGGTTGAGTAAATGGATGATTGGATGTTAGGACTTACGTTCTTTCAGACTTGAAGATTTCGAGGACGAAATCCTTTAAGGAGGGGAGAATGTAACACCCCGAATTTTTTGTCAACAGTAAATTAACAAATTAAAGTATAATAAATTCTAAATGAAAGAATTAAGGAAAATGGGTTACGTCATTGCGTTCGTCTCGGAGTTCTGCTTGAGATAGAGTCCGAGTTTGCATGAATCGGACTCCGTATGAAGGAGTTATGACCTCCGGAGGTTTCAGAATTCAATTCAAAATTCAAACAATTCAAAATTTAGTTCAAATTTCGAATTCAGACCCAAACTGGGCTGGGTGGGAAAATTCCCGCCCAGGCACCAGGTCGACCATAGGGTCGACCTGGGCTCGACCAGGGTGACCAGGTCGACCATAGGGTCGACCTAGGGGTCGACCAGCCCAGTGGACCTGGTTTGGCCCTGGCAGGCCTGGTCGGTTTCTACTCGAATTTCTGAGCTTGGCTGTTTCACTAGGGCTGATTTGTCACATTCTGGTTGGATCCTCTCGAAGTGAATGGTCTAGATTCATCTGTGATCATCTGACGGCTCAAATCAATCTGAAATTCTATAAATATAACTCAACACTCAACCTAAATTCTCACAAATAATATAGAACTAGAGCCGCCATGCTGTCGGGAGAAAACTAAGAGGAGCCTCCAGTTGTAGAAAAGCTTAGTGACAAGCCAAATTAAAGTAAAACAAGAATCAAATCAACATTTGTCTACCCAAAGGAAAGCAATTCAGATTCAGAATTCAGAAATCAGAAAACAAGACCATCGTTTGTTGTAAGTATAGTGATTTTTCCGATGTGAATAAAAGTTAGGATTTCATTCGATGTAAAATGGAAATGGAATTGTGTTATTGTGTAACAACGATGTTAATTCATATCTATGTATTGAAATGATTGTGGTATTGTGATGTTTATGGTATAGTTAAGTTGATATTGATCCTATTGTACATTTAGAATCACATGCAAGTTGTATAGTTAATGTTGTAATCTACACCTATATGTTTATGTGATTATATAGGTTGTATGTGATTAAGATATCATGTATATATATGCTAAAACCTCTACGCCTAAGTTCATATACATGCTTATATGTCTATACAAAAGTTGCAAAGTTAATAATTGGATCCGTGCCAAGATCCACTTTAATACATGTTTCATGTTGTAGTTGGACATATGATTGGATCTAGTTCACACATGCGATGAAATTATACATACTTTATGAACATGTCATATTCTTGTCATATGCTAGTGATGTTCGATGTTATGCCTAGATCTAAACATGTTTAGGCTTATGTTGTCTAAATCATATGCTAATTCATGTGACACCTGTTTAGTTAGAATCCCCTTTTTAATGCAAGTTCACATGACAAGTTGAAACCCATGATTCAGTCTATGTTGTAAATTCACATATATGCATGTTGACTATTTTGCAGGATCACACCTGTAATGTTCATATTGACTATGCTGAAAATGCCAAGTTTACACCTATGTCATGTTTATGTTTATGAATTCCCTTATGCCAATTTTGTGTGCGCTAAATTAGGCTAAGTTTTTAGCCTAATATTATATGTTAAAAACCATGCGAACGAAAATTTAGGCTAAGATTGTTAGCCTAATATTTAGACGGGGGATGGATCAGTCATCCGAAAATTAGGATTCATTTCTTGTCTCAAATATTCACTTGTAGCATACCATATCTCAATGGATTGACGTAATTTTTCTACCGCGTGTACATTCCCATAATGATGGTGTTTCTCCAAAATAAACATTGGGAAAATTGGTAACTTGACATAAATTGGTAAAAATATATGAAATTGGCATGTTTGTCACATGCCAAAATTGGTGGCACTTGAATGGTATAAATTCTTATACCAAAAAGGTTAAACTTGGAAAGTGGGCCACAACATTTAATTGTTGACAAATTTACATATGACAAGTATTAAAGACAAATATGTAAATTTAGAAAATAGGAGGATGCTTAACACGAGGTTGGATTGAGTTGTGATGTAAACCTGCCCGGACCCGCCCGGCTATCCAGTAGTCACAACAATACCTATCCAATGTGGGTGGTTAAGCATTGAGCTCAATAAGGACCCGAGGTTAGACTGAGTTACGGTGTAAATCTGCCCGAAACCGACCGGTACATCCAGTAACCGTAACAATACTTATCTAATGTGAGTGGTCGGTGCTTTAAAAAGCTAAGGACAGACAAGTCAGGATGATAGGGTTAAGTTAACCAAAACACTTAACCAATTCAACATGTTAATTAAACTGATGGGTGGGGTTAGGTAAATACAGACACTTAACCACTTAACATGTTTGACTAGAAAACCCTAGTAATGGAGACCCATTTCAGCAGTAACCCAATTAGGTATCATGGTACCCTGAAACTAGGCAAGGTGGGGCACGATTACTGGGCTGATTGTAAGCGGTCAAAAGCGATGGCGGTGGGTGCAACAGTGTGGGTTCTAACGGATTGCGGGCGTGCACACACTTCGGAGCAGACAAACAGGGCACTGGGGGGCACCAGTAGTATACCCTATGCATTCTAGAATTGTGTCGGGCCGCCACCATGGGACTTGATACACCCCATGGTGGGACCAGCATAGGTATCTACAATCTTTGGGGGCCGTATGACACAGATGATTATGCGAGTAGAAGCCGATCTTTAGAAAGGGGATCACTTCACCCGATCATGGGGTGCCAGTTGAGAAAATACAAGTAGGTGCAGAGATATAGTGCGGGGTGCGATAGTATATTCGATTCAAGCTGCTTTCCCTTAGTTTATGATACTTTCCTATTTTCAGTTTATACTTATCATGTCCTTTTTCTTATTCTCATACTGAAGAGTCACTAGACCTACCAGGCTTTATGTCTGACCCTATTTTCTTTCGTCTTCTTTTCTTCCGTTCCCCCCAGGTCCATAGGGAGGAAACAACCCAGCTTAGTCAGACTCTTTGCAAGCCTCAAGATAGTAGATGTACGGTTTGGACTCTCTTTGGCTATGGATGTTGGACACATTCTGTGGGGATTTATGCAGTTTTAATTATGTTTTATGCTTCTTTATTTAATAACCAAGACAGAGATGATGATGTAATGTTTTGGAAGTTATTATGTGACAGTTATGGAAATGTTTTGTATGAACACGTATTTATGAAATAAAAAGTCTGTTGTTTTCCGCTGCTTACATATATGTGTTTATATCTGTCTTGTGTTTTATCTGTGACTTTTACTTACAACCTCCACCAAAGTTAAGGCATTCCCTTTGTGAGTGACCTTAATGGAGGGTGGGGTGTTTCACGTGTGGTGTTATTCATCGACCCAAAAGGTACAGAAATTCGGGCCACTACATAGAGCTTTTCTTTTCTTTTGGAAATTCTTCCTTTTGTTTTTGGTATTTTCCCCTTCAGTCACAAGTGTCTCCTCGATTTTTTTTGTAATTCCACGATTATCTTCCTCAATTTTTAGTTAGACGATGAGATCCTGTAAAGAGATTTCCCTTTTTTTATGTTTTAGATAGTTGCGGTAATCTCTCCATGACGGCGGCAGTTTCCCCGTGATGTCTTCAACCAAAAACGATTCTCCAACCTTATGTCCTTCCGATTCGAGTTCATGAATGATAATTTGCAATTCATGTAGTTGTGTAGTCACCGGTTTGGAGTCAACCATCTTGTATTCCATGAATTTCTATAGAATGAATTTTTTAAGACTAACATTCTGCATCTTGTATTTCGTGGCAAGTGCATTCCATACTGCTTTTGTTGTCTTTAGAGGCTGATATACTTTGTATAACACCTTGTTGAGACAATTCAGAATATAGTTTCAACATAGAAAATCGGAATGCTTCCACATAGTAACTTCTGACTCCTTGCCTGATGTACGTACATAGGAATGTATATGTCCAATGCTGTAACCGTACATCAAACTCATGATTTTTGGGTACCAATTTTTTTGCGAACAACATATTCGGCTAATCATGTCTCTATGAACAATAGGTTTTGCTCCACTAATAATGATCCAAAATATCAAATGCTCCAACGATCTAAATAAACACTATGCCATAGAATGCATACGGCAACCCCAAGAAGTGATGCAGGAAGTGCAAAATAATGTTGTTATAGGCCAAAAATGATCTCTAGCAACACTTTTTTGGGGTTGCCTTTTGCCGCATTCCTTAGAGTCAAAGGCAACGTCTTTACTATCCTAAGGTAACATCGCTATAGGTGTTGCTACAGATACTAAATTTACATAAAATGTGGGGCCCACTAAATTCTGAATCTCGAGATCATGGAATCCTGTTGTGCCCCTAAATTATGTAGTCGGGTTCATGGAATCCTGTTGTGGGGCCCACATGCATTAATTTATGGCAACACTATATCATAGCTATGGCAACATTTAACATTACATACTGCAACATTATATCATAGCTATTGCATCATTATATAACATACTGCAACATAACAGCAATTAACATTACACACTGAAATTAATAAAGAACTTTTCATTTCAAATTAATAACCAGTAACACAAATACTATTTAGTCTACTATAGAATAACAAAAAATAGCCAATAAATTCGGTTTTACAGAGAGTACTTACAAACACAGCCGGTACTAAATTCATGTTTACATCAAACTAAAACAGTTTCAAATTAATAAAGCGCGAGCCTCCAGCGCATTTAGTACCTCTACTGCCTCCTTCACCTGCAAAATAAAGCAGTTTCAAAAGTCATGCATTTCAGAAAAAGCCTTTAGTACAACTAATGCATTTCAGCACAACAAAAGTCATGCACGCCTCGGCTACAAACTGATGCAATGCCTCGTTTACATTGCAACACAAAATAGAAGACATGCATGCTTCAGTTGCATTTCAGCACAAACTATGGCCATATTATAACTGACTTGCACTTCAACACAAAGACATTTCAGCACAAACTATGGCCAGAGTTGCTTTACAACACAGACTTGCATTTCACAATCTATGGCTGAGTTGCAAATTGATGCAATGACTCAGCTTGTTCAAAGCTATCAAGGAATGCAATAGTATGCTTGAGGCACTAAAAATTTAGACATGCCGCGACTTGTTCAAGAACAAACTCAACCATTGCATCAATTACGAACTGACACGATCATTACTGATTGAAGAGAAAATAAAATTCTTAAAATTCTGCAGTTCATTACTAAAGCATCAGTCTTGTACATGGTCAGTTACATACTAGCATTGAACTACAGAATTGTAAGAATTAGATTGATGCTTCCGCAATCAGAAATTGTAAGAATTCTGAAGCATACCACCAGCCAACCATAAAAATAAGCAAAAATACATACCAGCAGTGTGTGTCTGTATACGATCTCCGATTTGCACAATTTGTAAGGTCCTTGGACTACAAAAACATGAAATTAAGAAGCCATGTTTTTCATTTTGCTAGGTGGACGGCGGATTCGTCTTATTGGGACATCATCTCTACACCAACGAACATCAAAATCTTGATTTCCCATTCTATAAGCAGGCTGGATATCATTCAAATCTTCATTTTCATATTCCCTTTCGAGTTCACACTAGTCTTTCGGCAATTTCTTAATAACATTGTGGCACATCTTATCAATTGGATCTTCTATATAAAACACCTGTTTTACTTGTGAAGGCATGGCACAATCGATTAAAATTGACATGAGTCAGCCTATATAAATCTTTCTCTTCTTGGTACGAACAACACTTAAATAAAACCACACTGAATTCTCCCCAATAATCTAGTTCTAATATTTCTTCAATTGATCCATAGTAATTAACTTCACCAACCAATTGATTTTGATCTTTCGAACTTGCAAAGCTAGTAGTCAAGGCTGTCATAAATACACCACTGTTTTGTGTTGTACATTTGGCATCTTTGAACCTTGTATAAAAGCTGTATCCATTGATAACATATCTAATAAACCGCTTAGCTGTTGGAAGAGGCCCCATTGCAAACAGTTGTACTTCTTTTGAAATGTCCTCCTTTTTCCCAACCCCTTCCTTTATCCACTTCCAAATTTCTTCATTGTGTTCTCTCTCTCTTTTATATTTTTTTGATGATGCATGACCATCAATTAAAGCTCGATGTTCCCTAGAATAAAGACCAGGTTAATAAAAGATAGAAACAAATTTGGCTGGATCTATTACTAAAGCTGAAACTGACCATACCGAAAACAATTCTGTATGAATGAGAACATAGCTTAAGTAAAAATCATGCCTGAAATCCCCGAAAGTGCTGAAACTTGGAATTTACAGCTAACACTACGTGAGGCTAGAATCAATAACATGTTTGTAGATTGTTTAAAAGAATTGATTTTGCTGGCAAAAGGATGACATCAATTTTTTTATATAGTTGACATCATTTCACAAGGTATGCGAAGAATATTATTACTGATGTTAACCGAACTTGTCCACTTTTCTAATTAAATAAACCATTGTAAACTTTAATTGCATAAAATTCCATCTGCCAGGTTCAAAAAGGAAAACATTATTTATTATGAAAAAAGGAACAAAATAACTAATAAAGGATTCATAAAGATAGGAATAATACTTCAATACTTACTAAAATAAAAATACTTACCCAAGTAAACTCTCTATTTCCTTGTTACCACAATTGAATAGAATGTAACGGTGACATTCCTTCCATTGAGAATTTTTAAGATGAATAGTTTTTCCATCTTTGTTTCTTCTTGTGCCAATAGGATATTCCAGATTTTGTGGACATGTTTCAAATTGCATTTTTCCTGCTCCATCGCCACCTAAGAACCTTGAACAGAATATCAAACATTCCCCCGCAAGATAACATTCAGCAATGGTCGAATCGGGTTTACTTTTGTTGTGAACATATGATTTCAGTTTACAAAGATAACGCTCAATAAGAAACATACAACGAACATGTGTTGGTCCACCATATTCAAGTTCCTTGCATAAATGAACTAGAAAGTGCACCATTGTATCGAAGAAATCATTTGGAATATCATCTCAAATTGACAAAGAATTTCCACAATTTTCTTTTGTATCCTCTTGAGATCAGCCAAATCGATACTTTTACTCCAAACATTTCTAAGAAATGCACCTAATCTTATCATAGGTATTGCAACTTCAGGTTTTACAGATTTCTTCACGGCAAACTGCAGTAAGTAGTGGAGAAGAAAATGAGCATCGTGGCTCTTATACCCTGCAAGTTTCCTCTCTTTCTTGTTTACATACCGGCTGATATTAGCTGCACAACCATAAGGCAGTTTAGCATTCCCCAACACCGAGCAAATAGTTCTTTCTCCTTGTTCGTCATTTCAAATATGGCAGCCCTCATCTCAAGGTAATTCCCATCAGTTGATGGAACCGGATTAAGGACCTCCTTGATGCCTATCTCTTATAAATCATACCGAGCATTTAAATGGTCTTTCGACTTCCCATTAATATTTAGTAAAGTACCAAGTATGTTATCACAAATGTTTTTCTCTATGTGCATAACATCTGGATTATGTCGACATACATTTTGACTCCAATATGGTAAATTAAAAAATATTGTCTTTTTTTAAAAGGAGATTCATTTTTATGCTTCTTGACCTCTTTCTTCCCAAAAATATTTTCATAACCAACCAACAATTCTTCAATGTCAGTCCCGGATAAAGTACTGGGAGGTGTTCCCAATTCAATTTCACCATTGAACCTTTTCTTATCAAACCTCCACTTGTGTCCCAGGTCTAAAAATTTCCTATGATTCATGTAGCAATTTTTTCTACTATGTTTCAAGTAAGTTGAAGAAGTCTCGAAATGGCATACGGGACAAGCTAAATAACCCTTCATGCTCCAGCCGGATAACATTGCATAGATCGGAAAGTCGCTGATCGTCCATAACACGCTTGCACGTAATGTGAAATCATCACCAGTGAAGGCATCATAAGTTTGTATGCCAAGATCCCATAATTCTTTCAATTCTGCGATAAGAGGCTACATGTAGACATCAATGTAATTGTTAAGAGACTCTGGACCAGGGATAAGGGTTGAAAGTATCAAATTTTCTGTCTTCATGCATAACCAAGGTGGAAGGTTATAATTTACCAATACGATCGGCCATGTGCTGTGTTGTGTAGTTATTGTATGAAAAAGGACTGAATCCATCAGATGCTACTCCTAACCTGATATTTCTGTTTTCTAATGAAAAATGAGGATAATTGGTATCCATAGTCTTCCATACCTCGCCATTAGCTGGATGTCGAAGTCTTCCATCATTTTTTCGTCCCACTGCATGCCATAACATAAGTTATGCGTACTCCTTCGACATGAACATCCTTCACAACCTTAGTTTTAGTGGAAAATAACGCATCACTTTTGCTGGTACTTTCTAAATCCGCTTCTCCGAATCTTTGTCAATAGCCACTTTCTCTTCCGGTATAACCCACCTTGAAAAACCACAACTTTTGCAATTATTTTTCTTTTCATTTTCTGCCCAATATAGCATGCAGTCATTTAGACATGCATGTAATATTTGGTAATCAAGGCCTAAATCTTTAATGATATTTTTGGTAGCATTGAAAGATAAAGGGATGTGGGCTTCTGGAAAAGCTTCTTTCATCAACTCTAATAAATCGCTGAATGCAGACTCAGTGATTCTATGTAGGCATTTTAAAGAATAAAGACTGACAATGAAACTTAATAGCGAAAATTTATTACACTCGGGATATAATGGATATTTTCCCTCTTCAACACGTTGATGAAATTTTCTAACATCGACATCTATTCCATTTGACCCATCAGAAGATCCATCTTCATTGTTCTGCATATTTCCACAAGTACGTTGCAACATCTCATCGAGATTATCTCCAAAATTTATTCCTGCTTTAGAATCCATATTGTTATCGCTCTTTCAGGAGCTAAACAGGAAACTTCACAAATCCATTTCATGTACAATTCAGATGGACCATTCCAAATCAGATGGTTGCAGACTACTCCTTGACAATGCCACTTGCGATTATGACACTTTTTGCAAGGGCATGTAATTTCATCACCTACCGCAAATCTAGAAAAAGTGTTTCGAATAAAAAGTTTCACTTCACTGATGTATCCTTCACTGAACTTAGGAAGTTCTGCCCATAGTTTTTCCTTGTCGTTCGTTGAGTGATACCTTAAAGCAGTAAATTAGGCACAAGTAAAGCAGTATATTATGCAACACAACAATCAAATCAGAAAAAATTGAAATATACATTGAGTGATACCTGAAGCAGCAGATTAAATCGAAGCCCTAACTGAAATCTGAAACCCAAACGAACCCCAATTGAAGACCTAATTGAAACACAGAAGCCCTAATTGAACTTGAACTCGAACCTGCCCCACTCAAACCCTAATTAAGCTTGTAAACTTGAACTTTAGCCCTAATTGAACCTAAGAGTGAGTGTGTGAGAGGTTGACCAGCGGATTACTTTGTTAAATTTCGATTGAAACTTCCAAATTTTTTTTAGTTTTCCCCCATTTGTTTTTGCTTCCCGCCGTAAACATTATTTCACACGCGAATTGCTAATCTGGACTAAACATTTTTTCACGTGGATCGCTAACCTGGACCGTTGGATCATGTTGACGCGGATTGATAATTTTATTCACGAGGCTACTGCAATACATGTTGATATATATGCTAACACATTTAAGCGTGCATTGCAATAGACAAAAAATAGCATAGCAATGGCAACATTGTAGCTAGCAACACCATGCATTTTTCTTGTGATAGGCCATCTATGGCGTAGTGAAACTAAACTAAATTTATATAAACAAGCATGTGATAAATTCCTCATATTTCACAAAACTACTTAAGCTTACCCTCTTAACGATCAATTTACTAATTTGTTGTTGTCCGTTTATATTATTGGATATCTGCACCACTTAACAAATATTTTACTTAACAGGTCCCAACTGTAATAAGGTTTGCCTAACCAAAAAATTTGTTTGAGTTTCAATTCATATCAATACACCTGATTAACTATTCACAGGGTTCATTTCCCAATCTATATATTCCCAGCCCTTCATTCATTCCAAAACATCTAAAATCCATTTTATCGAGTGCTACCCAAGTTAAAAACATACCACTAATTGCCTCTTTCTTTACAGTTGTCTCAGCCTCAGACTTCTTTTTAGTGTTGACTTAAAAGCATGTATAGCTTCAAGAATTCTCATCCAACAATCATCAAATAATGAATACATAAAAACAAAATGTGGAGCAACAACATACATAATCCAAAAAATAAACAAAAAATGTCTGATAAACCTATCCAACATCCAAAATATATCAAAACTAAAAAATAATCACCTTTTCTCGCAAGTTCAGAGGAAGTGAATCCAATAGAAGTAATCAGTTACGATACAAACTGACCCAATCCGAGCCCGATAAGAATTTTTTTTTTGCCAACTTTGAGGCTTTGGACGAACTATGCATTTCAGATATTGTTATAAACTTTTTTTCTCACTGATCTATATTTACGATAACAACCGTGAAAACTGACTTAGGATAATTAAAATGGCAATTCCCAACCTGCTAAATTTTGGTGTTTAGAGAGTACAACTTTTCCTTTTCCATATCCATAATGCTTCTCTTTGACAAATCCCAGAAAGAAAGAAAAAAAATGTCCCTATGCTAGAAAAAAGCACCCAAAGTCAATATAAAGAAAATACTAAGCGTTCTTATTGATTAATCCAATAAACATCTGTTCATTTGGAAACAATGCCATTAAAACAGATAATTCAAGCAAAAATAAAAAAACTAGACACCAATCCACGAAAGAAAAATGAAAAAAAACACACAAGACAATCACCTTTCTAATTATAGTACAGTTCAAGGCCTATGCCATCATGAATCTCGTAATCTTTAAGAGTGATGTGATCATTGTAAATATTGTAACACTTTTGGATCCTAATTTTATCAGCCCTAATACCAGTTTGCACCACAAACAGCTTTCTCAGATCCCCAATCGTGTCGTCCTCATTGCATCACGTGAACTTTCTTGCCTAGACGATCGTTTAATGCCACCTCGATCATTTTTTCCTTTCAAAATATTAATTTGACTGATGAAATCGTCGTATGATTTTGGTTGAAGAAAAGGTGAACAAAGGGACGAAAGGAATTTTCCAGAATCGGCTCTAATAAAATGTTCTACCGACAAGAAATTCTTAAGCGGCTATTCACATCATTGCTTCTCTCAGATCTGAAAATTGGAGTTCGACTTTTGAATTTTGTGAATTGGGAGCGATTCTTTCCACCGGCTTTCTGATTGAGTTTTTCTAAAGAGCTGAGTTTTTCCGATTGAGCTTTCCGATTAAGTATTTTAGATTGAGTTTTGTGAATTAGGAAAGGTGCGACGGGAAGTGAATCGGGTATTTGATTTTGGGGCTTTCTACAGATTAGGGTTTTCGTTTTAGAGATAAGTGACGGGATTTCAATTATGAAGCGGGAAATGAAAAATGGAAGCGAGAGTGGTAAAAATTTGTGGACTCGTTGGGAAATGGAACCTGGATTAAGTGATGTGGAAAAATAATTATTAACAATTTTAAATTAACTTATAATGATTTGTAATTAATTAAAACTAATATTTGATAATACAATTTAATAATTAGCTTTTGATATTTATTTAATTCATAAGAACCATTAATCAATATCTACTCCTAATTATTCATTAATCAATAATATTTAATAAGTAGAAGCAATACTAATTATCGAAATACTAATTATCGATTATAATAATTATTAAGTATAAATGACTAAAAATTAAGTATATATTATTACTTATGCATTATTATTTGAAACTATCAATAAATTAGTTAAGTATTAAGTATTCATACTTAATTATACAATATTATTAATTATTAAAAATAATTATAAATTATTACTTAATAATTATATAAAATAATTATAAACTATTAAAATATTACTTATTTATTATTTAAAACATTAGCTATAAATCATAATATAATATTAAAATATTTTAAAATTGTTTATCATTATTTATAATTATCGAGTGTAATAAATCATTAAATAATATTGTTAGTATACATAGAAATTATCAATTACTTACTTATGCAATACAAATTAAATAATTAATTGTTAAAAATATCGGATTTTATATTAAATACAACTTATAAAAAATTGATTATATATTATTTAATAGTAATTATTAATTATTAAAATTTATCTAATTATTTGTTATTTATTACCTCATGACTATAATTGAATATTAAGTATTAAATGTTAATCATTATGTATATGTTATTGATGAATAATAATATTAATTAAGTAATTATTACATATTTAGTTTTAATTATTAAAACTCGTTAAAAATAAGTTTATTGCAATTGAAGTGGAAAAATAATTTTTTCGCAACTGGCAAAAAGACATAGTTGCTAAACATATTTTTTTGCAACAGATAACCAAAGGTAGTTGCAAAAATTATCTTTTTTGCAACAGGCATGGAAGCACAATTGCTAAAAGTAAGTTTTTTGCAATTGGCATGGAAGCGCAGTTGTTAAAAATCTGTTTTCGCAACTGGCTGAAAATGTTAGTTGTTAAATCACATTTATTACAACTGTTAAGAAATGTCAGTCACTAAATATCATTTATAGCAACTGGCATATGCCGCCAGTTGCAAATAACTTATTGCAATAGGGTATTTTTCTTGTAGTGAGAATTCGATAAAGAAGCGAACTTAAAATAGAATATTATAAATAAAAAGGAAATCTATAATTAAATCTGGTAAAAATAGAAAGAGAAACATATACATGTTTTAAAAATGAATAATTGGTTTTTAGGGTGTTAATTATTCGAGGCAAGCATTCTTGTCCGTTTTGAAGTTAAGAATGTTATCAAGTCAAGGTCTCGAAGATCAATGTTTGAAAGAGATTTAGTTGAATGCAGTATATTGGGTTGTTGTAACGATGTTTTACACGATAGTCGTTTTAACCCAGATAAGTGGAATTTTGGGAATATAATAATAAATATTTCCTAAGTCTAAAAAGATGAATGGTCGTAAAAGAGATAAGTAATTGGAATGTTTTCCAATTATAAATAGAAGCTATTTTTAAGTATAGAAAATAAAAGAAGGCGATATATGAAAATGTTTTCCTAATAGCGTAAGAGGCCAAGATGATTATTGAAAATATTTGGTTAACAAATATTGATAATGAAACGAAGAAGTGCTTTAATTAATGAAATATTAATTAAGAGGCCCAGTGATTGTTTGATTCTTTGGATGAATATTTGTTTTTCTTCGATAGTTAAATAACCGACTATCGAAAGTATTTGCCAATATCGTTGTCAATCTGGAGAGACCGGTTGGATTATTATCCGAAAACCACTCCATATTGGCAGTAGCGTTGCGAATTAGATTATACGAAGATAATCGAAGACGGAGTAAAGTGTAAAGGCTTTTTCTGTTAATCCTAGGTAGAAATTGCCTAAGATGGATTAAATGAAATTGTGTCTTCGGTTTCATTCAGTCCCAGAACGAATGTGTATAGACGAGTGTCTGACAGAGTATTTCTAATAATCGCATATGTTGGTCTGTATAGATATATATGGTGGCGGAGAATTTATTCTCTTACCATATTGTCCAGTATACATTTGTGCAAACCAATTAATGATTAACGGATCTGACAATGTGGCATTCAAAGTGATTGTGCTATCAATGAATGGTAAGTAATCGTAGCCTCAGGCCTCAATAACCGGGAAATGACAAAAATCGGGCAGACAGCATGGCTAAGTAGGTAGCTCCAAATTAAGGTGTATTATCACATATCTAGAGAAATTCATTTCATTCTTTATTCTATTCGATGTTATCCCATTCGGAAAACGGTTGCTGATCCCAACCGTTGGTGATATACATTCGATACACTCAAGCGAAATGAGTGGCCGGGTTACAAGATGTTCTTGTTGAACCCAGTGTATTCCTCTCTAGAGATACATTATCGGAAGGTGGTTCCATACCTTGTCATAGTTGGAAATTCATTACCTAATAAGTGCTTGGGATTTTGATTGTATATTATATATGTGGATCGTGAGATGCAAACGTTCCACTAGATTGTTATTTATTTGATTTAGGCACTATTATAATATCAAAAGAGTTTTGATGTAAAGATTATCATTTCTTTCAAAGGGATTTTGAAAGTTAAATCAAATGTTTTGGATCCTCATAAGGGAAAAACCTGTTCCGTGTTATACGGCGTGGTCTTATGAGATACCGTTCATTTTCTCAAACTGTTTTAATTTTTTTACTCATACCAGTCACATGACTGACCTTGAGTTTATTTTGTTTTTTTTTACCTAAACTCTTGGATGCTCAAATTTGTACGGACAGTCAAGTAGTTCAGGATTTTACAGATTTATCTGAAGGAGCTTGGAGCAGGAGGCTTTAGTGTCGATATTTAAAGTTTATTCCGCTGTGTTGTATTTGTGATATACTCTGATAATGTATGTAAGTCCAAATACAGTTGTATTTCAAAAGTGATTATTTATATATAATATTTTATTCCGCTGCGATTGTGAGATTCTATGTTTCTGTTTTTCTTCTATCTTTTTCTTCTTATTTCATAATGATTCGTATTTCAGTACAATTTGAGTTGGACGTGTGGTGTATTTAGTCAACTCAGATAGTATGGAAATTCGGTTCGTTACACCACTACTTTGGAAATTTTATATTCGCTAATGATAGCAGTAAGTAAGTTGTAATCTATTTACAACAACAACAACGCATTATACTATTTTAAGAAATAGCATAACGCAGAGAAAGGAGAGATTATAGAATAATGTATATATGTATACAAATAAACTAGAAATCTTACATGATGATGTCCGAGGCTTGTCATAACAATTTGCTTTAGAAATTTATTTCAAAATTCTCCCAAGATACAACAAAAGTATAGTGCACGAGATTGTAATGAGTATGTCACTCTGTGATTTATTTATAATTTAGATAGCCGTTGATAAAGAAGAGAGAAGGAAGATTCGAATTGAAAATGAGTGTGGAAAGTGATCAGTTTTCCTCCTTATTTATAGTTTTTCTGCATCCCTTCGAACGGTCGCGCTCGTACCATTTCGTGCAGTCGCGTCCGTACATTTTAAGAAACTGCGCATGCTGTTTATTCGTAGCTGTTGTGTTAACAAGCTGCACCCGTTTGTCGCTGCCATTCAAAAATTCCGCGCTTACTGCCTAACCGTTCGCACCCGTTTGGTTTGTCGTTGTTGTCCGATCACCAAAAACCATGTTTGCTCGTTTTTCTGCCCGCTACCTAACGGTTCGCCAAAGGACGCGTCCCTTCAGTCAACCTGCGCACAGATCCGCACTTGTTCTATTGATTGTGTCTCTTCAGGTTTGCGCCCGTCTGTTTCTGATCTGCTACAAAGCCCAACCCAGTTTCAGTTTAAAGCCCGAAACTGTTAAGCAATGTCCCAGTAAAAAGTAAGGCCCGTACTTGACCCAGCTTGATCAGACGGACGATGCACGTGTGTGTGGTGGTGAAGCATTAATTCCCTCCTCACAACGAATCAAACGTTTGGATGTCTCAAGGCCTCAACCTCTTCATTAGAAACTTACCTAAGTACCTTGAAAGCTCTTTAACTTTTGGTGTCGTGGGACTATTGAAAAAAATGTATCTTTCATTCATAAGATTTCAACAAAATGTGGGAGAAATTTTGCTAATTTAAGGTCGCTTCCCAGATCAATTGGGAATTTGGAAATGCTTGAAGTGCTGGATATCGGTAGCAATCAGATTAAAGAATTGTCTCAATCAGTCAAGGGTTCAATGAATCTCTGAGTGTTTCATGCTAATGAAACTCCTATGGAGGTGCCACCATGACAAATTGTTAAGCTTGGAGCTCAGATACCTGTATACATTGTACTATTGGTATTGCATTATTTACAACAATTTCTCAACAACTGCTGGAATTAGTTTTTATAGCCTTAAATAGAAGTCCAGTAAGAACATGTCCATACACTCACATGCATGTGTGTGGGTATGCATATAATACATGAGTATGTGTGTCTCTAGAACATGGAGTAGTACTCTATATTTTCCTCCAACAGTGAAACATGTAACCATGTTAATATTTTCTTGTTTCCCCAGTAAAATCATATCACAGAGCATTTATGATTTAGCTTTATTGTCCAATTGAACAACAAATACAAGTATTTTCTTCTTAATGGGAAGTAGTTCAGTATCTGGCCAAAAGTTCAGAAAAAAGATAGGAAGGGATTTTGGCCATGGTTTTGTGCTTTATTAGGTCCTCAACACACAAAAATAAGTGTTGCAAAACGCCCCAACTGAACAGTTTGCAGGTACCAAGTCATTTGACTGTTCTTCATTTCGAATTTAATATTTTGTTAACTGTATGTGTACGTTACCTTTTTTCCTTCTTTTTTTTTCCAGGTTTGAATTTGGCCTAAGCATTACGGTGTATTCTGTTCAGTTGGGTTGATTTTTGTGTTTTATATAATATTATTGTTGTAAATATGCTATCTGTTCATATGTAATAACAAAAGAAAAATATTTTTCACTGTTCTATCATTTTCAACAGTTCGTCGTCAATGCTTATTATATTCCCATGTCATCCCTCTCTCTCTACTTGGATTGAAACTCAAGTTAAAACGTGATGTTTCTAAAACTCTTAAAAAACGTGAACCTTGACTGGATAGCTGGTTGAGACTGAGATGAGTTCTCCTCCGTCATAACTACTTTTTATCATTATTACATGCCCTAATATAAGAAAATGGTTTACAATAACAATGTATGATGGTCCACTTAGGAACATTGTAGTGCCGAATATTAAGTGTTGGAAAATCAAATTGTTAGCGATTAAAGAAATAGAAGCTAGAACATAATCTTGAAATCGCAGCTGATAACATATAGTAATATATATTTTTTGAATTTGTTCAAAGGTGAAATTGACCGAAGTCGATTTTTTTTTTTTCTAACGCACCTAATCTGGTACGCGAGCACCACATAAGCGGTTGATAAACTCTTAGCATGTTATTTTGACTTACGAACTCATGCCGTCGTTACCACGACGCAAAGTCTTTAATAGCTGGGGTAATGCTTCGAACGAATAACTTATAATATATACAGGCCCGGCCCAAGGGCAAGGCCCATCAGGCCGGGGAATTGGGCAACCCACCCAATTAAGGCAACAACTAGAAAAAAATAACACACATATCTAATGAAAGTTGTGTGGTCGAGTGGAAAAGGCTGCAGGGTGGTTTGTAGATGGGGCAAGTTTGAATCCCAGCAAGCGCATTTCAAGAATTTTTGCCCTATACTTCCAATTTTTCCCTGTGGGCATCATGTTTTCAATTTTTCTCTTTTGGGCTTTGGTTACTGCCTTGGGCAACCCGAACCATCGGGCCGGCCCTGAATATATATAACAGTCATCTTTGAAAGCTATTTTTTGAAGTAAAAGAATATGTCATTGTATTTGATTTTGTTTCAACACTAAATAAATTTTTATCACTTACTAATCTTTCGAAAAAATCAATATATGCTATGATAAATTAAACTTTAATTTCATGAAATTGGTAAAAATGTGCATATTTGAGTTTTAATGGAGATAGCTATAAATTAAATAGCTATTTATTGAAAAATAGTCGAGAGAGATGTGACTTACACCATTCATTTTTAACGGTTTCCCTTTCAATTCAAGTGGCGTTAAAATGTGCATATTTGACTTACACTATTTATTGAAAAATAGTCGAGAGAGATGTGAGTGGGAAGTGAGAGAGCTAGTGGAAGGAAAGAGAAGAGAAAATAGTTGGTGGAGATTGAGAGACATTTAGGGGTGCTGCACTGTTTAGGATGCTCTCGAACCTGCCTCTCTATGTATATATCCATCCAATTGTTGCATAATTTAACTGAAATAATCAAAATAAAACAGTGCATGAGCAAAATATCATTGGACTAAAAAGTCAACAGTGAGCGTCGACTTCTGTTATTGCTGAATTGTCTTACAAAAGACATACTCCAAAAAATAAATCGGGTTCAGCATCCAAAGCAAACGTTACGTGACTATTAATTAATTATATATTGAGGATGAAAAACATGTTCAATATGTTTACATAAAATAAAATCCTCCTTATATATTTTGATTAAAATGTCTGCAAACATCACTTCGACAGTGGCATATATATATCATGAATAGCTTAACGAGTATTTATATAATTCAGCACTCAGCATTAAGTTGAGAATTTCTATTATCAAACTCAGCTGTCCTTTTCTTGTACAGCCAGATTCAACTGGGAGAGGGCTGTCGATGAGAGCAATAGATCATACATATATCTTGTCTTCATCCTTTGAGCATAAGAATTAAATATTGGTGTTCTACATGGACAACGTCACAGTTGTGGTTATATTTGAATGCGAAAGAGCATGTTCATATATGGTAATGTTATTAGATTTCATCTTCCATGATTGCAATTGAAATACTTCGTTGGTAATTTCTTTAGAATCCCTAAAGATAACAAAGTATGATTCATATTTTTATGAATATCCTCTGAGTTTCAAGTACAAGTAGCGTAAGTTGAGTATGAGCGCGAGGCGCTTTAAGTGAAAGAGTGTTTAAATTTTATTTTAAATAAACAAAATTCTAACATTTGCAATATTACCTTTTTGACATTAAGTAATCATAAATATTAAATTAGTGAAATATTCACTAATGTTGGAACGTTATATATTACAATATATGTAGTTTAACATGGCATGCAAATTATACATGATACAAATATTGCAATCAATTAAAAAAAAAAAAAAAGTTTTTCAGTTTACTTAAAATTTCATAAAATCGTAATAATAACATAGTACAATAAAAAAACACAACTTAAGATAAATTTAAATTAAAAAAGCAAAAATACTTGTGGATATACCAAGAAATACCATAGATGAAATATAGTCAAACATAAGATTAAAAGGTGTAAACAAATTCAATCAATGATATAAACCATTAGAAAATTATTACTACTGCTACTATTATTGTTAGAATAAAGTATTATAGATGGCCATATTATAAAATATTAAAAACTATATTTAAATTGAATACCTAGATTTACATTGAAGTAACAAATATTGAAATGATAAAGAAAGTAATCTGTAGTAAATAATGATTTAATAAAATGCAAAACTAACCAAGTTAACTTATTTTAGCGGTTGACCTGCCTTTCAACAAGACCGTCGAGTTCATGGAGGTTCACAGTTAGTTAGAAGCAACTTCAACTCAACGCAACCCGGTTCGACCTAACTCCCGATCGATTAAGCAATGTGAAAGAAAAATCCGGTTCAACCACACATCTGGTTCGACCTAGCAGAAGAGTGTAGCTGTAAGGACCCGTAACTTCCCTGGTAAGGAAAGAGCGGATACTTTGAGAACAATACACAAAAGAACGCAGACAGAAGAACATTTCATTGCTTATTACAACAATTCCATCAGAATATAAGAATATACAGAGTATGAATAAATATTACACAGAAGATATCAGAGATTTAAACTACACTTAAATACATTGCAGCGGAAATAATACAAAACACAACTAGAAGAGATATACAGATACAGAGCTTTCCGGATATCGTTCCAGCTGTAAGACAGGATCATGTGAATATAAATCTGCAAAACCAAAACCATTAGTTGCCCGTGTCAAAATAAGGGCACCCAGAGTTTAGGTTAAAACAATAAACCCCAAGTCAGTCAAGGGACCACGCCGTATAACACGGAACATGTTTCCTCCCAAGAATACCAGTGCATAAAACAAACAACGCAATGCCAAATAAAGAAAAATGAAGCTATTATAAGACCCAGGTCCCATCACACAATGCAACGCAGGCCGGAGGATAGGGTTTTTACCTTATAATAGCCAAAGAATGCTTGATACGCTAAATTTCATCTTTTGATTCTTAATTAGACTCCAACCGTAAATTAGTAAGAGAACGATTCCCTAAGTATTAACCCCGAAGGCCGAAACCAACATCAGACCAATACCCAGGA
This sequence comes from Allium sativum, assembly GCA_030737875.1. Lineage (NCBI taxonomy): Eukaryota > Viridiplantae > Streptophyta > Magnoliopsida > Asparagales > Amaryllidaceae > Allium > Allium sativum. Next base: position 606,823,643 of record CM060918.1, on the reverse strand, counting down.
AACCACCCATCTTAGCTCGTTTCCAGTTAGTTTCTGAATTTATATACAATCATAAATATCAATCATAGGCGGCATGAATGTCCCTTACCACTATGTCGCCATATATAGGTATACAATCAAAACCGCAAAATGTCGTATTGGAAGTTGTATTATCATTTATGATATGAACCGAGGCTAGGGATCGTCCTCACCGATTCGAGAGCCTCAAGTCCTCCCCTCAGGAACAGAACGCATCGTCCCTTGGACTCGGGGCCGGTCCACTGATGTGGATTATAATTCCTGAACACAGCGTTTCCCCGCCCTATGGGGCGTAAATGAGCCAACAAATGACTCCATCGGCTTCACATAGTCACTGATATATCCGAGGTGCCTCGCAATAGCAACAACCACATAAGTCAAACCCGTCAGGGCATGTAAAACCATTGACGTCACTTCTAACTAGAAAGAAACGCATGCCCCCTCGATATCCGTCTCCCGTTTTTGGTTCATACCGGGGGTGAAACTCGCGAATTAAACGTTACACAAAGCTATGCCACAAAGGCCGTGCTTTGATCATCAACCACAAGACTTTGCTTTTCAACAGAAGCCTTGATCATTTGCCACTTAGGCATTCCACACAGGAAATTCACTCTATGCGTTTGATATCCATCAGTATATAACCTCGGAGCTCGTACGTCTCAGAGAAGGGCGTTAAGCAAGGGAATAAATTCTCCGCCACCAGACAGATATATATTTAATAGAAATCAATCACGCAGAATAAAATCCAATGTCAGACACACAGTCCATTTACAAGTTCGTTCTGGGTCTGAACGAAACCGGAGGCACCTAGTACCCCGCATATCCATCGATCTCCAAGTACGTCTGGACGATCACTAACTGATTCCCTCCTCTTGGGTGTACGACCCAATCAAGATCATCAGTAATCACCCAAACGACGTGAAGACCTCCGGTCTTTGACCACCGTTGTGACGGCCCGCCTCGCACCAGCCTGCATTTCCTCCAAAAGTGCGCTGTACACATGCCCGACTAGCACAAGACGGTCGTCATAAGAAAGGAAAGAAGGGAATGAACTAATCAAAAAAAAAACCTGTAGAATGTCTCACAGCGCATGGAATAAGATATAATAATAATGTACTTGACATAAAACAGGCGAGACAGTGCATAAGCTGATAACTAAAACCAACATCAATCTCAAAGCAGCGGAAATCCAAATACAGCTTATTACAACTTTTCAAAATCTACTGTCTCTGAACAACAGAAAGCCAAAATAGAAGATACACCACCAATGCCCAAATAGTGATCTTCAACAACACAGGGAGAATACTATATATGTATATTACGTGGAAGCCTCCTGCTCGTCTCCGGATCATCTACTCGTGCATCACCAGCTAACATGTCTCTAGTCTGCTCGTGCGAGCACCCAGAGTAATAAGAGGAGACATAAAACTCTGGGTCAGACATAAAGCCTGGTATGAGCGATAAGCATCTAAACAGAATAATAACAGGTATACTAAACCATACCTGAACCTGGACCTGCAACCAAAGAGTTAGTACCACATACCGTACAATGCTCTAAGGTACCATAATAAATAGTGTAAGAATACGGGGGTTGGGGTGTGCATGTCACAATGATAGCAAGCAAATCATCCATAGCAACCATCCTCACATCTCTCATTCAGTGCGTAAAGCATACGACATCTACCACTTTGGAACACTAGACAAACTGAGGCAACGACGAATCCCGACTTGTAGAAACCCTGCTGTGACCAAGACAACACTTGGAGTCATGACCAAACATTTCAATGACCCACTTCATTGGTCGTAGCCCTTGGTTCTACCGATGCCATAATGGCCCTGAATCCGCCTTCGTACCTCCTACCATAGTGGTCCAAAGCTATAGACGTCGATAACTCCTTGGCACGCGTCCCGCAGCAAAGCCCAACCATGAAGTGAACTCGTTGATTCCCATCTGAACCTTAAGCTCTAACTTCTCATTTGGACTTCCTTTGCATCTCGGGTTTGGTCGAATTGGAGCGGGTCTTCAGAAAAGTTGTCATGCAGCAGCAACTCTAGAATTCGGTTCGGTTCGGTCATCCATGCTCGGTTCGGTTCGGTCACCCATGCTTGGTTCGGTTCGGAGTGCCACCTTCCTCTGGGTTCGGGTCCTTCTCCTTGCCTTCTTTCATTCGATTCGGATCGGTTACTTCGCTCCGGGTCGGGTCGGGGTGTCCTTCCTTCCAGCGCTTCGATCCGCCCCCTTATTTCTTCACGTATTCTGATCCGATCCGAGCCCTGCATCTCCAAGTCGATCCGATCTGGCCTCCAATCACTCTTCCGATCCGATCCGCTCCACTCCCTAGCTTACTCCGATCCGATTTCCTTGTCCACTCCAACCCTAAGTAAACAGCCTTCCTTTTTGCCAAGCCTCCTCCAGTGACAAGTTCCAATCCAGTTCGAATCCCCTTGGTCAGTTCACAACCCGATCCGACCCCCTTCCTCCGATCCGAACCAGTTCGGAACCTGCACACTTCTGCAACTTTCCAGCAAGCTTTCTACGCCATTCGACGACGTTTTCGAGCAATTTAACTATTCTAAACAATCATGAAACATATCATAGAGTCATAGCAACATGTAATAGCAACCACAAACAGTAACCAACAATTCAAATGAATCAAAATGGATCAAAAGTAGCTAAAACTTCATATTTTCCCTTAAGCACTCTTAATCATGCTTAAGCATACAATTAGCAAAACACATCGAAATTATCTCAAATTTCTAACAGAGCCTTAAAACATTATTTTAGAATTTTGAGAATTTTTCCAGAATTTATTGGTGTATAAATTCGCTAATCTTTACTAATTACCCTTAATTAACCGTAATTAGTGTCAAAATGATGCTATCACTCACCTTGGCCACAAATGAAACACCAAATCTGAAATACTCTCTGTTTGGGTCGAATTCCTATGTATAGCAGCAGCTCCAACCTTGCTTTGGTGCTTTTTCTCCTTAATTTGGTGTTGTTAAGCCTAATCTTCAATTAGAGAGTGATTTGGGGTGTTTTAGATGTAGGAAGCCATTACTAAGGTCTCAAGAAGGTTTGTGGCGGCTCAAAACTGAAATGAAAATGATAACCTAACCCTAATCAGTCCTCCTATACCTCTAAACCCGAAATTCCTCTTGGGCCTAGCTGCTAATCACCCGGTTAAGCCCAATTAAGCTGTTTTTCTCCATCTGAAACTTGTTTCAGCCATATCTCCCAAACGGTAAGTCCGTTTGGCTAATGTGACCACTCTACGGAAAGAGAAACCATCATCCGAAGCCAATGGAAGTGGTTTCAGGTCAAAATTCATCTCCAGTCAAAAGTTATGGCCAAAACAGTGCCAACTAGGGGTAAAATGGTCATTTAAAAATCGAGAAAAATCATGAACATGGGAAATGACCCCAGTAGTCGTCTCCCAAAGTTACGTGACCATACGACTTCGTATGTGAAGGAAATAAATATTCTACGATCCTATGATGCGTAGAATGCGGGTCGTTACACTCTCCCCCCCTTAAGAAATTTCGTCCCCGAAATTCCTTAACCCAAAACATACAAAGGATCCCGCATGCCTAACCACCACATACAACAATCAAACATGCAATGCAAGCAAACAAGTCTATCCTAGCATGCGGAAAACTAAATCGCTAATAAAATCTTACCAGACAAAGAGTTCTGGATACTTCTTCCTTATGTCCTCCTCGGTTTCCCAAGTACAATCATTCTCGTCCTCGCTCCACTGTACCTTGACTAGCTTCACCGCCTTCCTTCGAAGTTGCTTCATGTCGTACTCGACAATACGGGCCGGCTTGCGGTTCCCAACCGCCTCGGGTTCTACCTCGAAGTCCTCTAACTGATCAGGTGAAATAGTCATATCTGAGTCGTGAACGAACTTCCTTAGTTGGGAAACATGAAATACGTTATGAACTCCCGCCATCTTCTCTGGTAAGTCAATTCTATATGCCAAATTCCCGACTAGTTCAAGAACAGGGAATGGACCAACAAATCTTGGTGCTAATTTGCCTCTCCTGCCAAATCGTATTACGCTCTTCAACGGAGAAATCTTGACAAATACCAAGTCACCAACTGAGAATTTTAAGTCTCTTCTTCTCTTATCAGCATAACTCTTCTGCCTATCTTGGGCTGCCTTCATACGTTGCTGAATGGTCTTGATTTTATCTGAAGTTTACCTCACCACATCTGGTCCAAGCATAAACTTCTCGCCAGTCTCTATCCAACATGATGGTGAGTTGCACGGTCTTCCATACAAAGCTTCAAATGGAGCCATACCGATACTGGATTGGTAGCTATTTTTATATGCAAACTCTACTAGATGCAAATGGTTATCCCATGATCCACCAAAATCCAATATACATGCCCTCAAGAGATCTTCCAAAATACGATTCACCCTCTCCGTCTGACCGTCGGTCTGAGGATGATATGCGGTACTGAGATGTAACTCTGACCCTAGCGCCTCTTGCAAGCTCTTCCAAAACCCACTAGTGAACAACGGGTCTCGGTCGCTCACAATGCTTTTAGGTACTCCATGAAATCTCACTACCCACTTCATATACAACTCTGCTAACTTAGCTGCCGTTCTAGTCGATTTGACTGGTATAAACCTTGCACTTTTAGTCAGTCGATCTACAATTACCCAAATGCTGTCATATCCCGATTTAGTCCTAGGTAACCCATCGATGAAATCCATCGAGACTTGCTCCCATTTCCATTCGGGAATTTCTAAGGGCTGTAACAACCCACTAGGCTTCTTTTGCTCGGCTTTAACTAGCTGGCAATTCATGCACTTGGATATAAACTTCCCAACGTCTCTTTTCATCCCTTCCCAGTAGTAGGTCTGCTTCATATCTCGTTACATCTTATTACCACCGGGGTGTATGGTTAGTTTTGAGTGATGACATTCTCTAAGCACTTCATCCCTCAATCCATTGACATTGGGTACAACAAGCTTTCCATTCTTTCTAAGCCATCTATCTCGATCAAGCCCATACTTGTTCATCTCCTCATCGAATCCCATCTCTAACTTGGAGATGATCTCCAATAGGTTAGGATCGCCCCTCTGACTAGAGCCGATCCGTTCAATCAAAGTGGGTCTGATCGTCAATCTTGCTAACATTTCCGGATCCAATTCGCACTTTGGTCTGAAATCAAACCCCGCGATAAACTCCAGTTGCTTCCATTCAAGGAACATAGCCCCTAAGCTGGCATGTCTTCTACTCAATGCATCAGCCACCGCATTGCCCTTTCCCGGTGTGTATGCGATGTCAAAATCATAGGAAGCTAAGAACTCTAACCATCTCTGCTGACGGAGATTTAAATCCTTCTGGGAGAACAGATACTTCAACGACTTATGATCTGTAAACAACTCAAATCTTTCTCCCAAGAGATAGTGTCTCCACATCTTTAACGCGAACACGATCGCTGCCAATTCTAAATCATGGGTAGGGTATCTTCTCTCGTGCGGTTTCAATTGCCGACTTGCATAAGCTACAACCCTACCGCCTTGCATCAATACAGCACCCAGTCCGGTACCACAGGCATCCGTGTATACCGTCATCTCTTCATCCCCCTAAGGAATGACTAACACTGGTGCGCTTGTCAACTTGTCCTTTAGATTTTTAAATGCATTCTCGCACTTTTCATCCCAGATAAAAGCTTGATTCTTCTTGGTCAACTGGGTCAATGGTGCTGCTAACTTGGAGAAACCTTGGATAAACTTACGATAATATCCAGCTAACCCCAAGAAACTCCTTACATCTGTTGCATTCTTGGGCGTAGGCCAATCCTGTACCGTAGCCACCTTCGTCGGGTCCACGGCAATACCATTCTCCGATACAACATGGCCCAAGAACCTCACTTCCCTCTTCCAGAAGTGACACTTAGAAAACTTTGCTTTCAATTGGTGTTTTCTCAACACCTCCATTGCTACTCTTAAATGTTCCTTGTGTTCTTCCTCTGTCCTCGAATAGACCAAAATATCATCAACGAACACAAGGACAGACTTATTCAACTGATCTCTGAATACCCTATTCATAAGATCCACAAAATATGCCGGGGCATTAGTCAGCCCAAATGGCATAACCAACCATTCATAAAATCCAGACGGCGTTCGAAATGCCGTTTTAGCTATACTCCCAGCTTCCACTCTAAGCTGATGAAAACCTGTAGCGAGATCCAACTGAGAAAATATTCTCGCGCCACACAACTGATCGAACAAATCATCTATCCGCGGTAGAGGATACTTATTCTTCCTCGCCACTTTATTCAACTCGCGGTAGTCTACACACAAACGAAGGGAACCATCCGCCTTGGTAGCAAACACAACTGGTGCTCCCCATTCAGAAACACTCCTTCTGATAAATCCCTTCTTCAAAAGATCGCTGACTTGCACCTCGAGCTCTCGCTGCTCCCTAGGTGCCATACGACGAAGTGGCATCACTATAGGTCTGGCATCTTTTACCAAATCAATACGGAACTCAATCTCTCGGCGTGGTGGAAGTCCGGTCACTTCTTCGAAAACATCCGGATACTGGCCAACCACGGGCAAACCTGACAACTCACTATGCGGAATGTCGAGGGAGTTTAGAAAACTAGCCAATACCCCCTTACTGGGTAGACCACCAAACACTATCCTCCGCCCATCATCCGCTCTAGCTGTCACCAAAAAGCCCTCACAGTCTACCACCACCCCGTATCTTTGGAGCCAATCTACTCCCAAAATAATGCCAAACCCAGTAAAGCCCAAAACAAAGCAATCACAAACAAACATGCATCCATGACTCGATAGAACCACATTACGACAAATCATGCTAAGGCTAGTTGAACCACCAATCGGGTTCGTCACTACTAAAGGTCTATCGACAATCTCGGGTTCCAATCCCAACCTATCTACCAGGTCACTAGATATGAAAGAACTGGAAGCTCCGGTATCAAACAAAACTCTAACAGGAACATCATAAACAGAAAGCATACCTTGAATGACGACGTTCTTTCCTTTCTCCGCCGCAGTTGGGGCATTCGACGAAGAAGGAATAGCATTAAGAGCATATGCTTTCACCATTTGCTTTTCCTTAGGGGGCTGCGGACACTTGTCCTTGTGATGTCCCATTTGGCCACAGTTGAAGCACTTCCTATCCGCTGGCTTGGCCCGACAATTACTAGCATAATGGCCCTTCTTACCACAGCTGAAGCACTCCACATCTTGCTTATTCTTTTTCTTTTGGCCATCCTTAGGCTGATTCTGCTTTCTCTTATTCTGGGAACCACCTTTGCCTCCACCACTAGCTTGTGGCTTTGGCTCATCTGCGGATGCAACCTCAGTCTTCGGCTTAGGGTATAGACTTTCTGACCTTAACGCTTTCCCCACAATCGATTCAAACGTCTCATCGATGTGGTTAATAAGTTTTTCCCCCAAGTACTGATCCAAACCAGTTATAAATTTCTCATTCTTTTTCTCGGCAGTATCTATAAGAGATAACCCATATTTTGACAAAGTATCAAATTCAGCAATATACTCCGAGACAGCCCTGCCATTCTGCTTGAGCTCCAAGAATTTCTTAAACAACATTGACTTCTGAGCAGCGGGAATGAACTTCTCACTAAAGCGAGCCTTAAACTGCTCCCAAGTAATCTGGTCCTCGGGAGTAGCTGCCTTTATAGCATTCCACCAATTCATTGCCCGTCCTTACAGCTGACGGGACGCTAACTTTCTCTTCGTCGCATCCTCGATACCCAAATCCTCGAAGATACGTTCGCAACTATCCACCCAATCCTGAACATCCGTAGCCGACTCCGTTCCATAGAACGGCTTCCCACCAAGGCTAGTATAATCCTTATTCAGCTTGGCGAAGTCGACTCTTGGTGCCTGCACTATTGGACCACCACCATTTCCACCATTGGGAGCTGCCCTCTGCACATCTCTAAGCATCTCTCTCATGAGGTCAGTAAACATCGTCCTCATGTCAGCAGCATTTCCATCATTGGCTCCCCTACCAGCACCTCTAGTATATCGGCTCATCGTCAATCTGAAAAAGGAAATGATTAACGACCCCATAGTGGTGCTAGTGCAGTACGACTTCATCCTTATACTACTAATAGTATATATATAGCTTTTGAAAATCAAAATAATTACAAATACGCTCCCTCGTATACGTATACTATCTCTCCCTGATAACTTCCCTAGGTTAACTACGCAACCTAGAGCTCTGATACCAAGTGTGACGGCCCGCCTCGCACCAGCCTGCATTTCCTCCAAAAGTGCGCTGTACACATGCCCGACTAGCACAAGACGGTCGTCATAAGAAAGGAAAGAAGGGAATGAACTAATCAAAAAAAAAAAACCTGTAGAATGTCTCACAGCGCATGGAATAAGATATAATAATAATGTACTTGACATAAAACAGGCGAGACAGTGCATAAGCTGATAACTAAAACCAACATCAATCTCAAAGCAGCGGAAATCCAAATACAGCTTATTACAACTTTTCAAAATCTACTGTCTCTGAACAACAGAAAGCCAAAATAGAAGATACACCACCAATGCCCAAATAGTGATCTTCAACAACACAGGGAGAATACTATATATGTATATTACGTGGAAGCCTCCTGCTCGTCTCCGGATCATCTACTCGTGCATCACCAGCTAACCTGTCTCTAGTCTGCTCGTGCGAGCACCCAAAGTAATAAGAGGAGACATAAAACTCTGGGTCAGACATAAAGCCGGGTATGAGCGATAAGCATCTAAACAGAATAATAACAGGTATACTAAACCATACCTGAACCTGGACCTGCAACCAAAGAGTTAGTACCACATACCGTACAATGCTCTAAGGTACCATAATAAATAGTGTAAGAATACGGGGGTGGGGTGTGCATGTCACAATGATAGCAAGCAAATCATCCATAGCAACCATCCTCACATCTCTCATTCAGTGCGTAAAGCATACGACATCTACCACTTTGGAACACTAGACAAACTGAGGCAACGACGAATCCCGACTTGTAGAAACCCTGCTGTGACCAAGACAACACTTGGAGTCATGACCAAACATTTCAATGACCCACTTCATTGGTCGTAGCCCTTGGTTCTACCGATGCCATAATGGCCCTGAATCCGCCTTCGTACCTCCTACCATAGTGGTCCAAAGCTATAGACGTCGATAACTCCTTGGCACGCGTCCCGCAGCAAAGCCCAACAATGAAGTGAACTCGTTGATTCCCATCTGAACCTTAAGCTCTAACTTCTCATTTGGACTTCCTTTGCATCTCGGGTTTGGTCGAATTGGAGCGGGTCTTCAGAAAAGTTGTCGTGCAGCAGCAACTCTAGAATTCGGTTCGGTTCGGTCATCCATGCTCGGTTCGGTTCGGTCACCCATGCTTGGTTCGGTTCGGAGTGCCACCTTCCTCTGGGTTCGGGTCCTTCTCCTTGCCTTCTTTCATTCGATTCGGATCGGTTACTTCGCTCCGGGTCGGGTCGGGGTGTCCTTCCTTCCAGCGCTTCGATCCGCCCCCTTATTTCTTCACGTGTTCTGATCCGATCCGAGCCCTGCATCTCCAAGTCGATCCGATCTGGCCTCCAATCACTCTTCCGATCCGATCCGCTCCACTCCCTAGCTTACTCCGATCCGATTTCCTTGTCCACTCCAACCCTAAGTAAACAGCCTTCCTTTTTGCCAAGCCTCCTCCAGTGACAAGTTCCAATCCAGTTCGAATCCCCTTGGTCAGTTCACAACCCGATCCGACCCCCTTCCTCCGATCCGAACCGGTTCGGAACCTGCACACTTCTGCAACTTTCCAGCAAGCTTTCTACGCCATTCGACGACGTTTTCGAGCAATTTAACTATTCTAAACAATCATGAAACATATCATAGAGTCATAGCAACATGTAATAGCAACCACAAACAGCAACCAACAATTCAAATGAATCAAAATGGATCAAAAGTAGCTAAAACTTCATATTTTCCCTTAAGCACTCTTAATCATGCTTAAGCATACAATTAGCAAAACACATCGAAATTATCTCAAATTTCTAACAGAGCCTTAAAACATTATTTTAGAATTTTAAGAATTTTTCCAGAATTTATTGGTGTATAAATTCGCTAATCTTTACTAATTACCCTTAATTAACCGTAATTAGTGTCAAAATGATGCTATCACTCACCTTGGCCACAAATGAAACACCAAATCTGAAATACTCTCTGTTTGGGTCGAATTCCTATGTATAGCAGCAGCTCCAACCTTGCTTTGGTGCTTTTTCTCCTTAATTTGGTGTTGCTAAGCCTAATCTTCAATTAGAGAGTGATTTGGGGTGTTTTAGATGTAGGAAGCCATTACTAAGGTCTCAAGAAGGTTTGTGGCGGCTCAAAACTGAAATGAAAATGATAACCTAACCCTAATCAGTCCTCCTATACCTCTAAACCCGAAATTCCTCTTGGGTCTAGCTGCTAATCACCCGGTTAAGCCCAATTAAGCTGTTTTTCTCCATCTGAAACTTGTTTCAGCCATATCTCCCAAACGGTAAGTCCGTTTGGCTAATGTGACCACTCTACGGAAAGAGAAACCATCATCCGAAGCCAATGGAAGTGGTTTCAGGTCAAAATTCATCTCCAGTCAAAAGTTATGGCCAAAACAGTGCCAACTAGGGGTAAAATGGTCATTTAAAAATCGAGAAAAATCATGAACATGGGAAATGACCCCAGTAGTCGTCTCCCAATGTTACGTGACCATACGACTTCGTATGTGAAGGAAATAAATATTCTACGATCCTATGATGCGTAGAATGCGGGTCGTTACAACCGTCTTCTTCTTCGATTTATCGTCGTATCAGTTATTCAGAATGGGATAAACCCGGTCTTTCCGAATAACTCGCGTATATAATAAACAAGTGTTACACAAACACAACATACGCCTCATTCCAATTCATCAGTCACTAACCGTAAATTAGCAAGAGAACAATTCCCCAAATATTAACCGCGAAGGCTGAAACCAACATCAGATCAATACCCAGGAAACCATTCAACTTAACTAATCTCTAGTTAGTTTTCTAAATTTCACATTCTTAGGGAAAGCTTCCCATTAATTTTATCAAAGATAAAATTCTTCTAAATTTATTCTTTAATCTTCTTTTGAATATCAATTCAAACTAGTCGGGATTAGTGAACCACACCGAAGTAATCATTTATTCTATTTCCCAATCCAAACCTATTCATCCCATGAAGTAAAACTGGTAATACTTCATATCTAACACCACGGTGTTATCGGTAAATTCAATTACCATTTCACGTTCAAATCTAATTAAAGATTTAACTATCGCCTGGAGAAAAACTGGTGATACTCCATTCTCGATCTTTTCAATCTAATTAAAGATTCATTAAAACTCCACTTAGTTTTAGTCTTTAACTGGGTTAAAGAACCGATGTCATTTAAAACACGGTTCATGATAAACCCCAAAATCAATCCCATTTCAATTCCATTAAATATTATTTAACTGGTACACTTCATTAAATCTAAATAAAAAGATTTAATCTTTTCCTCAACTGGGTTTAAGAACAGTGTCAATGAAGACACCATTCACGACAAACCCAAATCACATTTTGTAACACCCCACGCCCATTATTGTCACTCACAAAGGGAATGCATTAACTTCCATGGAGGTCATAAGTGAATATAGAACAGAGAAATTACAACAAGACAGATAATAAATAGCACTTGGAAATCTAAAACTTCATTTTATTGCAGCGGAAATTAAATATGTCTATTACATCATAAAAACCATAGATCATAACCAAGTACCACATCCGTCTTCACAAAAACAAAATACATAATCCCATTACAATAAATAGCCATTAAAAAGAAAGATAACAAGCTGGACTTTACTTCTGCAGTCCAAGCTTTCCAAGAGATAAGCGATCCAACTAGACTCCACTAGAACTTGGCCCAACCTGAGGACCTGAAGGAAAAGAAAGATGGAAAAGAGGGGGTCAGACATAAAGTCTGGCGAGTATGATAATTCTACAATACTATTATCAAAATAACTGGACTAAGGCATAAGCTGGAAAACAAGGAAATGTCTATGAAAGAGCAGATTAAGGACATAGACAATCGCTAAAGGCAACGTTATAGGCGTTCCTAAATACTAAAGGATAAACACTATACTGCACCACACCAATCACCCTAAAGATTGATCCCACTTAGCTTCACTTAGAAACTTTCTTAATGGCTTTACGTACTCCTAGCTGACTACATAGGTGCCACCTGCCCCTATCTCCACTAGGTGTACCCCACTTTCCATTTTTGATCGGCTCCCTACTTGTAGATACCCGTGCTGGCCCCACAGTGGGGTGTATCATTCCCCTAAAGTGGCAACCCGATATAACGGAGATGCACGGCTTATACCTACACGATGCAACAACGTCTTACCTACCAGCCCGGGTCCACACACGTATATGAAACCCGTTGGACTTGCGTTGCCACCGCTCCCTGTTTTGGCCTCTTATAGTCAAACCCAGTATGCGTGTCCCGTCCTCGACTTGGGTCGAGCCCACAAAGATACGTTTTGGGATACTGGTTGAAATGGGCCCCCATTATTTCCCATAAGCATTCCACCTAAGCTTGTCCCATTAGTCCATCCCACTTAACCCACTTATTCATGTTCGTTACATGTGTGTTTGGTTAAGTCTAATCGTATTTCAAATGCCTCTAAAGGCAACCACTAGATTCCTCATGCCACCCAAGGCACCTACTTAACCCCCATGTCCCACCTTGCATGATTATCTGGTTAAGTATTTCTTAATTCATTAAGGCCATAACCTCATAAAGACCTCTCACATTAGACTGGCATTTATGGCAGCTGGATTTGTCGGGCGGGTCCGGGAAGTCTTACACCATAAAAGAGTCTAACCTCGTGTCTTTACAACTGTTATGCTTTAGTTTGGGCCTAGGACCTCTCACATTGGGCCGACATTTGTGACTACTGGATTTGTCGGGCGGGTCCGGGCAGGTTTACGTCACAAACGGGTCCAACCTCGTGTCCTAAGCATTGATTATTATTAATAATCCACTTTCCCCAATTTTAATAATTCCCTACTTGAATTATTAATTAATTCCAAATTCAACAATGTCCATAATTGACTCAATTATGGACATCCATTCAAGGCGTGCAAAATCATACAAAATTGAAACCAATTTATTAATTCCTAATATCACCCCTACCCCACGTTTGAACGTTTATTCGCAAAATATATATTAGACTCGAATAGTCTAACTCATAGCATAAAAGAGATTATCACAATAACAACATGTATATATGACTAAATGAATCATAATAAGGGGTGAAACTTGCATATGTACAACTTGCATAGGATTATACATGTCATGGATCTAAAGATGTCAACTTGTTCATAATTCACATAATATGATCTCAATCAAATTTCATAAACTTGCATAGGAACATGTGTGAATCAACATCATCTAATCTAACAATATGGGTTTATATGGGTACACCTAACTCAATAGGCAAATTCCCATAATAAAAATTCATTTAGTCATAGATTCATGCATATGGGTACACCTAACTTAATAGGCAAATTCCCATATTCAAGATCCAATTTAAATTGTGGATTCATGTATATGGGTACACCTAACCTAATAGGCAAATTCCCATAATCATGATCCATTTAATTTTAAAAATAAATAAATAAACTTTAAACATGATCCAATTCACATAAATAACAACATCATGATTTTACAACTTGTACGATTCAACACAACTTAACATGATATCATTATCATATAACATATGGATTTCAACATATGTGTTAACATGAGATCTACAACATATGTAAGATTTACAACATAACATAGCATGGTTTACAACATTGCATAGCATGATAGCATAACGTAGCATAACATGATTTACATCATAGCATAACATAGCATAGGAGCATTTACAACATATAATTCACAACAACATATGACAGCATAATAGAATAACAAGAGATCCACAATATAGAATTTACAATTACAATTCATATCACTTCTTGTGATCCATTCATAACTTAATCGAATTATTTTATAATAACATTGTGAGAATCAGCATACTCACAATTTAAAGAAGAGAAATAGAAAGAGTCTTTGATTTAATTTGTTTGTTGAGTAGATTTAGTTGTAGGCTAGGTTTTCTCCTTCTTCTTTAGTTTGTGACGGCTACGCTGAACTCCATGGCAACGGCATGTCGGTAGCTCTCCAATTTTTCAAGTGATTTAGGGTTAGAGTCTACCCACTTATTTATAGATGTTAGGATGCATTTAGGCCATTAGATTTACCCTAGAATAGATTAGAGCCATTAGATTTCGTCCAGCCTTCAAAACACAGCCCGAAAACCCAACCAGATGCACCCAGGTCACCTGGGCTCGACTAGGGAGGTCGACACCCAGGTCGACTCTGGTGTCGACTTGCCCCCCCCCCAGGTCGACTCCCAAGTCGACCCCCAGGTCGACCTGGTCTGGGCGGGAGTTTTCCCGCCTGCCTCCATTTCTGCGTTTTTGAAATCTATTTTAAAATTTGAATTTTTCGTGAAACTTCTCGAGGCCATATCTCGGTCATACGAACTCCGATTTACAAAATTTCGGACTCTATTTCGCGTATTTTTCCGAGACGAACACAATGGCACAGCCCGTTTCCCAATATTCTTATATTTGAAATTAATTATTCTTTCATTTGTGAATATTAGTATTAACTGATTTACGGGGTGTTACATTCTCCCCTCCTTAAAGGATTTCGACCCTGAAATCTTCAAGTCAAGAAGAATGTTTAACCTAACATCCAATCAACCATCTACTCAATCATCAAACACTGGCATCCACTGTCCTTATAGACTTCTAATGCTTTTATGTTTAAATGCATAGTGTGTGTATATGTCCGTATCTAATGCAAAATCAGGCGGTCCACTGATTCAGTTGACCTCCTTGATGCAATTCATGATAGTGCCATGCTTCCATTATGTATGCAAAAGATCCTAATTGCTTACATACTACTTCTATATGCGTGCACATCCATTCAACCGAATGCAGCATCTATATGATGGTACAACCATTATACATCCATTATACTAAATACATTCATTTATGCCATATGCAATATGTAGTGACTGAGCCGATCTAGCGCCTAAAGGGTGTGTATATATGCATCCACGAGCAACCACTAGCAAACACTTGCATCCATTTTGCATCCATCATACATAACATGTCTCAAACACATGTTTCAACCATAGGATTATCCTAACTAAAGGTCAAAGATACTAATGAGAGGACATACTAAAGATAAGATAAGATAAGCTAAGCGATAAAGGAGAAATTAAAAGACATACCCTCAAAAAGAAAAGGGTACAACGAACGCATCTTCTCTTCTGTCTCCCAAGTAGCGTTGCTCTCATCATCTCCCCATTGCACTTTAACTAGTCTGACCTCTCGGTTCCTCAACTTTTTGATCTCCGACCCAAGAATGCATGTAGGAGCTCGTCTAATTGTTGCATCACGCTCTATTTCCACCTCTTTAAGCAAGCTCGGCTCTACCACCTCCGCGGTCTTGTGCAAACACATCCTCAAATGTGATACATGGAATACATCGTGTACTCCACTAAGTTTCTCAGGCAACTCCACCCTATACGCCATCTTCCCAATCCTGTCTTTTATAGGAAACGACCCTACAAACCTTGGCGCTAATTTCCCAACGGACCCAAAGCGAACAACATTCTGTAACGGAGATACTTTGATAAAAACCATGTCCCCAATGTCAAACTCAAGATATGTCCTCCTCTTATCAGCATACGATTTCTGCCTATCTTGTGCTGCTTTCATCCTCCTTCGAATCAAATCAATCTTCTCCGAGGTTTCCCTAACCATATCGGGCCCAAGTAGGATTTTATCGGTAGATTCCCACCAACATGTAGGCGAATTGCAAGGCCTTCCATAAAGAGCTTCGAAAGGTGCCATGCCAATACTAGACTGAAAGCTATTATTATATGCGAATTCTACCAACGGAAGGTGCTCTTCCCATGTACCCCCAAAGTCTAGGATACAAAGCCATAAAAGATCCTCTAGAATACGATTCACCCTCTCGGTCTGGCCGTCCGTCTGAGGATGATATGCGGTGCTCAAACATAGCTGAGTCCCTACCGCCTCTTGTAAACTCTTCCAAAATTCGCTAGTGAAGATGGGATCACGGTCGCTTACTATACTAGAAGGAATACCGTGCAAACGAACTATCTCTTTAATGTATACAGAAGCCAACCACGGAGCATTCCTCTTAATTTTCACGGGAATAAAATGGGCGCTCTTAGTAAGTCTGTCTACTATAACCCAAATCCCCGTATTACCCTTCCTTGATCTTGGTAATCCATCCACAAAATCCATTGAGACGCTTTCCCATTTCCATAGTGGAACTTCCAATGGGTGAAGCAACCCACCGGGTTTCTTTTGTTCCGCTTTTACTCGTTGGCACACCAAGCATCTAGCGACGTACTCGGCCACATCCTTTTTCATACCGGCCCAAAAGAAAACCCGCTTCATATCTTTGTACATCTTGTCTCCGCCGGGATGAATGGTCATCTTTGAGCGATGAGCATCATCAAGAATGGCCTTCCTTAAGTCTCCGTCTTGTGGTACACAAAGTCTATAATCCCTTCGTAACCAACCCTTATCGTCTAGGGTATACCTACGAAGATGGCTAGACGACTCCCCTCCTTTGAGATTTTCTACTATCTCAACCAACTGTGGGTCGTCTTGCTGTGCCTCACCAACTCGTCCTAGAAGTGTAGGTCTAACCTCCAAGGATGCTAACAAACCAGGTATTAGGTCAACGGAGGGTCTAAAGTCAAACATGGAGATGAATTCTAAGCTTCGTCGTTCAACAAACAACGGACTCAAGGACAACCTTTTCCTACTTAAGGCGTCTGCTACCACGTTACCCTTGCCCGGGGTATATGCTATTTCAAAATCGTAGGAGGCTAAGAATTCCATCTGCCTTAAATTCAAATCCTTTTGAGAGAATAAGTATTTCAATGATTTGTGGTCAGTGAACAGTTCGAATTTCTCACCAAGAAGATAGTGACGCCAAGACTTAAGCGCGAAAACAATTGCGGCTAACTCAAGGTCATGCGTAGGGTAATTCTTTTCATGAACCCTCAACTGCCTTCCACCATAGGCTATTACTCTTCCCTCTTGCATGAGGACCGCGCCAAGTCCCGTCCCACAAGCATCAGTATAGACGGTAAACGGTTTATTCCTGTCTGGCAGCACTAAGACTGGGGCTGAAGTTAAGGCTCTCTTTAAACGTTGGAACGCATCATCACAATCTTCGTCCCACGTAAAAACCAGGTTCTTCTTCGTTAACCGTGTTAATGGAGCTGATATTTTTGCGAAGTCTTTGATAAACTTCCTATAATAGCCAGCCAACCCCAAGAAACTTCTTACTTCGGTTACATTTTTAGGGAACTTCCAATCTTGGATGGCCACCACCTTTGCGGGATCCACTGCTATCCCTTCCTTGGAAACCACGTTCCCTTAGAACCGTACTTCTTTCCTCCAGAAGTGACACTTAGAAAATTTTGCCTTAAGGTTATGCGCTCGAAGGGTTTCCAACACTTCCCTAAGATGTAGGGCATGCTCTTCTTTGTTCTTAGAAAAGACTAAGATGTCATCCACAAAGACTACCACATATTTGTTAAGGTACTCCCTAAACACCATACTCATCAAATCAACAAAATATGCGGGGGCGTTTGTCAAACCAAAGGGCATCACTAGCCATTCATAAAATCCGTCAGGAGTCCTAAAAGCAGTCTTATCTATACTATCCTCAGCCACTCTCAGTTGATGAAAGCCAGTGGCTAAGTCCAACTGTGAAAACACTGAGGCGCCAACTAACTGATCAAAGAGATCGTCAATCCTTAGCAGTGGGTGTCGGTTCTTTTTAGTAAGCTTGTTTAGTTCTCTATAGTCCACACAAAGTCTAAGGGACCCATCCGCCTTTGTGGCAAAAACTACTGGAGCACCCCACTCCGATATACTACTTCTTATGAACCCCTTCTCAAGCAACTCCTTCACTTGCTTATTGAGTTCCCTCCTTTCACGAGGAGCCATGTGGCGCACTGGCAAAGATACGGGTTTAGCATTATCCACAAGATAAATTCGAAAGTCTATTTCCCGCTTTGGAGGTAAGCCCTTCACCTCCTCAAACACATCCGGATATTCCCGGACCACCTCTACCGATCACAGATTCTCTACAGACGCGTCAAGCGATTCAAGATAACTTAGCATAACGGAATTTATGGGATTACAAAAGATGTCGAGAGCATTACCAAAGCGAGTCACAAGCCTAACTACTCTCCTTTCACAATCAAGAATGGCCCCATTTCTAGACAACCAATCCATTCCTAAAATTAGCCCATAGCCCGTGAAGCCCAATACATAAGCATCACATCTAAATTCAACGCTAAGTATAGAGATTTTCAAATCCAAACATATCATGGTCAAATGAGCCGAACCCCCAATTGGATTTGAAACAACCTAGGGATCCTCTACTAAACTGGTGTTCAAGTGCAGTAATTCAACTAATGATGCAGAGATAAACGAATGAGATGTGCCAGAATCGAATAAGGTACGGACAGGTTGATCAAACAGAAAAACTAAGCTTTCAACAGAAATTGTTCTACCTCTTTCTTGCAGCGGTGGGGCCACAATAGCCTGAACTTTCCCCCTTGCCTGCCCTGGTGCCACAAGAGCCTGCACCTGTCCTCCCGAGGTAGACCCTGCCCTCTGCCCCTTCTTTGGGCAGTCCTTCACCAAATGTCCCGCATCTCCACAATGAAAACAACCAGTCTTCTTTTTCTTTCTACAATCTTTGCTGAGATGGCCAGGCGTCCCACAATTGAAGCATCTCTTCTTCCCTTTGCCATTATTGTTTTTACCACCCTTCTTATTTTGCTGTTGGGGTTTCTTCTGATCCCCTTTCTTTTCAGCTGCCTTATCTTCATGCATAAGTGCCATTTCTACTAGTCTTTCAAAGGTGGCTCCCATAGGGATGTGGGTCATAGCCAACCCTTGCAACGGTTCATTCAAGCCTCTAACGAACCTTAAAGCTTTCTTCTCTGGCGTGTTCACCAACTCCAAGCCAAACCTTGCTAACTGATTAAATTTATTGACATATTCCTTCACCGATAAGCTCCCTTGCTTTAATATCAGGAATTTTTCCATATTTAAATTCTCCTCTGCCCTTGAAAGAAACTTTGCCTCAAACCTTCGTCTGAAATCTGCCCATGAATCAACTGGACGTTCCCCGTTAGTGACCTCCCACCAAAATGAGGCCTCTCCCTTCATTAACCAAGCAGCTAAACGGACTTTCCTCCCATCTTCCACTTCAAAGATATCCAACAATTCCTCAGTCTCCTTAAGCCAGTCTCTGGCCTCCACAAACGTCTCAGTCCCTTGAAAAGTTTTTCCTCCCATAGCCTTAAATTCCTTGCACGTCTTTGCAAAAGTGTCAACACGAGGAGGAGGAGGAGGAATGGGTGCAACTGGGGGTGGAGGAGTATCTGCTGGGCCTGCAGTGGTGGCCCTAGCCTCCAAATATCTCCTAAACCACCCTGGAACCGTCACACCTTCTGGGAGATTAAGATCTTCAGCCATGCTGAAACGAAAAAGGAAAGATTCAAAATGGAGAATTCGAAAGATAAAGATAAGGATATGGCTATTTGGGATTATGTTTTTCATAAAAACTCTCTCTAAATAACATGTTTTTGAAAGCACTTCTTCCAAAAATACTTTAGAAAAATATTTTTCTAAAAATTTTATCTGTTCTGGTAACCTTATGCTCTGATACCACGTGTAACACCCCACGTTCATTAATGTCACTCACAAAGGGAATGCATTAACTTCCATGGAGGTCATAAGTGAATATAGAATAGAGAAATTACAACAAGACAGATAATAAATAGCACTTGGAAATCTAAAACTTCATTTTTTTGCAGCGGAAATTAAATATGTCTATTACATCATAAAAACCATAGATCATAACCAAGTACCACATCCGTCTTCACAAAAACAAAATACAAAATCCCATTACAATAAATAGCCATTAAAAAGAAAGATAACAATCTGGACTTTACTTCTGCAGTCCAAGCTTTCCAAGAGATAAGCGATCCAACTAGACTCCACTAGAACTTGGCCCAACCTGAGGACCTGAAGGAAAAGAAAGATGGAAAAGAGGGGGTCGGACATAAGGTCTGGCGAGTATGATAATTCTACAATACTATTATCAAAATAACTGGACTAAGGCATAAGCTGGAAAACAAGGAAATGTCTATGAAAGAGCAGATTAAGGACATAGACAATCGCTAAAGGCAACGTTATAGGCGTTCCTAAATACTAAAGGATAAACACTATACTGCACCACACCAGTCACCCTAAAGATTGATCCCACTTAGCTTCACTTAGAAACTTTCTTAATGGCTTTACGTACTCCTAGCTGACTACATAGGTGCCACCTGCCCCTATCTCCACTAGGTGTACCCCACTTTCCATTTTCGATCGGCTCCCTACTCGTAGATACCCGTGCTGGCCCCACAGTGGGGTGTATCATTCCCCTAAAGTGGCAACCCGATATAACGGAGATGCACGGCTTATACCTACACGATGCAACAACGTCTTACCTACCAGCCCGGGTCCACACACGCATATGAAACCCGTTGGACTTGCGTTGCCACCGCTCCCTGTTTTGGCCTCTTATAGTCAAACCCAGTATGCGTGTCCCGTCCTCGACTTGGGTCGAGCCCACAAAGATACGTTTTGGGATACTGGTTGAAATGGGCCCCCATTATTTCCCACAAGCATTCCACCTAAGCTTGTCCCATTAGTCCATCCCACTTAACCCACTTATTCATGTTCGTTACATGTGTGTTTGGTTAAGTCTAATCGTATTTCAAATGCCTCTAAAGGCAACCACTAGATTCCTCATGCCACCCAAGGCACCTACTTAACCCCCATGTCCCACCTTGCATGATTATCTGGTTAAGTATTTCTTAATTCATTAAGGCCATAACCTCATAAAGACCTCTCACATTAGACTGGCATTTATGGCAGCTGGATTTGCCGGGCGGGTCCGGGCAGTCTTACACCATAAAAGAGTCTAACCTCGTGTATTTACAACTGTTATGCTTTAGTTTGGGCCTAGGACCTCTCACATTGGGCCGACATTTGTGACTACTGGATTTGCTGGGCGGGTCCGGGCAGGTTTACGTCACAAACGGGTCCAACCTCGTGTCCTAAGCATTGATTATTATTAATAATCCACTTTCCCCAATTTTAATAATTCCCTACTTGAATTATTAATTAATTCCAAATTCAACAATGTCCATAATTGACTCAATTATGGACATCCATTCAAGGCGTGCAAAATCATACAAAATTGCACCCAATTTATTAATTCCTAATATCACCCCTACCCCACGTTTGAACGTTTATTCGCAAAATATATATTAGACTCGAATAGTCTAACTCATAGCATAAAAGAGATTATCACAATAACAACATGTATATATGACTAAATGAATCATAATAAGGGGTGAAACTTGCATATGTACAACTTGCATAGGATTATACATGTCATGGATCTAAAGATGTCAACTTGTTCATAATTCACATAATATGATCTCAATCAAATTTCATAAACTTGCATAGGAACATGTGTGAATCAACATCATCTAATCTAACAATATGGGTTTATATGGGTACACCTAACTCAATAGGCAAATTCCCATAATAAGAATTCATTTAGTCATAGATTCATGCATATGGGTACACCTAACTTAATAGGCAAATTCCCATATTCAAGATCCAATTTAAATTGTGGATTCATGTATATGGGTACACCTAACCTAATAGGCAAATTCCCATAATCATGATCCATTTAATTTTAAAAATAAATAAATAAACTTTAAACATGATCCAATTCACATAAATAACAACATCATGATTTTACAACTTGTACGATTCAACACAACTTAACATGATATCATTATCATATAACATATGGATTTCAACATATGTGTTAACATGAGATCTACAACATATATAAGATTTACAACATAACATAGCATGGTTTACAACATTGCATAGCATGATAGCATAACGTAGCATAACATGATTTACATCATAGCATAACATAGCATAGGAGCATTTACAACATATAATTCACAACAACATATGACAGCATAATAGAATAACAAGAGATCCACAATATAGAATTTACAATTACAATTCATATCACTTCTTGTGATCAATTCATAACTTAATCAAATTATTTTATAATAACATTGTGAGAATCAGTATACTCACAATTTAAAGAAGAGAAATAGAAAGAGTCTTTGATTTAATTTGTTTGTTGAGTAGATTTAGTTGTAGGCTAGGTTTTCTCCTTCTTCTTTAGTTTGTGACGGCTACGCTGAACTCCATGGCAACGGCATGTCGGTAGCTCTCCAATTTTTCAAGTGATTTAGGGTTAGAGTCTACCCACTTATTTATAGATGTTAGGATGCATTTAGGCCATTAGATTTACCCTAGAATAGATTAGAGCAATTAGATTTCGTCCAGCCTTCAAAACACAGCCCGAAAACCCAACCAGATGCACCCAGGTCACCTGGGCTCGACCAGGGAGGTCGACACCCAGGTCGACTCTAGTGTCGACCTGGCCCCCCCCAGGTCGACTCCCAAGTCGACCCCCAGGTCGACTCCCAAGTCGACCCCCAGGTCGACCTGGTCTGGGCGGGTGTTTTCCCGCCTGCCTCCATTTCTGCGTTTTTGAAATTTGTTTTAAAATTTGAATTTTTCGTGAAACTTCTCGAGGCCATATCTCGGTCATACGAACTCCGATTTACAAAATTTCGGACTCTATTTCGCGTATTTTTCCGAGACGAACACAATGGCGCAGCCCGTTTCCCAATATTCTTATATTTGAAATTAATTATTCCTTCATTTGTGAATATTAGTATTAACTGATTTACGAGGTGTTACATTCTCCCCTCCTTAAAGGATTTCGACCCCGAAATCTTCAAGTCAAGAAGAATGTTTAACCTAACATCCAATCAACCATCTACTCAATCATCAAACACTGGCATCCACTGTCCTTATAGACTTCTAATTCTTTTATGTTTAAATGCATAGTGTGTGTATATGTCCGTATCTAATGCAAAATCAGGCGGTCCACTGATTCAGTTGACCTCCTTGATGCAATTCATGATAGTGCCATGCATCCATTATGTATGCAAAAGATCCTAATTGCTTACATACTACTTCTATATGCGTGCACATCCATTCAACCGAATGCAGCATCTATATGATGGTACAACCATTATACATCCATTATACTAAATACATTCATTTATGCCATATGCAATATGTAGTGACTGAGCCGATCTAGTGCCTAAAGGGTGTGTATATTTGCATCCACGAGCAACCACTAGCAAACACTTGCATCCATTTTGCATCCATCATATATAACATGTCTCAAACACATGTTTCAACCATAGGATTATCCTAACTAAAGGTCAAAGATACTAATGAGAGGACATACTAAAGATAAGATAAGATAAGCTAAGCGATAAAGGAGAAATTAAAAGACATACCCTCAAAAAGAAAAGGGTACAACGAACGCATCTTCTCTTCTGTCTCCCAAGTAGCGTTGCTCTCATCATCTCCCCATTGCACTTTAACTAGTCTGACCTCTCGGTTCCTCAACTTTTTGATCTCCGACCCAAGAATGCATGTAGGAGCTTGTCTAATTGTTGCATCACGCTCTATTTCCACCTCTTTAAGCAAGCTCGGCTCTACCACCTCCGCGGTCTTGTGTAAACACTTCCTCAAATGTGATACATGGAATACGTCGTGTACTCCACTAAGTTTCTCAGGCAACTCCACCCTATACGCCATCTTCCCAATCCTGTCTTTTATAGGAAACGGCCCTACAAACCTTGGCGCTAATTTCCCAACGGACCCAAAGCGAACAACATTCCGTAACGGAGATACTTTGATAAAAACCATGTCCCCAATGTCGAACTCAAGATATGTCCTCCTCTTATCAGCATACGATTTCTGCCTATCTTGTGTTGCTTTCATCCTCCTTCGAATCAAATCAATCTTCTCCGAGGTTTCCCTAACCATATCGGGCCCAAGTAGGATTTTATCGGTAGATTCCCACCAACATGTAGGCGAACGGCAAGGCCTTCCATAAAGAGCTTCGAAAGGTGCCATGCCAATACTAGACTGAAAGCTATTATTATATGTGAATTCTACCAACGGAAGGTGCTCTTCCCATGTACCCCCAAAGTCTAGGATACAAAGCCTTAAAAGATCCTCTAGAATATGATTCACCCTCTCGGTCTGGCTGTCCGTCTGAGGATGATATGCGGTGCTCAAACATAGCTGAGTCCCTACCGCCTCTTGTAAACTCTTCCAAAATTCGCTAGTGAAGATGGGATCACGGTCGCTTACTATACTAGAAGGAATACTGTGCAAACGAACTATCTCTTTAATGTATACAGAAGCCAACCACGGAGCAGTCCTCTTACTTTTCACAGGAATAAAATGGGCGCTCTTAGTAAGTCTGTCTACTATAACCCAAATCCCCGTATTACCCTTCCTTGATCTTGGTAATCCATCCACAAAATCCATTGAGACGCTTTCCCATTTCCATAGTGGAACTTCCAATGGGTGAAGCAACCCACCGGGTTTCTTTTGTTCCGCTTTTACTCGTTGGCACACCAAGCATCTAGCGACGTACTCGGCCACATCCTTTTTCATACCGGCCCAAAAGAAAACCCGCTTCATATCTTTGTACATCTTGTCTCCGCCGGGATGAATGGTCATCTTTGAGCGATGAGCATCATAAAGAATGGCCTTCCTTAAGTCTCCGTCTTGTGGTACACAAAGTCTATTATCCCTTCGTAACCAACCCTTATCGTCTAGGGTATACCTACGAAGATGGCTAGACGACTCCCCTCCTTTGAGCTTTTCTACTATCTCAACCAACTGTGGGTCGTCTTGCTGTGCCTCACCAACTCGTCCTAGAAGTGTAGGTCTAACCTCCAAGGATGCTAACAAACCAGGTACTAGGTCAACGGAGGGTCTAAAGTCAAACATGGAGATGAATTCTAAGCTTCGTCGTTCAACAAACAACGGACTCAAGGACAACCTTTTCCTACTTAAGGCGTCTGCTACCACGTTACCCTTGTCCGGGGTATATGCTATTTCAAAATCGTAGGAGGCTAAGAATTCCATCCACCGTTGCTGCCTTAAATTCAAATCCTTCTGAGAGAATAAGTATTTCAATGATTTGTGGTCAGTGAACAGTTCGAATTTCTCACCAAGAAGATAGTGACGCCAAGACTTAAGCGCGAAAACAATTGCGGCTAACTCAAGGTCATGCGTAGGGTAATTCTTTTCATGAACCCTCAAATGCCTTCCACCATAGGCTATTACTCTTCCCTCTTGCATGAGGACCGCGCCAAGTCCCGTCCCACAAGCATCAGTATAGACGGTAAACGGTTTATTCCTGTCTGGCAGCACTAAGACTGGGGCAGAAGTTAAGGCTCTCTTTAAACGTTGGAACGCATGATCACAATCTTCGTCCCACGTAAAAACCAGGTTCTTCTTCGTTAACCGTGTTAATGGAGCTATTATTTTTGCGAAGTCTTTGATAAACTTCCTATAATAGCCAGCCAACCCTAAGAAACTTCTTACTTCGGTTACATTTTTAGGGACCTTCCAATCTTGGATGGCCACCACCTTTGCGGGATCCACTGCTATCCCTTCCTTGGAAACCACGTTCCCTAAGAACCGTACTTCTTTCCTCCAGAAGTGACACTTAGAAAATTTTGCCTTAAGGTTATGCGCTCGAAGGGTTTCCAACACTTCCCTAAGATGTAGGGCATGCTCTTCTTTGTTCTTAGAAAAGACTAAGATGTCATCCACAAAGACTACCACGATTTTGTTAAGGTACTCCCTAAACACCCTACTCATCAAATCAACAAAATATGCGGGGGCGTTTGTCAAACCAAAGGGCATCACTAGCCATTCATAAAATCCGTCAGGAGTCCTAAAAGCAGTCTTATCTATACTATCCTCAGCCACTCTCGGTTGATGAAAGCCAGTGGCTAAGTCCAACTGTGAAAACATTGAGGCGCCAACTAACTGATCAAAGAGATCGTCAATCCTCGGCAGTGGGTGTCGGTTCTTTTTAGTAAGCTTGTTTAGTTCTCTATAGTCCACACAAAGTCTAAGGGACCCATCCGCCTTTGTGGCAAAAACTACTGGAGCACCCTACTCCGATATACTACGTCTTATGAACCCCTTCTCAAGCAACTCCTTGACTTGCTTATTGAGTTCCCTCCTTTCACGAGGAGCCATGTGGCGCATTGGCAAAGATACGGGTTTAGCATTATCCACAAGATAAATTCAAAAGTCTATTTCCCGCTTTGGAGGTAAGGCCTTCACCTCCTCAAACACATCCGGATATTCCCGGACCACCTCTACCGATCACAGATTCTCTACAGACGCGTCAAGCGATTCAAGATAACTTAGCATAACGGAATTTATGGGATTACAAAAGATGTCAAGAGTATTACCAAGGCGAGTCACAAGCCTAACTACTCTCCTTTCACAATCAAGAATGGCCCCATTTCTAGACAACCAATCCATTCCTAAAATTAGCCCATAGCCCGTGAAGCCCAATACATAAACATCACATCTAAATTCAACGCTAAGTATAGATATTTTCAAATCCAAACATATCATGGTCAAATGAGCCGAACCCCCAATTGGATTTGAAACAACCTAGGGATCCTCTACTAAACTGGTGTTCAAGTGCAGTAATTCAACTAATGATGCAAAGATAAACGAATGAGATGCGCCAGAATCGAATAAGGTACGGACAGGATGATCAAACAGAAAAACTAAGCTTTCAACAGAAATTGTTCTACCTCTTTCTTGCAGCGGTGGGGCCGCAATAGCCTGAACTTGCCCCCTTGCCTGCCCTGGTGCCACAAGAGCCTGCACCTGTCCTTACGAGGTAGACCCTGCCCTCTGCCCCTTCTTTGGGCAGTCCTTCACCAAATGTCCCGCATCTCCACAATGGAAACAACCAGTCTTCTTTTTCTTTCTACAATCTTTGCTGATATGGCCAGGCGTCCCACAATTGAAGCATCTCTTCTTCCCTTTGCCATTATTGTTTTTACCACCCTTCTTATTTTGTTGTTGGGGTTTCTTCTGATCCCCTTTCTTTTCAACTTCCTTATCTTCATGCATAAGTGCCATTTCTAATAGTCTTTCAAAGGTGGCTCCCATAGGTATGTGGGTCATAGCCAACCCTTGCAACGGTTCATTCAAGCCTCTAACGAACCTCAAAGCTTTCTTCTCTGGCGTGTTCACCAACTCCAAGCCAAACCTTGCTAACTGATTAAATTTATTGACATATTCCTTCACCGATAAGCTCCCTTGCTTTAATATCAGGAATTTTTCCATATTTAAATTCTCCTCTGCCCTTGAAAGAAACTTTGCCTCAAACCTTCGTCTGAAATCTGCCCATGAATCAACTGGACGTTCCCCGTTAGTGACCTCCCACCAAAACGAGGCCTCTCCCTTCATTAACCAAGCAGCTAAACGGACTTTCCTCCCATCTTCCACTTCAAAGATATCCAACAATTCCTCAGTCTCCTTAAGCCAGTCTCTGGCCTCCACAAACGTCTCAGTCCCTTGAAAAGTTTTTCCTCCCATAGCCTTAAATTCCTTGCACATCTTTGCAAAAGTGTCAACACGAGGAGGAGGAGGAGGAGGAGGAATGGGTGCAACTGGGGGTGGAGGAGTATCTGCTGGGCCTGCAGTGGTGGCCCTAGCCTCTAAATATCTCCTAAACCACCCTGGAACCGTCACACCTTCTGGGAGATTAAGATCTTCAGCCATGCTGAAACGAAAAAGGAAAGATTCAAAATGGAGATTTCGAAAGATAAAGACAAGGATATGGCTATTTGGGATTATGTTTTTCATAAAAACTCTCTCTAAATAACATGTTTTTGAAAGCACTTCTTCCAAAAATACTTTAGAAAAACATTTTTCTAAAAATTTTATCTGTTCTGGTAACCTTATGCTCTGATACCACGTGTAACACCCCACGTCCATTAATGTCACTCACAAAGGGAATGCATTAACTTCCATGGAGGTCATAAGTGAATATAGAACAGAGAAATTACAACAAGACAGATAATAAATAGCACTTGGAAATCTGAAACTTCATTTTATTGCAGCGGAAATTAAATATGTCTATTACATCATAAAATCATAGATCATAACCAAGTACCACATCCGTCTTCACAAAAACAAAATACATAATCCCATTACAATAAATAGCCATTAAAAAGAAAGATAACAAGCTGGACTTTACTTCTGCAGTCCAAGCTTTCCAAGAGATAAGCGATCCAACTAGACTCCACTAGAACTTGGCCCAACCCGAGGACTTGAAGGAAAAGAAAGATGGAAAAGAGGGGGTCAAAAGTCTAGCGAGTATGATAATTCTACAATACTATTATCAAAATAACTGGACTAAGGCATAAGCTGGAAAACAAGGAAATGTCTATGAAAGAGCAGATTAAGGATATAGACAATCGCTAAAGGCAAAGTTATAGGCGTTCCTAAATACTAAAGGATAAACACTATACTGCACCACACCAGTCACCCTAAAGATTGATCCCACTTAGCTTCACTTAGAAACTTTCTTAATGGCTTTACGTACTCCTAGCTGACTACATAGGTGCCACCTGCCCCTATCTCCACTAGGTGTACCCCACTTTCCATTTTCGATCGGCTCCCTACTCGTAGATACCCGTGCTGGCCCCACAGTGGGGTGTATCATTCCCCTAAAGTGGCAACCCGATATAACGGAGATGCACGGCTTATACCTACACGATGCAACAACGTCTTACCTACCAGCCCGGGTCCACACACGCATATGAAACCTGTTGGACTTGCATTGCCACCGCTCCCTGTTTTGGCCTCTTATAGTCAAACCCAGTATGCGTGTCCCGTCCTCGACTTGGGTCGAGCCCACAAAGATACGTTTTGGGATACTGGTTGAAATGGGCCCCCATTATTTCCCACAAGCATTCCACCTAAGCTTGTCCCATTAGTCCATCCCACTTAACCCACTTATTCATGTTCGTTACATGTGTGTTTGGTTAAGTCTAATCGTATTTCAAATGCCTCTAAAGGCAACCACTAGATTCCTCATGCCACCCAAGGCACCTACTTAACCCCCATGTCCCACCTTGCATGATTATCTGGTTAAGTATTTCTTAATTCATTAAGGCCATAACCTCGTAAAGACCTCTCACATTAGACTGGCATTTATGGCAGCTGGATTTGCCGGGCGGGTCCGGGAAGTCTTACACCATAAAAGAGTCTAACCTCGTGTCTTTACAACTGTTATGCTTTAGTTTGGGCCTAGGACCTCTCACATTGGTCGACATTTGTGACTACTGGATTTGCCGGGCGGGTCCGGGCAGGTTTACGTCACAAACGGGTCCAACCTCGTGTCCTAAGCATTGATTATTATTAATAATCCACTTTCCCCAATTTAAATAATTCCCTACTTGAATTATTAATTAATTCCAAATTCAACAATGTCCATAATTGACTCAATTATGGACATCCATTCAAGGCGTGCAAAATCATACAAAATTGCACCCAATTTATTAATTCCTAATATCACCCCTACCCCACGTTTGAACGTTTATTCGCAAAATATATATTAGACTCGAATAGTCTAACTCATAGCATAAAAGAGATTATCACAATAACAACATGTATATATGACTAAATGAATCATAATAAGGGGTGAAACTTGCATATGTACAACTTGCATAGGATTATACATGTCATGGATCTAAAGATGTCAACTTGTTCATAATTCACATAATATGATCTCAATCAAATTTCATAAACTTGCATAGGAACATGTGTGAATCAACATCATATAATCTAACAATATGGGTTTATATGGGTACACCTAACTCAATAGGCAAATTCCCATAATAAAAATTCATTTAGTCATAGATTCATGCATATGGGTACACCTAACTTAATAGGCAAATTCCCATATTCAAGATCCAATTTAAATTGTGGATTCATGTATATGGGTACACCTAACCTAATAGGCAAATTCCCATAATCATGATCCATTTAATTTAAAAAAAAAAAAAACTTTAAACATGATCCAATTCACATAAATAACAACATCATGATTTTACAACTTGTACGATTCAACACAACTTAACATGATATCATTATCATATAACATATGGATTTCAACATATGTGTTAACATGAGATCTACAACATATATAAGATTTACAACATAACATAGCATGGTTTACAACATTGCATAGCATGATAGCATAACGTAGCATAACATGATTTACATCATAGCATAACATAGCATAGGAGCATTTACAACATATAATTCACAACAACATATGACAGCATAATAGAATAACAAGAGATCCACAATATAGAATTTACAATTACAATTCATATCACTTCTTGTGATCCATTCATAACTTAATCGAATTATTTTATAATAACATTGTGAGAATCAGCATACTCACAATTTAAAGAAGAGAAATAGAAAGAGTCTTTGATTTAATTTGTTTGTTGAGTAGATTTAGTTGTAGGCTAGGTTTTCTCCTTCTTCTTTAGTTTGTGACGGCTACGCTGAACTGCATGGCAACGGCATGTCGGTAGCTCTCCAATTTTTCAAGTGATTTAGGGTTAGAGTCTACCCACTTATTTATAGATGTTAGGATGCATTTAGGCCATTAGATTTACCCTAGAATAGATTAGAGCCATTAGATTTCGTCCAGCCTTCAAAACACAGCCGGAAAACCCAACCAGATGCACCCAGGTCACCTGGGCTCGACCAGGGAGGTCGACACCCAGGTCGACTCTAGTGTCGACCTGGCCCCCCCAGGTCGACTCCCAAGTCGACCCCCAGGTAGACCTGGTCTGGGCGGGAGTTTTCCCGCCTGCCTCCATTTCTGCGTTTTTGAAATCTGTTTTAAAATTTGAATTTTTCGTGAAACTTCTCGAGGCCATATCTCGGTCATACGAACTCCGATTTACAAAATTTCGGACTCTATTTCGCGTATTTTTCTGAGACGAACACAATGGCGCAGCCCGTTTCCCAATATTCTTATATTTGAAATTAATTATTCTTTCATTTGTGTATATTAGTATTAACTGATTTACGGGGTGTTACACATTTGATATTAAATAAAAGGCTCTGAATAGAAAATATATCGGCTTATATTCAATATCAAATTCTACGACCAACAAATATCGTATTGGAAATAACGATATAAATATATCTTTCAAATTTCCATAACAATATCTGTATAATCACGAAATCCAACATCGAAATATTCCAAAGACATTTCGATTCAAATCCATTTCCACTTTATATATTGGAAATTCTGGTTATATTTCAAAACCATTTCAAATTCACTTTATTTATTTCAAAAATAAATGAATTATAATTCTAGTTCAAAACTAGTTCATTTCGATAAAAATCTATTTTTATCTTTTCAAATATGGAGTTTTTCATCCCGACTCTTCACAAATCATTTCTTATGATTTTACACAAATTATTCTTATTTTTAATAATTTTATCAAGGCCCGTACAGTCGATTTCCATCAACGGCCATCGAACTCCCTTTACAACGACCTTTTCCAAATTTGATTTGGACATAATTCCAAATCCAACCGTTAGATTTCAAATCTCTAATATTCGTTAGAAAGCTCTTTTCGATACGAACCCAACGGTTCCGATTTTAGGGGAATCCGACGGTCGGATCTCCCATAATATCCATTCGAAGTCAATAGTCGAAATTCGCGAACTACTGCGGCGCGGCGCGTTCTATTCAGGCCATTATATATATATATATATATATATATATATATATATATATATATAAAATATATACTTAGTCGATTTCCTTTCGGAACGAATTTTATAAATCGTTTTAAATTTGTTTTCAAAACGATTTCAACTTCATATTCAATTTCTAATCAAAATTGAATTTTTCCATATGAATTCGTTTTAAATTCATTTCGGTTCAATTCAAATTTCAAATTCATTTCAATTCGAATTCATTTTCTATTCAATTCAATTAGAATTCTTTTTCTCTTTAATTCAATTCGAATTCATTTTCTATTTAATTCAATTCGGATTCATTTTCTATACAATTCAATTCGAATTCATTCTCTGTTCAATTCAATTTCAATTTAATTCCAATTTGATTTAATTCGATTCAATTCAATTTAATTCGAATTTCATTTTCAAAATATTCGATTTTGAAATCACTTTTCAATATTCATTATAAAACAAGTAAAATTTACAAAATTCCCGTTCGTGTTAAAATGGCGTTTTACTACTTAATACGGCTTCATATATTTCTATTTTCAAATATTCTATTTCAAATAGTTCTTTTTCAAATATTTCTATTCAAATATTTCTTTTTCAAATATTATATTTCAAATATTTTTATTCAAATATTTTATTTCAAAACTTGAATATGGCCCAATCAATTACCATAGATTTTATGGATTTCCATACAACACATGTATATATCAGCAATGATAAATAATCAACCATCATCCAAGGTGCACTACACAACTGTCTCTCAACCTATCGATTGATATACAACTAAACAATCGGGATTAGTGTACATCAAATATCATCCCACCACCCGAGTGGGGTTTCAGTCAACAAACACAGATGATTATTTATGCAGTTGGGCGACGTGTAAAATTTATCATCCCAATCAATAGCAGTCAAATCAGTGTATATAAACAAATCGTCCGATTTGTTTATAAATATTTATTTTATGTGCACTTTAAAAATTATATTTTAACTATAAAATATTTCCACTATAAAATATTTTATTTCATTCACAATCACACAATCAAATTTCACTACATAGCAACCAAACAAACAAGTCATCCATTGTCTGTGGACGACGGGTGTCGGGTGCTACTAAGCACCATCTGCATCCTAGTATATTTTTCAACTAGAAAACAAAATAAAAGTGAGGAGTTCTCACCGACTAGCTAAACCAACCGCCACGACTCTTCTTAGGTAGAAATCTTCGTCGTGCTCGCCTTTTGTCAATTACATTGTCCGTACCACTACATATATAAAAATCACATTTTATATTGTTGCTATGTATATAAAAATCACATTCTTATATTCTATATTATATACAAATCACATTTTTATAACTACGCTATATGGATAAAATTTCTATTTTTAAACTGATGCTATTTATATTTTAAAAACACTGCTAATTATATTTTAAAAACAAGACTTTTATTTTGCTATTTCTATTTTTAAAGCACTGTATATATCTAAAACAAAGTATGTTTTTATTTCATAAACAAAGTATGTTTTTATTTCATAAGCAATATGTTTTTAATTCATTAACAAAGTATGTTTTTATTTCTTTAACAAAGTATGTTTTTATTTCATTAACAAAGTATGTTTTTATTTCTTTAACAAAGTATGTTTTTATTTCATTAACAAAGTATGTTTTTATTTCATTAACAAAGTATGTTTTTATTTCATTTATACTTAAATACTGTATATTTTCTGTTCTAAAATACAATATATTTTCTATTCTAAAATCAATATATTTTCTATTCTAAAAACAATATATTTTCTATTTTAAAACACTGCATATTGAATAAAAGAAGGTAATTTATAGATTAACTAACTAAACTAATTCAATTTTATTTACCTTGTATTTCTCGTTCGACCCTGAAACAAATTCGTATGCTGCTCGAACCCCTTACCTCGCTGTCCCCGCCATTGGAGCATGCCGAACAATCATCAGAGGGTCCCACGACATGCACCTCCGCGCTAGCCTCCCACTCGCCCAATCCTAGCCAACTCGCACAACCACGGCGGTCGGAAATCGCCTTCGAACGGCGATGCTTTGAGCTTCAAATCCTCACCAACCTCCACGCGATTTCCGATCAGACCAGTCGGGGTTTGAAGATTGAGAAAAACTCTTCCAATTTGGTTGTGGTAAGATTGGAAATCATGGAATATATTTCAAGAAAAATGGGGAGGAAAATTCGATCGTTTTTCTGCCGTTGGGTTTGAAGAGCGGCGGGTTTCAGAGGAGTTGACCACGATGAAGATAAGTGAAGGGATTGACCGTTTTGACCTAGCTTATGTATATATGTATTATAATAATTAATTAATTCAAAAATTACCCCGATATGGTAACGTACTCCAAATCAAACCCAACTATTGTTGTCCCTAGCTAATTACCCTCATTCCGAACACAATGGAATATGTCCTG
This sequence comes from Allium sativum, assembly GCA_030737875.1. Lineage (NCBI taxonomy): Eukaryota > Viridiplantae > Streptophyta > Magnoliopsida > Asparagales > Amaryllidaceae > Allium > Allium sativum. The sequence goes on along the minus strand of CM060918.1, from coordinate 606,789,136 downwards.
CACGCTGATTCGATCGTTTCAATCAGTTTCCGTCAAAATCAAAATATAACTCCATATATTGAATTTGAACGCGCATTTCAATTTACCGGGTCCACATACGAACTCTAAAAATTCCCGAAAAATATTTTCTAACTTCGTATTGACGATACAGTCCTAACAAAACGAATTTCGTCAAATTCTGAGACCGTTTGAAAAATGGCCATTTTCCAGTCGATTAAAATCAACTAAAACTGGTCAAACGCGTTTTCCTTTGCCACGCTCACATATTGATTCGAAAAATTACGAATTTTGGAATCTAGCAATAACTTGACATCACGGATCCAACAAAAGTGGTTTCGTCGAATTCTGAGGTCATTTGCAAAATTCCCATATTTAAGGGCCAGAATTCCATAACGACTATTCTGAAATTTCAACTGGACATAACTTTTGATTTCCACTATGAAATTCTGATTTCTCGGATTTGTTGGAAAGATATGCTAAATTAGATTCGAATATTTTTGGTTTCGCTAAAATCCGGTTTATTTTGAATCCTGTACATTCATTTGAACTTTGAAATCGATATTTCAAACTACCACGCCATTTTCAATTCGTTTTATAATTTAAAATAAATTTTTATATTCTAACGACGATCTATATAATATATACGTTCTAATTCTATTCAAAATAAATTTCTCGTCGTTTTTATTTAAAATAATTCATTTTAAATATTCAAAATTCATCGAAATTGCCAAAATAAAAATTTTAAATTGGCTCGGATTTCCGGGTTATTACAATCTCCCCCACTTAAAACTTTTGTCCCTGAAAAGGAAGGAACGAAGTCGAAAGTTGTTTAACTAATCAACTCAACTTTCGCTATTTCCATTACAGCTTAAGTTTTTCAGCTTTTCAGTTTCTAAAAACTTTTCAAATTTTTCAAAAATTTGGATAACACCCTAAATTTTCGAAACATTTCGCCATAACCTCCCCTGCACCGGGGACTTCGGGATATTTCATATAGCCTCCCATGGCCTTCTTCAATCCAAAAGAAAAAGAAAAAGCCAAGCGGCTAGCCAATCGGCTCATAAAATCATCCAAACCCAAAGAAATACAATAAATATGTACCTATTTGTCAGGCAAACAATTTTATTCCTCTTCTCTAGCCTCCTTGCTATGACCTGTTCAATGTAAGTACATGTATATGCATGCAAATGCGACAAATTTTCAATACAATTCACTATTTGATAAAATTTGGCTAAATGGTTCAACTTTAATTAATCAAACAATAATCAAACAACACAATCAGCAATCAATTAGTTGATTAGCTTTTCAAATTTATAACTTTGATATATAGTCAAAAATCACATTTTTGGTGCCAAATCACAACAATAAGCCCTATCTATTTTTGATTCTCACTCCAGTCAATTGGAAATATATAGAAACCTCACTTTCGTCATCGAATATAAACACTAATGATGGCACACCATTATCAGAATCAGACCCGGGGTGACTAGAGTGTGATTCTATATCTATCCAGTATATTTAAGGCTTCGTACACATGTTAGCTAGGCGTATATGCAAAATCTTTATATACTGGATTGTCCAAATTCAATATAAAATAAATAATCAAATACGAATGATTGATTTAAATTTCAAATCAAAACTTATTTCCATTTTAAAAATATACTCTCCACACTTGTTCTAGGATACTACTGATCCCATCTCTAATGAATCATTCTTATTGGATATTACTAATCCAATTTCTGATGAATTCTTTCGTTTGGTTCTAACGTGTCTTGTTCTCTGATCTTTGTAAACCAAAGATCTGATACCACTGTAAGGACCCGTAACTTCCCCGGTAAGGAAAGAGCGGATACTTTGAGAACAATACACAAAAGAACGTAGACAGAAGAACATTTCATTGCTTATTACAACAATTCCATCAGAATACAAGAATATACAGAGTATGAATAAATATTACATAGAAGATATCAGAGATTTAAACTACATTTAAATACATCGCAGCGGAAATAATACAAAACACAACTAGAAGAGATATACGGATACAGAGCTTCCGGATATCGTTCCAGCTGTAAGCCAGGATCCTGTGAATATAAATCTGCAAAACCAAAACTACTAGCTGCCCGTGTCAAAATAAGGGCACCCAGAGTTTAGGTTAAAACAATAAACCCCAGGTCAGTCATGGGACTGGTGTGAGAACTAAAACAGTTATTAATCTTTATTTTAAAGTTAGGTAAATCAAGGGACCACGCCGTATAACACGGAACGGGTTTCCTCCCAAGAATACCAGTGCATAAAACAAACAGCGCAATGCTAAATAAAGAAAAAATGAAACTATTATAAGACCCAGGTCCCATCACACAATGCAACCCAGGCTGGAGGATAGGGTTTTTACCTTATAATAGCAAAAGAATGCTTGATACGCTAAATTTCATCTTTTGATTCTTAATCAGACTCCAACCGTAAATTAGTAAAAGAACGATTCCCTAAGTATTAACCCCGAAGGCCGAAACCAACATCAGACCAATACCCAGGAAACCACCCATCTTAGCTCGTTTCCAGTTAGTTTCTGAATTTATATACAATCATAAATATCAATCATAGGCGGTATGAATGTCCCTTACCACTATGTCGCCATATATAGGTATACAATCAAAACCGCAAAATGTCGTATTGGAAGTTGTATTATCATTTATGATATGAACCGAGGCTAGGGATCGTCCTCACCGATTAAAGAGCCTCTAGTCCTCCCCTCAGGAACAGAACGCATCGTCCCTTGGACTCAGGGCCGGTCCACCGATGTGGATTATAATTCCTGAACACTGCGTTTCCCCGCCCTATGGGGCGTAAATGAGCCAACAAATGACTCCATCGGCTTCACATAGTCACTGATATATCCGAGGTGCCTCGCAACAGCAACAACTACATAAGGCAAACTCGTCAGGGCGTGTAAAACACTGACGTCACTTCTAACTAGAAATAAACGCATGCCCCCCGATATCCGTCTCCCGTTTTTGGTTCATACCGGGTGTGAAACTCGCGAATTAAACGTTACACAAAGCTATGCCACAAAGGCCGTGTTTTGATCATCAACCACAAGACTTTGCTTTTCAACAGAAGCCTTGATCATTTGCCACTTAGGCATGCCACACAGGCAATTCACTCTATGCGTTTGATATCCATCAGTATATAACCTCTGAGCTCGTACGTCTCAGAGAAGGGAAGTAAGCAAGAGAATAAATTCCCCGCCGCCAGACAGATATATATTTAATAGAAATCAATCACACAGAATAAAATCCAATGTCAGACACATAGTCCATTTACAAGTTCGTTCTAGGCCTGAACGAAACCGGAGGCACCTAGTACCCCGCATATCCATCGATCTCCAAGTACGTCTGGATGATCACTAACTGATTCCCTCCTCTTGGGTGTACGACCCAATCAAGATCATCAGTAATCACCCAAACGACGTGAAGACCTCCGGTCTTCTACCACCGTCTTCTTCTTCGATTTATCGTCGTATCAGTTATTCAGAATGGGATAAACCCGGTCTTTCCGAATAACTCGCGTATATAATAAACAAGTGTTACACAAACACAACATACGCCTCATTCCAATTCATCAGTCACTAACCGTAAATTAGCAAGAGAACAATTCCCCAAATATTAACCGCGAATGCTGAAACCAACATCAGATCAATACCCAGGAAACCATTCAACTTAACTAATCTCCAGTTAGTTTTCTAAATTTCACATTCTTAGGGAAAGCTTCCCATTAATTTTATCAAAGATAAAATTCTTCTAAATTTATTCTTTAATCTTATTTTGAATATCAATTCAAACTAGTCGGGATTAGTGAACCACACCGAAGTAATCATTTATTCTATTTCACAATCCAAACTTATTCATCCCATGAAGTAAAACTGGTAATACTTCATATCTAACACCACGGTGTTATCGGTAAATTCAATTACCATTTCACGTTCAAATCTAATTAAAGATTTAACTATCGCCTGGAGCAGAACTGGTGATACTCCATTCTCGATCTTTTTAATCTAATTAAATATTCATTAAAACTCCACTTAGTTTTAGTCTTTAATTGGGTTAAAGAACCGATGTCATTTAAAACACGGTTCACGATAAACCCCAAAATCAATCCCATTTCAATTCCAATTAAATATTATTTAATTGGTACACTTCATTAAATCTAAATAAAAAGATTTAATCTTTTCCTCAACTGGGTTTAAGAACAGTGTCAATGAAGACACCATTCACGACAAACCCAAATCACATTTGATATTAAATATAAGGCTCTGAATAGAAAATATATCGGCTTATATTCAATATCAAATTCTATGACCAACAAATATCATATTGGAAATAACGATATAAATATATCTTTCAAATTTCCATAACAATATCTGTATAATCACGAAATCCAACATCAAAATATTCCAAAAACAATTTCGATTCAAATCCATTTCCACTTTATATATTGGAAATTCTGGTTATATTTCAAAACCATTTCAAATTCACTTTATTTATTTCAAAAATAAATGAATTATAATTCTTGTTCAAAACTAGTTCATTTCGATAAAAATCTACTTTTATCTTTTCAAATATGGAGTTTTTCATCCCGATTCTTCACAAATCATTTCTTATGATTTTACACAAATTATTATTATTTTAATAATTTTATCCTGGCCCATACAGTCGATTTCCATCAACGGCCATCGAACTGCACTTACAGCGACCTTTTCCAAATTTGATTTGGACATAATTCCAAATCCAACCGTTAGATTTCAAATCTCTAATGTTCGTTAGAAAGCTCTTTTCGATACGAACCCAACGGTTCCGGTTTTAGGAGAATCCGTCTGTCATCTCCCGTAATATCCATTCGAAGTCAATGGTCGAAATTCGCGAACTGCCGCGGTGCGGCGCGTTCTATTCAGGCTATTATATTATATATATAAAAAAAATATATAATATATACTTAGTCGATTTCCATTCGGAACGAATTTTATAAATCGTTTTAAATTCGTTTTCGAAATGATTTCAACTTCATATTCAATTTCTAATCAAAATTGAATTTTTCCTTATAAATTCTTTTTAAATTCATTTTGGTTCAATTCAAATTTCAAATTCATTTCAATTCGAATTCATTTTCTATTCAATTCAATTCTAATTCTTTTTCTCTTCAATTCAATTCGAATTCATTTTCTATTTAATTCAATTCGGATTCATTTTCTATACAATACAATTTTAATTCATTCTCTGTTCAATTCAATTTCAATTTAATTCCAATTCGATTGAATTCGATTGAATTCGATTTGAATTTCAATTCAATTTAATTCGAATTTCATTTTCAAAATATTCGATTTTGAAATCACTTTTCAATATTCATTATAAAACAAGTAAAATCGACAAAATTCCCGTTCGTGCTAAAATGGTGTTTTGCTACTTAACACGGCTTCATATATTTCTATTTTCAAATATTCTATTTCAAATATTTCTTTTTAAAATATTTCTATTCAAATATTTCTTTTTCAAATATTCTATTTCAAATATTTTTATTCAAATATTTTATTTCAAAACCGGAATGAGGCCCAATCAATTACCATAGATTTTATGGATTTCCATACAACATATGTATATATCAGCAGTGATAAATAATCAACCATCATCCAAGGTGCACTACACAACTGTCTGTCAACCTATCGATTGACATACAACTAAACAATCGGGATTAGTGTACGTCAAATATCATCCCAACACCCGTGTGGGGTTTCAGTCAACAAACACAGATTATTATTTGTGCAGTTGGGCGACGTGTAAAATTTATCGTCCTAATCAATATCAGTCAAATCAGTGTATATAAACAAATCGTCCGATTTGTTTATAAATATTTATTTTATATACACTTTAAAAATTATATTTTTAACTATAAAATATTTTCCACTATAAAATATTTTATTTCATTCACAATCACACTATCAAATTTCACTACATAGCAACCAAACAAACAAGTCATCCATGGTCTGTGGACGACGGGTGTCGGGTGCTACTAAGCACCATCTGCATCCTAGTATATATTTCAAGTAGAAAACAAAATAAAAGTGAGGAGTTCTCACCGACTAGCTAAACCAACCGCCACGACTCTTCTTAAGTAGAAATCTTCGTCGTGCTCGCCTTTTGTCAATTACATTGTCCGTACCACTACATATATAAAAACCACATTTTTATATTGTTGCTATGTATATAAAAATCACATTCTTATATTCTCTATTATATAGAAATCATATTTTTATAACTACACTATATGGATAAAATTTCTATTTTTAAACTGATGCTATTTATATTTTAAAAACACTGCTAATTATATTTTAAAAACAAGACTTTTATTTTGCTATTTCTATTTTTAAAGCACTGTATATTTCTAAAACAAATTATGTTTTTATTTCATAAACAAAGTATGTTTTTATTTCATAAGCAAAGTATGTTTTTATTTCATTAACAAAGTATGTTTTTATTTCTTTAACAAAGTATGTTTTTATTTCTTTAACAAAGTATGTTTTTATTTCATTAACAAAGTATGTTTTTATTTCATTAACAAAGTATGTTTTTATTTCATTTATACTAAAATACTGTATATTTTCTATTCTAAAATACAATATATTTTCTATTCTAAAAACAATATATTTTCTATTCTAAAAACAATATATTTTCTATTTTAAAATATTGCATATTGCATAAAAGAAGGTAATTTATAGATTAATTAACTAAACTAATTCAGTTTTATTTACCTTGTATTTCTCGTTCAACCCTGGAACGAATTCGTATGCTGCTCGAACCCTTTACCTCGATGTCCCCGCCACTGGAGCACGCCGAACGATCATCAGAGGGTCCCACGACACGCGCCTCCGCGCTAGCCTCCCACTCGCCCAATCCTAGCCAACTCGCACAACCACGGCGGTCGGAATTCGCCTTTGAACGGCGACGCTTTGAGCTTCAAATCCTCACCAACCTCCATGCGATTTTCGATTAGACCAGTCGGGGTTTGAAGATTGAGGAAAACTCTTCCAATTTGGTTGTGGAAAGATTGGAAATCATGGAATATATTCCAAGAAAAATGGGGAGGAAAATTCAATCGTTTTTCTGCCTTTGGGTTTGAAGAGCTGCGGGTTTCAGAGGAGTTGACCACGAGGAAGATAAGTGAAGGGTTTGACCGGTTTTGACCTAGCTTCTATATATATATATATTATAATAATTAATTAATTCAAAAATTACCCCGATATAGTAACGAACTCCAAATCAAACCCAACTATTGTTGCCCCTAGCTAATTGCCCCCATTCCGAACACAATGGGATATGTCCTGCATGCTGATTCAATCGTTTCGATCAGTTTCCGTCAAAATCAAAATATAACTCTATATATTGAATTTGAACGCGCATTTCAATTTACCGGGTCCACATACAACTCTAAAAATTCTCGAAAAATATTTTATAACTTCGTATTGACGATACGGTCCTAATAAAATTGATTTCGTCAAATTCTGAGACCGTTTGAAAAATGGTCATTTTCCAGTCGATTAAAATGAACTAAAACTGGTCAAACGCGTTTTCCTTTGCCACGCTCACATATTGATTCGAAAAATTACGAATTTTGGAATCTAGCAATAACTTGACATCACGGATCCAACAAAAGTGGTATCGTCGAATTTTGAGTTTGTTTGCAAAATTCCCATTTTTAAGGGCCTGAATTCCATAACGACTAATCTAAAATTTCAATTGGACATAACTTTTGATTCCCGCTATGAAATTCTGATTTCTCGGATTCATTGGAAAGATATGCTCAATTAGATTCGAATATTTTTGGTTTCGCTAAAATCCAGTTTATTTTGGATCCTGTACATTCATTTGAACTTTGAAATCGAAATTTCAAACTACCGCGCCATTTTCAATTCCTTTTATAATTTAAAATAAATATTTATATTCTAACGACGATCTATATAATATATACATTCTAATTCTATTCAAAATAAATTTCTCTTCGTTTTTATTTAAAATAATTCATTTTAAATATTCAAAATTCATCGAAATTGCCAAAATAAATTTTTTAAATTGGCTTGGATTTCCGGGTTATTACAATAGCTCCGGATCGACTAAAGTCCAGTTTGACAAAACTAAATGAAGGGAATTGCTGTTTGGCCATGCCAAACCGGATTGATAGCTATCAGTGATGCGACCCACTAATCCATTTGCCCCACTGCTCTATTTTCTCATTTACATTTCATGTCGATCGGGATTCGTACCTCTGCTATAAATAGCCCTTTGGGGCATTTGGAAATCTTCTTCTGACTTCACTTATGCCATTTATTTGTTGTAATTGTGTTGTACTCAGGATGAGAAGTTGTAAAGTAGGCGAGGGCAATTCACGTCGAACTACTATAAATTGTTATGCTCCTCATTTTCATTTATTGTTTTCTTTATTTTATTATCTTCACTAGAATGTATAAATGTTTAGGCCATTTTTGGTATTTTAGTGCGTTCAATGGGAAATTTGAATTCTCAACATTTAGGATCGTTTAATCTAGTTTTGGATTGTCAAGTTCAAAGACTAGAACTTTTCCCTTATTTTGGTCTGAAAAAATGTTGTCCAAGAGAAATGCCACCTCCTCCAGGCCTTCAAGTTGTTCCTAGAAAAAAACAAATCAACTTGCTATCAATCTAGAATCTGGTTCGACCATGCCGAATCAGACCGAAGGTTCTCATGTAACAACTGCTTCACCCACTGACAAAGCTCCAACCTATGCATTTGTGACCCGTGACAGCTTCATGCAACTTATGTCAAAGCTGAATGAGATGGCTACCATGTTAAATGAGAAAATGCATGAGAACATTACCCTAAGACAAGATATGAACATGACGAAATCATAGTGGAATGATTTCAGGAGTTAGAGAGCTCCTACCCACCGCATCACCAAGCAGAAGAGTCATCCTCGTCAGACAAAAGTGGGAGAGGAACGCAACAGCAACTCAGCAGGCCTTAAAATATGTTGGAACTCCAGTTCGGTGATCTCCACGTTCAACATGCCGAATCAGATAATGTTGAACTGGACGTTGCCTCACCAACTCGTAGGATATTGGAGCGTTCCAAGGACCTCTCGCGCTCCCATGCTTCGCCTTCGCGTCATGTGATTGACCGGGACAACAAGGGCTAAGGAAGTATCGCCCGAACAACGACTTAGGCAACATTGCCAGCAGTTGAAGCTAGAAGGGTCAGGCAAGATGGTAGTTCTGAGCCCGAGTTTTTCCTCAACACTCCAGATCTACCTGCCATGGTAAAGCAGATCATGAACGACAGCCGGAGATGTAGTAATAAAGACTGGGGGATTGACAACAGTCATACCCCGTTTACCGAAGGTATCTTGTAAGCGGATTTCCCTCGGAGGTTTAACTTACCTCAGATGAATCATTATTCGTGCAAGACTAATCATGGCCAACATTTAATGAGGTATACTTGGCACCTAGACATTGTAGGGGCTCAAGATGCTATCAAATGCAAGGATTTCCCATCTACCTAGATAGACTGGCAATCATGTGGTTTACAAATTACCTCCGAGATCGGTGTCTTCGTTTGAGGATCTGAGTGGAAAGTTTATAAATCAGTTCAGCCCTCACGTCATCAAGTCGAAGCATGTGATGACCCTCTCCCACGTGAACCAGGCTCAAGGGGAGTTGCTCAAGGATTATCTTGGATGCTTCAACATTGTTGTCATCCAAGTTAGTAACCCCAATGATGAAACTATATTGATGGCGCCGACCCCGACACTGAGTTTGGAAAATGGTTGATTGGAAATCCTCTTTCAACTTTGGATCAATTTTAGGAAAAGAGAACCAGTTCTTGCAAACTGAGGAGGCAGAGAGAACTCAAAAGAGAAGAATTGGCGACACGGTGAATGAAGGCATTCAAAATAACATGACAGTAGTACAGTCTGGCGAGAACTCGAGAAGAGTTCAGGTTAACTTTTAGTACCAGAACAAGGGAAGTAATAACCAACGTAGAGGTGACAACGAAGAATGTTGTAATAAAAAAAGGGATGCTAAGAAGCGTACCTGATTCCTGACTTTTGGCAATTTCATGCCATTGAATGACACTCTGGAGAATATGTACTTGGACACCTGTGATGTAATGCAATATAAGAAACCCCCTCTGGGGGAGTCAACGGTGAAAGAAAATCAAATGAGGATGTTTTTCCTATTCCATAAGATTTACGATCATACGAGTAATGAGGGTTGTCACATTTTGGAGATCGTAGGGAAATTGATTTGAGAAGGAAAGTTATATTAATATCGAGTAATCGCGCAAGATGGTGGACAGGGGACTTCAGACCTCAACAATCTAGGTCAGGCAGCTTCTAGAGTCGCCGTCTGGCAAAAGAACAAAGGAATTGTTATTAACGCCATCATCGAAGGACCACCCGACTAGTCGTAGTCTTCGGACTATGAAGCGCTATATTAATTCAGTGAAGTAAGTTGAGGTTGAAGAGTGCAACATAGTAGAGGAGGGTGCTACCACAAAGACAAAGGAGGACAAGGTTGGGTTATGTCGTCTTCAGAAATAAAGATGCAGATGGGGTGGAGGCCCCGAGTATTGACCCTTTAGTGATTTCAGCCATGATTATCTCCGCATGGTATGGAAGGTCCTTGTTGAATGCGGGAGTTCCTTAATATTCCATTCAAGAGAGCCTACAACCAAATGATGTTGGAGGCGAAAGACTTGAAGTTATGTAAGGCTAGAATACACGGCTTTAATAATTCTATGAATGAAGTGGTAGGGATGATTGAACTACCTGTTGAGTTGGGTTAGGGAGACCTTAAGAGAGTGCAGATCCTCCCATTTCTTGTGTTGGACATTAGCTCTCCATACAGCACCTTCTTGGACTGACTGACGTTTACTGATTCATAGCATGTATAGCTCTTTAGTGCTTGTTGTTGAAGTTTTTGACTGAGAATGGCGTTGGAGTTGTACGAGGAGACCAAGTAATAGGATGGTAATGCTACTTAGCTGAATAGAAGGAAACCTGTAGCAAGGAGAAAGGAAAGGCCGTGGATAATTCCCTTTACATCAAGGATGCTGATACATATCATGTAAAGGGAAAATCCTAACCCAAATAATACAACCGCCAATTCAAAGACATTGATCCATGAAATGACAAGGATCCAAGATACAAAACAATGAACTCTAGTAAGATAATGGTGATGATCTCGATTGAGAACAATGACCCTTATAAGGTCTTGAAAATCGGATCCTATCTTGGACCCCTTTGGATGAGGGAACTAACAAATTTTTTAAGTACAAACCTTGATGTGTTTGCATGGAACCATGCTGACATGTATGGGATATTGCAGGCCATAATGAGCCATTCACACAATATTGATCTGAGGTATGTACCAGTGAAGCAACAGAGGCGTATGCTCGGTCCCGAGAGGTCGGTAATGTTAAAGGAAGAAGTAGAGAAGCTTAAAAGCGATGGGTTTATCTAAGATTCGCCATATCTCGATTGGGTATCAAATCTGGTGCTCGTGAAATAGTCTAACATAAAGTGGTGGACATGCATTCTTATATTCGAACAAGGTCTGTCCCAAAGACAGTATCTTACTTTCCAGAATTGACCAGCTTGTAGACTCAATAGCTGAACATGAGCTTCTCTCCTCTATGGATGTGTACTCGTGTACAGTCATATTCCAACGCATGTGCTTGATCAGGAGCATACTAGCTTTATAATAGACCTTGGGTTGTATTTCTATGTAGTCATTCTATTTGGAATGAAGAATGCTGGAGCGACATATCAGTGGTTGGTCAACCGCATGTTCCATAGTCAAATCGGGAGGTCAATGGAAGTTAATGTAGATGACATGCTCGTAGATTCGCAATAGTCGACCAACCATGTTGATAAGCTAGCGGAAAGGCTTAGTATTCTTCGCCAATTTAAGATGAAACTCAACACTTTTAAATGCTCTTTTGGCGTTGCATTAAGGAAATTTTTGGGTTTCATCGTCAACTCTCACGGGATCGAAGTCAACCTCGAGTAGATAGAGGCCATATGAAATATCTAGGAACCCCGAAAGATTAGAGATGTGCAAAGCATGAATGGGAAGGTGGCGAATGAGAAGATTTATATCCAAGGCCACTGACAAGTGCATTGCTTTCTTTGACTTGATAAAGTGAGGAAAGTGCAACTTTGCCTGTACTTCAGATTGTGTCGCAGCATTTCAGAATTTGTAGAATCATCTGGAGAGGACCCCTATATTGTCTAAGCCGATCAATCACAAAGACTTATTCATATATATATATATATAGTGGTATCCTTGCATGCCATTAGCTCATCGCTTATTCGTAAAGAAAATCGGGTTCAGCGACCAGTGTACAACGTAAGAAAGAGATTGACAGGGGAAGGCCGTAATTACCCAAAGACTGAAAAACTCTCTTATAGCCTCATAATAGCCTCGAGGAAGCTACATCACTACTTTCAAGCTCATCCCATCAGAGTATACACTTTCCAATCGCTACGATAAGTCCTTTAGTGACATGAGGCATTTGGAAGGTTGCTCAAGTTGAATATTGAACTAAGTCAGCTCGATATTGCATTCATTCCTCGTAGGGCGTTTTTGAGGTAGGCACCGACGGACTTCATTGTGGAATTCACAACTGCGGACGACAACATCAAAGAAGATGATCTATCAACTTCCATATGGAATCTACTCGTGGACGGATCCTGAAACGATTGATGTTATAGTGCAGGAGTTGTTTTATTAACTCCTGAGGAGTGATCATTCTGTTATGCATTGAATTTGGATTTCCCAAAGATTAATAATGAAACTGATTATGAAGCCTTGATTGTCAGGCTTAAACTCACAAAGGAATTTGGGGTAACAACAACAAAAATTTCTGCGACTCCCAGGTCATCAAATTTCAGGTCAGGAGGAAATTTCAAACCAAGAGGGAATGAGTTGTCGCCTATCTTGATTGGGTTGATGAGTTGTTGGTCGGTTTTAAGTATTATTGCATATCATACATCCCATGATAGCAAAATGAGAAAGATAACTCCTTAGCAAAGCTAGATATCTTTGAAAGTCTGGTTAGATGGAGTTGGTCCCAATAGAGACATTCGTCGCCCCAAAATATATCAAATGGAGGTCGATTGGGCATTGGATGTTGAACCCAAGAGAGAATCATGGATGATTCCCATTAAGAACTTCCTCCTGCATGGAACCCTTCCCGAGCAGAAAAATGAGAAACGTGATCTCCTATGTCAAGCATCAAGATATATCATCCAGAGAGACAGATTATCGGAAGGGTTTCTCCATCCCCTTGCTCAGGTGTGTAGCTCACGAAAAGCGTGTATTACAAGAGGTGCACAAAAGCGAATGCGGCGATCATACAGGGGGAAAAAGTTTGGCCAAGAAGATACTCCGGTACGGCTACTTCTGGCCCACCATCAACCGAGAGGCGACTGATTATTCACGGCACTGCGACAAATGCTAGAGATTTACTCAGATTTCGAGAGCTCCGCCTACCCAACTCGTCCAATTGCTTATTCCTTGTATGTTCATAGTATGGATAGTAAACATCATCGGTAGTCTTTCATTTTCTAAGGGTAGAGCCAAGTACGCGATCTTGGCAGTCGATTATTTCACGAAGTGGACTAATGTTGAACAATTGACTATGGTCTCGACAAAGCGGGTGATCATCTTCATCGTCAGAAACATCATATATCAATTTGGACTCCTTGGAACCATCATAACTGATAATGGGACCCCATTCGATTGCCCACATCATCACATTGAGAAGAGATATATAGTAATAACTCACCCATAATCTAATGGCTAAGTTGAAGCTGTTAACAATATAATAAAGTCCATCTTGAAGAAGCAACTAAAAAAGGATAAAGGCAATTGGTTCGATGAGCTTCCGTTATCCCTCTGGCCATATTAGACGACCTATAAGTCAACGATAGACCACACTCGGTTACGTTGCCCTATGACTCTAAATTTGTCATTCCAGTAGAGCTCGAAGTCCCTTGTCATCGAAATTCTTACTATGATCCTTTTACTAACAAGGAACTTCTCCTGGAATCCTTCGATATGTTTGAGGAAAAAAGAGAGGAAGACGACTTGCAAGCTGCAGCATATCGACAACTAGTCGCCTAATACTACAGCACGAAGGTTCAGACTAGAACCTTTGAACCTGGTGACTTCATCCTGCATGGCCCTGTCCACCTGGGCCCAAAGAGGGAAGGACCTTACGTCATCCAACCAAAACTTGATAATGGAGCTTTTAGGTTAGGATACATTAATGGAAAACGACTCCCAAAATCATGGAATGTTAAGAATCGGCATCACTATTTTACTTGAGCTTTTATTTCTATAATTTTGTAAATATCACATTATTTCTAAGCTATGTAATAAGATATGACTCGCCAACTGCCATTTGTTATAAATAATATCTCCTTCCATGCTCTATGATTGTGTATAATTATATGGATGAGTGATGTGATTTGACTAACCTATACCAACACTCGAATGAAGGTAGCGACTAGTTCCATAACGACGTTCATTTGGTCGCGTTTCGACGAGCTTACTCACTTCTGTGACTAGTCGAATAAGACTTAACAAATTTCGAGAATGACTTAGATGCTCGATGAGGCGATCCTCACTTTAAAGACTAAAGTATGGAAACGATGCCTAAGCGAATGTGAAACGACCGTTTACACTTCCAACCATAACTCTCATGACTTAAGAGAAAGTATGAAACAATTGAGTTAGCGTGAACAACACATGATTTACGAACGCTTAACCCATAACGCTAACCTTATTAACGACAAGAGATTATAAATCTCAAGAACCGGACATCCAATGCTGAAACTTAGCCTTCCTAGACTGGGGGCATAAGTGCGGACCTGAAAATTACTTCGAATACGCCGCTATAGCTGAGCTGAAAAAGGCAGGATGTCGACCTGCGCTACGGATATGTAGTTAAAGTCCCACAATATCCCCGGTATAGCTTGTAGTGCTCTTTAACTGCTACGCTATTTCAAGCTAGCGCTGACGGACATTAGATCCGCTTATAGATAACTCTCGCACTTATAGATTGGGGCATAACCCTTCCTTTTCTCCTCATATTTAGCTATATATGATTTTTATAACAAAGATCTACTATTATATTTATTATTATTAATTGTATGTTATTTTTTGTAGTAATTAATCTTCTACCCTTGTATTATTACATATATATTTTCTAAATTATTGTTTTTTTACCCATGATCTGGATTTCAAAAGATGTTGAATTTTAAATTTTTTTATTTAATCAAAATCTATAAATTTTTACAAATTTGTTTATATTCTTCATTTTTTTCTTTTTAAAATACAATGTTTGATTTGATAAGGAATACACATAAATAAAAAGGAGGAGATGCGTAAAGTATGTATTTTTATCCGTAATTTACACTGTCTATTCCATATAAAAAGAATGTGTTACTTGAGATTTTGAGTGGATTTAATATCTATCACTTTAATGGATTCATGAAAATAATACGAAAATACGAAGAAAAAAACATCCTAAGAAATGTTTTTATAGCAAGTTAAATATGGATTGTATTCTACTAGTTATATGTGACTATAATGCATGATTTTAAAGAAATTAAAACTATATATATAATAGTTATGTAATAAATAAAAATAAAATTTAAATAAGTAAATGGAAAAAAGAATAAATTTAAATAAGTAAATGGAACAATATTTAATTAATTAAAAATGAATGTTTGAACTAAATTAGATAAGTTAATTCAAAATGATACGCGCATAATACACTTTTAAGTAATATACTAATAATCTAAATCAATAAGATAATCATTAGGCATTAGTTGTTTGGTTATTACTGTTAACTGGTAGGTTCTAAATGACTATGAGGTAAGAAAATATTGGAGCCATAATTAGTGGATAATTATAAATTTTGAATTTAAAGGTTGTAATGTATTAAATGAAATAAATGTTGTAATTCAAATAAAAAGGGAATAAATAAATAAATAAGATTTAATTTGAAAGTTTGAATAAATACAGATAAATGGATTAACGGGAATAATCTAAAAATTATATAACTACAAAGATTACTAATTGTAAAGTTATTAATTTAACCTAAATGTTTTAATGAATATCTATTAGGTTTAATGTGGACAAATTGACATTTATGGTGAAAAATTAATGGGGTTTGTAGGTATTTAATAATTGATTAAGTCCAATACAAAGATATAATAGTAATAAACGAACTTAGCACAATTAATTGGACTTAGCAGTAGAGTTAACGGACAAAAGTCCGCCTTTCACTTTGAGGCTACTAGTAATTGGGTGCACTTGCTACTTGTTGCTGCCAAAATTCCACATCGGAAACAAGCCAGAGTGAAGGGGCACTGTGTAAAAGCCAACAACCAAAAGCACAAATTGGAAACCAAAAACAGAAGCCAACAACCTAAAGTAGATTATGGGAACCGAAAGCAGAAGTTGATGACCGAAAGCAGGAACATTATCAACATCAATACACACCAACAAAAGGCCAAATACATGGTGTCGGCAATAAACCATAAATAAATAAAACATGCTATCGACGCCAATGGGAACAACTTGGTGTCGAGAAGGGATAACTAATTTGGTCCCGATACCAAAGAAAAGGAAACAAAGAACTACCGGTGTCGGTTAATTCACTATCGATACTATGGATAGAATAAAATTTATTTTCGGAATACAATACCAAGAATAAGCAAAGGCAAGGAAAGGAATTATCAAAAAAAATAGAAGCTCCAATGTAGGTGCTATCGCTACCAATATGCTTGATAGTGATACCGAAAGTAACAAAAGCAAACAATGAAATATTACTGAAAGCATATATTCTGATACCGAATCCCAGAACGGGAAAATAGAAGCACAAAACTAGGCAGGAAGGAGTCTCAAAACCATGTTGCTGCAAAGCCGACACCAAAGATGAAGGTATGGAAACAACAATCGAAGAAGAAGCAATTAAGAATGGTCCTAGTATCGCTATCGAAAGCAATTAGCTTAGTTTCAACTCCGAAAGCATGTGTCCGACACCAGGAAACAATGCCAAAGTAAAGATAAACACTAAGAAGTCATAAAAGCAAGGCAAAGTTCATAATCACTATCGAAATAGAGAGTTACCATTAGAACTGGAAGTAGGTAAGGAAAGCTTTCAATACCAATTTACTTGGTATCGGCAAAGCAAAGGAGTTCTACCAGAAAGCGGCACCAAAAGTCAAAAAGACTACCAACCGATAGCCGACACCAAAAGCTGCTCGAGCAAGTCAACACCGATAGCAAGCCTAAAATAGGCCTTCTGCCGACTCCTGCCGGAGCGAGCCAGATATGCCTATAAATAAGACCTTAGGGGTCACATTTTGGGCATCTTTTGCTCATTCTACAGTCTTGTACTCCTTTCTGAGAGAGCAAACCCTAATTTCAAAATTGAATTGGGGATTTCCACAACTATTGTAATACATTCAAAAAAGAATATACAAAAAGATAAAGAATTAATCATTTTCTTGATTCAATAATCGTGTTGTGTCTATGATCGAACAGGGAGTTTTCATTACCCTCTTTTTGTGGAGGAATAAGGCGTGGAAGTATTCAAATTGGAGAACCGTCGAGTAAACTTGATGAGTGCTTCCCTACGATTTAACATTCTTAATAGCTTATTATAACCTTAATGACAATATTACCTACACAACCAAGGCCTACTTGTAGGCCGGATCGATGTGGAAGTATTATTTAGTCAATAAAGTTTATAGTATGTTATGAACCAAACTATTGTGATACACTAACTTGTTTCTTCTTAACACGATGTTTATCATTTTATCTTTAACCTAAGGGAAATTGTTATAATGAGGTTCTCAAACTTCTACCAACATAAAATGCCCTTTCCCAAGGTAATTGTTGGCCTTTAAGTCTCATAAGTGTGATACTCACCTCTTGAAGGAAGAGTATCTAATCTTTGGACTTATGGCCTTGATATTTAGGAAGGCAAAATAAGTTGAGCTTGTTGAGGCTGGATTATCTTCAAGTTTCCTTTTGGAAGATCACCCACTAAATTTCATCACATTTACATTGTAAAGCTTTAGACTGGATGTTGATGATTTTTATCGTTAATATTTTGGCGCTAGAAGGAGGGACTGAACCTCCGTCTTTCTTTATTTAATTACAATCTAATTTGGTGAACTAATCGCTTGATGGCAAGAAAAGATGAAATTGAAAAGATTGGAATATTTAAAGAAAGGATCAGTTCTAGAAGCCATCCTTTAGGAAAACATAACTCCAACATTCGACGTAAATGCTGTTGAAGTAGGTGAAACCTCTAATCCAGTACAACCTCCAAACTCAAATGTTGCAGAGGAAAATGCCATCAAGTTAAAGGATCTGGAGGAACGGATCCTTGAAATGCAAACTCGTTTGGATGCTGCTCAGACACTAAAGTCTTCTAGAATCGACAAGCCAGGTCGGGAGAAGAAATTGAATCTCCAAGAAGAAATTCTCCAAACAAACAGTCTGAGGGAAAGGAGTAGGTCAAAGCCACTTCCTCCAAAAAGAAGAAATTTTATGCATCAAAAATTGACCATCATGGAAATCAACACAATAGGGAACAGTCCGGAAGCTCTACTACCAAAGTATACGATCCAAGGAGGTCAGACTATGACAATACAGAAGTCTTCCTCAAGGACATGACTAAGAAAGCTGTTAAATATTTGCTTGGGAGTGAAGGGAAGAGAACCTTGGATGAAGGTATTAATGATAACGAAAGGGTGGCTCCCTTTACCGATGAGATTATGAACACTATAATACCAGCTCGTGTGAAGATCCCAACCATGAAGTACCTTGGAACCACTGACCCGAATGACCATCTAATGGCTTTTGACAGCCAAATGGACCTTTATTATGCTTTAAGAGCCGTCTGATATCGTCTCTTCCCAGTGACACTCCAAAAGGCAGCTACTAAGTGGTATCGTCAATACCGGGACAATACCATCTACTCGTGGAAGGAATTCTTTTATGAATTCTTTGCACATTTCTGTATCTGCAAGCACCCAACAGTAGACTATATCATTATCGCCAACATAAAGCAGAGACAAGGGGAGTCCTTGGGATATTACTTGTAAAGGTTCAATGTGGAAGCTTCAAAGGCCAAAGACATGACTTATCGAGATAAGCTTGTCATCATCCACTCAGGGATTATCGGGAACACTCCTTTCTAGAAGGAGTTATACATCCATAAGTGCAAACACCTGCAAAGATTTCCACTTTCAAGCGGACAAGTTTATTCACATAGATGAGTTGTGCTACGCAAAGAAGAAGTTTATTCCCCGTGGCAAAGGGGTAAAACCAGGCTTCAACCGAAGACCTCAAGGTGGATGGTTTGGGTTTGATGGAAACCCGAAGAAAACAAGATGGGTAGAATCTAACTCTAACTCGGTAGCCTTGAGTAGGCGTATTTCCTTAATATATATTGTAGCTAGAGAAAAAGTCAACAACTTCCCAGTATCTTTTAAAGCCAAGAACTGCATAGAACCATACGGTGGGGGGAAGTATTGTGAGTACCACAAAACGAACGGACAAAAGACCGACGAATGCAAGGTATTGGAAGGCATAATTAGGAAGCTCATCCATGAATGGCACTTGAAAGAATTCGCTTTGGACAAACAACCGTCAACCTAGCGTACCATGGGACACCAAAAGGTTTCAGCCAACTTAGTAGAACCTGTAAAGGAGGGCCAACTAGATCTAGGTTGTCAAATAAATCGAATTAATGCTATTAATGGTGGGCCATACACTATTGGGAATAGTCAGGCAACTCAGAACCGTTATCTAAAGTAATCCCACGAGGGAATATTTTTTATGCAAGAGGAACCATCATTAAAGAACACTCGCTAAAACATCAAGATGCATACCCTTGTGGTTTCCCTGAATGAGATGCAAAAATGAGTTTGTCATCCCTACAATGACCTGCTCATGATAACTGCTCAGATTAGACTTTCTTTAGTTGCCAAAATTCTTGTTGACACCAGAAGCGCAGTGAATGTGATCTTTAAACATGCTTTCGACCAAATGGGGATCTCTGGGCATAAGCTAGAACCAAACAATGATCCTATCTTTCATTTCAACAATAAAGGATCAACTCCGATAGGGAAAATCAAGCTTCTGGTCTAAGTTGGGTTATTTCCTCTATGTAGGACCTTTGAGACTCTCTTTATCGTCATTGACCAACCTTCCTATAAAAATGCTTTGACGACATGCCCTAGATGAAATGGGTGTTTTGTCTCGTCCAAATATCTAATGATGAAATTCCTAACCAAGCAAGGCTGGGGCATGATCAAAGGGGAACAGTTCAGCTCTCGCGATTTATATTTTTCAACAGTTGACCAATACACAAGGGAGTATTCTGCTTATTTCGATTCTTCTACAGTTTTCCAACCTTTGGATGATGGATTTTTACATCTGACATTCGAAGCTAAAATAAGAATCAACAAAACTAAGAAATGTATGAATGGTAGGTACACTTCTTTGGGAAGAAAAAAGAAGAGAGTCAAAGAGATAAACTTAGCAGAGGAGGAAGAAGAAATTGTGAAAGAACTGAATTTCTAAGGGGAAACAGAAAGAATCAAACCAATAGAAGATTTGGAGGAAATAAGTATTGATTCAATCGATAGAGCTAAAACCATCAAGGTAGGGAAGAGGTTGGAGGAACCATTAAGAGGTGACTTAATTCAATTCTTACAACAGAATAAAGATGTTTTTGCTTGGACCCACTCAGACATGATAGGAATTAACTCTTTGGTCATGAGCCATACACTGAACATCAATCCGTTAATAACCCCTATCCGACAAAAGAAAAGGCAATACAATAGAGATAAATCAAAAGCCTTGAAAGAAGAGGTCAAAAAGTTGCTTATAAATAAGTTTATTCGGGAAGTCTTTTTCCCCAAGTGGCTGGCTAATCCAGTATTAATGAAGAAGTATAATGGGAAATGGAGGACTTGTGTAGACTATACATACCTGAACAAAGCTTGCCCAAAGGATTGATATCCTCTTCCTCGGATAGATCAGTTGGTTGATGCGACTAGTGGGCATAAGTTACTATCCCTTATGGATGCCTACTCGGGGTACAACCATATCCCAATGCATACACCCGATGCACACCAACTTCATTACCGATTGGGGAACCTTTTGTTATAAGGTGATTCCCTTTGGATTGAAAAACACTAGTGCAACACATCAAAGGTTGGTTAACATAATGTTCCAGGATCAAATAGGACGGAGTATGGAAGTATATGTAGATGACATGATAATGAAATCTACGAAGGTAGAAAGTCATTTGAAGGATTTGGAAGAGATGTTCAATATCCTGAGAGAATATCATATGAAGCTAAATCCACAAAAGTGTTCTTTCAGAGTTCAATATGGAAAGTTCCTAGGATATGTTGTCAGCGAACAGGGAATTGAGGCTAGCCCCAACCAAATTAAAGCCATAAAGGATATGGAAGAACCTAAGACAAGCAAAGAGGTTATGAGCTTAAATGGAAAAGTAGTTGCATTGAGTAGCTTCATCTCCAAGGAAACTGATAAGTGTGTGTTCATTTCTTTGAAGTAATAAAGAAAAAGAAGAACTTTGAATGGAATGAGGAGTGCAGAAAGGCTTTTCATGAGTTAGAGGATTATATGGGATGCCTCCAGTTTTATCAAGTCCCGAAAGATGGGAGGATCTATACCTTTACATGGATGTCTCAGAGTAAGCAATCAGCTCAGTTCCCATTAAAGAAGACAATGGAACATAGTTCCCAATTTACTATGCTAGCATAAGGCAAACATATGCGGAAACCCAATACCCTATGGTGGAAAAATTAGCTTATTGTCTAATGCTTACATCATGAAAGCTTAGGTGTTACTTTTTGGCACATCTCATTAAAGTTTTGACCAGCTTCCCACTCAAGCAAGTTTTCAGTAAGCTAGAAACCTCAGGGAGGTTAGTAAAATGGAGAATTGAGCTTAGCCAATACGAAATAGAATTCCAACCTCGATCAACTATTAAAGGCCAAGCTCTAGCGAATTTTGTGAATGAATGTACAAGCTTCATTACAGAGAAATCCACAAAGGAAAATGATCTAAAGGCAAAATGGCAACTACTTGTAGATGGAGCCTCAAATGAACAAGGAGAAGGGGGAAGGATATGTAATAATCACCCCTAATGGGAATCATTTACAACGCGCAATGAAGTTAGGTTTTATCGAAACCAATAATGTAGCAGAATATGAATCGATGATAGCAGGACCAAGTTTAGCACTACAATTGAAGATACCACGGATTTAAATCTTAGCAACTCACAACTAATGGTAAATAAAATTAAGAAAACCTACTAAACCAAGGATGCTTGGTTAGCTCTATATGTAAAGAGAATACTGAAGATGCTCACTCAATTCGAGGATTTTTCTATACATCAGATCTCAAGAGGGGAAAACTCCCATCGCGGTTCTTTAGCGAAGTTGGCCAGCTCAAGAGGAGCGCCTAAAACTCGAATAATTACCCTAATATATTAGGAGAAACCTAGTATTAAGCAAGAGGTAACCGAAATAGGAAAGGAATTGCTTCTTAACTATATCCCAAGCTTTACTGGAAGAAAAAGAAGAGCAAAAAGATGTCGTTCGCAATGAGGAACCCATACCTATTAAAATAATTTTCCATTATGAGAATACTTGGATGGAGCCCATCACAAATTATCTATTAAATGAAATTTTACCTATTGATAAGCAAGATGCCAGGAGGGTTAAACATCAAGCCCCTACCTTCGTAATTATAGATAAGGTGCTTTACAAAAAGGGACATTCACTTTCCTATTTAAGATGCATAAGCCTTAAGGATAGGCTCGGTTTTTTAAAAGAATCGCATGAGGATCTATGTGGAGATCATTCAAACGGAATTAAGCTAGCCAAGAAAGTTATGCAACAAGGCTTTTACTGGCCACAAATGGTTAACCAAGCAATTGAGTATGTCAGGAAATGTGAAAAATGCCAAAGGTATTCAAAGGTACCCCAATTACCTCCAGATGATTCGGTTACTGTCTCAAGCCCAAGGCCTTTCAATGTATGGGAAATAGACTTAATTAGAACCCTGCCAATCTCCAAAGAAGGAGCTAGGTATGCGGTAGTAGCTACCAATTACTTTACTAAATGGGTTGAAGCAGAGCCACTTCCAACCGTAACATCCAAGGAAGTGCTGAGATTAGTAATAAAAAACATAATCACACACTTTGGAATCACTAATAAGATCATATCTAATAATGGAACACAGTTCAAAAGCGAGGAATTCATATGGTTTTATTATAAAAATGGAATCATCAAAAGTTTCTCTTCCATAGCACACCCAAGGGTAAATGGTGTCATAGAAGCTGCCAATAAAACTATAAAGATGATCTTAAAGGAACGACTAAACCAAGCTAAAGGAAATTGGTCAGACGAATTTCCCTTAGTACTTTGGGCCTATATTACCTCGGACAAAACGACAACAAGACATGCTCCATACTCACTTACCTACCGATGTGAAGTTATGCTCCATGTCGAAGGTGAGATCCCTTCACACAGAAGGATAGCTTAAGCATTTTATCCCACGTAGGAATTGAAAAAGAGATCCTTAGACTTTATTCAAGAGTTGAGAGCAAAGCGATCACTAGAACAGCTGAATATCAAAGAAGAATTACCAAATACTACAAGTCAAGAGTAATAACGAGAACCTTCCGAAAGGAGATTTGGTATTACGAAAGGTAATGGCCAATACTAAAAAAATCAGCGGTTGGTCCTCTTGGCCCAAACTGGGAGGGACCCTTAATCATACATCAAGAACTCACACTCGAAGCATACCGACTCTGCAAGCCAAATGGCGATCTCATTTTTAGGACATGGAATGCGGAACATTTGAGACCATAATTTCCAACTATCAGTCAATAAGAGGTCTCCTTGAAAATTTCTACATGAATAAGGGTATGGAAACCCACTCAAAATTTGGAACCACCCAAAATAGGTAAAGAAACCTACAATGGTCAAAAAACCTTGTCACCGCCAAGATGGCCAGGGAAAGGTATCTCCCGGAGGGAGGTGGGGTGTAAACCTTTAACATCGTCCAAATAAGAAAGACCGGGTTAAAGCATCAAAAGCCTAAAACCCTCCGATCCATGCCAGAAATGGTCGGGATGGAGCATCTAGTAAGCACGCCTTGCCTCTTCTTGCCGAAGAGTACGCTATGCCTCTGCTTGAACTAAGTACATCCTACCTTTGTTTGCAGAAGAGCATGTCCTACCTCTGCTTACGTTCCTCATTTCCCGTAGAAGGGTACGCTATGCCTCTGATCGTAGAAGAGTACACTATCACTTTGCTTTAACTAAACACATCCTGCCTCAGCTCATAGAAGAGCACACTCTACCTCTTCTTATATCTTTTCCTGCAGAAGTGAACAATCAAAGCATAAACATCCTCTACTTTGACAATCTAAAGCCCGGAGAGTGGCTAAAAAAGCACGTTCATCCTCTGCTTTGACAACCTAAAGCCTGGAGAGTAGCTAACAAAGCACGTTCAGCCTCTACTTTGGTAAACAAGAGCCCAAAGAGTAGCCTAGTAAGAACGTGTACCCTCTGTTTACATCCAATCCCGAGAGAAAAGAAAAAAGGCTCTGAAGGATCATTCTGAGCGTGCAGTCGCCTCTGCTTATATCCATTCCCAAGAGAAGGGAACAAAAGCTCTAGAGGAGCATTTTGAGCATGTAGTTGCCTCTGCTTACAAAGTATTCCGCGGGAAGGAAACAACGCACGGACAACTTTTGCTTTAAAGAGTAAGCCTAATAATGGCGCAGATACCAAAATCTAGGTTGGTTGGGGGCTTCTATTACTATGAAGTGGATTTCTGGCTTTTTATCGTTAATGCTAGAATATAGGTCAGTTCGGGACTTTTACTATTACCGAAAGTGGAATTCTGGCCTTTTTATTATTAATACCCAAATCTGGGTCGGCTCAGGACTTCTATTATTACCGAAAGTAGATTTCTGGCCTTTTATCATTAATACCCGAATCTGGGTCGGTTTGGGACTTCTATTATTACCAAAAGTGGATGTTTAGTCTTTTATCATTAATACCAAAATCTGGGTCAGTTCGGGACTTCTATTATTACTAAAAGAGGTTTTTGGTCTTCTATCGTTAATACCCGAATCTGGGTTGGTGTGGGAGTTCTATCATTACTAAAAGCGGTTCGAGTCTTTCTACCAAGAAGAAAGATTTTTCACCTTCTAATAGAAGTCCCAAATTTGGATTCCGAGCCTTTCCGCATATTGTTATTAAATATGGATTTCTAGCTACTGATTTGGTTTAATTCAAGACGAAGGATTACCGTTTTATTTCTAACAAAGTACCAATTATACGTAATTATGAAACCTCACTGCAAATTTAGCATGTTATGGGACTTAGGCCTAAATAATGTTCAAAGTAGTGTAAGTGCACACTCATATTTTATTCAAAATGAAAGACAGACATAAGGTACTAGTTGAAATTTACATAGGCTTAGAGAAAGCATAGACAAAATTCCAAACAAAGACATTTAAGTGGGAATAAGAGACCTGACTTGAAAAGTCAAGAACACCCCTTCACTAAGGGGCAAATGTTACAACCAAAATTCCACACCGGAAACAAGCCAGAGTGAAAGGGCACTTTGTAAAAATTCAACAACCGAAAGCACAAGCTGGAAACCAAAAGCAGAAGCTGGAAACCGCAAGCCGAAGCCAATGACCAAAAGTAGGAACATTATCGGCATTAACAAGCACCAACAAAAGGCCAAATACATGGTGTTGACACTAAATCATAAATGAAGAAAACATGTTATCGACACCAACATGTTGGGAACACTTAGCTTAGTGTCAATACACAAAGATGGGATAGCTAACTTGGTCCCGATACCAAGGAAAAGGAAACAATGAACTACCGATGTCGGTTAATTCACTATCGATACTATTGATAGAATAAAATCTATTATCGGAATACAATACCAAGAATAAGCAAAGGAATTATAACCAAAATAAAAGCTCCGATGAAGGTGCTATCGTTACCAACAGACTTGGTAGTGACACCGAAAGTAGTCAACCTAAAAGCAAACAATGAAAAATTGCCAAAAGCATATGTTCCGATACTGAAACCCAGAACCGGAAAATGGAAGCACAAAACAAGGCAGGAAGGAGTCTCAAAACCATGGTGTCGCAAAGCCGACACCAAAGATGCAGGTATGGAAACAAAAATCGAAGAAAGAGCAATTCAGAATGGTCCTAGTATCACTACCAAAAGCAATCAAATTAGTTTCAACTTCGAAAGCATGTACTCCGACACCATAAAATGATGACAAAGTAAAGATAAGCACTAATTAAGAAGTCACAAAAGAAAGGCAAAATTCATAAATTGCTATCGTAATAAAGAGTTACTACCATAGCTAAAAGTAGCTAAGGAAAGATTTGAATACCAATTTACTTGGTATCGACAAAGATAAGGAGTTCTACAAGAAAACGGCACCGAAATCCAAAAAAGACCGACATCCAATAGCCAACACTGAAAGCTACTCGAGCAAGTCAACACCGATAGCGAAAGCCGGAAATGGGGCTTTTGTTGATCGTTGCCGAAAGGGGGCCCAATATGACTATAAATAAGACCCTAGGGGTCATATTTTGGGCATCTTTTTCTCATTCTACGGTCTTATACTCCTTTCGATGAGAGTAAACCCTAATTTCAAAATCGAATCGGGGATTTCCACAACTATTGTAATACATTCAAAATGAATATATAAAAAGGGAAAATCGAGACTTAATCTTTTTCTCGATTCAATAATCATGTTGTGTTTATATTGATCAAATAGGAAGTTTTCATTAACCTCTTTTTGTGGAGGAATTGGGCGCGGAAGTGTTAAAATTGGGGAAACCATTGAGTAAACTTGATGAGTGCTTCCCTACTATTCTCATGCATGTCCCAAATCTTCCACCGTAAATCTAGTGTAACATAACATGCTTAATGGATTATTATAACCTTAATAACAAAATTATCTACATAACTAAGGCCTACTTTTATGTTGGATCGATGTGGAAGTACCATTTAATTAATAAAGGTTACAGTACCTTATGAACCCAACTGTTGTGATGCACTAGCGTGTATCTTCTTAACACAATGTTTATCATTTTATCTTGAACCTAAGGGAAGTTTTTATAATGAGGTTCTCAACCTTCTACGAACATAAAATGCTCTTATCCTAAGGTAACTATTGTTCCTTAAGTCGTGATACTCACCTCTTGAAGGAAGAGTAACTAATCTTCGGACTTAAGGCCTTGACATTTAGGAAATGGCAAAACAAGTTGAGTTTGTTGAGGCTGAATTATCTTTCAAGTTTCCTTTAGGAAGATCGTCCACTAAATACATTTACATTGTAAAGCTTTAAACTAGGTGTTGAAGATTTTTATCGTTAACACTACTAATTTAGGATATCACTAACCAATAACCTATAACTACGTGAGAGTAAGGATCTTCCTTTGATAAGGTATAAACAACCCATAGATAAATGAGATATGTCTCTTATAATATTTGCTTTAAGCATATAGGTATTAAGTGGTAGTCAGATCTATCTCACCACCAAAAAAAGAGACCTAGTAGATCTTGATGACTGAAATGGCTAAGTCAAAGGAAATTTTTCGTGATAAGTAACTTACGAGATGTCATAGTGCTATAGGTCATAATTGAAAATGGTTAGGTCAAAGGAGAATCTCTTATGATAAGTAACTTGTGGAATGTCACTATGTTACAGGTCATAGAGTGATGGAAGTGTATGCTTTGAAACTGAGGTATTAAGTAGTTAGATCCACTAGGAGGTATTATGTGACGACCACCCACAACCCCTGCACTAGACAAGAGGAATAATGTGCTGAAAGGTGTGCCAAGAAGCTATGGATGATCATCAAGGTATGATACACAAGCGGAACCTGTCATAAACTCACAGCGCAAGGGAAAAATTTAATAGAACATATACAACATGTATTATTAGTGAAGCAGAAAATACTAAACTTTCATGACAGCTAGAAAGTAATATCCATAGACTTGAATTGCAACAATAGTGTTTATACAAATTTGCCTCACTACAACACTCAGAGAAGAATAACAAACAACGGAGATCAAACTAAGATATAGTAGGAGAGATAATATGCCAGCCTCCTGCTCGCTTCCAAACTGGAACATCGTCCTCACTAAGCTATCACCTATCACATGCCACCTACTCTGGCCATCTAACAATCGGATGAACAACCCAAGGTAATAAGAGGGAAACATAAAACCTTAAGTCAGACAACAGTCTTATTGACCAATAAAACAACTAACGAACATCACTAATAAAGTATACGAGAATGGGTAAATAAACGAACTAATCTACCCACAACACCAGATGAGAACTCTTCTCCCATCTTCCCCACATTGGACAGTGATAGCCTTTATATCAAACATGTCAACCATTCACCCATGGAAACCAGAAAAAACATTTGTTCATGGCAATCAGAAGCAACCAACAATAGCAATCATAACATCTAGATTATATATCTCACGTAAACCATCCTAATCGAATTCAACATCCCTTAAGCACAAGCCCAGAGGCCAAAACCAATATCAGAGAATCGCCCAAGAAACATCTCCTTCGACATTGGATAATCTACGTGAGACGTTACAAACAAAGAAACCAATCATACATGACAAACTCCGGCTATCACTACCAATCCTACTTCGAAATTATCGTTAATCTTGTGACCGGCTAAACAATTAGCCATCAATTGTCAAGGGCCAATGGTAAACCCTGGTTCTATCTAAAAATCCACACTCCATACGACGAAACATGTCTAGGCCATACACGGCGCCCAGGGTTCTCGACCTTACGACGAAATCGTGTGACCCCTGCTTTGAGCCCGCTAGAATCTACGATAATGATAATTCCTCGGCCTTCGGTATTTCTAGTCGTCATCGACGGCGACTATCCCACCATTATCACCCAACTCAGAACACCTTTGAAATGTCACCACGCTCGTTATATTTCGACAAACAATGAACAAGTCACGTCACTTTGACATTCTCACTTGAATTCGGTTTGAAGTTCATCCGACCAGATTCTTTCATTCCGATCGGATCTTACATGTCGGATCTTACAGGTCGGATGGTCCATGTCAGATCTTACATCTCCGATCTTACAGGTCGGATCTTACAGATCTGACAGGGGATCTTACAAATCTTATCTTCCCTGTCAGATCTTACGTCTCGGATCGTCCATGTCGGATCATACATCTCGGATCTTACAGGTCAGATCTTTCATGTCGGATCTTACATCATGGACCATACATGTCAGATCTTACAGGTCGGATCGTCCATGTCAGATTTTTCATCTCGGATCTTATAGGTCAGATCTTCCCCGTCGGATCTTACATCTCAGATCTTACTAGTCGGATCTTACAGGTTGGATCTTCCATGTCGGATCTTACATCTCAGATCGTACATGTTGGATCTCACAGGTCAGATCTTACATCTCGGATCTTATATGTCGGATTTGCCAGGTCAGATCTTACATACCGATCCAATTCCTGGGCAGACCCAAATCATCTCCAAACTTGACCAAACAACAATTTCGAAGAAATCAACTCATCCAATTCAACCACAAACATGTTATGAAACTAACAACAAGTTGAAAATGACAAATTCATCAATGATTATGTAAAATTCATCAAAATCACGATAAATGAACATATAACTAAAATTATGGATCAAACTTGCATAAACATATGAAAATAGCATAGAAATTACCGGTTACAAGTTGCTAAACTAGATCCTATTGAAATTCATATGAAAATAGACTTACCGTGATGTAGATCTAAGGAAAATGACTTGAAAGTGAGGAAATTAAGATCATAAAACACATATACTTGATTGAATCCATGAGAGAGATGCATATCACTCACTAATTCTCCAGAATAACCCAAAAACGCTTAGATCTAAATCCGAACTGCTAAGGATTTGATCCAGACTCTCTGATTTGATGAACTCTCCCTTTGATTTAAGTAGATCTAGCTCCAGATGATGTAGATCTTCAAGTCCCCTAAGCTTTTGATGGTGGAAAAGTGAAGAGAATGGAGAAATGGAGGAGCTCCCACTCTTTCAAATGAGAGAACTGAGAAAGTAAACTATTCTCCATGCCTCCTACCCCCTATTTATAGCCTTCCATCATCCCACTAATGAGCCTCCCCAAATTAGCCCATTATGACTTATCAAGCCTGAACAAATAATGTTAAACTTCAAAACAACGTTTCCTCCCAAATTGATGTGCCAGATCATTAATGTGACCACTCTACGGAAAGGGAATCATCATTTCCTTTTCAATGGCATAGGTCTCAACACCTGATTCGATTCAAGTCAAAAGTTATTTCCTGTACAAGACTGGCAGGGGAAAATTGGTCATAAACAAAATTGGTAAAAATTACGGACATGTCTCACATCCTCATAAGCAACATATTAAAATATGAGAATGATCCAGCCCTTAGGTAATTAAATAAAAATATTTTACGATCTTCCGATACGTAAAATGCGGGTTGTTACATTCTCACCCCCTTAAAAATTTCGTCCCCGTAATTCCAACAAACACAGGCAACCACAACAATTCCACAAGCCTATCACTCATAAGCAGCCAATTCTATCATCCAGATTAGCGGCCGTCAGACAACGCATCCATAGTCCTATCCTAGTAAGTAGAATTCTATAAACAACCATAGAACAAGTTACAATGATGTAAGGCGATACGACACTAACGGGTCATGCCGACAAAGAGTTCTGCATGGGTCTCCATCATGCTCTCTTCTCTTTCGCACATACAATCATCGCCATCCTCACTCCATTGTACCTTGACTAGCTTAACCGTTTTCCTCCTAAGTTGTTTCATGTCATTCCCCACAACACGAAGCGGCTTACGAGGTCTCACAACTACGATCTCAACTTCTAGGTCTTCGTACCGCTCTATAGATACCACCACATTTGAATTATGCATGAAATTCCATAGAAATGACACATGGAACACATTTTGCACATTCAACATCTTCTCGGGTAACTCCAATCTATAAGTGAGCTTTCCGATTCACTTGACTATCGGAAATGGCCCAACGAACCTTGGAGCTAACTTTCCTTTATTTCCGAACCCAACCACATGCTTCAATGGAGAAATCTTCATGAAAACCATGTCGCCCACATTGAATTCAAATATTTTCAACGCTTGTCCGCATAACTTTTTTGACGATCTTGGGCTGCCTTCATTCATTGCCAAACGATCTCGATCCAATCCGAGGTTTCTCTTATCGTCTCTGGCCCATGTACTAACTTATCTCCAGTTTCTAACTAACATGCTGGAAAATTACACGGTCTTCCATACAACGCCTCGTATGGTGCCATCCCAATGCAAGACTGGTAGCTATAATTATATGCAAACTCAACTAGATGTAGATGGTCTTCCCACAATCCCCCAGAATCCAACGCACAAGCTCTTAGAAGATCTTCCAACACTCGGTTAACCCTCTTGGTTTGACCATTAGTTTGGGGATGATAAGCCGTACTCAAGCACAACTCGGCTCCCAAAGCTTCTTGCAAATTCTTCTAAAATCCGCTCTTTAACAATGGATCTCGGTCACTCACTATGCTCTTTGAGATACCATGGAATCGAATAATCCACTTCACATAAAGTTCAGCCAACTTCGATGTCATCCTAGTCAATTTGTCAAGAATAAATCTTGCACTTTTGGTCAAACGATCCACGATGACCCAAATCCCTTCGTTTCCGTCCCTGGTTCTAGGTAGCCCATCGATAAAGTCCATCGATACTTGCTCCCACTTCCACGTAGGAACTTCCAAAGGATGAAGCAAACCACTCGGCTTCTTCTGTTCAGCTTTCACCAACTGTCAATTCATGCATTTGGAAATGACCTTTCCAATATCTCGCTTCAACCCCTCCCAGTAGTATACTCGCTTCATGTCCAGATACGTCTTATTACTATCGGGATGAATCATCAACTTCGAGTGATGACATTCCCTCAGAACCTCATCTCTCAATTCACCGATATTAGGAACAACTAACCTCCCTTGCTTTGGAAGCCAACCTTCTCGATCGACTTTGAACTCTTTATTATCTGATTCCAGCTTTTAAATAAACTTGAAAAGCTTCACATCTTGCTTTTGGGTCTTACCAATTATTTCGATAAGAGTGGGTCTTATCGATAAGCTTGCCAACATTTCATGTTCCAACTCACACCTTGGCCTGAAATCAAACCTTGCCAAATACTTGAGCCTCTTCCATTCCAAAAACATCGCTCCCAAACTTGTGTGTCTTCGACTCAACGCATCTGCAACCGCATTACTTTTCCTATAGTATAGGATATACCAAAATCATATGATGCCAGAAACTCTAGCCACCTTTGCTATCGAATATTTAAATCCTTTTGGGAGAAAAGATACTTCGACGACTTGTGATCCGTGAACAACTCGAATCGAACTCCCAACAGGTAATGTCTCCACATCTTCATAGTAAACCCAATTGTCGCCAACTCCAAATCATGAGTGGGGTAATTCCTCTCATGCGATTTTAGCTATCAACTCGCGTAAGCCACAACCTTATCCTTTTGCATCAATACTGCTCCGAGTCCAGTACCACATGCATCGGTATACACAACCATCTCTTCATTCCCACTTGGAATGGTCAGAAAAAGAGCACTCATCAGTCTCTCCTTCAGGATTCCAAATGCTTGCTCACACTTTACATTCCATGTGAGCACTTGGTTCTGCTTTGTCAGCCCTGTCAATGGTGCAGCTATCTTGGAGAAATCCATGATAAACCGTCGGTAATACCCTGCCAACCCAAGGAAACTCCAAACATCCGTCGCATTCTTAGATCGATCCCAGTCCTGGATTTCTGCCACTTTAGCAGGGTCAACTGCTATACCATATTAATAATAAACATGGCTTAAGAACCTCACTTCGCTCTTCCAGAAGTGACACTTCGAAAACTTATCTCTTAGCTGATGCTTTCGCAAGATTTCCAACACAACTCGCAAGTGCATCTTGTGCTCTTCCTCGTTCTGGGAGTAAACCAAATATCATCCACGAACACAAGCACGAACTTGTTCAACGTATCTCTAAAAACTCTATTGATAAGATCCACAAAATTCGCTGGCACGTTAGTCAACCCGAATGGCATCACCAACCATTCGAAGAATCTGGATGGTGTCCTAAAAGCAGTCTTCGGCACACTATCCCTTGCTACGCTCAACTAGTGAAATCCCATTGTCAAATCCATCTGATAAAACACTTTGGCTTCGTGAAGCTGATCGAACAAGTCATCTATCTTCGACAATGGATACTTGTTCTTCTTGGTTACCTTATTCAGCTCACGATAGTCCAAACACAATCTTAACGAGCCATCTGCCTTGGTTGCAAACACTACTGATGCGCCCCACTCAAAAACACTTCTTTGAATGAATCCCTTTCCTAGAAGGTCACGAACTTGCACCTCCAACTATCGCAATTCCCTAGGTGCCATCCGCCTAAGAGGCATACAATTGGTCTAGCACCCTTGACCAAATCGATCCTAAACTCGATCTTATGATGCAGCGACAAACCTTTGACCTCGTCAAAGACATCCTCATACTCATTAGCGATCATCAAAGATGACAAGTCTTCCTTTGGAATCACAAGAGAATATAGATAGCTCACTAAGACACCATATTTGGGCTTACATGGAATTAAAACCTTTCTCCCTTCCACATCCCTGACCCTCACCTTTAGCTTCTCGCAATTCACTCTTATCGCATATCTCCTAAGCCAATCCATACCCAAGATAATTCCAAACCCAACAAAGAACAAAGCAATCACACACAAAAGAGAAACCATGACTCAACAACACTAGGCACGACATAACATGCACAAAGTGGACGAACACCCAACTGGATTAGTCACTATCAAAGGTCTATTACAAATCTCGGGTTCCAAACCCAAGCGACATACAGTCTCATTACAGATGAAAGAATGCAATGCTCCAATATCGAACAACACACGAACTGAACCATCATTAACTTAAAGAGTACCTTGCACGACGACACCCTTTCCCTTCTCCTTTGCAGTAGCAGCCCTCGAAGAAGATGGTATGGCTTCCAAAGCATAAGCTTTCACAACCTATTTTCCCTTAGCTGCTTCTGGATAATCTTTCTTCTCATGACCAGGCTTTCCACACTTGAAGAACTTCTTCTCAGCTTGGGATTCTTACCATCCTTGGAATAATGGCCCTTCTGCCAGCAATTAAAGCAAGTCACTTCTGCTTCTTCTGGCCATCCTTTCCTTTTTGCTGTTGCTTCTTCCTCTTATTATTATTACCACCTTGCTGTGGTTTTTGAACTTCCTCTGTTGCGGCGACAACATTTGCTTCCTTAGGTAACAAGCTCTCATGGTGAACAGCTTTTTCCACAATCTTCTTGTATGAATCGTCGAGATGATCCACCAATTGCCTTCCAATATAGGTACTCAGACCCATAACGAACTTCTCATTCTTCTGATAAGGTGTGTCAATGTATGAACGAGCATATCTAGATAAGGCCTCAAAATCAGAAACATAATCAAGCACAAAACGACCATTCTGTTTCAGCTCTACGAACTTCTTAAACAAAGCAGACTTCTGAGAAGTGGAGATAAACTTCATCTCGAATTTAACTTGGAACTACTCCCATTAAATCTCTTCCTCTGGAGTCTCAATGTAACAGAATTCCGCCACTCCATGGCCCTGCCTTGCAAATGCCTTGACGCAAGCTTCCTCTTAGTTGCATCCTCCAACTCCAAGTCTCAAAAATGGGAACGCAAGAATCCATCCACCTCTAAACCTCTTCAGCTGGCTTAGTTCTTTTGAATGGCTTTCCTCCTAGAGTTGTAAAGTCCTTGCATAGCTTCGTAAAATCCACTACTCTAGGAACTTGCACACCGACATCGACTGTGGCTACCACTGGAGCGAGTACCCTTCGCACGAATGCTTCCGCCATGGCTTCAAACATGGCTGGGTAATCTGGTATACCTCCATTTACCCCTCCAGGCATAACACCCTCCCTAGCAATATGTCTTGAAGTTCGTCGACTCATTCTAAATCTGCAAATTAGAATGATTAGCCACTTGAAAGAAAAGACGTTAAAGAAGTACAAACGCTACTATACTATATAGTATCATATAGTATACATCCAACTGAAATCTACAAATATGTCTCTCATACGTAATTACATCCTCGAACTTTGGCTAAAATCGATAACCAGAGCTCTGATACCAAATTTGACAACCACCCATAACCCCTGCACTAAACAGGAGGAATAATGAGCTGAATGGTGTGCCAAGCAGCTATGAACGATCATCAAGGTATGATATACAAGCGAAACATGTCGTAAACTCATAACACAAGGGAAAATATCGTAGAACATATACAACAGGTATTATTAATGAAGCAGGAAACACTAAACTTTCATGACAACTAGAAAGTAATATCCATAGACTTGAATTACAACAATAGTGTTTGTACAAATTTGCCTCACTACAACACTCAGAGAAGAATAACAAACAGCGGAGATCAAAATACTATATAGTAGGAAAGATAATACGCTAGCCTCCTACTCGCCTCCGAACTGGAACATCATCCTCATTAAGCTATCACATGTCACTTGCCACCTAGTCTGCCCATGAACTTCCCAATGTAATAAGAGGGAAACATAAAACCTTGAGTCAGGCAACAGTATTAGTGAGCGATAAAACAACTAACAAACATCATCAATAAAGTATATGAGAATGGGTAAATAAATGAACTAATCTACCCACAACAAAGAAGAACTCTACTCCCATCTTCCCTACATTTGAAGTGATAGCCTTTACATCAAACATTTCAACCATTCACCTATGGAAACCAGAACAACCATTTGTTCATGGCAATCAGAAGCAACCAACAATAGCAATCATAATCTCCAGATTATATATCTCACGTAAACCATCCTAATCGAATTCAACATCCCTTAAGTACAAGCCCCAGAGGCCTAACCCAATATCAGACAAGTACCCAAGAAACATCGCCTTCGACATTGGATAATCTACATGAGACGGTACAAACAAAGAAACCAATCATCCATGACAGATTCCGACTATCACTACCAATCCTAATTCGAAATTAACATTAATCTTGGGACCGGCTAAACAATTCGCTATCAATTGTCATGGGCCAATGGTAAACCCGGTTCATGCTAAAACTCCGTACGCCATACGACGAAACGGGTCTAGGCCATACACGACACCCCGGGTAATCGACCATACGACGAAATCGTGTAACCCGTGCTTTGAGCCCGCTAGAATCAACGATAAAAATAATTCCTTGGCCTTCGATATATCTAGTCTTCATCGACGGTGACTATCCTACCATTATCAACCAACTCAGAACACCTTTGCGTTGTCACCACACTCGTTGTACTTCGACAAATAACGAACAAGCCACATCACTTCGGCATTCTCACTTGAATTTGCTTCGAACTCCATCCGATCAGATCCTTCCATTTCGGTTAGATCTTACATATCGGATCTTACGTGTTGGATCTTACTAGTTGGATCTTACAGGTCGGATCATCCATGTCGGATCTTACATCTCGGATCTTACAGGTCGGATCTTACCTGTCGGATCTTATACCTCGGATGTTATGGGTCAGATCTTACATCTCGGACCGTCCATGTCGGATCATACATTTTGGATCGTACATTTCAGACCGTCCATGTCCGATCTTACATCTCGGATCTTACAGATTGGATCTTCCATGTCGGATCTTACATCTCGAATCGTATATGTCGGATCATACGGGTCATGTAACAACCCGTGTTTTTACAACGTGTAATAACCATAAATCAAGGCAGAATTAATTTTTAAAATAAGAATCAAGGGAAACGGGTTACGCCATTGCGTTCGTCTCGAAATTCTGCTTGGAAACGAGTCCAAATTTTCGAAAATCGGAGTCCGTATGACCAAGTTATGACCATTCGAAGTTTTCAGAAATTTTCAAATTCAAAACAGACTCAATTCGAATTCAAAATTCGAATTTCAAACCTCCAGATGGACTGAGTGGGAAAAATCCCGCCCAGGACCAGGTCGACCTGGGGGTCGACTATGTAGTCGACCTACCTAGGGCCAGGTCGACCATAATGTCGATTTGGGGGTCGACCTGGTGCCCGAGCACATTTCTGAAGCTAGATTCACTCTGATGTATGTGGCCTCATTTCTGTCCACATTCGTTGACTTGACCCTATAAATACAGCCCCTAACACTAGTCTCTCTACACAAATTTCATTCTGACCTTATCTGCTCTGATTCTGGTTGAAAAGTTTGAGAGAGGGACTGCTTCTACTACGCTGAGACTGTGTTAAAGGAATTGCTGATTAGGGGACTTCTATTAGGACTTGACTAAGCAACAAATGACTCTCTTTTTCTAATTCTCGAACCATGATCTGTAAGCCCCAGTTATTTTCAGATTTAAACTATAAATGTATTATGAATATGATGTAAATTGAAATTGGACCTGTGTATGATGACTGTTTACATTCATTCTCGTTCATCCTTGATCTTGACTCTTGAATATTACTATGACATCGATTTGGGGCCTATTCATGTTGTAAATCAAAAAGAGAAACCCCTCTTATTATCATGTTGAATCTGTTATTAGCCACATGTTTATGACTATCACCTTTTGACAGTCGTTACCATAACTATACTATCACCTTATGATAGTTGTATCATAACTATACTATCATCTTATGACAGTCGTTACCATGACTATACTATCACCTTATGACAGTCGTTACCATGACTATACTATCACCTTGTGACAACTGCTATTTTGAATAGTACCTTATCTTGCTAGAATTGGAATCCTTATGTTTGAGGCCAATACTTCATATGCCAGTAATGTTTTATTTCAAGTCATATCATGCTATGTGAGTAATCACTTTTGCCACATTATACCCGTTCCTTTTTATGTTATTCCCAATTAGATTTATTTGTATCGATTCGAACTTACGTTCGATGGGGATACGATTTCGGTAGATTAGGTAAAACATAAATTAGCTTTAAACTTGAACATGAATGTTCTTATGACTTGAACCTAAATATGGACATGAACTTAACACGATTTGACATGAAAACTTGAACGTGGGCATGACAGTTAGATAAACTTGAAAATGGCCAACTCGAGGTTGGGTTCAGTTTGCAGTGCAAATCTGCCCGGAACCGCCCGGCAAATCCAGTGGCTGCAAACAATAGGATCCAATGTGGGTAGTTGGTCATATCGCACGTAAAAACCCGAGGTTAGACTATGTTGTGGTGTAAATCTGCCCGGAACCGCCCGGCAAATCCAGTAACCACAACAGTTAGTCTAATGTGAGAGGTTGGCGTGCACTAATGTATTAATGCCACATGATAGGGTTAAGTCATGAACCACTTGAATATACTTAACCAACTTGACACGATGATTGGATAAGGTTAAGTAATGAACTGCTTGAACACACTTAACCAACTTGATACATGATTTGGATAGGGTTAAGTCACGAATTTGAATGACAACACTTAACCCATTAGAAACCCTAGTTACGCGGTCCTTTTCAGCAGTAACCAACTTAGATGTATCACGATACCCTGAGACTAGGCAGGGTGGGGCACGATTACTGGGCTGATTGTAAGCGACCAGAACAACGGCTGAGTAGGTGCGCCATTGTAGGTTCATGTGGGCTATGGTCATGCACGTAGTCCGGAGTTGAAAAAGCAGGTATTGGGCACCCGTAGATTTACACTGTGCGTGCTTGATTCGTGTCGGTGGTTGGCACCATAGGACTTGATACACCCTATGGTGGACCTAGCACAGGTAACTACATTTCTGGATAGGGCCGTATGACACAGACACATGACGAGCTAGGACTTGTAGGGAGTCGATCGATTAGTAGATCGTACCGTAGGACCCCGTAATGGGTCACTTCATGACACTGGGCTAAGGGATCATTTCATGGTTAATACTTGACATGGGTTAGAATACTAGTACAGTTGGTGCAGCGAACCTTGAACATGCGATGCTAGACTTGACTTATCTTGTTATCTTAATTATCCAACTAGTTCTGTTATCATCCTTTTGTTTAATTCCAGTTTTCACATATCATGTTACCTTTACTAGTTTTCATACTGAAAGTCACTAGGGCTTACCAGTCTTTATGACTGACCCTTTTTCTTTTGCCCCTTTTCTTTCGTCGCCCCCAGGTTCCCAGGGAGGAAACACTAGCTCTTAGCTTAGATTCAACTTGCTTTCTGACAGCTCATGTACGGATTGGTCTTGGGCTATGCTATGGCTGCTTCTGCTATTTATGGGGAATAATTTGCTTTTGTTTTAAAGTTTATGCTTCTTTACTATGAACTTGATGTAATGGAATAATTTGTATCTTGGATATATGAGCTTTTGACTCTTTCTTGGAAAACGATAAAAAGTTGGTTTTTAATTTCTACCGCTGCTTTATTTATTTATGTTCTGCCTTGTGATATCTCTGTGCAAGTTTACCTAGATAATACTCCACCAAAACTAGTGCATTCCCTTTGTGAGTGACCCTAGCGGAGGTGGGGTGTTACAATTTGGTATCAGAGCAGAAGGTTACCAGGCTGGGCAAAAGTTTTAAAAACCTTCTGAAACTATTTTCAAAACCATTTATAAAGAAGCATTTTTCAAGAAAAGTTTTATGTTTAAAAAGGTTATTCCCCAAGAAGCCATTAGCACTTCCCTTTGTTTCCTCATTTGAATCTTTTCTTTTCGTTTTTCAGCATGGCCGATCTTAACCTTCCTGAGGGAATACCCATGCCTGGATGGTTCCGAAGGTACTTAGAAGCCAGGGCCAACGACGCGGGCACGACAGACATCCCTCCTCCTCCCCCAGTGGCCGCGGTTCCTCCTCCTCCTGGTACCGCCTTTGCCAAAATATGCAAAGACTTTAAAGCGATGGGCGACAAGAACTTCATTGGAACTGAAACCTTCGTTGAGGCACGAAACTGGCTAAAGGAAATAGAAGACTTGTTCATTATCTTTGATATGGAGGACCATAGGAAAGTTCAGTTGGTAGCATGGTTGTTGAAAGAGGAAGCTGCATTTTGGTGGGAAGTCACCAACGCTACCAGGCCAGTTGAGACTTGGGCAGACTTTAGAGAAAGGTTTGGGCTCAAATTCCTA
This sequence comes from Allium sativum, assembly GCA_030737875.1. NCBI lineage: Eukaryota > Viridiplantae > Streptophyta > Magnoliopsida > Asparagales > Amaryllidaceae > Allium > Allium sativum. The sequence continues at coordinate 606,748,703 of CM060918.1, read as the reverse complement.
TCGTCGGCAGAGGAGAACCTTCAGATGGAGAGGTTCCTAGAACTCAAGCAAGGGGATATGTCTGTGAGGGAGTACGTGAATAAGTTTAATCAACTTGCTCGATTCGGTTTGGATTTGGTCAACACAGCTCAGAAAAAGGCTGTACGCTTTGCTCGAGGATTGAACGAGCCACTACACAGCTTGGCCCTAACTCATATACCCATGGGGACGACCTTTGAAAGCTTGGTGGATATGGCTCTACTCCGTGAGGAAGACAAGAATAGAAAGAAGGAGGTTAAGCCTACTGAATCTCAGAATAAGAAAGCCGATTTCAAGAAGGGGAACAACAAGAATAATAAGAATAATAAGAGCAACAACAAATCACGTGAGACGAGGAAGTGCAACTTTTGTGGTATTACTGGACACCTAGCTAAAGACTGTAGAAGGAAGAAAAGGAAGTTAGGTGAATGCTTTCATTGTGGAGATACTGGACACATCAGCAAGGACTGCCCTAAGAAACAAGGGCAGGGGCAGACTCAGCGAGCAGGACCTTCTGGAGGGAAGTTGCATGCTCTCAACACCGCTCCAGCTCCTGACCGAGGTAGTAATATTTCCTTAGAAAGCCTTGTTTACATTTCTGACTTTCCTATTCGAACTTTATTTGACTCTGGCGCATTGCATACTTTTATTTCTTATGATATTGTTGAAAATCTACACCACTAATCTGGTTGAGGATCCCGTTATAGTTTCAAATCGAATTGGGGGCTCCGCCCATTTATCTATGATGTGTGTGGATTTGAGGATCTCTATCTTAAGCGTAGAATTCACGTTTAATGCTTATGTTCTCGGATTTATGGGATACGGTTTGATCCTAGGTATGGACTGGTTGTCCGATTATGGAGCCATTCTTGATTGTGAACGAAGGGTAGTGAGGCTCATGACTCGCCTTGGTAATACCCTTGAAATTTCTTGTAAACCTAAGGGTCCGGTCATGTTATGTTATCTTGAGTCCCTTGACTCGTCCGACGATAGTTTGCAATCTGTAAGAGTGGTCCGAGAATATCCAGATGTCTTTGATGAAGTGAGGGGATTACCTCCTAAACGCGAGATAGAGTTCCGAATTTATCTTGTTGATAATGCCAAGCCAGTTTCATTGCCCGTTAGGCACATGGCCCCGCGAGAAAGAAGAGAGCTCAGTAAACAAATCAACGAGTTGCTTGAGAAAAATTTCATAAGACAAAGAATTTCTGAATGGGGTGCTCCGGTAGTATTCGCTACTAAGGCGGATGGATCGCTTCGTTTGTGCGTAGATTATCGTGAGTTAAACAAGCTGACAAAGAAGAATAGGCACCCACTACCAAGAATCGACGATCTGTTTGACCAGCTTGTAGGAGCATCTGTTTTCTCTCAACTCGATCTAGCCACAGGATTCCATCAGCTCAGAGTGGCTGAGGATAGCATTGACAAAACTGCGTTTAGGACTCCGGATGGGTTCTTCGAATGGCTCGTTATGCTGTTTGGATTAACGAATGCACCCGCATACTTTGTAGATTTGATGAGCAGGGTGTTTCGGGAGTTCCTTAACAAGTTTGTGGTAGTTTTCGTGGATGATATTTTGATCTTCTCAAAAGATGAAGAAGAGCATGCTAGGCATCTCAAGAAAGTCATGGAGACGCTTAGAGCACACCAGTTAAAGGCTAAGTTCTCCAAATGCCATTTTTGGAGGAAGGAAGTTCGGTTCCTTGGACATGTAGTTTCTAAGCAAGGCATAGCCGTGGACCCTGCAAAGGTAGTTGCAGTACAGGACTGGAAAATTCCTAAGAATGCAACGGAGGTGAGGAGCTTTCTCGGTTTGGCGGGCTACTACAGGAAGTTCATTAAGGACTTCGCTAAGATTTTAGCCCCTCTCGCTAAATTAACAAAGAAGAACCTACCTTTTGCATGGGACATAGAATGTGACGCTGCTTTTCAGAGACTTAAGAGAGCCCTCACCACAGCTCCAGTTTTAGCATTACCCGATGGAGGTAAGATGTTTATGGTGTACACTGATGCATGCGGCACGGGGTTAAGCGCTGTCCTAATGCAGGAACGAAGAGCAATATGCTACGGGGGCAGACAACAAGAAGTTCATGAGAAAAACTATCCCACACATGACTTGGAATTGGCCGCGATTGTTTTTGCACTTAAAGCTTGGCGCCATTATCTTCTAGGGGAGAGGTTCGAGCTGTATACCGACCACAAATCGCTTAAGTACCTCTTCTCACAGAAAGACTTGAATCTGAGACAACAGCGGTGGATGGAGTTCTCGGCATCATATGACTTCGATATAGCTTATACCCCTGGCAAGGGTAATGTAGTGGCAGACGCGCTAAGTAGAAAAAGGTTGACCTTGAGCCCCTTGTTTGTTGAAATGAAAAGCCTTGAGTTTATAGCAACCTTTGATTTCACACCTGCTGTTGAGTCATTGACCGCTACGTTAGCATCTCTTGAGCTAAGACCTACACTTCTAAATCAAGTAGGGACTTCACAGAAGGAAGACCCGCAGATAGTCGAAATCATGGACAAGCTGATTAGGGGTGAGATGTCAAGTCACCTCAGTATGTATGCCATAGATGACAAGGGATGGCTAAGGCGCGATGGGAGACTATGTGTCCCACGAGTGGGAGACTTAGTAAGGAGTGTTCTCGAAGAAGCGCACCACTCGAAGATGACTATACATCCCGGAGGGGATAAGATGTACAGGGATATGAAATGCATTTTCTTTTAGGTTGGAATGAAAAAGGACGTGGCAGAGTTCGTTTCGAAGTGCATCGTGTGCCAACAAGTAAAGGCCGAGTCGAAGAAACCTGGTGGGCTATTACATCCTTTGGAGGTTCCGCAATGGAAATAGGAGAGTATCTCGATGGATTTCGTGGATGGATTGCCTAGGTCTAGGAAGGGAAATACTAGCATATGGGTCATAGTCGATAGACTCACGAAAAGTGCTCACTTCATTCCGGTGAAGAGCAAGAGGACCACATCAGGGCTAGCGTCTATTTACCTTCGAGAGATAGTACGATTGCATGGAGTTCCTTCTAGTATAGTTAGTGATCATGACCCGATTTTCACTAGCCAGTTTTGGAATAGTCTGCAAGAAGCAATGGGAACACGACTGAACTTAAGCACGGCCTATCACCCACAGACGGATGGACAAACCGAAAGGGTAAATAAGGTACTAGAAGATCTCCTGAGGCTATGCATTTTTGATTTTGGTGGTACTTGGGAAGACCATCTTCCTCTCGTGGAGTTTGTGTATAATAACAGTTACCAAGCTAGCATCGGAATGGCACCGTTCGAAGCCCTATATGGAAGACCGTGCAAGTCGCCAACTTGTTGGTGGGAGATGACAGACAGACTTATACTTGGGCCCGACATGATAAGGGACACTTCTGAGAAGATTGAGTTGATACGAAGACGGATGAAAACGGCCCAAGATAGACAGAAATCTTATGCGGACTAGAGAAGGACAGACTTAGAGTTCGAAGTCGGAGATATGGTCTTTATAAAGGTTTCTCCGTTACGCAATGTAGTTCGTTTTGGAGCAGTTGGAAAGCTAGCACCAAGGTTCGTAGGACCGTTCCCTATCATTGAGAGGATTGGACGGATGGCCTATAAGGTAGACTTACCCGAGAAGTTGTCTGGAGTACACAATGTCTTTCACGTCTCACTTCTCCGGAAGTTCTTGCATGAGTCAGCCGAAGTGGTTGAGCCAAGCATCCTTGAAGACGTAGAAGTGGAAAAAGAAGCGACATTGAGGCGAGTTCCGATTCGTATCTTAGGAACGGAGATTAAGAAGCTAAGGAATCGAGAAGTCAAGCTAGTGAAAGTGCAGTGGAGTGAAGCCCAGGAGGACGCAACTTGGGAAACCGAAGAGAAGATACGCGCGCTTTACCCATTTCTTTTTGAGGGTACATTCTCGATCTCTTTTTCCTTGAAAACCTTTTCGTATCATGCTTCTAATATCTATGTTTGTTTTGTTATCTTCTCGATCTTATCTTGAGAACCTTAGGTAGAACCGTATGGATGTAAACATGTGATTGAAACATGTTATGGTTGATGGTTGCAAATGGTTGCAAACGGTGGCTAGTGGATGCATGACACACATTAGGCACTAGATCGGCTCAGTCACATTTTCATGTTGCATATGCATGGGTGCTTATACTTGTACATGGATGGAACTTGTTATGCTATCACTTGGATGTTGCATATGGATGAATGACTGTGCACTCATGTAGAGATTGTGAACTATGCTAGGAATTTGCATACATGTTGGATTCATGACACTAACATATTTTGCATTAAGGAGGTTTACTGGATCAGTAACCGCCTGATCTTTTGCATTAGATAAGTACATATACACACACTTTCTGCATATGTTCATATAGCATTAGAAATCCTTTAAGGACAATGGTTGCCTGTGGATGATGCTTTGAGTAGATGGATGATTGGATGGTAGGACACATCCTCCCTAACTTGGAGATTTCGGGGACGAAATCCTTTAAGGAGGGGAGAATGTAACAACCCGTGTTTTTATAACGTGTAATAACCATAAATCAAGGCAGAATTAATTTTTAAAATAAGAATCAAGGGAAACGGGTTACGCCATTGCGTTCGTCTCGAAATTCTGCTTGGAAACGAGTCCAAGTTTTCGAAAATCGGAGTCCGTTGACCAAGTTATGACCATTCGAAGTTTTCAGAAATTTTCAAATTCAAAACAGACTCAATTCGAATTCAAAATTCGAATTTCAAACCTCCAGATGGACTGAGCGGGAAAAATCCCACCCAGGACCAGGTCGACCTGGGGGTCGACTATGTAGTCGGCCTACCCAGGGCCAGGTCGACCATAGTGTCGACCTCGGGGTCGACTGGTGCCCGAGCACATTTCTGAAGCTAGATTCACTCTGATGTAGGTGGCCTCATTTCTGTCCACATTCGTTGACTTGACCCTATAAATACAGCCCCTAACACTAGTCTCTCTACACAAATTTCTTTCTGACCTTATGCCGCTCTTATTCTGGTTGAAAATTTTGAGAGAGGGACTGCTTCTACTACGTTGAGACTGCGTTAAAGGAATTGCTGAGTAGGGGACTTCTATTAGGACTTGACTAAGCAACAAACGACTCTCTTTTTCTAATTCTCGAACCACGATCTGTAAGCCCCAGTTATTTTCAGATTTAAACTATAAATGTATTATGAATATGATGTAAATTTAAATTGGACCTGTGTATGATGACTGTTTACATTCATTCTCATTCATCTTGGATCTTGACTCTTGAATATTACTATGACATCGATTTGGGGCCTATTCATTTGTAAATCAAAAAGAGAAACCCCTCTTATTATCATGTTGAATCTGTTATTAGCCACATGTTTATGACTATCACCTTTTGACAGTCGTTACCATAACTATACTATCACCTTATGACAGTTGTATCATAACTATACTATCATCTTATGACAGTCTTTACCATGACTATACTATCACCTTATGACAGTCGTTACCATGACTATACTATCACCTTGTGACAACTGCTATTTTGACTAGTACCTTATCTTGCTAGAATTGGAATCCTTATGTTTGAGGCCAATACTTCATATGCCAGTAATGTTTTATTTCAAGTCATATCATGCTATGCGAGTAATCACTTTTGCCACATTATACCCGTTCCTTTTTATGTTATTCCCTATAAGATTTATTTGTATCGATTCGAACTTACGTGCGATGGGAATACGATTTGGGTAGATTAGGTAAAACATAAGTTAGCTTTAAACTTGAACATGAATGTTCTTATGACTTGAACCTGAATATGGACACGAACTTAACACGATTTTACATGAAACATGACTTGAAAACTCGACATGAATCTAGACATGAAAACTTGAACGTGTGCATGACAGTTAGCTAAACTTGAAAATGGCCAACTCGAGGTTGGGTTGAGTTTGCAGTGTAAATCTGCCCGGAACCACCCGGCAAATCCAGTGGCTGCAAACAATAGGATCCAATGTGGGTAGTTGGTCATATCGCACGTAAAAACCAGAGGTTAGACTATGTTGTGGTGTAAATCTACCCGGAACCGCCCGGCAAATCCAGTAACCACAACAGTTAGTCTAATGTGAGAGGTTGGCGTGCACTAATGAATTAATGCCACATGATAGGGTTAAGTCATGAACCACTTGAATATACCTAACCAACTTGACACGATGACTGGATAGGGTTAAGTCATGAGCTGCTTGAACACACTTAACCAACTTGATACATGATTTGGAAAGGGTTAAGTCACGAATTTGAATGACAACACTTAACCGATTAGAAACCCTAGTTACGCGGTCCTTTTCAGCAGTAACCCACTTAGATGTATCACGATACCCTGAGACTAGGCAGGGTGGGGCACGATTACTGGGCTGATTGTAAGCGACCAGAACAACGGTTGAGTAGGTGCGCCATTATAGGTTCAGGCGGGCTATGGTCGTGCACGTAGTCCGGAGTTGAAAAAGCAGGCATTGGGCACCCGTAGATTTACACTGTGTGTGCTTGATTCGTGTCGGTGGTTGGCACCATAGGACTTGATACACCCTATGGTGGACCTAGCACAGGTAACTACATTTCTGGATAGGGCTGTATGACACAGACACATGACGAGCTAGGACTTGTAGGGATCCGATCGATTAGTAGATCATACCGTAGGACCCCGTAATGGGTCACTTCATGACACTGGGCTAAGGGATCATTTCATGGTTAATACTTTACATGGGTTAGAATACTAGTACAGTTGGTGCAGCGAACCTTGAACATGCGATGCCAGACTTGAATTATCTTGTTATCTTAATTATCCAACTAGTTCCGTTATCATCCTTATGTTTAATTCCAGTTTTTACATACCATGTTACCTTTACTAATTTTCATACTGAAAGTCACTAGGGCTTACCAGTCTTTATGACTGACCCTTTTTCTTTCGCCCCTTTTTCTTTCGTTCCCCCCCGGTTCCCAGGGAGGAAACACTAGCTCTTAGCTTGGATTCAACTTGCTTTCTGACAGCTCATGTACGGTTTGGTCTTGGGCTATGCTATGGCTGCTTCTGCTATTTATGGGGAATAATTTTCTTTTGTTTTAATGTTTATGCTTCTTTACTATGAACTTGATGTAATGGAATAATTTGTATCTTGGATATATGAGCTTTTGACTCTTTCTTGGAAAACAATAAAAAGTTGGTTTTTAATTTCTACCGCTGCTTTATTTATTTATGTTCTGCCTTGTGATATCTCTGTGCATGTTTACCTAGATAATACTCCACCAAAACTAGTGCATTCCCTTTGTGAGTGACCCTAGCGGAGGTGGGGTGTTACAGGTCAGATCTTACAAGTTGGATTGTCGTGTCGGATCTTCCATCTCGGATCTTATAGGTCGGATCATACAGGTCGGATCTTCCTTGTTGGATTTTAAATCTTGGATCTTACATCTCGGATCTTACAGGTCGGATCTTACACCTCGAATCGTCCATGTCGAATCTTACATCTCAGATCGTCCACACCGAATCTTACATCTCGGATCTTATAGGTCGGATCTTGCATGTCAGATCTTACATCTCGGATCGTACATGTCGGATCTTATAGGTTGGATCTTACATCTCAAATCTTACAGGTCGGATCTTACATACCGACTCAATTCCTGGGCAGACCCAAATCATCTCCAAACTTGACCAAATCTTCGCCAAACAACAATTCCGACAAAATCAAATCATCCAATTCAACCACAAACATGTTATGAAACCAAAAACAAGTTGAAAATGACAATTTCATCAATGATGTAAAATTCACCAAAATCATGATAAATGGACATATGAACTAAATTATGGATCTAACCAGCATAAACATACGAAAATAGCATAGAAATTACTGGTCATGTTGCTAAACTAGATCCTATGGAAACTCATTTGAAAATAGACTTACCATGATGTAGATCTAAGGAAAGTGACCTGAAAATGATGAAATTAAGATCATAGAACTCATATACTTGATTGAATCCATGAGAGATATGCATATCACTCACCAATTCTCCAAAATAACCCAAAAACGCTTAGATCTAAATCCAGACAGCTAAGTATTTGATCCAAACTCTCCAATTGATGAACTCTTCCTTTGATTTGAGTAGATCCAGCTCCAAATGATGTAGATCTTCAAATCCCCTAAGCTTTAATAGTGGAAAAGCGAAAAGAATGGAGAAATGGAGGAGCTCTCGCTCTTTTAAATGAGAGAATGGAGAAAGTAAACTATTCTCCATGCCTCCTACCTCCTATTTATAGCCTTCCACCATCCCGCTAATGGGCCTTCCCAGATTAGCCCATTATGGCTTACCAAACCTGAACAACCAACTGTTAAACCTTAAAACAACGATTCCTCTCGAACCGCTGAGCCAGATCTTTAATGTGACCACTCTACGAAAAGGGATTCATCATTTCCTTTCCAATGGCATAGGTCTCAATACCCGATTCAATTTGAGTCAAAAGTTATGCCTTATACAAGACTGGTAGGGGAAAAATGGTCACAAACAAAATTGGTACAAAATTATGGACATGTCTCACTTCCCCATAAGCAACATATTAAAATATGAAAACGATCCAACCCTCAAGGAATTAAATAAAAATATTTTACGATATTCCGATAAGTAAAATGCAGGCTGTTATATATTAAGTTATTATTAGACCCCATCTCAAGGTATTACGTTGTAGTTGAACAACCTTGAGTATGAAGTGATTATAATGCCCACCTTTTTTTAATTTTAAGTATTAAATTGTTGAATGAAACATGCAATGGAATCCCTGGAAAGGTTCACTTCTTATTAGGTATTAAGCGACTGGGTAAGAGTCCAGTTAGGGATATCTATTAAATGGCCAAGTAATGGTATCAAGGATTTTCCTATCCTAAGGGAAGAATTGTGTGTTTAAGTCATATAATGCCAAATAGATAATAATACAGAGGTCCCTCGAGGTGGGGAAGGGGAGGTCCTAAATGGTGAGGATCTACCTATCCAACAGGTATTAAGCGATAATGTGATCTGCAGACCACCTTGATGGGTCTTAAATGGTGAGGAGTCTACTTATCCTGAATAATTGACTAGAGTCCACTTTAATAGGTCTTGAATGTTTTTGGGTCTACCTACCTTAAAAATGTGTTAAATGGTTATGGATAAGTGAGGAATCCTGGTTTTATTGAAGTATTGAGTGGCTAATTGGACTGGACTAGAGATATTGGGTGGTTGATAAGTTTCATCGAAGCTTCATCGAAATTCTTTGCTTTGGGGTCAGGGTATATAGTCGTACATGTAAGTACTATGTTCCAATAACCTAGAAAATATACATAACCATTAGATGAAAACCAATCGATATAAATCTACCTTATGGACAATACTTTGATGTTCCACTCACAAGAATATTTGTTCTAACCCCTATCTCATTATAACTTACACGACATATTTAGAAAGACAGATCTTCTTAAGCTAAAGGGGAGTGGACAATGTTGTGGTCTTCTACCTCTCATGCTCGGTATTAGAGGTGGCACTATAGCTTCTAAGGAATTCCATTGATTTTAAGGTACTAGCCACAATCAATATCTGTTATCCTATCTTCTTTCTACTATGTGTTTAAATTTATAAGACTATAATATTGCTCATGTTGTTTCTTACTAGTACCAAACAAAACAACCTATTTTTCGATGGATTTGGGTTTTTATTTTTGTCATTTAAGCTTAGAATAACATCGGTAGTTATAGTACTATTTGGCTTCTAACTTTATACCTTTATTTTTCTGTAAATAATAACCTACCTTCAACTATAGAGGGGACTTTTTTGCCACCTCTTTGTTGGATTATCTTCACTTCTATCCTCTTCAAAAGTAGTTCTAAACTCTATTGTAACTTAGATCAAGGAGAAATTAGTTGCAATTCAAAGATATAAGAATTAATAAGAAGTAGATAAAATGGACATAGTATGTCGAACCACTATAAAAATTCTATGTTTTATTTTTAACTTTCTACTTTTATTTTTAATTGATTTGGCATCGTCATTTATATTGCAACAGTCGACGCTTTTGCATAAATTAATTAGAAATGAGTTAATAAAAAATAAATAGTGGAAATTGGAATTTTTTAAAATATTCAAATTTGGTTACAAAACATATACTTCTAGATTCGGAGCAATTTTTGATCAATTTTCATATAAAACTTTACCAACAGGAGTTCAAACCGAAGAGGTTAACAACGTTTGAATTTCCCTGGTTGGAAATAATAATATAATCAATTAAGGAAATAATTTGAAATATATTAATGATTAATTAACACCATTAAAGCTAATGGTAGCTAAATGTCTAATAAACTTAATTAAGTTAGGAGGTATTGCCAGTTAGATAACAAAGTAAGAAAACCAAGCAGGATAAGAAACGTTGAAAAAGACACGAAATTGACTTATGCATGTCAATCCTAACTATGCACAAGTTGATATGGGCATTGGACCTAGGCAATTGGTGTTTGACCTACATTAGGTTAGTGGTAGCAATAAATTTAGGTTGTGTTGCATATATCTAATTCGATTCCAAGTGACAGTCAATGCTAATTTGAACCTCTATAAGTTAAGAAATAAGGCTTAACTTCCGAATCATTATTTTTTATGAGCATGGAAGCTTTGTTATTTCTCTTTTTCCTCCATAATTTATAAATACACATAAGTAGATCGAGACTTCGCTGATACACTTTGGAGAAGAAAAGAAATGAATAGAGGATGGAAACAAGTTCAAATAGGACTGCTATATTAAAGGTAAATTTTAAGATTTAGTTCTACTAAATAAATTTAAATCTAATTCTTTTTTCCTCAATCCAATTTTTGATAGATTTGAGTAAATGTTATTTATGGATCCGAATAAGCAGTCAGAAATGGAGAATACATATGACATTATTAGATTTGGGTTAGATTTAAAGATTTAGAAGCACTAATTAAAGATAAGTGGAAATATTTTATTTTTTCATATAGTATTAATTATATTGTTCCATATTTATTCCTATATGCCTAAGAATTTAATTTAATTTGTAATAAATTAGCAAAAATGAAATGTTGAAGGATGTAAACCTGCCTACAAATTTTTAGTGATAACAAGAGAACTATGACGATTGATTTTGTTCTATGATTATGAAATGATTTTAATTGTTATTTTATGTTAGATTATTTCACTTTACTTGATATTGACGAATGGAACTAAAAATATAATTATTGGAATTTTGGAATTTTAGCGATATTTTATTAGAATGTATATTATTGAAAGTTTACTTCCATATATCTCAATTTTAAATTTATCAAAAATGTGATGATTTAAATGACAAGGAATAAATATATACTTATAAGAAAGAGATGTATAAAATGGAGATGGTTATTATACTTCATATCATCTATTTCGGTAAATATAAGATAATGTCTTATAACTACAAATATCGCTCAAATAATCTTTTTTAGATAAGATATTAAAATTTACAATGTTATATGTAACTATTTAAGTTTGATTCCACTGTATTAAAATTCCCCAAACCCAAGAGGTGGAATAAAGAAATATGAATGAAACTAAAAGGTAACTAAAATAGAAACTAATGAGAAAATAAGTTGTAGAAATATTTAAGAAAAAGAAGTAAGAAATTTAATAAAAATCAAAAGCTAAACTAATGATGTAGTAGATCAATTAATCAATAAATACATTTGATAAAGTAAAAGATAAACACGTAGTAAGACTGAAGATTAGAGTCAAACATAAAAGAAGTTGAGGCGGTAAAGAAAATGTGAGAAGGATAACTATATATGAATATGAAGTGTATATATATATATACACACACATGTGTCTTAGAGAATGAATGACTTAAAGTCATTAGGATGGATTGGGGTGCTAAAAACCTGTCCAACCAATATGACCAATAGAGGCTATATGCTCATGTGCATAAAGGATACACCTAATTTAGGATTGTCCCTCAAATGGTGGCTCCATAAATAGTTGATTATTAGATAAAGTCAAGGTCGGAATCTCACAACCAAAGAAGCTCTGCTTCAAATTTGTAGAGTGGATGTATCACATTGATTGTGCTTGGAAGAATAAATGGATAGTTGGATCGAACTTGTGCAGTAGAGCGTAAGGCTAGCGTGCATGGGTACCAAAACAAGGGGTAGGAGTTGTATATTTATTGGTCTCGTCATCGGTGCCTTATGATCAAGGGGAAGGGCATGGTTATACCTAACTTATCTTTGCCGCCTAACATGATTGATTCATCTTGGCTATGCACCATAACAGTTGTTTGTTAGTTTGTTTGACATGGAAACACAAGTTAACCCATACAGAGGTTCTTGCAAAATATGGAAACATGGAGTTGGGCATCCAATATAAGTAGCAAATAAAGGTAAAAATTTCCCTGAAGAAAGCATGACCTGATGGAGCAAAGGTCGTTAGTGCGCACGGTATGATATCCTTGAGTGATAAGATGATCAATATGTAGAGAAGTGATGGACCCTTACGAGGCATCGAGCGATACTAGTAAGGATAATATATAGGTCCATTAGTAAATGCTGATATGCGTGTGTATATAAGGTAGACTAGAACGATTCACATGCAGTGGTGGAGCCTAACGATTAATAATAAGTTCTATCATGGTATGAAATGTTGAATAACTATCATAAATCGGTGTATATATAAGATGCATAATTTACCGACCAATAAAACGTTGTTCTAACCCCCTTTAGTTATAACCCATAAGATTCAAAAGGGAATATATTGGTATTGATTTGGAGCTGTTGTCTAGTTAATAAATTTGACATTTCAGATGTTAATTCTTGTTAAATAATTTATTGATCTATTATATTTATGTATTTCAGCCATCGGTCATTACCATTAGTGCTCTGATATGATTTCTACTCTACAAGATACCACACCAATGATCGTATTTTGGTGGAATTCAGTTTTTGAGTTGGCAAAAATCCAAATCAATTATAGTGTGGGTTTATTACATGGATTTTGAATGTTGATATGTTTTTAGGTTAACAATTTGGAGCTTTCACCAAGGCAAAGCTTGGATCTAAAGAAGACGAGATGGATTAAAGCCAAAATTGGAGTCGGAGGGAATCAATTAGAGCATGGTGGCGGCTAGAAGGTGCCCTTAAATTCTAATAGATCTTGTTATGACATAAAAGATGAGAGGATGATGAAGGAAATGCAGGATGGTATTGTGATTAGGCAACGATAGATGCAAAAAGTATTCTTTTAAATGATGGAATAATAGAGAGTGGTTAGAGCTATTAGACTTTAGAACCAACTATCAGCAAAAAACTATAGAAATATCTAAAGTTGACTTGAAGCAAGCTAGAACAATGACCAAAGATTTCAACAGCTTGTGTCAACCTAAATCTAGTTGGTATCAAAGGAACTTTACTTAGGGCAATGATGGAATGGCTTGTGGAAAGCTAGAAAGGTATAATGCTAGTGTTGGAAATGAAAATCTGAATGCAAGGACGCAATAAATAGAAGAATATGTGTCAAAATTCCCTTATACAAACGGTGCATAAAATAAAGCTTGGGATGTTGGCCAGAATATAAGTAGACAAAGACCAAAGGAGTACATGCCAGAGTATGTTCAAAAGGTTCCCAGTAGAATTTGGAGGGAGCAGTAGTATGTTGCTTTTGATCAGACTTGTATTGAATGATAGAAGTTAGATGGCTAAGATGACAAAAAATGAGTTAAAAGAGGACCACCAGGCCAAAGTTTGGAGGATGTGAACAATAATTCATTTACTGCTAACAACTTAAATGCCTGGAATATTTGCAATTTGAAGCATTCGATGTTGGAAATGTAAAATGGAAAAAAATCTGATGGTTCATTTGCAAAAATATATCTGATATGGGGAATTGTTAGCTGCTTCGAAGGTGGTATAGGATGGAGCCTTCTACTGTGATTGACGGATTTGGCAGCGATGTGGTTTCGATGTCTGGAAAATAGATCCACCGTACATGAACCGAACTGGTGGACAATTCTTGTGGCAATATTGAGTTCATGTCTTAAGACAAAGAACATGATGATGCTTTCGGGCACAAAACAAAAGCTCGAAGGGGCCTTAAAAAGCTACTTACCGACTCAACATGGTGGATGTCGTAGCTAATAGATAAGACTTATCAATAATTCAAATGGTGGCAGTTTAAAAATTGCAAGAAAAAGTGATTTCAGGATTGCTTTCAAGAGGGATTCACTAATGGATCTAATGGAATTTTACCATGAACCTAAAAGGTGGTTATATTAGGGGGTACTGAGGATAATGATAATAAACTCGATGAAATCAATGTTGTAAAAGCGGAAGATTGCTTAGAGCTGGATTCGGAATGGACATGGGAAGCAAATAGCTAAAGATATGATGAAGATCATAAACAATTACAGAGGGAATTGAAGTTATCTTCATATGCTGAGCTAATAAAGACCCTAGACATGATCTATGAAGAAATTTAAGGTTCATCCTTCATTGAAACTGGCTAAGTGAGAGCCCACAGATTAGGAGAAATTTTTAGTATGCATTGTGTCTTCCATGAGTTGGAGAAACATATAGAAAATGAGTACAAATATCTTTGTGATTTGATTGAAGAACTACTTAACAAGCCTCAATAATATGTCAAAAACCCAACTAAGATGGTATGGATAGAGAAACCAGCATATTTGGTGATTGTTTCAAGAAACAACATAGGATCTATCTCAAGGCTCATAATCCCATGATTGAGATGAATAGGAAGTAGGTCTATCTCTCGTATTCTGCTTTTTTCTAATTTGTGTAATTGGTATAACTATAACCCTGGATTGCTTACATATGTGATGGAACCAGACTGAACCTTAGGCATGCTTTGGTCAGATGTCTAGGATGATTACTTTGGATAACAATAATCTCAATAGGCATACTCATGTAAGGGCCCTAGCTTGGACCTTTGGCACACTTTGATAGGGCATTAAGATTGCAATATATGATTTCCACTTATTTATTTAATTTGAATTTTTAAAATCCACCATGAAGTAATGACTGGTATTGATCTCCTTAGAGTTTTGTCCGGGAGATAGAATCAGAGTGCAGGGTGCAAGCCCCCTTATTAAAGAGTGAGTGAATGGGTCTGTATGATATTGATCGCCTTAGAGTCCTAATTAAAGAGACATGATTAGAGTGTAGGGTGCAACTCGCCTCACCGGCGAGTGAGTGGATGGGCTTGTAAAAATTAGATCGCTTTAAGCTACTGTTTAGAGAGATGGGCCGAAGTTTCTGAAGTGAGTGGCCTCATGGGACAATGAGTGAATTAGTTTGCTTATCGTTGAGTCCCATTACCGAAGAGTGAGTGAATTGGGCTCAACATGGACCCAAAGATGTAACAACCTTCCTTTTTGACTGCTTCTCGTCGATAATTAAACAAACTCAAACCATTCAAAAACGACAGATTATTATTGCTTACCGGGTTTAAACATAATCAGATACAGAATCACAACATAGAATAACAAATAATAACTCAAAACGAAAGCATTTTATACAAAAATCTATCAGAGTTTATATAATATTTTTGTATTATGGAATTAAATACATAAGTTCTAATTGAAAATAAAATTTACATAAATTACTGATTTGTCGAGCCAGTGTGCATGCATCTTCACGTACCTCTAACTTTGATAGCTGAAGTCTTTAAATCTGCAACACTCAGATCTCATCCAAGCGTTTCATGCAAAACACAAAACACTTGAGTCAGGATTAACTTTATTCAAGTAGATCAACTTCAATAAAATACTAAAATATAATAATTAACCCTAACAAATTATTAAATTTTGAGTATGTCAACCCACGAGAAAACTGGCAATCTAATTTGATAGAACTCGAGGTGAACTTGGGAAAATCGAAACATCACACTTGTATGGAAATAAAGGTGGCACATAACAAAGCATATACTATAAGAAGCAGCAATCATGAACAGGTTTGAATCATGGTAACATGTAACTGGGTAGACATGACCAATTTTACATAGCTGCATGAAGTTTCATAAGTTAAGGTGCAACAGTCAAGACATAATAATGCTAAATATGTAAATGGGTAGGCACAATAAGTCTTCCAAATGGTCATAGGGATTTTTAAAGCACATGTGCACAGTAGTGTAGAACATATATATCTCGTTAATACAGGGTGTATTATTCAAGGGGTATGTCAAATCATATTTTCATTCAAATAAAATGCAGACCTAAATGCAAGGCTCAGATGAAATGTAGCAAGCATACATTCAAAAAAATGAGAGGTGTATGTAACGACCCGCATTCTACGCATCATAGGATCGTAGAATATTTATTTCTTTCACATATGAAGTCGTATGGTCGTGTAACTTTGGGAGACGACTATTGGGGTCATTTCCCATGTTCATGATTTTTCCCGATTTTTAAATGACCATTTTACCCCTAGTTGGCACTGTTTTGGCCATAACTTTTGACTGGAAATGAATTTTGACCTGAAACCACTTCCATTGGCTTTGAATGATAGTTTCTCTTTCCGTAGAGTGGTCACATTAGCCAAACGGACTTACCGTTTGGGAGATATGGCTGAAACAAGTTTCAGATGGTGAAAAACAACTTAGTTGGGCTTAACCGGGTGATTAGCAGCTAGGCCCAAGGGGAATTTCGGGTTTAGAGGTATAGGAGGTCTGATTAGGGTTAGGTTATCACTTTCATTTCAGTTTTGAGCAGCCACAAACCTCTTTGAGATCCTAGTAATGGCTTCCTACATCTAAAACACCCCAAATCACTCTCTAATTGAAGATTAGGCTTAGCAACACCAAATTAAGGAGAAAAAGCACCAAAGTAAGGTTGGAACTGCTGTTAGACATCAGTATTCGCCCCAAATCAGAGGAGTTTCAGTTCTGAGAATTTCATTTGTAGCCAAGGTGAGTGATAACATCATTTTGACACTAATTACGGTTAATTAAGGGTAATTAGTGAAGATTAGCGAATTTATACACCAATAAATTCTGGAAAAATTCTTAAAATTCTAAAATAATGTTTTAAGGCTCTGTTAGAAATTTGGGTTAATTTCGATGTGTTTTGCTAATCGTATGCTTAAACATGATTAGGAGGGATTATAAGAAAATGTGAGGTTTTGGCCACTTTTGATCCATTTTGATTCATTTAAACTGTTGTTTGTGGTTGCTATTACATGTTACTATGACTCTATGGTATGTTTTATGATTGATTAGAATAGTTAAATTGCTCGAAAACGTCGTCGAATGGCGTAGAAAGCTTGCTGGAAAGTTGCAGAAGTGTGCAGGCTCCGAACCGGTTCGGATCGGATAAAAGGGGTCGGATCGGACTAGGGAACTGACCAAGGGAATCCGAACTGGATGAGGACTTGCCACTGGAAGAAGTTTGGCAGGAAGGAAGGCCATTACTTAGAGTTGGAGTTGGACAGAAGATCGGATCGGAGCGATGGAGCAGGACGGATCGGAGGAAGAGAACAGATCGGATCGGAGCGATGGAGCAGACCGGATCGGAGGAAGAGAACAGGACGGATCGGAGCAGGCAAACAAGTCAAACAGGAAGAATCAGATCGGATGAACTACCTCCGAACCGAACTCAAGCAGAGGCACCCGAACCGAACCGATATCTGAAGGGGGAGAATCACTGAACCGACCCGACCCGGAGGGAGACACCGACCCGACCCGAAGTGGACTACCGACCCGACCCGATGATGGTGATGACTACCGAACCGAACAGAATTCTAGGACTGTTAATGCGCGACAACTCTTCTGAAGACCCACTCCAATTCGACCAAACCCGAGATGCAAAGGAAGTCCAAATGAGAAGTTGGAGCTTAAGATTCAGATGGGAATCAACGAGTTCGCTTCATGGTTGGGCTTTGCTGCGGGACGCGTGCCAAGGAGTTATCGACGTCTATAGCTTTGGGACCACTATGGTAGGAGGTACGAAGGCGGATTCAGGGCCATTATGGCATTGGTAGAACCAAGGGCTACGACCAATGAAGTGGGTCATTGAAATGTTTGGTCATGACTCCAAGTGTTTGGCTTGGTCACAGCAGGGTTCCTACAAGTCGGGATTCGTCGTTACCTCAGTTTGTCTAGTGTTCCAAAGTGGTAGATGTCGTACGCTTTATGCACTGAGTGAGAGATGTGAGGATGGTTGCTATGGATGATTTGTTTGCTATCATTGTGACATGCACACCCCACCCCCGTATTCTTACACTATTTATTATGGCACCTTGGAGTATTGTACGGTATGTGGTACTAACTCTTTGGTTGCAGGTCCAGGTTCAGGTATGGCTTAGTATACCTGTTATTATTCTGTTTAGATGTTTATCGCTCATACCAGGCTTTATGTCTGACCCAGAGTTTTATGTCTCTTCTTATTACTCTGGGTGCTCACACGAGCAGACTAGAGACAGGTTAGCTGGTGATGCACGGGTAGATGATCCGGAGACGAGCAGGAGGCTTCCACGTACTATATACATAATATTCTCCCTGTGTTGTTGAAGATCACTGCTTGGGCATTGTTGGTGTATCTTCTATTTTAGCTTTCTTTTGTTTAGAGACAGTAAATTTGGAAAGTTGTAATAAGCTGTATTTGGATTTCCGCTGCTTTGAGATTGATGTTGGTTTTAGTTATCAGCTTATGCACTGTCTCGCCTGTTTTATGTCAAGTATGTTATTATTATATTTTATCCCATGCGCTGTGAGACATTCTACAGGTTCTTTGATTAGTTCATTCCCTTCTTTCCTTTCTTCTGACGACCGTCTTGTGCTAGTCGGGCACGTGTACAGCGCACTCTTGGAGGAAATGCAGGCTGGTGCGAGACGGGCCGTCACACTTGGTATCAGAGCTCAAGGTTGCGTAGTTAACCTAGGGAAATTATCAGGGAGAGATAGTATACGTATACGAGAGAGCGTATTTGTGATTATTTTGGTTTTCAAAAGCTATATATATATACTATTAGTAGTATAAGGATGGAGTCGTACTGCACTAACACCACTATGGAGTCGTTAATCATTTCCTTTTTCAGATTGACGATGAGCCGAGATACTAGAGGTGCTGGTAGGGGAGCTAATAATGGGATTGCTGCTGACATGAGGACGATGTTTACTGACCTCATGAGAGAGATGCTTAGAGATGTTCAGAGGGCAGCCCCCAATGGTGGAAATGGTGGTGGTCCAATAGTGCAGGCGCCAAGAGTCGACTTCGCCAAGCTGAATAAGGATTATACTAGCCTTGGTGGGAAGCCGTTCCACGGAACGGAGTCGGCTACAGATGTTCAAGATTGGGTGGATAGTTGCGAACGTATCTTCGAGGATTTGGGTATCGAGGATGCGATGAAGAGGAAGCTAGCGTCCCGTCAGCTGCAAGGGCGGGCAATGAACTGGTGGAATGCTATAAAGGCAGCTACTCCCGAAGATCAGATTACTTGGGAGCAGTTTAAGGCTCGCTTTAGTGAGAAGTTCATTCCAGCTGCTCAGAAGTCAATGTTGTTTAAGAAATTCTTGGAGCTCAAGCAGAATGGCAGAGCTGTCTCGGAGTATATTGCTGAATTTGACACTTTGTCAAAATATGGGTTATCTCTTATTGATACTGCCGAGAAAAAGAATGAGAAATTCATAACTGGTTTGGATCAATACTTGGGGGGAAAACTTATTAACCACATCGATGAGACGTTTGAATCGATTGTGGGGAAAGCGTTAAGATCAGAAAGTCTCTACCCTAAGCCAAAGACTGAGGTTGCATCCGCAGAGGAGCCAAAGCCACAAGCTAGTGGTGGAGGCAAAGGTGGTTCTCAGAATAAGAGAAAGCAGAATCAGGCTAAGGATGGCCAGAAGAAAAAGAATAAGCAAGATGTGGAGTGCTTCAGCTGTGGTAAGAAGGGCCATTATGCTAGTAATTGTCGGGCCAAGCCAGCGGATAGGAAGTGTTTCAATTGTGGCCAATTGGGACATCACAAGGACAAGTGTCCGCAGCCCCCTAAGGAAAAGCAAATGGTGAAAGCATATGCTCTTAATGCTATTCCTTCTTCGTCGAATGCCCCAACTGCGGCGGAGAAGGGAAAGAATGTCGTCATTCAAGGTATGCTTTCTGTTTATGATGTTCCTGTTAGAGTTTTGTTTGATACCGGAGCTTCCAGTTCTTTCATATCTAGTGACCTGGTAGATAGGTTGGGATTGGAGCCCGAGATTGTCGATAGACCTTTAGTAGTGACGAACCCGATTGGTGGTTCGACTAGTCTTAGCATGATTTGCCGTAATGTGGTTCTATCGAGTCATGGATGCATGTTTGTTTGTGATTGCTTTGTTTTGGGCTTTACTGGGTTTGGCATTATTTTGGGAGTAGATTGGCTCCAAAGATACGGGGTGGTGGTAGACTGTGAGGGCTTGTTGGTGACAGCTAGAGCGGATGATGGGCGGAGGATAGTGTTTGGTGGTCTACCCAGTAAGGGGGTATTGGCTAGTTTTCTAAACTCCCTCGACGTTCCGCATAGTGAGTTGTCAGGTTTGCCCGTGGTTGGCCAGTATCCGGATGTTTTCGAAGAAGTGACCGGACTTCCACCACACCGAGAGATTGAGTTTCGTATTGATTTGGTAAAAGATGCCAGACCTATAGTGATGCCACTTCGACGTATGGCACCAAGAGAGCAGCGAGAGCTCGAGGTGCAAGTCAGCGATCTTTTGAAGAAGGGATTTATCAGAAGGAGTGTTTCTGAATGGGGAGCACCAGTTGTGTTTGCTACCAAGGCGGATGGTTCCCTTCGTTTGTGTGTAGACTACCGCGAGTTGAATAAAGTGACGAGGAAGAACAAGTATCCTCTACCACGGATAGATGATTTGTTCGATCAGTTGAGTGGCGCGAGAATATTTTCTCAGTTGGATCTCGCGACAGGTTTTCATCAGCTTAGAGTGGAAGCTGGGAGTATAGCTAAAACGGCATTTCGAACGCCGTCTGGATTTTATGAATGGTTGGTTATGCCATTTGGGCTGACTAATGCCCCGGCATATTTTGTGGACCTTATGAATAGGGTATTCAGAGATCAGCTGAATAAGTCTGTCCTTGTGTTCGTTGATGATATTTTGGTCTATTCGAGGACAGAGGAAGAACACAAGGAACATTTAAGGGTAGCGATGGAGGTGTTGAGAAAACACCAATTGAAAGCAAAGTTTTCTAAGTGTCACTTCTGGAAGAGGGAAGTGAGGTTCTTGGGCCATGTTGTATCAGAGAATGGTATTGCCGTGGACCCAGCGAAGGTGGCTACGGTACAAGACTGGCCTACGCCCAAGAACGCAACAGATGTAAGAAGTTTCTTGGGATTAGCGGGATATTATCGTAAGTTTATCCAAGGTTTCTCCAAGATAGCAGCATCATTGACTCAGTTGACCAAGAAGAATCAAGCTTTTATCTGGGATGAAAGGTGCGAGAATGCATTCAAGAATCTAAAGGACAAGTTGACAAGTGCACCAGTGTTAGTCATTCCTAAGGGGGATGAAGAGATGACGGTATACACGGATGCCTGTGGTACCGTACTGGGTGCTGTATTGATGCAAGGCGGTAGGGTTGTAGCTTATGCAAGTCGGCAATTGAAACCGCACGAGAGAAGATACCCTACCCATGATTTAGAATTGGCAGCAATCGTGTTCGCGTTAAAGATGTGGAGACACTATCTCTTGGGAGAAAAGTTTGAGCTGTTTACAGATCATAAGTCGTTAAAGTATCTATTCTCCCAGAAGGATTTAAATCTCCGTCAGCAGAGATGGTTGGAGTTCTTAGCTTCCTATGATTTTGACATCGCATACACACCAGGAAAGGGCAATGCGGTGGCTGATGCATTGAGTAGAAGACATGCCAGCCTAGGGGCTATGTTCCTTGAATGGAAGCAACTGGAGTTTATCGCGGGGTTTGATTTCAGACCAAAGTGTGAATTGGATCCAGAAATGTTAGCAAGTTTGACGATCAGACCCACTTTGATTGAACGAATCGGCTCTAGTCAGAGGGACGATCCAAACCTATTGGAAATCATCTCCAAGTTAGAGATGGGTATCGATGAGGAGATGAACAAGTATGGGCTTGATCGAGATAGATGGCTTAGAAAGGATGGAAAGCTTGTTGTACCCAATGTCAATGGATTGAGAGATGAAGTGCTTAGAGAATGTCATCACTCAAAGCTGACTATACACCCCGGTGGTAATAAGATGTATCGAGATATGAAGCAGACTTACTACTGGGAAGGAATGAAACGAGACGTTGGGAAGTTTATATCCAAGTGCATGAATTGCCAGCTAGTTAAAGCCGAGCAAAAGAAGCCTAGTGGGTTGTTACAGCCCTTGGAAATTCCCGAATGGAAATGGGAGCAAGTCTCGATGGATTTCATCGATGGATTACCAAGGACTAGATCGGGATATGATAGCATTTGGG
Source organism: Allium sativum (assembly GCA_030737875.1). NCBI lineage: Eukaryota > Viridiplantae > Streptophyta > Magnoliopsida > Asparagales > Amaryllidaceae > Allium > Allium sativum. The sequence goes on along the minus strand of CM060918.1, from coordinate 606,726,215 downwards.
TAATTGTGGATCGACTAACTAAAAGTGCAAGGTTTATACCAGTCAAATCGACCAGAACGGCAACTAAGTTAGCAGAATTGTATATGAAGTGGATAGTGAGATTTCATGGAGTACCTAAAAGCATTGTGAGCGACCGAGACCCGTTGTTTACTAGTGGGTTTTGGAAGAGCTTACAAGAGGCTCTAGGGTCAGAGTTACATCTCAGTACCGCATATCATCCTCAGACCGACGGTCAGACGGAGAGGGTGAACCGTATTTTGGAAGATCTCTTGAGAGCATGTATATTGGATTTTGGAGGATCATGGGATGACCATTTGCATCTAGTAGAGTTTGCATATAATAATAGCTACCAATCCAGTATCGGTATGGCTCCGTTTGAAGCTTTGTACGGAAGGCCGTGTAACTCACCATCATGTTGGATAGAGACTGGCGAGAAGTTTATGCTTGGACCAGATGTGGTGAGGGAAACTTCAGATAAGATCAAAATCATTCGGCAACGAATGAAGGCAGCCCAAGATAGGCAAAAGAGTTATGCTGATAAGAGGCGAAGAGACTTAAAATTCTCCGTTGGCGACTTGGTGTTTGTCAAGATTTCTCCGTTGAAGAGCGTAATACGATTTGGCAGGAGAGGCAAGTTGGCACCAAGGTTTGTTGGCCCATTCCCTGTTCTTGAACTGGTCGGGAATTTGGCATATAGGATTGACTTACCAGAGAAGATGGCGGGAGTTCATAACGTATTTCATGTTTCCCAACTAAGGAAGTTCGTTCACGACTCAGATATGACTATTCCACCTGATCAGTTAGAGGACTTCGAAGTAGAACCCGAGGCGGTTGGGAACCGCAAGCCGTCCCGTATTGTCGAGTACGACATGAAACAACTTCGAAGGAAGGCGGTGAAGCTAGTCAAGGTACAGTGGAGCGAGGACGAGAATGATTGTACTTGGGAAACAGAGGAGGACATAAGGAAGAAGTATCCAGAACTCTTTGTCTGGTAAGATTTTGACTTCGATTTAGTTTTTCCGCATGCTAGGATAGGCCTATTTGCTTATTTTGCATGTTTGATTGTTATATGTGGTTGTTAGGCATGCGGGATCCTTTGTATGTTTTGGGTTAAGGAATTTCGGGGACGAAATTTCTTAAGGGGGGAAGAGTGTAACGACCCGCATTCTACGCATCATAGGATCGTAGAATATTTATTTCTTTCACATATGAAGTCGTATGGTCGTGTAACTTTGGGAGACGACTATTGGGGTCATTTCCCATGTTCATGATTTTTCCCGATTTTTAAATGACCATTTTACCCCTAGTTGGCACTGTTTTGGCCATAACTTTTGACTGGAAATGAATTTTGACCTGAAACCACTTCCATTGGCTTTGAATGATAGTTTCTCTTTCCGTAGAGTGGTCACATTAGCCAAACGGACTTACCGTTTGGGAGATATGGCTGAAACAAGTTTCAGATGGTGAAAAACAACTTAGTTGGGCTTAACCGGGTGATTAGCAGCTAGGCCCAAGGGGAATTTCGGGTTTAGAGGTATAGGAGGTCTGATTAGGGTTAGGTTATCACTTTCATTTCAGTTTTGAGCAGCCACAAACCTCTTTGAGATCCTAGTAATGGCTTCCTACATCTAAAACACCCCAAATCACTCTCTAATTGAAGATTAGGCTTAGCAACACCAAATTAAGGAGAAAAAGCACCAAAGTAAGGTTGGAACTGCTGTTAGACATCAGTATTCGCCCCAAATCAGAGGAGTTTCAGTTCTGAGAATTTCATTTGTAGCCAAGGTGAGTGATAACATCATTTTGACACTAATTACGGTTAATTAAGGGTAATTAGTGAAGATTAGCGAATTTATACACCAATAAATTCTGGAAAAATTCTTAAAATTCTAAAATAATGTTTTAAGGCTCTGTTAGAAATTTGGGTTAATTTCGATGTGTTTTGCTAATCGTATGCTTAAACATGATTAGGAGGGATTATAAGAAAATGTGAGGTTTTGGCCACTTTTGATCCATTTTGATTCATTTAAACTGTTGTTTGTTGTTTGTGGTTGCTATTACATGTTACTATGACTCTATGGTATGTTTTATGATTGATTAGAATAGTTAAATTGCTCGAAAACGTCGTCGAATGGCGTAGAAAGCTTGCTGGAAAGTTGCAGAAGTGTGCAGGCTCCGAACCGGTTCGGATCGGATAAAAGGGGTCGGATCGGACTAGGGAACTGACCAAGGGAATCCGAACTGGATGAGGACTTGCCACTGGAAGAAGTTTGGCAGGAAGGAAGGCCATTACTTAGAGTTGGAGTTGGACAGAAGATCGGATCGGAGCGATGGAGCAGGACGGATCGGAGGAAGAGAACAGATCGGATCGGAGCGATGGAGCAGACCGGATCGGAGGAAGAGAACAGGACGGATCGGAGCAGGCAAACAAGTCAAACAGGAAGAATCAGATCGGATGAACTACCTCCGAACCGAACTCAAGCAGAGGCACCCGAACCGAACCGATATCTGAAGGGGGAGAATCACTGAACCGACCCGACCCGGAGGGAGACACCGACCCGACCCGAAGTGGACTACCGACCCGACCCGATGATGGTGATGACTACCGAACCGAACAGAATTCTAGGACTGTTAATGCGCGACAACTCTTCTGAAGACCCACTCCAATTCGACCAAACCCGAGATGCAAAGGAAGTCCAAATGAGAAGTTGGAGCTTAAGATTCAGATGGGAATCAACGAGTTCGCTTCATGGTTGGGCTTTGCTGCGGGACGCGTGCCAAGGAGTTATCGACGTCTATAGCTTTGGGACCACTATGGTAGGAGGTACGAAGGCGGATTCAGGGCCATTATGGCATTGGTAGAACCAAGGGCTACGACCAATGAAGTGGGTCATTGAAATGTTTGGTCATGACTCCAAGTGTTTGGCTTGGTCACAGCAGGGTTCCTACAAGTCGGGATTCGTCGTTACCTCAGTTTGTCTAGTGTTCCAAAGTGGTAGATGTCGTACGCTTTATGCACTGAGTGAGAGATGTGAGGATGGTTGCTATGGATGATTTGTTTGCTATCATTGTGACATGCACACCCCACCCCCGTATTCTTACACTATTTATTATGGCACCTTGGAGTATTGTACGGTATGTGGTACTAACTCTTTGGTTGCAGGTTCAGGTTCAGGTATGGCTTAGTATACCTGTTATTATTCTGTTTAGATGTTTATCGCTCATACCAGGCTTTATGTCTGACCCAGAGTTTTATGTCTCTTCTTATTACTCTGGGTGCTCACACGAGCAGACTAGAGACAGGTTAGCTGGTGATGCACGGGTAGATGATCCGGAGACGAGCAGGAGGCTTCCACGTACTATATACATAATATTCTCCCTGTGTTGTTGAAGATCACTGCTTGGGCATTGTTGGTGTATCTTCTATTTTAGCTTTCTTTTGTTTAGAGACAGTAAATTTGGAAAGTTGTAATAAGCTGTATTTGGATTTCCGCTGCTTTGAGATTGATGTTGGTTTTAGTTATCAGCTTATGCACTGTCTCGCCTGTTTTATGTCAAGTATGTTATTATTATATTTTATCCCATGCGCTGTGAGACATTCTACAGGTTCTTTGATTAGTTCATTCCCTTCTTTCCTTCCTTCTGACGACCGTCTTGTGCTAGTCGGGCACGTGTACAGCGCACTCTTGGAGGAAATGCAGGCTGGTGCGAGACGGGCCGTCACAGTGTATGTCAGTATGTGTACTTACTTACTAGCAATAAGGGTATACATGTTGTAAATTTATGATAGTCGGGACAATATATTCAACACGGCCTAACATTGTCATTTCTAAATAAGGTATTATAGTGCTTTTTAACTATAAAAAATGTAACAAAAAATGTTAGGTCTGAAACACTAATGCCAAACAAGCGTACAATAATGAGGCTGAAGCAACAAGAGTGAAACATGCACCAGAAAGTATCAACAACTCAAGATGGTGGCAACGAGAATATAGGCAATAGGCACATAAAATAGAAGCAAGACTAAACATATAAGCTAAGAATGTGCTTCACAAATTTTTCTCAAAACTGGGCGTGTAAAATTGGGCAACATGAGTATATGAATGCCTACTGCTCATATATACATACATATCAATATGCATACACACACAATAGTATATATCAATTTAGGTATGAATAACTCATGCAACAATAAGACTACGTGTATTTTATACATATGTATGCTGACTATATACATATACATGCATGAGAATATATAAATATACACATATACAGGTCAGCCTCCACGTATATACAAAAATCAAGGTTTCCAAACATCCAACAGGCAAGAGAAAAAGGCACATCAAGCATGCATGACCACATAAGTCCCAATAGACAAACTATGGTCAAGTGAAACAAAGTGCACAACAATAGTATGAGTTCCAGTCAACATTATAGTGGCAGACCAAATTAAGGCATGGCATTAACAACCAACAAACATCAACTATTATACTTTAGTTTAAATTGAGGTAAATCTAATTGAACAAGTAGTCATGTGAGAGACTTAGAAATTAAACCAGCGATGAATTTAGGTGTAATAAGCGGTGGATAATGCTACTGCAGCGAGGTTACCAATAGCAGCAGCACCAAGGGTAGGGGAAGCTTTCATTGGTTCGACGAAGGCGAGGCTTGCTGGCAAAGAAAGGGTAGGCGACTGGTGTCAATTTGACGATGACAGAGGCAATTTAAAGGGAAGCGAATGTGGCAATTTGATTACGATTTGGGAGGGGCCATTTTCGATTTAGGGTTTCGAGGTAGAGGAAGCAATTTAGGGGAGGCCATTTTTGATTTAGAGAAGAGGATTTTCAGCTGGGGTGAAAAAGGAATGAAGAAGGGAAAGGAAAACGAAGACAAATGTTGTAGTTTATGGAATAATTTACACAAATGTCAATTATAAAAAGGAAATACTTACAAGTTCCTTGATTTATTAAAGAAATATTTCATAAGCGTATCAATTTATTAAAGAATACAAGTGTATATCCTATTGTATTTTATAACTACACAATACAGAAGTGTATTTTATACACATTTTTCAAATATATACAACTTAAATTAAATAAAAACAAAGTTCAAACAAATAAAATAAATTATAAATTCTCAAGTTTAAAATCAAAATTTACAAATATTCAAACAACTATATTTCAATTAGTTAAAATATTAATAACGTTTAAATTTTAACTAAACCATTTAGAATCAAAATTTGAAATTAAATTTTTACTTACAAAAATTAACAAAACCAAGTTAAAATAGTACAGATTCTGAATTCTAGATAAATTTTCTAGCATAGTACTATTTTCAATATTAAATCTTAATTAACTGCATATTTTAAAACATCGAAAATTCTGTTTCGTTACACATAGGGGTCGGGAGTGAGTCCACTTACCGTTGTGTGAGTGATGGGCCTACTTGGTCATTGTGTTCCCTTATCGAAGAGAAAGTGGATCAGGCTAAACAAGTGACAACCAAAAGATTGAACCCTGGAGTGAATGAAGAGGCCTCGATCTGGTCCTAAATTGGAAGATAAAAAGTCCGCCGAGACTAAAACCCTAAATAAATAGATATTTTTATAAAAGGATTTGAATGCCTTGAAAATGGAGAAAGATAAGTCCTGGACGAATATGGGGTTGCTTGGATTCAAGAGTTGATATTTCTAGATTATTGATCAAGGCTAGAATAACCACAGTGCTCAACTGATGCAGCCTAATAGCTTGATTAAAGAAACTAAAGAGCTTGATTATCATAAATTTATTATAGATTGATTAATGATTATTTGAACTTTTCTTGAGAAAAGTGCGTTTTTCCTTTAAAATGTGCACTTTGAGAGGCAAGTATTAAACCACTTTTGAAACAATGCATCTTCAAATGGTAGATGATTGAAATGAAAACGGAATGACTTGAAACTTGACATCAATACAGTAAGAGGTAATAAAGAAGCTCGAAAAGGTTTCACAAAGTGTAATATCCCGTAAAATATACCTAAAAACATAAATATTAATAATTAATTGAAATAAACAATTCAACAATAAAATATAAATAGGCTGGAAAATGAGATTTTGCAGCATTAAGAGTTTGGCTATGAAAATATTTTATTTGGATTCTTGGCAAGACTCTGAATCGTTTTCATATATAATATGTTGAAAACGGCGATAGTATGAAAAAGTTACAATCAAATGAAATCAGATAGTAAACATATATATATATATATGTATGGTCAGATAAATATATATATATATATATATATATATATATATCCAAAAAATAAATAAAATAAATTTGGATGAGTTTGAATTTCAAACGAAGATAAGAAGGGGGACAAAGAATATTGTAAACAAGGTAAGAAATAAGGCAAATAAGTAAATGCTATATATAATTTAATATCTCAGCCCCAAAGATGTTTATTGGGCACTTCAACGACCAAGAGGTTGATCGCTCCCTTAGAAGGGGTGTCCACTGCCGGTTGACAGCCCTTCTAGGGTGGAGGTCGACTGCATGGCGGCTGAAACACCTAATAATGCTAGGTTCGGTTCGGTTTTTAGTGGTAATATATATAAATGGATGACTAGGATTATACATAAATGATCCTACAACTCTAGCTTACATAAGCAACTATATATAGATCCCTAGACCTCAGAACTAAGCCTTAGACATTTTTCTCCATTGTGCCTCCACTCTACCTCTGCCGCCATTGATTCCAGACACTACAACAAAATGACCATATTACAACTTTAATTTTACAACGGTGGTAAAAGCACCGTTGTAATAAATGGGTTTTTACAACGGTGGTAAAAGCACCGTTGTAATAAATGGGTTTTTACAACGGTGGTAAAAGCACCGTTGTAATAAATGATTTTTTACAACGGTGGTAAAAACACCGTTGTAATAAATGGTTTTTTACAACTGTCAGTTCCCTAAAGTTGTAATAAACATATTTTTATCAACTTTTTACTTTGTTAGTTGTAATAGATGCCATTACAAACTTCATGTTTATAATATCTATATTTAATAACCAATTATATTAATATTTAATAATAACTAATAATTAATAATAAACTTAGGAATCAATAATATTTATTAATTATTATTAAATAATTACTATTTAATAACTAGTAATTTATTTTTAATAGTTAATGTATGTTAACTGCTTATTAATCAATAATTAGTAACATACATTATCAGCTTTTAATAATTATTAATCGATTATATCTAAGTTGAAATAAGTAAAAGTTAAATAATAACTATTATTAATAAGTAATATTTGATTTGGTAACTCTTTTTCTAATATAACTAATATATACTAATTAATTTATAATAATTAATAGTTAAATTAGAAAGTCGTTTAAACTTATTTTTAGTAACTCTTTTTTCTATTTCTTGTGTTAGAAACCTATTAAATATTAATAACAACTTATATTTAATAATTAGTAATATTAACATTTAAGAATAATTCATATTCAATAATAAATTTACAAATTAATATCAATTACTATTAATTACTATTAGATTAGATAAAAAATGCTTAATTGATGATTAATAAATAATAGTTACTTTTTAAAAATTACTATTAAATATTTAATAGTATATAATCAATAACATTTACATAATAATTCACTTTTAATAGTTCGAATTCAATTATAACTTTGAAGAAATAGGTAATTATTAATAATAACTAATATTAATCAGTAATATTTAATATTTTAGCAAAAATCAATTCTCAAGAAATTCATATTATATTTATATTTAATATAAAATTTTACTTATTAATTCTAAATTATAATTTTTAATTCTCTAAGTTTTGGTGAAATTTTAATTGTAACCGATGGAAAACTGACGGTCATGTTAAATGCAAATTAAACAATGAAATTTAATGGCTGTAATTTAATTAACAGATAATTCACTATTAAATGCTACTAATTAGTACTTAACAATAAAATTTTATAATATGTAAAAGTGGTTACAAGTTAAAATTCAGTATTTACTAATAATTATAGTAATAAATTGAACAAAAAAGTACAAAATAACATGCCACGTTTGATCTGAATGGCATGTAACGCAACATGCTAGGGGCTAAAGAAATTTCTTGGCATGTAACGCAACATGCCACGTTGGCTCCAAGGAACGAAATTTCTTGGCTCCAAAACGAAATTTCTTGGCTCCAAAACGAAATTTTCGGATGTAATCACCTCGTCAATTCGAACTCCAGCCTCCAGATGTCCTCCCAAACCCTAATCCAAATTCAAGATCTCCCGAAACCCACTGAAATTATCCGGACCGAACTATTCGACTACAATTCCAAATTCCATTTTTTCCATTTTTCCCCAAAGCTTAGAACAATGGCCACCGAAGAGAAAACTCCTTTCCTTAAATCAAAAATCCGAACTTTCCCTAAAATAATGGCCAGAGCCTTCGTCGCCGCTCTCTCTCCACCTTTTCGACGTCGCTTGAAGCACCATAACCGCCTTCGAAGCCTTGTTCGCAGGTGAGCCACCGGCAACCGAGTTTCCCCCTAATCAAATTGAAGAACCCTAGCACTGCTTCTGTAATCAAAGTCACCCCGTTGAGCACACGGTCTACACCTCCTTGCTGTTCAGTGTAAGAGAGTACCTCCTCACTCACGATAAATCTTTTGTTCAAGTTTGCAACTTTAATCTGAAACCGAAATAAAATAGTAGTTTGTTTGTACTGCTTTAAAATTGATTCACCCATTAGTTGGTTAGTTTCTGATGCATGAATTTTGGTATACTAGTGTGTTGTGGCTTCCAGAATCTTTGCACAGCAGTTAGATATGATAATGAGTTGCGAACCAGTTTGTTTACTATTGTGGTTTTGACTGATATGAGCTGTGTTCGTCATCATATGGGAGACTGAAGGACAAGTGATGTATATTTGGATCCTTGGTGACTTAGTTCAGAGTTTGGTGTTATGGAGTTTTAGGGAGTGTGTCTTATTGATTTTTTCTAGCAATTGAAACTGCCATGGGTGCGAATGCGTACGGACAGTTTAATGCATCTTATTTCAGCTGTTGAGTTTTCTACATGGCTTTTAGTGGTCTGGGCTGAGCTTGTAATTATGATGGTTACATCTTTCAGGTTTATGCATAGACTACTGCATATCAACCACTTGTTGCTGGCATTTTTTTTCAAACAAGACATGGCTGCTGGAGAATAGTAAAATGAGTTCGAACATTAGCACCGTTGATTTTGCATTATGGTAATTCCACCGTGTTTAGAACAAAGGTATCATTTATTTATGTTTGCTTCCATTACTTTTTCTTTTGTTTTGTGGTGTTGATGCTTGCAATTTGGATGCAAAAAAATTTAGTTATCTTGCTTATATGCTTGAAGGTTTTGCTTGGTGGTGGCAAGTTGTTGCTTATTTCTGCTAATTTCCAGCAAAGCTCATGCTCTTAAAAAGGAGACGGCAATTTCATTTTTTTTAATTTTTTTTGGCATAGTAAAACAAAATACTGAAAATTATGTTCCATTTTGAAGCTCGCAGATTCTTTCTTACTTGTTCCTTCCTACCTTTTTACTGTTGCCTGCATTTCTTTTTTGGGGTAAGCAAGTTAAAATAACTGACTTTCCATGTTTAAATTTTTCTTTTTTGGGGTATGAACAATGTACAGGTTAAAATAGGAAATCTTGGGGAAGCAGCAGTAGTAGAAAGGAACCATGCAGCACGCACAATGACCGGAACGCCCGAATACATGGCACTTGAACTATACGAAGAGAACTACACAGAGCAAGTATATTTACTCATTCGGGATGTGCCTAATCGAAATGGTCACTCTCGAAATACTCATTTGTGATGTGCCTAGAGCTAGACCGTCTGCCTCGGATTTGTCGAGCGATCAGTTTGTAGGGAGGAATGTATGTATTATTATGACTGTATTATGTAAAAGTGAGTTATACGATAGTGGATCACAAAGTTGTAATAATTCAAATATTGAAATAAAATATTTAATTGATTATTTCAGTTCAGTGTAGTATCATTTTATTCAATATATATATTTATTTTTATATGAAATGTAATGTATAACGAAACAAAAATCATATTGTTATAATTAATTGTAGTAGGATTTACTACAACGGTGAAAAAAGTTGTAATATCTATTACTACAACAGTGCAAAAATGTTTTAATATGTATTACTACAACGGTGTAAAACAGTTGTAAAATATACATTTAACAACGGTGTCGCAACGGTGGATAAAAGCTGTAAAAGATTTCAGTCTATTACAATTTCTTCATAGACGACGGTGGCTCCACCGTTGTAAAAAGTCTTTTACAACTGTTTTCCACCGTTGTAATAGGGTCATTTCGTTGTAGTGAGAATTAGTTTTTTTTCATCTTCTTCTAATTTATTCCTCTTTCTCTCTAATCTTTTCTAATATATATAGATTAGAACATATTCTTGGAATCATATGAAATATGTATATATATGTATATATAAGAATTTGATTAATTTATTCTTAAGTTTCAAAAAAGTTAATTTATTCTTATGTATATATATATATATCTCTCTCTCTAGAGTTGGAAATCACATCCAAAAGGCACAACAACGTCAGATCTACGCTCTTTAAACCAATGTGAGTGGAATTTGTATTTCCTTAGGCATATTCTACATTTTCAGATTATCATATTGACTTGTATGCCTAGGAAGATTTGGTACAATGATAATATTGAAATGCAAAATCCCTAAATCATCTATTTTTATGTATTTTGCAAGAATTGTCAATCTATTGGGTTTGTGGATCTTGGTCTTAGTAGTGAATTGAGAACAAATAGGGTGATGTGCTTCAATTCTATGTAATTTATCCTTATGTCTCAATATTTGTTCGTAACCTAAAAGGTTTAGATTTGGTTTGATTCATTATTTGATTAGGTTTGGGTTCTATTCTGAATCCAAAAGTATTCAGATTTGAAGCTTATCAAATATGAATGTTTTTTTGTGCAATATGTAAAAAGAGGTAAATTAGATAAAATAAAGTTTATGTGTATACATGTATATATATGTGTGTTTGTGTGTGTGTGTGTGTATATATGAAATTTTACCCTGTTCTTGGTTCATTACTAAAATCATTCCAATAAGCCTAGGGTGCAAGTTGAAATTGTATGTATGTTGTGTTTTCCATTACTGTTATCTATTATTATACAATTATGTCATCATGCCATAAATGTAGCGGTCAAAATATGGAAATTAACTTGTATGCCTTAAATTTATGACAAATTGACAATTTTTACCTCATTAGAACGTTCTCTCGTTCATACGAAATTTAGCGTTATTTATACGCATTAAATATTATACTTATGTGGCGTAGTTAACGTAATTAGCGTAATAATGACGTAATAAATGCAATTAGGATAGGATTTTAATTTGAAATGTCCTTATATATTGATTTCTTGTGTGTGTGTATATATAATGGCTTTATATATATTAAATAGTGACACATATACGCGAGGTTAGTTGCTATTTATGATATAAGCCTGTCGGAATCAACTGGCAAATCCAGCAACCACAAGTAAGCCTAACTAATGTGAGAGGTCTAGGTGCCATGGGCCATTCAAATCTAGTACACTATGACATGAGGTTAAACCTACTTGTAGTATAAGCCTACCCGGAACCGCCCGGCAAATCCAGCATCTACAGGTATACGGTTTAATGTGAGAGGTCTAGAGTGTGTGTGTGCGTATTTTGCGTAAATTAGCAGGTTTACTACACCTTGGGAAGGTCTTTAGTGGTTGACTTTCTTATTATCTAGTTTGGGTCTTAAATGGTTAGGACTAGGATCCCCTCTGAAGGTTTATTCCTTGGTGAGGAACCAAAGTCATGGGTCCTTCCCTTTTTAGATTCGAAGTAAGTCTATGGGTCCTCCTTATCTAAAGTGGTTAGGCATAGCTATAACGGAGTTGGGTAGTTCACGAGGGATGTCCACTTCCTCTAGAAGCTTATATGGGATCAATTTGGGACATGACTGATTTATAAAAGATATGCGGCCATAACATGCTCACCAACTGTCTAAGCGAAGTCTTAAGCGACATACGTGTTCTATCGTAATATCAGTTAAGTAGTAACGTTCGCAATACTACTTCTCAGTTTACTAGTGAAAGTATAGACTTAAGAACATTGACGTATAAGGACATGGTCTTAAGAGGCTAGGGTCCTCCTTATGGTTATAAGAGATCATAAGAAACCACCTTTAATATGGCCATAAGCGACCGAAAGTTCGTGCCTCGTTGGGTCTTTACCCTAAATACACTAATGAAGGTATTAAGCGATTAACTTGGATATCCACCTCATTGGTTAGATACTATGTGTTTGTGTGAATGTTTATGTGTTGCGTAGACATACCTTGATATATGTAGCCCACTTAATCTAGGGTATGGACTTTAAGTTAATACTATATTTTTGTCACATAGAACTTTATGTTCTAACCCCTCTTCTTAGCATATCCAATAGGTCAGCAGGTGGGGTAGATTCTATGGACAAAGCAGTGATGGAGGATGTAGACGAGAATAGATATATTATACTATTATTAGTTATCATTGTTGTATTTCTAATGGAAACTTTCGATAATGAATTTATTGATGTACCTATGGAATAGTTGTGTCCTGACAATCTGCGTTTGAATTATGTGGTTTTAATAAAGTGGTATGTCATATTTTAGTATTATATTTTTTCGTTCCGTTGTGTGTGATTTCCATAAAGAAATGTATATATATTATTATGTGCAAATGTAATTCCTTATAGGAACCAACGACCCGTTTAGAATGGCTCCAAGTTTTGATGGGCCTTTTCTGGGTCGAAATTTAGGCCCATTCCGGGCGGGTTGTTACATTTGGTATCAGAGCCTAGGTTACCCGATTATAAGAGATTTATACGTATGAGAGGCATATTTGTATTTTGAAAAAGGTTTTTCAAACTATATATATATATATATTATATTTACCCTAATAAGCATACACATTTATACTATGCAACTTTATCGTTTTCTTCCCTTTTCAGCTTAAATACTATCTCAGGAGTATCCACTGAAGGGTTCTTCCTTTTCTTTTCAGATAGTAGAGTGGCTAATAATCCTACCGAGCAGGGAAACCAGGAAAGGCCTCGTTACTTTCCAAAATGGTTCCAACAATATCTTCGTACCGTGGAACAAGTACTTGTTGCTAATTCCGCCCCAAAGGTGCCTGCAGCTCCTTCCGCTGAGGTAGCTATTGAATTTTCTCATTTCTATAAGAGCTTCACTAATCTTGAAGGGAAAGCATTCACTGGAAAGGAGAGTTTTACTAATGCCTAATCTTGGATAATGGACTGCGAAAGAATTTTCGAAGCTACTGGATGGCCCGATGAAGTAAAAAAAAAAGAATTAAGGCCTATCACTTAAGAGGAGGCCCTTGAATGGTGGAATTTAGTCTCTGGAGAGAACAAGATCCGAATATTTACATAGGTTGAATTCAAAACCTGTTTTGAAGAATTTTTTTTTACTAAGAGCTGAAATGACAATCCAATTGGAGAATTTTTTCCACATCAAGCAAGGAAGCTTGAGCTTGCAAGAGTACATGGACAAGTTCATCGAATTGAGTAAGTTCTGTAGGGTTTTAGTAGGCACCCCAATGAACAAAGCCTTGAGGTTTGTTAAAGGTTTGAACCCCTACTAAAGGAAACTTTATTAGCGCAAGTAAAATTCGGGGAAACTTTCGAAGCCCTAGTAGAGACAGCTATACTATGCACGGCTGAAGGTTCCAAGGAGAGTAAGGAAGGTGAGAAGAGAGAAGGAAGTTCCAATAAGAATAAGGAAAAGGAATAGTGGAAGAACAAGAAGAAAGGTGCAAATTCAAAAAGGAAGCTAAGACTTGTACAAGATGCCACCTTAAGGGCCTTGCGGCCAAGGATTGTAGGACTTCGTTGGCAAAGCAGGAATCTGAAGGAAAGTGTTTCAACTGTCATGAGGAAGGACACATGTATAAGGACTGCCCAAAGTTATCCGAAGTAGTCAGGATTATGCAATAGAGGCATCACCGATTCAAAGCAGACCCCCAAGATACCAAGAAAAACTCGCACTTGAAGGTATAACTTCTGTTTTAGGAATTTCTTTATACACCTTGTTCGATTCCAGAACGACTCATTCTTTTATCTCTAAGAGGCTAGTTAATATGTTGAACCTTCCCATATCTATCTCTAGTAATACGATAGAGGTGACCAACCCTATCGGAGGGACTAATTATTTTAAGTTATTTTTCAAATACCTAGCATTGGAGATCGACGATGTCGAATTCCCTTGCGAAGCATATGTGCTGGATTTTATGGGGTATGACCTTATCCTAGGTATGGATTGGCTATCATTTTATGGGGTCGTCCTAGACTACGATAAGAGAATCGTTCGTCCTAGGAGTTGAGAAGGATGTAGTCTGAGTATGCCTTGTAATGTTAGGAATAAGGATAAAGCCTTATTATATTCCTTACTCCTAGTTCAGAAGGACCATCTTTGGTCCCTATAGTATGTGAGTTCTTGGATGTCTTTGAGGTAGTCACGAGACTTCCACCCCATCGAGAAATCTCTTTTGTATCGACCTAGAGAAGGACGCTAGACCAGTAGCATACCCGTAAGGTATATGGCACCTAAAAAAGATGGGAATTGGATAAGAAGGTTTCAGAATTACCACAGAAATGTTTCATTCGGCAAAGTACCTCATAATGGGGTGCCCCTATTGTGTTTGCCACCAAGGCAGGCGGATCTTTAAGACTTTCTTGGATTATAGGGAGCTTAATAAGTTGACCAAGAAGAATAGGTACCTCTTACCTAGAATTGATGATCTTTTTGACCACTTGGGAGTAGCCTGAGTATTTTACCAATCTGATCTTGCCACTGGATTTCACCGGTCGAGAATTGCGGAGGACAACAAGGAGAAAACTGCGCTTAGGACACCAGATGGAGTGTTCCAATGGGAAGTTATGCCCTTCGGACTAACGAATGCACCCGCCTTTTTTGTTGACCTTATGAGTAGAGTTTTTTGGGGAATTTTAAATAATATTGTGGTAGTCTTCAGATGATATCCTTATATTTTCAAAAGATCATAAAGAGCATGAAAATCTCTTAAGACAAGTGCTAGGGATATTAAGAAAGAACCAATTGAAAGCAAAATTCTTGAAGTGTCATTTCTTGAGGGAAGAAGTTAGATTCTTAGGACATATTGTGTCAAGTGAAGGCTTGGTTGTAGACCCAACGAAGATCGAAGCAATTAAGGAATGGAGGGTACCTCGATATGCTATGGAAGTAAGGAGCTTCCTTGGATTGGCTGGATATTACCAGAAATTCATTAAAGACTTTGCAAAGATTGATACTCTTTTAACCCAACTAACAAAGAATAATTTCATATTTTCTTGGAGTAATAAATGTGACGTGTCCTTTAAGAAATTAAAGGAAGTATTAACTAGCACGCCATTCGTAATTATAGCCAGTGGCTCGATATTGTTTGCAGTTTACATTGATGCATGCGGGACCGGTTCAGGAGTGGTCCTTATGCAAGAAGGAAGAGTAGTTGCTTATGCTAGTAGCCAACTCTAGGATCTGAAGAAGAGATACCCAGTTCATGACCTTGAGTTAGCCGTAATAGCGTTCGCCCTTAAAATGTGGAGGCATTATCTTTTAGGGGCGAAATTTGAACTTTTTACCGAATATAAATCCCTAAAATATTTATTTTCTCAACATGACCCAAACTTGAGACAACAACAGTAGATGGAATATATTGCCTCATTCGATTTTATGATCCAGTATACCCCGGGAAAAGGGAATGTTGTGGCGGATGCGTTAAGTAGGAAACATGCAACTTTGAATGCGATCTCAGAATGGAAACAATTAGAGTCTCTCTCTAAATTTAATTTGCAACCCTCGCCAATAACTTTTAATGGTTTTCTAAGAGCTATGATTATTAGACCTACCCTAAAAGAGAGGTTCGGAGTACACAAGACCTTGACGAAGACTTAAGGTGCTTAAAAGGGAAAGTGAGAAAGAAGGAGACCTTTCACCATTCGATTAGATATTCGATTGGCGATGATGGAAGTTTACTTTGAGATGGATGACTTTACATCCCTAAAGATGAAGGATTAAGGAAAGAAATTCTAGAGGAGCGCCATAGGTCAAAGATGACCATACACCATGGTGGAGATAAATGTATAGAGATATGAAGAGAAATCTCCATTGGGAAGTAGTGAAAAGAGATGTAGCTGAGTTCGTAGCCAAATGTTTGACATGCCAGAAAGTAGGGGTAGAGAAAGCAAAGCACAGAGGATTATTACTACCTTTAGAGATTCCCATTTGGAAGTGGGAACATATTTCCATGGATTTTGTAGGTGGACTTCCTATAAGCCAAAAGGGAAATGAGGCTATTTGGGTTGTGGTAGACCGTTTGACCAAAAGTGCCCATTTTATACCAATCAAGAAAACAAGGACTGCAACCTTATTAGCCCAATTATATGTCAAAGAAATTGTTAGATTACATGGTATCCCACCCAGTATAGTGAGTGATAGAGACCCCTTGTTCTCAAGCGAATTTTGGAGAAGCCTATAAGAAGCATTGGGAATAATCCTCAATATAAGCACAACCTACCATCTGCAGACCAACGACCAGACAGAATGATTAAATCAGATCTTGGAAGACTTACTCAGAGCTTGCATCATCGACTTCGGAGGAGTTTGGGAGCAGCAACTACCTCTCGTTGAGTTCACTTATAACAATAGTTTTCATACGACGATTGGTATGTCCCCTTTTGAAGCACTTTACGGGAGGCCATGCAAAATCGCTATACCAACGAGGTTCTACTCAGACCGAACTTCGTCCGTGATTCCATAGAAAATATATCCTTGATTAGGAAGAGGATGAAGGCAGCCCAAGACCATCAGAAATTGTATGCCGATAAACGAAGTAATGAACTTGAGTTTAATGTTAGAGATTTGGTTTTCGTAAAAGTATCCCCTCTCAAGAAGACTGTTCGGTTTTGGAATACTGGGAAGTTAGCTCCCAGATTTATTGGACCTTTTTGCATCATCGAGAACATAGGATCTTTGGCTTATCAATTGGATCTCCCAGAGCATCTATCGAGAATCCATAATGTTTTCATGTATCTTTTCTGAGGAAATGCCTTCATGATTCTACTATCAAACTCGAGCTTGATGAAATTGGGGACATAGGAAAACTCGAGTTGGAGTCCAGGGTTCCCTGTGCCACAGCAAGGATTGTAGAGAACAGAATCAAGAGACTTCGCAATAAGACCATTCGCCTTGTCTGAGTACAATAGGGAAATGATCATGCAGAAAGCACATGGAAGATCGAGAATAAGATGAGACAGACTTACCCTGAGCTTTTATCATATAATTTTTCCTCAAAATAACGTTTGTGGATACATTGTGATTACTAGATTGGATGTTAGGAAATGGATGCAACACCATTGCACAACGCACTCATATAGAAATATATGCATAATTAGGTTTTTTTGCATACATATTGCATCACTTATTGCACCAACACGTTAGGATTGAGCTCACTTTAGTGGGTCTGCAGTTCATAATCACTGCGAGTCATGGATTTTATGGGTGAATTAAAATATAACACGGGTGCACAACATGGATGTTTAGAGCGAGTTGTGTTTTTCGCCCCTTCAAACAGATTTCGGTACAAAACCTATTTTAAAGGGGGGAGAATGTAACATGCCGTGAAATATACCTAAGAATATAAATATTAATAATTAATAGAAATATACAATTCAATAATAAAATATATATAGGCTTGAAAATGAGATTTTGCAGCATTAAGAATTTAGTTATGAAAGTTTTTTATTTGGATTCATGGCGAAATTCTGAATTGTTTTCATATATAATATGCTGATAACGGTAATAGTATGAAAAAGTTACAATCAAATAAAGACAGTGTCAAAAAATAATATATATATATATATATATCCAAGAAATAAAATAAATTTGGATGAGTTTGAATTTCAAACGAAGATAAGAAGGAGGGGAAAAAGAATATTGTAAACAAGGTAAGAAATAAGGCAAATAAATAAATGTTATATACAATTTAATATGTGAGGATACATCATCATTTTGAAACTTAATTAGGCTCGCGTCCCTCCCATGTTTTCAATGTAAACCCGGTCCCTCTTTTTGAAACTTCAGCCTTTTACGTTTTTATACCAAAAAAGGCGCTGTCAGGTTAAAAAAAAATCTAAATTCTGG
Organism: Allium sativum; assembly: GCA_030737875.1. Lineage (NCBI taxonomy): Eukaryota > Viridiplantae > Streptophyta > Magnoliopsida > Asparagales > Amaryllidaceae > Allium > Allium sativum. The sequence continues at coordinate 606,707,948 of CM060918.1, read as the reverse complement.
AAGTGTTCTCGGAAGTCCACACAAATCCAAAAAAAAAAGTTGCATACGTATATGCAACTATTACCAATAGTTGCACACATGTATGCAACTATTGCATATGATGTTTCTATTGAAAATCTGGACAGAAACTTGCATACATATGTGCAACCATTTTGAAATACTTGCACACGTGTATGCAAGTATTCCATGAAAAAAAAGACTTAAGTGAAATTTTGCCTGTGGATTGTTGCACACATGTGTGCTACTTTTCTATTTTAGTGCATGCTTGAATATAAATAAATGTGAACTGATTTGCAAGGCTGCGAATTATTGCACACTTGTATGCACGAATTATGCAATACTTGCACATATGTATGCAATAAAATCAACACAGGTGCATAACTGGAATACTTGCATAGATGTATGAAAGAAAATTCAAATATATGCATATTATTATGCATTTAACTGTAGTTTTGTTGTTTTTTTTGTTTTGACATGGTTAATGATGGTTTTTTTCATCTGAATTTTTTAATGTTTACGTTATTTTAAAAAAATTTGAATTTTCGAAAAATAGGGACTAAATTTCCAATAAATTTATGACTGGATGTGAGCATAATTTTAAAACTTAATAAGGACCTGTGCCAAACGCACTCATTTAATATCTCGGCCCCATATATGTTTATTAGGCACTTCAGTGACCAAGAGGTTGACCGCCCGCTAAAAAGGGTGTGGACCGCCAGTCGACCGCCCTTCTGGTTGGGAGGTCGACCGCTTGGCGGCTGAAAGCCCAATAATGCTAAGTTTGGTTAAGTTTTTAGGGGTGATATATATAAACGGACAACTATGATTATATCTAAATAATCCTACGACTCTAGCTTAGACAAGCAATTATATACAGACCCTAGAGCTCACAACTAAACCCTAGCCATTTTTCTCCATTGTGCCTCCACTCTGCCTCTGCCACCACTGATTCCAGAATTAGGTTTTTTCATCTTCTTCTATTATATTCCTCTTACTCTCTAATCTTTTAAAATATATCTAGATTAGAATATATTCTTGGAATCATATGTAATATATATATGTATGCATATAAGAATTTAATTGATTTATTATTATGTATATATAGATCTCTAGAGTTGGAAACCACATCCAAAAGGCACAACAACGTCAAATCTACGCTCTTTAAATCAATGTGAGTGGAATTTGTATTTCCTTAGGCATATTCTACAATTGTAGATTGTCATATTGATTTTTATGCCTAAGAGGATTTGGTACAGCGATAATATTAAAATGCAAAACCCCCCAAATCCTCTATTTCTATGTATTTCGCAAGAATTGTCAATATATTGGGTTTGTGGATTTTGGTCTTTATAGTGAATTGAGAACAAATGGTTTAGATTTGGTCTTTATAGTCAATATTTGTTTGTAACCTAAAATGGTTTAGATTTGGTTTGATTCATCATTTGATTAGGTTTAGGTTCTATTCTGAATCCAAACATATTCAGATTTAAAGCCTATTAAATATGAATGCTTTTATGTGTAATATGTAAAAAGAGGTAAAATAGATAAAATAAAACCTATGTGTATGCATGTGTGTATATATATATATGTGTGTGTGTGTGTGTGTGTGTGTGCGCGCGTGTGTATGTATATATGAAACATTACCCTCTTCTTGGTTCATTACTAAAATCATTCCAATAAGCCTAGGGTGCAAGTTGAAATTGTATGTACGTTGTGTTTTCCATTACTGCTATGTATTATTATATAATTATGTCATCGTGCCTTAAATGTAGCTGTCAAAGTATGGAAATTAACTTGTATGCCTTAAACTTAGGACAAATTGACAATTTTTACCTCGTTAGAACATTATCTCATTCATACCAAATTTAGCGTTATACGCATTAAATATTATACTTATATAGCGTAATTAATGTAATTAGCGTAATAATGACGTAATAAATGTTATTAGGAAAGGATTTGAAATTGAAATGTCCTTATATATTGATTTCTTGTGTGTGTATAGAATGACTTTTTATATATTGAATAGTGACAAACATACGCGAGGTTAGTTGCTATTTGTGGTATAAGCCTGCCCGTAACCAATCGACAAATCCAGCAACCACAAGTAAGCCCAAATAATGCGAGAGGTCTGGGTGCCTTGGGCTGTTCAAATCTAGTACACTATAAATGAGGTTAAACCTACTTGTAGTAGAAGCCTGCCCGGTACCTCCTGGCATATCCAGCATCTACAGGTACACGGTTTAATGTGAGAGGTCTAGTGTGTGTGTGTGTGTGTGTGTATATATATATATATTATGTAAATAGGCAGGTTTACTACAACTTGGGAAGGTCTTAAGTGGCTAACTCTCTTCTTATCTAGTTTGGGTCTTAAATGGTTAAGACTAGGATCCCCTCCGAAGGTTTATTCCTTAGAGAGAAACCAATGTCATGGGCCCACCCTTATTAGATTCGAAGTAAGTCTATGGGTCCTCCTTATCTAAAGTGGTTAGACATAGCGGTAACGGAAGAGGGTAGTTCACGAGGGATGTCCACTTCCTCTAGAAGCTTATATGGGCTCAATTTCGGACAGGACTTATTTATAAAAGATATGTGGCCATAGCATGCTCACCAACTGTCTAAGGGAAGTCTTAAATGACAGAGGTGTTCTATTGTAATATCCGTTAAGTAGTAACGTTCGTAGTACTACTTCTCATATTACAAGTGAGAGTATAGACTTACGAACGTTGGCGTATTAGGACGTGGTCTTAAGAGGCTAGGGTCCGCCTCAGGGTTATAAGAAATCATAAGAATCCACCTTTAATAGGGCTATAAGTGACTGAGAATTCCCGCCTCATTGGGTCTTTACCCTAAATACACTAATGAAGGTCTTAAGCGATTGACTTGGATATCAACCTCGTTGGTTAGATACTTTGTGTTTATGTGAATGTTTGTGTGTTGCGTAGACATAACTTGATATATGTAACCTACTAAATCCAGGGTATGGACTTTAAGTAAATACTATATTTCATTCACACATTGTTCTGACCACTCTACTTAACATATCCAACAGGTCAGTAGGTGGGGTAGATTATATGGATGAAGTAATGATGGAGGCTGAAGAGGAGAACAAAGATATTATATTATTATTAGTTATCATTACTATTTTTCTTATGGAAACTTTTTATAATGAATTTATTGATGTGTCTATGGAATAATTGTGTCTTGACATTTGAATTTTGTGGTTTTAATAAAGTGGTACATCATATTTTACTATCATATTTTCTCGTTCCGTTGTGTGAGATTTCCATACCAAAATGTCTATGTATTATTCTGTGCAAATATAATTTCTTACAGGAACCAATGACCCATTTAGAATGGCTCTAAGTTTCGTTGGGCCTTTTCTGGGTCGAAATTTAGGCCCATTTCGGGCAGATTGTTACACAAAGATTGGGAAAATCCATATAACTCGTGTTTGAGTTAAGCTATAGGTTGATTTCAACCTACGGTTCTTTACTCTTTATCTTGAAGACTTCATATTTTATTCATGCTACTCCAATAACTCACAATTAAGTGATTTTTAATGGATTTAATGAATTATTTCATAGGATTGAAAAGAATATATTGATTGAAGGAATATCAATAGAAGATATCTGCAAACAATTTGAAGATGACAACAAAAAGGTCCAAACGAATGATGGAGCAGACTTGCAAGTGAAGTGGTGCATTAAAGGTCGAGTCTGACCGATGAGGCTTAGGCATTGTCACGTGTTATCACTTTTTCTTGGGTTGACTTGAGTTTCCAGGAGTGACTTCAATTATTACCTAGACCTTAGTGCTATTGGGCTTTAACTATATACCTCCGGAATCTCTGTAAACACCAGCCTGCCTTCACCTATAGAGGGATTTTTCTGGAGACTACTTGGTATTATTCTACCAAATTCTCTTTACTTCCTTTCCTTAAAAAACTTATTCTGAACTCCACTACAACTTAGATATAGGAGGGACCAGTTTTAATCAGTAGACATAATAGCTAACGAAAATTAACTGAAGTGGTTGTAGGACATAATATGCTGAACCACTTTAAAATTTCTACATGTTATTTTTCTATTTTCTACATTGTATTTTTACTTTTAATTGATCTGGTGATTTCATCTGGAGTTTAGGTTTTGGCCTCTTTTTTGGGTAACATCATGCAAGAGATGCCAAAAAAGGATACGTAGCCAAAAATAAAGAGGAGAATTTGACAATGGCAGCTTTAAAGGGATATGCCACCACTTCCATGAAGAAGAGCACCTCAAGAGATAATGTATAAGCCTTGTTGTAACACCCAACATTTTATGACATTTGAATATTTAATAGTACATATATGCACAGACATAAATAATTATAATACTGCATGTAATAAGTGCATGCATTAATAAAGAAGAGAGCGCATGAAAATATATAAGAAAGGAAAATTCACAATGAAAATAGTAAAAGGGTGAATTTATGGGGTTAATTGCATGCAACAATAAAAGAAGTATACATTTAAAACAATGACGGTGGAATGATTGAATAAATTGTAAAGATAACGCATGCATGCATTTCACAAATAAAGGAGATGTATATATAACGTTTGAAATTCAATTGCCTACAACAGGGAATTTAAGACAAAAATAGACATATGCATGAAAACTTGTAATTAATTAGAGAAGGAAAAGAGACACACATTTAATTTAAAAAGGAGAAAAACAAGAAAAAAAATTAAACGTTTAAAATTTATAAACATTAAGAAAAAGCAAAACAGGAAGCAACAAAAAGAATGCGCTGCTGACCCCAACTAGGTCGACCCCGGCTTGGATGGGTCGACCCAAGGGGGATCCAGTGAGCATTTGTGACGCTTTTTGACTAAGTTGTGCATTTTGAATTTTGATGGCTTGAAATCCGATGGATCTCGTTCTTCTGGCACCCCTATAAATATGTTAGCAAAGCCTAGTCTTACTGTGGAAAAATTCTGAAATAACACCCAGACTCTACCATTCTTTTTCCTCAATTATCTTCAGAAAATTGAAAAGCTAGTTCAAGGGAGTTCTAATCTAGGAATTGGAGGAAGAGAATGCATATCTGCAAAGAGGAGTCCAAATTTCTAGTCAAAGTACGGTAAATTCTTGAATCTGGTTAATTTGAATTTCTCTTTTCTTTTGCCTTTTCTGATAGTCTAAGAATTATGAACCTATGGTTGTTTAGATTCTAGATCCAGTAGTAAAGCCATGGAATCCTAGGCCTAAACCAGATTCATGAATTGTAAAGCCCTTAGGTGAGTGGATTTAAGTTATGCCTTTTGATGATGGTATATTTATCGTTTGGCATTCTCCGCTAATATGTACAGTAAATCTGCTGAAATGTGAATCTGCTGAAATGTATATACCTATGAAAATATGTGGAAACGATTACTGTTGTATACATACATGTTCTGTTAATTGGATACTGTAAGTTAAGTTATAGTGAAATTGGGATAGTTACATGTTGATCTGTGGCCTATTATGTACTTGAACCCTTAACGGTAAGAAGTGGGATAATTACGTGTCAACTTGTTAGATTGATATAATTACATGATTGGATGATTACATGTTATTCTTTTACAAGGGGGTTAATTACATGTTAGGAAGAGCATGCGACATGATAATCAGTTAAATTGGACTTAATATGATGTAAAGTATGACATGCAAAAATAGATTACAATAAAATTGGGAAGAATGGATATACCTAAATTTACAGTAAATAGAAAATGGTTACTGCACTTAGACACGAGGTTAAATTTAACTTGTGGTAGAAGTCTGCCCGGAACCACCTGGCAAATCCAGCATCCACAAGTTGTTAATTTAATGTGAGGGGTCTAGTACATGAATATATATGTAACGGTGCTAAGATACGAGGTTAAGTCCAACTTGTGGTGGAAGTCTGCCCAGAACTTCCCGACAAATCCAGCATCCACAAGTGGTCAGCTTAATGTGAGAGGTCTGGTGCATAAACATATATATGAATATATGTATATAAAAGGATATAAATAAATTGCACTAATTGTGATTAATGGAAATGAACGAAACTTACAATAGTCAAAGAAGTGGGTGAATGGGGAATGATAATAACCTATTATGAATAAACTTGAAGGGGAAAAAAGGAAATGATAATAGGTAGTCTTGTCCTAGGGACAAGTGGGAATTATAACTTAGGTTATAATAAACGATAAAAGGGTATGCAATAAGTGTACTTAATTATACCTTAAGTAATATGTGAACTTGAGAAACTGAGTCCTGCTGATGGGAATAACATGTTAAAGGCTTATTAATGAACTTAAATGGGTTAAGTTATGTAACTGAAATTAATAAGCAAGAGGAACTTGGTAACTTTAATAAGAAGTCAATAGGAATTGAAATAACCAAGTTAAATGGAAATCTGAAAATGTAGAGCAAGCGCGTGATTAAATGATTAGACATAGGGTCTAATAACACATTAACCTGAGGCGTTTGGGCCAGTCCGTACGTTTGAAAATGAATAACCCAAAGGGGTAGATCATCGTGGTGTCATGAGGCACGAGGGGAGCGCACGTCCATTTGATTATCCTGATGTTCTACTTGTTGTTTTACTAATATTATGCTGGCTCCGAAGGACTGGAAAGTGAAGCACGCAACATCCAGGGACATGGAAGGTATTCCTGGTAGTCCTCTATGCGGTGGCAGCGTTCAGGCTGTGCTCGGAGAGGTTAGGTCTATGCATTACAAATCAGTGAGTATACCTTGACTACCACGATAGGGGGCAGTCAGAAGGCTGTAGGGTGGCATAGGTGATTCGACGATCCGGTTGCCTTGTGACTAGGTGGGTTATGACCATTTTATCTGTTTGCCTTTCGGCGGGTCTAACCATCTTTTTGATAGGAGTCGTCGGGTACTAACCATCAACAGTCAGCGTGATGTGCGACACGTGATGCGGATAGACGGAGTGTTAAACCTACAAATCATCGATATTTCACTATCAAGGCTGTGTTTGCGAGAAATCCGATTAGGATGTTGTTTACTATTTTGTTTCTAGGCCACATCACTAGCTCTCAATTCTGTTTGTCTTTCACTAGTTGAGGGAGGGGTCGGATAGGACCATAACCGCTGAAAATGCAGACCATAACATCTGTGTATATAGATATCTGAAAGCTCCCGACCGAGTTTCATGTTTCTTGTACAACCATATTACGGGACTCGTGCGAAGTAGAGAGTATGTGCGGTTAAGGCATTGAGTACGATTGACGATACATATAGGAGAAAGTCTAGATACATGCATATATGCTCTGGGTGGTGTATCGTAGACTCTAGGACATTACTCTGCGATGAAATCTGATTCAATCGAATGATGGCAGTCTGTACGCTTACATAGCATGGCGATGGCGGGGATATGCAGAACGTAGTGTTGTTATATTAGGATATGTACATCGCCCCGACGTAGGATGGGGGACTGCATATATTTTCGTGGCGCTATGGCGGAGACCGTGCGAGTGGGGTACCATGGGGTGTACCTTAATATTGGGGGTAGCTACAGATATATTGTATTAGGTTAATCTACCGGGGAGTAGATGGGTATGACGTGTGTGTAAGCCTTGAGTGTTGTTAACCCAAGTAACCTAATAAATAAGAAAATATAACTGAACGGTATATGTAGGGTTGTCCAAAATGTGTAGTTTAAGTCTAGTCACCAGAACTTATGTTCTGACCCCCTCCACATAACATACTCGTAGGTTAGATTTGGGGAGAAGATATGATAGCTTTGGATACTGGTTATGCAGTACTATTATCTGGGTAAGGCTATATTTTGATTATATTATATTTTATTCCATTCCATTGTGAGATGTTTCCTGAGTTCTAATATGTTTGCTATCTCTATCTTTTCTGTAGGATACCAAACAAATAACACGGGTTTTGATAGATTAGAATGTAAAAAAAAATCGGTTTGACGGAATTCGGGTTGTTAGATTTGGTATCAGAGCCTAGGTTTAGGAATCCTGTATAGATAGTGAGTGAACGTATTTCAATTTTTAAAATATAAATATTATATATATACCTAGATCCATATAGGAACCCACTATATAAAGAAAGCATAATGTGGTAAAAGATGGGATATCTCTTTTGTACACTAAAAGCATGAACATGGAAATCTGAGACCCTTAGATAATTTGGGTGGGGAGTGTACAATATACTTTATATGAAAGAAAGGTAAATCCCATATGATAGTATTTCAGGTTAGTGGGTTTGGCAGCAAAACCTTATAAATTGGGAAAGGTTAAAAAGAGAAGAATGGATAAGGAATATATATGGTTGAGAGAATTGACTTTGTGGGGTGTCTAGGAAAGCCTAAGTAAGTTGGGAACCCACTTTGAGTCTAACCCCATTGTTAACTTTTAAGAACATGAAATTTGTAAAAGCTTTTTGGTTATGTTTTTTCAAGTTTTGATCTTAAAAGTAGATAGTGAGTTTTGAAGTAAAATGGGGTATAATTTAGAAATGGTGATTTCTTGTGAAAATTTTGTATAAAATAAATTCTCTCAGTAAAAAGGTGCGTATTATAGAGCATGTTTAGCTAGCTAGTTTTCAAGTTATATAGTATGGAAGGATCAAAAAGCAAAACATAGAAAATGTTGCATTTTGTTGAAAACTAGAATTTTCAGTAAAGAAAGTTTTAAAATCTCTATTCTTTTGACAATCATTTTTGATAAATTGTTTTTGTTGGGTGGACAAAATAAGTTGTAGAAATTAAGAATAGAGTAGATGTTTACACCTTGTGGTAAGTAACTGAACTGACATTGTAAGTGAGAACAGTAGTAAATATGATTAAGAAATTGTTGTCATTTTCTACTCAAGTTTTTGTGATTTGAAAAAGAAATTATTTGCGCTTTTTTAAAATGAAATGTTATTATGGTTTGGCAAAAGTAAGTTTTGGTTAGGAAAATAAAGTTTTGATAATTTTAACTTTTGGAAGAAAAGTGAAATGAAAAGGGCCAGACCGTGTTTTAAAAAGTTTGGAGTAGGTAAGGATTAGTACCTAGGGAAAAGTTTTGAGGCTATGAAGTAGATAGCGAGAATTATCTTGGAATAATGGTAAGTTCTCGTCGAATGAATAAGCATTGAGAAGCCTAGGGTGTTTCTTGGAAATGACCATTGGTACACAACTAGGACTAGTGGTGACTATTAGATAGTGAAAGGCAAGCAAGTGTTTAGATCCTATTGGGGCCCGTTATTACATTTCTATTAGGATCGTTCTGTTATTTTGTTCCTGTTGGATAGTTTTCCTTGCAAAGGTATATAAAATCAAAAGGGAAGGTGTGAAGTTTTCCATTTTTCACCTTTTTGGTAATATAAGAAATCGAATTTAGAAAATTAGTTTTTTCTGAAACTCGAAAAATAGATGAACTACGCTCTTGCTCAGTAAGGATGTGGGAAATTTTGGATGAAAATATATTTTGATTTTCAAAATATTGCCTTCATGTAGAATTGCCAGCGTATTTAGGATGTGTGCATCATGCTTTTAAAGGATTTTTGAAAATTTGCATGCATATAGGAGATACCGCTTAGGCATACATGTATTACTATGTTGTACTACACTTTGCACAAGTGCACAATGTTTGCAAAAATTTGTATGCACACATGATGGATGTATATTATGCGAGGAATTATTTGACTTTACCCTTATCAAATTTCGGGGATGAAATTTCCTAAGGGTGGGAGAATGTAACACCCCGCACTTTATGACAATTGAATAGTTAATATTAATATATGCATAGACATAAAAAATTGTAATATTGCATGTAATAAGTGCATCCATTAATAAAGAAGAAAGCGCATGCAAATATATAAGAAAGGAAAATTTCCAATGAAAATAGTAAAAGGGTGAATTAATGGGGTTAATTTCATGCAACAATAAAAGAAGTATACATTTAAAGCAATGACACTGGAATGATTGAATAAATTGCAAAGATAAGGCATGCATGCTGTAACACCCCATAATTTCGAAAGACACTATAATGATAAACTAAATAATACTTAATTAAATATTAGGAATTAAGTAAAATGGACTGCGCCATTGCGTTCATCTCAGAATTCTGCTTAATATAGACTTGGAGTTTGCATAAATCTGACATTGTATGAAGAAGATATTAAGGTTTGAAGTTTATATACATGTAAAACAAATATATATATATAAACAAATCAATTCTAGAAAATCAAAATTAGAAGGCGGGAAGTAGCGGGAAATCATCCCGTTAGGGGTCGACCCCATGCCCCTTGGGTGTCGACCCCACCCAGATCTGGGGCAGATCCATTCTGTGAACGTGAACTTGTTTCTTGACCTAATTCGTTAACCGTGGGCTATAAATAAGACCTCATTTCTATTGCTTTATTCATCAAAAACAATGGAGACAACGAGGTCATGCCCTAACTCAGATTAAATTAGCCTATTCTTCTGCAACAACAACTTATAAGCATACAAGAGCTCTACTACAACATCCGTAGTCAATTTGTTGTTCTTTAGATCCAGTCACTGTGAGTTCATGTTATTTTTAGATATTAATATTTAAATAGTAACCTTGACATGTTTATAAATTGGATCTAAACCTGTGCCTGTTAGTAACCAGAATCATAACTAAACAGATCTGCCACTACTTGTACATCTAATCTACTGTTTAGTTCCCATATTCCTATTCCTAATATGCATATTCTGTTACTATGCCTAATCATGTCACCATATGCCTATTCTGTTAGTATGCCTAATCATGTCACCATATGCCTATTCTGTTAGTATGCATGTTTCTGCCATCATATGCCTGTTTTGATTTTATGCCTATTTCTGTTCTCTTCTCTCCCTCCTTCCCTTTTTATTTTTTATAGCCAGGCTACCATCGAGCTTAGGCCTACTGCTGGAATATGCAAACGAAAGAAATTGGGAATGGTTGGGAATGATATTGGGGGCATAACTTGTATTGTAAAACAAGACTGGGATTTAGGGTCATAATCTATACTTTGGTCTAAAACTTTAAATTGGGGCATAACCTAGAATGAAAGTGAAAATTGTTTAAGAATGAACACGCCTAATTTACAGCAAATAGAAATTGTAACCGCACTTAGACACGGGGCTAGATTACACTTGTGGTAGAAACTTGCTCAGAATCGCTTGGCATATCCAGCATCCATAAGTGGTAATTCTAATGTGAGGGGTCTAGTGCATAAATGTACACGTAACGATGCTAAGACACGAGGTTAAGTCCGACTTGTGGTAGAAGTCTGCTTGAATCCGCCCGGCATATCCAGCATCCACAAGTGTTCGACTTAATGTGAGAGGTCTGGTGCATTAACATGCATGAACGGAAAATGATAAGAACATGTAATGCTTAACGTGTTTAAATCTACGGGAGTTACATGTAAGTAGTTTTTAATTAAACTTGCTTGAATTAGTGGGGGGTTAAGTAAACTTGTTACATATATTGGGGGGTTATATAAACATGATAAACTTAACCTATTCTACATGTTTGGGTTACGCAACCTTGTTAAACTATTAAGCATAACTTGTCCAAATCCTAGTAGTGGTGATACATGCCTAGGGGGTGGCTTGTATCATCTGTTGCGCGGGACCCGTATTAGTCAGTAACCCATCTTGGTATCAAATGGGGAACCCCGAACTAAGTCGGGGTCAGGGCACACTTACTGAATTTATTATAAGAGGTCCATCTGAGTGAGGGTATTGACAGCGCAGGACCCAATAGAATCATGTGCGTGCATGGGTCCGACTTGCTCGGGAAATTAAGACACTGTGACATCAGTCGATATGGTTGTGCATCATGAAAATAACGGGGTTGCCACTTTAGAAAGTGATACATCCTACTATGGGGCCAACACAGGGTATCTACAGGGTAGGGAGCCGATCGTTTGGGGAAGTAATTAGGGTACATCTAGTCTTGCTTGTTTAGGAGCCTGTTATTATCGTAGGGGATAACACCTGTCATTTCTGTTGGGCTACCTGTTGTTATTGTTGAGGGTAAAACCCGTCACTAGAAGTACACCTAAGCATGTCGTCTTGTTCTTGTTGGGATCATCTTGTTCTTGTTATACTAGACTTGGTGTAGAGAAAAGTATTTAGGAAATGCAATATATATATATACATATATATATATTCTTTCTTGATTATTCAGTTTATCCTGCTCAGTCTCCTCCCTTATGATGTTGTTATCTCTCTCATCCAGTTTATGTACCTGTCATGATGCTTTTACTTATTTGTGTGATAAAAATAACTGGACTCGCCAGACTTTACGTCTGACCCATTTTGTTTCCTTTTCTCTCTCTTCCTCTTCTCCTCCAGGTTCTCAGGGTGGGAATACTCAGGCTTGATTAGGATTCTCTCTTTTATTACTGCTTGGAGTTGCTTAGATGTAGCGCTTTGATTACCAGTCTACTACGATATGGCTCTTTTTGGTGACTATGCTTTTATATTACTGTACTCTGATGATTTTTAGTACAAGGTAGATACATTAAATTGATGTAATGGGTTTTCTGTACTTCAGACTTATCTTGTAACTGGATCTGGACCACGATGTTTTCTATTTGAAAAATAAAGTTTTAAATTCCGCTATTATTTTATATCTTTCTTGTGATGTTTCTTTTTCTGTTTACCTATAATGCTTCATGAAACTTAATGCATTTTGTTAAAGAGTGATATTAGCGGACATGGGGTGTCACATTCGGTATCAGGGCTGAAGGTTACCAGATCGAACAAAAGATTTTGAAATTGTTTTAAAAAAGGTCTTAAAAAGAAAACTTTATTTGAAAAACATACTCCCCAAAGCCGTACGAAATATCTTTCGACTCTCTGTTTGAATCCCTTTTTCCTTTTCTTTTCAACATGTCCGGGGAACCGATTCTTCCTGAGGGCGTTACAATACTGGCTTGGTTCCTTAGGTATCTTGAGGCTACGACGCTTGTCGGAGGCCAAGAAGACGCCCCTTCCCTAGCTGCAGCTGCTGTTCCTCCTCCTCCTCTGCGAGCGAATAATTTCTCCAAGATATGTAAGGATTTCTGTGCTATGGGAGGAAAGCCATTCCATGTGGAAATGAGACTTTTGTAGAAGAAAGGAATTGGCTTAAAGAGATAGAGGATTTATTTGGAATTTTTGAGGTTGACGACCGTATGAAGATTCAATTGGCCGTTTGGCAACTAAAAGATGAGGCTTCATTCAGGTAGGAAGTGATGCAAGCAGGGAGTCCAGTTGGGATGATTTCCCGTAGAGATTCGATATGAAGTTTCTTTCTCAAGCCGAGCAAAGTATGCAAATGGAAAGGTTTATGGCACTTAAGCAAGGAGGCATGTCTTTCAAAGAGTATGTCAATAGGTTCAATCAATTGGAGAGATTTGGTTTGGAGCTAGTGACTACCCTGCATAAGAAAGCTTTGAGGTTTGCGAGAGGATTGAATGAACCCCTCCATGGATTGGTTATGTCTCATATTCCGATAGGGGAAACTGTCGAGAAACTAGTTGATATGGCATTGATGCACGAAGAAGATAACGTGAAAAGAAAGAGGCTAAGATTGATAAAACACAAAGCAAGAAAGGGTGGCCCAAGAAAGAACAACAAAATCGAAAGAAGGGTGGAAAGAACGACAAAGCCTGAGAAAAGAGGAAACGTTATAATTGTGGGTGCATGGGTCATGTGAGCAAAGACTGCAAAAGAAGGAAGAATGCTTGTTTCTATTGTGGAGAGGTCGTACACCTTATTAAGGATTGCCCGAAGAAGCAAGGACAGGGCCAAAGGGCAGGATCTTCTGGAGGTCAGGTACATGCTCTCGTGGCCGGTATATCGGATAGAGGTAGGAAAGTTTCTATTGAAGATTTGATTTCTCTTTCCGATCATCCTGTTAGAACTCTTTATGATTCTAGCGCTTCACATTATTTTATATCTGATTTTGTGGTTGAGTCTCTCCACCTTAGTAGTAGTATGGTTTTGGATCCCGTTATTGTCTCAAACCCCATTAGGGGTACGGCTCATCTGTCTATGATTTGTCAGGGTTTGAGAATATCTGTGTTGGGCGTCGAGTTTGAGTGCGACGCATACGTGCTTGGTTTCATGGGCTATGGTTCGATTATAGGGATGGATTGGCTAGCCATGTATGGTGCCATTCTAGACTGTGAGAGGAGGGTCCTTAGACTTTTGACTTTCCATGGGAGGACTCTCGAGATTTCTTTTGGCCCAAAAGGGTTGTAATGCTTAGTTTGGTAGAATCACTTGATGCATCTATCGATGACTTGCGATCTATATTGGTAGTCTGTGAGTATTCAGATGTTTTTGAGGAGGTTCGGGGCTTACCTCCAAGGTGCAAGATTGATTTCCGAATATATTTGGTGGACAATGCAAAGCCAGTTGCATTTCCGATGCGCCATATGGCTCCGAGAGAAAGGAGGGAGCTCAGCAAGAAAGTAGGGGAGCTACTTGAGAAAGGGTTAATTAGGCGAAGCATATCTGAATGGGGTGCTCCAGTAGTATTTTCCACTAAGGCGGATGGTTCGCTTCTCTTATGCATGCATTACAGGGAGTTGAATAAGCTCACTAAGAAAAATAGGCACCCACTTCCGAGGATAAATGATCTGTTTAACCAAATTGTTGGTGCATTTATTTTCTCTCAGTTAGACTTGGTCACGGGGTTTCATCAGCTAAGGGTGGCCAAGGACAGTACAGACAAGACTGCCTTTAGAACTCCAGATGGTTTCTTCGAATGACTTGTTATGCCTTTTGGGTTGACGAATGGACCCACCTATTTTGTGGATCTGATGAGTAAGGTGCTTCCGGAGTTTCCAAATAAGTTTGACATGATTTTTTGTTGATGACATCCTGATTTTCTCGAAAAATGAGGAAGAGCAAGCCCTACATTTGAAGGAAGTTTTGAAGACTCTCCTAGTGCATTAGCTTAAGGAAAAATTCTCCAAATGTCATTTTTGGAGAAAGGAAATGAGATTTATAGGGCATGTGGTCTCTAAGGATAGGATAGCGGTAGATCCCATGAAAGTAGTTGGAGTTCAAGATTGGCAGACTCCAAAGAACGCAACCGAGGTAAGGAGTTTTCTTGGTTTAGCGGGCTATTATAGGAAGTTAATTAAGGACTTCACAAAGATATCATCCCACTCACCAAGCTAACGAAGAAGAATCTGACATTTTCTTGGGTTGTCGACTGTGAGGATGCTTTTCAACAAGTGAAGAGGGCTCTGACAACAGCCCCAATCTTGACTTTGCCTGATGGGAACAAAGTGTTCATAGTATACACCGGCGCATGTGGTACAGGGCTTGGTGTTGTTTTGATGCAAGAGGGAAGGGTACTATATTTCGAAGGTAGATAGTTAAGAGTTCATGAGAAGAACTACCCTACCCATAACTTAGAGTTGGCTGCCATAGTATTCTGCTTAAAATTTGGCATCATTGTCTACTTGGAGAGAAGTTTGAGTTGTATACCGATCACAAAACTCTCAAGTACTTGTTCTCATAGAAGGATCTCAATTTGATGCAACAAAGATGGATGGAGTTCCTAGCATCCTATGTCTTTGAGATTGCTTATACCGCTGGCAAGGGTAATATGGTGGCGGACGCACTGAGTAGGCAGAGGATGACTTTGAGTCCACTATTCGTAGACATGCAGAGCTTGGTGTATATATCAACCTTTGATTTTAGGCCATCTACGGATCTTATACCTGGTTTGTTGGCACCTTTAGAGGTGCAACCTACTCTTATGGATCAGATAAGAACTTCGCAGAGAGAGGACCCATAGATAGCAGACATTTTGGATAATCTCAGTAGAGGAGAGACTTCTAGTCACCACAGTAGATATTCCACAGATGATAGAGGGTGGCTGCGACAAGATGGAAGGCTTTGTGTTTCTCAAGTTGGGATTTTGTTGAAGACAGTCCTCGAGGGAGCCCATCATTCTTGGATGACTATCCATCCAGGTGGTGATAAGATGTATAAAGATATGAAGAGGGTTTTCTTTTGGGTTGGGATAAAGAAAGATGTAGCGGAGTTTGTTTCTCGATGTTTGGTTTGACAGCAAGTCAAAGCTGAGCAAATGAAACTCGATGGTTTACTTCTTCCTTTGGAGGTCCCACAGTGGAAGTGGGAGAGCGTCTCTATGAGTTTCATTGATGGTTTGCCTAGATCAAGGAAAGGCAACACCAGTATTTGGGTTATAGTTGACAGGCTTACTAAGAGCGCTCATTTCATTCCTGTTAAAAGTAAAAGGACGGCAGCATGGTTGGCACCAATTTATCTTCGTGAGATAGTTCATCTACACGGAGTACCTTTCGGTATAGTAAGTGATCATGACCCCATAATCACTAGTGAGTTTTGGGGGAGCTTAGAAGAGGCATTAGGTACACAGTTGTGTTTGAGCACCGCTTATCACCCTCAGACTGAAGGACATACGAAGAGGGTAAATGGAGTTCTTGAGGATCTTTTAAGATTGTGTATCCAAGACTTCGGAGGGACTTGGGAGGAGCATCTTCCTTTAATAGTGTTTGCATACAACAGTTATCAAGTTAGTATTGGCAGGGCATCCTTCGAGGCGTTGTATAGACGACCTTGTAGATCACCAACTTGTTGGTGGAAGTCTATAGAAAGGCTTCTACTTAGGCCAGAGATGATTAGAGAAACCTCAGAGAAGATTGACCTTATTTGCAGACGCATGAAGACAGCTCAGGACAAGCAGAAGTCCTACACAGATAAGAGAAGAACTGATATTGAGTTCGAGGTGGGAGACATGGTTTTCATCAAGGCATCAGCTTTAAGGAATGTGGTTCGCTTTGCATCTGTAGGGAAATTGGTGCCAAGCTTTGTAAGGCCATTCCCATAATAGAAAGGATTGGCCAAATGGCCTATAGAGTAAAGCTACAAGAGAGATTGATGGGTGTTCATGATGTTTTCCATGTTTCTCATTTACGGAAGTGCCTGCATGATACCGCAGAAGTAGTTGAGCCGAGTATGCTCGAGGAAGTAGAGGTGGGACAGGACGCAACAGTTAAACGAGTTCTTACCCATATTCTTGGATCGGAGGTTAAGAAGCTATGCAACTGAGAGGTCAAGTTGGTGAAAGTTCAGTGGGGAGATGACCAAGAGGATGCAACTTGGGAAACCTAAGACAAGATTCCCGCGTTGTTCCCTTTTCTTTTCAAGGGTATGTTCTTAACTTCTTTTTACAAAGCTTTTATTCGTACTTGCTTCTATCATTGAAGTATATCCTATCGATCGAATCTTCGACCTTTAGGTAGGGAACCAATGGATGTAAACATGTGTTTGAGACATGTTATGTTTTATTGGTGCAAGTGGATGTAAGTGTTTGCTAGTGGTTGCTCATGGATGCATATACACACACATTAGGCACTAGATCGGCTCAATCACTCTCATATTGCATATGATGCGTGCACTCTTTTTTCTTTCTCTCTTTTATGGATGGAAATAGTTGTGTCATCATGTGGATGTTGCATTTGGATGAATGATTGTGCACACATATAGAACTTACATGTTGTATTATGATTATTTGCATACATGTTGGATTCATGGCACTAACATACATTGCATTAAGGAGGTCGACTGAATTAGTAGACCGCCTGATCTTCCACATTAGTATAGGGACATATATACACACACCTTTGCATATGTTCATATAAGAATTAGAAATCTTTCAAGGACAATGGATGCCTATGATTGGTGGATGAGTAGATGGATGATGTTAGGACATACATTCTTCTTAGCTTGGAGATTCTGGTGATGAAATCCTTTAAGTAGGAGAGAATGTGACACCTCGTAATTTCAAAAGACACTATAATGATAAACTAAAGAAAACTTAATTAATTATTGTGAATTAAGTAAAATGAGTTGCGCAATTGCGTTCGTCTTAGAATTCTGCTTAAGACAGACTCTGAGTTTGTGTAAATCGGACATCGTATGAAGAAGATATTAAGGTTTGAAGTTTATATACATATAAGCCAAATATATATAAACAAATCAATTCCAGAAAATCAAAATCATAAGACGGGAAAGAGCGGGAAATTGGCCCGTTAGGGGTCGACCCTGTGCCTCTTAGATGTCGACCCATAATCGACCCCTGGGTCGACCCCGGGGTTGACCCCACCCAGATCTGGGGCAGATCCATTTTGTGAACGTGGACTTGTTTCTTGACTACATTTGTTAACCGTAGGCTATAAATAGGACCTCATTTCTATTGTTTTATTCATCAAAAACAATGGAGACAACGAGGCGTTGCACTAACTCATACTAAATTAGCTTATTCTTCTGCAACAACAACTTATAAGCATACAAGAATCTCTACTACATCATCAACAGTCAATTAACTGTTCTTTAGATCCAGTCGCTGTGGGTTCATGTTATTTTTGGATACAAACATTCAAATATTAATTTTGAAATGTTTATAAGTTGGATCTAAACCTGTGCCTGTTAGTAACCTGAATCATAACTAAATATATCTGCCACTCCTTGTACACCTAATCTACTGTTTAGTTCTCATATGCCCATTCCTGATATGCCTATTCTGTTATTATGCCTAGTCATGTCACAATATGCATATTCTGTTAGTATGCCTAATCATGTCACCATATGTCTATTCTATTAGTATGCCTTTTTATGCTATCATATGCCTATTTTGATTTTATGCCTGTTTCTGTTCTCTTCTCTCGCTCCTTCCCTTTTTATTTTTTATAGCCATGCTACCTTTGAGCCTAGGCCTACCGCTGAAATATGAGAACGAAAGAAATTGGGAATGGTTGGGAATGATATTGGTGTAGAAAGAAGTATTTAGGAAGTGCAATATATATATATATATATATATATATATATATATTGTCCTTATTTTTCAGTTTATCCTGCTTAGTCTGTTATACCTGCCTTATGATGTTGTTATTTGTTTCATCCAGTTTATGTACCTTTCATGATGCTTTTACTTATTTATATGCTAAAAGTAACTGGACTCGCCAGACTTTATGTCTGACCGATTTTGTTTCCTTTTCTCTCTCTTCCTCTTCCCCTCCCAGGTTCTTAGGGAATGTGTTTCCTTTTCTCTCTCTTCCTCTTCCCCTCCCAGGTTCTTAGGGAACGTTAAGAAAAAAACAAAACAGGAAGCAACAGAAAGAATGCGCCATTGGACCGAACTAGGTCGGTCCCGGCTTGGATGGGTCGACCCACGGGTTGACCCACTAAGGTGTGGGTCAACCCATGGGTCGACCGAAGGGGGATCCAACGAGCATTCGTGACGTGTTTTGACCTAGTTGTACGTTTCGTATTTTGATGACTTAGAATCCGATGGATCTCGTTCTTCTGGCACCCCTATAAATATGTTAGTAGAGCCTAGTCTTATTCTGAAAAATTCTGAAATAACGCCCAGGCTCTTCCATTCTTCTTCCTCGATTATCTTTAGAAAATAGAATAGCTAGTTCTTGGAAGTTCTAATCTAGGAATTGGAGGAAGAGAATGCATATCTGCAAATAGGAGTCCAGAGTTCTAGTCAAAGTACGGCAAATTCTCGAATCTGGTTAATTTGAATTTCTCTTTTCTTTTCCCTTTTCTGTTATTTTGAGAATTATGAATGTTAAACTCCAAGTTGGATCTCAACACTAATGGTACGTGAACCGTACTTCACCAATATGGTTAGAAATTAAAAGGAGCCACAATCGCAACAAATAAGCGGGAAAATTAAGTAAAATGACAAGGGGTTTTATAGTTGTTCGATCTATGATAGATCTACGTCCACTTTTGAAGTATTTTCCACTATCATGGAGAAAATTACATATAGCATCATCTCATACATCTCGTTTATTACATTTGTTCACACTTTATAATGATTCCCCACTTTTTGCTCTCTTTCCGCTTTAGATCTCACTTGAATTCGAGAAGGAACGGATAAGATCTTGTGATTAGATAATTTTCCTCTATTCCGTCATGAAAATGGTGTTAGATCCGAGCTTCAAAGAGGAGCAATGGCGGTTGGTGATCACTTGGATTGAATTGGAGTGAAAATGAATGGTGTTTGGTGAAGATGAGACCCCCTTGATGTTGGAGGAAGAAGGAGTGAGCTTGGGAAGCCATTAATGGAGCTTGAGAAGCTTTAGAATGGTAGAAAACAGAAACGACAGCCCTTTGGGGTGGCTTAGATCGGTCCATTAAAATGTGGCGAAATGGGGTATTTATAGGATAAGTTTGGATCAGGTGGCAGTTCTGTAGTTATGGTGTTCATTGTATGGGTCGAGCGCTGGCATATTTACGGATCTACCACTGGACAGCTGGAGGCTGACCCAAAAAGTGGTGCTCGAGCCAAGGGTATGCGCGACCCAGAAACATGCATGCACGACCCTAAATAATTCTCATGTCCGGCCCATGAATTCATGCTGTGATATTTATCACGTGCTCACCTTTTGGCTTTGTCTTTTAATGTTGAAAAAGGGGATTGGTATTTACGATTATGCCACGCCCTTCTATATTGTTATATGAATAGTTATAATTTCTATTTTTGCCATTGCATTGAATCTGCTCGCTCATGAATCCAGGTGGCGCTCGACCCTTTTGTGGCACCGCTGCTCGACCCCTAATCAGTCACTGCTTGACCTGCTTTTCAGATGCTCCAAGCTTGGTCCACGTGTCACCCAAATGATTGACTCCTTTATTTCTCGCATGCATAGTTCTGGCGTTTGTTTAATACGTGCTTACATGAATGCTATCACAGATCTGCATAGTTTATACTATTGTCATGATAACAACTTTATTGACTGTCCCATTTGTACGTGGTGAATACTTGATGTTCATGGTTCCCAATTCATTATCTTAATTACCAATCCAATATGTGAAAGCTATTGTCTCTTGAAAGAGGAAGCCAGGCATACGTTTTACATTCTTGCCACTATACAATTATTTACAACTGAACTATGATTCTATATGTTATCCCATGCTCGACCTAACATTACATGAGATTGTTCGACCTAGATTCTTATTTAAGGATCGACCTAGAACTTCATGCATTCAAATGAGTTGCTTCATGAAGCACTGTTGCTTACATGTCTCAAAATCAATCCGCAGGCTATCATCCAAACTGCATCATTATATTCTAGTGTCACGTCACTATATAAACAGTTGTGTCCACGTAACCATACATAGATGAACCCATGTTTGCAATGTATACTTTCAAGTACCAAATCATTCATTTTCTCCTGTGCAGTTTGTAGAATTTATCCATTGCATTTCAATGCACCTATCACGCTAAGTCCAAGCTTTATGTTTCTCATTTACACTTGGCAACTGTCTTTGCCTTATATTTGTTTCTAGCGTGACTTTCTATTCATGTTAAGGTGCCAAACCATGTGAACTTCATATATTTAATTATATATGCTGACGTTCCAACATATCTTCCAAGTCTTGTGGCACTTTATATATCAACTGCTTCTTTATGTTTATTTCAACATTAGGTCATTTGAGTTCATCACATGTCCTACGCAACTTGTATATGAATTGGTGGTTCGCTATGTCACGCTAGCTTATCTTGCCTGTACACGATTTAGACTGGTCCATATATTGAAGTCGATCCGTAGTTTTCAACGTGACCGACTTGTATGATTGAGATTGCCGGACTCGAACAGACCGATCCACATAGCCGAGACCGACCGACCCGTTGTTTACCACATGACCGACCGAACTGGTGGAGGTTCTCTGCTCGACCCCGAGGCCGCCCGACCATCTTGCGCTCGACCGTCCAGTGTTCAATACATGGTGTTCGAGCTGGCTTGTTCGACCCACGGTGTTCGAGTAACGTACATTACAACTGATCGATCCATCGCATTTGCTACACAGTTGATGCATTATTTTCCTGAACTGCATTTTTATAATGAGGTTAAAATTTTCCCCTCGAAGCTTATTTTTTGCTTGCGAGAAATGCGGGCTTTGAAATGAACATTGTTGTTGCTTCATTTCGCATTGTGATCCAGTTATAGCTTTTTGTTTGCTATGGCAGATGATACGTTGAATTCATATGCTTCATTTCACAACCTGCTTTGTAGTTAAAACAAGAATCTGCATGATTTTGACTTATACTCACCAACGACTATCCATATTGATAGTGGATTAGTAAAAAAATGAATTACATCAAATTTTATTTTTTGAATTGAATAAAGTGTTCATACATGATTGTTTTACTCAACGGTTTGAAGCTCATTGAATATTATCTACACAAATAGGATATTCTAATTCGAATTCAAAGTAACGCTTAAAATCAACTAATCGACTAAGCTGACTATGGATTTCAAATATTATCGTTTTAATGACTTATATTATAGTATATAGTATTTCACATTTGTGAAATTCGTATTTGCGATTCGTTTTCTGCTTCCTCTTTGAGAAGCTTTGATATTTGTGCCCCTATTTAAGAGGCCGTAATTATTCTCCACTATGGGAAGAATTTTACTGCTCAATGGTTGTCTGCTTTGCTGATCAGCTTTGACGTCGGAGATTCCGTTGAATGCCCTGAGTTTCGGGGAGGTCATTTTAATCCAACGTTTGTCTTCTCTTGTCGATTAAATCAACATTATAGAGTTCATCGATCAATGTTGATTTCTCCTATGGAGAAGTTGCTTTCTCTATGGAATGGATTTTTGGTTGTCATATCATTTCGTAATGCGAACTCCAACGACGTTTAGATGAGGTTGCATCACTTCGCGCAATGAACTCCCATGCTTCATTTGACTTATAGTGAACTCTTGTGGTTCATTTCGTGCAATGAATTCCCGTGACCTTTGAGGGTTGTATGGCTTCGCGCCATGAACTCCCATGCTTCGTTTCACTTATAGTGAACTCCAATGCATCGTTTTGCGCAATGAATTCCAGCAAATCTTTGGAGGATTGCATCGTAGGCGCCACAAACTCCCACGCTTCGTTTCACTTATAGTGAACTCCAGCGCTTCGTTTCGCGCAACGAATTCCCTTGACCTTGGAAGGTTGCATCGCTTTGCGCCATGAGCTCCCACACTTCGTTTCACTTATAGTGAATTCCAGCGCTTCATTTCGCGCAATGAATTCCCGCGAACCTTTGGAGCATTACATCATTTCGCACCACGAACTCCCATGCTTGGTTTCACTTATAGTGAACTCCCGCGCTTCGTTTCGCGCAACGAATTCCCGCGAACCTTTGGAGGGTTGCGTCGCTTCGCGCCACGAACTACCACGCTTCGTTTCACTTATAGTGAACTCACTTGCTTCATTTCGCGCAACTAATTCCCGCGAACCTTTGGAGGGTTGTATCGCTTCTTGCCACGAACTCCATGCTTCGTTTCACTTATAGTGAACTCCCGCGCTTCGTTTCACACAACGAATTCCCGTGAACCTTTGGAGGGTGGCATCGCTTTGCACCACGAACTCTTACGCTTCATTTCACTTATAGTGAACTCCCGCACTTCATTTCGTGCAAGGAATTCCCGTGAACCTTTGGGATTTCGGATCCGTGGCTGTTCGTTTCTCTCTTCTCTATTTGACTCATCAGGACTTTCCTTATTCACTTTTCAAAGTAGCGCTTTTCATCCTTGCATTATGCATATCGATGGTTATGGTACTTTGACATTTGAATTGATGTTATTAGAATTGTCTCACTTGGTTGGGATTTGAGGAAACGAACGCCTATAAAACAGCTTGCAATGAGAAAATTGTCCTTAGCAAATTTTGTACATTTTGCAAATAAGAGCTTTACACAACAGATAAGATTTCATTCGTAAAGCTATTGTTAGGTATAATGCATGTAAATCATTACAGACTTTTTACAAGAAAGTAGAACATAACAAATACTAAAGTAATGCAAGAAGTAAAGTAAAGGCGATAGTGATCGCTTACTCTGAGCCGCAGATATTTGATCATCATCAATGGTCATCAGTTGATTACCGGCCTTGGATTAGTTTGAGCAGGTGCCCTGTCACTTGGACCGAATTGGTCATTTGATGCCACTTGCCCCTGGGGAGTTGTAGAAGGATTTGTATCTTTGGAATTCTTCACATATTATTGCAGGCGGTTCTTCCTAATCAACTCTTCAGTCAGTGATTTCAGGTGTCTGCACTCGTTGGTGTGGTTGCCTGGTTGATTATGGAATCGACAGAGCTTTCCGGATTTATCCATATGATCAGTCATCTTCATTGGTCGAGGCTCCGAGTAATCCTCCGTATCCTTCATGGCAGAGTAGATATTTTTAGGAGTGTCATTCAGAGTAGTCAGTTCTGACAAGTCATGAAGGCAAAACTTCTTATTACCTTCGTTGTCATTCCCGTCATTGGTTCTCTTCTGCCCTTGAGCTTTCTGTTGATTACATTGAACAACAACACTTTTAGGAGCCTTGAGAAGTTGGTTACCAGCAATGATCTGAAGAGGTACAGGATTATCATCCATTCTCATGTACTCCTCTTCTTTCTTATAGAACTTGTCAAGCATATTCGGTTCGTTCAACTTTATCCATTTCCCGAATTCGCTTGCTTTGTCTATAGCGTCGAGTAAAGCCATGAGAATTATAGAACTGGTGGAGGTGCTCTGCTCGACCCCAAGGCCGCCCGACCATCTTGCGCTCAACTGTCCAGTGTTTGATCCATGGTGGTTGAGATGGCTTGTTCGACCCATGGTGTTCGAGTTGCGTACATTACAGCTGACTGATCCATCACATTTGCTACGCAGTCGATGCATTATTTTCTTGAACTGTGTTTTTATAACGGGGTTAACAATGAACCCATGGTTGTTTAGATTCTGAATCCAGTAGGAGAGCCAAGGAATCCTAGGCCTAAACCAGATTTTGAATTGGAAAGCCCTTAGATGAGTGGATTTAAGTTATGCCTTTTTGATAATGGTATATTTATCGTTTAACATTCCCCGTTAATATGAACAGTAAATCTACTGAAATGTAAATCTGCTAAAATGTATAAACCTATGAAAATATGTGGAAACGATTATTGTTGTACACATACATGTTCTAGCAACTTGTTAATTGGATACGTAAGTTAAGTAATAGTAAAATTGGAATAATTACATGTTGATCTATGGCCTATTATGTGCTTGAACCCTTAACGGTAAGAATCGAGATAATTACATGTCAATTCGTTAGATTGAAATAATTACATGATTGGATGATTACATGTTATTCTTTTAAAAGGGAGTTAATTACATGTTAAGAAGAACATGCGACATGATAATCAGTTAAAATGGACTTAATATGATATTAAGTATGACATATAAAAATAGATTACAGTAAAATTAGGAAGAATGGGTATGCCTAAATTTACAGTAAATAGAAAATGTAATTGCACTTAGACACGAGGTTAAATTTAACTTGCGGTAGAAGTCTAAGCGGAACCGCTTAACAAATCCAGCATCCACAAGTTGTAAATTTAATGTGAGGGGTCTAGTGCGTGAATATACATGTAACAGTGCTAAGATACGAGGTTAAGTCCAACTTGTGGTAGAATTCTGCCTGGAACCGCCCGGAAAATCCAGCATCCACAAGTGGTCAGCTTAATGTAAGAGGTCTGGTGCATAAACATATATATGAACATATGTATACAAAAGGATAGAAATAAATGGCAATAATTGTGATTAATGGAAATGAATGAAAGTTACAACAGTAAAAAAAAAGTGGGATGAACGGAGAATGATAATAAACTATTATGAATAAACCTGAAGGGAAAAAAGGAAATGATAATAGGTAGGCTTATCCTAGGGACAAGTGGAAATTATAACTTATGTTATAATAAACGATAAAAGAGATGCAATAAGTGTACTTATTATACATTAACTAATCTGTGAACTTGAGAAATCGAGTCCTGCTAATGGGAATAACATGTTAAAGGCTTATTAATGAAATTAAATGGGTTAAGTTATATAACTAAAATTAATAAGCAAGATGAACTTGGTAACTTGAATAAGAAGTCAATATGACTTGAAATAACCAAGTTAAATGGAAATCTGAAAAGGTAGAGCAAGCGCGAAATTAAATGATTAGACATAAGGTCTAATAACACATTAATCCGAGGCGCTTGGGCCAGTCCGTACATCTGAAGATGAATAACCCAACCGTGTAGATCATCGTGGTGTCATGAGGCACGAGGGGAACGCACATCCATCTGATTAATTTGTCATTCTGCTTGTTGTTCTGCTGATATTCTATTGGCTCTAATGGACTGGAAAGGGAAGCACACAGCTACTGTGGACATGGAGGGTATTCCTGGCAGTCCTCTGTGCGGTGGCAGTGTTCAGGCTATGCTTGTAGAGGTTAGGTCTGCTAGTTACTACCCGATGAGTATACCTTGACTTCCACGATAAGGGGAAGTCAGAAGGCTGTAGGGTGGCATATGTGATTCGACGATCTGGTTGCCTTGTGACTGGGCGAGTTATGACTATTTATCTGTTTTCCTTTGGGCAGGTCTAACCATCTTTTTGATAGGAGTCGTCAGGTACTAACCATCGATAGTCACCGTGATGCGTGGCACGCGATGCGGAAAGACAGAGAGCTAAACCTACAAATCATCGACCTTTCGCTATTAAGGCTTTGGTTGCGGGACAGGCCAATTAGGATGTTGTTTGTTATTTTGTTTCAGGGCCACTTTACTAGCACTTAATTATGTTTGTCTTTCACTAGTTGAGGGTGGGGTCGGGTGGGACCATAGCTACTGAAAATGCAGACTATAGCATCTGTGTATACAGGTATTTGAAAGCTCTCGACCGAGTTCCGTGTTTCTTGTACAACCCTTTTACGGGACTCGATGCACAGTAGAGAATATGTGCGGTTA
The DNA here is from genome assembly GCA_030737875.1 of Allium sativum. NCBI lineage: Eukaryota > Viridiplantae > Streptophyta > Magnoliopsida > Asparagales > Amaryllidaceae > Allium > Allium sativum. The sequence goes on along the minus strand of CM060918.1, from coordinate 606,681,123 downwards.
AGGCATCGAGTATGATTGACGAAACCAATGGGAGAAAGTCTAGATACATGCATGTCTGCTTCGGGAGGTGTATTGTAGACTCTAGGGCATTACACCGTAATGGAATCTAATTCGATCGAATGGTTCGAATGTGGTAGTCCGTACGCTTACATAGCATAGTGATGATGGGGCTATGCGGAACTTACTGTTGTTATATTGGGATCCGTACATCACTTCGACGTAGGATGAGGGAATTCGCATATTCCTATGGCGTTACGGAGGAGACCATGTGAGTAGGGTACCATGGGGTGTACCTTAATATTGGGGGTAGCTACATATATACTGTATTAGGTTTATCTACTGAGAGTAGATGGGTACGACGTGTGTGTAACCTTGAGTGATGTTAACCCAAGTAACCTAATAAAAAAAATATAACTGAAAGGTATATGTAGCGTTATCCAAAATGTGTAGTTTAAATCTAGTCACCAGAACTTGTGTTCTGACACCCTCCTCATAACAAACTCGCAGGTTAGATTTGGGGCAGAGATATGATAGCTTTGGATACTGGTTGGGCAGTATTATTATCTAGGTAAGGCTATATTTTGATTATATTATATTTTATTCCATTCTGCTGTGAGATGTTTTCTGAGCTCTAATATGTTTACTATCTCTGTCTTTTCTGCAGGATACCAGACAATTCAACACATGTTTTGATAGATTAGAATTTTGAAAAAATAATCGGTTTGTCAGATTTCGGGTTGTTACACTTGTGAAGGGAGGTCTGAGTAGACTATCCAATGCCATTGAGGTTCCCCGTATTATACTAGGTCCCCTTCTAGAGATTAAATTGCATGGTCTTAGTGTTGGTTGGCCTTTTGTTTTAATAAGAGACAAGTTGGACTTCGATTCTAAGTATAAGTCTCTGATTTGATTTTGGATATTGGAATCTTGGAATATGTGTTAATGGAAATAAGACCTGTATAATTTTGAAGAGTTGTCATTTAAACGATAATTTTAGGCGTAATCTTCGCATGCATAGAATTTACTAAATGTGTATACATATTTGTACATGCATACGTACAATTATTACGTGTTAATTAGGTGATTAATTATAATTAATTTACTTTTTTAAGAAAAAATATCTTGTATAAGCGAAGTAAGAAGGTTTTCTTATAATGTTTCAAACGCATGATAAGATGTGTGATAATATATTTAGAGTGGTATAAATTACGATTAAGTTAATGTAATGTGAAACACCCCACCTCCGTTAGGGTCACTCTCAAAGGGAATGCCCTAATTTTGGTGGAGGTTTATAAGTATAAGTCACAGATATACAAGACAGATATAGGAACACATATTTGTAAACAGCGGAAAACCAACAAACTTTTATTTCATGAAAGCAAATACGTGCTACAACAACATCACCATAATTGTCTTACATCTTTTCCAAAACATAACATAACACTTTCATAATCTGTCTTGATTACATTATTTAAAGAAGCATAAATAAAACATAGATAAACTGCAAAAGCCCCATAGAGGTTGTCCAAAGCCATAGTCCAAAAAGAAAAGGTCCAAGCAATACATTTCTCTTCTCCAAGCTGGATGTTAAGGCTGGTCAAGCTGCAGTGTTCCCTCCCTGTGGACCTGGGGGGGGGGGGGGAAAGGAAGAAAAGAAGACGAAAGAAAAGTAGAGTCAGACATAAAGCCTGAGTAAGTCTAGGACTATTTTGTCTATGAATAAAGAACTGGGTATGATAAGTATAATCAAGAAGTGGGAAAGCACTATAAACTTAGTTAAGTTGTCTAGGGTCGAATATACTATCGTACCCCATGTTAATCTCTGAACCCATATAAACTAGTTCCCAACCGGCACCCCATAATCAGGGCGAAGTGATCCATTCTATGATGATCGGCTCCTACTCGCATAGTTACATGTGTCTTATGGCCCCCGATGTCGTAGTTACCTATGCTGGTCCCACCATGGGGTGTATCAAGTCCCATGGCAGCGGCCCGACACAACCCTAGAATGCACAGGTATGCTACTGGTGCCCAGTGCTTTATTTTTCTGCGCCGGAGTGTGTGCACGCCCGCACCCCGTTAGAACCTACACTGCTACAACACCGCCGTCGATTTGACCTCTTACAATCAGCCCAGTAATCGTGCCCCACCCTGCCTAGTTTCAGGGTATCATGATACACCTTATAGGGTTACTGCTGAAAAGGGTCCCCCGTTACTAGGTTTTCTATCTCTAGCCAACATGCTAAGTTGGTTAAGTGTTTTTCTAACCTAACCCCCACCAGTTCGTTTAGTTTAGCATGTTCCATTTTGATTAAGTCTTTAGTTCACTTAATCCTAACAATCCTGACTCAGCCTTAATTGTCTTATTAAGGCCCTGACCTCTCACATTAGACAGGTATTGTTGTGGCTGCCTGTTGCCGGTTGGTTCCGGGCAGTCTTACGCCACAACTCAGTCTAACCTCGGGTCCTTATTGGGCTCCATGTTTAACCTCTCACATTGGATAGGTATTGTTGTGACTACTGGACAGCCGGGTGGTTCCGGGCAGGTTTACATCACAACTCAATCCAACCTCGGGTTAAACACATCGTATGTTCTACATTTACATATTTTGTCTTTCTTCTTTATTTATATGTAAATATTTGCGGCCCATTATTAAGTTAATGGTGTAAAGGTTACACCAATCATGGGCCCAACCCATACTTGAATTTGGGCCCTTCTACTTTATATTTTCATTTATTAATTAATTTAGCCCAACGTTATTTTCCCCCGTTTAATACGTTCGTTTATATGTTGGGCTTAACCTTTTTAAGCCCAACTTAGCCATGCGAAAGGGGAGGCTTAAAGCGTGACTATATACACAAAAAAGGGGATTGTGAGCGCATGAACTTGCAACATAACGTTGGAACTACAAAACAGAAATTTGTGTATTTGCATAGTAGCATAAGTGACATGAATCAAAGCATATAAACTTGTAGTTAAGTTAAGAATCTAAACTGGATATCATTATTGACCCATAGTCTTAACTACAACATAAACCTATGTTCTTATTTAGGCATCATGTCAAACATAAGCAAATCATGTTCATAAGATTACTACATGTTTACAAGGGTGCCTACTTTTGTGACTAATACAAAAATATAGTTAAATTTATTCACATAACCATGGCATACATATTTCTAACATGAAATCATGATTTTTACTTTAGTCATACAAACTTGCAAAAGGGTTTTTTTTTGAATCTAACCTAGCTATATACCACATATGTCATCATATAATTCTTGTTAATAATATAGACCTAACATAGATTTCAATTATGCAAAATATCAATCATAGCCTAGTCATATTCATAAGTTTGCAAATAGGTTTCTAGTACAAAAGCATGGCTTAATACATAGATCATGATGCCAAATTTTCAACATAGTTTCATATGAACTATAACAACCAAATTTGTTCCAATTACGTACAAAATGATTTATGTACAAAAATATACATCATGATGGCATAGTAGCAAAACCCCAAACTTGCATTAAACAACTACATACATGTAGCTTCAACATAAATGACATATTTTGCGAATATCCAAACGTCATACTTGCATAAAACTACCGCAAACATGTAGTTTTTATAATGAATAACATAATTTGAGAATATCCAAACGTATACAATATTCCAAATCGATAGGAATCATAATAACGCACAATTATGAATTACTTTATCGCCACGAATCAAGTATACAAACCAACACAGTTATTTGTTCATACCAAAATAATACTCTACTTACAATCATTGTGGCGAATTCTCTAATTTAGGAATTTAGAGATGTGACTCCTTTTGACGTAGGCGTTGATTTGATTTGCTTGAATTGCTTTAGGCTTTAGAATTTGCCCCCTAATCTCCTCTCCAATTTGGTGGCTACTCTTAGTCGTTCCTCAGCAACATGGCGGCTTTGTTCTTATTTTTGAATGAATAGATTAGGGTTGAGTCTAGGGTTATTTTTATAGGGGTTATGAACTGATTAGGACCATTGATGTTGCTTGGATTGATCGTAGCCATTCATTCTAAGGAGAGACCAATTAGAGCCTGCCACCTAGCCCTAATGACAAAGCAGACTACAGAAAATCGACCAACATAGAATAGGCCAGCCAGGTTGGGCTGGGTTCGACCTGGCTCTCGACCAGGTCGACACCCCTGTCGACAGGGCTGTCGACAGCCCTGTCGACATGGCTAGCCCAGGTCGACAGCCCAGTCGACCTGGGTGGCTTAGGTGGGTGTTTTTCCGCCCTGGCCCATTGGGCCCCATTTTTAAATTTAAACTTGATTTTCTGAGCTATTTTATTCTGTTTGAATTTTAAACTTAATTCAGAAACTTCCGAAGGCCATATCTTCTTCATACAGACTCCGTTTTTCGAAAACTCGGACTCTATTTCGCGTATTTTTCCGAGACGAACGCAATGGCGTATCCCGTTTCCCTTAGTTCTTTGATTTCAGATTAATTATACTTTAATTTGTGAATTTCATAGTTATAGAATTCGCGGGGTGTTACATTCTCCCCCACTTAAAAGGATTTCGTCCCGAAATCTTCAAGTTAGGAGGAATGTATATCCTAACATCCAATCATCCATCTACTCATCCATCAAACACGAGCATCCATTGTCCTTAAAAGACTTCTAATGCTTCATGATCATATGCGAAGTGTGTGTGTGTACATGTACTTATCTAATGCAAAATCAGGCGGTCTACTGATTCAGTTGACCTCCTTAATGCGAATTATGTAAGTGCCATGAATCCATTATGTATGCAAATTTTCCTATTCTTGATTCTACATGAGTGCACAATCATTCAATACAAATGCAGCATCCACATGACAACACATTAAAGTTCAACCACATAAGAATGCAAACATATATGCATATGCAATATGAAGTGACTGAGCCGATCTAAAACCTAGATTGTGTGTGTATATGCAACCATGAGCAACCACTAGCAATCACTTGCAACCACTTGCAACCATCATCCATAACATGTTTCAATTACATGTTTCCATCCAAAGGGTTTCTACCTACAAGATAAGGTCGAGGAAATATACCTAAAAAGATAGATAAGAGCGCGATTTAAGGAAAAAGAAAGATCAAGGACGTACCCTCGAAAAGAAAAGGGTAAGCAGTGCGTATTCTAGCTTCAGTTTTCCAAGTCGCGTCTCCCTCGGTGTCGCCCCACTGAACTTTGACGAGTTTGACTTCGCGGTTGCGTAGCTTCTTCACTTCCGTTCCTAGTATGCGGGTTGGAACTTTCCTTATGGTTGCTTCGCGTTCCACTTCGGCCTCTTCGAGGATATTTGGCTCTACCACTTCAGCGGACTCATGTAGACATTTTCGTAGATGTGAAACGTGAAAAACGTTGTGAACTCCAGCCAGCTTCTCGGGTAGCTCTAATCTATAGGCCATTTTCCCAATTTTCTCGATGATAGGGAATGGCCCTACGAACCTTGGTGCCAGTTTTCCTGTGGTTCCAAAACGAACAACGTTCCTTAGCGGTGATACCTTGAGAAAAACTCTGTCTCCAACCTCAAATTCAAGGTCGGTCCTTCTCTTGTCGGCATAGGACTTTTGTCTGTCTTGGGCCGTCTTCATCCTCCTTCGTATTAAGTCTACTTTCTCTGAAGTCTCTCGGATCATATCTGGTCCAAGTATGAGCTTGTCAGTAGACTCCCACCAACAAGTGGGCGATCGGCACGGTCTTCCATATAAAGCTTCGAAGGGCGCCATTCCGATGGTTGCTTGATATTTGTTGTTGTAGGCAAATTCCACCAGAGGAAGGTGGTCTTCCCATGTCCCTCCGAAGTCAAGGACGCATAGTCTTAAAAGGTCTTCCAAAACTCTGTTTACTCTTTCTGTTTGGCCGTCGGTTTGGGGATGATAGGCTGTGCTCAAGCATAACTGCGTTCCTACTGCTTCTTGCAGACTCTGCCAAAATTCGCTGGTGAAGATGGGGTCTCGGTCACTAACAATGCTAGATGGTATTCCATGGAGTCGAACGATTTCTTTGAGGTAAAGTGATGCTAGGGATGAGGCAGTTCTTTTACTTTTGACAGGTAAAAAGTGGGCGCTTTTAGTAAGCCTATCCACTATTACCCAAATGCTAGTGTTGCCTCTCCTAGACCTAGGCAGCCCATCGATGAAGTCCATTGAGATGCTATCCCACTTCCACTGCGGGACCTCCAGAGGATGTAGCAGTCCGCCAGGCTTTTTCTGTTCCGCCTTAACCTGTTGGCACACCATACACTTAGAAACGAATTCTGCCACGTCCTTTTTCATACCGTTCCAGAAGAAAGTCCTTTTTATGTCTTTGTACATCTTATCCCCGCCTGGGTGTATCGTCATCTTGGAGTGATGTGCTTCCTCGAGAACCTTCTTTACTAAATCTTTTGTCTGTGGAACGCATAGTCTTCCGTCTCGCCTTAGCAAACCCTTATCGTCGATGGAGTACCTGTGGAGGTGACTTGAAGTCTCACCCCTAATTAGCCTATCAATTATTTCAACAAGCTGAGGGTCTTCGCGTTGTGCGGTCCCTACTGAATCCACTAAAGTTGGGCGCACTTCGAGAGATGCTAGCAAGCCTGGTACGAAATTGGAGGAAGGCCTAAAGTCGAAGCTGGCTATAAACTCTAGGCTTTGTCTTTCAACAAACAACGGGCTTAGGGTCAATTTCTTTCGGCTCAACGCGTCTGCCACTACGTTGCCTTTGCCCGGAGTGTAGGAGATTTCGAAATCGTACGAGGCAAGAAATTCCATCCATCTTTGTTGCCTCAAGTTAAGATCCTTCTGCGAGAAAAGATATTTTAACGATTTATGGTCAGTGTAAAGTTCGAACTTCTCACCTAGGAGATAGTGTCGCCAAGACTTGAGTGCAAAGACGATGGCGGCTAACTCAAGATCGTGGGTCGGGTAGTTCTTTTCGTGTACTTTCAACTGCCTCCCACCATAAGCTACTACCCTTCCTTCTTGCATTAAGACGACGCCTAGCCCTGTCCCACATGCATCCGTATAAACAGTGAACATCTTGCTCCCATCTGGCAGCGTCAAAACTGGGGCTGTTGTGAGAGCCCTTTTCAGTCGTTGGAAAGCAAACTCGCAATCCAAATCCCAATTGAACACTAGATTCTTCTTGGTCAACTTCGTGAGCGGAGCTGAGATTTTCGCAAAGTCCCTTATGAATTTTCGATAGAAACCTGCTAGTCCTAGAAAGCTTCGGACCTCAGTTACATTCCTTGGTGTCTTCCAATCCTGTACCGCCACTACCTTAGCAGGGTCCACCGCTAACCCTTGTTTGGATACTATGTGCCCAAGGAACCTCACCTCTTCTCTCCAAAAGTGGCATTTGGAGAATTTGGCTTTTAGTTGATGGATTCGCAAAGTTTCCATGATTGCCCTTAAGTGCTGAGCATGTTCCTCTTCACTCTTTGAGAAGATAAGGATATCATCTACGAAGACGACTACGAATTTGTTGAGGAAATCTCTAAATACCCTACTCATCAGGTCCACGAAATAAGCAGGTGCATTTGTCAAGCCGAAAGGCATGACAAGCCATTCAAAGAAGCCGTCTGGGGTTCTAAATGCCGTTTTATCGATGCTATCCTCAGCCACCCTTAGCTGATGAAAACCGGTTGCTAAATCGAGTTGGGAGAAAACAGACGCTCCTACAAGCTGGTCAAACAAATCGTCAATTCTAGGGAGAGGGTGCCTATTCTTTTTCGTAAGCTTGTTGAGCTCCCTATAGTCAACACATAGACGGAGTGAACCATCCGCCTTTGTAGCGAACACCACTGGAGCGCCCCATTCTGAAATGCTTCTCCTTATGAACCCCTTTTCTAGAAGCTCTTTAATCTGTTTACTGAGCTCTTTCCTTTCTCGTGGAGCCATGTGTCTAACGGGCAACGCAACGGGCTTTGCATTATCTACAAGATATATGCGGAAGTCTATTTCCCGCTTCGGAGGCAAGCCCTTCACCTCTTCGAAGACATCCGGATATTCCCGGACCACTCTAACTGATTGCAAATTGTCTACAGAGGCATCTAGCGATTCAAGATAACTAAGCATAACCGCATACGAGGGATTACAAGAAATTTCCAAAGTATTACCGAGCTGTGTTAGGAGCCTAACAACCCTTTTCTCACAATCAAGGATGGCCCCATTACTGGATAGCCAATCCATACCCAAAATCAAACCATACCCCGAAAAGCCCAAAACAAAGGCACTACATTGAAATTCTACACTTAGAATAGAAATTTTTAATCCCAAACAGATCATAGACAAATGAGCTGGGCCCCCAATTGGGTTTGAAACAATTAAGGGGTCCTCTACCATACTAGTTTTTAGGTGCAGAGATTCTACTAAAGCAGACGAGATAAAGGAGTGTGATGCGCCAGAATCAAATAAAGTGCGAACGGGGTGATCATAAAGATAAACTACACTTTCTACAGAAGTATTTATACCTCGCTGTTGCAAAGGTGGCGCTTCTAGCACATGAACCTGTGCCCCTGGGGTGGATCCAGCCCTCTGCCCCTGTCCTCGTTTCTTTGGGCAGTCCTTAGCCCTGTGGCCCGTCTCACCGCAAGAAAAGCACCCACCATTCTCCTTGGCCTTCTTTTTCCGGCAGTCCTTTACTAAGTGCCCCACTTTGCCACAGAAATTACACTTCCTCTTCTCTTTGTTGCCTTTCCCGCCTTTCTTAAAGTCTGTCTTCTTAGGCTGCAAACCCTCTTTCTTCCCTTGAGAGCTTTCTGCCTTTGTCTCCTTCTTGCCCTTATCCTCTTCATTCAGCAATGCCGTTTGCACCAATCTTTCATACGTGGCCCCCATGGGTATATGGGTCATGGCCAAACTGTGTAATGGCTCATTTAACCCTTTGACGAAACGGAGAGCCTTCTTATGCAGGGTGTTGACTAGGTCAAGCCCAAACCTAGCTAGCTCATCGAACTGATTCACATACTCTCTGACTGTCTTGTCTCCTTGCTTAAGAAATAAGAATTTTTCCAACTGCAAACTTCTTTCCGCATCTGAGAGAAATTTAGTCTCAAACCTTGCCCTAAAGTCCTCCCATGTCTCCACTGGTCTTTCAGCATTAGTGACTTCCCACCAGTAGGAAGCCTCGCCCTTCAATAGCCACACTGCCAATTGTACTTTTTGTCTATCTTCTACCTCAAAGATGATGAATAGGTCCTCAGTTTCTTTCAGCCAATTCCTAGCTGCTACGAAGGACTCAGTTCCATGGAAATCCTTTCCTCCCATGGCTTTAAAATCTTTACATATCTTAGCAAACGTGTTCCCCCGTGGAGGAGGTGGAGGAAAAGGTGCCGCTGCAGCTGGATGATTTCCTGCAGCAGGGGGAGGAGGAACGGTAGGACCGGGCTGAGTGGCCCTTGCTTCTAAGAACCGTCTAAACCAACCAGGTATTGGCACCCCTTCCGGCAAGTTAAGATCTTCGGACATGCTGAAACAAAAAGGATAGGTTCAAAACGAAGGATAAGAGATAGTACCTATGGCTTTGGGGAGTGGACTTTGCCTTTTAAAATAAAATAATATTTTTATCTTTTAAAAAAATGCTTCTTTAAATTTCCCTTTTGAAAATAAATTTTCAAAACTTTTTATCTTATCTGGTAAACCTATGCTCTGATACCAAGTGAAACACCCCACCTCCGTTAGGGTCACTCTCAAAGGGAATGCCCTAATTTTGGTGGAGGTTTATAAGTATAAGTCACAGATATACAAGACAGATATAGGAACACATATTTGTAAACAGCGGAAAACCAACAAACTTTTATTTCATGAAAGCAAATACGTGCTACAACAACATCACCATAATTGTCTTACATCTTTTCCAAAACATAACATAACACTTTCATAATCTGTCTTGATTACATTATTTAAAGAAGCATAAATAAAACATAGATAAACTGCAAAAGCCCCATAGAGGTTGTCCAAAGCCATAGTCCAAAAAGAAAAGGTCCAAGCAATACATTTCTCTTCTCCAAGCTGGATGTTAAGGCTGGTCAAGCTGCAGTGTTCCCTCCCTGTGGACCTGGGGGGGGGGGGGAGGAAGAAAAGAAGACGAAAGAAAAGTAGAGTCAGACATAAAGCTTGAGTAAGTCTAGGACTATTTTGTCTATGAATAAAGAACTGGGTATGATAAGTATAATCAAGAAGTGGGAAAGCACTATAAACTTAGTTAAGTTGTCTAGGGTCGAATATACTATCGTACCCCATGTTAATCTCTGAACCCATATAGACTAGTTCCCAACCGGCACCCCATAATCAGGGCGAAGTGATCCATTCTATGATGATCGGCTCCTACTCGCATAGTTACATGTGTCTTACGGCCCCCGATGTCGTAGTTACCTATGCTGGTCCCACCATGGGGTGTATCAAGTCCCATGGCAGCGGCCCGACACAACCCTAGAATGCACAGGTATGCTACTGGTGCCCAGTGCTTTATTTTTCTGCGCCGGAGTGTGTGCACGCCCGCACCCCGTTAGAACCTACACTGCTACACCACCGCTGTCGATTTGACCTCTTACAATCAGCCCAGTAATCGTGCCCCACCCTGCCTAGTTTCAGGGTATCATGATACACCTTATAGGGTTACTGCTGAAAAGGGTCCCCCGTTACTAGGTTTTCTATCTCTAGCCAACATGCTAAGTTGGTTAAGTGTTTTTCTAACCTAGCCCCCACCAGTTCGTTTAGTTTAGCATGTTCCATTTTGATTAAGTCTTTAGTTCACTTAATCCTAACAATCCCGACTCAGCCTTAATTGTCTTATTAAGGCCCTGACCTCTCACATTAGACAGGTATTGTTGTGGCTGCCTGTTGCCGGTTGGTTCCGGGCAGTCTTACGCCACAACTCAGTCTAACCTCGGGTCCTTATTGGGCTCCATGTTTAACCTCTCACATTGGATAGGTATTGTTGTGACTACTGGACAGCCGGGTGGTTCCGGGCAGGTTTACATCACAACTCAATCCAACCTCGGGTTAAACACATCGTATGTTCTACATTTACATATTTTGTCTTTCTTCTTTATTTATATGTAAATATTTGCGGCCCATTATTAAGTTAATGGTGTAAAGGTTACACCAATCATGGGCCCAACCCATACTTGAATTTGGGCCCTTCTACTTTATATTTTCATTTATTAATTAATTTAGCCCAACGTTATTTTCCCCCGTTTAATACGTTCGTTTATATGTTGGGCTTAACCTTTTTAAGCCAAACTTAGCCATGCGAAAGGGGAGGCTTAAAGCGTGACTATATACACAAAAAAGGGGATTGTGAGCGCATGAACTTGCAACATAACGTTGGAACTACAAAACAGAAATTTGTGTACTTGCATAGTAGCATAAGTGACATGAATCAAAGCATATAAACTTGTAGTTAAGTTAAGAATCTAAACTGGATATCATTATTGACCCATAGTCTTAACTACAACATAAACCTATGTTCTTATTTAGGCATAATGTCAAACATAAGCAAATCATGTTCATAAGATTACTACATGTTTACAAGGGTGCCTACTTTTGTGACTAATACAAAAATATAGTTAAATTTATTCACATAACCATGGCATACATATTTCTAACATGAAATCATGATTTTTACTTTAGTCATACAAACTTGCAAAAGGGTTTTTTTTTGAATCTAACCTAGCTATATACCACATATGTCATCATATAATTCTTGTTAACAATATAGACCTAACATAGATTTCCATTATGCAAAATATCAATCATAGCCTAGTCATATTCATAAGTTTGCAAATAGGTTTCTAGTACAAAAGCATGGCTTAATACATAGATCATGATGCCAAATTTTCAACATAGTTTCATATGAACTATAACAACCAAATTTGTTCCAATTACGTACAAAATGATTTATGTACAAAAATATACATCATGATGGCATAGTAGCAAAACCCCAAACTTGCATTAAACAACTACATACATGTAGCTTCAACATAAATTACATATTTTGCGAATATCCAAACGTCATACTTGCATAAAACTACCGCAAACATGTAGTTTTTATAATGAATAACATAATTTGAGAATATCCAAACGTATACAATATTCCAAATCGATAGGAATCATAATAACGCACAATTATGAATTACTTTATCGCCACAAATCAAGTATACAAACCAACACAGTTATTTGTTCATACCAAAATAATACTCTACTTACAATCGTTGTGGCGAATTCTCTAATTTAGGAATTTAGAGATGCGACTCCTTTTGACGTAGGCGTTGATTTGATTTGCTTGAATTGCTTTAGGCTTTAGAATTTGCCCCCTAATCTCCTCTCCAATTTGGTGGCTACTCTTAGTCGTTCCTCAGCAACATGGCGGCTTTGTTCTTATTTTTGAATGAATAGATTAGGGTTGAGTCTAGGGTTATTTTTATAGGGGTTATGAACTGATTAGGACCATTGATGTTGCTTGGATTGATCGTAGCCATTCATTCTAAGGAGAGACCAATTAGAGCCTGCCACCTAGCCCTAATGACAAAGCAGACTACAGAAAATCGACCAACATAGAATAGGCCAGCCAGGTTGGGCTGGGTTCGACCTGGCTCTCGACCAGGTCGACACCCCTGTCGACAGGGCTGTCGACAGCCCTGTCGACATGGCTAGCCCAGGTCGACAGCCCAGTCGACCTGGGTGGCTTAGGCGGGTGTTTTTCCGCCCTGGCCCATTGGGCCCCATTTTTAAATTTAAACTTGATTTTCTGAGCTATTTTATTCTGTTTGAATTTTAAACTTAATTCAGAAACTTCCGAAGGCCATATCTTCTTCATACGGACTCCGTTTTTCGAAAACTCGGACTCTATTTCAGGTATTTTTCCGAGACGAACGCAATGGTGTATCCCGTTTCCCTTAGTTCTTTGATTTCAGATTAATTATACTTTAATTTGTGAATTTCATAGTTATAGAATTTGCGGGGTGTTACAGAATGTGAGGTCATACAAAAGTACATATGAATCTATCTAACTAATATGGTAATGTGACTTTGGAGTAAACTAGGATGACACAAGGTTAGTTCTAAATTTTGGAGGGTGACTCTATCTGTTAATTTGGCAACCGATACCTAAAAATAGTTAAACTTGTTTGTGTCGCCTCCATTAGCTACAGATTATCAACTATAGGCCTATTTCAAAGATTGAAGGTATTCGGTTATTGTTTGAGGACCCGCTTCTTCCTCTTATAGTAAGTATTAAATGTTCAAGATTAGGTTTTAGGCTCGATAATTAATATCTTGGAAATGTCCCATTCAATAGGGAGTATCAAATGTCAGCTAGGAATACATAAATGAGAAGTTCTTCTTGTGTTAAGTATCAAGTGAGAGGGACCTACCTTAGAAAATGTATTAAATGGTTTGGGGGTGATAGGTCGTGCTTAAGCATAACTGTGTGCCTACAGCCTCTTGTAAACTCTTCCAAAACTCGCTCGTGAAGATAGGATCTCGATCACTCACTATGCTGGAGGGTATCCCATGGAGTCGAGCTATCTCTTCAAGATATATGGATGCTAGAGATGAGGCAGTCCTTCTACTCTTGACGGGTATAAAGTGGGCGCTTTTTGTGAGCTTGTCAACTTTTACCCAAATACTGGTATTGCCCCTCCTTGACCTAGACAACCCATCAACAAAGTCCATTGAAATGCTATCCCATTTCCACTGTGGGACTTCTAGAGGATGAAGCAAACCTCCAGGCTTATTCTGTTCCGCCTTGACTTGCTGGCATATCATGCACTTGGAGATGAATTCAACTACATCTCATTTCATGCCATTCCAAAAGAAAACCATTTTTATGTCTTTGTATATTTTGTCTCCACCGGGGTGTATGGTCAACTTGGAATGGTGTGCCTCTTCGAGAACCTTCTTCACCAAATCCCTTGCTTGTGGGACGCATAATCTTTCATCCCGTCTCAACCATCCCTTATCATTGATGAAGTATCTATTGAGGTGACTCGAAGTCTCACCCCTAATCAGCTTATCTATTATATCAACTAGCTGAGGGTCTTCACTTTGTGCGATCCCCATTGAGTCCAAAAGCGTAGGCCGCACTTCCAACATTGCTAATAAGCCAGGTACAAATTCAGAGGAGGGCCTAAAGTCAAAGTTGGCTATGTACTCCAAGCTTTGCCTTTCTACAAAGAGAGGGCTTAAGGTCAGTTTCTTTCTACTCAAGGCGTCTGCTACTGCATTGCCCTTGCCCGGAGTGTAGGAAATCTCAAAATCATACGAGGCAAGAAACTCCATCCATCTTTGTTGCCTTAAATTGAGATCTTTCTGCGAGAAAAGATACTTCAACGAATTATGGTCAGTATACAATTCAAATTTCTCACTTAGGAGATAATGTCGCCAAGACTTAAGCGCAAAAACGATGGCAGCCAACTCTAGATCATGGGTTTGATAGTTTTTCTCATATACTTTCAATTGTCTGCCTCCATAAGCTACTACTTTTCCTTCTTGCATCAAGACAGCACCCAGTCCCATACCATAGGCGTCCGTGTATACGGTAAACATCTTGCTCCCATCTGGCAATGTCAGAACTGGGGATGTTGTCAGAGCCCTCTTTAATCGTTGGAAAGTAATATCGCAATCCAAATCCCAATTGAAAGCTAGGTTCTTCTTTGTCAATCTTGTAAGTGGAGTTGAGATTTTTACAAAATCTTTGATGAACTTTCGATAAAAGCCTGCTAGCCCGAGAAGGCTTCGGACTTCGGTTGCGTTCCGCAGAACCTTCCAATCTTGCATAACAACCACTTTTGCGGGGTCCACAACTAACCCCTCTTTGGACACCACATGTCCAAGGAACCCAACTTCTTCTCTCCAGAAATGGCATTTGGAGAATTTGGCTTTCAACTGATGTGCACAGAGAGTATCCATGACTTCCTTTAAGTGCTGAGCATGCTCTTCCTCACTCTTTGAGAAGATCAAAATATGGTCCATGAAGACCACCACAAACTTATTGAGGAACTCCCTGAACACTCAGCTTATCAAATCAACGAAGTAAGCAGGTGCATTTGTCAAGCCGAAAGGCATGACAAGCCACTCGAAGAAACCATCCGGAGTTCTGAACGCGGTCTTATCAATGCTATCTTCAGCCACTCTTAGCTGATGAAATCCGGTAGCTAAATCTAATTGGGAGAAAACCGATGCACCTACAAGTTGATCGAACAAATCATCTATTCTCGGGAGTAGATGCCTATTCTTTTTGGTCAGCTTGTTTAGCTCCTTATAATCAACGCACATGCGAAGTGAACCGTCCACTTTAGTTGCGAACACTACTGTCGCCTTATAAACCCCTTTTCTAGGAGCTCTTTAACTTGCTTGCTGAGCTCTTTCCGCTCCCTTGGAGCTATGTGCCTAACGAGTAAGGCAACTGGTTTAACATTGTCAAGGAGGTATATGCGGAAGTCTATCTTCCGCTTCAGAGGTAAGCCCTTTACCTCTTCACACACATCCGAGTATTCACGGACTACCTTTACAGACTGCAAGTTCTCAATAGATGCATCAAGAGATTCTAGATAACTTAGCATAACATAATTCATGGGATTACAAGAGATTTCGAGAGTGTTACTGAGGCGAGTCATGAGTCTAACCACTCTCTTTTTACAATCGAGGACGGCACCATTACTGGATAGCCAGTCCATGCCTAGAATCAACCCATAGCCCGTGAAGCCCAAAACAAAGGCATTACATCTAAACCCAATGCTTAGAATAGAAATTTTCAAATCCAAACAAATCATTGACAAATAAGTTAAACCCCCAAATGAAACAACCAAGGGATCCTTTACTAAACTAGTGTTTAGGTGCAGAGATTCAACCAAAGCAGCAGATACAAATGAGTGCGATGTGCCAGAATCAAATAGTGTACGAACAGGATGATCCGTAAGATAGACTAAACTTTTGACAGAAATATTTATACCTCGTTCTTGCGGAGGTGCTATGAGAGCATGAACTTGTCCTCCAAAAGAAGGTCCAGCTCTCTGCCCTTGCTTCCTTGGGCAGTCCTTAGCCATGTGTCCTGTTTCTCCACAATGGAAACAACCACCCATCTTCCTTTTCTTCTTCCTGCAGTCTTTGACCAGATGTCCAAGAATGCCACAAAAATTACACTTTCTCTTGTCATGGGGTTTGTTGTTCTTCCCGCCTTTCTTTGAATCATCCTTCTTATTATGTGACCCCTCCACCTTCTTATCTTGAGGCACTTCCACTTTTGCCTCTTTCTTGCCCTTGTCTTCCTCATGTAAGAGTGCCATGTCCACTAACCTCTTGTAAGTAGCCCCCATAGGTACATGGGTCATATCTAGGCTGTGAAGTGGCTCATTCAATCCTTTGACAAAATGGAGAGCCTTCTTATGAGGAGTATTCACTAAGTCCAGTCCAAATCGGGCCAGCTGATTGAATTGGTTGACATACTCCTTGACCGTCATACTTCCTTGCTTAAGAGATAAGAACTTCTCCACTTGTAAGCTTCGTTCAGCTTGTGAGAGGAATTTCATCTCAAACCTCATTCTGAAATCCATCCATGTTTCAACTGGTCTTTCAGCGTTAGTGACTTCCCACCAATAGGAAGCTTCGTCTTTGAGCAACCACACAGCCAACTGTACCTTCTGCCTATCGTCCGCCTCGAAGATAATGAATAGATCCTCAGTTTCTTTGAGCCAGTTCCTTTCTTTTACGAATGATTCAGTTCCTTTGAAATCCTTTCCACCCATGGCCCTAAAGTCTCTACAAATCTTTGAGAAAGCATTTGCACGAGGAGGAGGGGGAGGAACCGCTGCAGCTGGAGGAGGAGGAATATCTGCTGGGCCCGCATCGTTGGCCCTAGCCTCTAAGTACCTCCTGAACCAACCAGGTATCGGCACACCCTCTGGAAGGTTAAGATTCCCAGACATGCTGAAACGAAAAAGAAAAGATTCAAAACAAAGGATAGAAAGATATGGCATATGGCTTTGGGGGATAATTCCTTTAAAATAAAATAACACTTTTTCTTGTAAAATGCTTCTTTATATTTCTTTTGAAAATAGTTTTCAAACACTCTTATCTGATCTGGTAAACCTTTGCTCTGATACCAAGTGAAACACCCCACCTCCGTTAAGGTCACTCACAAAGGGAATGCCTTAACTTTGGTGGAGGGTTATAGGTACAAGACACGGAAAAATTTACAAGACAGAAAAATATAAGTAGCGGAAATCAACCATTTATTGCATATGTGGTTCAATACAAAAGCATAACAGCAAATTGTCTCAAAATAGCTTCCAAAACATTACATCATAATTTATGTCTTGATTATTTAATAAATAAGCATAAACCATAAATAAAACTGCATAAATCCCCAAGTGTAGCGTCCAAAAGCCATAGCCAAGGTAAGAGAGTCCCAATCATACATCTACTTTCTTGAAGCTTGCAAAGAGTCTGACTAAGCTGGAGTATTCCCTCCCTGTGGACCTAGGAAGGGGGAACAAAAGAAAAGAGGACGAAAGAAAACGGGTCAGACAATAAGTATGGTAAGTTCAATGATTATTAGTATTTAAACAAGGAAAGGGATCATGACAGTAATAATAGAACATAGGACAATACCCTAATATAAGATAAGATGAACATGTGATCGCACCCATTACTATAGTCTCTACACTTACTAACCATTGGTTCAACCAGCCTCACGTGTTCATAACGAACGATCCCCTTAATGATCGGCTCCTACTCGCATGCATTCATATCCTGTGTCATTTGGCCCCCGCTTGACTGTAGATACCTGTGCTGGTCCCACCATGGGGTGTATCAGCCCCTCTGGTGGCAACCCGACACGATTCACGATGCACAGTGTATACTACTGATGCCTAGTGCTTGCTTTTTCCACACCGAAGTACGTGCACGCCCGTACTCCGTCGGAACCTACACTGACGCACCAACTGCAGACGTTTTTGACCGCTTATAATCAGCCCAGTAATCGTGCCCCAACCTGCCTAGTTCAGGGTACCATGATACATCTATGTGGGTTACTGCTGAAATGGGTCCCCGTTACAAGGGTTTTCTAATCAACATGTTTATTTGGTTAAGTTTCCAAGTTTACCTAACCCCACCCATTAGTTTAGTTAACATGTTGAATTGATTAAGTGTTTCCTTAATTGACTTAACCCTACCAATCTTGACTTATCTTTAATTTATTCATTAAAGCACCAACCACTCACATTAAACAGGTCTTGTTGTGGTCACTGGATGTGCCAGTTGGTTCCGGGCAGTTTTACACCACAACTCAGTCTAACCTCGGGTCCTTTTTGGGCTTGATGCACTAACCACCCACATTAGACATGTCTTGTTGTGGTCACTGGATGTGCCGATCGGTTCCGGGTAGTTTTACATCACAACTCAGTCTAACCTCGGGTTAGGCATATTCATCTTTTCTAAATTCACATATTTTCCATATATGTCTAATTTTATATGTAAATTAGTCTTAATTTAATCATGCCATAATTATCCTTTTGATTACGCTCACAATAAATGGTGTACCAAATATACCATTTCATGAACTAATCTATGCCATGAAATTTTCATGTTTTCCCAACGCTACCCCCGTGGTATGTTCGCATAAATTACATAAAATGTTGGGCTATAAATTAGCCCAAACCCATAAACAAAAAGGGTAACAAACAAGGGACATGAAATAAGCATACAATAACATACTTTTAACTTATTGTGTGTAACTTGGCATAGAAGCATCACTAACTTAATTAAACAGGTATGGGTGAACTTGTGACTAAGTTGGATCTAATTATCATGTAAACTTGATATAGGTCTAACATGGAGGTTTATCATATAAACATAACTTTTTAAACCACAACTTAGCATATTAGCTTATGTATGTGAAAACATAAGAAAGCTACTATAAACATATTTAAATCACAACTTAGCATGATAACTTATGTGTGTTAAAACATAAAAGGGCCACAAATCCAATCTAGCAAATAAATAGGTTCAACTTAACATAGTTCTAAATATACATAAATGTTGATCTAACATGTAGGCATGTGATTTAGATCATAAACTTGCAAGTTATCGCCAAATTATAACATGACATGTTCATCACTAAGTTGACATAATAAGTTCATTACCCAATCATAATAGATTCCAATAACATACAATATAGTACGTTCATCACCACAAACATATGGGCATGATCAATCGCAACAGTAATTTAAGATAAATGAGAATCATACTTTATTTATCTTATACACAAGCATCATTCTATATTCGAGTTACAACATGTCATGATTTCGTTTAGAAGAACGTTTAAATCTATGTAATAACCAACTTACAAACTAAAAGGAATTCTTGATTTCTAGAATCTGAATTCTGAAGTTGAAATGCTCGCTTTTGATGTAGATCGTTGAATTAGATTAGTTTTAATTTGATTTTTATGTAGGCTTTTATCTCGACTTTGAATTGAAAGCGGTGACGGCTACTCCAAGTTCTCTATTGACGGCATGACAGTTCCAAGATTATTTTTGTGTAATTTTAGGTTGAGTATTAGGTTGTTTATATAGAATTTCAATTTAATTAGAGCCATCGGATGAACCTAGAGTTAACCACAACCATTCAGACCAGATTAGAACTATCCAGAAACCCTAGTGACTCAGCAACAAGTCATAAGTTGTCAAAATTCAGATCTGGCCGGGGGGGGGGGGGGCAGGTCGACCCTCAGGTCGACCTGTAGGGGGGAGGTCGACACTAGGGTCGACCTGGGTCCTGGGCGGGAATTTTCCCGCCCAGCCCTCTTCTGACTTCTGTTTTGAATTTTGAATCCGGTTTCGAGCTGTTTGAATTTATTTGAATTTCTGAAACTTCTGAAGGCCATAACTTATTCATACGAAGTCCAATTCGCACAAACTCGGACTCTATCTCAAGCAGAATTCCGAGATGAACGCAATGGCATAACCCGTTTCCCTTAATTCTCACATTTGAAATTAAGTATTGTTTAATTCGTTATTATAACGTTAGTAGAAAATACGGGGTGTTACATACCCAAGCACCGATAGCCCACTGGCCATAGTAGTAGAAAGAGGAAAAAATATTTTTAAACTATTAAGTGGACCGGTTGGTTGAAATTGGAACTGAACTTACTTCAATTGCGCCTGAACATTCCAGAACCCAATCTCACTGATGGCTTCATGCTTAAAACTCGAACAAAGTTGCCTATTCCACATTCTATCTACCAAGCAGACAAAATTGGTGAAAGTAGTCAGCGCTGACGCATCAGGTGCAAATATGGTTTAATTTTTGAATTTGATGATATCGATTTGGATGTAAAACTGTGTAGATCAAAACCTAGCAGTTTCAGTTAAGAATAGTAATAGCGGAACGCCGAATATTGCTTAATGGGATTTGGAGAATTTTTTAAGTTTTATCGGAGATTAAAATGGAAATCCCAGTAATCCGTGAAGGTTGGAGAATTTTGGTGTCTCCATACCCCTTTCACGCAAAGTAATGGAAAAATGAGGGATAGAAGCTCAGATTTGAAAAACCGGATCTGAAATATGGAAAAGAAATTGGCTTCCACGCAGGCGAAAAATAGGCAGAGGATAGAGAGGAGTAGAGAAAGGTTTGAAATGATTGGAGTGAGGGGATCAAAGAGGTCGTGGGAAGGAAGAATGCATATAAAAAGTGGAAGGGGAAGTCGCTTATATGCCATTAATGGGAGAATTTCATTTTTTATTTTTATATACTATTATGTATATATATATATAATATGTTCATTTATATAAATACAGACATGCACATATATCTAAAAAATTATGTACACATATAAGTACAATTTTCTACTTTAAAGCAACAAATTTTGTTTAGTTATTATATTTTAAATGACAAAAACATATTAATATCTTTATTATGTATCTGTATTTTGATAATTTTATATATTTATTTTTGTGTTATAGATATATATACAAAGCATATATGAATAAACAATACGTATATTAAAATATACTTTTGGAAAGAGCAAATAAAATAAACTATCTCAATAGACATAACATTCATACAATGTATTAGCATACTGGACGAGCTAACGTGTCTATTGCAATTTAAATCTCAGCATTTGAATACATGCATGTTATACCTTACACGAATTGATATGTTACGCATGTAGACACTCGTATATTTATATGATACACATATGTATGAAATATAACACAAAATTAATTAATATGATATCATTTTATAAATTTAAGTAAAGTAAAAGATTTTATGAAAATATAATTTAGAATTTTTCTAAGTAAGTCAACTTTGTAAGCCTAATAACGATCCAATAAGGTAAAAAAATCACCCATAATTTCCACAATGGGATAACCAAGTTCCACGAATATTCGGGTTTACTAATAAAGCAGTAACGGTGTAAATATATACTAAAGTAAAGTTCAAAGTTCAAAGTTAATGCTTGGGTTTAAAATTGCATTTGGAAGAAATGTAATGAGCCTAACAATAATTTGTGGTAGAATTATTATCAAATATGCAATATATTGATTTGAAATTAAGATTCCACCAATCAAAATTACAGGCATAAAGAGTTGCAACTTCAATGAGCATATTAATCGTCAAAAAGTGACTTAAATAACATATTAATTTGAAGTTAATCTAAGCTTGGATGCAAGCTAACATTAGGATTTAACTTTCCAAGCTTGATAGGTACTAAAATTTATTTTATAAACTTCTTATTTTTTATATTGGAATTAATAAAAGAACGCGTGTGTTAAAATCAAAATTCGATTTCAACACCAAAGGTGTTATGGAAACACTTCAACAAATGGTTAGATTAGAATATGGAGCCACGTAATCACAAAATAAAGAGCACAAAATGAAGACAAAGAGTTTTTATAGTGGTTCGATCTAGAATAGATCTACGTCCAATTTCTAATCATTTCTCATTATGGTATTTCGTTTTACAACATACATGAATTCTCTCTTTACATTCGTTTCTCCCTTTTCTCCCTTTTTTCTCTCTTTATGACCTAAATTTCATATGAATTTGCCAAGGAATTGTTGAGATCTTAAGCTTTGTGATGGTGGATGTATGAATCTTCGATCACTTTAGCAATTGAATGATCTTCATGGATTCCATAGCGATTTAGTGTTAGATCTAGGCTTTAGAGAGGAATAGTAGAGGTTGGAGATCACTTGAATTGAGTTAGAGCAATTTTCCATGGCATATGATGTAGACTAGAGAAGCTTTGATTGAATTTGAGAGAACTCTAGTGTTAATTGGAATAGATTTGATCCATTTGATGTTGGAGAGAAGTTGTTTGATCCTTGGAAGCCAATAATGAAGTTAGAGGAGAGCTTCAAATTTGGCGGCACTTCGTGGTAGGAATGAAATTCGGTTTCCCCCAAATGAAGGAATGAGGGGATATTTATAGGAGGTCCTTGAGAGGAGTGGTGGTTCCGTAAGTAAGTGTGTACTGCTGTACACAGCTATTCAACAACCTAAAATACGCCTCATGTCCTAAAACAATTGGCGGCCTAAACATGACAGCCGTGAGCTAACGACCCAAGGCATTCTCTATGTTTTACGACCCAAACTCCATTCAGCGTAATGACCCAAGCAATGACAAATGGAATGACCACACATCATAGTTGGTGGTCCTCGCGCATGGGAAGAATGACCCAATTATATTAGTAATACCACCACCGTGCTTCTTCAATGAGGACGACCCAAAAATGTGCTTGACAAGCTAAACTGCCGCCGATGACCTCCTTTAAGAAGTCACAGTCTAAATGGTTTCAACGAGCTAGAAGCGCCACGAGCTAAAGCGTGTTGACGTGTCACCGACCCAAAAATGGAGGACGACCCAAAGCTTTAACAACGTGTTGAACGGTATTAGCTTGGATCCACAATTAATATTTTCATGACCTATGTTAAAATATCTAATCCCGTATAAATGGTCCATATGCATGTATAATGCTATATAGCACGTTGCCAACCCATGTAGCATGTTGTCATCATCTTAACGTTTCCTGCTTTTCAATATTTAACAACCAGCCTGATTTAAATATGCCTTCTCATTTTAGTTTGCACCATCTGGCATGTCACACCAATGATAAAGCAAGTGTAACGACCTAAGCAGGTTGATCATTGCAAGGCTTTGCGGAGGACCCAAGCATTGACAGTGATCTTAGCGGTCTTGACGGCCTAAACATGGCGGAGGACCCAATGATGCCATGGACGATCTGCGGGTTAAAGGTGCCACGACCTAAAATATAAGGAAGTACAAGTTCTTGCTGAACGTCCCAAAAGTTGGTGACATGGCAACGATTTAGTATGCATGGTGCGGTCTAATATGAGCGTGCCGCGAACTAAATGTTTGTTAACAAGCCAAATGTAGTTACGAGCTAAATGAAGCTGCATGTCACCATTCGTCAACACTTCATAATTTTGAACCGCGTTTTCACAACGGGTTAACATGTCCCCCTCGAAACTTGTACTTTTCACTTGCGAGAAATGCAGGCTTCGAAATGAACTTTGTTGTTGATATATTTTGCATTTAGATCCAGTTATAGCCTTTTGTTTGCTATGGCGGATCATACTTTGAACTCATGTGCCTCATGTCACCTGTTCTGTAATTTAAAAAAAACATTTGCACGATTTAGGACTTATACTTCACCACCGGCTGTCCATATCGATAGTGGATTAGTTAGAAAATGAATTATAGCTAACTTAAATTTCTAATTGAATAAAATGTTCTCACATGGATGTTATATTCAACGATTTATAACTCGATGAATATTATTTGCACAAGCACGATATTCTAACTCGAATTTGTGTTGATGCTTAAGGTCACCTAATCGACTAAAGCCGACGGTTGATTTCAAGCGTCATTGTTTTAACAACTCATATGATAGTGTACAATATTTCACATTTGAGAAATACACATCTGTGATTTATTCACTCCTTCCCTTTTGAGAAGCTTTGATATCTGTGCCCCTTGTTTAGGGAGTTGTTATTAGTCTTCTCCTCGGGAAGGATCTTGGATTTCATGCCCCTACTTGGGCTAAAATTTAACACTTGCCATGTCTAAGATTTCAAACACTACGCAAGTTAATTGGTTAATGTCCAAGCCCCGTCTACAATCTAGCTTGGTTAATTAATTCATTGAAGACTTTCATCACTCAATTACACTTATTAATCTAAGCGTCGGTAGATTCAGAAGGAATGCCCCCAGGAAGGACTTCGGTTAAGACCCCTATGTTTGTCGTTATCGGATTAGGTACTTCATGATATTGGCGATCAATTTGGTGCCCCTGGAGAGGACTTTGGTTAGAACCCCAATGTCTGTCATTATCGAATCAGGTGCTTCTTGATACTGACGATCAATTGGGTGCCCTTGGATAGGACTTTGGTTATAACCCCAATGTTTGTCGTTATCAGATCAGGTGCTTCCTAATAGTGACGATCAATTAGGTGCCCACGGAGAGAAGTTTGGTTAGAACCCCAATGTTTGTCATTATCGGATCAGGTGCTCCCTGGTACTGACGATCAATTGGGTGCCCCTGGAGAGGACTTTAGTTAGAACCCCAATGTTTGTCGTTATCGGATCAGGTGCTTCCTAATACTGACGACCAATTGGGTGCCCCCGGAGAGGACTTTGGTTAGAACCCCAATGTTTGTTGTTATTAGATCAGGTGCTTCCTAATACTGCGATCAATTGGGTGCCCCTGGAGAGGACTTTGGTTAGAACCCCAATGTTCGTCGCTATCGGATCAGGTGCTTCCTGATACTGACAATCAATTGGGTGGCCCCGAAGAGGACTTTGGTTAGAACCCCAATGTTTTTCGTTATCAGATCAGGTGCTTGCTGATACTAACGATCAATTGGGTGCCCCCGGAGAGGACTTTGGTTAGAACCCCAATGTTTGTCGTTATTGGATCTGGTGCTTCCTGATACTAGCGATCAATTGGGTGCCCCTGGAGAGGACTTTGGTTTGTGCTGGTCCTTCCAACGTGTTTATAGGTCCTTCCGGCCTGATGTTGGTACTTCCAACATCAGGTTTGTCGATCCTTCTGACACATGCTGGTCCTTCCAGCGTGTTTGTCGGTCCTTCCAGCTTGATGTTGGTACTTCCAACATCAGGTTTTTCAGTCCTCCCGACATGGTGCTGGTCCTTCCAGCTCAAGGTTGGTATCGATTCCTTTGTCAGACGCTCGACTTGGCGGGCTATCTCAGATTAGGAACTGAAGCTTCGAAACTCTCACTTAGAGGAGTGCCCCTTTGATGAAAGTCACAACATTCTTGTTTATTTGTCATGGCGCTTGTTCATTGTTTGAATCTTTGTGACTTTTCCATTCACTTTTGAAACACCCCACCTCCATTAAGGTCACTCACAAAGGGAATGCCTTAACTTTGGTGGAGGTTTATAAGTAAAAGCCACAGATAAACTCAAGACAGATATAAATACACATATTTTAAACAATGGAAACCAAACAGACTTTTATTTCATCAATATGTGTTCAAAACAAAACATTCCATAATTGTCTCAAAATACTTCCAACATTACAACATCATTACTGTCTTGATTATTAAAGAAGCATAAAACATAAATAAAGTGACAAAAATCCCCATAGTGATATCCAAAGCCATAATCCGAGCAAAAGAGATCCAAATCATACGTCTATGGTCTTGGAGCTTGTAAAGAGTCTGACTGAGCTGAGCTATTTCCTCCCTGTGGACCTGGGGAGGGGGGAAACAGAAGAAAAGAAGACGAAAAGAAAATAGGGTCAGACATAAAGCCTGAGTAAATCTAGTAACTCTTCAGTATGTGAATAAGGAAAGGGCATGATAGATATAAACTGAAAATAGGAAAGTGTCACATGCTAAGGAGGTGACGTTTGGAATCGAATGTACTATCGCACCCACACTATATATCTCTACACCTACTTGAGTTTATTCCAACTGGCACCCCATGCTGTGGGTGAAGTGATCCTCATTATTATTAAAAGATCGACTCCTACTCAAGTTAACATGTGTCATACGGCCCCCAAGAATTGTAGATACCTATGATGGTCCCACCACGGGGTGTATCAAGACCCATGGTGGCGGCCCTGACACAAATTCTAGAAGGCATAGGTTATACTACTGGTGTCCCCAATGCCCTGGTTGTCTGCTCCGGAGTGTGTGCACGCCCGCACCCCATTAGACCTGCACTGCGCACCCACCGCCGCCGTTTGACCGCTTACAATCAGCCCAGTAATCGTGCCCCACCCTGCCTAGTTTCAGGGTACCGTTGATACCTAACTTGGGTTACTGCTGAAACGGGTCCCTCGTTACCAGGATTTTCTAGTCAAACATGTTAAGTGGTTAAGTGTCTGTATTTACCTAACCCCACCCATCAATTCTTGTTAACATGTTGAATTTCGTTATGTGTTACAGTTGACTTAACCCTACCATCTGTCCTTAGCCTCTTAGGAGCACCTGACCACTCACATTAGACAGGTATTGCTACGGTTACTGGATATGCCGGTCGGTTCCGGGCAGGTTTACACCGTAGCTCAGTCTAACCTCGGGTCATTATTGGGCTCAATGCTTAACCACCCACATTGGATAGGTATTGTTGTGACTACTGGAGAGCCGGGCGATTCCGGGCAGGTTTACATCACAACTCAATCCAACCTCGGGTTAAGTATATCGTGTTTTCTAAATTTACATATTTTATTACTTCTCAATTATATATGTAAATGTCATATCTTTCATTCTTGGGTATAACAATTCATACCGCTTTAAATGTCATTGTCGTTGGCATGTGCCAAACATGCCAACATATATTTTCAATGTTTTGCACCCAACGTTATTACCCCCGTTTATATGTTCGCAACATTATAACAAATGTTGGGCTCGACACAATTCAGCCCAACTTTATAGGCGTGAGAAAAGGGGAAATCAAGAACATGTAATATTTTGCAACATATAAGGGTGTGTGGTGCATGAACTTGCAATTTAGC
Organism: Allium sativum; assembly: GCA_030737875.1. NCBI lineage: Eukaryota > Viridiplantae > Streptophyta > Magnoliopsida > Asparagales > Amaryllidaceae > Allium > Allium sativum. The sequence continues at coordinate 606,654,087 of CM060918.1, read as the reverse complement.
GATACTAACATAAATGATGGGTCATGTGAACTTGCATTAAAATCAAAGTATCACTAAGTATGTGGCATACGAAATGGCATAGTTTAGGCTAATACAAACTTGTGTTTAAACATGTTTAACTTGGCATAGTGTCAAATACAAAACTAGCATGTTGTATATTCACCAAAATGTCCAATTATAGCATCTAATCACATAGCCTATTTCAACATGAAATTGCATAGTTTATGAAACCCAAACGATGCTTAACATAGATCCAATTATGCTTGCAAATAGACATGAAAATGATATCATAGGTTTTGGGTCATGTAGGCATAAAAGGTTTCAAATCTAGAACATGTTTACATAAATTCTAATTTAGACTAAGGGTATATACATAGTACATGCCATCGACATATACATAAAGGGATCAATTTCTAATTTTTGCCACAAACTTGCAAGTGCCACTGTTTTCATATACAATTGTTCAATAGGCTTGCATCAATCAAATTATGCCACAAACGTCAATACACAAGTCATGATAGAACCATCACAATACATAGAATTTTATACAATACAATAACACAATTCTATTTTCATTCACATCGAATCGCATCACAATTTTTATTCATATTCTGAAAGGTCACTATACTTACAACGAATGCAAAATCTTGAATTCTGGATTCTGAATTCTGAAACTAAGATGCACTCCTTCGGGTATACGAACGTTGCGTTGATTGATTTGATTAAACTTTAATCTTCTCTTAATTTGATTCGTCTCTAGGCTTTTCTCTCTTGACGGCTATGTTCAATTCCTCCCTAGCAGCATGACGACTCTTTTCTCATTTTTTTGTGTGAATTTTCAGTTGAGACTTAGGGTGTATTTATAGATTTTTAAGTTGTTTTGAGCCGTCAGATGTAGACAGGAGGAATCTAGGCCATTCAAAGTTCAGAGAGCCAATCAAGAGGTGACACGTCAGCCCTAGTGACAGAAAGAGCCACAGAAATTTGAGCTAGAGCCAGACCTGGCCAGCCAGGTTGACCAGGCAGGTCGACACTATGGTCGACCTGGGGGGGACCAGGTCGACACTATGGTCGACCTGGGGTGACCAGGTCGACACCATGGTCGACCCTATGGTCGACCTGGTCTCTGGGCGGGAATTTTCCCGCCCAGCCCTGTTTGAACCTGAAATTCGAATTTTGAATTTTAACTGAGCTGTTTGAATTTAAATTTGATTCTGAAAATTCCGAAGGCCATAACTCCTTCATACGGAGTCCGATTCACGCCAACTCGGACTCTATCTCAAGCAGAATTCCGAGATGAACGCAATGGCACAACCTATTTCCCTTAATTCTTTCATTTAGAATTAATTACACTTTGATTTGTGAAACTTAACGTTATAGAATTCACGGGGTGTTACATTCTCCCCCCCCCCCTAAAAGGATTTCGTCCCTGAAATGTTCAAGTTAGGAAGAATGTATCTCCTACCATCCAACAGTCCATCTACTCAACCAAAAAACACAAGCATCCACTGTCCTTAAAAGACTTCTAATGCTTCATGATCATATGCATAGTGTGTGTATATGTCCTTATCTAATGCAGAAATCAGGAGGTCTACTGATTCAGTTGACCTCCTTAATGCGAATCATGTAAGTTTCATGAATCCATTATGTATGCAAAATTTTCCTACTCATAATTCTACATGAGTGCACAACGTATTCATACAAACGCGACGACCATATGACAGCATATCAAGTTTCAACCATATACAAATGAGAATACATATATATGCATACGCAATATGAAGTGACTGAGCCGATCTATAACCTAGGGTGTGTATGTATATGCATCCACGAGCAACCACTAGCAACCATTTGCAGCCATCATCCAAAACATGTTTTCAAATACATGTTTGCATCCATTTGTTTTCTACCTAAGGAGTTAGGAAAAGGACCGAGGAGATATACCTAAAAAGATAGACAAAGCATAACTTAAGGAAAAAGAGAGATCAAAGATGTACCCTCAAAAAGAAGAGGGTAGGCAGCGCGTATTCTGTCCTCAGTTTCCTAAGTCGCGTCTTCCTCGGCGTTGCTCCACTGAACTTTAACGAGTTTGACTTCGCGGTTGCGTAGCTTTTTCACTTCAGTTCCTAAAATGCGGGTTGGAACTCTCCTCACAGTTGCTTCACGTTCTACTTCGGCTTCTTCTAGAATGCCAGGTTCCACCACTTCTGCAGACTCATGCAAACACTTCCGGAGGTGAGATGCATGAAAGACGTTGTGAACTCCGGCCAGTCTCTCGGGTAGCTCCAACCTATAGGCCATCTTCCCAACCTTCTCGATGATAGGAAATGGTTCTACAAATCTTGGTGCTAGCTTTCCTGCGGATCCAAAACAAACGACGTTCCTTAAAGGTGATACCTTAAGGAAAACCCTGTCCCCAACCTCAAACTCAAGGTCGGTCCTTCTTTTGTCGGCATAGGATTTCTGTCTGTCTTGGGCAGTCTTCATTCTGCTACGTATCAAGTCCACTTTCTCCGAAATCTCTCGAATCATGTCTGGCCCAAGTATAAGCTTATCTGTAGACTCCCACCAACAAGTTGGTGATTTGCACGGTCTTCCATACATGGCTTCGAAGGGCGCCATACCGATGGTAGCTTGATAGTTGTTGTCGTAGGCAAATTCCACTAAAGGAAGGTGATCCTCCCAAGTCCCTCCAAAGTCAAGAATGCAAAGTCTTAAAAGATCCTCTAAAATTCTATTCACCCTTTCCGTCTGGCCATCGGTTTGGGGGTGATAGGCAGTGCTCAAACATAACTGTGTGCCTACAGCTTCTTGCAGACTCCGCCAAAACTCGCTTGTGAAGATAGGGTCTCGGTCACTAACAATGCTGGAGGGTATCCTATGGAGTCGAACTATTTCCTTGAGATAAAGAGATGCTAGAGATGAGGCAGTCCTTCTACTCTTGATAAGTATGAAGTGGGCGCTCTTAGTAAGCCTATCTACTATAACCCAAATGCTAGTATTGCCTCTTCTCGACCTAGGTAGTCCATCAATGAAGTCCATTGAAATGCTATCCCACTTCCACTGTGGGACCTCTAAAGGATGAAGTAGTCCTCCAGGTTTCTTCTGTTCCGCCTTGACCTGTTGGCAGGTCATGCACTTAGAAACGAAATCTGCCACGTCTTGCTTCATGCTGCTCCAAAAGAAAGTCCTTTTTATACCCTTGTACATCTTATCACCGCCAGGGTGTATAGTCATCTTGGAATGATGCGCTTCCTCGAGAACCTTCTTTGTCAACTCCCTTGCTTGTGGGACGCATAATCTTCCATCTCGCCTCAGCCAACCCTTATCATCGATGGCGTACCTACTAAGGTGACTAGAAGTCTCACCCCTAATAAGTTTATCAATCACATCAACAAGCTGAGGGTCTTCACGTTGTGCAGCCCCTATTGAGTCCAAGAGAGTAGGGCGTACTTCGAGAGATGCTAACTAACCCGGTACAAAATATGAGGAGAGCCTAAAGTTAAAACTGGCTATATACTCCAAGCTTTGCCTCTCTACGAAGAGTGGGCTTAAGGTCAGTTTCTTTCGGCTTAACGCATCTGCTACTACGTTGCCTTTGCCGGGAGTATAGGAAATTTCAAAGTCATACGAGGCAAGAAACTCCATCCATCTTTGCTGCCTCAAGTTAAGATCCTTCTACGACAAGAGATATTTCAACGATTTATGGTCAGTGTATAATTCGAACTTCTCACCTAGGAGATAATGGCACCAAGACTTAAGCGCAAAGACGATGGCGGCTAACTCAAGATCGTGGGTTGGGTAGTTCTTTTCATGAACTTTCAATTGTCTTCCGCCATAAGCTACTACCCTTCCTTCTTGCATTAGAACAATGCCTAGTCCCGTTCCACATGCATCCGTGTATACTGTGAACATTTTGCTTCCATCTGGCAAAGTCAGAACTGGGGCTGTTGTGAGAGCCCTTTTTAATCGTTGGAAAGCAAACTCGCAATCCAAATCCCAAGTGAATGTTAGCCTTGTGAGTGGGGTTGAATTTTTCGCGAAATCCCTAATAAACTTTTGGTAAAAACCGGCTAGCCCAAGAAAGCTTCGAACTTCAGTTGCATTTCTTGGTGTCTTCCAATCTTGCACTGCCACCACTTTCGCGGGGTCCACGGCCAACCCTTCTTTGGACACTATATGCCCCAGAAATCTTACCTCCTTTCTCCAAAAGTGGCACTTGGAAAATTTGGCTTTTAGCTGATGTGCGCGGAGAGTATCCATGATTTCTTTTAGATGCTGAGCATGTTCTTCCTCATTCCTTGAGAAGATTAAGATATCATCTACGAAGACAACTACAAATTTGTTGAGAATTCTCTGAACACCCTGCTCATTAGGTCTACGAAATAAGCGGGTGCGTTTGTCAAGCCGAAAGTCATGATAAGCCACTCGAAGAAACTGTCTGGGGTTCTGAACGCCGTTTTATCAATGCTATCTTCAGCTACTCTTAGCTAATGGAACCCAGTTGCCAGGTCAAGTTGGGAGAAGACCGTTGCACCTACAAGCTGATCAAACAAATCGTCGATTCGAGGAAGAGGGTGCCTATTTTTCTTGGTCAATTTGTTTAACTCCCTATAGTCGACGCAAGGGCGAAGCGAACCGTCCGCTTTGGTTGCGAACACCACTGGAGCACCCCATTCCAAAATGCTTCGTCTAATGAACCCTTTTTCGAGAAGTTCTTTAACCTTCTTACTGAGCTCCTTTCTCTCCTTTGGAGCCATGTGTCTGACAGGTAAAGCTACAGGCTTTGCGTTATCCACAAGATATATGCGGAAGTCTATTTCCCGCCTCGGAGGTAAGCCTTTCACCTCCTCAAAGACATCCGGATATTCCCGGACTACTCTTACTGATTGCAAATTCTCATCAGAAGCATCAAGCGACTCTAGATAACTAAGCATAACAGCATTCAAGGGATTACAAGAAATTTCTAGAGTGTTACCAAGCTGAGTTAAGAGTCTAACTACTCTTTTCTCACAAACAAGAATGGCACTATTACTGGATAACCAGTCCATGCCTAAGATCAAACCATATCCCGAGAAGCCTAAGACAAAGGCATTACAGCTAAACTCAACGTTGAGAATAGAGATTTTCAAACCCAAACAAACCATTGACAAGTAAGCGGAGCCCCCAATTGGATTTGAAACTACTAAGGGATCTTCTACCATACTAGTGTCTAGATGCAGAGATTCTACTAAGGCAGATGAAATAAAAGAGTGTGATGCGCCAGAGTCAAAAAGTGTACGAACTGGATGATCATAAAGATAGACTACACTTTCTACAGAAATATTACTACCTCGTTCCTGCTGATGTGCCACTAGCGCATGAACCTGACCCCCTGAAGTGGATCCAGCTTTCTGTCCCTTCCCTTTTTTCTTTGGGAAGTCCTTAACTTGGTGCCCGGTCTCTCCACAATGGAAGCAACCACCCATCTTCGCCTTTATTTTCCGGCAGTCTTTTGATATATGGCCCACAATGCCAAAGAAATTGCACCTTCTCTTCTCACGGGGCTTATTGTTCTTTCCTCCTTTCTTGAAGTCTGTTTTCATTGCTTGTAGACCCTCTTTCTTCTCTTCCACCTTAGCTTCTTTCTTGCCGTGGTCTTCCTCGTGTAGCAATGCAATGTCCACCAAGCTTTCATAAGTCGCTCCCGTTGATACATGGGTCATAGCAAGGCTGTGTAGAGGTTCATTCAAACCTTTGACGAAGCGAAGCGCCTTTTTGTGTTGGGTGTTTACTAAGTCTAGCCCAAATTTGGCCAGCTGATTAAACTGATTAACATATTCCCTGATCGTCATGCTTCCCTGTTTCAGAGTTAGAAACTTCTCCATTTGCAGGCTTCTTTCTGCTTGGGAGAGGAATTTCATCTCAAACCTTGTCCTGAAATCCTCCCATGTTTCCACCGCCCGCTGAGCATTGGTAATTTCCCACCAATAGGAAGCTTCATCCTTAAGTAACCATACCGCTAGTTGTATCTTTTGCCTGTCATCAACTCCGAAGATGACAAACAGATCCTCAGTCTCCTTTAACCAGTATCTTGCTCCTACAAAGGATTCTGTCCCATAAAAGTCTTTTCCACCCATAGCCTTAAAGTCTCTACATGTTTTTGCGAAGGCATTCCCACGAGGAGGAGGAGGAGAAGGAACCGCGGCCACTGGAGGAGGGATGTCTGCTGGGCCAGAACCATCGGCCCTTGCTTCTAAGTACCTCCTAAACCAGCCGGGAATCGGCAATCCTTCCGGGAGGTTAAGGTCTCCAGACATGCTGAAACAGAAAGGAAAAATTCAAAACGAAGGATAGAGAGGGATAGATAGGGCACATGGCTTTGGCGGATTTTGTCTTTTTATAAATATAACACTTTTTCTTGAAAAATGCTTCTTTAAACTTTCTTTTTTAAAACAATTTCAAAAACTTTTATCTTGTCTGGTAAACCTATGCTCTGATACCAAGTGAAACACCCCACCTCCATTAAGGTCACTCACAAAGGGAATGCCTTAATTTTGGTGGAGGTTTATAAGTAAAAGCCACAGATAAACTCAAGACAGATATAAATACACATATTTTAAACAGCGGAAACCAAACAGACTTTTATTTCATCAATATGTGTTAAAAACAAAACATTCCATAATTGTCTCAAAATACTTCCAACATTACAACATCATTACTGTCTTGATTGTTAAAGAAGCATAAAACATAAATAAAGTGACAAAAATCCCCATAGTGATGTCCAAAGCCATAATCTGAGCAAAAGAGATCCAAATGATACGTCTACGGTCTTGGAGCTTGTAAAGAGCCTGACTGAGCTGAGCTGTTTCCTCCCTGTGGACCTGGGGGGAAACGGAAGAAAAGAAGACGAAAAGAAAATAGGGTCAGACATAAAGCCTGAGTAAATCTAGTAACTCTTCAGTATGTGAATAAGGAAAGGGCATGATAGATATAAACTGAAAATAGGAAAGTGTCACACGCTAAGGAGGTGACGTTTGGAATCGAATGTACTATCGCACCCACACTGTATATCTCTGCACCTACTTGAGTTTATTCCAACTGGCACCCCATACTGTGGGTGAAGTGATCCCCATTCTTATTAAAAGATCGGCTCCTACTCGCGTTAACATGTGTCATACGACCCCCAAGAATTATAGATACCTATGCTGGTCCCACCATGGGGTGTATCAAGTCCCATGGTGGCGGCCCCGACACAAATTCTAGAAGGCATAGGTTATACTACTGGTGTCCCCAATGCCCTAGTTGTCTGCTCCGGAGTGTGTGCACGCCCGCACCCCGTTAGACCTGCACTGTGCACCCACCGCCGCCGTTTGACCGCTTACAATCAGCCCAGTAATCGTGCCCCACCCTGCCTAGTTTCAGGGTACCGTTGTTACCTAACTTGGGTTACTGCTGAAACGGGTCCCTCGTTACCAGGATTTTCTAATCAAACATGTTAAGTGGTTAAGTGTCTGTATTTACCTAACCCCGCCCATCAATTCTTGTTAACATGTTGAATTTGGTTAAGTGTTACAGTTGACTTAACCCTACCATCTGTCCTTAGCCTCTTAGGAGCACCTGACTGCTCACATTAGATAGGTATTGCTACGGTTACTGGATATGCCGGTCGGTTCCGGGTAGTTTTACACCGTAGCTCAGTCTAACCTCGGGTCATTATTGGGCTCAATGCTTAACCATTGGATAGGTATTGTTGTGACTACTGGACAGCCGGGCGGTTCCGGGCAGGTTTACATCACAACTCAATCCAACCTCGGGTTAAGTATATCGTGTTTTCTAAATTTACATATTTTATTACTTCTCAATTATATATGTAAATGTCATATCTTTCATTCTTGGGTATAACAATTCATACCGCTTTAAATGTCATTATCGTTGGCATGTGCCAAACATGCCAACATATATTTTCAATGTTTTGCACCCAACGTTATTACCCCCGTTTATACGTTCGCAACATTATAACAAATGTTGGGCTCGACACAATTCAGCCTAACTTTATAGGCGTGAGAAAAGGGGAAATCAAGAACATGTAATATTTTGCAACATATAAGGGTGTGTGGCGCATGAACTTGCAATTTAGCGATACTAACATAAATGATGGGTCATGTGAACTTGCATTAAAATCAAAGTATCACTAAGTATGTGGCATACGAAATGGCATAGTTTAGGCTAATACAAACTTGTGTTTAAACATGTTTAACTTGGCATAGTGTCAAAAACAAAACTAGCATGTTGTATATTCACCAAAATGTCCAATTATAGCATCTAATCACATAGCCTATTTCAACATGAACTTGCATAGTTTATGAAACCCAAACAATGCTTAACATAGATCCAATTATGCTTGCAAATAGACATGAAAATGATATCATAGGTTTTGGGTCATGTAGGCATAAAAGGTTTCAAATCTAGAACATGTTTACATAAATTCTAATTTAGACTAAGGGTATATACATAGTACATGCCATCGACATATACATAAAGGGATCAATTTCTAATTTTGCCACAAACTTGCAAGTGCCACTGTTTTCATATACAATTGTTCAATAGGCTTGCATCAAGCAATTTATGCCACAAACGTCAATACACAAGTCATGATAGAACCATCACAATACATAGAATTTTATACAATACAATAACACAATTCTATTTTCATTCACATCGAATCACATCACAATTTTTATTCATATTCTGAAAGGTCACTATACTTACAACGAATGCAGAATCTTGAATTCTGGATTCTAAATTATGAAACTGAGATGCGCTCCTTTGGGTAGACTAACGTTGCGTTGATTGATTTGATTAAACTTTAATCTTCTCTTAATTTGATTCGTCTCTAGGCTTTTTTCTCTTGACGGCTATGTTCAATTCCTCACTAGCAGCATGACGACTCTTTTCTCATTTTTTGTGTGAATTTTCAGTTGAGACTTAGGGTGTATTTATAGATTTTTAAGTTGTTTTGAGCCGTCAGATGTAGACAAGAGGAATCTAGGCCATTCAAAGTTTAGAGAGCCAATCAAGAGGTGACACGTCAGCCCAAGTGACACACAGAGCCATAGAAATTTGAGCCAGAGCCAGACCTGGTCAGCCAGGTCGACCAGGCAGGTCGACACTTTGGTCGACCTTGGGGGGACCAGGTCGACACTATGGTCTCGACCTGGGGTGACCAGGTCGACACCATGGTTGACCCTATGGTTGACCTGGTCTCTGGGCGGGAATTTTCCCGCCCAACCCAGTTTGAACCTGAAATTCGAATTTTGAATTTTAACTGAGCTGTTTGAATTTAAATTTGATTCTGAAACTTTCGTAGGCCATAACTCCTTCATACGGAGTCCGATTCACGCCAACTCGGACTCTATCTCAAGCAGAATTCCGAGACGAACGCAATGGCGCAACCCATTTCCCTTAATTCTTTCATTTAGAATTAATTACACTTTAATTTGTGAAACTTAACGTTATAGAATTCACGGGGCGTTACAACTTTTCAAGGGGGTGCTTTTCTATTTTTGCATTTGTGCATGTTGATATTTACAACATTTGGCACTTGAACTAGCACTGTTGGGGATGCGGTGTTACAGGGACAAGCGCTCGACAGAAGGCCTACAATATGAAATCATCATTTCGAATAAGTTTTTATTTGACATATAATTTTGCAAGATAGAAAATCATTCAAATAGATATGCTCTTAATCGTAGATCTAATGTTGTGTGCATCACCTGCAGATTATTGCAGACTGTTTACAAGAAGTTTTGAATATAACAGAAAGTAAAACATGATGTATAGCATGAACTAAAGCAGGAAATAGAGCATGAAGTAAAGCGGTGGAGATGTTGATTGCTTATTCTGAGCCATTGAATTGGAGCACAATCAACAATTATCAGATGATGATCAGCCTTGGAATGGTTTGAACAAGAGCTTCGTTGCTTGTTGCTCTCTGGCTCTGGGGAATTGGGACAAGGTTCGAGGATTGTGGATTTTTTGCATATTGTTGCAGGCGATTCTTCCTAATTAGCTCTTCGGTCAATGACCTTAGATGCCTACACTGATTGGTATTGTGGCCTGGCTGATTATGGAGCCGGCAGAACTCTCCAGAGTTTGCATGATCATCACTTATTTTTTGAAGTTTTAGTATTGGATAACTCTCGGTATCTTTAGTCGCAACAAAGATGTTTTCTAGAGTTTCTGTCAAAGGGGTTAATTCAGAATTCTTGAAGAAGCGGGGTTTATTATTGTTGCAGTTATCCTTTCCATCATTTCCCCTCTTTTGACCAATCCCTGGATTCATCTAATTGTATTGAGTAGCAGCATCTTTGGAGGCTTCAAGAAGTTGATTACCATAAATAATATGAAGAGGCACGTGATTATTTTCGACTCTCATGTACTCCTCTACTTTTTTATGGAATTTGTCAAGCGTGTTTGACTCATTCATTTTAGTCCATTTACCAAATTCGCTCTTCTCATCTATGGCGCCATTAGAGACATTAAGATCATGCGGGGCTCTGGATTTCCTTCTTCGTCCAAAGCATTATGGAATCTCCTGAGGAAGGCTTTAACAAATTCTCCCAGATTTTGCTTCGTTGATGTCAGAGAAATAACGTCCTTAGCCTTCGTAGCTTGCAACCTGAATTGTTCTTTGAATTTCAGGGTCAAAACACCAAATCGGTTGATGGATTTGGGTGGAAGTCTTGTGAACCATAATGATGTGACACCTTCTAGATAGAGAGGGAACCACAAGCATTTGATCTCGTCCGTTGCCTTGACTGCATTCATGTGCCACTCGTATTTGTATAGGAAGTGATTCAGATCAGAAGTCCCATTGTACGGAGGCAGAGTACGATGAGTAAACTTCTTAGGGAACTCAGCTTTGCGGATTCTCTTCGTGAATGGATTTTTATCGAGGGAGAAGTCCCATTCCCTTTCACTGTCCTTGCAAGGCATGTTATCTTTCACAATTTTCTTTACCATATCCGTGATATATTCCTTTGATTTGTGTTGTTCCGGAGAGGGGACTTCAATCTCTTTTCTGGATGCTCGTCGTGGCGAGCGATCACGACTAGAGGATCTAAGTCTTTTACTTCCACTATGGGAAGGTGCCCCTTGACGGGACTTGCAACTCATCGGTTATTTCGATCGGAATGGTTTTTAGCTTTCAACATTGACTCTTCGATATTAGCATCATCTTTGTCAACAAATCCTTCCAAGTTGTCATCATGATGATGATCGGAGGCTGATGAATTTGCATTCTCTTCAAGGTTGACATGGATCTTTAGAGGAGGAGCGGAATTCGGTTGAGTGCTTAGAAGAGCACTCATTTTGTCCATTAAAGCTTGATTAGCATCCAATAGAGTTCTATTATCATCTATTAAAGCTTTGCTGGAAGTTTCCATTCGTTGACTCAAGTTAGCAACGACGGCATCTAATTCAGCCTTAGTTACTCCAACTCCACTCATTGAATTTTCTCCAACTTCAAAGTGGTTGGTAAGTGGAGTAGTCTCATTGTTAGCAACATTGTCATTTTCTTCAATGGCATTACTATGATCATCTAGGATTTGGCCATGATTTCGGACAAGGCTTTGAATTTGGAAGAGAGTTCGTCGTTTGGCCTAGATCTTAGACTTGTAGAATCAATGGTAAAAGTAGGCTTAGAACTTTGATGGTAAGCTCTTAAGATTGAGAGAAGTGTGAAGGAAGGAGATGTTAACGCGGCTCCATGGTGGGCGCCATATGTTAAAACCAAAATTTGATTTCAACACCAAAGGTGTTATGGAAACACTTCAACAAATGGTTAGATTAGAATATGGAGCCACGTAATCACAAAATAAAGAGCATAAAATGAAGACAAAGAGTTTCTATAGTGGTTCGATCTATAATAGATCTACGTCCACTTTCGAATCATTTCTCATTATGATATTTCATTTTACAACATACATGAATTCTCTCTTTACATTCATTTCTCCTTTTTCTCTCTTTTTTCTCTCTTTATGACCTAAATTGCACTTGAATTTGCCAAGGAATTGGTGAGATCTTTCGCTTTGTGATGGTGGATATATGAATCTTCGATCACTTTAGCAATTGAACGATCATCATGAATTCTATAGCGATGTAGTGTTGGGTCTAGTCTTTAGAGAGGATTAGTAGTGGTTGAAGATCACTTGAATTGAGTTAGAGTGATTTTCCATGGCATATGATGGAGATTAGAGAAGCTTTGATTGAATTTGAGAGAACTCTAGTGTTGATTGGAATATATTTGATCCATTTAATGTTGGAGAGAAGTTGTTTGATCCTTGGAATCCATTAATGAAGTTAGACGAGAGCTTCAAATTTGGTGGCACTTCGTGGTAGGAATGAAATTCGGTTTCCCCCAAATGAAAGAATGAGGGGATATTTATAGGAGGTCCTTGAGAGGAGTGGCGGTTTCATAAATAAGTGGGTATAGCTATACACAACAGTTCAACGACCTAAAATACGCCTCACGTCCCAAAACAATCGGCGGTCTAAACATGCACAGCTATGAGCTAACACCCAAGGTGTTCTCCATGTTTTACGACCCAAACTCCATTCAGCGCAACGACCCAAGCAATGGCAAATAAAATGTCCGCACATCATAGTTGGTGGTTCCGTGCATGGGAAGAACGACCCAATCGTAATAGTAATACCACCACCGTGCTTCTTCAATGAGGACGACCCAAAAATGTGTTGGACGAGCTAGACTGCTGCGGTGACCTGCTTTAAGAAGTCACGGTCTAAATGGTTTCAACGAGCTAGAAGTGCCACGAGCTAAAGCGTGCTAACGTGTCACCGACCCAAATAGAGGACGACCCAAAGCTTTAACAACGTTGTTAGTCCAAAAAGTGGTTCTAACACCGAAATTATCTTGATTCGTAGAGAAATAAAGCTATTTATGAAAGAAAATGCAGCAAACACACCAAATTTATAATGATTCAGCGTTAAATAGCCTACGCCCACTTTATATGACTTTGATTATACGTTCGAATGCAAGTACAATCACAATATTCTCTTAATCTCCCTTTTACAACAATGATTCACTCAATAATTTTGAGATATTTTTGATTGGAAATGATAGAGGTTTGATATTGGTGGAATAAGAGCTCTCAACTGCTAAAAGATCCTAAAAAATGCCAAGTGTTGGGCTATTTATAGGTGATTTCTACAGGCGGTTCGTGAAGACACGTGGCACCAATCCCGAGGATCTCGGAGTCGTTCGTGAGTGGGTGGAGAAGTGGTCAACATGGCTGTTACAGACATGTGTCACTGGATCCTTAATCTGCGGTTCATGAGTGACTAAGTCGTGACCACCATTTCTTGGGTTCAGGGTCGGTTTGTGACCCTTCGTCACGAGCGGGTCATGGCCTTCATCATGAGCGGGTCGTGGCCTTCATCACGAGCGGGTTCGCAACATGGGTCATGTATGGGTTTGTGGAACTGGTCCACAAGCCGTATATATATGAGTATGCAAGCCTCATATTTCTCGTCTATTTCATATATGTTTAAATCTTTGTGCTTGGTCCAAAAGCTAGCCAACATTTCCCCCGTCGAAGTATGTTTCATCAGAGATGGAATATTCTTCGAAATTGTACACATGTCTATTCCCAAAATGGTGAACACCAATAGTCGTATCTGTTTGTAAGTTCGCGATGCCTCAAAAGACAGTATCCTTTAATGAGTATAAATACATCTCTGAGTTTCCAATTATTTTCTTGCTCGTTAGTTAATTTCAAGCTCTACAGTGAACTGCATGCAGTGAGAAGTTTAACAGGTAAACCTCTTGATTTCTTGTGTTGCTCTTTGGAGGTTTTTTCATCGATCATTGCACCATTTAGTTTGAAACTTTTGATTTTTGGCACCGTGATTTGTCTTAATGGTTCAATTGTCAAATCAGGTCGAGACCTAGCCCATTCAAGCCGGTCTGCGCTAATCCAAGGTGGAGGGTCCATTAGGCTTGAAATCTCCGAATCGGACCGCGTCATTAGACCATTGGGCTTGGCGCTACCCTATTGTTGCTGAGGAATTTGAGTAGTGGGCTTTATATTGTACAAAAGGATTCTTACTTCTCCTTTTTACTCATTCTCATAACTGGGAACTCCACTTTCCAGATTCGAAACCCTAGCTTGCAATATTCCCAAATCCCTAAGACCTTGATTTCACCCATTCGATTAAATAGGTAAGAAGATTTTTAATTACAATTTCTGTATTGCATTCTGAAACCGATGGTGTGTCAAACACTGGTCGCCTTTCCATCATGCGTCGATTTCAATGCATGACTTCTTCGCCATCGTCCCTGACATCGACCCCGTAATGGCCGCGATGGTAATGCGGATTCACTTTAACTGAGAGGCTTTATGGAAGGATGATGGGCTCAGGGATTCAAGGATTGAGAGGAGTAATATATTGATTGGTTGCGAGCTGAGGAAGAAGGGTTGAGGAGTTTGAAGATGATTTCACTGTTGGGGATCGGCTCGTGATGGTGATGGAAGAGAGGCTTGGATGGGAGATGAGTCCCTGCATATCAGATCGTCGAGAGGAGCTAAGCGTCGGTTCGGATCATGGATCACAGTAGCAAGTTTGCTCGTGGAAAAGTATAAGGCATCGGTTCGTGGAGGGTGATATCGAGGTGGGGTCGTGGTAGTAGATTACAAGCCGTATTAGGTGAGCCGACATGGTGAACAGATGAATGCTTAATCACGGGCCCTGTTATAATCACGAACTGGACTCCTCTCTATGAAATAATCTCTCGTCACGAGCCGATGCTTGGGACGAGCCAATGCGTGTCTTCTGTTTAAGCCCCTGTCATGAGCCGACATTCCCTCACGAGCCAAATCCTATAATTGCAGAGTTTGGACCTCTCTGAATCCATCCTTGGCTTGTAGATTATTCCTGATTAAGTAAAATCAATTAATCAAACATGTCCACATAAATTTTAGCCGAGAATCAACCGTGGCTTGGACAAATCAGTGAACAATTAGGTTAGAGCCTTTCAGACAGGTTGAACTACACTTGATAAGAAAATGATCTTGTGACAGACAACGACCAATTTTATGCTTATCTGCTTTACTCCATGCTTTTCCTTTCAGCAATGCACACACTGGCACACACTAGCACCTGCATATATGGGGTTTACGGGTATTTGTGCTCTAATTCTCTCTTTTACTTGTTTGTTAACATAACAGGCATGTATGATAGACACTCAACAAGATTATCAGAGAAAAGTGCAGACCCAGAATCGTCAATCTATTACAATCCTGACGTACTTACATCGAACCTGGATTGGAATAATTCTGGATCTGATTATGAAACAGATCTTGATGCAGAGTCAACATCCTCTGAAAGCACATCACTTGGGGAAGAGGAAGATGATCGAGTTCCCGACAAACTTGCGGGTGCCATAGTATTAACTTGTCCGAGTGATTGTATAGCTTCCACACTTGATGACATAAAACTAAAGAAAATCTGCTTAAGACATGGGATCCCATGGGATGATGTTAAAACCCTGGAGAAAAAGGACAGGCCCAATTATGCTCCGGAAGGGTATATGGCTATCAGCAAGGTCATGTGCTCTATAGGTGCTATTCCTCCTTTTCCTTTGATCGTCGTCGATCTCCTGAGATGACTACACATTGCTCCCATGCAACTTCATCCCAATGCTTACGCTGCTTTATATACCTTATATATCGCATACGCAGAAACTCTGGAGACTGAGCTTGTTTATAAGGACTTGAACTTTTATTACCATTTTAAACATCGTTCCACGGGGACCTCGAACTTTGTTTTCTTTGAATCGATCCCTGCCAGGAAAGTCTTAAGCGCCAGACATAGCAACTTGGGTGAGCTAAGTCTAAATGGTTCTACATAAAGCATCAAGCTGGGTGTGCTAGAAAGTGGTTGAAGTCAAGTAGGTTTTAAATCCTTTAATGTATGTCCGAACTGCACGATTAAAGAACATCTTCTTTTTCTGTACAGTTTCTAATCCCTAAAAGCAAGAAGGTGAAGTGTACGAAGATCGCTTGTCTTGCCTTATAAAAAGCAACTCTGATTTTTTTGTGATCAAGATGTGTATAACCGATGAGAACCTTCATAAACATCATCTCCTCGATATAAGGTTTGGGCTTGGTCAAGGTGGCAGGCCTTACAAGTATGTGCCCCCTTCTCAAGCGATTGGGAAATCTAGCAGCATGCCCCCAACCGAGGGGCAGGTAGCCACGAAAACCACGACAACGGTTGAGCTTCCTAAGAATCCTTCGTCGATGGCTATTTAGGATGACGAAGAAATAAACATGTACTCTAATGGTGGTGTTCGAGCCGATGAACCAAAGGGTGTCTCCATCCTCGAAGGGGAGTCTTCTCCGAAGACACCACCAACGACTAAGCCCCGAGTCATGATTCTTTAACAGAAGAACAAATATATGTGGATCTAGATAACCTTCTATTACCAGATGACATCTATACTTCGGGGGATTTTGGCAAAAGGTCATTTTTTCCTACTTCTGAGGAGGAGCCTACGCCTGTTAAAGAGGGAGATACTGTGCAGACTAGCCTGGCTTCGGGCCCTGGTCCGTTAGGGGGGACCACATGGGACACACACAACACATGCACCACATGTCACAACATTCATACACTGTATTAACTCATGGCTCTTACACTTTCTTATTTCTTTTGCGGGGAAAATGACTCGTCGCCGCTATTCTCACCGTGATCTTTGTGAGTGCATGCTCAGATTCAACCCTGTTACCGAACATGATCACGGTGACAGTCGTGGGAGAGAATCCAATAAGAACAATGATTCCTACCAATCTCATCCTCCACGCTTTCGTTCTCCTTCAAGGCAAGATCCCAAGAACCACCATAGTCGTCAAGTGCCTCATGCGAGAGGTAAACAACTTCCCAAAGCTCTGATTCCCCCGAAGGATATTCCACCTTAGGATAAGTCCTCCAAGAAGCATTACGTAAAAAAGGATAAGCATAAAGATCCAAGAAAGGGTTTGGAAAAGGGAAGGAAAGCCCTTGTCCCTTCCGGGCAACGCAACATTGATATTACCACTACAAAGCCGGTGGTCCTTACTGCAGAAAATCAGGCCAAGCTGAAGCGCCTGCGGGAGCAATTCCCTGACATTTACTTTGGAAAGATGCACTTTGTTCCAGATCTTGAACCAGTTCCCAGTGATTGGGATACAGAAGTTATGGATAGGGTAGCTCATGTGACTACACAATATAAGGCGAGGAAGAAGCATGCCAAAAAGCTCTATGAAGTTATCCACCTTCTTGAAGTAGATGTAAAGGATGCACGGGAAAAGGCCAAGTATGATGTTAAGTCCAGAGATTAGGCTGAGAAGAAACTAGAGGATACCCGGCTCAGCTTGCCTTGGCTCAGGGGGATGCTAAAAATTACAAGAAAAATTTAGAAGAAGGGGGAAAACATTTTCATATCGAGCTTGATTCCAATAGCAAAAAGCGCATGGCTATGAGAAAAGAAATGGTAGATCTTAGACCAGCTAACACTGAGCTAAAACTATCACAAGGCCACTTTGCCGAGGAGAAAGCTGCATGGGAGAAGGAAATGACAAGCTTGAAGGACAAACTGGATCATGCTGAGGAGAGGGCAGCTCTCGTTGAGGGACATGCTAATGAGGCCCTCGAGTCTGCCTCCAATGCTACCGCTAACCTTGCCGCGGTTGAGGAAGAGATAGAAGGATTTGATGAATTGTTGATGGACTTTTTTGCTCAGGTTATTCGAACCCGAGACATCTCCTGTATCAAGAATTATCCCACCGCTCTAGCTGATGTATAGGACCAAATTGTCGAAAATGAGAAGCAGCGTCTAAAGGTTGATGCTTTAGACGAGGATGAGCTTATGCGGACTTTTCTTAGAGGTGAAGAACCTGAGGTACTGGAAGAGGGTAGACGTCTAATCAGAGAGTATATGGCGGAGGAGAGGCTTAAGCTCAAGGGAAAGAATAAGGTTGATGATGATTCGAGCTCAGCTATGGAGCTCAAGACTTATGGGGTAGAGGAGTATAATCCTGATGACCCATTAATCTATGGAATTCATGTTCCCCTACCTGCTAGGGTTTCTACTACAGCTCTAGGCGAGCAATCGACAGAACGTATCTCCACATTCTCTCCACAATTTATCAAAGCTATCACAACTTTTCATCATATTGTGGAGCAAACAGTTGAGGGGACCATATTCTCTCCTGAATTAATAATAGTTGCTTCTTGTGATGTAGGTGCCAAGCCAGCCGAACGGGTTGAAAAGGAGCATATAGAGACCAAGGTGGCTAAAAAGGCCATAGTCCCTTCAAGCACGGATGTCCCTAAAGATGCTGAGATCATCGAGGCTTTAAAGGATACTGATGGTGATAACGGAGATGGATACGAGTATGTCATCATCACAAGAGAGACTAAGGAAGACGGCAGTCTGATCTTAGCAGAGATGAAGGCCAAGAAGGATGAGCTACTGAGGGCTAAAGTCGAGGAAGATCGTTTAAATGTGCCACCTCTCACTGTAGTTGCCCCCGGATCTGGGCTAATCATGAAACTATCTGGGTCCATTACTACACAGCTTGCATCCCAGTCTACTGGCACTCCGCAGGGTCCTCCTTCTGGGAAGAAGAAAAGGAAGAAGCGTGATTCCCCTATTGCCAGTAAGGAGGTTCCGGAAAAACAGAAGAAGGAGAAGAATCCAAAGTAATCCCCGAAGCCGAAATAGAGATTGATTGTTTATGTTTTGTTTTTAGATATTCCACTAACCCTTTGTTGTTGTTGCGAGTGCGGCCCTCGCATTTTGTCTAGCTTTGTTTTGTAAACCTGCACTTAGTAAATGAAATTCTGTTTCTTTTGCATTGTTGTGTATCTGTGAATATCTCATACTTAGTCACGCATGTAAATATTTAGACCATAACCAAGTAATAAATGAAACTAAACATGAAAATTATGTAGCATATCACACTGTTTTTATTAAGATGTGTATATGCCCCCAATCAATCATTGACATGATGCCTGGCCAGGGCTGGTCGAGGACTGATTAGGATCTGTTGCGTATTGCCCCTCATGTCCAAAAATGAAGGGTTCAGGCTTAGCTTTCACTCTTGCCCCCGATACTGCAACGGGGTAGGAGCCCTTTTACATCACTTAATCAACATGCCTTTATATTTTCCTGTCGTATGCCTCGGATAGAGTTCGAACTCAGCTTTCAGTCTGCCCCCAATCCTTCAGTAGAGTAGGAGTTTATTTGTGGCGCTCAGTCCCTGGCACCTTTGTACTCTCCCGTCGGATGCCAAGGGTAGATTGGAGTCGAGGCGGTCTTTTGATCACGTTGCACCTCCACACCTCGTGGACAATTCATTCCCTTATCCTTTATATTCTTTCTCAAGCTATGAGAATTAGAGTGTTTGAGGTTGTGTCGTTTACTTCATTGCACCCCGATGCCCTGTACGCTATTAACTTTATGATTTGATAGAAGATTCTTTGAACTACGCGTTTCGAGATCGTCGCGAGGTTTATTACACGTATCACAATCATAATAGCTCATACAAGTGACGACAAAAGAATAAACAAGAAATGGTGCAGTAAAAGTAAATAACACACGGTATTTTATAGTGGTTCGGTCGAATCATGACCTACATTCACTTTATAATATTTTGCTTATGTAACCAGACTATTCTAGGCAAGTCGTGCCTTTCTATATGGTCCTGACAACAAAAGAATAAAAATGACAATTTCATGTCAAGTAATGCCGCAAATGCTGGGCGTTCCACACTTTGGGGATTTCATTTCCATCCACGGTCGCTAGCTTGAAGGATCCATTATCACGCCTCCGTAGGATAATATATGGTCCTTCCCACTTCGGGCCCAAGAAGGCGGGGTCTAGGAAGATACGTCTCAATACCAGGTCTCCAGGTTTAAAAGTTCAAGCCCGAACTTTCTTATTGTAATATCGGGCGACCTATTGCTTATGTCTCAAGGCACGTAGATCCACGTCATCCCTTTTCTCTTCGATCATATCCAGAGACTCGAGAAGTAGTTCACTATTTGTCATTGGATTGTAATAAGTGGTTCTGTGGGATGGTACTTCCATTTCTACCGGGATGACCGTCTCTGATCCGAATGCGAGGGAGAAGGGGTTGTGACCCATCGCTGATTTGTAAGTTGTTCTATAGGCCCACAATGCTAAGGGTAGCTCATCAACCCATATGGCTTTGGCCCGCTTCAATCGCATCTTCAGGATAGATTTAATTACCTTATTCACTACTTCTACCTGTCCATTTGACTGTGGATGTGCTACCATGGTGTACCTTTTCTCGATTTGATACTTCTGACAAAAGTCTCGGAATTCGGCGCTGTCGAATTGGGTCCCATTATCTTTTATGATGATTTTTAGGATCCCAAATCAACATATGATATTTCTGATGACGAAGTTTATCACTCGCTTGGTCGTGATTGTGGTCAATGATTCTGCTTCGACCCACTTTGTAAAGTAATCCACAACCACGATGGCGAACTTTGCCCCGCCCTTTGCAATGGGTAGGCTTCCGATAATGTCAATTCCCCAGACAGCAAAGGGCAACGGGCTCATCATTGTCTTCAACCGGCTAGGAGGTGCGTTGGGAATCTTAGCGAATTTCTGGCACCTTTCGCATCTTCGTGCGTACTTAGCTGCATCTTTGTTCATAGTATGATAGAAATAGCCATATCGTGATATCTTCTTAGCCAGTGTCTGGCCTCCAGTATGGTCACCACACTCACCTTCGTGTACTTCTCTCATCACTCGTTCGATGTCGTCATGGGCTATACACCGGAGGAGTGGCATCGAGAATCCTTTTCGATAAAGAACTTCGCCTTGCATAACGTATCATGAAGCCTTTCGAATAATGGCGTGCCTTTCGCTTTTCATTGAAGGAAGTGTTCCATTGGTCAAGAATTTTTTTATGGGGATCATCCACGACTCCCTTTCCAACTCAGTCTCTAGTATTGGATCAATTTCCATTTGATCAATGCTCGGAGCTTCCAATGTTTCAATTGGGACTGTTTCCGTGTTTTCGGGATTGTCTGAACTAGCCCATTTGGCCAATCTATCCGCCTTTTGGTTCTCTAATCGAGGAATATGGGAAATACTGTAGTGTTTGACACCACCTAGTAACTTTCTCAGTTCTCTCAAATATGATACAAGTCTTAGACCCTTAGCTTGAAATTCCTCATTAACCTGATTTACAACTATCTTGGAGTCACAAAATATATCCAACCTTGCTATGCCCAACTCCTTTGCGAGCCTTATCCTGATAATCAGGGCTTCGTATTCGGAGTCATTGTCGGTGGCATGGAACTCTAATGTTAGAGCATAGTATATTTGACCGTCCTTCAGGAGTGACTAGCACAACCCCAGTGCCTGACCGTCTATCATTCTTGGCACCGTCGGTATATACCTTCCAGGCGGTAGACTTGGACCATCGTTCTGAGGGATCAGCTTCCTCACTTGGTATATCCCCCTCAGGAATAGTGAACTCCGCTATGAAATCAGCCAACACTTGCTACCTTATCAATCTTCAGGGCTGGAAGTTCAAATCCAACTGGCATAATTCTATATTCCATTTGACTAACCTTCCTGATGCCTCTGGTCTCTACAAGACTTGTCGGAGCGGATGGTCAGTGTATATGGTGATGGAATGAGCTTGAAAATAGTGGCAAAGCTTTCTAGATGCGATCAGCAGGCTATATGCATGTTTTTCTATCCTCGGGTAGTTTCACTCTGTTGCCGCTAGCTTCTTACTCACATAATACACAGGTCTCTGGACTTTATCTACTTCCCTTACCAAAGTTGAGCTTACTGCATGTGATGACACTGCCAAGTATACGAACAAATCTTAGTGGTCGACTGGCTTAGACAATATCGGGGTTCTTTCCAGATGACTGAAAAAGTTCTGAAATGCCTCCACGCAATCAGGAGTCCATTAGAAGTTGCGTTTACCTTGCTTTATCAGGTCGAAGAATGGAATGCACTTATTTGTAGCTTTAGAATTAAATCTACTTAATACGGCCACTTTTCCAGTGAGGCTCTGCACATCTTTAATCTGCCTTGGCTTCTGAATATTTCTGATTGTCGTGGTTTGGTCTAGGTTGATTTCGATTCCCCGAGAACTGACAATAAAACACAAGGATTTCCCAGAGCAACTCCAAATGAACATTTCAAGGGGTTGAGCTTCATCTCGTATCGTTGAAGGATATCGAACATTTTAGCTAGGTCAGCGATGTGGCCGGATGACTGTCTAGATTTCACAAGCATATCGTCAACGTACACTTCCACTGTCTTCCCTATCTAATTGTAGAACATTCTATTCACCAAACGTTGGTATGTTGCTGCGGCTTTCTTTAAACCAAAGGGCATCACTACATAGCTGTATAATCCTAAATCTGTAATGAAGCAAGTATGAACCTGATCCGGAACATGCATGGGGATCTGGTTATATCCTGAATATGCATCCATGAAGGATGGAAGTTCATAAACTGTTGTAGAATCTACTAGCTGGTTAATCCTAGGAAGTGGAAAACTGTCCTTTGGACAAGCTTTATTTAGATCCGAGAAATCAATGCATGTGCACCATTTTCCATTGGTCTTTTTCACTAAAACGGGATTTGAGATCCATTTTGGGTAGGTCGAATCTCTAATGAATTC
Organism: Allium sativum; assembly: GCA_030737875.1. Lineage (NCBI taxonomy): Eukaryota > Viridiplantae > Streptophyta > Magnoliopsida > Asparagales > Amaryllidaceae > Allium > Allium sativum. The sequence goes on along the minus strand of CM060918.1, from coordinate 606,631,364 downwards.
GTTGCTTTTTAACTTTTCAACTTCTTCCTTCAAGGCAGCTGACCTTTCTGGGTCAAGCATTCGCCTTTTCTTCTTAACGGGTGGATATTTTGGGTTGATACTCAATGAGTGGCTCATAATTGAGGGTGATATCCCACACATATCAGCATGGGTCCAAGAAAACACATCCAAGTTTGCCTTTAAAAAGTCAGTCAATTCCTTTGCTCGAAGCGGGTCTAGTGGGATCCAATCTTTAAAACCGTTGCTGAGTCATCATCGTTAATCAGTATATCCACAGTTTTCCATTGGGCGTCGCCATTCTGCCCCCAAGCTCCTCGTCCTCTCTAGGATCTATGTCCTCGGGTAGCTCTTTGGGCGATTCCATCGGGGTCGTCCCCCTTAATTACTACGCTGAATCCTCCTTCACGGGGAGGGGGGAGCATCCTTGGTTTCTACGTCTTTTCCTTTGCGTAGCAATTTCAACTCTGCCATGTAACATGCTCGTCCAGTAACTTGGTCGCCTCTGATTACTCCTACTCCCGCTTCGGTTGGGAATTTCAGCAGTAAGCACCAGGGTGTGATCCAAGCCCTGAATTCTGCAAGGGTCGGTCGGCCCCAAAAGGCGTTATATGGTGAGTCAGTATCCAAAATTACGAATGGGAGAATTCTCACTTTCCGACGGTCTCCCTGTCCCAGAGTTACTGATAATTCTACATATCCCATCGGGGATGTTGAGGCTCCATTGAAGCCGCGTATCCATCCATCACAGGGCTTCAAATCTTTCGCTTTAAGCTTCATCTGATCAAATGCATTCTTGAATATGATGTTAACCGAACTCCCGTTATCTACCAAGACCTTGTGGACGAGAGCAGGACCAATGGTGGTAGTGATCACTAATGGGTCTTCGGTAGTGGATTGAACTCCAACAATATCTCTATCACGGAATATTACATCATCTGACATCGTCTTCAGCTGTTTTACTGGGGCAGTATCTTCAGGATTGCTGCATTCTCCCACCTCAGGGCATTTGACTGCATTTACATACTGGTCCATTTCCCTGTAGTTTTGTCCAAACGGATGGGGTCCTCCTACTATAGTGTTGATGATGATGCCTTTATCTTCCTGTTATGCGATAGCCTTTTGGGGTGGTTGCCTTTTATTCTACTCAGGACTACCTTGCCCCCAGTTTCTTGGAGCTACCTTATATTCATCAAACTTTCCTTCTCTAAGGAGTTTTTTGAACAAGTCTCTCAGGTGACGACATTCATTTTTCGAATGTCCATAGGTCTCGTGGAAAAGACAAAATTTCCCTATCTCACGCTTCTTTTCGTACGAATCCCTTAGTGGGGGATTTTTGTGTTGGAGAACATTATAGATGTCCAGGTAGATATTCTCTAATGTGTCGTTCAGAGGTGTGAGGTTTTCAAAAGTTCTGAACCGAGATCTCTTCTGTGAGTCGTTTCCATGATTCTATCTTTTGTTGCCATTTCCAGCTTGACGACCGTTGCCTTAGTTCTTATTACCGACATTGACTTCCACCTTTCTAGAACTATCGCCGAACTGTTTAGTGGCCACGTTACTCTGTATATCATCTTTATCAGCGACTTTCCTTTTTTGATTAGCATAAATCTCTTCCTGACGTAGGCGGATATTGGCTTTCTCATAATATATTTCTCTAGTCAATGGCGGTTTTCCGGGTGAACCACATCAATGCCATGTCCTCTAGGAAAATCGAGAATTCTTTGCATTTCACTGCGTATGGAGCTGCGACGGCATTCATATACCATGAATATCTCATCAAGTGCTGAACTGGATCTGTCCTGCCCGCATAATGGTTCATGGTCGGTAGATTAAATCTCCTCGGGAATCGTACGTCTAATATGTTGTCAGTGAAAGGTGTGTGACTTCGGTCTACACCCGCAATCCTCAGTTCTGTCCTCGGTTATCCGCCATAATATGCCTTACCATCACTACAATGTCAGCCTTAGTCAATGTGGACTCGAGAATTGATTGTTCCAGTTGGTGCAATGTCCACGTTCGAGATCTGGGTGATGAGGAATCGCAGTGATGATGACTAGGAAGGGATCGAACTTATGGGGAAGAAGTCGGAGCCTTGTTCTAGGGGTTGCGATTTTGCTTGGAACTGATTTACTATGGAATAAAGGGATCTCGGTAGTAAGATTTTGGAGAGGTTCGGATCAATATGTGAGGTGTTTGATCGTTGAATTTGATCTGAAATAGAGCAAGGTGGAAGTTGGTAAAGTAATTGGAGTTCGGTAGTGAAATGTAGGGTTCAACAGTGCTCAAATAGGAAGGGTTCTGATGTAGGTAATGGACTGTCGAACTGAATGTGGTCTGGACAGTATGGGTTTTTTTGGAGAAAAGGAAGGAGATGAGAGGGTCAAATAGGTTCGACAATGTCAGTATGAAGGAAAAAAAGGAGAACATGGAATTTGAAGATATAGGATGGCAGTATTGAAGCGACATCGAGGAGCAGGAAGGATAGTGGGTCTAGTTTACACTAGTTCGTGATTATATAATAAGGTAATTTGTTTAAATGGTTAAATCAGTATTTTGGTACATTTAAAATATTCTATTTGCTTATAAAATCAATTTTATACTCATATAAAAATAGATCCAAATGATTTCAATTTCATTAAGCTCGTAAGGACGTGGGCAACAATCTGGAATTAGTTTGCGATTTTTAAGGATCGACAATGGACTTTAAATTAAATCGAACAACGTTCGGTTTAATTTAAAATTTGGAGAGACTGCAATTAAAAATCACGGTGAGTAAATCTCACTCATATTTTTATTTAGAATTATTTTATTCAATAAAATAATTGTTCAGTTGGTTGTTTGCATGCACTTAAATATTATTGTGGCTATAAAATATATATTAGTTATTTAGGATTGGTGTTTGTGGTTTTTATATATATATATGTATGTATGTGTATATATATATATATATATATATTGGTGATTGGATTCCCGCAGTACCATTAGCGGATGCCCGCAATATCATTAGCGGATGACCCTATACGCCCCACGCTATATAGTGGATGACCTTCTATACCGCGATATCTGGCCTTGAAGCAGGATGGGTATTATTTATGTTTGCTAACGTATGTGGATGCAAGAAAAAGGTTGGAGGGATCCAACTGGATTCCTCAAAAATATCATTATTTATTTTTTTCATATATATTATTATATATGATGTGTTAAAAACATGTGATTGATAACTAAGTGTTTTGGGGTGTTTAAATATCACTGGGGCCTGAATATTGAATTATAAAAATATCGTAAAAAGGATATTTTGAGATTTAAAAGGGAACCCTATTTTTCTAAAATAGAATTCGAATTTCGAATGGACTAGAAATATTAACTTGTTTTGAATAAATAAAACAAGTATTGAATTTATAAACAATGTTTATAAATTAAATAATACAGGAAATTGAAGTGATGAATTTATAAACGATGTTTATAAATTAAATAACGTAGGAAATTGAAGTAAATTTATAAATGGTGTTTATAAATTAAATGGAATGATTTTTCATTGGATAATGCAGAGAATTAAAGTGAATTTAAAAACGGTGTTTAACTGAAATTGAAAATTTATCATTTGGATAACTTAAATACTTAAATTCAAAAATGAATTTAAATTGAGGATTGGGAATCATGTTAATAAGGAACGAGGAAATTATTCCAATGGTTGGAATGAGAATTGAATTAAAATAAATCCGTATGGATTATGATTTCAATTCGATTAGATCGAATTGATTTAAATAAATATTTTCAAAAAAAGGAAAAATATTTGGATTGTATTAAATAGAAGTTTAAATTTTAAATATGAAAATAAATTCACTGTATATATATATAGTTTATTATAAATAAAGAATTCCAAATATAGAAATTTGGTTTCAAATTGACTTTGAAATGGAACTTGTTTAATGCATAAAATAAGGAAGAAAATTTATAAATGATGTTTATAAAGTGGAATAATTATCATGGGAAAAATGTGGAATTATAAATTCAAGTATGAATTTGAAAGTGAACTGGAAATCATTTCGAAAAGGGAACGAGGGTTTTTATTTCGGAATTCAGAATATAAACTAAATTGGAAAAAAATCCAAAGGATATATATATAGAATTCAATTTCATGAATTCTATATAATAATTTATTTTTAATGGAATTAGAAAATAATAACAGAATTGGAGTTGTAATTAAATTGATAAATGAGTAATGGAAAATGGACGGTTAGAGATAATCAGAAATATTAAGTCGGATTTGAAAACTGGATTTAATATGTATATAAAATATATTAGAATGGAGTTGAAATTTATTATAAACGAAGTTTAAACGTTTATATTTTAATATAATTAAAACGAACTCGCCCTAGCGCGGTAGTTCGTAAATTGGCGTTTCGAACTTCAATTAAGAATGTAGAACTCAATTTAAGTCGGAATTCTTTGAAATAAGAATCGTCAGGACCGTTTGAATAATAGTTTTTTAATGGAAGAGAAAAAACTGGATTTCGTCTTATAGATTTTGAGTTATGTCAAAATCAGATTTTCAGAAAAACAGCGCCATAACCATTTTAAACCATAACAGTTTATTTAAATTTATAAAATGCTTTTAAGCAAATAAAATCTGAATCTTCATTAGAAAAATTTAGATTTGAGTTATAAAATATATCTGAACTCAAGTGGAGTAATGAAATGATTTTTGAAACAAAAAAATCAGATGTTGTTAATTATTGAATAGAATTAACTAGTTTGAAGAATAATTAGTAAATGGAATTTGGATTGAAATTGGGCTTTGGATAAGTAAATTGGGTTTGTAAATTTATATTTGAAATCGAATATGAAACACGAGTTGAAAAATGAAATTTGATTGGTTTATAACCAAATTAAAAATAGTATATGAATGTGATATGTTTAAATAAAATTATGAAATAGGCAAAAGAGATAATTAAAGAATAAATTAGCGAATTGAGTTAAAATGACCAGATTGAGTTGCAATAAATTGAGAATGGATGTATATGGGTTAGACAGGTATGGAATGAAGTGTATGAAGTTTATAAATTTAGTGCCCGACGAAAAGGTACATGTTTAAATTCCATATGAGGTTTTATGTGCCGAATCGGTAAGCCACTTGGATTTTCGATTTTTTTGAATGGAAAGGGCCCAGAGAGGCATTTTGTAGCTGTACCGAGGGACCCATACAAAGGAGGTTATGGAGAAATTTTCCAGAAATTTAAGGAGTTAGAATATTTTTAACGAAATTTGATAGTTAGAAATCAATGTATCGATATGTATAGAATTTGATAAGGAAACAAACTTAAAGATAGAATATTGTAAACAAAAAGGAAAACTATAATTAAATCTGGTAAAATTAGAAAGAGAAACGTATATGGGTTTAAAAATGAATAATTGATTTGTATGGTGTTGATTATTCGAGGCAAGCGGTCTTGTTTGTTTTGAAGTTAATGATGATTTCAGTCAAGGTCTGAGAGGTAATTATACCCCAATGTGACGGCAAGGAATTTCGCTCGGTCCGAACCAGTCGCTAAACCGATCCAGGCCGTTCGAAACACCCTATCGTTTGAGAACACGACAAATCAGAACGCATACAGAAGAACATTTCATTGCTTATTCACAACAATGCATTAGATTACAAGAATATACAGAGTATAAACAAATAAATATTACACAGAAATATCAGAGATTTAAATTACATTTAAATACATCGCAGCGGAAAATAATACAATACACAACTAGAAAGAGATATACGGATACAAAGCTTTCCGGATATCGTCCCAGCTGTAAACCAGGATCCTGTGAATATAAATCTGCAAAACCGAAACTACTAGCTGCCCGTGTCAAAATAAGGGCACCCAGAGTTTAGGTTAAAACAATAAACTCCAGGTCAGTCATGTGACTGGTGTGAGAACTAAAACAGTTATTAATCTTTATTTTAAATCATTAGGTAAATCAAGGGACCACGCCGTATAACACGGAACGGGTTTCCTCCCAAGAATACCAGTGCATAAAACAAACAGCGCAATGCTAAATAAAGAAAAATGAAGCTGTTATAAGACCCAGGTCCAATCACACAATGCAACGCAGCCGAGGATAGGGTTTTCCCTTATAACAGCCAAGGAATGCTTGATACGGTTAAAACAAATCGTTTGATACTATTATAAGTGCATAGTGTATAAAACAACTTCAAATCATAAGTATCAATCATAGGCGGCATGAGCGTCCCATGCCACTATGTCGCCATATATAGGTTTACAAATAAAACCGCAAATGTCACGTATTTGGAAATTGGATTTCCGTCTATGAACCGAGGCAAAAGATAGTCCTCAACCGATTCGAGACAATCTAGCCTACCATGTCTCAGGAACAGCCGCAACTGCCCCCTGGATCGTCAGGGCCGGTCCACCGATGTGGATTATTATGCCTGAACAATACGTCTCCCCGCCCTTTGGGGCGCAAACGAGCCAACGAATGACTCCATCGGACCCGGATCGTCCGATCAAACCGAGGCGCCTCGCAACAGCAACAACCACATAAGTCAAACTCGTCAGGGCGTGTAAAACCACTGACGCCACTTTTAGCTAGAAAGAAACGCAAGTCCTCCCTGAGGTCCGTCTCCCGTTTTTGGTTCATACCGGGTGTGAAACTCGCGAAGTAAACGTTACACAAAGCTACGCCACAAAGGCCGTGCTTTGATCATCACCACAAGACTTTGCTTTTCAACAGAAGCCTCGATCAATTGCCACTTAGGCATGCCACACAGGCAATTCACTCCATGCGTTTGATATCCATCAATATATAACCCCTGAGCTCGTACGTCTCAGAGAAGGGCGTTAAGCAAGAGAATAAATTCTCCGCCGCCAAACAGATATATATTTAATAGAAATCAAACACACAGACTAAAATCCAATGTCAGACACACAGTCCATTTACAAGTCCGTTCTGGGTCTGAACGAAACCGGAGGCACCTAGTACCCCGCATATCCATCGATCTCCAAGTACGTCTGGACGATCACTAACTGTTTCCATCTTCTTGGGTGTACAGCCCAATCAAGATCATCAGTAATTACCCAAACGACGTGAAGACCTCCGGTCTTCGACCATCGTCTTCATCTTCGACTTATCGTCGTATCAGTTATTCAGAATGGGATAAACCCGGTCTTTCCGAATAACTCGCGTATATTTTAAATAAGTGTTACACAAACACAACATACGCCTCATTCCAATTCATTAGTCACTAACCGTAAATTAATCAAGAGAATAATTCCCCAAATATTAACCCCGAAGGCCGAAACCAACATCAGATCAATATTCAGAAAACCATTCTGCTTGGCTAACCGACAGTTAGTTTCTAAATTTCACATTCATAGGGAAAAGTTCCCATTAATTTTATCCAAGATAAATTCCTTGAATTTATTCTTTATTCTATTTTTGAATCTCAATTCAAACTAGTCGGGATTAGCGAACCTTACCGAAGTAATTATTTATTTTAATTTCCCCATCCCAACCTATTCATCCCATGAAGTAAAACTGGTAATACTTCATATCTAACACCACAGTGTTATCGGTAAATTCAATTACCATTTCACGTTCAAATCTAATTAAAGATTTAACTATCGCCTGGAGCAAAACTGGTGATACTCCATTTTCGATCATTTCAATCTAATTAAAGATTCATTAAAACTCCACTTAGTTTTAATCTTCGACTGGGTTAAAGAATCAGTGTCATTTAAAACACGGTTCACGATAAACCCAAAATCACATTCATTAATTATCGGGTTAAAGAACGAGTGTTATTAAAAACACTGTTCACGATAAACCCAAAAATCATTCCATTAATTATCGGGTTAAAGAACGAGTGTTATTTAAAACACTGTTCACGATAAACCCAATATCAATATCAATTCAATTCCAATTAAATATTATTGAATTGGTACACTTCATTAAATCTAAATAAAAAGATTTAATCTTTTCACAACTGGGTTCAAGAACAGTGTTAGTGAAGACACCATTCACGACAAACCCAAATCACATTTGATATTCAATACAAGGCTCTGAATAGAAAATATACCGGCTTATATTCAATATCAAATTCTACGACTAACGAATATCGCATTGGAAATAACGATATATATATATCTTTCAAATTCCCATAACAATATCTGTATCATCACGAAATCCAACATCGAAATATTCCGAAGGCCATTTCGATTCAAATCCATTCCAATGCAATCATTGGAAATTCTGGTTATTTTCAAAACCATTTCAAATTCAATTTATTTATTTAAAAATAAATAGAATTGTAATTCTAGTTCAAAACTAGTTCATTTCGATGAAAATCTATTTTTATCTTTTAAAATTTGGAGTTTTTCATCCCAATTCTTTCTAAATCATTTCTTATGATTTTACACAAATTATTACTATTTTTAATAATTTTATCAAGGCCCGTACAGTCGATTTCCATCAACGGCCATCGAACTGCACTTACAGCGACCTTTTTCAAATTTGATTTGGAAGTAACTCCAAATCCAACCGTTAGATTTCAAATTTCTAATATTCGTTAGAAAGCTCTTTTCGATATGAACCCAACGGTTCCGGTTTTAGGAGAATCCGACGGTCGGATCTCCCGTAATGTCCGTTTGAAATAAATGGTCGAAATTCACGAACTGCCGCGGCGCGGCGCGTTCTATTCAGGCCATTATATTATATATATAATATATATAATATATACTTCATCGATTTCTATTTAAAACGAATTATATAAATAGTTTTAAATTCGTTTCAAAAGCAATTTCAACTTCCGTTTCAATTCAAATCAAAATTGAATTCTTCTTTATAAATTCGTTTTAAAATTCATTTCAATTCAATTCAAATTTCAATTCAATTTGAATTCATTTCAATTCGCTTTCAATTCAATTTGAATTCGTTTTCAATTCAATTCATTTCGAAATCGTTTTCAATTCAATTCATTTCGAAATCGTTTTCAATTCAATTCATTTCGAAATCGTTTTCAATTCAATTCATTTCGAAATCGTTTTCAATTCAATTCATTTCGAAATCGTTTTCAATTCAATTCATTTCGAAATCGTTTTCAATTCAATTCATTTCGAAATCGTTTTCAATTCAATTCATTTCGAAATCGTTTTCAATTCAATTCATTTCGAAATCGTTTTCAATTCAATTCATTTCGAAATCGTTTTCAATTCAATTCATTTCGAAATCGTTTTCAATTCAATTCATTTCGAAATCGTTTTCAATTCAATTCATTTCGAAATCGTTTTCAATTCAATTCATTTCGAAATCGTTTAAAATCGATATAAATATCGTTCACGTCAAAATGGCGTCAATCTAATCAACACGGCTTCATAAATTTCTATTTTCAAATATTTCTTTTTCAAAATAGTTGTTATTATCAAAATATTTCGTTCAACACATGACCAATCTCAATGGATGAGTACTGTCAACACATGAACCTTTATTTTATATCGATAAAGGTGTAAATTTTATTACTAAAATATTTCGTTCAACACATGACCAATCTCAATGGATGAGTACTGTCAACACATGAACTTTTATTTTATAATATTCTTTATTCTTCAAATTGGAATGAGGCCCAATCAATTACCATATAAAGTTAATTATATGGATTTTCATACAACACATGTATATAATAGCATGGAAAAATAATCAACCATCAACCAAAGTGCACTACACTGTATAAGCATCAAATATAGATATCTAACGCTTAAAACAGCCTGTCAATCAACCGATCGACATATTTAATAAATCAGGATGAGTGAACTTCAAATTTCATCCCAACACCCGTGTGGGGTTTCAAACAATCAAACACATATTTTATTTGTGCTGTTGGGCGATGTGTAAAATTTATCGATCCAATCAATGTCCTTCAAATAGGTGTACATAAACAAACCGTCTGGTTTGTAAATGAATATTTATTTTATTCACTTTCACTATATTCATATTCACGTTAAAAATTATATTTTTAACGATAAAACATTTTATTCCAACATATGAATTTCTATTATTCATTTACACAAATAAAATGATATTTTTTATTTTCTAACATATTTTAGAAAATTTCGGCGGCATAACGGCACGATACTAGAAACGGGACAAGGCCTAGCCTTATCCCCGGTCTAGTGAAGGCCCACGCCATTCACACATCAATCAAATTCACCAAACAACCAAATTCAAATCAAATCATATAACTAAGCTATGCAACCAAACAAACAAGTCCATGGTCTGTGGACGATTGTGTCGGGTGCTACTAAGCACCGTCTGCATCCTAGTATATATATATATAACTAGAAAAAGAAATTGAAAGGTGAGAAATTCTCACCGATAGCTATCCAACCATCTCGACTCTTCTTTTGCAGAAGTCTTCGTCGTTCTCGCCTTTTTGTCACCTTCGTTATCCGCTTTCACTACATATATAAGAATCGAATTTTTACTTCGCTTTTCAATATATAACAATCACATTTTTAATTCGAAGTTCAATATATAAAAATCATATTTTTAATTCGAAGTTCAATATATAAAAATCATATTTTTAATTCGAAGTTCAATATATAAAAATCATATTTTTAATTCGAAGTTCAATATATAAAAATCATATTTTTAATTCGAAGTTCAATATATAAAAATAATATTTTTAATTCGAAGTTCAATATATAAAAATCATATTTTTGCATAACTAAAAATCGAAGCTTTTCATATCCAAAAATCTTATTTTTCTAAACATAAAAATTGTATCTTTCCCACTATAAAAATTCGATCTTTCCTATAATAAAAATTCGATCTTTCTATTTTAAAAATCATAGCTTTTCTACTTGAAAAGAAAAAAAAATCCAAACTCTTCATAATATTATTTATTTTATACTCAGATTTTTACGACGTTAAATAGCATAAAAAAAATGATAAACTAAACAAACACACCTTTTCCCTTTGCAAAAATAGAGTTCTTGGATGAGGAGGGCCCCACATTCGGCTTCAGGTGATGGTGGAGGGGCGTAGGGGTGTTGCAGGGGGGTGGCTGCGGTCGTTGGTGGCCGGGGTTCGACTGTTTGAACTGAGGAGGGGCTGTGTGGAGCGTTGGTGAAGGAAAGGGGGCAGGGTTAGGTGGCGTAGGTGGCTGGGGGGGGTCGGGGAAGGGTTGGATGGCCGGTGTCGGACCTGCGACGGAGGGGAGGGCAGATCCGACTAGGGTTCGCTGGTTTGAGGGCTTGGCTCGAATTCGAATAGGGTGGAGAGGGAGGGTGTGGTGCTCGTGGAAAGGGGCGACGTTGATGGGAAGCCGCGATGAGGTGCAGCGGCCCGAGCCTGTCGGCGGTCTGGAGCGATCGACGAGATCGCTTTTCCCTTCTTTCTTTTTTTTTCTTTTTTTTCTGAATCGGTCAAAGGGGAAAGAGGGTGGAGAGAGAATGGATAGGGGGGTTTATGTAAGGGATTTATATTTTATATATTATTATTTTCTCCCTCCTCAGTTGACTTTTCGTACGAACTCGAAATCAAGTCCACCGACTGTCGTCCCTAGCGTATTACCCCCATTCCGAACACAATGGGATATGTTACGTAAGCCAGTTCGGTCGTTTCGATCAGTTTCCGTCAAAATTAACCTTTAAATCAATATATTCAATTTCAGACGTACATTTCAAATTACCGGGGTCACATACAGTCTCTAAAAATTTCCGAAAAATATTTTCTAGCTTCGTACTGACGATACGGTCCTAACAAAACTAATTTCGTCAAATTCTGAGACCGTTGGAAAAATGGCCATTTTCCAGTCGATTAAAATCAACTGAAACTGGTCAAACGCATTTTCCTTTGCCACACTCACATATTGATTTGAAAAATTATGAAATTTGAAACCTAGCAATATCTTAATATCATGGACCCAACAAAACCGGTTTCGTCGAAATCCGAGGTCGTTTGCAAAATGTCCATTTTTAAGGGCCTGAATTCCATAGCGACTATTCAGAATTTTCAACTGGACATATCTTTTGATTCCCGCTATGAAATCTTGATTTTTCGGATTCGATGGAAAGATATCATCAATTAGATACTAATGTTTTTGGTTTCACTAAAATCCGGATTGTTTTGCACCCGGTACATTCAATTGAAGTTTGAAATCGAATTATCGAACTACCGCGCCATTTTCAATTCTATTTATAATTATATATAAATATTTATATTCTAACGACGACGCGTATAATATATACGTTCGAATTATATTCAAAATAAATTTCTCGTCGATATTATTTTAAAATAATTCATTTTAAATAATCAAAATTCGCTAAAATTGCCAAAATAAAAATTTTAAACTGGCCCAAATTTTCGGGTTGTTACAATCTCCCCCACTTAAAACTTTTCGTCCCCAAAAAGGAACAAAGTCGAAAGTGGTTTGATCATTCAACTCTACGTTCGATCTGGCTTCCATTCTCCAACTCTTCAGTTTCTGAGAATTTTCTAAAACTTCAAAAATTTGGCTAACACCCTAAATTTTCGAAAAAATTCGCCATAACCTCCCCTGCAATGGGAGCATCGGGGAATTTCAAATAGCTTCCCCGGTCCTTCAGATCTCAAAAAGAAAAAGAAAAAGCCAAACGGCTAGCCAATAGGCTCATAAAATCATCATCAACCAAACAAAACAGTAAATTATGTATTAAACATGTACCTATTTGTCGGGCAAACAAATTTTATTCTCTGCTCTAGCCTCCTTGCTATGACCTGTTCAATGGATATACATGTATATGCAAGCAAATGCAACTAATTTTCAATATTTGATTCAATTAGGCATAATGGTTCAAAATTATCAAACAAATGAACAAACAACACAAACATCAATCAATTAGTGAATTAGAGTTTCAAATTCATAATTTTGGTACATATACAAAAATCAAATTTTTGATGCCAAATCACAACAATAGGCCCTATCTAATTTTGGTTCTCACACCAGTCAATAGGAAATATATAGATATCACACCTTCGAAACACGAATACCAATTCTGATGATGTTCGAACTATCATCAGAATCATCTTCGGGCGACTAGAGTGTGATTCTATATCTATCCAGTATATTAAAATTTCAAATACACGTGGATCAGACGTATACGCAAAATCTTTATATACTGGACTGTCCAACTCAATATAAATAGATAATCAAATACGAATAATTGATTTAAATTTTCAAAACAAAAATTTGTTTTCACTTTCAAAAATATACTCTTCACACTCGTTCTAGGATACTACTGATCCCATCTCTAACGAGTCATTCTCGTTGGATATTACTAATCCAATATCTGATGAATTCTTTCGTACGGTTCTAATGTGCCTTGTTCCCTGAGCTTTGTAAACCAAAGCTCTGATACCAACTGTGACGGCAAGGAATTTCGCTCAGTCCGAACCAGTCGCTAAACCGATCCAGGCCGTTCGAAACACCCTATCGTTTGAGAACACGACAAATCAGAACGCATACAGAAGAACATTTCATTGCTTATTCACAACAATGCATCAGATTACAAGAATATACAGAGTATAAACAAATAAATATTACACAGAAATATCAGAGATTTAAATTACATTTAAATACATCGCAGTGGAAAATAATACAATACACAACTAGAAAGAGATATACGGATACAAAGCTTTCCGGATATCGTCCCAGCTGTAAACCAGGATCCTGTGAATATAAATCTGCAAAACCGAAACTACTAGCTGCTCGTGTCAAAATAAGGGCGCCCAGAGTTTAGGTTAAAACAATAAACTCCAGGTCAGTCATGTGACTGGTGTGAGAACTAAAACAGTTATTAATCTTTATTTTAAATCATTAGGTAAATCAAGGGACCACGCCGTATAACACGGAACGGGTTTCCTCCCAAGAATACCAGTGCATAAAACAAACAGCGCAATGCTAAATAAAGAAAAATGAAGCTGTTATAAGACCCAGGTCCCATCACACAATGCAACGCAGCCGAGGATAGGGTTTTCCCTTATAACTGCCAAGGAATGCTTGATACGGTTAAAACAAATCGTTTGATACTATTATAAGTGCATAGTGTATAAAACAACTTCAAATCATAAGTATCAATCATAGGCGGCATGAGCGTCCCATGCCACTATGTCGCCATATATAGGTTTACAAATAAAACCGCAAATGTCACGTATTTGGAAGTTGGATTTCCGTCTATGAACCGAGGCAAAAGATAGTCCTCAACCGATTCGAGACAATCTAGCCTACCATGTCTCAGGAACAGCCGCAACTGCCCCCTGGATCGTCAGGGCCGGTCCACCGATGTGGATTATTATGCCTGAACAATACGTCTCCCTGCCCTTTGGGGCGCAAACGAGCCAACGAATGACTCCATCGGACCCGGATCGTCCGATCAAACCGAGGCGCCTCGCAACAGCAACAACCACATAAGTCAAACTCGTCAGGGCGTGTAAAACCACTGACACCACTTTTAGCTAGAAAGAAACGCAAGTCCTCCCTGAGGTCCGTCTCCCGTTTTTGGTTCATACCGGGTGTGAAACTCGCGAAGTAAACGTTACACAAAGTTACGCCACAAAGGCCGTGCTTTGATCATCACCACAAGACTTTGCTTTTCAACAGAAGCCTCGATCAATTGCCACTTAGGCATGCCACACAGGCAATTCACTCCATGCGTTTGATATCCATCAATATATAACCCCTGAGCTCGTACGTCTCAGAGAAGGGCGTTAAGCAAGAGAATAAATTCTCCGCCGCCAAACAGATATATATTTAATAGAAATCAAACACACAGACTAAAATCCAATGTCAGACACACAGTCCACTTACAAGTCCGTTCTGGGTCTGAACGAAACCGGAGGCACCTAGTACCCCGCATATCCATCGATCTCCAAGTACGTCTGGACGATCACTAACTGTTTCCATCTTCTTGGGTGTACAGCCCAATCAAGATCATCAGTAATTACCCAAACGACGTGAAGACCTCCGGTCTTGGACCATCGTCTTCATCTTCGACTTATCGTCGTATCAGTTATTCAGAATGGGATAAACCCGGTCTTTCCGAATAACTCGCGTATATTTTAAATAAGTGTTACACAAACACAACATACGCCTCATTCCAATTCATTAGTCACTAACCGTAAATTAATCAAGAGAATAATTCCCCAAATATTAACCCCGAAGGCCGAAACCAACATCAGATCAATATTCAGAAAACCATTCTGCTTGGCTAACCGACAGTTAGTTTCTAAATTTCACATTCATAGGGAAAGGTTCCCATTAATTTTATCCAAGATAAATTCCTTGAATTTATTCTTTATTCTATTTTTGAATCTCAATTCAAACTAGTCGGGATTAGCGAACCTTACCGAAGTAATTATTTATTTTAATTTCCCCATCCCAACCTATTCATCCCATGAAGTAAAACTGGTAATACTTCATATCTAACACCACAGTGTTATCGGTAAATTCAATTACCATTTCACGTTCAAATCTAATTAAAGATTTAACTATCGCCTGGAGCAAAACTGGTGATACTCCATTTTCGATCATTTCAATCTAATTAAAGATTCATTAAAACTCCACTTAGTTTTAATCTTCGACTGGGTTAAAGAATCAGTGTCATTTAAAACACGGTTCACGATAAACCCAAAATCACATTCATTAATTATCGGGTTAAAGAACGAGTGTTATTTAAAACACTGTTCACGATAAACCCAAAAATCATTCCATTAATTATCGGGTTAAAGAACGAGTGTTATTTAAAACACTATTCACGATAAACCCAATATCAATATCAATTCAATTCCAATTAAATATTATTGAATTGGTACACTTCATTAAATCTAAATAAAAAGATTTAATCTTTTCTCAACTGGGTTCAAGAACAGTGTTAGTGAAGACACCATTCACGACAAACCCAAATCACATTTGATATTCAATACAAGGCTCTGAATAGAAAATATACCGGCTTATATTCAATATCAAATTCTACGACTAACGAATATCGCATTGGAAATAACGATATATATATATATCTTTCAAATTCCCATAACAATATCTGTATCATCACGAAATCCAACATCGAAATATTCCGAAGGCCATTTCGATTCAAATCCATTCCAATGCAATCATTGGAAATTCTGGTTATTTTCAAAACCATTTCAAATTCAATTTATTTATTTAAAAATAAATAGAATTGTAATTCTAGTTCAAAACTAGTTCATTTCGATGAAAATCTATTTTTATCTTTTCAAATATGGAGTTTTTCATCCCAATTCTTTCTAAATCATTTCTTATGATTTTACACAAATTATTACTATTTTTAATAATTTTATCAAGGCCCGTACAGTCGATTTCCATCAACGGCCATCGAACTGCACTTACAGCGACCTTTTTCAAATTTGATTTGGAAGTAACTCCAAATCCAACCGTTAGATTTCAAATTTCTAATATTCGTTAGAAAGCTCTTTTCGATATGAACCCAACGGTTCCGGTTTTAGGAGAATCCGACGGTCGGATCTCCCGTAATGTCCGTTTGAAATAAATGGTCGAAATTCACGAACTGCCGCGGCGCGGCGCGTTCTATTCAGGCCATTATATTATATATATAATATATATAATATATACTTCATCGATTTCTATTTAAAACGAATTATATAAATAGTTTTAAATTCGTTTCAAAAGCAATTTCAACTTCCGTTTCAATTCAAATCAAAATTGAATTCTTCTTTATAAATTCGTTTTAAAATTCATTTCAATTCAATTCAAATTTCAATTCAATTTGAATTCATTTCAATTCGCTTTCAATTCAATTTGAATTCGTTTTCAATTCAATTCATTTCGAAATCGTTTTCAATTCAATTCATTTCGAAATCGTTTTCAATTCAATTCATTTCGAAATCGTTTTCAATTCAATTCATTTCGAAATCGTTTTCAATTCAATTCATTTCGAAATCGTTTTCAATTCAATTCATTTCGAAATCGTTTTCAATTCAATTCATTTCGAAATCGTTTTCAATTCAATTCATTTCGAAATCGTTTTCAATTCAATTCATTTCGAAATCGTTTTCAATTCAATTCATTTCGAAATCGTTTTCAATTCAATTCATTTCGAAATCGTTTTCAATTCAATTCATTTCGAAATCGTTTAAAATCGATATAAATATCGTTCACGTCAAAATGGCGTCAATCTAATCAACACGGCTTCATAAATTTCTATTTTCAAATATTTCTTTTTCAAAATAGTTGTTATTATCAAAATATTTCGTTCAACACATGACCAATCTCAATGGATGAGTACTGTCAACACATGAACCTTTATTTTATATCGATAAAGGTGTAAATTTTATTACTAAAATATTTCGTTCAACACATGACCAATCTCAATGGATGAGTACTGTCAACACATGAACTTTTATTTTATAATATTCTTTATTCTTCAAATTGGAATGAGGCCCAATCAATTACCATATAAAGTTAATTATATGGATTTTCATACAACACATGTATATAATAGCATGGAAAAATAATCAACCATCAACCAAAGTGCACTACACTGTATAAGCATCAAATATAGATATCTAACGCTTAAAACAGCCTGTCAATCAACCGATCGACATATTTAATAAATCAGGATGAGTGAACTTCAAATTTCATCCCAACACCCGTGTGGGGTTTCAAACAATCAAACACATATTTTATTTGTGCTGTTGGGCGATGTGTAAAATTTATCGATCCAATCAATGTCCTTCAAATAGGTGTACATAAACAAACCGTCTGGTTTGTAAATGAATATTTATTTTATTCACTTTCACTATATTCATATTCACGTTAAAAATTATATTTTTAACGATAAAACATTTTATTCCAACATATGAATTTCTATTATTCATTTACACAAATAAAATGATATTTTTTATTTTCTAACATATTTTAGAAAATTTCGGCGGCATAACGGCACGATACTAGAAACGGGACAAGGCCTAGCCTTATCCCCGGTCTAGTGAAGGCCCACGCCATTCACACATCAATCAAATTCACCAAACAACCAAATTCAAATCAAATCATATAACTAAGCTATGCAACCAAACAAACAAGTCCATGGTCTGTGGACGATTGTGTCGGGTGCTACTAAGCACCGTCTGCATCCTAGTATATATATATAACTAGAAAAAGAAATTGAAAGGTGAGAAATTCTCACCGATAGCTATCCAACCATCTCGACTCTTCTTTTGCAGAAGTCTTCGTCGTTCTCGCCTTTTTGTCACCTTCGTTATCCGCTTTCACTACATATATAAGAATCGAATTTTTACTTCGCTTTTCAATATATAACAATCACATTTTTAATTCGAAGTTCAATATATAAAAATCATATTTTTAATTCGAAGTTCAATATATAAAAATCATATTTTTAATTCGAAGTTCAATATATAAAAATCATATTTTTAATTCGAAGTTCAATATATAAAAATCATATTTTTAATTCGAAGTTCAATATATAAAAATCATATTTTTGCATAACTAAAAATCGAAGCTTTTCATATCCAAAAATCTTATTTTTCTAAACATAAAAATTGTATCTTTCCCACTATAAAAATTCGATCTTTCCTATAGTAAAAATTCGATCTTTCTATTTTAAAAATCATAGCTTTTCTACTTGAAAAGAAAAAAAAATCCAAACTCTTCATAATATTATTTATTTTATACTCAGATTTTTACGACGTTAAATAGCATAAAAAAAATGATAAACTAAACAAACACACCTTTTCCCTTTGCAAAAATCGAGTTCTTGGATGAGGAGGGCCCCACATTCGGCTTCAGGTGATGGTGGAGGGGCGTAGGGGTGTTGCAGGGGGTGGCTGCGGTCGTTGGTGGCCGGGGTTCGACTGTTTGAACTGAGGAGGGGCTGTGTGGAGCGTTGGTGAAGGAAAGGGGGCAGGGTTAGGTGGCGTAGGTGGCTGGGGGGGGGGGTCGGGGAAGGGTTGGATGGCCAGTGTCGGACCTGCGACGGAGGGGAGGGCAGATCCGACTAGGGTTCGCTGGTTTGAGGGCTTGGCTCGAATTCGAACAGGGTGGAGAGGGAGGGTGTGGTGCTCGTGGAAAGGGGCGGCGTTGATGGGAAGCCGCGATGAGGTGCAGCGGCCCGAGCCTGTCGGCGGTCTGGAGCGATCGACGAGATCGCTTTTCCCTTCTTTCTTTTTTTTTCTTTTTTTTCTGAATCGATCAAAGGGGAAAGAGGGTGGAGAGAGAATGGATAGGGGGGGTTTATGTAAGGGATTTATATTTTATATATTATTATTTTCTCCCTCCTCAGTTGACTTTTCGTACGAACTCGAAATCAAGTCCACCGACTGTCGTCCCTAGCGTATTACCCCCATTCCGAACACAATGGGATATGTTACGTAAGCCAGTTCGGCCGTTTCGATCAGTTTCCGTCAAAATTAACCTTTAAATCAATATATTCAATTTCAAACGTACATTTCAAATTACCAGGGTCACATACAGTCTCTAAAAATTTCCAAAAAATATTTTCTAGCTTCGTACTGACGATACGGTCCTAACAAAACTAATTTCGTCAAATTCTGAGACCGTTGGAAAAATGGCCATTTTCCAGTCGATTAAAATCAACTGAAACTGGTCAAACGCATTTTCCTTTGCCACGCTCACATATTGATTCGAAAAATTATGAAATTTGAAACCTAGCAATATCTTAACATCACGGACCCAACAAAACCGGTTTCGTCGAAATCCGAGGTCGTTTGCAAAATGTCCATTTTTAAGGGCCTGAATTCCATAGCGACTATTCAGAATTTTCAACTGGACATATCTTTTGATTCCCGCTATGAAATCTTGATTTTTCGGATTCGATGGAAAGATATCATCAATTAGATACTAATGTTTTTGGTTTCACTAAAATCCGGATTGTTTTGCACCCGGTACATTCAATTGAAGTTTGAAATCGAATTATCGAACTACCGCGCCATTTTCAATTCTATTTATAATTATATATAAATATTTATATTCTAACGACGACGCGTATAATATATACGTTCGAATTATATTCAAAATAAATTTCTCGTCGATATTATTTTAAAATAATTCATTTTAAATAATCAAAATTCGCTAAAATTGCCAAAATAAAAATTTTAAACTGGCCCAGATTTTCGGGTTGTTACACCCAACTTGATTGATTTAATTATTAACCGATAAATAGGAGGATTCAGTCTCGGAGTTAAATGTTAAGAAATTTAGTTGAATGAAATATTTTGGGTTGTTGTGACGATATTTTACACAACAGTCGATTTAACCCAAGTAAGTGGAATTTTGGAAATATATCATTAATATTTCCTAAGTATAAAAATAACCAAGTTTGGGAAAGAGATAAATAATTGGAATATTTTCCAATTATTAATAGGTATTTTCTAAGTATAGAAAATAAAAGAAGATATATAGAAATCTTTTGCAAATAGCAAAAAAGGCCAAGATAAACACTGAAAATATTTTGTTAACAAATATTGATAAGGAAATGGAGAAGTGATTTAATTAATGAATGAAATATTATTTTTAAGGGGCCCAGTGATTGTTTGATGCTTTGAATGGATGTTTGTTTTCTTCGATAGTTAAATAACCAATTGTCGAAGTATTTTCCAATATCGTTGTCAATATGGAGAGACCAGTTGGATTATTATCCGAGAACCACTCCGTATAAGCAGTAGCGTTGCAAATCAGATTATATAAAGATAATCGAAGACGGAGTAAAGTGCAAGGGCTTTTTCTATTAATGGAAATTGTGCCTTCGGTTTTGTTCAATCCCAGAACGAACGTATATGGACGAATGTTTGACAGGGTATTTTTAATGATCATATATGTTGGTCTGTATAAATATATATGGTGGTGGAGAATTTATTCTCTTAGCATAATATCCAGAATATATTTATGCAAATCGATTAATGATTAACGGATCTGACAAATGTGGCATTCAAAGTGATTGTGTTATCAATGAATGGTAAGTAATCGTAGCTTCATGCCTCAACAACCGAGAAATGACAAAAATCGAGCAGGCAGCATGGCTATGTGGGTTTCTCCCATTAGGGTGTATTATTACCTATCTAGAGAAATTCATTTAATTCCTTATTCTATTCGATGCTGTCCCATTTGGGAAACGGTTGCTGATCCCAACCGTTGGTGATATACATTCTATACACTCAAGCGAAATGAGTGGTCGATCATGTGTAGCCGAGTTACAAGATGTTCTTGTTTAATCCAGTGTATTATCCTTTAGAGATACACTATAGGAAGGGGGTTCCATACCTTGTCATAGTTGGAAATGTATTACCCAATAAGTGCCCGTGGTTTTGACTGTATATTATATAAGTGGAGCGTGAGATGAAAGCGTTCCACTAGATTTCTATTTATATGATTTAGACATTATTATAATATCAAAAAAGTTTTGATATAAAGATCATCGTTTCTTTCAAAAGGATTTTGAAAGTTAAATCAAGTGTTTTGGATTCTCATAAGGGAAAAACCCGTTCCGTGTTATACGGCGTGGTCTTATGAGATATCGTTTATTTTCTCAAACTATTTTGAATTGTTTACTCATACCAGTCCCATGACTGACCCAGAGTTTATTTTGTTTTGTTTTACCAAAACTCTTGGGTGCCCAAATTTGTATGGGCAGTCAAGTAGTTCAGGATTTTACAGATCTATGTAAAGGAGCTTGGAGCAGTAGGCTTCAGTGTTAGATATATAGCATTTTTTATTTCTGGTGTATTGTAAGTGTTGTACTCTGATAAGTGAATGTTATACAGTTAAAATTTTGTATTTCAATGATATGATATATTATATTTTGTTCCATTGCGATGTAAGATTCTATGTTGTTATTTCTGTTCTTCTTCTACCTTTTTCTTCTAAAAAAATGATTCGTATTTCTATGATATTTGGGTTGGATGTGTGATGTATGTAGTCAACTCAGATAGTACGGATTTGCGGTTCGTTACAGTGGTATCAGAGCTTAGGTTGAGAGAATACCTAGGCTTTGGTGGGATTGTGCTCATTAGAGATAGGGTCAGCAGTACCCTAGAATGAGTTGAGTGTATATATTCGAGAGCGCATATTTGTTAATTGATTAAAACAAATGTTTTATGTTGTGTTGAGTTGTCTGTTGAGTGGTTTATGAATTCCGATCGAATCGTAGGACGCCACGATGTCGATAGGAATTTCTAAACACTTAAACAGAGAAATTTGACACGTTATTATTTTGAAAGTGGGTAAATGAAATAATTTTACTCAAAATTCTATTTTGATATAAAATAATAATTTTCTGGAATCATTATATTATATGGATGTGTTGGATGTTAATATCATAATCCAACGAGATTATAAAATTGAAATGGTTTTATATAACCAAATAGAATTTGTATATGAATGAGATATAAAAAAGAAATGAATTAAAATTAAATTCAAACCAGAATTTGGAATTTAAATCCTGGGAAGTTGGAAAATATTTTCTGAAGTATATTAAAATAATAAAACTTTGTTTTAGAAGGATTTTTGAATAAGAATTGTTTTAGATGGATTTTAAAAGTGATAAAGCATTGAACTCACTTTAGTGGCTGGAAAATAATTCTGATGATGATTGCAGCAACATCAGTGTTCATTTTCGAGTTTCTAAGTGATGAATTGCTAACTTAGAAAAGTTCTGGTGGAATTTAATTTGTTGATATATGAAGAGTTGAGTTTCAACATAAGTGAGATTTTGAAAAGTAATGGGTTTGTACCATTTTTCCTACCTTAGTAATTTCGGGGACGAAATTCTTTTAAGAGGGGAAGAATGTAATGACCCATATTTTTGGTCGGTTAATTTTAAATATTTAATATGGATTTAAATATTGTGTTGATAATATAAATGAATTTTATATTGAGTTATTAAATTAATAATCGAAATACAATTTATTTCGAATATATATAATCATCGTAATACGAAAAATGATATATGTAAATGAATTCGAAGTTAGAACTGAATCAAGATAATTCAGATAATCTGTATAAATTCTAATACGAATATAAATGATAATAATAATTTATTATCAAGGAATTTATTTGTTTTGAATTTTATTTATATTGATTTAAATTTATATCTTCTCTATATGATCGAAACAGGGCTTCGAAACCAGTCCTTGTGGGTCCACAATAGTGGTTAAACCTCAGAAACATCAGTTGTTGTGTTTCAATTGGAGTTCAGAACCTGTAAATATTATTATAAAGTTTAAACAGATAGGTATGAAATCAACTCAAAAATCAAATCAAATCGAATTTAACAAAATGTACTTGAACTATACCTATAGTGTACCATACATTGACTATATTCCTTAACCCGTAGGTTTTCATCCACTATAAAATCCTATCACTCCCTTTTTATTTTTCTTATTTCGATCTTCTGTACAAAATAGAATCAAAGAAATTCCATTCCTCAAAACAATTCGAAGCTTCATTCGGTAGAAAATGGCACTGCTAAAGTTTAAATCATTTGAAGACCGACCCTTCTGCTTTTCACTTCGTTCTTTTACTGAGAGGCTAAAACAACATATATAAAAACTCTGACCTTTTTTCTAAACAACTCGCATTCAAAAATATCGAGAACCCCATTCTATTCAAACCCGATTTCAGTTTAAAAAGAAAAAGAAGAAATCGATTTCAAGTGTGGAGCAGAACTCATGAGCTGGAGCTCCGATCTTTGGGGAGAATAGGGTGCGATGTTCGAACGTGAATAGTTCAAGTTTATTTCAATCGAATTTAGGGTTGCAGGTTGAGGCCAATATGATGATCGATTGGGAAATTTTGATGTCGTGTTGGATTCAGGATGGTGATTGTGTCATCACGACGGAGTTTGGGGGATTTTGAAAACAAGGAATGATGATCGATTCTTCTAGGTAGTGCGATGTTCACGTTCAAGATCTGGGTGATGAGGAATCACAGTGATGATGACTGGGAAGGGATCGAACTTATGGGGAAGAAGTCAGAGCCTTATTCTAGAGGTTGCGATTTTGCTTAGAACTGATTTACTGTGGAACCAAGGGATCTCAGTAGTAAGATTTTGGAGAGGTTCAGATCTATATGTGAGGTGTTTGATCGTTGAATTTGATCTTAAATAGAGCAAGGTGGAGGTTGGTACAGTAATTGGAGTTCGGTAGTGAAATGTAGGGTTCAACAGTGCTCAAACAGGAAGGGTTCTGATGCAGACAATGGACTGTCGAACTGAAAGTGGTCTGGATAGTATGGGTTTTTTTAGAGAAAAGGAAGGAGATGAGAGGGTCAAACAGGTTCGATAATGTCAGTATGAAGGAAAGAAAGGAGAACATGGAATTTGAAGATTTAGGATGGCAGTATTGAAACGACATCGAGGAGCAGGAAGGATGATGGGACTGGGTTACGCTAGTACGTGATTATATAATAAGGTAATTTGTTTAAATGGTTAAATTAGTATTTTGGTACTTTTAAAATATGCCAATTGCTTATAAAATCAATTTTATACTCATATAAAAATAGATCCAAATAATGTCAATTTCATTAAGCTCGTAAGGACGTGGGCAACAATCTGGAATTAGTTTGGGATTTTTAGGGATCGACAATGGAATTTAAATTAAATCGAACAACATTCGGTTTCATTTAAAATTTGGAGCAATCTGCAATTAAAAATCACGGTGAGTAAATCTCACTCATATTTTTATTTAGAATTATTTTATTTGATAAAATAATTGTTCAGTTGGTTGTTTGCATGCACTGAAATATTATTGTGGCCATAAAATATATATTAGTTATTCAGGATTGGTGTTTGTGGTTTTTATATATATATAAATATATATATATATTGGTGGTTAGATTCCCGTAGTATCATTAGCGAATGCGCGCAATATCATTAGCGGATGACCCTATACGCCCCACACTATATAGTGGATGACCTTCTATACCGCGATATCCTGCCTCGAAGCTGGATGGGTATTATTTGTGTTGGCTAACGTCTGTGGATGTAGGAAAAAGGTTGGAGGGATCCAACTGGATTCCTCAAAAATATCATTATTTGTTTGTTTCATATATATTATTATATATGATGTGTTAGAAAACCTGTGATTGATAACTGTGTGTTTGGGGTGTTTAAATATCACTAGGGCCTGAATATTGATTTAAAAAAATATCGTAAAAAGGATATTTTGAGATTTAAAAGGGAATTCCATTTTTCTAAAAAATAGAATTCGAATTTTGAATGGACTGGAAATATTAACTTGTTTTGAATAAATAAAACAAGTATTGAATTTATAAACAATGTTTATAAATTAAATAATACAGGAAATTGAAGTGATGAATTTATAAATGATGTTTATAAATTAAATAACGTAGGAAATTGAAGTAAATTTATAAATGGGCAGAATGATTTTTCATTAGATAATGCAGAGAATTAAAGTGGACTTAAAAACGGTGTTAAACTGAAATGGAAAACTTATCATTTGGATAATTTAAATACTTAAATTCAAAAATAAATTCAAATTGAGGATTGGGAATCATGTTAATAAGGAACGAGAAAATTATTCCAATGGTTGGAATGAGAATTGATTTAAAATAAATCTGTATGGATTTATGATTTGAATTCGATTAGATCTAATTGATTAAAATAAATATTTTCAGAAAAAGAAAAATATTTGGATATTATTAAATAGAAGTTTAAATTTTAAATATGAAAATAAATTCACTACATATATATATGTAGTTTATTATAAATAAAGTATTCCAAATATAGAAATGTGGTTTCAAATTGCCTTTGAAATGGAACTTGTTTGATGTATAAAACAAGGAAGAACATTTATAAATGATGTTTATAAAGTGGAATAATTATCATTGGATAAATGTGGAATTATAAATTCAAGTATGAATTTGAAAGTGAATTGGAAATCGTTTCGAAAAGGGAACGATCGTTCTTATTTCGAAATTTGGAAAATAAACTGAATTGGAAAAAATCCAAAGGATATATATATATATTTAGAATTCAATTTCATGAATTCTATATAATAATTTATTTTTAGTGGAATTAGAAAATAATAACAGAAATGGAGTTGTTGTTAAATTGATAACTAAGTAATGGAAAATCGACGATTAGAGATAATCGGAAATATTGATTTGGCTTTGAAGCCTGGATTTAATATATATATAAAATATATTAGAATGGAGTTGAAATTTATGATAAACGAAGTTTAAACGTTTATATTTAAATATAATTAAAACGAACTCGTCGCAGCACGGTAGTTCGTAAATTGGAGTTTCGAACTTCAATTGTGTATATAGAACTCAATTTAAGTCGGAATTCTTTGAAACAGGAATCATCAGGACCGATTGAATAATAGTTTTCTAGTGGAAGAGAAAAATCTAAATTTCTTCTTATAGATTTTGAGTTATGTCAAAACCAGATTTTCAGAAAAACAGTGCCATAACCATTTTAAAACCATAACGGTTTATTTAAATTTATAAAATGGTTTTAAGCAAATAAAATCCGAATCTTCATTAGAAAAATTTAGATTTGAGTTATAAAATATATCTGAACTCAAGTGGAGTAATGAAATGATTTTTGAAACAAAAAAATCAGATGTTGGTAATTATTGAATAGAATTAACTAGTTTGAAGAATAATTAGTTAAATGAATTTGAATTGAAATAGGGCCTTGGATAAGTAGATTGGGTTTGTAAATTTATATTCGAAATCGAATATGAAACTCGAGTGGAAAAATGGAATTCGATTGGTTTATAACCAAATTAAAAATAGTATATGAACGCGATATGTTCAAACAAAATTATGAAATAGGCAAAAGAGTTGATTAAAGAATAAATTAGCGAATTGAGTTAAAATGACCAAATTGAGTTAGAATAAATTGAGAATGGATGTATATGAGTTAGAAGGGTATGGAATGAAGTTTATGAAGTTTATAAATTCAGTGTCCGATAAAAAGGTACATATTTAAATTCCATATGAGGTTCTATGTGCCGAATCGGCAAACCACTTGGCTTTTTGATTTTCTTTTTTAATGGAAAAGGCCCAGAGAGGCATTTTGTAGTTGTACTGAGTGACCCATACAAAGGAGGTTATGGCGAAATTTTCCAGAAATTTAAGGAGTTAGAATATTTTTAAGGAAATTTAATAGTTAGACATCAATGTATCGATATGTATAGAATTCGATAAGGAAACAAACTTAAAGATAGAATGTCATAAACAAAAAGGTAATCTATAATTAAATATGGTAAAACTAGAAAGAGAAACGTATACGGGTTTAAAAATGAATAACTGATTTGTATGTTGTTGATTATTCGAGGCAAGTGGTCTTGTCTGTTTTGAAGTTAATGATGATTTCAGTCAAGGTCTGAAAGGTAATTATACCCCAACTTGATTGATTTAATTATTAACCGATAAATAGGAGGATTCAGTCTCGGAGATAAATGTTAAGAAATTTAGTTGAATGAAATATTTTGGGTTGTTGTAACGATGTTTTACACAACAGTCAATTTAACCCAAGTAAGTGGAATTTTGGAAATATATCATAAATATTTCCTAAGTACAAAAATAACCAAGTTCGGGAAAGAGATAAGTAACCAGAATATTTTCCAATTATAAATAGGTATTTTCTAAGTATAGAAAATAAAAGAAGATATATGGAAATGTTTTCCAAATAGTGAAAAAGGCCAAAATAATAATTGAAAATATTTGGTTAACAAATATTGATAAGGAAATTGAGAAGTGATTTAATTAATGAATGGAATATTATTTTTAAGGGGCCCAGTGATTGTTTGATGCTTTGAATGGATGTTTGTTTTCTTCGATAGTTAAATAACCGACTATCGAAGTATTTGCCAGTATCGTTGTAAATATGGAGAGACCGGTTGGATTATTATCGGAGAACCACTTCGTATTAGCAGTAGCGTTGCGAATCAGCTTATATAAAGATAATCGAAGACGGAGTAAAGTGCAAGGGCTTTTTCTATTAATGGAAATTGTGCCTTCGGTTTCGTTCAATCCCAGAATGAACGAATATGGACGAATGTTTGACAGGGTATTTTCAGTGATCGTATATGTTGGTCTGTATAAATATATATGGTGGCGGAGAATTTATTCTCTTAGCATAATATCCAGAATATATTTATGCAAATCAATTAATTATTAACGGGTCTGACAAATGTGGCATTCAAAGTGATTGTGTTATCAATGAATGGTAAGTAATCGTAGCTTCATACCTCAACAACCGGGAAATGACAAAAATCGGGCAGGCAGCATGGCTATGTGGGTAGCTCCCATTAGGGTGTATTATCACCTACCTAGAGAAATTCATTTAATTCCTTATTCTATTCGATGCTGTCCCATTCGGGAAATGGTTGCGGATCCCAAGCGTTGGTGATATACATTCGATACACTCAAGCGAAATGAGTGGTCCGTCTTGTGTGGCTGGGTTACTAGATGTTCTTGTTGAACCCGGTATATTCTCCTCTGGAGATACACTATCAGAAGGTGGTTCCATACCTTATCATAGTTGGAAATGCATTAGCTAATAAGTGCCCGTGGTTTTGATTGTATATTATATACGTGGAGCGTGAGATGAAAGCGTTCCACTAGATTTCTATTTATATGATTTAGACATTATTATAATATCAGAAGAGCTTTGATATAAAGATCATCGTTTCTTTCAAAAGGATTTTGAAAGTTAAATCAAGTGTTTTGGATTCTCATAAGGGAAAAACTCGTTCCGTGTTATACGACGTGGTCTTATGAGATATCGTTTATTTTCTCAAACTATTTTAAATTGTTTACTCATATCAGTCCCATGACTGATCCAGAGTTTATTTTATTTTTTTACCTAAGCTCTTGGGTTCCCAAATTTGTAGGGGCAGTCAAGTAGTTCAGGATTTTACAAATATATGTAAAGGAGCTTGGAGCACGAGACTTCAGTGTTAGATATATAGCATTTTTATTTCCGCTGTATTGTAAGTGTTATACTCTGATAAGTGAATGTTATACAGTTAAAAATTTTCATTTCAACGATATAATATATTATATTTTGTTCTGCTGCAATGTGAGATTCTGTATTGTTATTTCTGTTCTTCTTCTACTTTTTTTTCTAAAAAAATGATTCATATTTCTGTGATATTTGGGTTGGACGTGCGATGTATGTAGTCAACTCAGATAGTACGGATTTGCGTTTCGTTACAGTTTCCAACTTTGTATTTCTCCTTGCTCCAAAATCCGATTCCAACTCAACCCATCGTCATTTTTAGCTCCATTCCTTGAAATTTTGGCTCCATTCTTTAAATTTTGGCTCGTTCCTAATTTCCCCCCTTTTCGTTGGTGCTCCCGTGTTTGTGGTCGGCTCACTAAAAAATTACTTCTTCCTTTAATGGTCGTGTGCCTCTTTCCCTAAGAGAAAAAATTAGGGTTTGTTGATTCCTAAACTCGAATAACCAAGTTTATGCTCTTGGAAAAAAAACTGCAATTGATGCTGGTTCTTGATGCTTAGAACCAACCATAAATTGCATTAATTTGCAATTGTTCAAAAAGAGGATCCGCAAATCACCTCAAGGCAATGGCAGCAGAGGTCCTTCTGATTCTAAAGCTGCCAATTGAAAGGTACAACTATATACATACGTTCCGTGCTTTTACAATAATTCTGAGAGATTTTTCAAAATTAGATTTGGAAATTGTTTGATTTATTGTGAATTTCTTCGATTCAGATGAAAGATTAACACTACATCTTGTATCTTCCCTTTTATTTGAATCTTGTTTTTCTAAATGGTTTAACTTGAATCTACACTTTCTATTTGCCTGGATGTTAAGGTTTGATTTCTATTTTGTTGAATTCTTGTAACATGTGAGGATTTTAGTGGACAATTCTTAAGTTTGAATGGATAAATATTAACAAAACCCTCGCTATCATCCTGATTTACGATTTTAGAAGATAAAATATATTATTTATAAATGCCAGGCTTGGATTGTGAATTTGTGCTGAACCAATATTTTGATTCCATGTGTTTGCTCTGCACGACTGTCTTAGGAACAAAGTTCTTGGTTACTTCTGATATTTTTGCAAGATTTACCCATTTGTTGAATGATGTATGACATCCAGTGGTTAGTTTGTGGTTGCATTACATTCTTTGGTTGAACAGTCAATAACTGTTGTTCTACATAACTGTTGTTCTAAAGGATAACTGCATTTATCTTTGCTTTGGTGTTTATCTTTGCTTTGGTGTTTCCATGCGCACAAATTTGATCAACCATTAATGTAAATTAATTATTACAGAAATTATTATCATTTGGCATTTATGTTTGCTTTAGTGTTTCCATGTGCACAAATGCTTATCAGTTTACTTATCAAGATTTGAAATTCACACGACTAACTTGTGTACTCTGCAAATGTACAGTTAACAGATTATCTAATTTTGAATTTACATGACTAACTATCCGAGTATCTCATACACCCAGTGGGTTCTTCCATCATCAGTGCAATTTACCATTGCCCCTCAGTATGTGCACCCTCTATATGCCCCTCACTGCGTGGTAGCCTCCCATGGAACCTTCCAAAGAAAGAATCAAAGCCCCAAAGAGCTTAAACTTGACCCCCATTTCATAAACCATGACCTGCACAAATCTCCAAGGGTCCATGTTGCCATGGAACTGCTCTAAGACTTGCATCATGTGACATGAATATTTGGTTAACAAGTCATTCTTTAGGGAAGTACACTAACTTTTTCATGTTTTTACATTAGCTTTAATATTTTGTTGTCTGTATGTATGTTAAGCTGTTATAAAGAAACACAAAATATATATGTATTCAGACATTTACTTTGCATGTACATTACTATCCTTACTACTTTGAATTCTAATTAGACCAACACATGAACCAGTAAAGACAAGAGACTGCAGTTTATAGTCTACATATAATTGAGACTCCTAGTATGCTTTAATCTATTATATAATTCAACTTTGATTACTCTAGTAACAGTAAATGTTCATATATAATCTTCTTTAGGTTCAGCCATAGCAACACTAATTGGAAAATATCTAGAAAATTATGGAATTTAAATGGAGGCATATCTTCTCAATCCTCCGTTTTTGGTGGCGCCAATAGAGAAAATTAAAATGAGAATGTGAAAAACGGGCTGAGAGCTGCTGGAAGTATGACAACTTCAGGTTTGACTTTAATTAATTACTCCATGTAAAATTCTTATTGATTAATTTTCTTATTGTTCTAGGCCTCGAACAAATCGAGAGATTTTATTATTTTGATAACAACGCATGTCAGTAAATTGGTGTAAGGTTAACTAAAGTTAATATTAATGTAACAAAAAAAATGTTCGATGAAATTGGAAATAGTATTTGTACATTTCATTTTAATGGTGGATACGAACATCAGACGAGAACAAAAGGGTATCAAATTGAGTTCGATAGAGAAAATTTGAATTAAAGTAGTATGTCTGTTCTTTTTAAATTAAAAAAAAACAAAAAATGCAAATGCAAGCTTGCTGTTAACAGAGCTTGCACCAGCAAGCTGCTGCTAACAAATTTAGATAGATGTGAAGTATGTGCTGAGCATGCTAAAAAGACTCCCTGGGAATTTTACGAATTTGTTTTAGTAAATTTAAATTTATGTGAGTAAACTGTTTGAACATAGCATGCTTTATCTAAGCTAATGTTCATTGCCCCAAAAATTAATGTATTTGTTGCCTATGTCTAAATTTGTGATAAAATTTATTCATGTATCCTTCATAGTTCTATTAACTCAACTAATAATTGTTTACAAATTTTACTACTAATAAATTTTCTATTCCTCATAGTGACAATAGCGATTTTACATAGCACCCATTAGTAGCATGTCTTTGGCTGTGGCTTATAATTTATCCCAATTTATTTAAAACCCCTAAATTACCATGTTTGTTTGTTTAGTGACTCTTCAGGATATACCTGTGTGATAAGTTTGTTGAATCTGGTACTATAAATATTTGTTAGCCTCAGCTTTCTAAATTCTGTTACGTAATTCTTGCAAGTCATGTGTTCCCAGTTTTGTAAATAATATTTTTATTGCGTGCGAGTGCATATGGTCATTTTCCATATTTGTCTGACTCTTAACTTTATGTTTTCATAGGATACATTGATGAAGGTATTTGACAAAGCCATAGAAAGTCGGTTTGATCAGCGTTCAACATTCATGGCTCTAGGTGGTAGATTGATAAGTGATATGTAAGGATTTGCTATTGTCGTTTTTCTTCTAGTGTTAATTTCATTTAAATTCCAACAACTCTGATGACTCAGGTGTGTTCTATTCGGGTGGATGGTTTTAAAAGGTTACTTATTCCATTTTAATCACACGGGAAAAAGAGAAGAATTATGCAAATAAGCTTTGTAGATTTCATAGGCAAATAAGCTTTGTAATTGGATTGAAGGCTTTCAGAGGCAAATAAGGGCAGTTGTAATTGTATACATTTTTATGTGGTATATGATTTATAATTTGTATTCTAGATATAAAGCTGTGATTTTTGTCAATTAATGAAGTATGATGCCTTTAAACTTACATATATTTCTTATGTTATTTATCTATTTATTGCTGCACATATAAAATATATATAGATTCTTATGCATATAATTTGTGGTTATATTACAACTGAAAAATAAAAGTTGTAATAAAATATATCACAACGGTTATAAATAGTTATAAAAATTACAACAACGGTGCATAACTGTTGTAATAAAGCTTATTACAACGGTGGAAAACAGTTGTAAAATATACATTTTACAACAGTGTTGCAACTGTGCAAAAAAGTTGTAAAAGATTTTAGTCTATTACAACTTCTTAATACACGACGGTTAGCCCATCATTGTAAAATGTATATTACAATGGTTTTCCACTATTATAATATGGTCATTTTGTTGTAGTGTACACCACTTGACCTTAATTTCTATGTCAGAGAAGTTAATAGAAATGAAATAGAAGACCATAATCAAGAAAGACCATTAGACTTAAATAATATGATTATCTATATACGAAAATCCCAAAATAAAAGTAAAAAAAGAAAGGGTAACAAACATGAATTGTGCTTAGCAAACATCTTAGCAAATTTAAACCACAACATGCAAATACAAGTATTAGATTTGTTTCTACTACAGTCTTTAGCAAAATATCCCACCGTATCAGACTCAAGGTCTAATAGTTGCGATAACAGTCATTATCACCATTAACCATACATGAACCTTATTAATGGTTATAAATTCTAATAACCGTCACCCCAATAGCCAATGATGGTTGATCGTTATGCTTTCAATTCTGAAGCATTTTTGTGACAATCCACACTGCTTGACATACACAAAATATAGCCATATCAAAGCATGTAGTTCGCCGTCGAATCGAAATAAAATCATACAGAAACTAAGATATCAATTTATAATAAAAATAACAACACAATGGAATAATACTACACTATAGGAAAACTAAGTAAAATAACCATCCTTTGAAAATACCACTAATCTCAAATCATAAGTATCATTGTCATAAATATTGTTACATATTTTAAAAATGCCAATGTACACTAAAAGAACCCTCTTAAGCAAACCAAAAACAAATGTACCAATAAGAAAGACAAAAGATACATGAAGAAAATTATGATGACCGCCCTACATCATTGGTGTTCGTATAATCTAATAGTGCACCATATAAGCAATGAGTCAATCCATAATTGTTATTAAGGGAATGAAATAGAAGAAAAGAAGAGAGATGGGAAAAAAAAGTAAAGTGAATAAAAGAAAGGAAACGGAAAGAAATACCAAAATAATCGCAGAACCCGTCGTAAGTATCACAGCGCATCACATAAATTAAAACAGAAATAATAGATATAAAACGAATGAGACAGGGTAGTAACTATATAATAGAGAATATATACTCATACTGTTATATAAAATGGAAATTTAGTTTATATAAGTTATAGATAAAGTCATTGATAACTGTGTCTAACAATAGTAAGTCAACACTACCAAGACTTCATAGTGTCATATAGCGTAATGCACAGTAGTAATACAAGTATATATGTGAGAAAGCGAAACCTTTTCCGTTTCCACCTCTATATCTCTAAAAATTGTGCATGCCAGTTATTTCGTCTACTCATTTAAGAGTGTCCGAGAATAAGAAGAAAAGCATAAAACATCCAATCATACAGTTTGGTGACTTCCCACCAAAATAAGGCCTCATCCTTTAACAGCCAAGCAGCTAATTGAATTTTTCTTCGGTCCTCCACTTCAAAGATTATGGATAAGTCCTCGGTCTCCATAAGCCAATTCCGAGCTTCTGTGAATGCCTCGTTCCCATGGAATGGCCTTCCTCCCATAGCCCGGAAGTCTTTGCAGATCTTGGCAAAGTTATCAGCTCTTGGAGGAGGAGGAGGAATGACTGGTGCAGCTGGGGGAGGAACGGTTTCTTAGCCTTCGGCAGGTGCCATGGCCTCCAAATACCTATGGAACCATCCGGGTATTGTGACACCCTCCAAGAGATTAAGATGTTTTGTTCCCCAGACATGCTGAAAAAAAGGGAAAAGGAAGAAATTTAAATAAAGGACCGAAGGATACTACATATGGCTCTTTTGGGGAATGTTTTCAAAGTAGACTTTCCTTTTGAAAAATGCTTTTCTTAAACCTTTTTGAAAATAATTTCCAATTTTTTTTATCTAATCTGGTAACCTTCAGCTCTAATACCAAGTGAAACACTCCACGTTCATTAATATCACTCACTAAGGGAATGCATTAAATTTCGTGAAGCGCTATAGGAAAACAGACACAGGATAATAACAAGACAGAGATAAATAAGGCAGTAACGGAAATTTTAAACTTTTATTTCAAACATAAGTTATAATACCGTGGTCCACAATTTCATAAGTCACAAAAACCATTACAATAAAAATACTTCTGTCTTGCACCATCAGAGTACATAAGTAAACAAAAAGCATCATTCCCCTAATAAAAAGAGATAAGCTATAGTAGAGTTAAGAACTTGAGCCATAATTCAGAAGTAGCTCCTAGCAAGATGATATCTGATTCCTGTTTAAGTCTGGGTGTTTCCTTCTTGAGAACCTGAGGGGGGAACGGAAGAAAGAAGGAGAAATAACAGGTTCAGGCAAAAAGTCTTGCGAGTCTAGTTACATTTAGCCAGTAGATAATTAACAGCAACATGATAAGCATATAAAGTGGATTTAGAGAGAGATCACTACATAAATGGCAAGTGTGACAAGGTAAGCAAGTTAAGGTATATGTGCCTCACAATGATTACTCTGCATTATTACTAGTATAACTAAAATGAAATGATCCCTTGCACTATAAGCTGGTAGGCTTAGGTCATACGTCCAAGTATACCCTAACCACTACCCTAATCGATCGGCTCCCTACCTTGTAGATATCCTGTGTAGGCCCCCAGTAGGAGGTATAACTTACTAAAGTGGCAACCTATGGTGTTCACAATCATATCTACTGATGTCACGGTCGTCTTAGCCCCCTCAGCCCAGCCCATGCGCACACATGTCCCCTGTCGGTTTGCGCAGCCCACACCATCTGCCTCGTTTGGATCTCTTATAATCAATCAGTAAGTGTGCCCCTTCTCCGCCTACTACGCAGGTCTTTACTTAATACCAACTTCGGGTTACTGACTAAAATGGGTCCCTCCCAATATGATACAAGCTCCCCCCTTGTCTTGTATCCCCACTAGGTTTTATACTAACTATGTATACCCTTAGGTGTCTTTAATTACATGGCACTATACTAGTTATGCTTACCCTAAAGGGTGCCTTTAATTACATAACTTTATTACATCATCTTTCGGTTATGTATACCACTAGGTGTCTTTAATTACATAACCTTATTACACTATCTACTGGTTATGTATACCACTAGGTGTCTTTAATTACATAACCTTTTTGGGTTAAGTACGTGGGCCTATATATACATATTACCCATCCCCTCTAATTTACTTAACCCACCACTACCCATCCAATTTTACTTAACCCTAACTTAAGTCCATAGTCATATTAAATTAGGTTAAGTAGTCCATTTCTTTACCATGTCTAGTTATGGTTATAATGGGCTAGACCTCCCACATTAGGCCTACAACGTGTGGATGTTGGATATGTCAGTCGGGTCCGAGCAGCCTTGTTCCATAGTTGGGCCTAACCTCGTGTCTTAGCATGATTCATATTTGTGTACTTAGACCTCCCACATTAGGTTCAATATTAGTAGCTGCTAGATATGCCGGTCGGTCCAGGAAGACTTCCACCACTAATGTAACCTAACCTCGTGTCATAAGTACAATTTACAATTCCTAATTGCAAATTACTAAACATTCCAAATTAATCCAAATCTACCTATGTCATTATAGGTAACTATTTCTATGTTTTCCCCATTTGAATTACATGTTCTTTTCATATTAAACATTATATAAATCATGCCAATTATAATCCCTTTTTCCCCATTCTCTCTCTAACGTATTCGTACGTAGTTTTGGCGGCACCTAGGCAATAAAGTAGCCTAGATATAATAATAAAAAGGGAATATGACGAGGGTGGTTGTTTCAACATGTCTTGGCATAAACGTGAACATAAATTGGCATAGTAACAAAGTGAATGGACATGTGATTAACATCATAATAAAGTGGAAATCAAACTAGTAACTTGTGGCAATCACTATGATGTTTAAGCAAGCATAATGAGATCTAGATTTAACATTAGGTATCCAATTACCTAGATCTAGCATAGTTAGGTTGACATAGCAACATATTTAGATCAAAAGGTAGATTTACATGTCAAGTTTACAACATATATCAATATATCACAATATGACATGTGAAAGGTGATTAACATAAAGGTCTAGATCCAAGTAATGTCACAATTATCCAAATTAATAGATGTACTTCCATCATAACATGGTTACAATTCAAGATCCATATAAAAATCATAATCGAATAACCACAATTGATTAGATCTAGGAAATTAGATTTGTCATGACATAAGATAAAATTTCATATTAATAGAGAATCATACTTTACAACATATCCAATTCATTGTCTATCAAAGCATACTTTTATTTATCTAAACCTAAAAATAATCTATAAACTCACAGCATTAGGTTTAGAGAATTTAGGAAGAATGGATCTAGAATTTCTGAGTTGTATTTGTAGAGTATGTTGTTGTAGAAATGGTTTTGTTCGCACTCCAGCAGCATATGGCCTCCATGACTCCCAACGAAGAGAATATGAGAAATATGACACATATATATAGCTGCAAGACCCCCTGAAACCGAGTGCCACCTCAGCCCTAGGGGTGTCAACACCCTTGTGGGTGGGTCGACCCTTAGGTCGACACCCCTCTAGGGGGTCGATCCCCTAGAGCGGGAATTTTGCCGCTCAGGGGAAATTTTCAAATTTGATTTCTCTGGATAGGATTCTGACTCATCTCTGACTCACCTCTGACTCATGCATATATATAAAATATCTTTGTGCACATACAAACTTAAAACTCTCATAACTTCTTTATACGGTGTCTGTTTTATGCAAACCAAATGTCTATATTGACTAGAATTTCGAGACGGACGCAATGGTGTAGTCCGTTTCCTATAATTCTGAACATTAAATTAATTATTATTTAATTTGTTCTCTTAAATGTCATTTAAAAATTTGGGGTGTTACACTGTCGCCACCAGTCATGGAATCAACATCATTGAATGATAAAATCACCTCATCGAAGCACCACATCCTTTCCTTAGCACCAAAACTGCTGGTTGAAGAGAAATCATGGAAATCAATCTCGAATGAATCACCAAATCGTGCTCCTTGAATCCTCATCCTACACATCAAATGAAAGTGTCTGACATTCATTTTGAAATCACAACACATCATAAAATACATTCTCCATCTTTGTGTCAATCATCCAACTCCAATGCTTGCCCATCTTCGGGTCATTTTGCATGCTCTGGTGTTAATCTGCGTTTATATTAGTCAGTACGCTTCATTACTTCTTCGTGTTCTAACCTGTAACACCCCGAATTTCGGTCAATACTAAAATTCACCAATTACAGAATAAATAATCTCAGATGTGAGAATTGGGGGAAACGGGCTGCGTTATTGCGTTCGTCTCGGAAAAATACACGAAATAGAGTCCGAGTTTTCGAGAATCGGAGTCCGTATGGCCCAGTTATGGCCTAATGAAGTTTTCAGAAAATTAAAAGTTCAAAACAGATTTAAAA
The DNA here is from genome assembly GCA_030737875.1 of Allium sativum. NCBI lineage: Eukaryota > Viridiplantae > Streptophyta > Magnoliopsida > Asparagales > Amaryllidaceae > Allium > Allium sativum. The sequence continues at coordinate 606,593,044 of CM060918.1, read as the reverse complement.
ATTCAGGTTCAAATTTCAAAATTTGGGCCCACTGGGCCCAGGCGGGAAAATTCCCGCCGAGCTAACCAAGTCGACAGCCCTGTCGACTGGGCAGTCGACTTGGCTAGGACCAGGTCGACAGCCCTGTCGACTTGGGTGTCGACAGGGGGTGCTCGTTCAGTTTAACCTGGTGCACCATTTTAGGGTTTGGCTGAGATTTAGGCTATTCTCTAGAAGCTTCCTAAATCTGACAGACCTAACCTAACCTAGGGCTAATCCTATGGTCTAAAACACACCCTAATCCTATAAATACACCCTAATGCAAGCCTAATCCATACTAAAAATAGAATTGATACCATCATGCCGCCAAAATCAAACTTAGAAGGAGTTTATGAAGAAAGTTGCAAGCTAATCAACCTCTAATCATCATCTTCCTCAAATATAGCAACTAGTTCTACTTCATAAGTTTGCTAATCTTGGTTTTGGTGAGTTTCTATCACTTTAATAACCAATTGCTAAATTAAGTAGATGAGATATGATGAGATCATGCGGTTTTGTATGCGGATTAGTGGGTTTTAAGTCATATGATATGATGTTAGTTTGCTAATCTATGTTTAATGTTAACCCTATGTTTATGCAAGTTAAGTATGTGGGTTTATGCAAGTTAAGTATGTGGGTTTATGCAAGTTAAGTATGTGGGTTTATGCAAGTTAAGTGGTGGATTTTATGCATGCTAAGTATTTGATTTTATGCATGCTAAGTACTTGATTTTATGCATGCTAAGTATTGGGTTTTATGCATGCTAAGTATTTGATTTTATGCATGCTAAGTGTTTGGTCTTATGCATGCTAAGTACTTGATTTCATGCATGCTAAGTGGTTGGTTTTATGCATACATTATGACATGCAAGTTCACCCTTTTGTATAACCTATGAACACTTATGCAAGTTTGTCTCTTTTTATGATATGCATAATATATGCAAGGTTGCCTCTATGTATGACATGGTATGCAAGTTCATATGCAAGTTTATGTGCAAGTTTATATGCAAGTTCATATGCAAGTTCATATGCAAGTTCATATGCAAGTTCATATGCAAGTTCATATGCAAGTTTATATGCAAGTTCATATGCAAGTTTGGGTTAATGATTTATGCTAGTTGGGTTTAATGTTGTGATGCAAGTTGACACCTTTTAAACCCATGTAAATGCCAACGTTGTGCTAAGATTGAACCCATTACATTTATAATGAAACTCCCCATTTATATGACATGTCATGAGAACAAGTTACGTGGGAAACGATGGGGTTAATATGCATGTTAATAGAAATGTGTAAAGTTGGTATGCTTAAGCATAACATAAAATGAATGGACATAATTGGGAATTTACCTATTAAGTTAGGTCTACCCATATTATGGAGTTAGGAATTTACCTATTAAGTTAGGTCTACCCATACTACGGAATTGGGAATTTACCTATTTAGTTAGGTCTACCCATATTCTTAAAAAAAATGTGTAATTAATTAGGGATAATTAATATAAATTATGAGGGTGATTAATTAGGTGTAATTAATCGACTAAGACACGAGGTTGGACTCAGTTGTAGCGTAAAACTGCCCGGACCCAACCGGCTTAACCAGTTGCTACAAATGTTAGCCCAATGTGAGAGGTCTTAGGCACAAACTAAATACGTGATTAATGTAAAGACACGAGGTTAGACTCGGTTATGACATAAGGCTGCCCGGACCCAACTGGCTTAACCAGCGGTCATAAAAGATAGTCTAATGTGAGGGGTCTTTACAAAGGTTACGATCTTAATTAATTAAGAACACTTAACCAAATTAGCATGTAGAGGGACATGAGGGGTTAAGTGGGTGCCTTGGGTGGCATGTGGAAATGTAGTGGTTGCCCTGGGTGGCAATAGAAAATACGATTAGAATACTTAACCAAAGCGGAACATGTAATTAAACATGATTAAAGGGTTAAGTAAGTGCCATGGGTGGCATGTGAAAATACGATTAGAATACTTAACCAAAGTGGAACATGTAATTAAACATGATGAAAGGGTTAAGTAAGTGCCATGGGTGGCATGTGAAAATCTAGTGGGTACCTTGTATGACAATTAGAATATGATTAAATGACTTAGCCAAAATTTATAACATGTAAGTGGACATGGTAAAAGGGTTAAGTGGGATTCACTAGAAATGACAAGCTTAGGTGGGTAGCTTGTGGGGGCCCATCTCAACCAATATCCCAAACGTATCTTAGTGGGCTCGACTCAAGTCGAGGACGGGACACGCATATTGGGCTTGACTATAAGAGGCCAAAACGGGTTAGCGGTGGCAACGCAGGACCAACGGGTTTCATATGTGTGTGTGTGCCCGGGCTGGTTGGTAAGTCGTTGTTGCATCGTGTAGGTATAAAGCCGTGCACCGTTGATATTATCAGGTTGCCACTTTGGGGAATGATACACCCCATCGTGGGACCAGCACGGGTATCTACGTAAGGGAGCCGATCGCTTGGGGGAGTAGTGGGTACACCTATGTAGTCAGATAGGGGTACACGAAACTACTAAATTACTAAGTACACTTAGTGGGTTCAACCTTTAAGTAGGAATGACTGGTGTGGTGCAGTGTAGTAATTATCCTTGGGTGGGTAGATGTGTCTTTATGGTTATCTTAGTTTATCCTAAGTTTACCAAGCTGCTTAGTGTAGCCATTCATCCCCAGACGTTACCGTATATCAAGCTTATGTCTTCTCTGGTTACTTTAATGATTGTATTGTTAAAGTTATAGGACTCGCTCAGACTTATGTCTGACCCCGTTGTTTTTATCTTTTTTTTCCAACCCTCAGGTTATCAGAGTGGGCCCAGTACGAGTGGGCTTTGATCAGGTTGCTTTACTCTCTTTGGAGCTTGGACCATAGATGTAGAGCTCAGCTTACCCCTTTCTTTTATGGCTATCAGTTCATGTATTGGGATTATGTACTTTTATTTATCAGGATGGATATTTTGTACTTGACTCTTATTATGGTTTCGAGATGTAACCAAACATGTTTTACTTCTCGCTGAAATGAAATGATGTTTTAAAATTTTCAAGTATTACTTATATCTGTCTTGTTGTAATTTTTCTGTTCTATATTCACTTAAAATACTCCACCGATGTTATGGCATTCCCTTAGAGAGTGACCATAGCGGGTGTGGGGTGTTACACGTGGTATCAGAGCTTAAGGTTAACAGAACAGATAGAATTTTTAGAAAAACTATTTTCTAAGAATATTTTTGAAAGAAGTATTTTCAAAAACATGTCTTTTAAGAGAAAAGGTTTTGAAAGAAAAGCATAATCCCCGATAGCCATATCTTTATCTTTTGAATTCTCCGTTTGAATCTTTCCTCTTTCGTTTCAGCATGGCTGAAGATCTTTATCTTCCGGACGGTGTAGCGGTACCAGTATGGTATAGGAGGTTGTTAGAGGCTAGGGCCGCCGCTGCAGGTCCAGCAAATGTTCCTCCTCCACCCATTGCACCCGTTCCTCCTCGCGCGGATACTTTTGCTAAGACATGTAAGGAGTTTAAGGCTATGGGAGGGAAACCTTTTGTGGGAGCTAGGGATTGGCTTAAAAAGACGGAAGAATTGATGGAAATCTTGGAAGTGGAAGAGGGAAAGAAAGTCAAGTTAGCCGCTTGGTTAATGGAAGGAGAGGCCTCGTTCTGGTGGGAGGTCACTAATGGAGAACGCCCTGTTGACTCTTGGATGGATTTCAGGCAAAGGTTTGAGGCAAAGTTTCTCTCAAAAGCGGAAGAAAATCTGTACGTGGAAAGGTTCTTGAACTTAAAGCAAGGGAACTTGTCAGTGAAAGAATATGTTAACAAGTTTAATCAGCTAGCGAGGTTCAACATAGACTTGGTTAACACACCGGAAGAGAAGGCTTTGAGGTTCGTTAAAGGCTTGAACGAACCAATGCATGGGTTGGCTATGACCCACATCTCTATGGGGCCACCTTCGAGAAGTTAGTAGACATGGAATTCATGCATGAGGAAGAGAAGGGCCCCAATGCTATTAAGGCACCCGAGAAGAAAGGAGATCAGAAGAAACCTCAACAACAAAATAAGGGTGGGAAAGGTAACGGTGGCAAGGGAAAGAAGAAGTGCTTCAATTGTGGGACACTAGGCCACCTAAGCAAGGATTGTCGCAAGAAGAGGAAGGCTGGCTGCTTCCACTGTGGCGAAGCCGGGCATTTAGAGAAAGACTGTCCAAAGAAGGGGCAAAGGACGGGGTCTACCTCAGGAGGACAGGTGCAAGCTCTTATGGCACCGGGTCAGGCTAGGGGGCAAGTACAGGCTCTCGCGGTTCCACCGATTCAGGAAAGAGGTAGAACTATTTCCGTTGAAAGTCTGGTTTTTCTATTTGATCATCCTATCCGTACATTGTTTGGTTCTGGCGCATTGCATTCGTTTATCTCATCATCATTAGTTGAGTCACTGCACTTAGACACCAGTTTGGTAGATGATCCCTTAGTTGTTTCAAACCCAATTGGGGCTCCATGATGTATTTGGGTTTGAAAGTTTCTATACTTAGCGTTGAGTTTAGATGTGATGCTTTTTGGGCTTCACGGGCTATGGGTTAGTTTTGGGCATGGACTAGTTATCCAGTAGGGGTGCCATTCTTGATTTTTAAGGGAGAGTTGTTAGGCTTATGACCCGCTTGGGTAACACTCTCGTGATCTCTTGTAATCACATGGAAACTGTTATGCTAAGTTATCTAGAATCGCTTGACACGTCGGTCGAGAGTTGCGATCTGTTAGAGTGGTCCGGGAATACTCGGATGGGTTTGAGGAGGTGAAGGGATTACCTCCGGAGCGGGAGATTGACTTTCGAATATATCTGTTAGACAATGCCAAACCAGTATCTTGGCCAGTGTGACACATGGCTCCTCGTGAGAGGAGGGGACTCCATAAGCAAGTAGGCGATTTGCTTGAGAAGGGGTTCAAAAGACAAGTATATCGGAGTGGGGTGCTCCAGTAGTTTTTGCCACAAAGGCGGATGGGTCCCTCAGACTTTGTGAAGGCTAAAGAGAACTAAATAAACTCACAAAGAAGAATAGACACCCATTGCCGAGGATTGATGATCTCTTTGATCAATTGGTTGGCGCCTCAGTGTTTTCGCAGTTGGACTTAGCCACGGGTTTTTGTCAGTTGAGAGTGGCTGAGGATAGTATAGAGAAGACTGCCTTTAGGACTCCGGATGGTTTTTTTTATGAGTGGCTGGTGATGCCATTTGGTTTGACGAACGCCCCCGCATATTGATTTGACGAGAAGGGTGTTCTGGGAGTACCTAAATAAGTTCGTGATGGTCTTTGTAAATAACATCTTGGTCTTTTCTAGTAGCGAAATAAGTTTTCATATGTGCTCAATAGGTTGAGCAAAGCCAGTTATGGGATAAACGGTGGTTTTGGAGTGAGACTGGCGAGGACATCCAGAGTTGGACAAGGGGCTTAATTATTTAGCCGTTTTTACTAGTATCATCTCACGTAGGACGTCTGAATTCGAAGGAGGTATCCCTTGGGTGGTTGTCTGATATTGGTTTAGGCCTTTGGGGCTTGCATTTGGGGGATGTCGAGTTCGATTAGGATGGTCTGCGTGAGAGATGGACAGTTGTGATGATTTAGGATGGGATTCTTAGCATCTTATGAGTTTGAGATAGCATATACCCATGGCAAGGGTAACGTGGTAGCGGACGCCTTAAGTAGAAAAAGGTTGTCCTGGAGTTCATTGTTCGTTGAATGACGGAGCTTAGAGTTTATTTCTATGTTTGACTTTAGACCTTCCGTTGACTTTGTACGCAGTTTGCTAGCCTCCTTGGAGGTTAGGTCTACTCTTTTGGGACGGATTGGCGAGGCACAGCGAGACGACCCACAGTTGGTTGAGTTAGTAGAGAAGCTCATAAGGGGGGGAGTCGTCCAGCCATTTGAGTAGGTACACCCTAGATGGTAAGGGATGGTTGCGTAGAGATAGTAGACTTTGTGTATCGCAAGACGAGGGTTTGAGGAAGGCTATACTTGATGAAGCACATCGGTCGAAGATGACCATTCATCCCGATAGGGACAAGATGTGGCCGAGTATGTCGCTAGATGCTTGGTGTGCTAGCAAATGAAAGCGGGGCAGAAGAAACCCGGTGGGTTGCCTCACCCATTGGAGGTTCTGCTATGGAAAGGGGATAGTGTCTCGATGGATTACCAAGATCGAGGAAAGGTAATACGGGAATTTGGGTTGTGGTAGACAGACTTACTAAGAGCACCCATTTTATACCCGTAGAGAGTAAGAGAACTGCTCCATGGCTAGCTTCAATTTACATTCGAGAGATTATTAGATGGTATGGTGTACCTTCCAGTATAGTGAGCGATTGAGATCCTATCTTCACTAGAGAGTTTTGGAAGAGTTTGTAAAAGGCGGTAGGGACTCAGTTGTGTTTGAGTACCGCATATCATCCTCAGACGGACGGCCAGACTGAGAGGGTGAATCGTAATTTAGGAGACCTTTTGAGGCTATGTATCTTGAATTTTGGAGGTACATGAGAAGAGCATCTTCCATTGGTGGAGTTGCCCGACAGACTTAGTGGTGTATATGACATATTCCATGTGTCACATTTGAGGAAGTGCCTACATGAGACCGCAGAGGCGGTAGAGCCGAGCTTGCTTAAAGAAGTAAAGGTAGAGCGTGATGTGATTGTTCGACGAGCTCTTACCCGCATCCTTGGGTCAGAGATTAGGAAGTTGAGAAACAGAGAGGTTTGACTAGTCAAAGTGAAAAGGGGAGAAGGTGAGAGCAGTGCTACTTGGGAGACAGAAGCGAAGATGCGTTCGTTATACCCATTCCTTTTTTTTGAGGGTTTGTCCTTTAAACGTCTCCTTTATTGTTTGTCTAGTGCTTATCTTATCTATAGTATGTCCTCTCGTTAGTACCTTTGACCTTTAGATAGGGTGAACCTATGGTTGAAACATGTGTTTGAGACATGTTATGATTGATGGATGCATGTGGATGCAAGTGTTTGCTAGTGGTTGCTCGTGGATGCATATACACACACTTTAGACACTAGATCGGCTCAGTCACTTCATATTGCATATTGCATATAATTGTGTGTAGATAGCTATATTTATGGATGTATAATGGCTGAATTATCATATGGATGATGCATTTTGGTGAATGATTGTGCACTCATATAGATACAGTATGTGTCGATAGGGTTCTCTCGCATACATATTGGATGCATGGCACTATCATGGTTTGCATATGTTCATACATTAGATAGGGAACATATACACACACTTTTTGCATATGCTCATACATCATTAGAAATTGTTTTAAGGACAATGGATGCCCGTGTTTGATGGATTGAGTAGATGGTTATTTGGATGGTAGGATATGCATTCTCCTTAGCTTAGAGATTTCGGGGACGAAATCCTTTAAGGAGGGAAGAATGTAACACCCCGAATTTCGGTCAACACTAAAATTCACCAATTACAGAATAAATAATCTCAGATGTGAGAATTGGGGGAAACGGGCTGCGTCATTGCGTTCGTCTCGGAAAAATACACGAAATAGAGTCCGAGTTTTCGAGAAACGGAGTCCGTATGGCCCAGTTATGGCCTAATGAAGTTTTCAGAAAATTAAACGTTCAAAACAGATTTAAAAATTCAGGTTCAAATTTCAAAATTTGGGGCCAGTGGGCCCAGGCGGGAAAATTCCCGCCGAGCTAACCAAGTCGACAGCCCTGTCGACTGGGCAGTCGACTTGGCTAGGACCAGGTCGACAGCCCTGTCGACTTGGGTGTCGACAGGGGGTGCTCGTCCAGTTTAACCTGGTGCACCATTTTAGGGTTTGGCTGAGATTTAGGCTATTCTCTAGAAGCTTCCTAAATCTGACGGACCTAATCTAACCTAGGGCTAATCCTATGGTCTAAAACACACCCTAATCCTATAAATACACCCTAATGCAAGCCTAATCCATACTAAAAATAGAATTGATACCATCATGCCGCCAAAATCAAACTTAGAAGGAGTTTATGAAGAAAGTTGCAAGCTAATCAACCTCTAATCATCATCTTCCTCAAATATAGCAACTAGTTCTACTTCATAAGTTTGCTAATCTTGGTTTTGGTGAGTTTCTATCACTTTAATAACCAATTGCTAAATTAAGTAGATGAGATATGATGAGATCATGCGGTTTTGTATGCGGATTAGTGGGTTTTAAGTCATATGATATGATGTTAGTTTGCTAATCTATGTTTAATGTTAACCCTATGTTTATGCAAGTTAAGTATGTGGGTTTATGCAAGTTAAGTGTGTGGGTTTATGCAAGTTAAGTATGTGGGTTTATGCAAGTTAAGTGGTGGATTTTATGCATGCTAAGTATTTGATTTTATGCATGCTAAGTATTTGATTTTATGCATGCTAAGTACTTGATTTTATGCATGTTAAGTATTGGGTTTTATGCATGCTAAGTATTTGATTTTATGCATGCTAAGTGTTGGGTCTTATGCATGCTAAGTACTTGATTTCATGCATGCTAAGTGGTTGGTTTTATGCATACATTATGACATGCAAGTTCACCCTTTTGTATAACCTATGAACACTTATGCAAGTTTGTCTCTTTTTATGATATGCATAATATATGCAAGGTTGCCTCTATGTATGACATGGTATGCAAGTTCATATGCAAGTTTATGTGCAAGTTTATATGCAAGTTCATATGTAAGTTCATATGCAAGTTCATATGCAAGTTCATATGCAAGTTTATATGCAAGTTCATATGCAAGTTCATATGCAAGTTTGGGTTAATGATTTATGCTAGTTGGGTTTAATGTTGTGATGCAAGTTGACACCTTTTAAACCCATGTAAATGCCAACGTTGTGCTAAGATTGAACCCATTACATTTATAATGAAACTCCCCATTTATATGACATGTCATGAGAACAAGTTACGTGGGAAACGATGGGGTTAATATGCATGTTAATAGAAATGTGTAAAGTTGGTATGCTTAAGCATAACATAAAATGAATGGACATAATTGGGAATTTACCTATTAAGTTAGGTCTACCCATATTATGGAGTTGGGAATTTACCTATTAAGTTAGGTCTACCCATACTACGGAATTGGAAATTTACCTATTTAGTTAGGTCTACCCATATTCTTAAAAAAAATGTGTAATTAATTAGGGATAATTAATATAAATTATGAGGATGATTAATTAGGTGTAATTAATCGACTAAGACACGAGGTTGGACTCAGTTGTAGCGTAAAACTGCCCGGACCCAACCGGCTTAACCAGTTGCTACAAATGTTAGCCCAATGTGAGAGGTCTTAGGCACAAACTAAATACGTGATTAATGTAAAGACACGAGGTTAGACTCGGTTATGACATAAGGCTGCCCGGACCCAACCGGCTTAACCAGCGGTCATAAAAGATAGTCTAATGTGAGGGGTCTTTACAAAGGTTACGATCTTAATTAATTAAGAAACACTTAACCAAATTAGCATGTAGAGGGACATGAGGGGTTAAGTGGGTGCCTTGGGTGGCATGTGGAAATGTAGTGGTTGCCCTGGGTGGCAATAGAAAATACGATTAGAATACTTAACCAAAGCGGAACATGTAATTAAACATGATTAAAGGGTTAAGTAAGTGCCATGGGTGGCATGTGAAAATACGATTAGAATACTTAACCAAATTGGAACATGTAATTAAACATGATGAAAGGGTTAAGTAAGTGCCATGGGTGGCATGTGAAAATCTAGTGGGTACCTTGTATGACAATTAGAATATGATTAAATGACTTAGCCAAAATTTATAACATGTAAGTGGACATGGTAAAAGGGTTAAGTGGGATTCACTAGAAATGACAAGCTTAGGTGGGTAGCTTGTGGGGGCCCATCTCAACCAATATCCCAAACGTATCTTAGTGGGCTCGACTCAAGTCGAGGACGGGACACACATATTGGGCTTGACTATAAGAGGCCAAAACGGGTTAGCGGTGGCAACGCAGGACCAACGGGTTTCATATGCGTGTGTGTGCCCGGGCTGGTTGGTAAGTCGTTGTTGCATCGTGTAGGTATAAAGCCGTGCACCGTTGATATTATCAGGTTGCCACTTTGGGGAATGATACACCCCATCGTGGGACCAGCACGGGTATCTACGTAAGGGAGCCGATCGCTTGGGGAGTAGTGGGTACACCTATGTAGTCAGATAGGGGTACACGAAACTACTAAATTACTAAGTACACTTAGTGGGATCAACCTTTAAGTAGGAATGACTGGTGTGGTGCAGTGTAGTAATTATCTTTGGGTGGGTAGATGTGTCTTTACGGTTATCTTAGTTTATCCTAAGTTTACCAAGCTGCTTAGTGTAGCCATTCATCCCCAGACGTTACCGTATATCAAGCTTATGTCTTCTTTGGTTACTTTAATGATTGTATTGTTAAAGTTATAGGACTCGCTCAGACTTATGTCTGACCCCGTTGTTTTTAACTTTTTTTTTTCCAACCCTCAGGTTATCAGAGTGGGCCCAGTACGAGTGGGCTTTGATCAGGTTGCTTTACTCTCTTTGGAGCTTGGACCATAGATGTAGAGCTCAGCTTACCCCTTTCTTTTATGGCTATCAGTTCATGTATTGGGATTATGTACTTTTATTTATCAGGATGGATATTTTGTACTTGACTCTTATTATGGTTTCGAGATGTAACCAAACATGTTTTACTTCTCGCTGAAATGAAATGATGTTTTAAAATTTTCAAGTATTACTTATATCTGTCTTGTTGTAATTTTTCTGTTCTATATTCACTTAAAATACTCCACCGATGTTATGGCATTCCCTTAGAGAGTGACCATAGCGGGTGTGGGGTGTTACATAACCAGTCTACATTCTTTGATGCTCATTCAAGAGTTTATCTCGTCCATTCGAATTTATCGTCCTTGTGCGTTTAATCAATATACACCAGCTTGTGAACTTGATCAACATAAGAAAAATTCTAACAACTGAAATTTTCCTAATAGTATGTCATTTACGAATGTCGTATTTAGCTAAACTAAGCAAACAATCAACCATATATCCAACAACCACACAAATATCTAAATTAACATGCGGGAATCCATAATAACACACATATCGTGTGAGATTAATGTTAAAATAGCCCAAATCTAGCAATATTAGCAAAATATCATGCAAGAGGAAAAAACATGATATATAATTTAGAATAGTTTAAATTACTTTTTAATTCTTTTATATAATATGGTCTATATTATCTAGTCTTCATATTCCTATTTAAAGTTGGAAATCACTTAGAAATATCAAATTTATACTATACAAACGATTATAGTAAAGTGAGAGACGATATCACTCGCTTCAGCCAAATTAGGCCCAACCATATTGAAATGTAGAGCTCACCGTTAACAGTCCAAAGGAGGAAACCGCATCCAAAATGGATCTCAAAGCTATGCAAATTAGAAGATTTAGACCCAAGGTAAAAATTAACAAATCCAAGATAATGAAATTAGGGCCTTATAAAAGAAATTACTTTTGCATATGAAATCTAAATCAAGTAAAATTCGCGTAAATCATTTAAACCAACATAAGGAATTTATAGTGATAGGTAATAAAAATAATAATTAGTAAATGAGAAATTCAATCACCCACTTTTACCCGTACAAGTTCCAGACCTGAATAAGTCCTCTAGATCTGAGATTGAACAACAAATAAAGTAGATTCCTCCTCTTCTATAGCAGCAGATCTTCCTCTCTAGGGGTAAATCTTAATACTCTTCATCTCATTTGTTATTTTGATTAATTTTTTGGGGTATTTAGACGTAGTTTTGAAAAATAAATAATGAGGAAATATATAAATTGAAGCTGAGAAGTTTTAAGAATAAGAAAAATAAGAGAAATGAGGTTACAATAACTTACTTTAGCTTCATCCTCTTTTAATCTCGAAATTAATAGTGGAGTCCACCATTAATAACCCTTAATTGCATAATAAAGTTGTTGTTGTTTATGTTTTTGGCAAGGCTGACCAGTTTTTATAGTGATCTGTAACACTGTTTTATTAAAAAGGAGAAAAACAAGAGAGTACATGTGGTATACAGAAAACATATCAGCTACAAACAACTTTGATCATATCTTGATCTCATTTCCTATTGATAGCTTTTTAAATTACTTTCCAATAACTACACCACCTAAAGGTAGATAGCTAGCCATTCTCCTGAAGATTCCTCAACATTTCCTTCTTCATGCTCCAAGTGATAGGTGTTTTTAGACCCGCCTTTTCGTTGGAGCTAGAAGTCACATTCTCTGTGATGATGTCTGGTGGTCTCGCCTTGTAAGAAGATTGGGGAGCTAAGTGCACATAAGGGCTTACTTGTTTGTCCTCTGATTTGGAGATACCTTCATTTTCTTCATCGAGTTTTCAATAATACCCTGTAGCTTAGCTGACAAAGAATCAAGCTACGCCGTATGCATTTGATCAAAAACAAATTTAGAGTGGTAACCCTTGAACTGATCCAGCTTCTTCTGACACACTAGTAAATTCGCTGCCTTGCATACTTGCTCAGCTAAAACAGTTTTGATTGTCGTAATATCGTCATTGATTGCACGAATATCAACTGATCTTGCTGCTTCTATAGCACTTGTATGACTTGCAAGTGCGAAATCTTCTATTACTTCTTTTGTTCTTTCAGTTATTCTCCCAAATGCGGTGGTAAGTATTTCATCAACATAAGAAATTTTTTCAGCTTGTGTTACCTGTTTTGATTTTCCTTGTGCTTCTTTATCAGTGCACGCCTGATAAAGTTGTTTAAAGTTCAAAAAAATTATAAAGGCATATATCTCAAATACTATGTATGCTTTCTTAATATAACTACTTTATGTAAAGGAACTCCATTATCCTGATCCGATGGAGGTAGTTTCAGGTCAAAATTCTATTCCAATCAAAAGTTCCGAATAAAATAGGCATCATCGGGTGTCAAATTATTATAGAAGAATTTAAAAAAAATCTAGGGATGAGAAATAAACTATTAGTCATGTTTCAAAATTATAAAATCATATGACCTTATATGAAAATAATATTTCTTATGTTACATTCTAGAAATGCGCAAAAATATGGGTCGTTGCATTCATTCCACTTTTAAGAATTTTGCATTTGAAATTTCACAAACAATTCAATAGGGTTATCTTATATGCTTAACAATCACATACAACCATTTAATCAAACATGCAAACATAGCAACTTGTGGGAAAATAAATAACATAGTTTTACCCTAGCATGCAGGATACTACGCTAAGGTAAATTAATGATGTCAAATGAGAAAGTAACGATGATAAATGGAAAATATTATTGAGCAAGAACTCTTGATACAACTTCATTATATTCTCCTCAGTCTCACAAGTCTAATCGCATTCACTTTCACTCCATTGAACCTTTACAAACCTCATTGTGTTTCCCTTAAGTTGCTTCTTATCATGCTCGGTTCGACCTTCAGTTTTAGGGTGATACATTATGCCAAGATACTCCCTATTCCCAATGCCTCCTGTATGCTTTTCCGCAACCTACAATTAAATAATGGGTCTCTATTGCTCATTGTAACACCTTGAACCTTGTGTTAGTTAAATTATATTTATTTAGACTCCAAAAATGCAATTTTGAGAAAATGATGGAACTTGACCATGGAACTTGCACAGTTTCGTTCATGACAAATTTTGGTCTACTTTCATGTTTGGAACATTGCGAATGGGGTCCGTATGAAGAAGCTACGGATGAAAAATGAAAATGGACAAAAAATAATATGTAATTAAAATACATTAAGTCCCAATATTTATGAATGACCCTACTAGAGCTAGGTCAACCAAGGTGGTTGATTGCAAAATCACCCACCTGGTCGGTCTGCTCCAGTAACGGTTAGGGTTTTTCGGAGAGAGTATTTTAAATATAAAGATAAATCTTTATAGATTAAAATCTAATAGTTTAGGGTGATTTCAGTGCCTATAAATAAAAGCCTAAAACCCGTATCTTTTCTCACATTTTCTAAGGGCAGCAGCGAAGTTTCCCAATTTCATTTCTCCGGTCTCTTATAAACCTTCTTCAATAAAATAGATTTCAACTCAAATAACAAGAATTGGAATAAATGAATCCAAATCCATGAACAAAGATGGGGTTTGCCCGTAAGTAATTTCTTAGGTTTCTATTCTTTATTTTCTTTACTCATCCAATTCTTTTCTAGATCTACCAATTTTGATATGTAAAACTCCTTTTTTATATGTATTATATAAATTTGTAAGGATTTGGAAATGAAATTTAAAAGACATAATTTAGATCTGAGATTTGGGAACACTTTACAGGTAAGTGGGATATCTATATATTATTTGTAATATCAGATCTTTTTTGTTGGTACAATTTAAATCTATAAGCCTAAATTTGAATATCTAAATTGTAGGCCTTTTATTTAATTATTTGAATCTTCCCAATAATTTTTTTGCATCTATTGATTATTATCTATCCAGAAATCAGTGCCTAAAAGTTATTAAGATTATTGTTTGTTGTTATATTCCAGATTTGGAAAATTTGGTGTAATTATAAATTTCATGTAACTGCTCTTTTTAATCTAAATCTATCTTTTTTTGGATTATTTAAGGTTTTTTATATAATTTAGCCATTTTATCCTTTATCTGCAAAAGAATATTTTGAAACTATAAGGAATATGTACAAAACATATAGAAAGAGACGCGTAAATTCACGTGTTTTATATGTAGTTTAAACTATCTATTCCAAAAAAAAAGATTTCTCTACCCTTGTAATTCAAAATACGTTTATTTATATTTCCTTTCTTTTTAATGTTTGGGTAAAATTATGGAAATTATAACAAAAGACTTTTTAATGGAATTTACATCTCAGTATTAGTAAGTACAGAGATTGTTCTAGTTATTATTTGGACTAGAACGTAAAATAGTCAATATTAGAAAATCAATAAGCACGTATTGGTGCACTAAAATATATAAATTCTTTATCCATCCAAAATATATGTCATTAGCATTGGTTATTATTAGTATTAGGTAAACGCTTAAGTTAAGTTCGAATTTTAAATGTTCTCCATTAATCATGGGTATAGGTTAGTATTACCTATAACAAATGGGGAATTAATGGTTGTAACCTTAGGTTTTATGGAAAATAATTATGGTCATAAATTATATAATTCAAAAATGTTACAATTGGTATAAATAATAAAACAAATGTTTTAACTCTAATTTATGGGAAATCAATATAACAACTTAGAAGTATTTAATGAGTTATAGTTAATAGGAATAAATGGAAATAAATGGGACTGATATTAACAATATCTGTTGTAATATTGTTTATTGCCTTAGGAAAAGTGACTGTTATGGTTATTAATGGCATATGACAATTATGGTCATTAATTTAAATTGGGATGTTAGGTAGAAATTACCATAATTATACTAAGTCCAATAAATATTCTTAGAAGTATACACCTTATCTTAGGATAATCTACCTTATCTTATACTTGATTTAAATCTAGGAATAAGATATCCTAATTAAATTAAATAAGGAATTAAATTTAGTAGGTTGATAATGCAAGGTCAGTGGAGTTATTTGACAAAAGTCTGCATTTTCCAGCAGTTAGATATACACACAACTAATGTGAGATATCATTGATTATAGGAACCCGTGACAATTATTATATTATGGTAAGGAATTCTCCAAATGGTTTACTTCAAGCATTGAGGAATTAAGTGGTTCGCCTCTCTTTTGAAAGAAGAAAACTATAGGTGCATTTAATGTCGTAGCTTGCTTCAGGATTAAGGCCTTAAGTGGTTTCAAGATTCGCCTCCTAGGGGTATTAAGCGATTGGATTCACCCCTTTCCTTAAGGTTTAACTTGAGGATTATATGTGGTAGTCGGACTTGCTCCTTAGAATTTATTCTAAGGAGTATCAGTAGTAGACAGACCCATCCTTTTCCATGGGGTCTTAATGAGTACGGGTAGAGTCACACAGTCTGCCCTCATTAGGTCTTAAGTGATCAGATGACTCACCCTTTTCCAACAACAAGCATTAAATGGCTAAATGGTTATAAAGTAGATAATCTCTAGAAGGGTCTATTTCCTCTAGTTATTAAGTGGATGGGCTAGGGTTCGCCTTGGGATGTAGTATTAAATGGCCACTATGGAGGTACCAAAGTTTTCCAATCTTGCGGGAAGTATAAGTGGCTCATAGATTTTTCAACAAGGTCGGCTAGTAGTAACATAGGGGCTGGCGAGAAAGGTCTTAAATAGCAAGTGGTCATCTACCTAATCTCGATACTAAGTGGCTTCTTATTATCTTTCGCCTTATGCAGGGTTAGGATACGCAAATGATGAAAGTTTTAATTAGTTGTTAGAAGATTTAGTAGCTAGTGTCCTCTAATTTACGGTAGTGTGTTAGAGAACCACCTATCAAGGCATTAAGTGGTCATTGGAATCTGGCTTATGTATATAATGTTTCACATGAGGTTATAAGCGGCTATGGAACCCACCTCTTTCGGAAAATTTAGTGAGGCATTCAGTGGTTAGAAGGTTTACATCTTAGTTGTTGATTCGTGGGTGATTTAAAGGCTTCATATATGCGTAAAAGGTTTATCTTAGGACATGTTGGAAGTGCTACCTTGAGTATAGTAGTTAATCATTATGCGTAACTGTGCAAGGTTAGTCTAGAATAACTAACCTTATTATATGTATAGTTGTGTGTAACCAAATGGGATATATTTATGGAGAGTTTTTTACATTTTCTACTCACCATGACCTGTTTTTCTGACCTCCTCCTTATAACAACTCTTAGGTTTACTTTAGAGGAAACAAGTCTATGGAAGTAGTCGTGTTTGGTTTTCCGTTCTCGTTCTCTCATGCTCAAATTGATACGGCGTTTCACAAACATGGTAGTTATCATGATGGATACTTATTATCATATCCTGTTTTTTCCATGAGTTTAGTTTTATAATACTCTAATTATGGTCATACGCACTGTTGTAGGTACAAAATCAACATGATTCATGCTTGAATGGGTGTGGGTTTCCATTTTTTTTATCGTAATTCAAGCTCAAGAAAGGGTGGACTGTTACACTCACAATACTCTTTAATACACTATGGAATCATATAACCTACTTGCCAAACCGGCTAGTTTGGCCATGTTTTTTCTTGATTGAATGGTTATAGATCTAGCGCTCTTGATTAATTGATCGACTATGGCCTTAATGCTATCATACCCTGCTCGAGTCCTTCATGGTCCATCATTATTAAAATCCATTGATTGTTATTCCCACTTCTATTCAGGAATCTCTAGTGCTTGCATGCAACTACTGGGCTTTTTAAGCTCTACCTTAGCCAACTGATAGTTCAAGCACTTCAGGATGAATACACCACTATCCTTCTTCATATCTTGCAAATAATATTTCTGCTTCATATCGTAGTACATATTATTACCACCAGGATGTATAGCCAATCTTGAGTAATGACACTCTTGAAGCACCTTATCCCTCAATCCATCAATATCAGGAACAAACAACCTTTCCTTCTTATAGAACCAACCATCTCGATCAAGTCTGCATTGTTGCACATCCTCAGACTCAACTCTAGTCTCGACTTAGAGATGGTCTCAAAACTTAGGATCACACATTAGATTACCTCCAATTATCTCAATCAAATTAGGTCAAATAGTAAAGTTTACCAATATCTCTGGCTCTAACTCACATCTAGGTCGGAAACATAACCAGAAATATACTCTAACTGCTTTCACTCTAAGAATATGGCTCCTAAACTAACATGTCTTTTACTCAAAGCATTAACAACTATAGTAGGCGACTAGGAACTTTAACCATTATGATAGAAGAAGGTGAATATCATTTTAGAAAAGGGGTACACTACTGATGTACATTACCGAATTGCTCTAACTTCTCTATTGCTAGAAAGTGCCTCCAAATCCTCAAAGCGAACTCTATCATTGTCGACTCTGAATTTGGAGTCGGATACTCCGATCTTATGCGATTTCGGTTGTCAAATAACATATGAGAACTTTTCCTCTTAGCATAAACATGACACATGATTAAATAACATAAATATTTTTTTACTACTGACTCCTCATTCCTCTCGGAATCATTGTCGTGATGCAATTGTCAACCCATAACTCGAATCACTAATGCATATCTGCATCCATGTCTCAAATAAAAGTCTGATTCCATTAATAACTCATTAATCAACGGTGCTGCTTAGTATGGTCCTTCATAGAACTAATATTGGATATCATCAAGTGAAGGGAAACTTAAAAACTATATCACCTTTCGGTCAATTAAAATTCCAAATATTGTAACCATCACGGACCCTCCAATGACACCCTACTTCGAAACAACATGAGCCAAGCATCCACTTCCCTTATCCTTAAGTGGTAATTCAAAGATCGCCCTATCAATTGGTGTTTTCTCAATGCCTATAATATAATCATCAATTGTGCATTACGCTTTCGTATCTTCTATGAGAAGGCGAAAATACTATTGCATATCATAAGAACAATTCATCTAAGTGATATCTCGGTACATCACCCAGGAAATCAATACAATATATTGACTTATTAGTTATCCTAAACGAATTAACCAACAAATACATACCAAAGCATCATGTGAAACATTATAATGGACATGCATCATACTATTCTCAGTTGGTAAAATCCCTTTGAAAAAACTGAATTGAGAGAACATCCTTGCATCATACAACTGGTTAGATAATCCATCCATAAATAAGGACGGGTACTTACTCGTCCTCCGCTTCTTGCACACCATATGCGCTAGAGGCACATTTACTAGTCTAATACCTCTACCAGATCGATATAGAACTCAATTCAGATATGGTGGTAATGTGATCATCTCATTGAATGTGTCCAAATGCCTTAGGCTACAGGCTTAGGTGACGACCAATCGCATGGGATGTCGAGTGAACACAAAAAGCTAGCAATCGCCTCATCATTAAGTGTGGACCCTAACACCACCCTCTGCTCATTGCATGTCCCTCTCATCACCAATGGTCTCTCCTAATCCACTTCCATTTTGTTCCCTCCCGCATGTTAATTCCTAGACTCTATTATTAAATCTTATTCAATCAATAACAAACAACAAATAGAGAAACAATTATGACTCAATAATTAAAGCGTTGACGAAACATGTATACGGCTAAATGCAGACAAGCCATTATATAAAGTTTCCCTCCTCTAAGGCTTGAAAATAATGCTATGATGCTAAAGTCATCCACAATATTAATCTCTAGTGATAAAGCATAGGATGCTATACATGTACAGTCTAACTGAGCCATCAAGAAGGTACATTATAATCAAAAAAGGAAAATTAATTATTACATTCGTTAAACTACAAGTTCAAATTTTCAACATCAAAATAAAATACACCAAGAATAACCGTTAATTATTTTAACCGTTGACGTCGTTTCCCTTCTCTTTCATTAAGGAAGCATTTGACAAAATAAGAATGGCAATCAATGCTTATGCTTCCATGATTTTTCCTTACACAACAACCTTTGACATTAGGTATAAGTTCGAACATCATGAGCCTTCATGATCAACTCCTCAAAGCCTTCATCCTCTCGCTGAATGAAATGAACAATTTTCTATATTGATGATTCAATCAAGTGACAGACTTCCATCCTTTCTATATGGGCTACCTATTGGAAAATAAACAAGGCTTCGATAGAACATGGAATCTAGTCACATGCTCCGACATATATATATATATATATATATATATATATATATATATATATATATATATATCGCCTACTTAAAACTGGCAATCCCATCCCTCAACACTCAATAAACGAAGTCGAGACAAATTCCTTTAAAATAAACAATTAACTAATCTTGAGCGAATCGATCTTTAAGAAATTAAAGCCACAAAGACTCTCAACCAAGCTAATAAGTACATACTTGGAGTCTTCTAGAAATAAACTTCTACCTCAGTGCACCATCTAACTTCAAGTCAATGAAGTACTTTGCAAGAACTAAACCAATCTTGCACCATAATAATCAATCATGCTCCAAGGAATGGTTTTCCTCATAGAAACTTGCAGTCTATATACAGCTAGGCATTGTCGACTCTATACACTTAAGATTCATAACAATTTAAGATATAAGGGTATCTGAGATAGTGATCGCGTCACCTTTGATAACATTCCATAGATTGAGGATAGTAGTCCTTGATCCAGCCCATTTGCTAACTCTAAAAATGGAGTGAATATCGACACTTCTTGTTTGCTAGATCATCTCAGATTAATGGTAAGAATGATCAGTCATTCTTAGATAAAAACTACATCAATGTCACACATGTGTAAAACTAATTATACAACATGTTTCTACAAACCAACATATATAACAAACATATTTCTCTCTCTCACACACACACACACATACTCTCTCTCTCTCAATATCCGAAAAACTTAGATTAAACAACTCATCCTAAGCTTTGATACTAAAGACGATGACCGCCCTACACCACTGATGCTTATATAACATAATAATGCACCATACAAGCACCAGACCAATGAAGAATGGTTATCAAAGTAAAGAAGTAGAAGAAATGAGATGGAAAAGAAGGGTAAGAGAATAGAAGAAAAGAGAAGGAAATAAGTGCAAAAGCAGTCACATAATCTGTTGTACATTTCACAGCTCATCAGGTAAATTGTAATAGAAATGTCAGCTATAAAATAAGCGATATAGTAATAAATATGTAAACCATATAATCACATGAAATGGAAGTAGGGTTTATATAAGTGATAGATAAACTCACTGATAACTATCACTAACAATAGTAAGTCAAAACTGTCTTGGCTTCACACTGTCACATAGCGGAATAAACAATAGTAATATAAGTATAAATATGAGAAAATGCCACCTCCGATTAGTCTATCTGTGCAGCTCGAAAAAATGTCCATATCTGTTATCTAGTCTACTCATTTAAGATACTTGGCATAATAAGAAGCAAATCATGAAACCTCCAATCAAACAACAGACTGATGTGAGAGATAAGAAAATCTCAAAGTACTATAAAACTCGTAATAGTATATGGAATAGAGAGTATACAAAATCATACCCGACCTATCTTTACATCCATAGAGTTAGTACATATAAAGATATATATATATATATGATAATTATCATGAGTATATTGTACATCAAAGCACTAGAGGTATCTAGATATCCACATCATGCAATACCCTTACAGTTATAAATTATTAAGGAAAAATAGAATGCATCATAAGTCCTCACATTTACTCACTTAGTGCGTCAAACATACGATAGTGGCTGAAGAAGTAGGTTGTACAACTTATAGTCTCTAACGTAAGGACCCCAACTTGACCCAACTGAACTCCATAATTTTCCCAACTTAGAGAGAAGAGGGACCTAATTTAGTACAAATGGACCCAATTTGTATACCATACATAAAGATACTAGCGGTATCAAGATATCCACATCATGTGGTATCTATAAAGTAATAATGATCAAGAAAACATAGCATCCATTATTCATCCTCACATTC
Organism: Allium sativum; assembly: GCA_030737875.1. NCBI lineage: Eukaryota > Viridiplantae > Streptophyta > Magnoliopsida > Asparagales > Amaryllidaceae > Allium > Allium sativum. Next base: position 606,571,455 of record CM060918.1, on the reverse strand, counting down.
ACCCACTCAATATACGATTAGTACTTTAATCCATACCACGCAATAGGCAAGGAACTAGGTTGTACCAACATGTCCAAGGTAAGAACCCCAACTTGACCCAGGTGAAATGTAACACCCCGCCTCTGCCAGGGTCACTCCTGCAAGTACACAAGCTTTGGAGGGGTGTTGGACAAGGTAAACATGCATGAAGATATCACAAGACAGAACATATGAGTAAAACAGAGTAAATAAAGCAGCGAATAAAATTACTATTTCAAAACCATAGTCAAGTTACATCAAAGTACTTAGTCATCATTTTTCCAGCCACTACAAGTCTAGAAAACATAAACTGAAAAATACATAAGTAAATCATTCCCCAAAGATAACAGTGGTGTGCCATAGCAAAGCTCAAGTCCAAACCGTACATGAGCTGTCAGAAAAGCAAGCCAAAGATCCAAGCTAGGTGCTAGTGTTCCCACCCTGAGAACCTGGGGGGGAGGGGGGAAACGGAAGAAAAGAGGCGAAAGGAAAACAGGTCAGTCATAAAGACTGGTAAGTCCTACCTACTATTAGTATAAAAACTAGTAAAATTAACTGGACATGAGAAACTGAGATGAAACATAAGGATGGTAACTAAACTGGCATGGTAAATAGTTAACAAGATAGATCAAGTGTGGCATCGCATATACAAGGTTAAGTTGCACCAAGTGTACTAGTATTCTAACCCATGTCAAGTATAAACAAGAAATGATCCTTGGCCCAATATCATGAGATGACCTAAATCAAGGTCTAACTATACGATCTAGTCGATCGACTCCCTATAAGCCTAACTCGTCGTGTATCGGTGTCATATGGCTTAATCATGAAATGTAGTTAACTGTGCAAGGTCCACCCTAGGGTGTATCCAGCCCTAAGGTGTTAACCACTGGCACAAAACAAGCACGCACAGTCTAAACCTACTGGTGCCCATGTTCAACCCTGGACTCATGTGCACGACCATGTTCCGCCTGAACTTAACTGGTGCACTCATTCAGCCGTCTCTTTTTGGTCTCTTACGATCAACCCAGTAATCATGCCCTACCCTAGCCTAGTCCCTAGGGTATCGTTGATACATCCAAGAGGGTTACTGCTGAAAAGGACCACGTAACTAGGATTTCAAATGGGTTAAGTGTGGTTAACCTTATCCTAACCATGTATCGAGTTGGTTAAGTGTGTCCAAGAAATTCATGACTTAACCTTATCAATACATCGTGTTCAACTGGTTAAGTATATTCAAGTGGTCCATGGTTTAACCCTACCATGTGGCATTAATTAACTTAATGCACCCCAACCTCTCACATTAGACCTTGTTGTGGTTACTAGTTAAGTCGGGTGGGTCCGGGTAGCTTTACACCACAACCTAGTCTAACCTCGGGTTTTAAGCGTGACATGACCAACTACTCACATTGGGTCCTATTGTTGTAGCTACTAGTTAAGCCGGGCGGTTCCGGGTAGATTTATGCTACAAACTCAACCCAACCTCGAGTTGGCCACTTTCATGTTTTCTAAGTGTCATGTCCATGTTCATGTTTTCAAGCATAAACACATGTCAAACTTTCATGTCATATTTTCAAGTCATGTTTTCATGTCATCTAAGTTTGCCTAACTATCCATAACGTATTCCCATCGCACGTAAATTCGCATCAACACACATAGATCAAAGAGGGAACATAAGAATATGACAAGGTGGGCAGGTGGGCATAAGATGGCAAAGTCTATCACAAGTTAAACATGGTGATATTTGAGGCAAAAGGGGTTCAACATACTAGTATATGGCCTCAACATGTATGATAGCATAAAAGGTGACTTGGCCTCAAACATGACAATAACATAAAGGTGATTTGGCCTCAAACATGTCAAATATCATAAGGGTGATTTGGCCTCAAACATGACAATAACATAAAGGTGATTTGGCCTCAAACATGACAATAACATAAAGGCGATTTGGCCTCAAACATGTCAAATAGCATAAGGGTGATTTGGCCTCAAACATGTATGACTTCATACTTAGCAAATAAACTTGTGGGTAGCATGTAGTTCAACATCATAGGCAAAGGTGATAACATGATAATAGTTAACATAGGGTGATAAACTTGTGGGTAGCATGTAGTTCAACATCATATGCAAGTTAACATCAAGGTTATGAGAGGTTCTATGTTGCATTATGCATAACTACCAAGTTCTATGTTGCATTATGCATAACCACCAAATAAAGCTCATAGCTTTCTACCCAAAAATCAAGGTAAATGATACTAGGTTCATGATAGTGCCACAATCATAGATCAAAAGAGTCATAAATGGATCTATGCATACAAATATAGCCCAAGACAAGTATTATACCCAAAAGTCTCATTTCAACTTGCTACATGATCATATTAACTTCATAGTTTAAATCTAAGAGTAGAGTGGGGCTTACAAAGCGTGGCTATGAGAACTAGAACCAAATAGAACAAGATAGAGATGTTGTAGAAGCTCTAGGAATGATGTAGCAACACAAATAGCCTTGAGAATAAGTAGCTCCTTTGATTTGATGAAGAAAGTTGGCTCCTTTTTGCCTTAGAAGCTCTCAAGATGAAGATGGAGGCCATGATTAGGGAGCATTTTGGAAGAATTTAGTTGTAGGAATGATTAATGAGGGTTTAGGGTAGGTCTAATGGTGCTTATATAGAAGTTTAGGTTAGTTTAGGCCATAGGATGAACCCTAATTCAGATCTGAGCCATCAAATCACGTCACAAGCCAACAAAACAAGACCCAGGAGCCAAAACAGGTGCACCAGGCCAAACTGGCCCGACCACCCAGGTCGACAGGGGTGTCGACTGGGCAGTCGACACCAGCTGGGGCAAGTCGACTCCCCGGTCGACTTGGGGCTGGGCGGGAAATTTTCCCGCCCAGTCTGTTTGGCTCCAGATTTGATTTTCGAACTGTTTTTAAACTCTGGATTTTCTGAAAACTTCGACGGGCCATAACTGGGTCATACGGACTCCGATTTTCGAAAACTCGGACTCTATTTCGTGTATTTTTCCGAGACGAACGCAATGGTAAGCCCTTTTCCCTTGATTTAGATTTTAACATTTAATTCTGCCGTGATTAATTTTATAACATGTTATTCAAAATACGGGTTGTTACATTCTCCCCACCTTAAAGGATTTCGTCCCCGAAATCTTCAAGTTAGGAAGAACGTATCCTACCATCCATCATCCATCTACTCAAAACATCATCCACGAGCAGTCATTGTCCTTAAAAGATTCTAAATGTTGTATGATCATATGCGAAAGGTGTGTGTATATGTACTTATCTAATGCGAAAATCAGGCGGTTACTGATTCAGTAAACCTCCTTAATGCAAAGTATGTTAGTGAAATGAGTTCATATGTATGCAAATTCCTAACATAATTCATAATCTCTACATGAGTGCACATAACATTCATCCATATTCAACATCCACATGATAGCATAACAAGTTTCAGCCATGAATAAGTATAAGCGCTCATGCATATGCAATATGAAAGTGTGTGAGCCGATCTTAGTGCCTATTGTGTATCATGCATCCACGAGTATCCACTTGCAAACACTTGCAACCACTTGCAAACATCAAGCATAACATGTTTCAAATACATGTTTCATCCAAAGGGTTTCTACCTAAGGTTCTCATGACAGTATTAATGAAGTAACCAGATAAACATGGATAGCAAAAGATAGATATGCTAGCTTATAAGAAAAGAGATTGAGAATGTACCCTCAAAAAGAAATGGGTGAAGCGCGCGCATCTTCTCCTCGGTTTCCCAAGTTGCGTCCTCTTCGGCTTCACTCCACTGAACCTTTACTAACTTGACTTCTTGATTCCTTAAATTCTTGATCTCCGTTCCCAAGATACGAATCGGAGCTCACCTCAGGGTTGCCTCTTTCTCTACCTCCATGTCTTCAAGAATGCTAGGCTCAACTACCTCGGCTGACTCATGTGGGCACTTTCGGAGATGCGAGTCATGAAAAACATTGTGCACTCCGGCAAGCTTCTCGGGCAATTCCACCTTATAAGCCATCTTCCCAATCCTCTCTATGATAGGGAAAGGTCCTACGAACCTTGGTGCCAGCTTCCCAACTGCTCCAAAACGAACCACACTACGCAAGGGAGAAACTTTCACAAAGACCATATCTCCAACTTCAAATTCCAAATCAGTCCTTCGCTTGTCTGGATAGGATTTCTGTCTATCTTGGGTCGCTTTCATCCGTCTTTGAATCAACTTAACCTTCTCGGGTGTGTCCCTTATCATATTGGGCCCAAGTATAAGCTTATCCGTGGTCACCCACCAACAAGTTGGTGACTTGCACGGTCTTCCATATAGAGTTTCTAATGGTGCCATTCCTATGCTTGCTTGGTAGCTGTTATTATAAGCAAACTCCACTAGAGGAAGGTGGTCTTCCCAAGTACCACCAAAGTCAAGAATGCATAGCCTCAACAGATCTTCTTGTACCCTATTCACCCTTTCAGTCTGACCATCCGTCTGTGGGTGATAGGTCGTACTTAGATTCAATCGCGTACCCATCGCTTCTTGCAAACTACTCCAAAATTGGCTAGTGAAGATTGGGTCACGATCGCTAACTATGCTAGAAGGAACTCCATGCAATCGCACTATCTCTCGGAGATAAACAGATGCTAGCCATGATGCGGTCCTCTTGCTCTTTACTGGAATGAAATGAGAGCTCTTCGTGAGTCTATCAACTATGACCCATATCCCATAAAGCCCAAAAAGTTTGGTCAACTAAGTGGACACCTTCACCCCAACTATATATCACAAACAGACGAGTCATACTCCTTATGGGGTTTGCAACAGAACTAAGATTGAAAATAGGACCGAGATGATATACTTAAAAGATAGCATGCGAGTAAGCTCTACAGAATAATAGGGATCAAGGATATACTCTTAAAAAGAGATATGATGCGCGTATCTAGTCTTCAATCTTCTAAGTCGCATTTTCTTGTGCTTAATCCCATCGTGCCTTGACCATCTTTTAACTTCACAATTTCGTAGTTTCAAAATATGAGTTGGAACTCGTTTCACCGTTGCCTCTCGTTCCACTTCCACTTATTCTTTTCCTAAAAATACTTGGCTATAACTGCGTGCTCATGGTTTTCATGCAAGCTTTCCAAAATTCGTTAGTGAATCCTGGATCTCGTTTTCATACTATACGGTATTCCATGCAGAAAAACTATCTCTTGAAAACAAATTCCAATCCATGTTGCCAAATGTACTTACTAGGGTGATTTCTATTACCCATGCTTAAGCGAAATGGACTATCCGCCTTAGTGGCGAACACTACTCGATTGGATTACAAATTTCCAACAAAGGTGCCAAGGGATTCTAGATAACTAATCATGATGGAACCCTAAAGGTCACACGAGATTTCGAGGGTATTACCGAGGCGAGTCATGAGCCTCGCAACCCTATGTTTGAAATCAAGAATGGCTCCATAACTGGACAACCAATCCATGCCCAAAATCAACCCGTATCCCATAAACCCGAGAACATAAGCATCACACATGAATTCTACACTCAAGATTGAGATTTTCAAATCCACACAAATCATAGATAAATGGGCGGAACCCCCAATTGGATTTGAAACACTAACGGGATCCTCAACTAGACTAGTACTTAGGTGCAAACTTTTAACAATATCAGAAGAAATAAAGGTATGCGATGCGCCAGAATCAAATAAAGTTCGAACAGGAAAACCAGAAATGTAAACAAGGCTTTCTATAGAAATACTACCTCGGTCCGGAACTGGAGCAGTGTTGAGAGCATGCATCTGCCCTCCAGAAGGTCCTGCTCGCTGAGCCTGTCGTTGCCCCTGTCCTTGCTTCCTTGGGCAATCCTTACTGAAGTGTCCAGACTTTCCGCAATGAAAGCATTCTCCCAACTTCCTCTTCTTCTTCCTACACTCTTTGGCTATGTGTCCAGTGATCCCACAGAAGTTGCATTTCCTTGTCTTCTTTGCCTTGTTGTTGTTGTTCTTGCCTCCTTTCTCGGCATTAGACTTGACCTCCTTCTTTCCACTCTTATCTTCCTCTTGAAGCAGGGCCATACTTACCAGACTCTCGAAGGTCGCCCCCATGGGTATATGAGACATGGCCAAACCGTGCAATGGCTCATTCAATCCTTGAGCAAAGTGTAGGGCCTTCTTCTGAGCTGTGTTAACCAAGTCTAGACCGAATTGAGCAAGTTGATTAAACTTATCCACGTATTCCCTAACGGTCTTGTCCCCTTGCTTTAGTGATAGGAACCTTTCCATCTGAAGGTTCTCCTCTGTCGATGATAGAAACCTCAGTCCAAACCTTCTCCTAAAGTCATTCCAAGTCTCAATTGGCCTAGTAGTGGTGGTGACTACCCATCAATATGCAGCTTCCTCTTTCAATAACCATACCACCAACAGAACTTTCCTACGATCCTCTACATCAAAGATAGCAAAGAGGTCTTCAGTTTCCTTCAACCAGTTCCTTGCCTCAACAAAAGTCTCCGTCCCAACAAAATTCTTGCCACCCATCGCCTTAAAGTCCTTGAAAATCTTCGCGAAATCCGCTTGCGGATGCTGAGGAGGAGGAGGAGGAACCTCAGCTGCGGGAGGAGGAGGAATGTTCGTGGGGCCGGCTTCATTCGCCCTTGCCTCCATGTACCTTCTAAACCAAATAGGTACTGGTACGCCCTCCAAAATGGCAAAATTATCGGCCATACTGAAACGAAGAAAAAGATAGATTGAGAACGAGGAAACAAAGGATAGTGCTAATGGCTTTTGGGGAATAGCCTTTTAAAATAAACTAGATTTTCTTGTAAAAATACTTCTTTATAATCGGTTTTGAAAATAGTTTTTCAAAAGGTAAGTTTTAAAAACTTTTCTTTAAAAACTTTTGCTCCATCTCGTAAACCTTATGCTCTGATACCAAATGTAACACCCCACCTCCGCCAGGGTCACTCCTGCAAGTACACTAGCTTTGGAGGGGTGTTGGACAAGGTAAACATGCATGAAGATATCACATGACAGAACATATGAGTAAAACAGAGTAAATAAAGCAGCGGATAAAATTACTATTTCAAAACCATAATCAAGTTACATCAAAGTACTTAGTCATCATTTTTCCAGCCACTACAAGTCTAGAAAACATAAACTGAAAAATACATAAGTAAATCATTCCCCAAAGATAACAGTGGTTTAGCCATAGCAAAGCTCAAGTCCAAACCGTACATGAGCTGTCAGAAAAGCAAGCCAAAGATCCAAGCTAGGTGCTAGTGTTCCCACCCTGAGAACCTGGGGGGAAACAGAAGAAAAGAGGCGAAAGGAAAACAGGTCAGTCATAAAGACTGGTAAGTCCTACCTACTATTAGTATAAAAACTAGTAAAATTAACTGGACATGAGAAACTGAGATGAAACATAAGGATGGTAACTAAACTGGCATGGTAAATAGTTAACAAGATAGATCAAGTGTGGCATCGCATATACAAGGTTAAGTTGCACCAAGTGTACTAGTATTCTAACCCATGTCAAGTATAAACAAGAAATGATCCCTTGGATCAATATCATGAGATGACCTAAATCAAGGTCTAACTATACGATCTAGTCGATCGGCTCCCTATAAGCCTAACGCGTCGTGTATCGTTGTCATATGGCTTAATCATGAAATGTAGTTAACTGTGCAAGGTCCACCCTAGGGTGTATCCAGCCCTAAGGTGTTAACCACTGACACAAAACAAGCACGCACAGTCTAAACCTACTGGTGCCCATGTTCAACCCTGGACTCATGTGCACGACCATGTTCCACCTGAACTTAACTGGTGCACTCATTCAGCCGTCTCTTTTTGGTCTCTTACGATCAGCCCAGTAATCGTGCCCCACCCTAGCCTAGTCCCTAGGGTATCGTTAATACATCCAAGAGGGTTACTGCTGAAAAGGACCACGTAACTAGGATTTCAAATGGGTTAAGTGTGGTTAACCCTATCCTAACCATGTATCGAGTTGGTTAAGTGTGTCCAAGAAATTCATGACTTAACCCTATCAATACATCGTGTTCAACTGGTTAAGTATATTCAAGTGGTCCATGGTTTAACCCTACCATGTGGCATTAATTAACTTAATGCACCCCAACCTCTCACATTAGACCTTGTTGTGGTTACTAGTTAAGTCGGGTGGGTCCGGGTAGCTTTACACCACAACCTAGTCTAACCTCGGGTTTTAAGTGTGACATGACCAACTACTCACATTGGGTCCTATTGTTGTAGTTACTAGTTAAGCCGGGCGGTTCTGGGTAGATTTATGCTACAAACTCAACCCAACCTCGAGTTGGCCACTTTCATGTTTTCTAAGTGTCATGTCCATGTTCATGTTTTTAAGCATAAACACATGTCAAACTTTCATGTCATATTTTCAAGTCATGTTTTCATGTCATCTAAGTTTGCCTAACTATCCATAACGTATTCCCATCGCACGTAAATTCGCATCAACACACATAGATCAAAGAGGGAACATAAGAATATGACAAGGTGGGCATAAGATGGCAAAGTCTATCACAAGTTAAACATGGTGATATTTGAGGCAAAAGGGGTTCAACATACTAGTATATGGCCTCAACATGTATGATAGCATAAAAGGTGACTTGGCCTCAAACATGACAATAACATAAAGGTGATTTGGCCTCAAACATGTCAAATATCATAAGGGTGATTTGGCCTCAAACATGACAATAACATAAAGGTGATTTGGCCTCAAACATGACAATAACATAAAGGCGATTTGGCCTCAAACATGTCAAATAGCATAAGGGTGATTTGGCCTCAAACATGTATGACTTCATACTTAGCAAATAAACTTGTGGGTAGCATGTAGTTCAACATCATAGGCAAAGGTGATAACATGATAATAGTTAACATAGGGTGATAAACTTGTGGGTAGCATGTAGTTCAACATCATATGCAAGTTAACATCAAGGTTATGAGAGGTTCTATGTTGCATTATGTATAACTACCAAGTTCTATGTTGCATTATGCATAACCACTAAATAAAGCTCATAGCTTTCTACCCAAAAATCAAGGTAAATGATACTAGGTTCATGATAGTGCCACAATCATAGATCAAAAGAGTCATAAATGGATATATGCATACAAATATAGCCCAAGGCAAGTATTATACCCAAAAGTCCCATTTCAACTTGCTACATGATCATATTAACTTCATAGTTTAAATCTAAGAGTAGAGTGGGGCTTACAAAGCGTGGCTATGAGAACTAGAACCAAATAGAACAAGATAGAGATGTTGTAGAAGCTCTAGGAATGATGTAGCAACACAAATAGCCTTGAGAATAAGTAGCTCCTTTGATTTGATGAAGAAAGATGGCTCCTTTTTGCCTTAGAAGCTCTCAAGATGAAGATGGAGGCCATGATTAGGGAACATTTTGGCAGAATTTAGTTGTAGGAATGATTAATGAGGGTTTAAGGTAGGTCTAATGGTGCTTATATAGAAGTTTAGGTTAGTTTAGGCCATAGGATTAACCCTAATTCAGATCTGAGCCATCAAATCACGTCACAAGCCAACAAAAAAAGACCCAGGAGCCAAAACAGGTGCACCAGGACAAACTGGCCCGACCACCCAGGTCGACAGGGGTGTCGACTGGGCAGTCGACACCAGCTGGGGTAAGTCGACTCCCCAGTCGACTTGGGGCTGGGCGGGAAATTTTCCTGCCCAGTCTGTTTGACTCCAGTTTTGATTTTCGAACTGTTTTTAAACTCTGGATTTTCTGAAAACTTCGACGGGCCATAACTGGGTCATACGGACTCCGATTTTCGAAAACTCGGACTCTATTTCGCGTATTTTTCCGAGACGAACGCAATGGCACAGCCCGTTTCCCTTGATTCAGAATTTAACATTTAATTCTGCCTTGATTAATGTTTTAACATGTTATTCAAAATACGGGTTGTTACATGAAATGTCAAAAGTTTCCATACTTTGATACAAGAAGTACCTAATTTGGTCCAAATGGACATCAGACCTACTACCCCTTATTCCCGAGTGCCTATCCTCTACGGAGTAGGCTCTCGAAACTACCCTTGTAACTCCCATTAAAAATCAACATGGTCAAGACTAACCTTGTAACAACCCTTTAAAAAAATTAACAAAGTGATCTTTTAGCACTGTGGTTAGTGTGTGGTGTTTCTTTCGAAGAGGTAAGGGGTTCGAATTCCTTGATCATCACAATTGGTATCAAAACCTATACCAAACCAAAATTGTATGTGTAATGCTATGAACGTCGGTAGTATGGTACTGATGCGGATCACATGCACAATGCTTAGATGACAAGTGATGATGATCCAACAAGGATGTTGAGCTCTTTAAGGGGTATTATATAACATCCCTTTCAAAAAATTAACACAAAGATCTATTCGCATGGTGGTTAGTGCATGATGTTGCTTTTTTAGGAGGTTAGAGGTTCGAATCACGTGGTTGTCGCATACCTAAACAACCAACTTATCATCGAACTCGATTGTGTGCCCCCTAACCTTTTCTAGCAATACACATGGTTTTTGATTGCCTACTCTACATCTTGAAGTACAACCATGCATCGTCAAAGTCGCTACTTTCTATCATAATGATGAAATCACTGCATTGAATCATCACATCCTTGTCGCATGCTAAAATAACTAGTTGAAGAGTCATCTCTTTGAAACCACTATCAAACAAATTACCCTATTTTGCTCCATGAGGCCTCATTGTCTATGTCAGGTTGACCAAAATAGCCATCGTCAATAGTAGTCAATATTGATCACTTCTTAGTAGTTTATATGACCACTCTAATCATGTATTTAATCAAAAATGGTTAAATACACATTAAATGAAGCATCTAACATTCGTCCTGAAATTCCAGCACGCCATCGAGTACATCCTTCATCTTTAAATTAGTCTCGAAGCTCTAACTTGCCTCATCAACAGGTCATTCTGCATAATACAACGTTACTCCGTCTTTGTATTAGTTGGTATGCTCCAACGCTTCTTTATCTTCAGATTACTTTGCATGCTTTGATGCTTCTTTGTGAATTTATCTCATCCACTCGAGTTTTTCATTCTTGTGCATTCAATTAACGTATACCGACCTATACATTTGATCGACATAAGCCAAACTCTAACGAATGGGATTTTTCTAATACTATATTGCCTATGAGTGGCTTTTTTTAACTAAACTAAGAAAACAATCAACCAAGCTGCCAATAATCACAAACATATCTAAATTTACATTTGAGCATCCATAATAATATGCATACAACATGTAGAACTTATATAAAGTGACTAGTGTGAGATTATTATCAAAATAGCCTAAATCCGGCAATATTATCAAAAAATCGCATAAGATGGGAAAATTATGATATTTAATTTAAACTCTTTTTAATTCTTTTATATAACATGGCCTAGGCTTAAATATTCTAGGAACTTCATTTTAAAGTAAGAAGTCACTTAGAAACATCAATTTTATACTATTCTAAAATTACAATTAAATGGGAGACAATATCACCTAATTCAGATAAACCAACACCAAAATGTAGAGCTTGCCATTATTAGTCCAATGCAAGAAACCATAATTAAAACAAACCACGTATGAAAATTTTATGCAAGTTAAATTTAGATCCAAGTAGAAAGTAGATCCAAAAAAAACAAAATTAGGTCCTTACAAAAAATAATTTTTCATATGAAATCTAAATCATACAAGATTCGCACAAATCACTTAAAATAACATGAGGAATTTATAATGATATATTATAAAATTTGTTAATTAATAAATGAGAAATTCAATCACTACCCATTACCTATACATGTTCCAAATTTGAACAAATGCTCCAAATATGAGATGGAAAGACAAAAAAATTAGATTCCTTCTCTTCTATAGTAGTAGATCTTTCTCTCTAGTTCTAGGTCTTGATACTGATACTCTTCTTTTAATTTGATTAAAATTTTGAGGGGTTTTAGACTAGATTTGAGGGAAAATGAAGGGAAAAAATTTATTGGACGTTGGGAATGTTTTGAGAAGAAGAGAAGTAAGAGAAATGAGGTTACAGTAACAGTTTTAGCTCCATCCTCTCTTAGTCTCGAAATTAACACTCCTCATGAGTAATGGCCCTTAATTGCATAAGATGATTAAAATTCGAAAAAACTTCAAATAGTTGTAACTCTCAAACAGTAAGTCTGTTTTTCTTAATGCAGCCACTCTAAAGAAAGGGAAACCATCATCCTGATAAAGTTTAAGCGTTTTTATGTCTAAATTGTGCTTCCATCAAAAATTATGGAAAAAAATATTCATTAGGAGAAAAAAAATCATAGAAAAATTCGAAAAAAGTTTAGAGGTGAGAAATAACCGTAATAGTTCTTTTCTAAAATTATAGAATCATATGATTTTATATGAAAAATAATATTTCTTATTTTACACTTCATAAATTTACAAAATACGAGTTGTTGAGAGAATGAAGAAATCAAAATAGGCTTTAAGACATGGTACCCAACAACACCGATCAAACGCTACCCTGTCCACTTAAGGGTGGGTAAAAAGAAATGAGTTGGTTTAAAGTCTTGTGAATGAGAAATAGACTGAAAGAAGAAGATCAAATGAAGTCATTTTTTGATTTTCTACTACTGTGACAGAGTGTGTGCAATGTTCATGCCTTCCTAAGGCCTAATTCTCTAGGAGGAACCTATCTGCACCATGAGACTAACATAAAGGACAATCTAAACTCAACCTACGATCAGTCAATTGGGATCTTCTATCCCTTTTCTATTTTATTATGACCAGCGAAGAAGAACGTGAAATGTAAACTCGCTATATGATTTGTTGAATACGCTCACACCTCCTTCCACACATAGCAGTAAAATGTTTCTTATTGCCCGCTTCAATACTCGCTATGTGACGAAAGCACAGAGCCTCTTATTGCCACTTCGATGATGCATATTCCACATCACTAGGACCATATTCCCTCCTTCCTCATTCCAAAATTTGACCAATTATTTCCATTTCTGATGTTGCATGCTCATACATCGATAGGAATAGTCCCAACAAAATCAGCGTTCCCAGATCGATTCCCACTAGCGGACTGCCTAATGACTACATCACGTCCTATTGAATTTCACCTTTTTTTATTTTTCAGTATTATTCATAACAGATTGCTCAGTATCATACGTTTCTTTAGTAGGCACCCATGTCTAAGTTGCGCCAATAAACTACCTTCCATTTGCCTGCATTGTGGACTGCTGAATTTTATCCATATTATTATTAATCGCTAGTGTTGTTATTAACAATATCCCCAAAGGTTTCCTATGACCACATTGTGGACCTACCAAATCAATTTTTAGACAAGTGCGGAAGTCAAAACCTTCCTGCTTCCAAAGTTTAAATGCACAACCCAAGTTTCCACAATTAACCCAATCAATAAACAATCAAAACCTAGGCCATTAGACCCAAGGCCTATTTCGTCTTTGACAAGGCAAACAATGATTACTTTGTCTTTGCATGTATGATTTTCACTCCAACTTAACTTCATATTTACATCATAAATTAACTATTCTAGGTCATGGTTTAGAGCTGGATTATTCCACTTTTCATATTTAGTATATTTATGATTTCAATACTTACATATTCAATTCATATCAATATTTACAAATTAAACATTGGACAAAATTCAAATTTAAATCTCTAGATCATGTTTACATAATTAGATTTAATATACCAATTTAGTTTATAGATATTCATATTCATATTTTTATTCAACATAATCATTAGGATAAAAATCTAACACTAATGAATTTAACGTTTTTAATTTAAGATTTGTATCTCACTCAAATCTCTAACAACACTAACGGTCTTCAAATTCCCCCTCCATGAATCTCCTCTGTAATTTGATTTATATTTAGTTTATGTTTTATTTTATTTTGAAAGGAAAAAGAATTTTGAAGAGGAAGAAGAATGAAAAATGAAGAGATATTAAGGTTTTAAAATTGAGATTATATTGGTCCATATATAATGTTACTTAAGGCCTTACTACTATTAGATTAACTTTATATAAACACATCATTCCCCTTATCTTACTTGTTTGATCATGTCGCTCCTCACAATACGTCCATTGGAACATGTCATAACAGTCATCCAACCACTAGAATACATCACAGAGAAAATCTAATTGTTTGGACAAATCTTAGCCCTCACCCAAAATAATAATGAGATTCAGTTTCTTTTAGCCAAAATAATGTCCATATCCAAGTTATGCATGGACCAAATTCATGTCTAGTTCACCACCAAGGCTGACGTTCTTTATTTTATTTTTAGATCGTGATGTTCTATATGTGAAAATTGTCTAGAAAATTGCTACGGACGTAATGGTGATGTCCTTGTAGTCAAGTTAGGACATTTGTGATAATATTACCTTTTTAGTCAGTTATCTTATTGGAGTTTATTATTTCTCAAAATATCAGAGTTGTTATAATTTTTTACATATATTTCCAATTATATGAATTAATGATGATAAGTTCATATAATTAGAACTATTTTTTTCAAATTTATTTGTTTATTCAATGAACATGCATGCACATGTGGTTAGTTCATGAAGGCAAACATTATTACTATACAAACTATTTATTTAACTTAAATTTCTAGTTTTTATACTTTAATGGTAAATATTATACAAAAATTCATGTATGATTATCGAAATTATCTAATTTCTCGATCATTACCATAATCGTTATATGTGTTAATTTATGACTAGTTGGTACGATTGAGCGGTTCATAGTTTGACCATAGTAGCCCTATATAAAACAAAGAACTTATATAAGAAATACAACACAATTTTTTATTAATTTTTTACTTTATGTAAACTAAATAATGGAGTATATTTTATGAATCGGTGCAAATAAGATGGAGTAATCTTTGAGATTCACTAGATATTAGAGTAAAATTTTAAAAATAGTACCTTTAGTTATGCTACTAGAAATATCCTCATAGTTTAGATTTCTTCCTCCAATCTTGTAATACCCCATTCTCCAAAACCGGAAGTTTAGCCTTACGTATACTGAAGTTATCTTTAGTGACAACTTTTAGTAACATACAATCGAGTGTTAATAAACCATACATCAAAATACACGGCAGTATGAAAACCTTCACAAAACATTCATTGATAATCATTTTATTCATACACCCATTTGCGTAACCCGTTTAGAGAAAATACAAGTTATTACAAAATATCATCCCCGAGAGCGACATATGAAGTTGCCCCATTGATTGATAAGAGGCTGACTACATATGCAATTATAACTTTTCCGATACATACAATTAAAAAACAAACATGGGCGCTCCTAAATTTAGTCACATCATCATCCCCGCCACCGGAAGCTTTTTCGAAGAACCTGAAAGATCCTAATCCTTAATCTACTCAAATAAGCATTGGAGAGTTAGAGGGGAAAAAACAAAAACTTCGGGTCTGTCACAAGACTGGTGTAATAACCCGAAATTTTGGAACCAATTTAAAATTTTGAAAATACTACTTTTGGAAATTTTTAATAACCACGCACATTTCTGGATACAAATACTAATTTTTAAATATGATTTCAAAAAGTATAATGGTCATTTAAGTTATTTAAATCAGTTTTATCAACTTATCGGTTTTAGAAAATTTTGTGTAGAAAACACTATTACCAAAATTTTAAATTTTTAGATTTCGAGTTAGGTATTTGAATATGAACTGAGATTTTGAAAACAATTCAAGTATGATTTTTACATTGATTTTATAAGAGTATATGGCCAATTTTGAAAATTCAACGATTTGATGTTGTTTTCAATAGCTTACAAAGGAAAATTTTCAAATGATCTCGAAATTCGACAAAACCAATTTTAATGGATTCGGTACGTTAAAAAACGGTTAGATTCCACATTTCATAATTTTTGGGATTAATATGTGAGCGTGCGAGAAATAAATGCGTACCCAGTCATTTGGTCAAAAATATGCGGGAATGCAATAAAAAAATAAAATGGAAGGTCAAACAAACTCAGAATTCGATGAAACTGTTACGTTGGATCCTGAATTACATTTTATGTTAGAACCCAAAATTTCATGACAAACGGAATTAACGTGTAGTTGTGCAAAAAAAAGGGGCGACGTTGAACAAAAACACATGCATAGCTTAGCTTAAGTTTTAAAACTAAATCAAGCATGCCACGTATCTTCCATCTAAGCAACCAAAATGTTTTTCTTCCCTTCCATCTCCTTGTGCTACCTTATAACACCCTGTAAATTTAAAGAACACTATAATGATAAACTTAAGAATACTTAATTAAATATTGGGAATTAAGTAAAACGGACTGCATCAGCGTGATCATCTCCGAATTCTGCTTAAAATAGACCCCAAGTTTGCGTAAAACGGACATCGTATAAAGAAAATATTAAGGTTTAAAGTTTACATACATATAAGCCATTTATATATAAATAAATAATATTCAGAATTCAAAATCAAATGACACGGGGAAGGTGAGGAAATCGTCCCGTTAGGGGTCGACCCAGTTCCCCATGGGTGTCGACCTATGGGTCGACCCCATAAAGGGGGTGTCGACCCCTATATCGACCCCGGGGTCGACCCCATCGAGATCTAGGAAGATTCCTTCCCTGCACCTGGACACAGTTCTGAGCGAGATTCGTTGACCTTAGCTATAAATAGGACCTCATTCTCATTGTTTTTATTCACCAAAAACAATGGAGACAACGAAGTGTTGCCCCAACTCAGTTTGAACTAGCATATTCTTCTTCAAAAACAAGTTATATGTATTCAAGGATCTGTGCTACAACATCTACAATCAATCCTCTGTTCTTTAGATCCAGTCACAGTGAGTTTATGTTGCTTTTAGATATAAACATCTAAAATGCAATCTAGACATGTTTATAAGTTTGGATCTAAGCCTATGCCTATTAGTAATACGAATCACAACAGATCTGCCATTACATGTATACTTAATTTACTGCTTAGAACTCATATTCCTATTCATGATATCCTTATTCTGTTAGTTTGCCTAATCATGTCACCGTATGCCTATTCTATTAGTTTTCCTAATCATGTCACCGTATGTCTATTCTGTTAGCATAACCAATTCTATCATCATATGTCAATTTTATTTACTATGCCTATTCTTGTTCTCATCTCTCCCTATTTATCTTTTTGTTTTATAGTCAGGCTACCTTCGAGCCTAGGCCTATCGCTGAAATACGCGAGCGCACGAAATTGGGAATGGTTAGGAAAGATAAATCGGGGCATAATTCACATCGTAAAACATGATCGGGAATTTTGGGCATAACTTGTAACATGGATCGAACGGGGATTTGGGCATAATAAACATGAAAATTGGTTAGTAATGAACATGCCTAGTTTTATAGTAATTAGAAACTGTAGCCGCACTTAGATACGAGGTTAGATTACACTTGTGGTAAAAGCCTTCTGGAACCGCCCGGCATATACAGCGTCCACAAGTGGTAAATCTAATGTGAGGGATCTAAGTGCATAAACATACACATAACGGTGCTAAGACACGAGATTAAGTCTGACTTGTGGTAGAAGTATGCCCTGACCTAACCGGCATATCCAACATCCACAAGTGGTAGACTTAATGTGAGAGGTCTGGCGCATTAATAACCATAAATGAATAAATGGTAATAAACTTGTAATACTTAACCTATTTGAATCTGTGAGGCTTACATGAACCTGTCAACTTAAGTAGGGGTTAAGTTAACTTGCTTGAATCAGTGGGAGGGTTAAATTAATCTTGTTAATTGTGTAGGGACGGGTTGTACATATAAACCCGACAAACTTAACCTGATAGGGTTATGTAATATTGTTAAACTAGTGGGCATAACCTATTGAAATCCTAGTAGTGGGGATGCACGCCTAAGGGAATCTTGTATCATCTGGTGTGGGGGATCCGTATCAGTCAGTAACCTATCTTGGTATCAAACGGAGAACCCCCGAACTAGGTCAGGGTCAAGGCACGCTTACTGAGTTGGTTGTAAGAGGTCCATCTAAAAGACGGTGTGGGCGGCGCATTCCGACGGGGTCATGTGCGTGCATGGGCCCGGATTCCAGGGAGGATTAAGACGCCGTGACCCCTGTAGATATGGTTTGTGCACGTCTTGTAAACAACGGGTTGCCACTGTAGGAAGTGATGCATCCTACTATGGGGCTAGCACAGGGTATCTATGAGTTAGGTAGCCGATTGATTGAGGGTAGTATTTAGGGTACATCTAGTCCTGCTTGTTTAGGAGCCTGTTATTATCATTGGGGGTAACATCTATCATTTCTGTTGGGCGACCTGTTATTGTATAGGGTAAAACCTCTCACTAGAAGTACACCTAAGTCTACCATCTTGTACTTGTTGGGATCATCTTGTTCTTGTGATACTAGTAATGGTGCAGAGAAAAGTATTAGAGAAGCGCAATATGTTCTATTCTATTTATCATGTTTACCTTGTTATACCTACCCTATGACACTGTTATCTCACTCTCAAGTTTATGTATATGTCATGATGCTTTTACTTATTTATATGCTAAAAGAAACTGGACTCGTCAGACTTTATATCTGATCCATTTTGTTTCCTCTTCTCTCTCTTCCGTCCCTTCCCCCCCCCCCCCCCCCCACCCCCTACCCCCAGGTTCTTAGGGTGGGAATACTTAAGCTTGATCATAATTCTTCTTTCATTCTGCTTGGAGCTGCTTAGATGTATTGCCTGATTTCGTATCTTCTCTTTTATGGCTATAATTTGGGGTTATTCTCTTTTATGTAGTATTGTACTCTGATGATGTTTTTGGTACAAGATGGAAGTTTTATGTTGATGTAACGAGTTTTCAGTATTTCAGACTTATTATGTAATTGGGTTTGGACCATGAAGCTTTTGTATTTAATAAAGTTTTTAATTACGATGTTATTTTATATCTGTCTTGTGATGTTTCTGTTTCTGTTTACCTATAATGCTTCACGAAACTTAATGCATTCTGATAAAGAGTGACATTTATGTACGTGGGGTGTAACATTTGGTATCAGAGCTGAAGGTTACCAGATCGGATAAAATATTTTGAAAATTGTTTTCAAAAAGGCTATAAAAGAAAGCATTTTCAAAAAAAAAAGTCTGTTTTGAAAAACATATTCCCCAAAGCCATACGAAATATCTTTCGATTCTCTGTTTGAATACCTTTTTCCCTCAGCATGTCTGGGGGACCTAATATTCCAGAGGGTGTGCAGATACCGGCTTGGTTTTGTATGTATCATGAGGCTACAACACCTGCAGGAGGCCAATCAGACACCCTTCCCCAGCTGCAGCAGCTGTTCCTCCTCCTCTTCCGCGTGCTGGTAATTTCTCTAAGATATGCAAGGATTTCTATGCTATTGGCGGAAAGCCATTCCGAGGAACTAAGACTTTTGTAGAAGCAAAGAATTGGCTTAAAGATACGGAGGATTTGTTTCGAATTTTCGAAGTTGACGATCGTAGGAAGGTTCGGTTAGCCTTTTGGCTGTTGAAGGACGATGCCTCGTTTTGGTGGGAAATGACACAGGCGGGATGTCCAGTCGAAACTTGGGATGATTTCCGATAGAGATTCGAAATGAAGTTTCTTTATCAAGCCGAGCAAACTATGCAAATGGAAAGGTTTTTGGCACTTAAGCAAGGGACCATGTCTATCAAAAAGTATGTTAATAAGGTTAACCAATTGGCGAGGTTTGGAGCTAGTACGTACCCCGTGCAAGAAAGCTTTGAGGTTTGCTAGAGGATTGAATGAACCCCTCCATGGGTGACTATGTCTCATATTCCGATGGGAGCAACTTTCGAGGAACTTGTTGATATGGCATTGATGCATGAAGAAGATAAAGGTGAAAAGAAAGAGGTTGATGTTGAGGTTGAGGAAACACAAAATAAGAAAGTGTGGCCCAAGAAAGAACAACAACAACAAAAGAAGGGCGGAAAGAACGACAAAGCTCGTGATAAGAGGAAATGTCATAATTGCGGATGGAGGGTCATTTGATCAAGGATTGCAAGAAAAGAAAGAACGTTTGTTTCCATTTTGGAGAGGTTGGACATCTAGTTAAGGATTGCCCGAAGAAGCAAGGACATGGCCAAAGGGCATGATCTTCTTGAGGGCAGATGCATGATCTCGTGGCCAGTGCGCCAGAAAGAGGTAGGAAAGTTTCTGTGGAAGGTTTGATTTCTCTTTCCAGTCATCCTGTTAGAACTCTTTTTTATTCTGGCGCTTCGCATTCTTTTATATCTGATTTTGTGGTTAAGTCTACGCATCTCAGTACTAGTATGTTTTTGAATCCCGTTGTTGTCTTAAACCCTATTGGTGGTATGGCTCATTTGTCTATGATTTGTTGAGTTATATAATATCTATGTTAGGCATCGAGTTTGAATGTGATGCATATGCGCTTGGTTTCATGGGCCATAGTTTGATTCTAGGGACGGATTGTCTAGACATGTATGGCGACATTCTAGATTGTGAAAGGAGGGTCGTTAGACTTTTGGCATGCCATGGGAGGACCTTGAGATTTCTTGTGACCCTAAAGGGTTTGTCATGCTTAGTTTCCTAGAGTCGCTTGATGAATCTATCGATGATCTACGATCTATACCTATAGTCTGTGTGTATCCTGATGTTTTTGAGGAGGTTCGGGACTTATCTCCGAGGCACGAAATTCATTTCCGTATTACTTGGTGGACAATGCAAAGCCAGTTGCATTGCCTATGCGCCATATGGCTCCAAGAGAAAGAAGGGAACTTAGCAAGCAAGTAGGGGAGCTACTTGAGAAAGGTTTATAGGCGAAGCATGTCTGAATGGGGTGCTCCAATAGTATTCGCTACTAAGGCGGATGGTTCTCTTTGCTTTGTGTGGATTATAGAGAGTTGAATAAGCTCGTTAAGAAGAATAGGCACCCACTTCCGAGGATAGATGATCTGTTTGACCAGCTTATTGATGCATCTATTTTCTCTCATTAGACTTAGCCATGGGATTTCATCAGCTGAGGGTGGCCGAGGACAGTATTTACAAGACCGCTTTTAGAACTCCAGATGGATTCTTCGAGTGGCTCGTCATGCCTTTTGGGTTGATGAATGCACCCGCCTACTATTGATCTGATGAGTAGGGTGTTTCGGGAGTTTATAAATATGTTCGTAGTGGTCTTTGTTGATGACATCTTAATTTTCTCGAAGAGTGAGGAAGAGCATGTCCTACACTTAAGGGATGGTTTGAAAACTCTCCATGTGCACCATCTTAAGGCGCAATTCTCCAAATGTCATTTTTGGAGAAAAGAAGGGAGATTTCTAGGGCATGTGATCTCTAAAGATGGGATAGCAGTAGATCCCGCAAAGGTAATTGTAGTTCAAGATTGGGAGATTCCAAAGAATGCAATGGAGGTGAGGAGTTTACTTGGATTAACGGGCTATTATAGGAAGTTCATTAAAGACTTCGCAAAGATATCAGCCCCACTCACCAGACTTTTGAAGAAGAATCTGACGTTTTCTTGGAGTATAGACTATGAGGATGCTTTTCAACGATTGAAGAGGGCTCTGACAATAGCCCCATTCTTGACCTTACCTGACGGGAACAAAGTGTTCACGGTATACACTAATGCATGTGGTATAGGGCTTAGTGCGGTTCTGATGCAAGAGGGAAGGGTAGTATGTTATGAATGTAAACAGTTAAGAGTTCATGAGAAGAAATACCCTACTCATGACTTAGAGTTAGCTGCCATAGTATTCGCGCTTAAGACTTAGCGCCATTACTTACTAGGAGAAGTTCGAGTTGTATACGGATCATAAGTCTCTCAAGTACTTATTCTCACAGAAGGATCTCAATTTGAGGCAACAAAGATGGATGGAGTTCCTAGCATCCTATGACTTTGAGATTTCTTATATCCCTGGCAAGGGTAATGTGGCGGCAGAGGATGACTTTGAGTCCTCTGTTTGTGGAGAGGAGAAGCTTGTAGTTTATATCGACTTTTGATTTTATACACTCCACCGAGTTTACACCAGGTTTATTGGCATCAACAGAGGTGCGACTTACTCTGTTAGACCAGATAGGAACTTCGTAGTGAGATGACCCACAGCTAGAAGATATCTTGGATAAGCTTAGTAGAGGGGAGACTTCTAGTCACCTCAGAATATATTCCACGGACGATAGAGGGTGGTTGAAACGAGAAGGAAGGCTTTGTGTTCCTCAAGTTAGGAGTTTGTTGAAGACAGTCCTTAAGGAAGCCCATCATTCTAGGATGACTATTAATCATAGTGGTGATAAGATGTATAAGGATATGAAAAGGTTTTTCTTTTGGGCTGGGATGAAGAAAGATGTAGCACAATTTGTTTCTCAATATCTGATTTGCCAGCAAGTCAATGCTGAGCAAAGGAAGCCCGGTGGTTTACTTTATCCTTTGGAAGTCCCACGGTGGAAGTAGGAGAGCGTCTTTATGGATTTCATTGATGGTTTGCATAGATTGAGGAAAGGCAACACCATTATTTGAATTGTAGTTGTTAGGCTTACTAAGAGAACTCATTTCATTCCTGTTAAGAGTAAGAGGACAACAACATGGTTGGCAGCAGTTTATCTTCGTGAGATAGTCCATCTACATGGAATACCTTCCGGTATTGTGAGTAATCGTGACCCCATATTCACCAGTGAATTTTGGAGGAGCTTGAAGAGACATTAGGTACACAGTTGTGTTTGAGCACCGCGTATCACCTTCAGACCGATGGACAGACGGAGAGGGTGAATAGAGTTCTTGAGGATCTTTTAAGACCGTGTATCCTAGACTTCAGAGGGACTTGGGAAGAACGTCTTCCTTTAGTAGAGTTCGCTTACAACAACAATTACCAGGCTAGTATTGGCATGGAAGCCTTTGAAGTGTTGTATGGATGATCCTGTAGATCACCGACTTGTTGGTGGGAATCTACAGAAAGGCTTCTACTTGGACCTAAGATTATTAGGGAGACTTCAGCGAAGATTGATCTTATTCACAGGCGCATGAATACAGCTCAGGACAGGAAGAAGTCCTACATAGATAGGAGAAGGATTGACATTGAGTTTGAGGTAGGAGATATGGTTTTCATCAAGGTATCACCTTTGAGGAGTGTGGTTCGTTTTGGATCTGTAGGGAAATTGGCACCAAGATTTGTAGGGCCGTTTCCCATAACAGAAAGGATTGGCCAAATGGCCTATAGAGTAAGCTGCCAGAGATATTGTCCTACATTTATGATGTTTTACTTGTTTCTCATTTATGGAAATTCTTGCATGATACTGCAGAAGTAGTTGAGCCGAGTATGCTTGAAGAAGTAGAAGTAGAACAGGAGGCGACAGTTAGATGAGTTCCTACCCGTATTCTTGGATCAGAGGTTAAGAAGCTACAAACCCAAGAGGTCAAGTTGATGAAAGTTCAATTGGGAGATGATGAAGAGGATGCATCATGGGAAACTGAAGGCGAGATCTGCACTTCGTACCCTTTCTTTTCAACGGTATGTTCTTAACTTCTTTTCCAAAGCTTTTACTCATGCTTGTTTCTATCGTTTAAGTATAACCCATCGATTGAATCTTCGACCTTTAAGTAGGAATCCCATGGATACAAACATGTGTTTGAGACATGTTATGTTAGATGGATGCAAGTGAATGCAAATGTTTGCTAGTGGTTTCTCGTGGATGCATAAGCATACACATTAGGCACTAGATCGGCTCAATCACTCTCATACAACATGTGGATGCGTGTGCATATTTTTCTTTTTTTAATGGATAAAAGTGGGTGTATCATTATGTGGATGTTGAATTTGGATGAATTATTGTGCACACATATAGAACTTACATGTTATAATAGGATTATTTGCATACATGTTGGATTCATAGCACTAATATACTTTGCATTAAGGAGGTCAACTGAATCAGTAGACCGCCGATCTTTTGCATTAGTATAAGGACACATACACACACCTTTGCATATGTTCATATAAACATTAGAAATCTTTATAAGGACAATGGATGCCTTTGATTGGTGGATAAGTGGATGGGTGATGGATGTTAGGATACATATTCTTCTTAACTTAGAGATTTCGGGGATGAAATCCTTTAAGTAAGGGAGAATGTAACACCCCATAAATTTAAAGATCGCTATAATGTTAAACTTAAGAATACTTAATTAAATATTAGGAATTAAGTAAAACGGACTGCACCGGTGTGTTCATTTTGGAATTCTGCTTAAGATAGACCCCAAGTTTACGTAAAACGGACATTGTATGAAAAAGATATTAAGATTTGAAGTTTATATACATATAAGCCATTTATATATCAATAAATAATATACAGAATTCAAAATCTAACGATGCGGGGAAGGTGGAGAAATTGGCCCGTTAGGGTTGACCCCGTTCCCCATGGGTGTCGACCCCATAACGGGGGTGTCAACCCCATCGTGATCTGGGCAGATTCCTGCCCTACACCTAGGCACATTTCTGAGTGAGATTCGCTGACCTTAGGCTATAAATAGGACCTTATTCTCATTGTTTTTATTCCAAAAAAAAATGGAGACAACGAGGTGTTTACTCAACTCAGTTTGAACTAGCATATTCTTCTTCAAAAATAAGTTATACGTATTCAAGGATCTGTGCTACAACATCTACAATCAATGCTCTGTTCTTTAGATACAGTCACAGTGAGTTTATGTTGCTTTTAGATATAAACACCTAAAATGCAATCTTGACATGTTTATAAGTTTGGATCTAAGCCTATGCCTATTAGTAATCTGAATCACAACAGATCTGCCATTACATGTATACCTAATTTACTGCTTAGATCTCATATTCCTATTCATGATATCCTTATTCTGTTAGTTTTCCTAATCATGTCACCATATGCCTATTCTGTTAGTTTGCTTAATCATGTCACCGTATGCCTATTCTGTTAGTTTGCCTAATTATGTCACCATATGCCTATTTTGTTAGTTTGCCTAATCATGTCACCGTATGCCTATTCTGTTAGTATAACCAATTCTATCAATATATGTCAGTTTTATTTACTATGCCCATTCTTGTTCTCTTCTCTCCCTCTTTCCCTTTTTGTTTTATAGCCAAGCTACCTTCGAGCCTGGGCCTATCGCTGAAATACGCGAACGCACGAAATTGGGAATGGTTGGGAAAGATAAATTGGGGCATAATTCACATCGTAAAACATGATTAGGAATTTTGGGAATAACTTGTACCGTGGATCGAAGGGGATTTAGGGCATAATAAACATGAAAATTGATTAGCAATGAACATTCCTAGATTAACAGTTATTAGAAACTGTAACCACGCTTAGAAACGAGGTTAGATTACACTTGTGGTAGAAGCCTAGCCAGAACCGCCCGACATATCCAGCGTCCACAAGTGGTTAATCTAATGTGAGGGGTCTAAGTGCATAAACATACACATAACGATGCTAAGACACGAGGTTAAGTCCGACTTGTGGTAGAAGTCTGCCCGGACCTAACCGGCATATCCAGCATCCACAAGTGGTAGACTTAATGTGAGAGGTATAGCGCATTAATAACGATAAATGAATAATACTTAACCTGTTTGAATTTGTGAGGGTTACATGAACCTATCAACTTAAGTAGGGGTTAAGTAAACTTGCTTGAATTAGTGGGAGGGTTAAGTTAATCTTGTTAAATGTGTTGGGACAGGTTATACATATAAACCCGACAAACTTGTCATGTTGGGGTTATGAAATCTTGTTAAAATGGTAGGCATAACCTGTTGAAATCATAGTAATGGGGATGCTAGCCTAGGGGAAAGCTTGTATCATCCGGTGTGGGGGACCTGTATCAGTTAGTAACCTATCTTGATATCAAACGGAGGACCCCGAACTAGGTCAGGGTCAGAGCACGCTTACTGAGTTGGTTGTAAGAGGTCCATCTAAAGGACGGTGTGGGCGGCGCATTCCGACGAGGTCATGTGCATGCATGGACCCATATTCCAGGAAGGATTAAGACGCCATGACACCTGTAGATATGGTTTGTGCACATCTTGTAAACAACGGGTTGCCACTGTAGGAAGTGATACATCCTACTGTAGGGCCAGCACAGGGTATCTACGAGTTAGAGAGCCGATCGATTGGGGGTGGAAATTATAGTACATCTAGTCTTCCTTATTTAAGAGCCTGTTATTATCGTTGAGGGTAACACCTGTTAGTTTTTTTGGGCTACCTGTTATTGTATGGGGTGAAACCTCTTACTAGAAGCACACCTAAGTCTACCATCTTGTACTTTTTGGGATCATCCTGTTCTTGTGATACTAGTTATGGTGTAGAAAAAAGTATTAGAGAAGCGCAATATATTCTATTTTGTTTATTCTGTTTACCTTTTTATACCTGCCTTATGATATTGTTATCTCACTCTCTAGTTTGTATACCTATCACGATGCTTTTACTTATTTATATGTCAAAAGTAACTTGACTCTCTAGACTTTATGTATGACTCTTTTTTTTCCTCTTCTCTCTCTTCCGTCCCTCCCCCCGACCCCTAAGGTTCTCAGGGTGGGAATACCCAAGCTTGATAAGGTTCTTCTTTCATTTTGCTAGGAGCTTCTTAGATGTATTGCCTGATTTCGTATCTTCTCTTCTATGGCTATAATTTGGGGATTATACTCTTTTTATGCATTATTGTACTCTGATGATGGTTTTGGTACAAGACGGAAGTTTTATGTAACACCCCGTATTTTTAGTGTGAGATAATAAAATAAGAATAACTTAATCAAATATTCAGGAATTAGGAAAACAGACTGCGTTGTTGCATCCGTCTTGAAATTCTGGTCAAAATCGACACCTGGTTTGCGTAAATCGGACACCGTATGAAGAAGTTTGTATACATGCAAGAAGAATACATACATATATATATATATATATATATGTATATTAGGTTCAGAAATTCAAAAATGGGTCCATAAATTCGAAAATCAGTTCAAAATTTAAAATTTCAGAAGGTGGCAGATTTCCTGCCAAGGTGGGTCGACCACCTCAAGGGTGGGTCGACACCAGGGTCGACCCCCTCAAATGTGGGCCGACACCAGGGTCGACCCACTCAAAGGTGGGTCTACCCACCTACGGCAGATTTTAGCAGGTTTTGTGATAATTTCACGATTTAGATGGCTTTTAGGCATATTTGAGGGTCCTGGCTACTCCATACACCTATATATATGATCCTAGACCTATCCCTAAGCCTCATAATTCGATGGTTACGCTGGAACACTGTCATTACTCTCTCCCCCCCCCCCCTCAAATCAATTCTGAAAAATTAAAATGTTAGCTTAGGAGAATTATGAATTTAGATCAGGAAGAGGGAATCGACATTAATAAAAAGATATTTGAATCATAGAAGCAAGGTAAACTTCTAAGAACTAGTCTATTTAAATTCTTTCTCTTTCCCTTCTCTTTTCATGAAATAATAAATCCATGGTCGTTAGGTTGTGAATCAAATTAAAAGGAAAAGGGGAAACCGTGGATGACATAACAGATCGGATCCAAGATTTGGGGAAAGCATGAAAGGTGAGTGGGTTTAAAATAAACTTTTTTAATAATAGTACCTCTATCGTTTGGCATTTCCCATAATGAACATATTGGAAGGTTTAATTTGATGAAATGCATTACTGCGCTAAAATGGATAATATGTTCAATTAGTTAATATGTTGAGATGAACATTTACTTGAATATTTAAGAAAAATGAATACCATTGTATAGATCCATTTTATGAACCTATTAATTGGGTAAACGATACACTATTGGAGAACTACATGTTATTTTAAATAAAGTTAATTACATGTAGAATGATACGCTGGGATTTAGGGCATAATTTGAAATGGGATTTTGGAACATAACATATATTATGTTTTGAGACTTTAATTTAGAGGCGCAATCTGATATGAACATAAATGGTTGAAAATTCATACATAAGATTAGTTGAAATTTTGGAAATGTCTATATGTTATAGACTTATTAAAAATATTGGCAATAACTACCACAGTTCATATCACATACTAATTTGTTCCACTTATATACTAGAGCCATTACCTGTGTGATTTAGAATGATTGTATAATAATATACATAGAATTGAATAAATGAAGATGAATATGCCTAGGATTACAATTAGTAATTGTAACAGCACTTATGGAATGAGGTTAGGTTGCATTAGTGGCGGAAGTCTGCCCAGACCCGACCGGCATATCCAGCAGCCAATAATGTTGAACCTAATGTGAGAGGCCTAAGTGAAAAATTAAAAACATGTAATGGTGCTAAGACACGAGGTTAAGTCAACTTGTGGTAGAAGTCTGCCCGGACCCGCCCCGCAAATCCAGTGTCCACAAGTGTAGGGTAAGAGGTCTAGTGCTTATATATATGTATATAAATATATGTATATAACAAGATATGAATAAATGGAAATGGTGGTAATTAAATTTCTAACTCAGAAAATAAGAAAGGAAGGGATGAAATGAACTGAGTTAGTATAATAAGAAGGAAAAATGGTGTATTCCCCTAAATGACTTATTTCAGAAAATTTTGTTGCAAGTAATCCACAGTAAACAAAGAAAAGAAAAGAAATTATTTGCTACCATGGATTTAGATGGGAATATATTATGAAAATAAATCATTGATTCCTTATCAAACTGATAAGGTGCATGAAGTGTTTTCCTTAATATAATAAGGAATATATATTACAGTGAATGAAGAATAATGGTTTACAATGGTAAATGGTTAAAGAGGGGAATGATAATAACCTATTATAAATAAATAACATGTTGTATAATAGGTAGACCTTTCCTAGGGACAAGTGAATATTATAAGTTAGGTTCTAATAAACTAGTAAGGGAATGGGATAACTAGTGAATTGAGTTAAGGGACACTTAATTATAAATTAAGTAATCAGTAAAGGGGAAAACTTGAAACCAGTTAAGAAAAGGAGGGGAAAATATTGTACTTAATTATAAATTAAGTAATCTGTAAGCTTGGGAGTCTGAAACCCGGTGATAAGAATGTTTAGGCTTGTCTTAGGGACAAGAGGAAATTACAACATAGGTTATAATAAACTGGTAGAGAAACTTATTAATGGTTCTTAGTTAATAGAACTAAGTTAATAAGTAAACAACGATAAGTTGTATTGACAATGTAAAATGAAATTATGATTAAATGAGAAAGAATGAGGAAAACTTATGAAATGAAATAAGTTATATTTAATCATAAATGGTAAGTGACATGTTAATTAGAAAACATATGAATTGGATATACTTAATTACATATTAAGTAAAACATGTTATTGTAACGATGAAATCAACAAGAAGAATAAAGGGGTTGTGGATTACGGACCTTGGGCCACAATCTAGAAAATAACATGTTGTGGGCTTATTAATAAACTTAAATGGATTAAGTTGTATGACTGAAATTAATAAGGAAGAGAACTTGGTAATTTGAGTAAGAATTCAATATAAATTGGAATAACCAAGTTAACTGGAAACCTAATGAGGTGAGACAAGCGCGTAAAAGAATGTTTAGACACAGGGTCTAACAATATGCTAAAGTAAGGCGCTTAGTCCAGTTCGTACGGTTGAGGGTGAATAACCCAACGGGGTAGATCATCGAGGTGTTATAAGGAACGAGGGGAGCGCACATTCATCTGATTGTTCTGACGGCTCCAAAGGACTAGAACGGGAAGCAAGTGGCTTCTTGAGGTACGTAAGGTGCTCCTAGAAGTACTCTCTACGGTGAAAAATGTCTTAGGCTGTGCTCGCAGAGGTTAGGTCTGCGCGTAACTACTAGGTGGGTGGGCCTTGACTGCAGATGTAGCTATGCAGTCAAAATGTTGTGATGTGGTGACACTAGGGTGGTTCAGCGGATGCCTCACAAGGAGGCAGAGGATCACGACCAACAAAGATAGTAGACTATTGGACACCCATCATCGACAGCCAGTGGGATGCGGAAAGACTCGAGCTAAAACCAAGATAGCATTCACCCTTCACTATCGTGGTATGGGGTTGAGGGGAGACGACACATGGATGTTTGGATTGTTTGCATAGGGGCCGTCGCTTAGCTCTGTTAGTCTTTACTAGTTGAGGGAGGGGCCGAGGTGGGGCCATAGCCACCGCGAAAACAGACCCTAGGTATATCTGTATATAGAGGCTCTTTAAAGACGGGCCTGTACAGATATGGAAAATCTCCCGACCGAGTTCCATGCTTCTTGTATCACCCTGCCACGGAACTCGGTGCACATTAAAAGACGTATGATTGAGGCATCGAGCTACAATTGAAGATACATATGGTGGACAGCCTAGATACATACATGTCGGCTCTGGGTGGTGTATCGTAGACTTGAGGGCATTACTCCGGTATGGAGTCTGATTCGATCAAAGGTGGCAGTCAGTACGTTTACACAGCATAGTAATGATAGATATATATATGCGGAACGTAATACTGTTGTCCGTACGTCACTACGACGTAGGATGAGGGACTGCGTATATTCCGATGGTGTTATGTTGGAGACTGTGCGAGTGGGGTACCATGGGGTGTACCTCAATATTGGGGGTAGCTACATATATATGGTCTTAGGTT
This sequence comes from Allium sativum, assembly GCA_030737875.1. Taxonomy (NCBI): domain Eukaryota; kingdom Viridiplantae; phylum Streptophyta; class Magnoliopsida; order Asparagales; family Amaryllidaceae; genus Allium; species Allium sativum. The sequence continues at coordinate 606,540,803 of CM060918.1, read as the reverse complement.
AATCCACTGGGAAGTAAATGGGTGCGACATATGTGTAAGCCTTGAGTGTTATTAACCCAAGTAACCTAACAAATAAGAAAATATGATTGAACGATATATGTAGGATTATCCAAAGTGTATAGTTTAAATCCGGTCACCAGAACTTGTGTTCTGATCCCCTCCTCATAACATACTCGCAGGTTAGATTTGTGGCAGAGACATGATAGCTTCAGATACTGGTTAAGCAGTATTAATAATACTGTAAGGCTATGTTTTGATTATACTATATTTTATCCATTCCGCTATGAGATATTTTCTGAGCTCTGACATGTTTTATGTCTTTGTCTTTTCTACAGGATACCAGAGCAAACCAATCCGAGTTTCTATAGATTGGAATTTTGAAAAAAAAATCTGTCTATCGAAATTTGGGTTGTCACATCTGATATCAAAGCTTAGGTTTAGGATTCCTATATAAATAGTGAGTGAACATATTTATATTATTAAAAATATAAATATATTATATATATACCTAGATCCATAGAGGAACCCACTAAATAGAAAGCGTATAACGTGGTAAGAAATGGGACGTTTGTTTTGTACGCTAAAGGGATGAATATGAGACCCTTAGATAATTTGGGTCGAAAGTGTACAATGTATTTTGTATGAAAGGAAAGTGAATCCCATATGATTAGTACTTCGGTTTAGTGGGTTTGGCAGTAAAACCTTATAGATTGGTAAAGATTAAAAAGGAAAAAATGGATTAGGAATATATATAGTTGGGAGAAGTGACCTTGGGGAGTGTCTAGGAAAGCCTAGATAATCGGAAACCCGCTTTGAGTCTAACCTCATTATTAACTTTTTGAGATTATAGAAGTTTTGGGAAAATGGTTTATGGTGTTTTCAAATTTTAATCTTAAAAGTTATAGTTTTAAATATGTAAAGTATACATACTGGGTCTTGAAGTAAAATGGGGTATATTTTGTAATTAGTGATTTCTTATGAAAATTTTGTCTAAAGTAAAATTCTCTCAATAAAAGGTGCATAATATAGAGCATGTATATATCGCTAGTTTTCTTGTTATTTTGCATACAAGAATCTTTAATAAAGAAAGATTTTGAATATCTATTCTTATGACAACCCTTTTTGATAAATTATTTTAAGATAATTTTGTTGGGTGGACAAAATAAGCACAGGAATTAAGAATAGAGTGGATGTTTGCACCTTGCAGTAAGAGACCAAACCGACCTTATAGGTAAGAACAAGTCATAAATCCGATGGAGAAAATAGTTGTCCGTATCTACACTAGTTTTGTGATTTGAAAAAAAAAATTATGATTTACATTTTTAAGATGACATGTTTTTATGGTTTGGCAAAAGAAAGTTTTCATGAGGAAAATAAAGTTCGGAAAATTTTTAATTTTTTGGGAGAAAAAGGGCTAAACCATGTTTTAAAAAGAGTATGGAATAGGTAAGGATTAGTGCCTAGGAAAGACGGGAAAAGTTTTGAGGTTATAAAGTAAATAGCGATAATTATCTTGGAATAATAGTGAGTTCCCGTAGAATGCATAAGCGTTGGGAAGCCTAGGATGTTGTTTGAAATAATTGTTGGAACACAACTAGGACTGGTAGCGACTACTAGATAGAAAAGGGCAAGTAAGTGTTTAGATCCCGTTGTTAATTTTCATGTTAGGGGTAAAACTCGTTATCGCATTTCTATTGGGATCGTTCCGTTATTTTTGTTGGGTATTTAGGGTAACACCTAAATCTGTCATAGATCCTATATTTTGGACTTTTCTATCTGAGGAGAGGACATAGTCCCAAGATTCTTGGCCCTTAGTAGTAGCTGTGTAGGGTGTCTGTTCTCCTGTTTTAGTTGGAAGACTAGAGGCTTATTTAAATTTAAACTAAGATCAGACAATTAAATAAGGTAAGAAAAGAGAAAAGGTACAAATGAAAAGGAAACAGAAAATTCAGTAAAGCAACAAAAATGGAAAATTATGAGAAAAGATGGATAAGAATAAAAATTTCCAAGATAAGATAATCAGTAATAAAGAAAATTTTATTGTGCGGACAGTGCTTGGATAGGAAAATAGGGAATCTTTATAAATAGTTACATAAAAATCCAAGTACGGTTAGAAAAATGTTGGAAAAAGCAAAGCGGGAGATGCAGAGTTTTCCATTTTCCACCTTTTTGTAACATAAGAAATCGAGTGTAGAAAATTAGATTTTTCCGAAATTCAAAGAATAAAGTTGGTTGGTAGGATTATGGATGCAACAATTGGATGAACTATGCTCTTACTCAGTAAGAGTGTGGGAAAATTTGGATGAAAAAGCATTTTGACTTTCAAAATATTGCATTCATGTAGAACAGCCGGTATATTTAGGATGTGAGCATCATATTTTAAAAGGATTTTTGAAAAGCTTGCATTTACATAGGAGGTATCGATTAGGCATGCATGCATTATTATGTTGTACTTCACTTTGCACAAGTGAACAATGTGTGCAAAAATTGGATGCACACATGATGGATGTATTTTATGTGAGGGGTTAATTTATTTTACCCTTATCAAATTTCGGGGACGAAATTTCCTAAGGATGGGAGAATGTAACACCCCGCATTTTTAGTGTAAGATAATAAAATAAGAATAACTTAATTAAATATTCAGAATTTAGTAAAACGGACTGCGCCATTGCGTCCGTCTCGAAATTCGGGTCCAAATCGACACCTGGTTTGCGTAAATAGGACAATGTATGAAGAAGTTATTAAGGTTCGAAGTTTGTATACGCGCAAGAAGAATATATATATATATATATAATAGGTTCAAAAATTCAAAAATGGGTCCATAAATTCGAAAATCGGTTCAAAATTCAAAATTTCAGAAGGCAGCAGATTTCCTGCCTAGGAGGGTCGGCCTCCTCAAGGGTGGGTCGACACCAGGATCGACCCCCTCAAAGGTGGGTCTACCCACCTGCGGCAAATATTGGCAGATTAGGGTTTTGTGATATTTTGACGATTCGGATGGCTTTAGGCAAATCTGAGGGTCCTGGTTGCTCCATACACCTATAAATAAGACCCTAGACCTAACCCTAAGCCTCATAATTCGATGGCTACGCTGGAACGATGCCATTACTCTCTCCCCCCTCCCCCTTCTCAAATTTATTTTGAAAATTAAAATGTTAGCCTAAGAGAATTATGAATTCAAATCTGGAAGAGGGAATCAATGTTAATAAAAAGATTATTGAATCTAGAAGCTAGGTAAACTTCTAAGAACCAATGTAATAACCCGGAACTTCTAAGCCAGTTTAAAATTTTTATTTTGGCAATTTTAGCGAATTCTGAATATTTAAAATAGATTATTTTAAATAAAATCGACGAGAAATTTATTTTGAATATAATTAGAACGTATATATTATATACGTCGTCGTTAGAATATAAATAATTATATATAATTATAATAGAATTGAAAATGGCGCGGTAGTTCGATAATTCGATTTCAAACTTCAATTGAATGTACCGGGTGCAAAACAATCCGGATTTTAGTGAAACCAAAAACATTAGGATCTAATTGATGATATCTTTCCAACGAATCTGAAAAATGAAAATTTCATAGCGGGAATCAAAAGATATGTCTAGTTGAAAATTCTGAATAGTCGCTATGGAATTCAGGCCCTTAAAAATGGAAATTTAGCAAACGACCTCGGATTTCGACGAAACCACTTTTGTTGGGTCCGTGATGTTAAATTATTGCTAGGTTTCAAATTTCATAATTTTTCGAATCAATATGTGAGCGTGGCAAAGGAAAACGCGTTTGACCAGTTTCAGTTGATTTTAATCGATTGGAAATTGGCCATTTTTCAAACGGTCTCAGAATTCGACGAAACTAGTTTTGTTAGGACCGTATCGTCAATACGAAGCTAGGAAATATTTTTCTGAGATTTATAGGGTTCGTATGTGACCCCGGTAAATTAAAATGCGCGTTCAAATTCAATATATAGAGTTATATGTTGACTTTGACGAAAACTGATTCAAACAGTCGAATTGACCTACGGTACATATCCCATTGTGTTCGGAACGGGGGTGAAACGCTATGGATGACAGGCGGTGGGTCCTGTTTTGAAATCGAATGGTAAAGTAACATTTTAGAGGATAAAAATAAAATAAAATATAAATAATTATATTCATATACCCCCCCTTTCATTTTGACGGAGGAAAAACAAAAAAAAACAAAAAAAAGGGGGAAACGCTGAAACCCCGTCACCAAAGCCGCCACTTCCCCGTCGAGGCCCCCCTGACGCCGGCCTCCCCTCCGTTCATCTCCTCCAGTCGCGAGAGTCCCCCCTTTCTCCGATTTGAAGACCCCGAGCCCAGATCGAGCCTCTGAGCAACGTGGCCCGCCACGCCACTGGAAGCCACTGCCGCCCCTGAGACCGCCGTTCACCTGCAGCGCCCCACCACCTCGGCGCCGCCGTCTCCACTCCAACCACTCCACCATCGACCCCAATGGAGCCAGCGCCCGAACCCAAGCCCCGTCACTAGTTCAGCCGCCTCCCCGACAGCCTGCGTACCCGGCAGCATTTCCTTTCCCCCGACATCGAGCTCCAACTCCCTTTCTCGCGAATCAAAGTAAGTTTTATGATTTTTAATTATAAAAATAGGATTTTTACTATGCGATTTACACCATAAAAATGGGATCTTTGCATATATATACGAATGGCAATGAAGAAAAATGGTGATAGTTATCATAGGAAAAGTTAGGGTTTTTAAACATTAAAGCTAGGATTTTTGTTCGTATAAAGATATGATATTTTTATATGAGGTAGAAAGATGAAAAGATCGTATTGTTTAAAAGTGAAAAGATCATATTTTTATAGAATGGGAAGGCTCAAAATATAATTTTTACATGTTAGGAAAGTTAGAAATATAATTTTTACATGTTAGGAAAGTTAAAAATATAATTTTTACATGTTAGGAAAGCTAGAAATATAATTTTTACATGTTAGGAAAGTTAAAAATATAATTTTTTCATGTTAGGAAAGTTAGAAATATAATTTTTACATGTTAGGAAAGTTAAAAATATAATCTTGACTATATAGAAGATGTAAAAATATGATTTTTGTTTATGTAGAGAAGTAAAAATATAAATATTAAAAATAGCATCTTTATATTTGAAAAGGAGACATCTTTATATTTGAAAAGGCGAAATCTATATTTTTGAAAAGGCGAAATCTTTATATTTGAAAAGGCGAAATCTTTATATTAAGAATAGCGGGATAAAAATAGAATTTTTATCTATATAACATCGTTATAAAAATAGAATTTTTATCTATTTGGTAACATAGTAAAAATTTGATTTTTATATATTGAATAGTATAATAAAAATTTGATTTTTATATATTGAATAGTATAATAAAAATTCGATTTTTATATATTGAATAGCGAAGTAAAAATTCGATTTTTACATATGTAGTGGCTACAGCTACGAAGATGACAAAAATGCGATAACAATGAAGCTTTCTATCAAAGAAGAGTCAAGATGATTGGATAGCTATCAGTGAGAACTCCTCACTCTTCAATTTCATTTTCTAGTTATATATATACTAGGATGCAGACGGTGTTTAGTAGCACCCGACACAATCGTCCACAGACCATGGACTTGTTTGTTTGATTGCAAAAATTAGTTAGATTATTTGATTGAAATTGAATTGTTTGGTGAAATAATGGATTTGATTGATGTGTGAATGGCATGGGCCTTCACTAGACCGGGGATAAGGCTAGGCCTCGTCCCGTTTCTAGTATCGTGCCGTTATGCCGCCGAAATTTTCTAAAATAAGTTAGAAAAATAAAGATATAATTTTATTTGATAAATGAACTGAATAAAAATTCATGTGTTGAAATAAAATATTTTATCGTTAAAAATATAATTTTTAACGTGAAAGTGAATAGAATAAAATATTCATTTACAAACCGGACGGTTTGTTTATGTACACCTATTTGAAGGACATTGATTGGGTCGATAAATTTTACACATCGCCCAAGTGCACGAATAAAATCTGTGTTTGATTGTTTGAAACCCCACACGGGTGTTGGGATGAAATTTGAAGTTCACTCATCCTGATTGATTAAATATGTCGATCGATTGATTGACAGGCTGTTATAAGCGTTAGATATCCATGTTTGATGCTTATACAGTGTAGTGCACTTTGGTTGATGGTTGATTATTTATCGTTGCTATTATATACATGTGTTGTGTGGAATCCATATAATTAGCTTTATATGGTGATTGATTGGGCCTCATTCCAATTTAAAAAATAAAGTAAATTTTAACAATAAAGGTTCATGTGTTGACAGTACTCATCCGTTGAGATTAGTCATGTGTTGAACGAAATATTTTAACAAGAAAATTTACATCTTTATCAATATAAAGTAAAGGTTCATGTGTTGACTGTACTCATCCGTTGAGATTAGTCATGTGTTGAACGAAAGATTTTAACAATAAAATTTACATCTTTATATTTTAACAATAAAGGTTCATGTGTTGACAGTACTCATCCGTTGAGATTAGTCATGTGTTGAACGAAATATGTTGATAATAACAAATATTTTGATAATAGGAAATATTTGAAATAGAATATTTGAAAATAGAAATATATGAAGCCGTGTTGATTAGATTGACGCCATTTTGACGTGAACGATATTTATATCGATTTTATTCATTTTAAAATGAATATAAAACAATTTCGAAATGAATGAATATAAAACGATTTCGAAATGAATTGAATATAAAACGATTTCGAAATGAATTGAATATAAAACGATTTCGAAATGAATTGAATATAAAACGATTTCGAAATGAATTGAATATAAAACGATTTCGAAATGAATTGAATATAAAACGATTTCGAAATAAATTGAATAGAAGACGAATTTGATTTCAATGGAATATATAACGAATTTGATTTCAATGGAATATATAACGAATTTGAATTGAATAGAAGACGAATTTGATTTCAATTGAATATATAACGAATTTGATTCGAATAGAAAACCAATTTGAATTGAATCGAATAGAAAACCAATTTGAATTGAATCGAATAGAAAACCAATTTGAATTGAATCGAATAGAAAAACGACTTTGGAATTGAATTGAATTGAAAACGAATTCAAATTGAATTGAAAGCGAATTGAAATGAATTCAAATTGAATTGAAATTTGAATTGAATAGAAATGAATTTTAAAACGAATTTATAAAGAAGAATTCAATTTTGATTTGAATTGAAATGGAAGTTGAAATTGCTTTTGAAATGAAATTAAAACGATTTATAAAATTCGTTTTAAATAGAAGTCGACGAAATATATATTATATATATTATATATATAATATAATGGTTGAGTAGAACGCGCCGCGCCGCGGCAGTTCGTTAATTTCGACCATTTATTTCAAACGGACATTACGGGAGATTCGACCGTCGGATTCTCCTAAAACCGAAACCGTTGGGTTCGTATCGAAAAGAGCTTTCTAATGAATATTAGAAATTCAAAATCTAACGGTTGGATTTGGAGATACGTCCAAATCAAATTTGAAAAAGGTCGCTATAAGTGCAGTTCGATGGCCGTTGATGGAAATCGACTGTACGGGCCTTGATAAAATTATTAAAAATATCAATAATTTGTGTAAAATCATAAGAAATGATTTGGGAAAAATTGGGATGAAAAACTCCATATTTGAAAAGATGAAAATAGATTCTTATCAAAATGAACTAGCTTGAACTCAATTTAAAACCCGATTTTTTTTTAATAAATAAATTAGATTTAAAAAGGGGTTTTAAATAATCGGAATTCCTAATATATTTGATTTGAATTGAACTAGAATTGATTTGTGGGTTTATCGTGAACTGTGTTTTAAACAACACTAGTTCTTTAACCCAATAATAAATAGAATGTGATTTGGGTTTATCGTGAACGGTGTTTCAAATAACACTAGTTCTTTAACCCGATAATAATTAGAATGTGAAATGGGTTTATCGTGAACGGTGTTTCAACTAACACTAGTTCTTTAACCCGATAAATAGGATGTGATTTGGGTTTGTCGTGAACTGTGTTTTAAATAACACCTAGTTCTTTAACCCAGTAAAAGGAGTTTTAACGAATCTGCAATTAGATTGAAATGTGAATTTATAATCTAAATTATCGAATTTAGAAAATGAGCGGGAATGGAATATCACCAGTTTTGCTCCAAAGCGATAGTTAAATCTTTTATTAGATTTGAACGTGAAATGGTAATTAATTTTACCGATAAAACTGTGGTGTTAGATATGGAGTATTACCAGTTTTACTTCATGGGATGAATAGGTTGGGATTGGGAAATAAAATAAATAATTACTTCGTTACGGTTCGCTAATCTCGACTAGTTTAGAAAACCATAATTTGGTTTGAAATGACATCCAAAGGAAGATTAAAGGATAAATTTTAAAGAATTTATCTTGGATAAAATTAATGGGAACCTTTCCCCTAGGAACTTGATTTGGGAATAAAAGAATATTCTGAATTGGAATGAGGCGAATGTTGTGTTTGTGTAACATTTGTTTTTAATATACGCGGGTTGTTCGGAAAGGCCGGGTTTATACCCATTCTGAATAACCGATTCGACGATAAGTCGAAGATGAAGACGGTGGTCGAAGACCGGAAGTCTTCACATCGTTTGGATAATTACTGACGATCCTGATTGGGCAGTACACCCAAGAGGATGGAAATAGTTGGTGGTCGTCCAGACGTACCTGGAGATGGATGGATATGCGAGGAAAGTGCCTCCGGTTTCGTTCAGACCCAGAACGAACTTGTAAATGGATAGTGTGTCTGACATTGGATTTTATTCTGTGTTGATTGATTTCTGTTAAATATATATCTGTTTGGCGGCGGAGAATTTATTCTCTTGCTTAACGCCCTTCTCTGAGACGTACGAGCTTAGAGGTTATATATCGATAGACATCAATCGCATGGCATGAACTGCCAGTGTGGCATGCTGAGTTGCATAGATCAAGGCTTCTGTTGAAAAGCAAAGTCTTGTGGTTGATGATCAAAGCACGCCTACGTGTCAGCTTTGTGTATAACGTGAATTCGCGAGCCTCACACCTCGGTATGAGTTAAAAACGGGATACGGACCGCTGGGAGAGCACGACGTTTCTTTCTAGCTTTGGTGGTGTTAGTGACTTACCAGCCCTGACATTTATATACTTTTCACCTTTGTGGTTGTTGAAATGAGGCGCCTCGATTATAGGTCTGTAAGGACCGGGAAACGTGTGTTCAGGAATTGCCAATCCTCTAACGTAAGTGAGGACCGGCCCAGCCGTATCCAGGGTTGCCCAGAGTGCGTAACCCTGAGGCATTTGCTAGAGTGTCTCGAACGTGGAGAGGAGCTTGCCCCTTGCCTCGACTCATGACGGAAATCCAATTTCCAATACGAGATATTTCGGCTTTATTTGTAGAGCCTAGTATGGCGACATAGTAGCATGGGATGCTATGTCGTCTATGATTTATATTTATGATGGAAATTGTTTTGACACTATACACTTATTATAGTATCAAATGATTTGTTTTAAACGTACCAAGCATGTTTGGCTATTATAAGGGAAAACCCTATCCTCCGGCTTGCGTTGCATTGTGTGATGGGACCTGGGTCTTATAATAGCTTCATTTTTCGAAAAAGCATTGCGCTGTTTATTCTATGCACCGATATTCTTGGGAGGAAACCCGTTCCGTGTTATACGGCGTGGTCCCTTGAATTACTCTCTTTTAAAGTAAAGCTTTAAATAACTGTTTTAGTTCTCACACCAGTCACATGACTGACCTGGACTTTATTGTTTTAACCTAAACTCTGGGTGCCCTTATTTTCCGCACGGGCAGCTAGTAGTTTTGGTTTTGCAGATTTATATTCACAGGATCCTGGTTTACAGCTGGAATGATATCCGGAAAGCTCTGTATCCGTATATCACCTTCAGTTGTGCTTTGTATTATTTTCCGCTGCTATGTAATTTATTGTAATCTCTGATATTTGTCGAATGTAATTTATTCATTTATACTCTGTATATTCTTGTATCTGATGGAATTGTTGTAATAGCAATGAAATGTTCTTCCGTCTGCGTTCTGATTTGTCCTGTACTCAAACGAACAGGGGTTTCGAACGGTCTAGATCGGTTTAACAACTGATTCGGATCGAGCGAAATTCCTTGCCGTCACATTTGGTATCAGAGCTTTGGTTTACAGAGCTCGAGAACAAGACACATTAGAACCATACGAAAGAATTCATCAGATATTGGATTAGTAATATCCAATTAGAATGACTCGTTAGAGATAGGATCAGTAGTATCCTAGAACGAGTGTGAAGAATATATTTTTCAAATGAAAACAATTTTTGTTTTGAAAATTTAAATCGTTTTATATGTATTTGAATATTTATTTATTTTGAATTTGGACAATCTAGTATATAAAGGTTTTGCATATACGCGTCATGAACGTATATTCGAAGTTTTAATATATTAGATAGATATAGAGTCACACTCTAGTCGCCCGGAGATGATTCTACTGATGACTATATAGCATCAGTAGTGTGTATTCGAGTTTCGAAGGTGTGATTTTCTATATATTTCCATTAGACTGGTGTGAGAACCAAAACTTATATAGTTAGAACACATTGTTGTGAATTGGCATCAAAAACATGATTTTTTGTATATGTATCAAAATTATGAATTTGAAACGTTAATCCACTGATTGATTGATGATTGTGTTGTTTGATTATTGTTGCCTAATTGAATTTTGAACCATTATGCCTAATTGAACCAAATATTGAACTGTATTGAAAATTGGTCGCATTTGCTTGCTTATACATGTGCTTACATTGAACAGGTCATAGCAAGGAGGCTAGAGCAGAGAATAAAATTTGTTTGCCCGACAAATAGGTACATGTTTACTACATAATTTACTGTTTTGTTTGGTTGATGATGATTTTATGAGCCTATTGGCTAGCCGCTTGGCTTTTTCTTTTTGAGATCTGAAGGCCTATATGGCAATTTAGGGATTTTCCCGTGGCTCCCGGTGCAGGGGAGGTTATGGCGAAATTTTTCGGAAAATTTAGGGTGTTAGTCAAATTTTTGAAAATTTGAAAATTCTCAGAAACTGAAAAGTTGGAGAATGAAAGCCGGATCGAACGTAGAGTTGATTAATCAAACCACTTTCGACTTTGTTCCTTTTCGGGGACGAAAAGTTTTAAGTGGGGGAGATTGTAATAACCCGGAAATTCTGAGCCAGTTTAAAATTTTTATTTTGGCAATTTTAGCGAATTCTGAATATTTAAAATAAATTATTTTAAATAAAATCGACGAGAAATTTATTTTGAATATAATTAGAACGTATATATTTTATACGTCGTCGTTAGAATATAAATAATTATATATAATTATAATAGAATTGAAAATGGCGCGGTAGTTCGATAATTCGATTTCAAACTTCAATTGAATGTACCGGGTGCAAAACAATCCGGATTTTAGTGAAACCAAAAACATTAGGATCTAATTGATGATATCTTTCCAACGAATCTGAAAAATCAAAATTTCATAGCGGGAATCAAAAGATATGTCCAGTTGAAAATTCTGAATAGTCGCTATGGAATTCAGGCCCTTAAAAATGGAAATTTTGCAAACGACCTCGGATTTCGACGAAACCACTTTTGTTGGGTCCGTGATGTTAAATTATTGCTAGGTTTCAAATTTCATAATTTTTCGAATCAATATGTGAGCGTGGCAAAGGAAAACGCGTTTGACCAGTTTCAGTTGATTTTAATCGACTGGAAATTGGCCATTTTTCAAACGATCTCGGAATTCGACGAAACTAGTTTTGTTAGGACCGTATCGTCAATACGAAGCTAGGAAATATTTTTCTGAGATTTATAGGGTTCGTATGTGACCCCGGTAAATTAAAATGCGCGTTCAAATTCAATATATAGAGTTATATGTTGACTTTGACGAAAACTGATTCAAACAGTCGAATTGACCTACGGTACATATCCCATTGTGTTCAGAACGGGGGTGAAACGCTATGGACGACAGGCGGTGGGTCCTGTTTTGAAATCGAATGGTAAAGTAACTTTTTAGAGGATAAAAATAAAATAAAATATAAATAATTATATTCATATACCCCCCCCCCCTCTTTCATTTTGACGGAGGAAAAAAAAACAAAAAAAAGGGGGAAATGCTGAAACCCCGTCGACGCCTCACCAGAGCCGCCGCTTCCCCGTCGAGCCCCCCCTGACGCCGGCCTCCCCTCCGTTCATCTCCTCCAGTCGCGAGAGTCCCCCCTTTCTCCGATTTGAAGACCCCGAGCCCAGATCGAGCCTCTGAGCAACGTGGCCCGCCATGCCACTGGAAGCCACTGCCGCCCCTGAGACCGCCGTTCACCTGCAGCGCCCCACCACCTCGGCGCCGCCGTCTCCACTCCAACCACTCCACCATCGACCCCAATGGAGCCAGCGCCCGAACCCAAGCCCCACCACTAGTTCAGCCGCCTCCCCGACAGCCTGCGTACCCGGCAGCATTTCCTTTCCCCCGACATCGAGCTCCAACTCCCTTTCTCGCGAATCAAAGTAAGTTTTATGATTTTTAATTATAAAAATAGGATTTTTACTATGCGATTTACACCATAAAAATGGGATCTTTGCATATATATACGAATGGCAATGAAGAAAAATGGTGATAGTTATCATAGGAAAAGTTAGGGTTTTTAAACGTTAAAGCTAGGATTTTTGTTTGTATAACGATATGATATTTTTATATGAGGTAGAAAGATGAAAAGATCGTATTGTTTAAAAGTGAAAAGATCATATTTTTATAGTATGGGAAGGCTCAAAATATAATTTTTACATGTTAGGAAAGTTAGAAATATAATTTTTACATGTTAGGAAAGTTAGAAATATAATTTTTACATGTTAGGAAAGTTAAAAATATAATTTTTACATGTTAGGAAAGTTAGAAATATAATTTTTACATGTTAGGAAAGTTAAAAATATAATCTTGACTATATAGAAGATGTAAAAATATGATTTTTGTTTATGTAGAGAAGTAAAAATATAATTTTTACATGATAGAAATATTAAAAATAGCATCTTTATATTTGAAAAGGAGAAATCTTTATATTTGAAAAGGCGAAATCTATATTTTTGAAAAGGCGAAATCTTTATATTTGAAAAGGCGAAATCTTTATATGAAGAATAGCGGGATAAAAATAGAATTTTTATCTATATAACATCGTTATAAAAATAGAATTTTTATCTATTTGGTAACATAGTAAAAATTTGATTTTTATATATTGAATAGTATAATAAAAATTTGATTTTTATATATTGAATAGTATAATAAAAATTCGATTTTTATATATTGAATAGCGAAGTAAAAATTCGATTTTTACATATGTAGTGGCTACAGCTACGAAGATGACAAAAATGCGATAACGATGAAGCTTTCTATCAAAGAAGAGTCAAGATGATTGGATAGCTATCGGTGAGAACTCCTCACTCTTCAATTTCATTTTCTAGTTATATATATACTAGGATGCAGACGGTGTTTAGTAGCACCCGACACAATCGTCCACAGACCATGGACTTGTTTGTTTGATTGCAAAAATTAGTTAGATTATTTGATTGAAATTGAATTGTTTGGTGAAATGAATGGATTTGATTGATGTGTGAATGGCGTGGGCCTTCACTAGACCGGGGATAAGGCTAGGCCTCGTCCCGTTTCTAGTATCGTGCCGTTATGCCGCCGAAATTTTCTAAATTAAGTTAGAAAAATAAAGATATCATTTTATTTGATAAATGAACTGAATAAAAATTCATGTGTTGAAATAAAATATTTTATCGTTAAAAATATAATTTTTAACGTGAAAGTGAATAGAATAAAATATTCATTTACAAACCGGACGGTTTGTTTATGTACACCTATTTGAAGGACATTGATTGGGTCGATAAATTTTACACATCGCCCAACTGCACGAATAAAATCTGTGTTTGATTGTTTGAAACCTGTGACGGCCCGCCTCGCACCAGCCTGCATTTCCTCCAAAAGTGCGCTGTACACATGCCCGACTAGCACAAGACGGTCGTCATAAGAAAGGAAAGAAGGGAATGAACTAATCAAAGAACCTGTAGAATGTCTCACAGCGCATGGAATAAAATATAATAATAATGTACTTGACATAAAACAGGCGAGACAGTGCATAAGCTGATAACTAAAACCAACATCAATCTCAAAGCAGCGGAAATCCAAATACAGCTTATTACAACTTTTCAAAATCTACTGTCTCTGAACAACAGAAAGCCAAAATAGAAGATACACCACCAATGCCCAAATAGTGATCTTCAACAACACAGGGAGAATACTATATATGTATATTATGTGGAAGCCTCCTGCTCGTCTCCGGATCATCTACTCGTGCATCACCAGCTAACCTGTCTCTAGTCTGCTCGTGCGAGCACCCAGAGTAATAAGAGGAGACATAAAACTCTGGGTCAGACATAAAGCCTGGTATGAGCGATAAGCATCTAAACAGAATAATAACAGGTATACTAAACCATACCTGAACCTGGACCTGCAACCAAAGAGTTAGTACCACATACCGTACAATGCTCTAAGGTGCCATAATAAATAGTGTAAGAATACGGGGGTGGGGTATGCATGTCACAATGATAGCAAGCAAATCATCCATAGCAACCATCCTCACATCTCTCATTCAGTGCGTAAAGCATACGACATCTACCACTTTGGAACACTAGACAAACTGAGGCAACGACGAATCCCGACTTGTAGAAACCCTGCTGTGACCAAGACAACACTTGGAGTCATGACCAAACATTTCAATGACCCACTTCATTGGTCGTAGCCCTCGGTTCTACCGATGCCATAATGGCCCTGAATCCGCCGTCGTACCTCCTACCATAGTGGTCCAAAGCTATAGACGTCGATAACTCCTTGGCACGCGTCCCGCAGCAAAGCCCAACCATGAAGTGAACTCGTTGATTCCCATCTGAACCTTAAGCTCTAACTTCTCATTTGGACTTCCTTTGCATCTCGGGTTTGGTCGAATTGGAGTGGGTCTTCAGAAAAGTTGTCGTGCAGCAGCAGCTCTAGAATTCGGTTCGGTTCGGTCATCCATGCTCGGTTCGGTTCGGAGTGCCACCTTCCTCTGGGTTCGGGTCCTTCTCCTTGCCTTCTTTCATTCGATTCGGGTCGGTTACTTCGCTCCGGGTCGGGTCGGGGTGTCCTTCCTTCCAGCGCTTCGATCCGCCCCCTTATTTCTTCACGTGTTCTGATCCGATCCGAGCCCTGCATCTCCAAGTCGATCCGATCTGGCCTCCAATCACTCTTCCGATCCGATCCGCTCCACTCCCTAGCTTACTCCGATCCGATTTCCTTGTCCACTCCAACCCTAAGTAAACAGCCTTCCTTTTTGCCAAGCCTCCTCCAGTGACAAGTCCCAATCCAGTTCGAATCCCCTTGGTCAGTTCACAACCCGATCCGACCCCCTTCCTCCGATCCGAACCGGTTCGGAACCTGCACACTTCTGCAACTTTCCAGCAAGCTTTCTACGCCATTCGACGACGTTTTCGAGCAATTTAACTATTCTAAACAATCATGAAACATATCATAGAGTCATAGCAACATGTAATAGCAACCACAAACAGCAACCAACAATTCAAATAAATCAAAATGGATCAAAAGTAGCTAAAACTTCATATTTTCCCTTAAGCACTCTTAATCATGCTTAAGCATACAATTAGCAAAACACATCGAAATTATCTCAAATTTCTAACAGAGCCTTAAAACATTATTTTAGAATTTTAAGAATTTTTCCAGAATTTATTGGTGTATAAATTCGCTAATCTTTACTAATTACCCTTAATTAACCGTAATTAGTGTCAAAATGATGCTATCACTCACCTTGGCCACAAATGAAACACCAAATCTGAAATACTCTCTGTTTGGGTCGAATTCCTATGTATAGCAGCAGCTCCAACCTTGCTTTGGTGCTTTTTCTCCTTAATTTGGTGTTGCTAAGCCTAATCTTCAATTAGAGAGTGATTTGGGGTGTTTTTTAGATGTAGGAAGCCATTACTAAGGTCTCAAGAAGGTTTGTGGCGGCTCAAAACTGAAATGAAAATGATAACCTAACCCTAATCAGTCCTCCTATACATCTAAACCCGAAATTCCTCTTGGGCCTAGCTGCTAATCACCCGGTTAAGCCCAATTAAGCTGTTTTTCTCCATCTGAAACTTGTTTCAGCCATATCTCCCAAACGGTAAGTCCGTTTGGCTAATGTGACCACTCTACGGAAAGAGAAACCATCATCCGAAGCCAATGGAAGTGGTTTCAGGTCAAAATTCATCTCCAGTCAAAAGTTATGGCCAAAACAGTGCCAACTAGGGGTAAAATGGTCATTTAAAAATCGAGAAAAATCATGAACATGGGAAATGACCCCAGTAGTCGTCTCCCAAAGTTACGTGACCATACGACTTCGTATGTGAAGGAAATAAATATTCTACGATCCTATGATGCGTAGAATGCGGGTCGTTACACTCTCCCCCCCTTAAGAAATTTCGTCCCCGAAATTCCTTAACCCAAAACATACAAAGGATCCCGCATGCCTAACCACCACATACAACAATCAAACATGCAATGCAAGCAAACAAGTCTATCCTAGCATGCGGAAAACTAAATCGCTAATAAAATCTTACCAGACAAAGAGTTCTGGATACTTCTTCCTTATGTCCTCCTCTGTTTCCCAAGTACAATCATTCTCGTCCTCGCTCCACTGTACCTTGACTAGCTTCACCGCCTTCCTTCGAAGTTGCTTCATGTCGTACTCGACAATACGGGCCGGCTTGCGGTTCCCAACCGCCTCGGGTTCTACCTCGAAGTCCTCTAACTGATCAGGTGAAATAGTCATATCTGAGTCGTGAACGAACTTCCTTAGTTGGGAAACATGAAATATGTTATGAACTCCCGCCATCTTCTCTGGTAAGTCAATTCTATATGCCAAATTCCCGACTAGTTCAAGAACAGGGAATGGACCAACAAATCTTGGTGCTAATTTGCCTCTCCTACCAAATCGTATTACACTCTTCAACGGAGAAATCTTGACAAACACCAAGTCACCCACGGAGAATTTTAAGTCTCTTCTCCTCTTATCAGCATAACTCTTCTGCCTATCTTGGGCTGCCTTCATTCGTTGTTGAATGATCTTGATCTTATCTGAAGTTTCCCTCACCACATCTGGTCCAAGCATAAACTTCTCGCCAGTCTCTATCCAACATGATGGTGAGTTACACGGTCTTCCATACAAAGCTTCAAATGGAGCCATACCGATACTGGATTGGTAGCTATTATTATATGCAAACTCTACTAGATGCAAATGTTCATCCCATGATCCACCAAAATCCAATATACATGCCCTCAAGAGATCTTCCAAAATACGATTCACCCTCTCCGTCTGACCGTCGGTCTGAGGATGATATGCGGTACTGAGATGTAACTCTGACCCTAGCGCCTCTTGCAAGCTCTTCCAAAACCCACTAGTGAACAACGGGTCTCGGTCGCTCACAATGCTTTTAGGTACTCCATGAAATCTCACTACCCACTTCATATACAACTCTGCTAACTTAGCTGCCGTTCTAGTCGATTTGACTGGTATAAACCTTGCACTTTTAGTCAGTCGATCTACAATTACCCAAATGCTGTCATATCCCGATTTAGTCCTAGGTAACCCATCGATGAAATCCATCGAGACTTGCTCCCATTTCCATTCGGGAATTTCTAAGGGCTGTAACAACCCACTAGGCTTCTTTTGCTCGGCTTTAACTAGCTGGCAATTCATGCACTTGGATATAAACTTCCCAACGTCTCTTTTCATCCCTTCCCAGTAGTAGGTCTGCTTCATATCTCGATACATCTTATTACCACCGGGGTGTATGGTTAGTTTTGAGTGATGACATTCTCTAAGCACTTCATCCCTCAATCCATTGACATTGTGTACAACAAGCTTTCCATTCTTTCTAAGCCATCTATCTCGATCAAGCCCATACTTGTTCATCTCCTCATCGACTCCCATCTCTAACTTGGAGATGATCTCCAATAGGTTAGGATCGTCCCTCTGACTAGAGCCGATCCGTTCAATCAAAGTGGGTCTGATCGTCAAACTTGCTAACATTTCTGGATCCAATTCGCACTTTGGTCTGAAATCAAACCCCGCGATAAACTCCAGTTGCTTCCATTCAAGGAACATAGCCCCTAAGCTGGCATGTCTTCTACTCAATGCATCAGCCACTGCATTGCCCTTTCCCGGTGTGTATGCGATGTCAAAATCATAGGAAGCTAAGAACTCTAACCATCTCTGCTGACGGAGATTTAAATCCTTCTGGGAGAACAGATACTTCAACGACTTATGATCTGTAAATAACTCAAATCTTTCACCCAAGAGATAGTGTCTCCACATCTTTAACGCGAACACGATCGCTGCCAATTCTAAATCATGGGTAGGGTATCTTCTCTCGTGCGGTTTCAATTGCCGACTTGCATAAGCTACAACCCTACCGCCTTGCATCAATACAGCACCCAGTCCGGTACCACAGGCATCCGTGTATACCGTCATCTCTTCATCCCCCTTAGGAATGACTAACACTGGTGCGCTTGTCAACTTGTCCTTTAGATTTTTGAATGCATTCTCGCACTTTTCATCCCAGATAAAAGCTTGATTCTTCTTGGTCAACTGGGTCAATGGTGCTGCTAACTTGGAGAAACCTTGGATAAACTTACGATAATATCCAGCTAACCCCAAGAAACTCCTTACATCTGTTGCATTCTTGGGCGTAGGCCAATCCTGTACCGTAGCCACCTTCGCCGGGTCCACGGCAATACCATTCTCCGATACAACATGGCCCAAGAACCTCACTTCCCTTTTCCAGAAGTGACACTTAGAAAACTTTGCTTTCAATTGGTGTTTTCTCAACACCTCCATCGCTACTCTTAAATGTTCCTTGTGTTCTTCCTCTGTCCTCGAATAGACCAAAATATCATCAACGAACACAAGGACATACTTATTCAACTGATCTCTGAATACCCTATTCATAAGATCCACAAAATATGCCGGGGCATTAGTCAGCCCAAATGGCATAACCAACCATTCATAAAATCCAGACGGCGTTCGAAATGCCGTTTTAGCTATACTCTCAGCTTCCACTCTAAGCTGATGAAAACCTGTAGCGAGATCCAACTGAGAAAATATTCTCGCGCCACACAACTGATCGAACAAATCATCTATCCGCGGTAGAGGATACTTATTCTTCCTCGTCACTTTATTCAACTCGCGGTAGTCTACACACAAACGAAGGGAACCATCCGCCTTGGTAGCAAACACAACTGGTGCTCCCCATTCAGAAACACTCCTTCTGATAAATCTCTTCTTCAAAAGATCGCTGACTTGCACCCCGAGCTCTCGCTGCTCCCTTGGTGCCATACGACGAAGTGGCATCACTATAGGTCTGGCATCTTTTACCAAATCAATACGGAACTCAATCTCTCGGCGTGGTGGAAGTCCGGTCACTTCTTCGAAAACATCCGAATACTGGCCAACCACGGGCAAACCTGACAACTCACTATGCGGAATGTCGAGGGAGTTTAGAAAACTAGCCAATACCCCCTTACTGGGTAGACCACCAAACACTATCCTCCGCCCATCATCCGCTCTAGCTGTCACCAAAAAGCCCTCACAGTCTACCACCACCCCGTATCTTTGGAGCCAATCTACTCCCAAAATAATGCCAAACCCAGTAAAGCCCAAAACAAAGCAATCACAAACAAACATGCATCCATGACTCGATAGAACCACATTACGACAAATCATGCTAAGGCTAGTTGAACCACCAATCGGGTTCGTCACTACTAAAGGTCTATCGACAATCTCGGGTTCCAATCCCAACCTATCTACCAGGTCACTAGATATGAAAGAACTGGAAGCTCCGGTATCAAACAAAACTCTAACAGGAACATCATAAACAGAAAGCATACCTTGAATGACGACGTTCTTTCCCTTCTCCGCCGCAGTTGGGGCATTCGACGAAGAAGGAATAGCATTAAGAGCATATGCTTTCACCATTTGCTTTTCCTTAGGGGGCTGCGGACACTTGTCCTTGTGATGTCCCATTTGGCCACAGTTGAAGCACTTCCTATCCGCCGGCTTGGCCCGACAATTACTAGCATAATGGCCCTTCTTACCACAGCTGAAGCACTCCACATCTTGCTTATTCTTTTTCTTTTGGCCATCCTTAGGCTGATTCTGCTTTCTCTTATTCTGGGAACCACCTTTGCCTCCACCACTAGCTTGTGGCTTTGGCTCATCTGCGGATGCAACCTCAGTCTTCGGCTTAGGGTAGAGACTTTCTGACCTTAACGCTTTCCCCACAATCGATTCAAACGTCTCATCGATGTGGTTAATAAGTTTTTCCCCCAAGTACTGATCCAAACCAGTTATAAATTTCTCATTCTTTTTCTCGGCAGTATCTATAAGAGATAACCCATATTTTGACAAAGTATCAAATTCAGCAATATACTCCGAGACAGCCCTGCCATTCTGCTTGAGCTCCAAGAATTTCTTAAACAACATTGACTTCTGAGCAGCGGGAATGAACTTCTCACTAAAGCGAGCCTTAAACTGCTCCCAAGTAATCTGATCTTCGGGAGTAGCTGCCTTTATAGCATTCCACCAATTCATTGCCCGTCCTTGCAGCTGACGGGACGCTAACTTTCTCTTCATCGCATCCTCGATACCCAAATCCTCGAAGATACGTTCGCAACTATCCACCCAATCCTGAACATCCGTAGCCGACTCCGTTCCGTGGAACGGCTTCCCACCAAGGCTAGTATAATCCTTATTCAGCTTGGCGAAGTCGACTCTTGGTGCCTACACTATTGGACCACCACCATTTCCACCATTGGGAGCTGCCCTCTGCACATCTCTAAGCATCTCTCTCATGAGGTCAGTAAACATCGTCCTCATGTCAGCAGCATTTCCATCATTGGCTCCCCTACCAGCACCTCTAGTATATCGGCTCATCGTCAATCTGAAAAAGGAAATGATTAACGACCCCATAGTGGTGCTAGTGCAGTACGACTTCATCCTTATACTACCAATAGTATATATATAGCTTTTGAAAATCAAAATAATTACAAATACGCTCCCTCGTATACGTATACTATCTCTCCCTGACAGCTTACCTAGGCTAACTACGCAACCTAGAGCTCTGATACCAAGTGTGACGGCCCGCCTCGCACCAGCCTGGATTTCCTCCAAAAGTGCGCTGTACACATGCCCGACTAGCACAAGACGGTCGTCATAAGAAAGGAAAGAAGGGAATGAACTAATCAAAGAACCTGTAGAATGTCTCACAGCGCATGGAATAAAATATAATAATAATGTACTTGACATAAAACAGGCGAGACAGTGCATAAGCTGATAACTAAAACCAACATCAATCTCAAAGCAGCGGAAATCCAAATACAGCTTATTACAACTTTTCAAAATCTACTGTCTTTGAACAACAGAAAGCCAAAATAGAAGATACACCACCAATGCCCAAATAGTGATCTTCAACAACACAGGGAGAATACTATATATGTATATTATGTGGAAGCCTCCTGCTCGTCTCCGGATCATCTACTCGTGCATCACCAGCTAACCTGTCTCTAGTCTGCTCGTGCGAGCACCCAGAGTAATAAGAGGAGACATAAAACTCTGGGTCAGACATAAAGCCTGGTATGAGCGATAAGCATCTAAACAGAATAATAACAGGTATACTAAACCATACCTGAACCTGGACCTGCAACCAAAGAGTTAGTACCACATACCGTACAATGCTCTAAGGTGCCATAATAAATAGTGTAAGAATACGGGGGTGGGGTATGCATGTCACAATGATAGCAAGCAAATCATCCATAGCAACCATCCTCACATCTCTCATTCAGTGCGTAAAGCATACGACATCTACCACTTTGGAACACTAGACAAACTGAGGCAACGACGAATCCCGACTTGTAGAAACCCTGCTGTGACCAAGACAACACTTGGAGTCATGACCAAACATTTCAATGACCCACTTCATTGGTCGTAGCCCTCGGTTCTACCGATGCCATAATGGCCCTGAATCCGCCGTCGTACCTCCTACCATAGTGGTCCAAAGCTATAGACGTCGATAACTCCTTGGCACGCGTCCCGCAGCAAAGCCCAACCATGAAGTGAACTCGTTGATTCCCATCTGAACCTTAAGCTCTAACTTCTCATTTGGACTTCCTTTGCATCTCGGGTTTGGTCGAATTGGAGTGGGTCTTCAGAAAAGTTGTCGTGCAGCAGCAGCTCTAGAATTCGGTTCGGTTCGGTCATCCATGCTCGGTTCGGTTCGGAGTGCCACCTTCCTCTGGGTTCGGGTCCTTCTCCTTGCCTTCTTTCATTCGATTCGGGTCGGTTACTTCGCTCCGGGTCGGGTCGGGGTGTCCTTCCTTCCAGCGCTTCGATCCGCCCCCTTATTTCTTCACGTGTTCTGATCCGATCCGAGCCCTGCATCTCCAAGTCGATCCGATCTGGCCTCCAATCACTCTTCCGATCCGATCCGCTCCACTCCCTAGCTTACTCCGATCCGATTTCCTTGTCCACTCCAACCCTAAGTAAACAGCCTTCCTTTTTGCCAAGCCTCCTCCAGTGACAAGTCCCAATCCAGTTCGAATCCCCTTGGTCAGTTCACAACCCGATCCGACCCCCTTCCTCCGATCCGAACCGGTTCGGAACCTGCACACTTCTGCAACTTTCCAGCAAGCTTTCTACGCCATTCGACGACGTTTTCGAGCAATTTAACTATTCTAAACAATCATGAAACATATCATAGAGTCATAGCAACATGTAATAGCAACCACAAACAGCAACCAACAATTCAAATAAATCAAAATGGATCAAAAGTAGCTAAAACTTCATATTTTCCCTTAAGCACTCTTAATCATGCTTAAGCATACAATTAGCAAAACACATCGAAATTATCTCAAATTTCTAACAGAGCCTTAAAACATTATTTTAGAATTTTAAGAATTTTTCCAGAATTTATTGGTGTATAAATTCGCTAATCTTTACTAATTACCCTTAATTAACCGTAATTAGTGTCAAAATGATGCTATCACTCACCTTGGCCACAAATGAAACACCAAATCTGAAATACTCTCTGTTTGGGTCGAATTCCTATGTATAGCAGCAGCTCCAACCTTGCTTTGGTGCTTTTTCTCCTTAATTTGGTGTTGCTAAGCCTAATCTTCAATTAGAGAGTGATTTGGGGTGTTTTTTAGATGTAGGAAGCCATTACTAAGGTCTCAAGAAGGTTTGTGGCGGCTCAAAACTGAAATGAAAATGATAACCTAACCCTAATCAGTCCTCCTATACCTCTAAACCCGAAATTCCTCTTGGGCCTAGCTGCTAATCACCCGGTTAAGCCCAATTAAGCTGTTTTTCTCCATCTGAAACTTGTTTCAGCCATATCTCCCAAACGGTAAGTCCGTTTGGCTAATGTGACCACTCTACGGAAAGAGAAACCATCATCCGAAGCCAATGGAAGTGGTTTCAGGTCAAAATTCATCTCCAGTCAAAAGTTATGGCCAAAACAGTGCCAACTAGGGGTAAAATGGTCATTTAAAAATCGAGAAAAATCATGAACATGGGAAATGACCCCAGTAGTCGTCTCCCAAAGTTACGTGACCATACGACTTCGTATGTGAAGGAAATAAATATTCTACGATCCTATGATGCGTAGAATGCGGGTCGTTACAAAACCCCACACGGGTGTTGGGATGAAATTTGAAGTTCACTCATCCTGATTGATTAAATATGTCGATCGATTGATTGACAGGCTGTTATAAGCGTTAGATATCCATGTTTGATGCTTATACAGTGTAGTGCACTTTGGTTGATGGTTGATTATTTATCGTTGCTATTATATACATGTGTTGTGTGGAATCCATATAATTACCTTTATATGGTGATTGATTGGGCCTCATTCCAATTTAAAAAATAAAGTAAATTTTAACAATAAAGGTTCATGTGTTGACAGTACTCATCCGTTGAGATTAGTCATGTGTTGAACGAAATATTTTAACAAGAAAATTTACATCTTTATCAATATAAAGTAAAGGTTCATGTGTTGACTGTACTCATCCGTTGAGATTAGTCATGTGTTGAACGAAAGATTTTAACAATAAAATTTACATCTTTATATTTTAACAATAAAGGTTCATGTGTTGACAGTACTCATCCATTGAGATTAGTCATGTGTTGAACGAAATATGTTGATAATAACAAATATTTTGATAATAGGAAATATTTGAAATAGAATATTTGAAAATAGAAATATATGAAGCCGTGTTGATTAGATTGATGCCATTTTGACGTGAACGATATTTATATCGATTTTATTCATTTTAAAATGAATATAAAACGATTTCGAAATGAATAAATATAAAACGATTTCGAAATGAATTGAATATAAAACTATTTCGAAATGAATTGGATATAAAACGATTTCGAAATGAATTGAATATAAAACGATTTCGAAATAAATTGAATAGAAGACGAATTTGATTTCAATGGAATATATAACGAATTTGATTTCAATGGAATATATAACGAATTTGAATTGAATAGAAGATGAATTTGATTTCAATTGAATATATAACGAATTTGATTCGAATAGAAAACCAATTTGGATTGAATCGAATAGAAAACCAATTTGAATTGAATCGAATAGAAAACCAATTTGAATTGAATCGAATAGAAAAACGACTTTGGAATTGAATTGAATTGAAAACGAATTCAAATTGAATTGAAAGCGAATTGAAATGAATTCAAATTGAATTGAAATTTGAATTGAATAGAAATGAATTTTAAAACGAATTTATAAAGAAGAATTCAATTTTGATTTGAATTGAAATGGAAGTTGAAATTGCTTTTGAAATGAAATTAAAATGATTTATAAAATTCGTTTTAAATAGAAGTCGACGAAATATATATTATATATATTATATATATAATATAATGGCTTGAATAGAACGCGCCGCGCCGCGGCAGTTCGTTAATTTCGACCATTTATTTCAAACGGACATTACGGGAGATCCGACCGTCGGATTCTCCTAAAACCGGAACCGTTGGGCTCGTATCGAAAAGAGCTTTCTAATGAATATTAGAAATTCAAAATCTAACGGTTGGATTTGGAGATACGTCCAAATCAAATTTGAAAAAGGTCGCTATAAGTGCAGTTCGATGGCCGTTGATGGAAATCGACTGTACGGGCCTTGATAAAATTATTAAAAATATCAATAATTTGTGTAAAATCATAAGAAATGATTTGGGAAAAATTGGGATGAAAAACTCCATATTTGAAAAGATGAAAATAGATTCTTATCAAAATGAACTAGCTTGAACTCAATTTAAAACCCGATTTTTTTAAATAAATAAATTAGATTTAAAAAGGGGTTTTAAATAATCGGAATTCCTAATATATTTGATTTGAATTGAACTAGAATTGATTTGTGGGTTTATTGTGAACTGTGTTTTAAACAACACTAGTTCTTTAACCCAATAATAAATAGAATGTGATTTGGGTTTATCGTGAACGGTGTTTCAAATAACACTAGTTCTTTAACCCGATAATAATTAGAATGTGAAATGGGTTTATCGTGAACGGTGTTTCAAATAACACTAGTTCTTTAACCCGATAAATAGGATGTGATTTGGGTTTGTCGTGAACTGTGTTTTAAATAACACCTAGTTCTTTAACCCAGTAAAAGGAGTTTTAACGAATCTGCAATTAGATTGAAATGTGAATTTATAATCTAAATTATCGAATTTAGAAAATGCGCGGGAATGGAGTATCACCAGTTTTGCTCCAAAGCGATAGTTAAATCTTTTATTAGATTTGAACGTGAAATGGTAATTAATTTTACCGATAAAACCGTGGTGTTAGATATGGAGTATTACCAGTTTTACTTCATGGGATGAATAGGTTGGGATTGGGAAATAAAATAAATAATTACTTCGTTACGGTTCGCTATCGACTAGTTTAGAAAACCATAATTTGGTTTGAAATGACATCCAAAGGAAGATTAAAGGATAAATTTTAAAGAATTTATCTTGGATAAAATTAATGGGAACCTTTCCCCTAGGAACGTGATTTTGGGAATAAAAGAATATTCTGAATTGGAATGAGGCGTATGTTGTGTTTGTGTAACATTTGTTTTTAATATACGCGGGTTGTTCGGAAAGGCCGGGTTTATACCCATTCTGAATAACCGATTCGACGATAAGTCGAAGATGAAGACGGTGGTCGAAGACCGGAAGTCTTCACATCGTTTGGATAATTACTGACGATCCTGATTGGGCAGTACACCCAAGAGGATGGAAATAGTTGGTGGTCGTCCAGACGTACCTGGAGATGGATGGATATGCGAGGAAAGTGCCTCCGGTTTCGTTCAGACCCAGAACGAACTTGTAAATGGATAGTGTGTCTGACATTGGATTTTATTCTGTGTTGATTGATTTCTGTTAAATATATATCTGTTTGGCGGCGGAGAAATTATTCTCTTGCTTAACGCCCTTCTCTGAGACGTACGAGCTTAGAGGTTATATATCGATAGACATCAATCGCATGGCATGAACTGCCAGTGTGGCATGCTGAGTTGCATAGATCAAGGCTTCTATTGAAAAGCAAAGTCTTGTGGTTGATGATCAAAGCACGCCTACGTGGCAGCTTTGTGTATAACGTGAATTCGCGAGCCTCACACCTCGGTATGAGTTAAAAACGGGATACGGACCGCTGGGAGAGCACGACGTTTCTTTCTAGCTTTGGTGGTGTCAGTGACTTACCAGCCCTGACATTTATATACTTTTCACCTTTGTTGTTGTTGGAATGAGGCGCCTCGATTATAGGTCTGTAAGGACCGGGAAACGTGTGTTCAGGAATTGCCAATCCTCTAACGTAAGTGAGGACCGGCCCAGCCGTATCCAGGGTTGCCCAGAGTGCGTAACCCTGAGGCATGTGCTAGAGTGTCTCGAACGCGGAGAGGAGCTTGCCCCTTGCCTCAACTCATGACGGAAATCCAATTTCCAATACGAGATATTTCGGCTTTATTTGTAGAGCCTAGTATGGCGACATAGTAGCATGGGATGTTATGCCGTCTATGATTTATATTTATGATGGAAATTGTTTTGACACTATACACTTATTATAGTATCAAATGATTTGTTTTAAACGTACCAAGCATGTTTGGCTATTATAAAGGAAAACCCTATCCTCCGGCTTGCGTTGCATTGTGTGATGGGACCTGGGTCTTATAATAGCTTCATTTTTCGAAAAAGCATTGCGCTGTTTATTCTATGCACCGGTATTCTTGGGAGGAAACCCGTTCCGTGTTATACGGCGTGGTCCCTTGAATTACTCTCTTTTAAAGTAAAGCTTTAAATAACTGTTTTAGTTCTCACACCAGTCACATGACTGACCTGGAGTTTATTGTTTTAACCTAAACTCTGGGTGCCCTTATTTTCCGCACGGGCAGCTAGTAGTTTTGGTTTTGCAGATTTATATTCACAGGATCCTGGTTTACAGCTGGAATGATATCCGGAAAGCTCTGTATCCGTATATCACCTTCAGTTGTGCTTTGTATTATTTTCCGCTGCTATGTAATTTATTGTAATCTCTGATATTTGTCGAATGTAATTTATTCATTTATACTCTGTATATTCTTGTATCTGATGGAATTGTTGTAATAGCAATGAAATGTTCTTCCGTCTGCGTTCTGATTTGTCCTGTACTCAAACGAACAGGGGTTTCGAACGGTCTAGATCGGTTTAACTACTGATTCGGATTGAGCGAAATTCCTGGCCGTCACAACCAATCTATTTAAATTCTTTCCCTTCTCTTTTCATGAAATAATAAATCCATGGTCGTTAGGTTGTGAATCAAATTAAAATGAAAAGCGGAAACCATGGATGATAGAATGGATCAGATCCAAGATTTGGGGAAAGCATGAAATATGAGTGGGTTTAAAATATACTTTTTGAATAATAGTACCTCTATCGTTTGGCATTCCCCATAATGAACATATTGGAAGGTTTAATTTGACGAAATGCAATACTGCGCTAAAATGGATAATATGTTCAATTAGTTAATATGTTGAGATGAACATTTACTTGAATGTTTAAGAAAAATGAATACCGTGGTATAGATCCATTTTATTAACCTATGAATTGGGTAGATGATATACTATTGGAGAACTACATTTTATTTTAAATAAAGTTAATTACATGTAGAAAGACATGCGAAATATATTGGGATTTGGGGCATAATTTGAAATGGGATTTTGGAACATAACATATATTATGGTTTGAGACTTTAATTTGGAGGCGCAATCTAATATGAACATAAATGGTCGAAAATTCATACATAAGATTAGTTAAAATGTTGGAAATGTTTATATGTTATAGACTTGTTAAAAATATTGGCAGTTACTACCACTGTACATATCACATATTGATTTGTTCCATTTATATACCAGAGCCCTTACCTATGTGAATTAGAATGATTGTATAATTATATACATAGATTTGAATAAATGAAGATGAATATGCTTAGAATTACAATTAGTAATTGTAACAGCACTTATGGCACGAGGTTAGGTTGCATTAGTGGCGGAAGTCTGCCCGGACCCGACCGGCATATCCAGTAACCATTAATGTTGAACCTAATATGAGAGGCCTAAGTGAAAAATTAAAAACATGTAATGGTGCTAAGACATGAGGTTAAGTCAACTTGTGGTAGAAGTCTGTCCGGACCTGCCTGGCAAATCCAACATCTACAAGTGTAGGCTAATGTGAGAGGTCTGGTGCTTATATATATATATATATATAAATATATATATATATATATATATATATGACAAGATATGAATAAACGGCAATGCTGGTAATTAAATTTCTAACTCAGAAAATAAGAAAGGAAGGGATGAAATGAACTGATTTTGTATGATAAGAAGGAAAAGTGATGTATTCCCCTAAATGACTTATTTAGAAATACATTGTTGCAAGTAAGCCACAGTAAATAAAGAAAAGTAAAGAAATTACTTGCTACCACGGATTTAGATGGGAATACGTTATGAAAATAAATCATGGACTCCTTATATCAAACTGATAAGGTGCATGAAGTGTTTTCCTTAATATAATAAGGAATATATATTACAGTGAATGAAGAACAATGGTTTACAACGGTAGATGGTTTAAGAGGGGAATGGTAATAACCTATTATAAATAAATAACATGTTGTATAATAGGTAGACTTGTCCTAGGGACAAGTGAATATTATAACTTAGGTTATAATAAACTAGTAAGGGAATGGGATAATTGGTGAATTGAGTTAAGGGACACTTAATTATAAATTTAGTAACCAGTAAAGGGTAAAACTTGAAACCAGTTAAGAGAAGGAGGGAAATATATTGTACTTAATTATAAATTAAGTAATCTGTAAGCTTGGGAGTCTGAAACCCGTTGATAAGAATGTTTAGGCTTGTCTTAGGGACAAGAGGAAATTATAACATAGGTTATAATAAATGGGTAGAGAAACAATTAATGGGCCTTAGTTAATAGAACTAAGTTAATAAGTAAACAACGATAAGTTGTATTGACAATGTAAAATGGAATTATGATTAAATGAGAAAGAATGAGGAAAACTTATGAAATGAGATAAGATATATTTAATCATAAATGGTAAGTGACATGTTAATTAGAAAACATGTGGATTGGATATACTTAATTACATATTAAGTAAAACATTTTAATGTAATGATGAAATCAACAAGAAGATAAAAAAAGGGTTGTGGATTACAGACCTTGGGCCATAATCAAAAGAATAACATGTTGTGGGATTATTAATAAACTTAAATGAATTAAGTTGTATGGCTGAATTTAATAAGCAAGAGAACTTGGTAATTTGAGTAAGAATTCAATATAAATTGGAATAACCAAGTTAACTGGAAACCTAATGAGTTGAGACAAGCGTGTAAAAGAATGTTTAGACATAGGGTCTAACAATATGCTAAAGTAAGACGCTTAGACTAGTCCGTACGGTTGAGGGTGAATAACCCAACGGGGTAGATCATCGAGGTGTTATAAGGCACGAGGGGAGCACACATTCATCTGATTGTTCTGACGGCTCCAAAGGACTAGAAGGGGAAGCACGCGGCTTTCTGAGGTGCATAAGGTGCTCCTTGTAGTCCTCTGTGCGGTGGCAGGTGTCTTAGGCTGTACTCGTAGAGGTAGGGTCTGCGCGTAACAACTAGGTGGGTGGGCCTTGACTGCAGATGTAGCTATGCAGTTAGAATGCAATGACGTGGTGACACTAGGGTGGTTCGGTGGTTGCCTCACGAGGAGGCAGAGGGTCACGACCAACAAGGATAATAGACCGTTGGACACCCGTCGTCGGTGATCGTCGCTGATCTATGAATTAGAAAAGCGCGACATTTGTAATAAACTCTGCAAGCATACAGGTGTGTAGCATACAGGTCGAACACAGGGAGGTGAATTAAATTAAATTATTTATCTAATATCTTGGGCAAGTTAGACAAAACTGGAGGTTGATTTTGAAAATAAAAACAAAACAAAATTAAAACTGTAATTTGATTCAGAACAGATCTAACTGAACCGACGATCAAATCACAATTTCAATGGAAAAGCAAAGAAACTATGAATCAGATTCAAATCTAATCAAATCCAATTTAACCTATGAACGCGATTAAAATACAGAAAATAAAATTGCAGAATATAAATAACAACAGGAAACAAAATTAGGATTACCGCTGAATCTAATCAGACGGTCAATCACTAATGAAAAGAAATGCAAAATACAAATAGTGTTCTACCGAATCTAATCGTGTAGACAACACTAATTGCTAAGAAATAGAAAATTGCATAAAATAAAAAGAAAAAAAAGAGTTTTATTAATGAAGAGAATAGAATGAGATATATGATAGGATGGTGGCTACAATGCTATTACAAGGGTATATATAGGGTAGATAGCCAAACCCTAACCCTAACCCTAATGATAACTGGGCCTGGTCATTACATCACTAATGAGAAACATAAATGGGCCTTTGATAATTAAAGCAAATTTGGGCCTTTTCTCTTTTCCTCTTGTTTCCTTGACACTTCTTCATTGATTTGTGATGTGCAAAGCCTTGTTATCAATCCTTTTCTTGTCCAACGGCAACTAGATGTGACATCTTCATCTACAATTCTTCAAAATGCAAATACACAGCAAATTGAACTATATTTCTCTACATTTCTGGTTGCATGCGGGCTGGGTTGGAATATCTGTAAAAGTAACAAAACAATGCCCAAGTAATACTTATTTATATACAGAAGATAAGATATAAGAGCATAAAATAAACACATTTCTATGTCAATCAGTCGGCAGCTAGTGGGATGAGGAAAGACTCGAGCTAAACCCAAGATACCATTTCACCCTTCACTATCGGGGTAAGGGGTTGAGGGAAGATGCCACATGGATGTTTAGATTGTTTGCGTAGGGACAGTCGCTTAGCTCTAGTAGTCTTTACTAGTTGAGGGAGGGGCCGAGGTAGGGCCATAGCCACCACCAAAACAGGCCCTAGGTATATCTGTATATAGAGGCTCTTTAAAGACGGGCCTATACAGATATGGAAAATGTCCCGACCGAGTTCTGTGCTTCTTGTATCGCCCTGCCACGGAACTTGGTGCATATTAGAGAATGTTCGATTGAGGCATCGAGCTACAATTGAAGATACGTATAGTGGACAGTCTAGATACATGCATGTCGGCTCTGGGTGGTGTATGGTAGACTTGAGGGTATTACTCCGGTATGGAGTCTAATTCGAACAAAGGTGGCAGTCAGTACGTTTACGTAGCGTAGTAATGATAAATATATGCAGAACATAATATTGTTATCTGTACATCACTACGACGTAGGATGAGGGACTGTGTATATTTCGATGGTGTTACATTGGAGACCGTGCGAGTGGGGTACCATGGGGTGTACCTCAATATTGGGGATAGCTACATATATATGGTATTAGGTTAATCCACTGGGAAGTAAATGGGTGCGACGCATGTGTAAGCCTTGAGTGTTGTTAACCCATATAACCTAGCAAATAAGAAAATATGATTGAACGGTATATGTAGGATTATCCAAAGTGCATATATATGGTACCTCCTCATAAAATACTCGCAGGTTAGATTTGTGGCAGAGACATGATAGCTTCGGATACTGGTTAGGCGGTATTAATAATACGATAAGGCTATGTTTTGATTATACTATATTTTATCCATTCCGCTGTGAGATATTTTCTAAGCTCTGACATGTTTTATGTCTCTGTCTTTTCTGCAGGATACCAGAGCAAACCAATCCGAGTTTCTATAGATTGGAATTTTGAAAAAAATTCGATCTGTCGGAATTCGTGTTGTCACATTTTATGTTGATGTAACGAGTTTTCAGTATTTTAGACTTATTATGTAATTAGATTTGGAACATGAAGCTTTTCTATTTAATAAAGTTCTTAATTCCGTTGTTATTTTATATTTGTCTTGTGATGTTTCTGTTTCTTTTTACCTATAACGCTTCATGAAACTTAATGCATTCTGATAAAGAGTGACATTAATTAACGGACATGGGGTGTCACACACCTCACCAATCCATGTGCTTGCACATTTTGTAAAAACACCCCTCCTTTTCTCCTTTTTTACCTTTTCTTTCTTTCATCCATTTTCCTTTAGCTTCACCGCCTTCTTCCTCCTTGAACCCATAGCCTCGACCACCTGATACCCCTCCACCCTAATTTCTGCATCTTCACCACCTCCCCCTGACATGCGCAGCAACTCCCTCTCGCCTCCTCCTTGCCGAACTTTCTCCTCCTCTTTTAACCCATAAACCCACTTTTTAGCTCCAATTTCCACTTCCACCACATAAAGCTTCCATCTTTCACCTCTTACCACCCCCTAGACCCCTTGCCTAAGCCCCACCTACTTGCAGCAACCCCTACCCCTCCTGATAGAAAAGAAAAATGTGGACCCCACCCTTTTCGTACCCCTGGACCTTATGAACCCCTCCTGTTTGCTTCGTTATACTCAGATCCGCAAGTGTGTACGTAACCATTATGTCTAGAAACCCCGTAGCACCCAAACTCGGTCCTGTAGCTTAGGGAAAAATTTACAAGAATCGTGAGTGTTCGAATTGTTGTTGCTTGGGATATATGGATTTGTTGTTGTTTTAATTTTGGGTTCCATATCTAGCCAACCCCAACTTGTTTGGGATATATGGCTTTGTTGTTGTTGTTGTTGTGTGCAAGTGTTCGAAGTCCGTTCGTGAAAGAAATTGGCAATGTGGAACTCGCAGTGAGAAACCAAAACTCACTAAAAAGGGATAATTAGAATTAACTATCTAGTAGTTAATTAATTTGAGTTTAATAATGATTATTAATTGATGATACAAGTTTATAATGATGCTAAGTAATACGTAGTAAGATAAAAATATCATATTTACTTAACATATGTGCATTTGGTTAGGTATGTGACATTTAAAACACAAATAATGTTGATTTGAAACGTTTTGAAATTGATTTTGGGAAAGAAATTCATAAATTATTGTTTATTGAATGCGTAGCAAACCCCACACGGGTATTGGGATGATACTTACACATCTCTCAAGTGTTTAGATTACGAAAAACCCTACACGGGTATTGGGATGATACTTACACATCTCTCAAAGAGCTTGGCGGATTGTGCAGGCCGACTTTGACTTTGTCAACAACGTGTCAGTAATCCTTAGGTGTCCAATCCCATAAAATGAGACCAAGATATTCCAACTTTGACTTTGTCAACAACGTGTCGGATAGAGCTTGGCGGGTTTGCACACCAACGCTCGATATACAAGCAATGTTGGATACCCTTGGAATACTATTATTATTATTATCGAAAATATAAGCACAAAAGAGAGTTACGCGAATTCAACTTAACACAACTTAGTTTTAAAGATTTGAAAAGCCAATATAAGTATTTTAAGTCCTCCACTTATTTAAACAAAGTCTACAATATAGAATAGATTTCATGGCCATCACCTAAGAATCTCCCTATGTACTGGTTACACTATTATCCCTCAAAATTAAAATTTTCATTATATTTCCTATTCGATCTAAGTTGAGAGAGAAAAATACTATCAACTGGCTAAAAATTGTAAACTTATTTTGTTGTATCAATTGAAAATGAGTCGTATTTTCCAAAAAAAAAATTATGGTATGTTACTACAATCTAAAATGTATGATGGTCCTACTTAAATGGCTGAAAATAAAAAGAAATAAAAACAAAGAAAAATGAAAATGGATGAAATGCAGACTCCCCCCCACACTTGATTGAGACAGTGTCCCAACTGTCTAAGGCAGAAAAACAAAAATAAAATGAAAAATGAAAAAGAAAACTAAAAGAAAAAGAACGTGTACCACCTGATTTCATGGTGGATGATCATGCAGATCGATAGAGTCATCTTCGTCATATTGCTCGAATTCCAAAAATGGTTTCAGTCGTTGACCGTTTACTTTGAAGACTTTTCCATCCTTAGGATTTTCAATTTCAACCGCTCCATGAGGGTATACTGTTTTCACGACATAAGGTCCAGTCCATCGAGATCTGAGTTTTCCTGGAAACAAGTGAAGTCTAGAGTCGTATAAAAGAACTTTTTGACCTACGTTGAATTCCTTACGAAGTATGTTTTTGTCGTGTTGGGCTTTGGTTCTTTCTTTGTAGATTTTCGCATTTTCATACGCCTCATTTCTTAATTCCTCTAATTCCGAAATTTGTAACTTCCTGTATGAGCCGGCTTTTTCTAAGTCAAAGTTCAGAAATTTTATGGCCCAAGGAGCACGATGCTCTAATTCAAGAGGTAAGTGACAGGCCTTTCCAAAGACTAATCGATATGGTGACATCCCTAGATTGGTTTTATAAGCAGTGCGAAACGCCCAAAGTGCATCAATCAGTTTTACGGACCAATCTTTTCTATTGGAATTCACGGTTTTCTCAAGAATTTGTTTGATTTGTCTATTGGAAACTTCTACTTGCCCACTAGTTTGCGGATGATAGGGGGTCAACATCTTGTGTGTGATTGAGTATTTCTTGAGCAAGGATTCAAAAGCACGATTACAGAAGTGAGTGCCATTATCGCTAATTATAGCTCGAGGTGTGCCAAAGCGTGAAAAGATGTTTTCTTTGAGGAATTTGACAACAACCTTGTTGTCGTTGGTTTTGGTCGGAATGGCTTCAACCCATTTTGAGACATAATCTACCGCAAGTAAGATGTAAAGATTTCCAAATGAATTAGGGAATGGTCCCATGAAATCGATGCCCCAAACATCGAATAACTCAATCACTAAAATGGGGTTGAGAGGCGTCATGTTTCGCTTAGAGATTCGACCCGTTCTTTGACATCGCTCACATTTAGAGCAAAATTCGAAAGCGTCACGGAAGAGTGTGGGCCAATAAAAACCGCTTTGCAAAACTTTTGCAGCAGTTTTTCTTGCTCCAAAATGACCGCCACAAGCATGGTCATGTGAAAAGGAGAGAATACTTTGGCGTTCATGATCGGGCACACACCTTCGAATGATTTGGTCTGGACAGTATTTGAAAAGATATGGGTCGTCCCAATAGAAGTTTCGAACTTTCGAGAGAAATTTTTGTTTATCTTGTTTCGACCATTCAGCGGGCATTTGTTGTGTGACAAGATAATTCACAATGTCAGCGTACCAAGGGGTGTTAGAGATCGAAAGGAGTTGTTCGTCAGGAAAATAGTCATCGATTTGGGTGTCGTTATCATTTTCGTGCACAATTCGAGAGAGATGATCAGCTACGACATTTTCAGAACCCTTTTTATCTCGTATTTCTATATCGAATTCTTGAAGAAGAAGGATCCAACGAATCAAGCGGGCCTTGGCATCCTTTTTAGAAAGCAAATATCGTAGGGCAGCATGGTCAGTGTAAACTATGACTTTGGAACCTATGAGATATGGTCTGAATTTCTCAAGAGCGAAAACAACTGCCAAAAATTCCTTTTCAGTAGTTGAGTAATTCAACTGGGCCTCGTTTAAGGTTTTGCTAGCGTAGTAAATGACTCGAGGGAGTTTATCAATTCGCTGACCCAAGATGGCTCCAATTGCAAAGTCAGAAGCGTCGCACATAAGTTCAAAGGGTTGAGTCCAATCAGGAGGTTGAATGATGGGAGTTGTGGTCAAGAGTGATTTAAGAGTTTCAAAAGATGTTTTGCAATCATCGGAAAATTCAAACTTTACGTCTTTGGTAAGTAAATTTGAGAGAGGTTTTGAAATTTTTGAGAAATCCTTAATGAATCTTCTATAGAATCCTGCATGGCCAAGAAATGAACGAACATCTTTGACAGACTTAGGAGGAGGTAAATTAGCAATCAAATCGATTTTGGATTTATCGACTTCTAGGCCATCTTTGGAGACGACATGACCTAAAACTATCCCCCTTTTACCATAAAGTGGCATTTTTCCCAATTAAGCACGAGTGATTTCTCCTTACAACGCTTAAGGACGAGTTCTAAATGAGTGAGACATTGGGAAAAAGATGATCCATATATTGAAAAATCGTCCATGAATATTTCCAAGAATTCTTCCACCATATCAGAGAAGATACTCATCATACACCTTTGGAAAGTCGCGGGGGCATTACAAAGACCAAAAGGCATGCGACGATAAGCAAAGGTTCCAAAGGGACAAGTAAAGGTGGTCTTATGTTGATCTTCTAAAGCAACAGGAATTTGGTTATAGCCAGAGTATCCATCGAGAAAACAGTAGTACTCATGTCCCGCTAAGCGTTCGAGCATTTGGTCAATAAAAGGCAAGGGAAAATGGTCTTTTCGTGTGGCTGAGTTAAGCTTTCGATAGTCGATGCACACACGCCATTTGGTTTTGATTTTTGTTGGGACGAGTTCATTACTGTCGTTTTTGATCACTGTGACTCCCGATTTCTTTGGTACAACTTGTACCGGACTCACCCAAGTACTATCAGAGATGGGATAGATGATGTTATTGTCTAGACATTTGATTATCTCCTCCTTGACCACTTCTCTCATGTTTGGGTTTAATCGCCTTTGAGCCTCACGGGTGGGTTTAGCCTCATCAACTAAATGTATGCGATGTTCCACAATTGATGGGCTAATTCCTTTTATATCGCTAATTTCCCACCCCAAGGCGTCTTTATTTTCCCGCAAGGTATCCAAAAGTTTTTCTTCTTGGTCCTCGGTAAGATCGGAGGCCAAGATTACGGGAAAAGTTTTTGAAGGGTCTAGGTAGGCATACTTAAGGTCTGGTGGCAAGGGTTTGAGGTCTAACTTAGGAAGTTCTTGTGTATCAACATTGGTCAACATTCCTTGGTTATAGTCAGGTGACGAAGTGTCGGAATCAAGAATTTTGTTCAATTCAGAAATGTATTTGAGTTCATCGAAATCAGAGTCGAAATGGTCAAGACACATTTTCAAGGCTTCAGAAGTGTCACTAGAGGTTTCATCAATTGTGGTTTGAACCATGTCAATTTCATCGACCTCAAAATCCCTAGGTTGTTTGTTGAGATTAAAGATGTTTAGCTCAATGGTTAGGTGCCCGAAGGAAAGTCGAAGTTGACCATTCCTACAATTAATGACAGCATTAGAGGTTGCTAAGAAAGGGCGTCCTAAGATCAATGGTATTTGAACGTTGGGATTTGAGACAGGCTCTGTTTCTAGAACTATAAAATCGACAGGGAAGTAAAACTGTTCGATCTGTATCAAGACGTCTTCGATAATTCCCAATGGCTTTTTGACAGATCGATCGGCTAGTTGAAGTGTGATGTTTGTTGGTTTAATCTCCCCTAGTCCAAGTTGACGATAAACAGTATAAGGAAGAAGATTGACACTGGCACCAAGGTCGAGTAGGGCACGAGAGATGTGAGTGTTTCCTATTTTACAATCAATCGTAGGGCAGTCAGGGTCTTTATACTTGACTGGGGCAAGATTCGAAAGAACTGAGCTTGTATTTGCAGTTAGAAAAGCGGTTTTTGGGACATTGGTCGCACGTTTTTGTGTGCACAATTCTTTAAGACATTTAGCATATTGAGGAATTTGTTCAATGGTGTCCAAAAGAGGAATGTTCACACGGACTTGTTTGAAAATTTCCAAGATTTTATCGAAATTTGCCGCTTTCTTCTTATTATTGAGCCTATGGGGAAATGGAGCTACTGGTTCTTTGACTCTGTGATGAGTTTCATCATTCGAAGAAGAAGGTTTATCCAAGAGAAGAGAAGGTGGTAAGGTTGTAGAAGATGGAATGTTGGTATTGCCAATGTTATTTTTCGAAGGTGGGACGGGTTTGCCGACACTGGGAGAAGAACTGTTGGGATTGCCAACATTTGAGGAAAATGGAGGTTTAGAAGAATTGGCATTCGAAGCCAATGGGTAATCATCAAGATTTGGGATTGGGGTCGAGTTAGAAGGTTCGTCAGGGTCGTCCACGTTATTATCAATCCTCTTTCCAGATCGAAGGGTTGTAATAGCGTTGACTGGATTATGGTTTTCGTCCTCACAAGAATTTACAGCACGAGGCTTATACTTTGGATTCACCTCGGGTTGACTAGGCAATTTTCCCTTCTCATGAGTTTTCATAAATTCCTTCATCATATTAAACATTTGGTCCATTTTAGCATCTTGAGAGTTTATTTTAGCTTCGTAAGAGTTCATCTGTTTTTCTAGACGCCCAATATCTTGTGATGGTAGAGCAGATTGAGAGGATTGGTTTGATGATTGAAAATTGGGGTGCCTATAAGGTTGTTTGGATTGAGGTGAAGCTTGAGATGTTTGAGAATTGGGAGAAGGAGCTTGGTAATTCGGATTGGGAATAAAGGGTTGCATGTGAGATGGGTTAGCCGAATTATTAGGGTTCGACCAGGAAAAATTTGGGTGGTTCCTCCAACCAGGGTTGTACGTGGATGAGTAAGGATTATTTTGAGCTATGGCATTGGCTTGGTCTTGAGAGTAATAGTGGGGTAACCCTTCTCCGGTTTGAGGAGTTTGATTTTCTAAGGGAATTTGGCTTGGGTCCACGACAAGCACTCCTCTAGTAGAAGTACGAATGGGAACACGAATCGATTCCCACTGCATGTCCTTTTCAGAATAATCTTCTAAAAACCGCCAAGCTTCATCGGCTGTTTTAGACATAAAGTCTCCTCCACACATTGATTCTAGTTGAGTTCTAGTCTGATAGTTTAACCCTTCATATGCAATTTGACATAAGTGATCTTTTAGAATTCCATGATGAGGACAACTATACAGTAGCTGGTTGAATCTCTCAAAGTATTTTGAAAAAGTTTCCCCCTCATTTTGACAAAATTGATTTATCTCGGTTCGGATTTTTAGAGTTTTATGTAAAGGGAAAAACTTTTTCAAGAATGCAGTGACAAATTCATCCCAACTTCTTATGGAATGTCGTGGAAGAGAATTTAGCCATCTTTTAGCGCTTTCAAGTAGTGCAAATGGAATTAGCCTTAGCTTGATCGATTCGTTAGATAGTTGTTGCATTTTTGTTGTGGAAGCATACAATTCAAATTCACTCAGAAATTCATAAGCATTTTCAGACCCAGTAAATTTTGGTACCCCTTGGATAAAAGAATGTTTTAGCTCATAATTGTTTCCTTCAGCTGGTGGAAACACAATGACAGATGGTTGAACGGTCCTAGTCGGATAACATCGATCACGAAGAGACAAGGGTCTATCCATTTGGATATTGAGATTTTGAAAATTTTGATTTATTTGATTTTGATCCCCAAAGTTTGGAAAATTTTGATTCACTCGATTTTGATCCAATTCGGGTGGAAAATTTTGGTTGATTCGAGAGCCCCTAGGAGAATTTTGTTGGCTAACACTTTTTTCACTCATTGTTGTTAGATGCAAGCACAAAAATTAGCTACAATGAAGTTTTTTGTCCTTATTGGCTCCTAACCCAAAATAATAAAGTGACACGTTTGATTATTTAGATCAAAAGATTTCTCAGCCAGTTAACGGACAGGAGTTATCGGTGCACCAGGAATCACCCTAGCAATGCAGCCGAAGGTTTAAGTACCTTCAGAGTAACAACCGATATAATATTTACGAATCACCGTAATATTTATAAACGGTTATTTCTCTGCCGTAGTCTAGACACCAAGAAATAATTCGTTCCAAATGAATCAACTATCACAATATAATTAAGCCCTAGATGAGCCCGTGACTCCCTTAAGTCCAACGTCTAACCGTTATTATTAGACAAATTCTACGATGAATGCAATTTGTGGGCTAAGGAAAGGGTGATGAAATCCCTCACCTTATGTGAATTGGGGTATTGCCCTCAACAGAATGAATAAAAATGCAGAAATAACAATAATCACACAGAATAGCTGCAGAAATTAAAAATTGTACATTCAAAGCCGCTGCCCCTGCAGAAATTTTTTACAACAATTGTCTATATATATTTTTTTCTTTTGCAGCAGAGCACCTGTAGAGTTTTAAAAGTTTTCACCTTGATCGGCAGTCCTCCAGTGAATTTGGGAAGCGCTAGCGCGTTCACACCCCACTTGGTGTGCAACCGCTCCAACCCATTTGAATCGTCCGCTGTTTTCTGTTGTTGTCCCCTTCTATTAATTCTTGACTGCGCTGCGGCACGGGTTCGGGAAATTTCAGCTGTACCTGTTTTTGAAAAATTCTCCTTTTTTTTTAGAGAAAAGAAAAGAGAACCAAAAAAAAACTAAATAAGAACTGAAAACTAAAATCAAAACTAAGCTAGAAAGGAACTAAGCGCAACATGACAAAAACTACAAAAAAAAAAACTAAACTAGATTCAAGCAACAAGAATAGACTCAAAGCAGACTCACGCACTAAAGATGTAGTAAAAGCAATACAACGTATTCACCAAATTGACATGCTGAAACAAACGCGCAGTAACCATAAAAAACAAAGAAGGAAAAAAAAATCAGCGATCCAACTCTAAAACCAATCACCCACTAATTGAAGGAAACCAACCACGCCCTTTTTTTTTTTAATTCTAATCACCTCGTCCTTTTAAGGTCTCACCCAACCACCTTGGCTTTTCAGAGCACCCTTAACCCAAAAAGAATAAAACCACGCACCATTTTCTTTCAGAAAAAAAAATCACGAAATTATTTCCATGCTTTTTTCGATCGGATCCTAATCAATTCGGGTTGGTTCGAATAGGAATTGGGATGTGGTTGTTGTAAGTTGAGGCTGCTGCTATCGGTGCATGTGTGAGTTGAAAGGGGGGTTTGGGTGTTCGAGTTTCTGTGATAAATCGGGATTTGGGGTAAATGATGAGGTCGAATTCTATGGTGTGCGTATTGGCAGAGGGGGATTTGTGGTGAAAGTGAAGTTTGTGTGGTTTGGGTGTTCGGAATTTGGCAGTGAGGCGCTGTAGCGGGGCGTGGATTTGACGAAGGGGTAGTTGCGAATTGGGTAATAGGGTTTGTGAGTTTGTGGCACTGTAGGCAAAAGGCTTTTGATGGGAAGAAATCCACGTTGGTCACTGGGGTGGCTTTTTCGAATTGCGTATTTGGGCTGGTGATGGTCACTGGGTGATGTTTGAGGATAGAAGAAAATACAGAAAGAAGATTTTTTTTTTAAAAAAAAAATGAGGAAAGTGCAGAAGTGGGAAGAAATCAAACAGCAATGGAAAGAATTTACTACACGCTAGAGAAAGGAAAGTTGCAAATGAAATCTGTTTTGGATTTTTTTTTTCTTTTTGTTTTTTTTTCGTTTTTTTTTCAGTTGCTTGTAAATTGGAAGACAGTAGAAATAGATTGAAAGAAATTTGTGTGATGGGAAAATCAACAATGAAAAATGGCAAGTTTTTTTTTAATATATATATATAGAAGAAAACAAAAGAAAACTAAAATAAATAAAAACTAACACGAATCAGAAAGTAAATAAACAATAAAATTTAATTGTTGCCTCCCCGGCAACGGCGTCAAAAACTTAATCGTCGCTGATCTATGAATTAGAAAAGTGCGACATTTGTAATAAATTCTGCAAGCATACAGGTGTGTAGCATACAGGTCGAACACAGGGAGGTGAATTAAATTAAATTATTTATCTAATCTCTTGGGCGAGTTAGACAAAACTGGAGGTTGATTTTGAAAATAAAAACAAAACAAAATTAAAACTGTAATTTGATTCAGAACAGATCTAACTGAACCGACGATCAAATCACAATTTCAATGGAAAAGCAAAGAAACTATGAATCAGATTCAAATCTAATCAAATCCAATTTAACCTATGAACGCGATTAAAATACAGAAAATAAAATTGCAGAATATAAATAACAACAGGAAACAAAATTAGGATTACCGCTGAATCTAATCAGACGGTCAATCACTAATGAAAAGAAATGCAAAATACAAATAGTGTTCTACCGAATCTAATCGTGTAGACAACACTAATTGCTAAGAAATAGAAAATTGCATAAAATAAAAAGAAAAAAAGAGTTTTATTAATGAAGAGAATAGAATGAGATATATGATAGGATGGTGGCTACAATGCTATTACAAGGGTATATATAGGGTAGATAGCCAAACCCTAACCCTAACCCTAATGATAACTGGGCCTGGTCATTACATCACTAATGAGAAACATAAATGGGCCTTTGATAATTAAAGCAAATTTGGGCCTTTTCTCTTTTCCTCTTGTTTCCTTGACACTTCTTCATTGATTTGTGATGTGCAAAGCCTTGTTATCAATCCTTTTCTTGTCCAACAGCAACTAGATGTGACATCTTCATCTACAATTCTTCAAAATGCAAATACACAGCAAATTGAACTCTATTTCTCTACATTTCTGGTTGCATGCGGGCTGGGTTGGAATATCTGTAAAAGTAACAAAACAATACCCAAGTAATACTTATTTATATACAGAAGATAAGATATAAGAGCATAAAATAAACACATTTCTATGTCAATCAGTCGGCAGCTAGTGGGATGAGGAAAGACTCGAGCTAAACCCAAGATACCATTTCACCCTTCACTATCGGGGTAAGGGGTTGAGGGGAGATGCCACATGGATGTTTAGATTGTTTGCGTAGGGACAGTCGCTTAGCTCTAGTAGTCTTTACTAGTTGAGGGAGGGGCCGAGGTAGGGCCATAGCCACCACCAAAACAGGCCCTAGGTATATCTGTATATAGAGGCTCTTTAAAGACGGGCCTATACAGATATGGAAAATGTCCCGACCGAGTTCTGTGCTTCTTGTATCGCCCTGCCACGGAACTTGGTGCATATTAGAGAATGTTCGATTGAGGCATCGAGCTACAATTGAAGATACGTATAGTGGACAGTCTAGATACATGCATGTCGGCTCTGGGTGGTGTATGGTAGACTTGAGGGTATTACTCCGGTATGGAGTCTAATTCGAACAAAGGTGGCAGTCAGTACGTTTACGTAGCGTAGTAATGATAAATATATGCAGAACATAATATTGTTATTTGTACATCACTACGACGTAGGATGAGGGACTGTGTATATTTCGATGGTGTTACATTGGAGACCGTGCGAGTGGGGTACCATGGGGTGTACCTCAATATTGGGGATAGCTACATATATATGGTATTAGGTTAATCCACTGGGAAGTAAATGGGTGCGACGCATGTGTAAGCCTTGAGTGCTGTTAACCCAAATAACCTAGCAAATAAGAAAATATGATTGAACGGTATATGTAGGATTATCCAAAGTGCATATATATGGTACCTCCTCATAAAATACTCGCAGGTTAGATTTGTGGCAGAGACATGATAGCTTCGGATACTGGTTAGGCGGTATTAATAATACGATAAGGCTATGTTTTGATTATACTATATTTTATCCATTCCGCTGTGAGATATTTTCTGAGCTCTGACATGTTTTATGTCTCTGTCTTTTCTGCAGGATACCAGAGCAAACCAATCCGAGTTTATATAGATTGGAATTTTGAAAAAAATTCGATCTGTCGGAATTCGTGTTGTCGAATTTTATGTTGATGTAACGAGTTTTCAGTATTTTAGACTTATTATGTAATTAGATTTGGAACATGAAGCTTTTCTATTTAATAAAGTTCTTAATTCCGTTGTTATTTTATATTTGTCTTGTGATGTTTCTGTTTCTTTTTACCTATAACGCTTCATGAAACTTAATGCATTCTGATAAAGAGTGACATTAATTAACGGACATGGGGTGTCACACACCTCACCAATCCATGTGCTTGCACATTTTGTAAAAACACCCCTCCTTTTCTCCTTTTTTACCTTTTCTTTCTTTCATCCATTTTCCTTTAGCTTCACCGCCTTCTTCCTCCTTGAACCCATAGCCTCGACCACCTGATACCCCTCCACCCTAATTTCTGCATCTTCCCCACCTCCCCCTGACATGCGCAGCAACTCCCTCTCGCCTCCTCCTTGCCGAACTTTCTCCTCCTCTTTTAACCCATAAAACCACTTTTTAGCTCCAATTTCCACTTCCACCACATAAAGCTTCCATCTTTCACCTCTTACCACCCCCTAGACCCCTTGCCTAAGCCCCACCTACTTGCAGCAACCCCTACCCCTCCTGATAGAAAAGAAAAATGTGGACCCCACCCTTTTCGTACCCTTGGACCCTATGAACCCCTCCTGTTTGCTTCGTTATACTCAGATCCGCAAGTGTGTACGTAACCATTATGTCTAGAAACCCCGTAGCGCCCAAACTCGGTCCTGTAGCTTAGGGAAAAATTTACAAGAATCGTGAGTGTTC
This sequence comes from Allium sativum, assembly GCA_030737875.1. Classification (NCBI taxonomy): domain Eukaryota; kingdom Viridiplantae; phylum Streptophyta; class Magnoliopsida; order Asparagales; family Amaryllidaceae; genus Allium; species Allium sativum. The sequence continues at coordinate 606,495,853 of CM060918.1, read as the reverse complement.
GAATTGTTGTTGCTTGGGATATATGGATTTGTTGTTGTTTTAATTTTGGGTTCCATATCTAGCCAACCCCAACTTGTTTGGGATATATGGCTTTGTTGTTGTTGTTGTTGTTGTTGTTGTGTGCAAGTGTTCGAAGTCCGTTCGTGAAAGAAATTGGCAATGTGGAACTCGCAGTGAGAAACCAAAACTCACTAAAAAGGGATAATTAGAATTAACTATCTAGTAGTTAATTAATTTGAGTTTAATAATGATTATTAATTGATGATACAAGTTTATAATGATGCTAAGTAATACGTAGTAAGATAAAAATATCATACTTACTTAACATATGTGCATTTGGTTAGGTATGTGACATTTAAAACACAAATAATGTTGATTTGAAACGTTTTGAAATTGATTTTGGGAAAGAAATTCATAAATTATTGTTTATTGAATGCGTAGCAAACCCCACACGGGTATTGGGATGATACTTACACATCTCTCAAGTGTTTAGATTACGAAAAACCCTACACGGGTATTGGGATAATACTTACACATCTCTCAAGTGTTTAGATTACAGCAAACCCCACACATGTATTAGGATGATACTTACACATCTCTCAGGTGTTTATATTACGGCAAACCCCACACGGGTATTAGGATGATACTTACACATCTCCTAATTGTTTTATTTGTGTAGTAATTATTGATTAATGAGGGCCCGGAGAGGCAAGTTATAGTTGTACTGATCAATCCGTACAAAGAAGGGTATAGGAGAAAATTCGAAAATTTTAGGCGTTATCAAAATAGTTAATAATCATAGAAGAAACTAGATTCGATATTGAACTATTATACGTCGAATAATGTTCAGATGAGAGCAGGGAACGTCCGTAGCTTTAGGCTGATATTCTGAGAGATCTAGCCGTCGGATTTTCCCGAAACTAGAACCATTGGGTTTGTAATTAAAAGAGCTTTCAAATAATAATAAGAGTTTTCAAATCCAACAGATAGATTTTGAGAAATGTCTAAAGAAAATTTGAATAAAAACAGCGCCATAACCAATAATGGCCTGTGATGGAAAATTATGAAGAGGGTTTAAACCAATTTTATGTTGTTTTGAAGGATAAAACTAGTTAAGTGGAAATTTGGCTATTAGAGTAATACCTTTATAATGAATTTTGAGAAACGTTTAAAAATAAGGATTTTATTTGTAAATTGAATTGAATCCTTAAGTAAATCTTCTAACTAGATTGAAAGATGATTTTTGAAATCCAAGAACTTAATAAAGTTTGAGAATACGATTTTAAATCTTATGAAATGAATGCCAATTAAAGGAGACTCGATTGAGGGATTAATAATCTGATAAGGATTTATGTTTTGATGCGAATTTTTCGAAAAGACCGAGTTTAATCCATTTCGAATAATGGTACGACGATTAAAAGTCGAATAGATTGAATACGGTGGAAGACCGGAAATCTTCACATCGAATGGACTGCCTGATGATGCCTTGAAATGGTTTTCTCCCATTGAAGGGTTAAAATGGCAGTGGTCTGGACGTATTTGTTGATTGTCTGGATGTGCAAGGGCCTCTCTCCTAAATTGGACGAGGAATAAGATGCCTTCGGTTTTGTTCAGACCTAGAACGAACTTGTATGGATGTGTGTTTGACATGGTATTATATGTTGTATTAATTGACCCCTACTAAATATATATTTGTTTGGTGGCGGAGAATTTATTCTCTTAGATTAACACCTTTCTCTGAGAAGTATGAGCTTAGAGGTTATATATTAATAGACATCAGTTGTATGGTAGGGAATGGCAGTGTGCATTGTGAAGTGTTGCTGGCAGATGGATCAAAGCTTCTGTTGAAAGGCAAAGCTATGTGGTACATTGACTCTAGGGCTTCACACACCGGGATGAGCCAAAAATAGGATGATGGACAGCTAACATATGGGAATGTGTTCCCACCTACCTGAAAAGTGATGCCATGGTGTGGAGCCCTGACAAATTACTTATATGGATGTTGGAATCGAGGTACCTCAGATGGTGGTCAATCAACGACCAAGATGATGGTCAGATGAGACCGGAAACGTGATGTTCAGGGAAGATTCTAATCGGCTGTGTACAGTGCTGGTTGGCTCAGTCGCTCCAAGGTGCACATGTGTGTGAGTCCTGGACATCTTGGTAGTGAAGCTCTGAATCAGATAAGGAAGATCCTTTGCCTTAGTTCATGATGGAATCTAATTTCCAATACAAGACTTTACATTTTCAGTTGTAAACCTATATAGCGAGATAATAGGCTGGGGTATTATGCCATCTAAGATTGATACACTTATTTTCGAAGTTGTTTTCAACGCTTAGTGTAACACCTCGTATTTTGACAACACTAAAAGACAATAAATTAAAGAATAAGTAGTTTAATATTCAGAACAAAGTGAAACGGACTGCGCCATTGCGTTCATCTCGGAATTCTAGTCAAAATAGACAACTGGTTTGCGTAAAACGGATAAGGTATGAAGAAGTTATTAAGGTTTGAAGTTTGTGTATGCATAAGAAGAATATATATGAATAAAATAAGTCCAGAAATTCAAAACAATTCAAAATCGCAGAAAACAAGGGAGTGCGTAAATTCCAGCCCAGGGGTGGTGTCGACCCCGTCAAGGGGGTGTCGACCCCGTCAAGGGGTGTCGACCCCATAAGGGTTGGTCGACCCCAAAAGGGTGGGTCGAGGCAGATTATGGTTCCTGAAAACTATATATATGATCCCATTTCCCTTGTTCTTCCACACCAAATAAAATGGAGGACTAGATGCTGCCTTTGCGCAGATTGAATCAAGCCTTTTTCTTCTTTAGCAATCAAGTGATTCAAGTTTAGAGATCTATGATTCGATATCTGCAATCTTTCTTCTATTTTTCTAGATCCAGTCACGGTAAGTTTATGTTAATTTTAGATCTAAATAATTAAAAAGTTAATCTTGACATGACTATATCTTGGACTAAGCCTGTGATTGTTTGAATCATATCGGATCTATTATAACTTGTGTGTCTAAGCTATTCTGACATGACTATGAACTAGATCTAAACCTATACCTGTATATCATGTCAGATCTTCCATTGTTTGTAGATCTAATTTACTGTTTAGATCACATCATGCATGTTCCTACTATGTTTGTGGCTAAATCAAATATGTTATTAGTTGGTTATCTAATTCATAGATCTTATCATGCTTGTTTATAATATCTGTATTATGTTAAAATCAGTTCTATTTTCACATGTTCCTCAGATTTGTTCCTATATGCCTATCTTGTCATTATGCCACTATATGTTTATGCCTATTTCTGCCATTATATGTCAAACTTGTTAGTATGATCATTTCTGTCCTCCTCCCTTCATCTTTTCCCTTTTATTTTTATAGCCAGGCTACCTTCGAGCCTAGGCATGCCGCTGAAATAAGCATACGCATTAAATTGGGAATGAGGGGAAAATGGTAAAATTAGGGCATAACTTGTAATTGGAAATTTGGGCATAACTTGAGTGAAATATATGAACATGAAATTTGGGCATATGGTTAATTATGAACATAACTTGGGAAAGGGGCATGAAAACCTATAATGACATAGGAATAATCGGTTAATAATGGAAATACCTAGAATTACAGTAATTAGAAATTGTAACCGCGCTTAGACACGAGGTTAGATTACATTGTGGTGGAAGTCTACCCGAAACCGACCGGCATATCTAGCGACCATAAGTAGTGAATCTAATGTGAGATGTCTAAGAGCATAAACACGTGATGTGTTGAGACACGAGGTTAAGCCCGACTTGTGGAAGAAGTCTGCCTGGAACCGACCGACATATCCAGCATCCACAAGTGGTAGGCTTAACGTGGGAGGTCTAGCATATTATAACCATAAATGAATATAGTAATGAATTGAAATACTTAATCCGGTTGAATCCAAAGGGATTGTATGAACACGTTGAACTTGAGTAGGGGTTAAGTAAACTTGTTTGAAACAGTGGGTGGGTTAAGTACATCTTGGGTTGGTGGGTAATATTTATATATAGGCCCACAAACTTAACCTGTGGGGTTATGCAATCTTTTACTCTAGTATGGCATAACATGTGGAAAATCTAGTGGGGATGAAAGCGTAGGGGGAAGCTTGTATTGTCTTGTGTATGGGACCTGTTTCAGTCAGTAACCCATATATAGGTATCAAACGAGTACTCTGAACTAGGTCGGAGTCGGGGCACGCTTACTGGGCTGATTGTAAGAGATCTAAATGTGGGGGACGGTGTGGGCGGTGCATTCCGATGCGGTCATGTGCGTGCATAGGTATGGCAGAGGAGGTTTTGGACGTCGTGGCACCTGTAGATATGGTTGTGCACCTCTTGAAACCGAAGGGTTGCCACTTTAGGAAGTGATACATCCTACTGTGGGGCCAGCACAGGGTATCTACGGAGTAGGGAACCGATCGATTAGGTCAGTAGTTATGGTACATCTAGACTCTGGTATGTTTAGGAGCCCGTTATTATCCTTAGGGGTAACTCCGGTATGTTGGGCTGCCTGTTGATTGTATAGGGTTAAAACCTCTCACTAGAAATACGCTTAAGTCTACCATCTTATAATTGTTGGGATCATCTGATTTTGGTTAAACTAGTATTGGTGCAGACAGAGAGAAATAGAAAGTATTAGAGAAGCGCAATATGCTTTATCATGTTTATCCTGTTTACATTGTCATAACTGCCTTTTATGATGTTATCTCTCTTATCCACTTTATATGCCTGTCATGATACTTTTACTTATTTATATGCTAAAAGTAAGTGGACTCGCCAGACTTTATGTCTGACCCATTTTGTTTCCCCTTCTTTCTCTTTCGTTCCCTTCCCCCCCATAGGTTCTCAGGGTGGGAATACTCATGTTTGATTAGGATTATGCTTTCATCTTGCTTGAAGCTAGTTTGATGTACTTCTATGATTTCATGTTTCTTTACTATGGCTATGTTTTGGGGATTATGCTTCTTTTATTATTGTACTCTGACGTTTTAAGTACAAGACAGAAATTTTAATCATGTATCGAGTTTTATGTTTTTTCAGACATATGATGTAACCATGTTTTGAACTGCGATGCTTTATAATTAATAAAATTTTATATTCGCTGCTATTTTATATTTGTTTTGTAATGTTTATGTTTCTGTTTACCTATAACGCTTCACGAAACTTAATGCGTTCTCTTAATGAGTGACATTAACGGACGTGGGGTGTCACGCTTGGTATCAATGCTGAAGGTTACCAGATCAGATAAAAGATTTTGAAAATTATTTTCAAAAAGGTTTTAAAAGAAAGAATTTTCAAAAAGAAAAGTTTGTTTTGAAAAACATATTTCCCAAAGCCATATGTAATATCTTTCGATCCTTTGTCTGAATCCTTTTCTTTTCAGCATGTCTGGGGAACCTAATATTCCTGAGGGAGTTACGATAGCAGGCTGGTTCCGTAGGTATCTGGAGGCCACGGTGTCTGTCGGTGGTCAAGTTGACGTTCCTCCCCCATCTGCACCCATTGTTCCTCCTCCCCCACTTGTAGATAATTTCTCAAAGATCGTCAAAGATTTCTGTGCTACGGGAGGAAAGCCATTCTGTGGAATCGAGGCGTTGGTAGAGGCAAGGAATTGGCTCAAAGAGACGGAGGATCTATTTGGAATTTTCGAAGTGGATGATCGTAGGAAGATTCAATTAGCCGCATGGCTACTGAAAGATGAAGCTTCGTTTTGGTGAGAAGTGATGCAAGCAGGGAACCCAGTGGAGAATTGGAATGATTTTCGGTAAAGGTTTGAAATGAAGTTTCTTTCTCAAGCTAAGAAAAGCATGCAAATGGAAAGATTTATGGCACTCAAGCAAGGAGGCATGACGGTCCAAGAGTATGTTAACAAATTCAACCAACTAGCGAGGTCTGGATTGGAGCTTATAGGAACTCCACATAAGAAAGCTTTGCGGTTTGCTAGAGGACTGAATGAACTCCCTCTGTGGGTTAGCTATGTCTCGTATTCCGATGGGAGCAACTTTTGAGAGGCTAGTTGATATGGCATTAATGCATGAGGAAGATAAAGGCGAAAAGAAAGAAAATAAGGTGGAAGAAACATAAAATAAGAAAGTGTGGCCAAAGAAGGGACAACAACAACAACAACAAAAGAAGAAGGGTGGAAAGAACGACAAGGCTAAGGATAAGAGGAAGTGCCATAATTGCGGACGTGAGGGTCACTTGGTAAAGGACTGCAAAAGAATGAAGAATGCTTTCTTCAGTTGTGGAGAGGTCGGACTCTTTTCTAAGGAGTGCCTGAAGAAGCAAGGATAAGGTCAAAGGGCAGGAACTTTTGGAGGGAAGATGCATGCTCTTGTGACCAATGCTCCTGATAGAGGAAGGAAAGTTTCCATGGAAGGTTTGATTTCTCTTTCCAATCATCCTATTAGAACTACTCTTTTTGATTTTGGATCTTCGCATTCATTTATATCTGATTCTATGGTTGAGTCTCTGCACCTTAATACTAGTATGGTAGTGGATCCCGTTGTTTTATCAAACCCTATTGGTGGTTCAGCTCATTTGTCCATGATTTGTCGGGGTTTGAGAATATCTGTGTTAGGCGTCGAGTTTGAGTGCGACACATATATGCTCGGTTTTATGGGCTACAGTTTGATTCTAGGGATGGATTGGCTGGCCATGTATGGTGTCATTCTGGATTGTGAGAAGAAGGTTGTTAGACTTTGATTTGCCACGGAAGGACCCTCGAGATTTCTTGTGACCCTAAGGGGTCTGTCATGCTTAATTTCCTAGAGTCTTTGGACGCATCTATTGATGATCTGCAATCTGTACCAGTAGTCCGTGAGTATTCTGATGTTTTTGAGGAGGTTTAGGGATTACCTCCAAGGCACGAGATCGATGTTCGAATATACTTGGTAGACAATGTAAAGCTAGTTGCATTGCCTATGCGCCATATGGATCCAAGGGAAAGGAGGGAGATTAGCAAGCAGGTAGAGGAGCTACTCGAGAAAGTGTTTATTAGGCAAAGCATATCTGAATGGGGGTACTCCGATGGTATTCGCAACTAAGGCAGATGGTTCACTTCACTTTTGTGTAGACTATAGAGAGTTGAACAAACTCACCAAGAAGAATAGGCACCCACTCCCAAGGATAGATGATCTGTTTGACCAGCTTGCTGGTGCATCTATTTTCTCTCAATTAGACTTGGCCATGGGTTTTCATCAGTTGAGGGTGGCCGAGGACAGTATAGATAGGACTGCTTTTAGGACTTCAGATGGTTTCTTTGAATGACTTGTTATGCCTTTTGGGTTGACGAATGCACCCGCCTATTTTGTTGATCTAATGAGTAGGGTGTTCCAGGAGTTTCTAAATAAATTTGTTGTGGTCTTTGTTGATGACATCTTAATTTTTTCGAAGAGCGAGGAAGAGCATGCCTTACATATAAGGGAGGTTTTGAAAACTCTGTGTGCGCATCAGTTTCAGGCGAAATTCTCTAAATGCCATTTTTGGAGAAAAGAGGTGAGAATTCTAGGGCATGTAGTCTCTAAAGATGGGATTGCAGTAGATCCCGCAAATGTAATTCCAGTTCAAGATTGGCAAATCCCAAAGAATGCAACGGAGGTGACAAACTTTCTTGGATTGGCAGGCTATTATAGCAAGTTCATTAAGGACTTCGCAAAGATATCAGCCCCACCCAGCAGGCTACCAAGAAGAATCTGACATTTGCTTGGGATATAGATTGTGATGTTTCTTTCCAATGATTGAAGAGGGCTCTGACAACAGCCTCAGTCTTGACCTTTCCCGACGGAGACAAAGTGTTCACAGTTTACACTGATGCATGTGGTATAGGGCTTGGTGCGGTTCTGACGGAAGAGGGAAGGTAGTATGTTATGGGGGTAGACAGCTAAGAATTCATGAAAAGAACTACCCTACACATGATTTAGAGCTAGCTGCCATAGTATTCACGCTTAAGATGTGCGTCATTATTTTCTTGAAGAGAAGTTCGAGTTGTACATCGATCTTAAATCTCTTAAGTACTTGTTCTCGCAAAAGGATCTTAATTTAAGGCAACAAAGGTGGATGGAGTTCCTAGCATCTTATGATTTTGAGATTGCTTACACCCCTGGCAAGGGTAATGTGGTGGAAGATGCACTGAGTAGGTTGAGGGTGGTCTTAAGTCCGCTATTTGTGGAAAGGAAAAGCTTGGAGTTCATATCAACTTTTGACTTTAGACCCTCCACCGAGTGTTTGCCTGGCTTATTAGCATCACTGGAGGTGCGACCTACTCTTATGGATCAGATAGGAGCTTCGCAGTGAGAGGATCCACAGATTTCAGGCGTCTTGGATAGGCTCAGTAAAGGAGAGTTATAGTCACCTCAGTAGATATTCCACAGATGATAGAGGGTGGTTGAGACGAGACGGAAGGCTCTATGTTCCCCGAATTGGGAGTTTATTGAAGATAGTCCTAGAGGAAGCCCATCATTCTAAGATAACTACTCATCCAGTTGGCGATAAGATGTATAGGGATATAAAAAGGTTTTCTTTTGGCAAGGATGAATAAAGATGTGGCAGAGTTTGTTTCTCAATGTTCGATTTGCTAGCAAGTTAAAGCTGAGCAAAAGAAGCCCAGTGGTTTACTTCATCCTTTGGATGTCCAACAGTGGAAGTGGGATAGCTTCTTTATGGATTTCATAGATGGGTTGCCTAGGTCAAAAAAAGACAACACCGGTATTTGGGTTGCAATAGATAGACTTGATAAGAGCGCTCATTTCATCCCGGTTAAGAGTAAGAGGATGACAACATGGTTGGCAGCAATTTACGTTCGTGTGATAGACCGTCTCCATGGAATACCTTCCAACATCGTAAGTGATTGTGACCCCATCTTCACTAGTAAATTTTGGAGGAGCTTGCAAGAAGCATTAGGTACACAGTTATGTTTGAGCACCGCTTATCACCCTCAGATATATGGACAAACATAAAGGGTGAACAGAGTTCTTGAGGATCATTTAAGGCTGTGTATCCTAGACTTCAGAGGGACTTGGGAAGAGTACCTTCCTTTAGTGGAGTTCGCCTACAACAACAGTTATCAAGCTAGTATTGGCATGGCATCCTTCGAAGCATTATACGGACGACCCTGTAGGTCACCAACTTGTTGGTAGGAATCTACATAAAGACTTCCACTTGGACCAGATATGGTTGGAGAACATCCAAAAAGAACGATCTTATCCGTAGACGAATGAAAACAGCTCAGGATAGGAAGAAGTCCTACGTAGATAAGAGAAGGACTGATATTGAGTTTGAGGTGATAGACATGGTTTTCATTAAGGTATAACCTTTGAGGAATGTAGTTCTGTAACACCCCACATCCGTTAAGGTTACTCACAAAGGGAATGCCTTAACTTCGATGGAGAGTTATAGGTAAAAGATACAGATAAATTACAAGACAGACAAAATTAAAACAGCGGAAAAATAGAACTTTACTTTATTGATAAAATAGTTTGTACAACAATTGTTTTCCAATACCAGAATATCTATCTTACAAAATAAAGAAGCATAAAATAACATTTATATTCCCCAATGTAGCGTGAGCCAGCCATAGCAGTGGAAAAGAGAATCCAAGCAAAACTTCGACTAATCTTCAGCTTGGAAGGAAAACTGGGCTAAGTAGTAATATTCCCTCCCTGCGAACCTGGGGGGGATGGAAGACAAGAAAGCGAAAGAAAAACAGAGTCAGACATAAAGTCTGGTAAGTTCAATGACTTCCAGCATGTGAACAGGTAAAAAGCAACATGGCATGAATTAACTGAATACAAGACAACACCACGATGACGGGAATCATAAGGTTAGCACAAGATATGATAAGGTAAGATAAACTGGATGCACTTCTATACTTTCTCTGCTTCGCTACTACCTTGTTATTCTAATTTCTATATCTCTGCACCACCTAACTACTGTCCAACTAGTAATCTGTATAGACTGATAAAACAATAACGTGATCCCAATCCCCGAAATTGTGGTTGTTTTCAGGTGTACATCTATTATTTATTACCTAGATCTAATCTAGGGTTTATTTATTGAACGCCTCCCAGATTCAACCAGGGTTTACGCTACCTATGTCCAACTAGGGTTTATGCTACCTATTGAATGCTTCTCGGTACTCAGGGTTTATGCGACCTAGGTCCAACTAGGGATTATGCTACCTGTTGAACAATGCCCCCTAGTCTAGGACACACTACCTAGAGTGGTATAGGTTCCTAGACTTTTCCCCACGTATGTGTCGCAAATCGTTATCGTTGTTTAGATGCACATGTCCTCTATATGTGCGACCCGAGTCCCTTGGCAGGGCTAATCAAGATCACTCGGGAGCTTTTCAGATATCTGCCAATGAAGATGCTAAGGTCTGTTTTTCCAGTGGCTATGGTCCCACTTGACCCCTAGCCCAACTAATGAAAGGCTGCCCTTGAAAAAATGAGAACTATATGCAAGCCCTCTATGCCCCCACTAACCTATGGCCATCCGCACCCATAACTAGATAGCAAGTATATGGTCTTTTAGAGTTCTCCGCCTTTCCGCTGTACGTATCTCGACTGACTCAAGATGGTAGGTAGACGACGAGTTGCTATCATAGGGCTACTGTTCTCGCCGAATCACGCTGGTCCATCCTAGTCTTTAGGTTGCCTTATATTGAAACCAAGGCATACCCTTGGTTCTTCTAACGTAGACCTTAACCTCTGTGAGCCCAGGAGGATCATCTGCAGCCTCACAGAGGGATACCAAGAGTACCCTCACGTCCCCTCAAAGCCGCATGCTTCGTAACATAAAATCGTTGGAGCCTTCTTCATGATCAGCTGGACGTTCGCTCCATCTCGTGTTCTACTTGGTTTTCTTGACTAAGGTTTACTACTTGGTCCTTTTAACTAAGGTTTACCACTTAGTTTCCTGAATCGTTAACTTTCTTAACTAAGGTCTACAGCTTAGTCTTTTTAACTAAGGTTTATTACTTAGTTCTCCTTCTCGTTATTTACTTAGCCCTCTTTAACTAAGGTTTATCACTCTGGTTAAGTGTTGGCTTTCTTGTGTTTAACTTAACCCTACCCATTCATCATACTACACTGGTTAAGTGCTTTTTATTAACTTAACCTTAGCCATTCATCTTGTTATATTGGTTAAGTGTTCCTCATTAACCTTGTTCATTTATCATGTTATAACGGCTAAGTGTTCTAAGTTTACTTAACTCCACCTTCTAGTCTAGTTAACATGTTAAATTGGCTAAGTGTATTTTACTTAACCCCACCTTCTAGTCTAGTTAACATGTTATAACGGCTAAGTGTTCTGAGTTTACTTAACTTCACCTTCTAGTCTTGTTAACATGTTAAATTGGCTAAGTGTATTTTACTTAACCCCGCCTTCTAGTCTAGTTAACATGTTATAACGGTTAAACCTTTTCTTAACCTCACCCACTTGTCTAGTCAACATGTTATAACGGTTATTTAACCCCTACAAGTCTTGTCTTATTAACATGTTAAGTTGGTTAAGTGTTCCTATGGACTTAACCCTCCCATTCTAGCTTAACTGTTTCTTAGCTTTAAATTATTCATTTAAAGCACCAACCACTCACATTAGACAGATATTGTTGCGGTCACTGGATGTGCCGGTCGGTTCCGGGCAGATTTACACCGCAACTCGGTCTAACTTCGGGTCCTTTTGGGCTCAATGCTCTAACCACCCACATTAGATAGGTATTGTTACGGTTGTTGGATTTGCCGGGCGGTTCCGGGCAGTCTTATACCGTAACTCAATCTAACCTCGGGTTAAGCATATTCGTCGTTCCTAGATTTACATATTTATACTTTTTGTCTATATGTAAATTACTAACATCTCTTTTAAACAAATTTGGCCTATATCATATTCATTTGTCATGCCCACTAACATATCTGTATTCTAGGCCCAAATCTTGATTTACCTATCATTTAACCCAACCTGCAGTTTTATGCCAATTTAGATCTAGTATTCCCATTTACAGTTCATGTCAAAACTAGATTTGATACTCTAGTTTAAATTTATGCCTAAAGATTAGGTACTAGCCAATACTAGATTCAATATATCAAATTACATCTTCTATAATTCACGTCAAATTACCCCAATTTGCATCTAATAGTCAGGTTATAATACATGCTCTAAATTATGCCAAATAATATAGATTTCATGTTATACCCCAATAACCCCGCATTCATAATGTACGTATACCATGATTTCACAAGTTTTCTAAATACTCATGAAATGAAAATAAAAAGTGAATAGAGGATAAAATGAGAATTGACATAAAAGAATAGGCATGCAAAAGCGAGCCAAATACAAGGATAATGGATCCAATGGTTTTGGTGAACATAATAGCGAATAGGAATGAACTAAGCAAGTCACTCCCTAGGTATGAGATCCAACAAAATGCCAGTTCGGTATACAACATGGTTTGTAACTATAGTGTTACGGACATAAACAATTAATCATAATAGTCTTAGGCAATTAACCACAATAGTCATGGTCATAGGTAGAAATCTCATAGTTATGAATCATAGGCGATTAACCACAATAGTCATGGATAATTAACCAAAATAGTCCTAGGCAATTATCCTAAATAGTCATAGGAAATTAACTGTAATAATTTCAAAGTCATGGTCATAGACAATAGTCTTATGTTCATAATCATAGGCAATAATCTCATAGTCATGAATCATGGTCGTAGGCAATGGTCTTATTTTCATAGTCGTAGTCAATAATCTCATAGTCATGAATCATGGTCGTAGGCAATGGTCGTAGGCAATGGTCTTATGTTTATAGTCATAGGCAATAATCTCATAGTCATGAATCATGGTCGTAGGAAATGGTCTTATGTTCGTAGTCATAGGCATAGGCATCGTCTCATCGGTAATTGACCACAATAGTTCTGAATTAGATCCAAGGGCGTATACAAGCACAGATTCAAATGAAAGGATCAAGCATATTCTTATATTCATTTAATTTCATGCCACAAATAGATCTAGGCGTTCAAATCTAAAAAGTAACTGACTTACATTGATCGGTTTCAGAAAAGGATAATCAGATAGTGTTGGTGATTTTCTATGATTTGCATGACGTTGCTCGCAACCGTTGAATTAGCCTTTGATTCTTTTCTTAAAGCTTTAATCTTGATTTGAATCTCCAATTTGAAGAACTATAGCTTATTTTAGTGGAGAATTGGATTAATTTTAATGGTGGAGGTTAGAATAGAGAGAAGCAGCATGTAGATGCCTAAGAGAATTTGTGTGAATTTAGGTTGAGTACTAGGTTGAGTACTAGGTTGTATATATAGGATTTCAATTTGATTAGAGCCGCTAGATGAACCCTAGAATTACCCACAACCATCAGATCAGTTCAAAGTTATCCAGAGGGCCCAGGTGACTCAGCACGAACCAGAAAATGGTCCAGACCTGACCAGGTCGACTGGGTAGGTCGACCCCTAGGTCGACCCCTAGGTCGCCCCCCTGGTCGACCTGGATCCTGGGCGGGAATTTTCCCGCCCAGCCCAGTTTGGGTTTGTTTTTAAATTTTGAGCTGTTTGAATTTTAAATTGAATTCTGAAACTTCCGGAGGTCGTAACTTCTTCATGCGGAGTTTGATTTACATAAACTTGGACTCTATCTCAAGTAGAATTTCTAGACGAACGCAATGGCATAACCCGTTTCCCTTAATTCTTCTTCTAAAATTTAATTATACTTTAATTTGTGAAACTTAATGTTACAGAATTACGGGGTGTTACATTCACCCCCTCTTAAAAGGATTTCGTCCCCGAAATCTTCAAGTTAGGAAGAATGTGTCCTACCATCCAATCACCCATCTACTCAACCATTCAATCACAGGCATTCATTGTCCTTAAAAAGATTTCTAATGCTTTCATGTTCATATGCATAGTGTGTGTATATGTCTTTATCTAATGCAAAATCAGGCGGTCTACTGATTCAGTTGACCTCCTTAATGCGAATTATGTCAGTGTCATGCGTCCAATCATGTATGCAAGCATCCCTAGTTATGTAAATACTACATGTGTGCATAGCCATTCATCCATATGCAACATCCATATGATAACATATCAAATTAAATCCGTTAAACAAATACATATATGTGAATGCAATATGAAAGTGACTGAGTCGTTCTAGCACCTGTGGTGTGTATATGCATCCACGAGCAACCATTTGCAACCATCAATACATGTTTACATTCGTTGGCTTCTACCTAAGGATCGATGATACGTCCTAGAGGGTATACCTTAAAAGCTAGAAAGTATGCATAAAATTCCTAGAAAAAGAGATCAAGGATGTACCCTTAAGAAAAAGGGTATGATGCGTGTATCTAGTTTTCAGTCTTCTAAGTCGCATCTTCTTGAGCTTCACTATTCTGTACCTTATCTAATTAATCTTCACGATTGCGAAGCTTCTTGACCTCCATTTCCAAAACTGTCGTTGATCGGATAGCTGGCTTTTCATTGTCAACTGGATACATGCGGAAGTCTATCCCGCGTTTTAGGGGTAAACTCCTAACCTAATCAAAAACATCTGTGTACTCATGGACTACCCTAATGGATTGCAAATCGTCAATAAATGCATTAAGCGATTCTAGCTAGCTAAGCCAAACTGATTCTTTACACGAAATCTCGAGGGTATTTCCAAGGCAAGTCAAAAGTATAACTAACCTCCTTTCAAAATTACTAGCCAACCAACCCATGCCTAGAATCAACTCATAGCCCATGGAACCAAAAACATAAGCATTACGCTTAAACTCAACACTTAATATAGTTATTCTCAAATCCTTACAAACCAAAGGTAAACGGGTCGAACCACCAATTGGATTTGAGACACTAATGGGATCTTCTACTATACAAGTACTAAGGTGCAGAGACTCAACTATGGAAGTAGATATGAACAAATGCGAAGCGCTAAGATCAAAAGAGTACTAACTGGTTGATCAAAACGAAAAGATAAACTTTTCCAACAGAGATTTTTACTATCTCTCTCTCAGGTATTCTGGTGGTGAAAGCATGTACTCGCCCTTCTGAAAATCCTGTCCCTCGTCCTTGCCCTTGTCCTTAATTATACGCCCTATTATACCATGGAAAAGATACTTCCTCTCGTCTTAGGTTTTATAATTCCTTCTTTCTTCATGAGTTGAGTTTATATCCATGAATTTCTCATCCTTGCGTTGAGATCCCTAGCCAAACTCCCTCATCCTCATCTTTACCATCCTTGTGTAATCATATTGACAAGTTTCTTAAAAGCTGCCTCCATCGCACGGAAAACCCTTCAAAGCTTGAAAGAAAACTAGCTGCAAGTGAAACTACTATGGCTATAGATGGAAGTCGGGCACTGCTTTGCCCTTCGATATGTACCATAGTCTTATCAAGCCTACAGAACCGTGCCACGATGAGGTTACCTCCCAGAGAGCCAGGAGCCCCGAAGACTCAAGAAAGAAGGTGTAACACCCCACTCCCGTTATGGTCACTCTCTAAGGGAATGCCATAACATCGGTGGAGTATTTTGAGTGAATATAGAACAGAATAATTACAGCAAGACAGATATAAGTAATACTTGAAAATTTAAAACATCATTTCAATTGCAGCGGAAAATAAAACATGTCTGGTTACATCACAAAACCTTAATAGGAGTCAAGTACAAATATCCATCATGATAAATAAAAATACATAATCCCAATACATGAACTGATAGCCATAAAAGAAAAGGGTAAGCTGAGCTCTACATCTAGGGTCCAAGCTCCAAGAGAGTAATAAAAACAGCCTGATCAAAGCCCACTCGTGCTGGGCCCACTCTGAGAACCTGAGGGTTGGGAAAAAGATAAAAACAACGGGGTCAGACATAAGTCTGAGCGAGTCCTATAACTTTAACAATGTAATCATTAAAGTAATAAGGATATGATATAACTTGGCACGGTGTGACTGGGGATAAGTGACTACACTCAGTAACCAAACAGACTTAGAATGAACTAAGATAATGATAAGGACGCATCTACCCACCCAAGGATAATTACTACACTGCACCACACCAGTCATTCCTACTTAAAGGTTGATCCCTCCCAAGGACTTAGAAACTTTACCCAGTAGTTTCGTGTACCCCTAGCTGACTACATAGGTGCCGTCTGCCCCTATCTCCACTAGGTGTACCCACTACTCCCAAGCGATTGGCTCCCTACCGTAGATACCCGTGCCGGCCCCACAATGGGGTGTATCACTCCCCAAAGTGGCAACCTGATATATTTAACGGTGCACGGCTTATATCTACACGATGCAACAACGTCTTACCTACCAGCTCGGGTCCACACACGCATGTGAAACCCGTTGGACTTGCGTTGCCACCGCTAACCCGTTTTGGCCTCTTATAGTCAAGCCCAGTACGCGTGTCCCGTCCTCGACATGGGTCGAGCCCAATAAGATACATATGGGTTACTGGTTGAAATGGGCCCCCACAAGCTACCCACCTAAGCTTGTCCCTTTTTCTAGTGCATCCCACTTAACCCTTTAATCATGTTTAATTACATGTTTCCACTTGGTTAAGTATTCTAATCGTATTTTCTATTGCCACCCAAGGCAACCCACTAGATTTCCACATGCCACCCAAGGCACCCACTTAACCCCTCATGTCCCTCTACATGCTAATATGGTTAAGTGTTTCTTAATTAATTAATTAATTAAGATCATGACCTCATAAAGACCTCTCACATTAGACCGTCTTTTATGACTGCTGGTTATGCCGGTTGGTTCCGGGCAGACTTCTGTCATCTAAAAGGGTCTAACCTCGTGTCTTTACTTTAATCACGTATTTTATTTATGACTAAGACCTCTCACATTGGGCCAATCATTTGTAGCCGCTGGATGGCCGGTCGGTTCCGGGCAGACTTCTGCTACAAAAGGGTCCAACCTCGTGTCTTAGTTGATTAATTACACCTAATTAATCACCCCCATAATTAATTATCCCTAATTAATTACACATTTTTAAGAATATGGGTAGACCTAACTCAATAGGTAAATTCCCAATTCCATAGTGTGGGTAGACCTAACTTAATAGGTAAATTCCCAACTCCATAATGTGGGTAGACCTAACTTAATAGGTAAATTCCCAATTATGTCCATTCATTTTATGTTATGCTTAATCCTAACAACTTTACACCTTTTTATAATCATGCATATTAACCCCATCGTTTCCCACGTAATTCGTTTACATAACATGTCATTCATAGGGACAACCTTGCATATGTTATGTACATCATAAGAAGAGACAAACTTGCATATGAACTTGCATATAAACTTGCATAAAACTTGCATATGAACTTGCATATAAACTTGCATAAAACTTGCATATGAACTTGCATATGAACTTGCATAAAACTTGCATATGAACTTGCATAAAACTTGCATATGAACTTGCATAAAACTTGCATATCATGTCATATCACAAAGGCAAACTTCCATATGTTATGCATATCATAAAAAGAGACTAACTTGCACATGAACTTGTATATATCATGTCATATCACAAAGGCAAACTTGCATATATTATGCATATCATAAAAAGAGACTAACTTGCACATGATATTGTATATATCATGTCATATCACAAAGGCAAACTTGCATATATTATGCATATCATAAAAAGAGACTAACTTGCACATGATCTTGCATAAGAACTTGCATATGATCTTACATAACACATCATATCATAAAAAGAGGCAAGTTTACATATGAACTTATAACATATGACAACCACAACTTGCATAATCCACATTTACATCCATAGCCTCCTAATATCCTATCCTAATTAGTTTAGCAATTACTTGCTAAAGGCATAGGAACTCACCAAAACCAAGATTAGCAAACTTATGAAGTAGAACTAGTTGCTAAATATGAAGAAGATGATGATTAGAGGTTGATTAGCTTGCAACTTCCTTCATAATTTAGTGGAGGCTCCTCTTAGGTTTGATTTTGGCGGCATGATGGCATCATTTCTATTTTTAGTATGGATTAGGCTTGCATTAGGGTGTATTTATAGGATTAGGGTGTGTTTTAGACCATAGGATTAACCCTAGGTTAGATTAGGTCCGTCAGATTTAGGAAGTCTCTAGAACACAGCCCAGCCCTAGCCAGAAAACCAGATCTGGTGCACCCAAGCCAACTGGCTCGACACCCTGTGTCGGCAGGCAAGTCGACAGGGCAGTCGACTCCCCAGTCGACAGGCCTGTCGACATGGGTAGGGCGGGAAGTTTCCCGCCTGGCCCCCTGCTGGCTCCAATTTCGAAATCTGATTTTTAATTTTTTAAATCTGTTTTTAACTTTGAATTTTCTGCAAACTTCATTGGGCCATAACTTGGCCATGCGGACTCCGATTTACAAAATTTCGGACTCTATTCTGCGTATTTTTCCGAGATGAACGCAATGACGCAGCCCGTTTCCCCCAATTCTCACATTTGGGATTATTTATTCTGCAATTAGTGAATTTTAGCATTAACCGAAATTCGGGGTGTTACATTCTCCCCTCCTTAAAGGATTTCGTCCCCGAAATCTCTAAGCTAAGGAGAATGCATATCCTACCATCCAAACAACCATCTACTCAATCCATCAAACACGGGCATCCATTGTCCTTAAAACAATTTCTAATGATGTATGAGCATATGCAAAAAGTGTGTGTATATGTTCCCTATCTAATGTATGAACATATGCAAACAATGATAGTGCCATGCATCCATTATGTATGCGAGAGAACCCTATCGACACATACAATATCTACATGAGTGCACAATCATTCACCAAAATGCATCATCCATATGATAACACAATCATTATACATCCATAAATATAGCTTCCTACACACAATTTTATGCAATATGCAATATGAAGTGATTGAGCCGATCTAGTGCCTAGAGTGTGTGTATATGCATCCACGAGCAACCACTAGCAAACACTTGCATCCACTTGCATCCATCAACCATAACATGTCTCAAACACATGTTTCAACCATAGGTTTACCCTATCTAAAGGTCAAAAAGTACTAACGAGAGGACATACTAAAGATAAGATAAGTACTAGACAACGATAGAGGAGAAATTAAAAAGACATACCCTCAAAAAGAAATGGGTACAATGAACGCATCTTCGCTTCCGTCTCCCAAGTTGCGTTGCTCTCATCTTCTCCCCATTGCACTTTGACTAGTTGAACCTCTCTGTTTCTCAACTTCCTAGTTTCTGACCCAAGGATGCGAGTAGGAGCTCGCCGAATCGTTGCATCACGCTCTACTTCCACTTCTCTAAGCAAGCTTGGCTCTACCACCTCTGCAGTCTCATGTAGGCACTTCCTCAAATGTGACACATGGAATACATCATGTACCCCACTAAGTCTGTTGGGCAACTCCACTCTATATGCCATCCGTCCAATCCTTTCCTTGATAGGAAACGGCCCTACGAACCTTGGTGCTAACTTCCCAACAGATCCAAAGCGAACCACATTTCGTAACGGCGACACTTTGACAAAGACCATGTCCCCAACTTCAAACTCAAGGTCCGTCCTCCTCTTGTCCGCATAAGATTTTTGCCTATCCTGCGCTGCTTTCATCCTCCTTCGAATCCAGTCAATCTTCTCAGAAGTCTCCCTAACCATATCAGGCCCAAGCAAGATCTTATCCGTAGATTCCCACCAACATGCAGGTGATCGACAAGGCCTTCCATAAAGAGCTTCGAAAGGAGCCATACCAATACTGGACTGAAAGCTATTATTATATGCGAACTCCACCAATGGAAGATGCTCTTCCCATGTACCTCCAAAATCCAAGATACAAAGCCTCAAAAGGTCTTCTAGGACACGATTCACCCTCTCAGTCTGGCCGTCCGTCTGAGGATGATATGCGGTGCTCAGACATAATTGAGTCCCCACTGCCTCTTGCAAGCTTCTCCAGAACTCGCTAGTGAAGATAGGATCTCGATCACTCACTATGCTAGAGGGTACCCCATGCAGTCGAACTATCTCTCGAAGATATACTGAAGCTAGCCATGGAGCAGTCCTCTTGCTCTTCACAGGTATGAATGGGCGCTTTTAGCAAGTCTGTCTACCACAACCCAAATTCCCGTATTACCCTTTCTCGATCTGGGTAACCCGTCAATAAAATCCATCGAGACGCTATCCCACTTCCATTGCGGAACTTCCAATGGGTGAAGCAACCCACCTGGTTTCTTTTGCTCCACCTTCACTTTTTGGCAGACCAAGCATCGAGCGACATATTCGGCCACATCTTTCTTCATACCGGCCCAGAAGAAAACCCGCTTCATGTCCTGGTACATCTTGTCCCCACCGGGATGAATGGTCATCCTAGAACGGTGTGCATCATCAAGAATAGCCTTCCTCAAACCCTCGTCTTGCGGTACACAAAGTCTACCGTCTCTACGCAAGCATCCCCTGTCGTCTAGGGTGTACCTACTCAAATGGCTGGACGACTCCCCCCTTATGAGCTTCTCTACTAACTCAACCAACTGTGGGTCGTCCCTCTGTGCTTCTCCAATCCGCCCCAAAAGAGTAGGCCTGACCTCCAAGGATGCTAACAAACCGGGTACATAATCAAGGGAAGGTCTGAAATCAAACATCGAGATAAATTCCAAGCTTCGTTGTTCCACAAACAATGGACTCAAGGACAACCTTTTTCTGCTCAAGGCGTCCGCCACCACGTTACCCTTGCCAGGGGTATACGCTATCTCGAAATCATAGGATGCTAAGAACTCCATCCACCTTTGCTGTCTCAAATTCAAATCCTTCTGAGAAAACAAGTATTTCAATGATTTGTGGTCAGTGAACAATTCGAATCTCTCACCAAGAAGATAATGGCGCCAAATCTTAAGCGCGAAAACAATAGCGGCCAACTCTAAATCATGGGTAGGGTAATTTTTCTCATGCACTCTCAACTGCCTTCCACCATAGGCTATTACCCTTCCCTCTTGCATTAAGACTGCGCCTAGTCCTGTCCCACAAGCATCGGTATAGACAACAAATGGCTTACTCCCATCTGGCAATACTAAAACTGGAGCAGTGGTTAAGGCTCTCTTTAATCGTCGGAACGCATCATCACAATCTACGTCCCATGTGAAAACAAGATTCTTCTTCATTAAGCAGGTTAATGGGGCTGATATTTTCGCGAAGTCTTTGATAAACTTCCTATAATAACCCGCCAAACCCAAGAAACTTCTTACTTCGGTAGCATTCTTCGGCACCTTCCAATCCTGAATTGATATTACCTTTGCGGGATCCACAGCTATCCCTTCCTTGGAGACCACGTGCCCCAAGAACCGCACTTCCTTCCTCCAGAAGTGACATTTAGAGAATTTAGCCTTAAGGCTATGTGCTCGAAGAGTCTTCAACACCTCCCCAAGATGTAGGGCATGCTCTTCTTCACTCTTAGAAAATACTAAGATATCATCCACAAAGACCACCACGAACTTATTAAGGAACTCCCTGAACACCCTACTCATCAAATCAACAAAGTATGCAGGGGCGTTCGTCAACCCAAATGGCATCACCAGCCACTCATAGAAACCATCCGGAGTTCTAAAGGCAGTCTTGTCTATGCTATCCTCAGCCACCCTTAACTGATGAAACCCCGTGGCTAAGTCCAACTGAGAAAATACTGAAGCGCCAACCAACTGATCGAAAAGATCATCAATCCTCGGCAATGGGTGTCTATTCTTCTTTGTGAGCTTATTGAGTTCTCTATAGTCTACACAAAGTCTGAGGGACCCATCCGCCTTCGTAGCAAAAACTACTGGAGCACCCCACTCCGATATACTTCGTCTTATGAACCCCTTCTCAAGCAACTCCCCTACTTGCTTATGGAGTTCCCTCCTCTCACGAGGAGCCATGTGGCGCACTGGTAAAGATACAGGTTTAGCATTATCCACCAGATATATTCGGAAGTCAATCTCCCGCTTCGGAGGTAAGCCCTTCACTTCCTCAAACACATCCGAGTATTCCCGGACCACTCTAACAGATTGCAAACTCTCGACCGAAGCGTCAAGCGATTCAAGATAACTTAGCATAACAGAATCCATGGGATTACAAGAGATCTCGAGAGTGTTACCCAAGCGGGTCATGAGCCTAACAACTCTCCTTTCGCAATCAAGAACAGCACCATTACTGGATAACCAGTCCATGCCAAAAATTAACCCATAGCCCGTGAAGCCCAAAACAAAAGCATCACATCTAAACTCAATGCTAAGTATAGAAATCTTCAAACCCAAACATATCATGGACAAATAAGTGGAGCCCCCAATTGGGTTTGAAACAACCAAGGGATCATCTACCAGACTGGTGTCTAAGTGCAGTGACTCAACTAATGATGATGAGATAAACGAATGCGATGCGCCTGAATCAAACAATGTACGGATAGGATGATCAAATAGAAAAACCAGACTTTCAACGGAAATAGTTCTACCTCTTTCCTGAATCGATGGGACCGCGAGAGCCTGTACTTGCCCCCTAGCCTGACCCGGTGCCATAAGAGCTTGCACCTGTCCTCCTGAGGTAGATCCCGTCCTTTGCCCCTTCTTAGGGCAATCCTTCACTAAATGCCCTGCTTCCCCACAGTGAAAGCAACCAGTCTTCTTCTTCTTTCTACAATCTTTGCTTATGTGGCCTGGTATCCCACAATTGAAGCACTTCTTCTTCCCCTTGCCACCGTTGCCTTTCCCACCTTTGTTTTGCTGTTGTTGCTGAGGTCTCTTTTGATCTCCCTTCTTCTCGGGTGCCTTATTAGCACTGGGACCCTTCTCTTCTTCATGCATGAGTGCCATGTCAACTAGCTTCTCAAAGGTGGCCCCCATAGGGATATGAGTCATAGCCAACCCATGCATCGGTTCATTCAAGCCTTTCACGAACCTCAAAGCCTTCTTCTCCGGTGTATTCACCATGTCTAGGCCAAACCTTGCCAATTGATTAAACTTGTTGACATATTCTTTCACTGAGAGATTTCCTTGCTTTAGAGTCAAGAATCTTTCCATATACAAGTTTTCCTCCGCCCTTGAGAGAAACTTTGCCACAAATCTTTGCCTAAAATCCGCCCAAGAGTCAACGGGGCGTTCTACATTAGTGACCTCCCACCAGAATGAGGCCTCTCCCTTCATTAACCAAGCAGCTAACTTGACTTTCTTTCCTTCTTCCATCTCAAAGATATCTATCAACTCTTCCACCTCCTTAAGCCAATCTCTAGCCTCCACAAAAGTTTCAGATCCTTGAAAAGGTTTTCCTCCCATAGCTTTGAATTCCTTACAAGTCTTAGCAAAAGTATCCGTGCTAGGAGGAGGGGGAGGAGGAAGATCGGGTGCTACGGTTGGTGGAGGAACATTTGCTGGACCCGCAGTGGTGGCCCTAGCCTCCATCAATCTCCTATACCATACTGGTATCGTCACACCCTCCGGAAAGTTAAGATCCTCAGCCATGCTGAAACGAAAAAGGAAAGATTCAAAATGGAGAATTCGAAAGATAAAGATATGGCTATTGGGGATTATGCTTTTCTTTCAAAAACTTTTCTCTTTAAAGACATGTTTTTGAAAATATCTCTTCCAAAAATGTTTTTAGAAAAATAGTTCCCTAAAAAATTTATCTGTTCCGGTAACCTTTGCTCTGATACCACGTGTAACACCCCACTCCCGTTATGGTCACTCTCTAAGGGAATGCCATAACATCGGTGGAGTATGTTGAGTGAATATAGAACAGAATAATTACAGCAAGACAGATATAAGTAATACTTGAAAATTTAAAACATCATTTCAATTGCAGCGGAAAATAAAACATGTCTGGTTACATCACAAAACCTTAATAGGAGTCAAGTACAAATATCCATCATGATAAATAAAAATACATAATCCCAATACATGAACTGATAGCCATAAAAGAAAAGGGTAAGCTGAGCTCTACATCTAGGGTCCAAGCTCCAAGAGAGTAATAA
Source organism: Allium sativum (assembly GCA_030737875.1). Classification (NCBI taxonomy): domain Eukaryota; kingdom Viridiplantae; phylum Streptophyta; class Magnoliopsida; order Asparagales; family Amaryllidaceae; genus Allium; species Allium sativum. The sequence goes on along the minus strand of CM060918.1, from coordinate 606,471,825 downwards.
AAGCAGCCTGAAAGCCCACTCGTGCTGGGCCTACTCTGAGAACCTGAGGGTTGGGAAAAAGATAAAAACAACGGGGTCAGACATAAGTCTGAGCGAGTCCTATAAATTTAACAATGTAATCATTAAAGTAATAAGGATATGATATAACTTGGCACGGTGTGACTGGGGATAAGTGACTACACTCAGTAACCAAACAGACTTAGAATGAACTAAGATAATGATAAGGACGCATCTACCCACCCAAGGATAATTACTACACCGCACCACACCAGTCATTCCTACTTAAAGGTTGATCCCTCCCAAGGACTTAGAAACTTTACCCAGTAGTTTCGTGTACCCCTAGCTGACTACATAGGTGCCGTCTGCCCCTATCTCCACTAGGTGTACCCACTACTCCCAAGCGATCGGCTCCCTACCGTAGATACCCGTTCCGGCCCCACAGTGGGGTGTATCACTCCCCAAAGTGGCAACCCGATATAATTAACGGTGCACGGCTTATATCTACACGATGCAACAACGTCTTACCTACCAGCCCGGGTCCACACACGCATGTGAAACCCGTTGGACTTGCGTTACCACCGCTAACCCGTTTTGGCCTCTTATAGTCAAGCCCAGTACGCGTGTCCCGTCCTCGACATGGGTCGAGCCCAATAAGATACATATGGGTTACTGGTTGAAATGGGCACCCACAAGCTACCCACCTAAGCTTGTCCCTTTTTCTAGTGCATCCCACTTAACCCTTTAATCATGTTTAATTACATGTTTCCACTTGGTTAAGTATTCTAATCGTAGTTTCTATTGCCACCCAAGGCAACCCACTAGATTTCCACATGCCACCCAAGGCACCCACTTAACCCCTCATGTCCCTCTACATGCTAATATGGTTAAGTGTTTCTTAATTAATTAATTAAGATCATGACCTCATAAAGACCTCTCACATTAGACCGTCTTTTATGACTACTGGTTATGCCGGTTGGTTCCGGGCAGACTTCTGTCATCTAAAAGGGTCTAACCTCGTGTCTTTACTTTAATCACATATTTTATTTATGACTAAGACCTCTCACATTGGGCCAATCATTTGTAGCCGCTGGATGGCCGGTCGGTTCCGGGCAGACTTCCGCTACAAAAGGGTCCAACCTCGTGTCTTAGTTGATTAATTACACCTAATTAATCACCCCCATAATTAATTATCCCTAATTAATTACACATTTTTAAGAATATGGGTAGACCTAACTCAATAGGTAAATTCCCAATTCCATAGTGTGGGTAGACCTAACTTAATAGGTAAATTCCCAACTCCATAATGTGGGTAGACCTAACTTAATAGGTAAATTCCCAATTATGTCCATTCATTTTATGTTATGCTTAATCCTAACAACTTTACACCTTTTTATAATCATGCATATTAACCCCATCGTTTCCCACGTAATTCGTTTACATAACATGTCATTCATAGGGACAACCTTGCATATGTTATGTACATCATAAGAAGAGACAAACTTGCATATGAACTTGCATATAAACTTGCATAAAACTTGCATATGAACTTGCATATAAACTTGCATAAAACTTGCATATGAACTTGCATATGAACTTGCATAAAACTTGCATATGAACTTGCATAAAACTTGCATATGAACTTGCATAAAACTTGCATATGAACTTGCATAAAACTTGCATATCATGTCATATCACAAAGGCAAACTTCCATATGTTATGCATATCATAAAAAGAGACTAACTTGCACATGAACTTGTATATATCATGTCATATCACAAAGGCAAACTTGCATATATTATGCATATCATAAAAAGAGACTAACTTGCACATGATCTTGTATATATCATGTCATATCACAAAGGCAAACTTGCATATATTATGCATATCATAAAAAGAGACTAACTTGCACATGATCTTGCATAAGAACTTGCATAAAACTTGCATATGATCTTACATAACACATCATATCATAAAAAGAGGCAAGTTTACATATGAACTTATAACATATGACAACCACAACTTGCATAATCCACATTTACATCCATAGCCTCCTAATATCCTATCCTAATTAGTTTAGCAATTACTTGCTAAAGGCATAGGAACTCACCAAAACCAAGATTAGCAAACTTATGAAGTAGAACTAGTTGCTAATTATGAAGAAGATGATGATTAGAGGTTGATTAGCTTGCAACTTCCTTCATAATTTAGTGGAGGCTCCTCTTAGGTTTGATTTTGGCGGCATGATGGCATCATTTCTATTTTTAGTATGGATTAGGCTTGCATTAGGGTGTATTTATAGGATTAGGGTGTGTTTTAGACCATAGGATTAACCCTAGGTTAGATTAGGTCCGTCAGATTTAGGAAGTCTCTAGAACACAGCCCAGCCCTAGCCAGAAAACCAGATCTGGTGCACCCAAGCCAACTGGCTCGACACCCTGTGTCGGCAGGCAAGTCGACAGGGCAGTCGACTCCCCAGTCGACAGGCCTGTCGACAGCCCTGTCGACATGGGTAGGGCGGGAAGTTTCCCGCCTGGCCCCCTGCTGGCTCCAATTTCGAAATCTGATTTTTAATTTTTTAAATCTGTTTTTAACTTTGAATTTTCTGCAAACTTCATTGGGCCATAACTTGGCCATACGGACTCCGATTTACAAAATTTCGGACTCTATTCTGCGTATTTTTCCGAGACGAACGCAATGACGCAGCCCGTTTCCCCCAATTCTCACATTTGGGATTATTTATTCTGCAATTAGTGAATTTTAGCATTAACCGAAATTCGGGGTGTTACAGAAGGGGACAAGAATTCAAACAGAGGATTAGAAGATAGTGCATATGGCTTTTGGGGAATATGCCTTTAAAACAAAAATTTTCTTTTGAAAATGCTTCTTTTAAAACCGTTGAAAATAATTTTTCAAATCTTTTATTTGATCCGGTAATCTTCAGCTTTGATACCACGTGTAACACCCCACATCCGTAAGGTCACTCACAAAGGGAATGCCTTAACTTCGGTGGAGAGTTATAGGTAAAAGATACAAATGAATTACAAGACAGACAAAATTAAAACAACGGAAAATAGAACTTTACTTTATTGATAAAATAGTTTGTACAACAATTGTTTTCCAATACCAGAATATCTGTCTTACAAAATAAAGAAGCATAAAATAACATTTATATTCCCCAATGTAGCATGAGCCAGCCATAGCAGTGGAAAAGAGAATCCAAGCAAAACTTCGACTAATCTTCAGCTTGGAAGGAAAACTGGGCTAAGTAGTAATATTCCCTCCCTGCGAACCTGGGGGGGGGGGGAGGGGAAATGGAAGACAATAAAGCAAAAGAAAAATAGAGTCAGACATAAAGTCTGGTAAGTTCAGTAACTTTCAGCATGTGAACAGGTAAAAAGCAACATGGCATGAATTAACTGAATACAAGACAACGCCATGATGACGGGAATCATAAGGTTAGCACAAGATATGATAAGGTAAGATAAACTAGATGCACTTCTATACTTTCTCTGCTTTGCTACTACCTTGTTATTCTAATTTCTATATCTTTGCACCACCTAACTAGTGCCCAACTAGTAATCTGTATAGACTGATAAAACAATAATGTGATCCCAATCCACGAAATTGTGGTTGTTTTTAGGTGTACATCTATTATTTACTACCTAGATCTAATCTAGGGTTTATTTATCGAACGCCTCCCAGATTCAACCAGGATTTACACTACCTAGGCCCAACTAGGGTTTATGCTACTTATTGAATGCTTCTCGGCACTCAAGGTTTATGCGACCTAGGTCCAACTAGGGATTATGCTACCTGTCGAACAATGCCCCCTAGTTTAGGACACACTACCTAGAGTGGTATAGGTTCCTAGACTTTCCCCACGTATGTGTCGCGAATCATTATCGCTGTCTAGATGCACATGTCCTCTATATGTGCGACCCGAGTCCCGTGGCAGGGCTAATCAAGAAACACAGAACTCGGTTGAGAGCTTTTCAGATATATGCCGATGTAGATGCTAAGGTCTGTTTTTCCAGTGGCTATGGTCCCACTTGACCCCTCCATCAACTAATGAAAGGCTACCTTGAAAAATGAGAACTATACGCAGGCCCTCTATGCCCCACTAACCTATGGCCATCCGCACCCATAACTAGATAGCAAGTATATGGTCTTTTGGAGTTCTCCGCCTTTCCTCTGTACATATCTCGACTGACTCAAGATGGTAGGTAGACGACGAGTTGCTATCATAGGGCTACTGGTCTCGCCGAACCACGTTGGTGCATCCTAATCTTTAGGTTGCCTTATATTGCAACCAAGGCATACCCTTGGTTCTTCTAACGCAGACCTTAACCTCTGTGAGCCCAGGAGGATCATCTGCAGCTTCACAGAGGGATACCAAGAGTACCCTCACGTCCCCTCAAAGCCGCGTGCTTCGTAACCCAAATTCGTTGGAGCCTTCTTTATGATCAGGCGGACGTTCGCTCCTTCTCGTGTTCTACTTGGTTTCCTTGACTAAGGTTTACTACTTAGTCCTCTTAACTAAGGTTTACCACTTAGTTTCCTGAATCGTTAACTTTCTTAACTAAGGTTTACAACTTAGTCTTCTTGACTAAGGTTTATTACTTAGTTCTCCTTCTCGTTATTTACTTAGCTCTCTTTAAATAAGATTTATCACTCTGGTTAAGTGTTGGCTTTCTTGTGTTTAACTTAACCCTACCCATTCATCATACTACACTGGTTAAGTGCTTTCTATTAACTTAACCTTAGCCATTCATCTTGTTATATTGGTTAAGTGTTCCTCATTAACCTTGTTCATTTATCATGTTATAACGGCTAAGTGTTCTAAGTTTACTTAACTCCACCTTCTAGTCTAGTTAACATGTTAAATTGGCTAAGTGTATTTTACTTAACCCCATCTTCTAGTCTAGTTAACATGTTATAACGGCTAAGAGTTCTAACTTTACTTAACTCCACCTTCTAGTCTAGTTAACATGTTAAATTGGCTAAGTGTATCTTACTTAACCCCACCTTCTAGTCTAGTTAACATGTTATGACGGTTAAATCTTTTCTTAACCCCACCCACTTGTCTAGTCAACATGTTATAACGGTTATTTAACCCCTACAAGTCTTGTCTTGTTAACATGTTAAGTTGGTTAAGTGTTCCTATGGACTTACCCTCCCATTCTAGCTTAACTGTTTCTTAGCTTTAAATTATTCATTTAAAGCACCAACCACTCACATTAGACAAATATTGTTGCGGTCACTGGATGTGTCGGTCGGTTCCGGGCAGATTTACACCGCAACTCAGTCTAACCTCGGATCCTTTAGGCTCAATTCTCTAACCACCCACATTAAATAGGTATTGTTACGGTTGCTGGATTTGCCGGGCGGTTCCGGGCAGTCTTATACCGTAACTCAATCTAACCTCAGGTTAGGCATATTCGTCTTTCCTAGATTTACATATTTATCCTTTTTGTCTATATGTAAATTACTAACAACTCTTTTAAACAAATTTGGCCTATATCATATTCATTTGTCATGCCCACTAACATACCTATATTCTAGGCCCAAATATTGATTTACCTATCATTTAACTCGACCTGCAGTTTTATGCAAATTTAGATCTAGTATTCCCATTTACAGTTCATGTCAAAACTAGATTTGATACTCTAGTTTACAATTTATGCCTAAAGCTTAGGTTACTGGCCAATACTAGATCCAATATATCAAATTACATCTTCTATAATTCACGTCAAATTACCCGAATTCGCATCTAATAGTCATGTTATAATACATGCTCTAAATTATGCCAAATAATATAGATTTCATGTTATACCCAAATAACCCCGCATTCATAATACCATGATTTCACAAGTTTTCTAAATATTCATGAAATGAAACTAAAATGGGAATAGAGGATAAACATGAGAATTGACATAAAAGAATAGGCATGCAAAAGCGAGCCAAATACAAGGATAATGGATCTAATGGTTTTGGTGAACATAATAGCAAATAGGAATAAACTAAGCAAGTCACACCCTAGGTATGAGATCCAACAAAATGCCAGTTCGGTGTACAACATGGTTTGTAACTATAGTGTTATGGGCATAAACAATTAACCATAATAGTCTTAGGCAATTAACCACAATAGTCATAGTCATGGTCATAGGTAGAAATCTCATAGTTATGAATCATAAGCGATTAACCACAATAGTCATGGATAATTAACCAAAATAGTCCTAGGCAATTATCCTAAATAGTCATAGGCGATTAACTGTAATAATTTCAAAGTCATGGTCATAGACAATAATCTTATGTTCATAATCATAGGCAATAATCTCATAGTCATGAATCATGGTTGTAGGCAATGGTCTTATGTTCATAGTCATAGGCAATAATCTCATAGTCATGAATCATGGTCTTAGGCAATGATCTTATGTTTATAGTCATAGGCAATAATCTCATAGTCATGAATCATGGTCGTAGGCATTGGTCTTATGTTCATAGTCATAGGCATAGGCATCGTCTCATCGGTAATTGACCACAATAGTTCTGAATAAGATCCAAGGGCGTATACAAGCACAGATTCAAATGAAAGGATCAGGCATATTCTTATATTCATTTAATTTCATGCCACAAATAGATCTAGACGTTCAAATCTAAAAAGTAACTAACTTACATTGATCGGTTTCAGAAAAGGATAATAAGATAGCGTTGGTGATTTGCTATGATTTGCATGACGTTGCTCGCAACCGTTGAATTAGCCTTTGATTCTTTTCTTAAAGCTTTAATCTTGATTTGAATCTCCAATTTGAAGAAGAACTATAACTTATTTTAGAGAATTGGATTTATTTTAATGGTGGAGGTTAGAATAGAGAGAAGCAGCATGTAGACGCCTAAGAGAATATGTGTGAATTTAGGTTGAGTACTAGGTTATATATATAGGATTTCAATTTCATTAGAGTCGCTAGATGAACCCTAGAATTATCCACAACCATCAGATCAGTTCAGAGCTATCCAGAAGGCCCAGGTGACTCAGCACGAACCAGAAAATGGTCCAGACCTGACCAGGTCGACCGGGGAGGTCGACCCCTAGGTCGACCCCCTGGTCGACCTGGGTACCCTGGTCGACCCCCAGGTCGACCCCCTGGTCGACCTGGATCATGGGCGGGAATTTTCCCGCCTAGCCCAGTTTGGGTCGTTTTCGAATTTTGAACTGAATTTTGAGCTGTTTGAATTTTAAATTGAATTCAGAAACTTCCGAAGGTCATAACTTCTTTATGCGAAGTCCGATTTATGAAAACTCGGACTCTATCTCATGCAGAATTTCGAGATGAACGCAATGGCATAACCCGTTTCCCTTAATTCTTCTAAAATTTAATTATACTTTAATTTGTGAAACTTAATGTTATAGAATTACGGGGTGTTACAAGATCGCTTTGGATCTATAGGGAAATTGGCACCAAGATTCGTAGGACCATTTCCCATAACAGAAAGGATTGGCCGAATGGCCTATAGAGTAAAGCTACCAAAGAGACTATCCAGCATTCATGATGTTTTCCACGTTTCTCATTTGCGGAAGTGCTTGCATGATACTGCAGATGTAATTGAGCCAAGTATATTGGAGGAAGTGGAGGTGGAACGGGTGGCGACAGTTAGACGAGTTCCTACCCATATTTTTGGATCAGAAGTTAAGAAGCTACGCAATAGAGAAGTCAATTTGATGAAGGTTCAGTGGGGAGATAACCCGGAGGATGCAACTTGGGAGATCGAAGACAAGATTCGCGCTTCGTACCCTTTTTTTCGAGGGTATGTTCTTGATTTCTTTTCTAAAGCTTTTATTCATACTTGTTTCTATCATTTGAGTATACCCTATAAATCAAATCTTCGACCCTTAGGTAGGAATACCATGAATGTAAACATGTGTTTGAGAAATGTTATGTTTGATGGATACAAGTGGATGCAAGTATTTGCTAGTGGTTGCATGTGGATGCATATACACACACTTTAGGCACTAGATCGGCTCAATCACTCTCATATTGCATATGGATGTGCATGCATTTTTCTTCTTTTTATGGATGGAAATGGATGTATCATCATATGGATGTTGCATTTGGATGGATGATTTTGCACACATAGAACTTACAAGTTATAATAGGATTATTTGCATAGATGTTGGATCGATGGCACTAACATACATTATATCAAGGAGGTCGACTGAATCAGTAGACCGCCGGATCTTCGCATTAGTATTAGGACATATACACAAACCCTAACATATGTTCATATAAGCATTAGAAATCATTTAAGGACAATGGATGCCTGTGATTGGTGGATGAGTAGATGGATGTGGATGTTAGGATATACATTCTTCTTAACTTGGAGATTTCGGGGACGAAATCCTTTGTGTAGGGGAGAATGTAAAACCCCGTATTTTAACAACACTAAAAGACGATAAGTAAAGAATAAGTAATTTAATATTTAGAATTAAGTGAAACGGACTATGCCATTGCGTTCATCTCAGAATTCTGGTCAAAATAGACACCTGGTTTGCGTAAAACGAACACCGTATGAAGAAGTTCTTAAGGTTTGAATTTTGTATATGCATAAGAAGAATATATGTGAATAAAATAATTCCAGAAATTCAAAACAATTCAAAATCTCAGAAAACAGGTGAGCGGGAAAATTTCCGTCCAGGGTTGTCGATCCCATCAAGGGGGTGTCGACCCTTGGGTCGACCCCAAAAGGTTGGTCGACCCCCCTAGACAGATCTGGGAAGATTAGGGTTTCCTGACAGAAAGATATATAACCCCATTTCTCTTATTTTTCCACACCAAAAATAATGGAAGACTAGATGCTGCCTCTGCCCAGATTGAATCAAGCCTTTTTCTTCTTCAGCAATCAAGTCATTCAAGTTTAGAGATCTGTGATTTGATGTCTGTAATCTTTTTCTACTTTTCTAGATCCAGTCACAGTGAGTCTATGTTAATTTTAGATCTAAACAATTAAAAGGTTAATCTTGACATGACTATAACTTGGATCTAAGCCTGTGACTATTTGAATCATATTAGATCTGCTATAACTTGTGTATCAAAGTTATTCTAACATGACTATGAATTAGATCTGAACCTATACCTATTATCATGTCAGATCTTCCATTGTTTGTAGATCTAATTTAATGTTTAGATCACATCATGCCTATTCCTACTATATTTGTGGCTAAATCAGATCTGTTGTTAGTTGGTTATCTAATTCATTGTTTAGATCTTATCATGCATGTTTATAATATCCATATTATGTTATAATCAGTTCTATTGTCACATGTTCTTCAGATCTGTTCCTATATGCCTACCTTGTCATTATGCCATTATATGTTTATGCCTATTTCTGCCATTATATGTCAGTCTTGTTAGTATGATCATTTCTGTCCTCTTCCCTTCATCTTCCCCCTTTTATTTTTATAGCCATGCTACCTTCGAGCCTAGGCATGCCGCTGAAATAAGCGAGCGTGTTAAACTAGGAACGAGGGGAAAATGGTAAAATTAGGGCATAACTTATAATTTGAAATTTGGGCATAACTTGAATGAAATATATGAATATGAGTTTGGGGCATATGGTTAATTATGAACATAACTTGGGAAAGAGGCATGAAAACCTATGATGACATAGGAATAATCGATTAATAATGGAAATACCTAGAATTACAGTAATTAGAAATTGTAACCGCGTTTAGACACGAGGTTAGATTACACTTGGGGTGGAAGTCTGCCCGGAACTGACCGGCATATCGAGCGACCACAAGTGGTGAATCTAATGTGAGGGGTCTAAGTGCATAAACAAGTGACGCGTTAAGACACGAGGTTAAGCCGGACTTGTTGAAGAAGTCTGCCCGGAACCGGCAGGCATATCCAGCATCCACAAGTGGTAGGCTTAATGTGGGAGGTCTAGCATATTATAACCATAAATGAATATGGTAATGAATTGAAATACTTAACCTGGTTGAATCCATAGGGATTGTACGAACATGTTAAACTTGAGTAGGGGTCATGTAAACTTGTTTGAAATAGTGGGTGGGTTAAGTACATCTTGGGTTGGTGTGTAATATATATATATGTAGGCCCACAAACTTAACCTGTGGGGTTATGCAATCTTTTACTCTGGTATGGCATAACCTGTGTAAAACCTAGTGGGGACGCAAGCGTATGGGGAAGCTTGTATTATCTTGTGTGTGGGACACGTTTCAGTCAGTAACCTATATGTAAGTATCAAACGAGTACTCCGAACTAGGTCGGAGTCAGGGCAAGCTTACTGGGCTGATTGTAAGAGATCCAAATGTGGGGAACAGTGTGGGCGGCGCATTCCTACGGGGTTATGTGTGTGCATAGGTCTGGCAGAGGAGATATAGACGCCGTGACACCTGTAGATATGGTTGTGCACCTCCTGAAACCGAAGGGTTGCCACTTTAGGAAGTGATACATCCTACTGTGGGGCCGGCACAAGGTATCTACGGAGTTGGGAGCCGATCGATTAGGGTAGTAATTAGGGTACATCTAGACTCTGGTATGTTTATGAGCTCGTTATTATATTTAGGGGTAACTCCGGTATGTTGGGTTGCCTGTTGATTGTATGGGGTCAAAACCTGTCACTAGAAGTACGCCTAAGTCTGCCATCTTATAGTCGTTGGGATCATCTCATTCTGGTTATACTAGTATTGGTGCAGACAGAGAGAAAGTATTAGAGAAGCGCAATATACTCTATATTGTCTATCCTGTTTACCTTGTCATACCTGCCTTTTATGATGCTATCTCTCTTATCCACTTTATATGCCTGTCATGATACTTTTACTTATTTATATGCTAAAAGTAACTGGACTCGCCAGACTTTATGTCTGACCCATTTTGTTTCCCCTTCTTCCTCTTCCGTCCCCCCCCCCCCCCCACCCCCTCGAGGGTTCTCAGGGTTGGAACACTCAAGCTTGATCAGGATTCTGCTTTCATCTTGCTTGGAGCTGCTTTGATGTACTGCTTGATTTCATGTTCCTTTACTACGGCTATGTTTTGGGGATTATGCTTCTTTTATAATTGCACTCTGATGTTTTGAGTACAAGAAAGAAATTTTAATGATGTACCGGGTTTTATGTTTTATTAAGACATATGATGTAACCATGTTTTGAACTACGATGCTTTATGATTAATAAAGTTTTAAATTCCACTGCTATTTTATATCTATCTTGTAATGTTTATGTTTCTGTTTTCCTATAACGCTTCACGAAACTATATGCATTCCCTTAATGAGTGACATTAATGGACGTGGGGTGTCGCACTTAGACACTAACAATAATATCAAATGATTTAGGTTTTCTCGTATCAAGCATGTTCTGCCATTATAAGGTAAAACTCTATCCTCTAGTCTGCGTTGCATTGTATAATGGGACTTGAGTCTTATAATTAGCATTGCGTTGTTTGTTTTAATGCATTGGCATTCATGCAAAGTAAACCTGTTCCGTGTTATACGACGTGGTCCCGTGATATGCATTATTTTGAATCAAGTTAAGAATAGCTGTACGGTTTCTCATACTAGTCCTATGACTGACTCATTGTTTGTTTTTCCCTTACAAACACGGGTGCCCTTGTTTTCACACGGCCGGCCTAGTTCTCAGGTATTGTCTCGTATCGTTTTGGATGCTTATGGAAGCTTTAGAAGCTACTTTTGGACTTCGAGCTGGAGCATCAGTGGATATTATTTTGGACTCTTCCGGATTTATTATGTTGAATACCTTTTATTCCGCTGTATACTAATTATTTGAAAGTTGAAACTTATATGTATAATTATGATCCTGTATAATGTTGCAAACTCTGGTATTACTTCCACTGTAATCTGATGTACATTATGTGAGGCAATGTAATGTTCTATGTTCTGCTGTTATGTTTATGTGTTATATTCCAATGACTACCCTTGCTTCCGAGAGACGGGAGTTTGGGTTGTCACATCTGGTATCAGAGCTGAGGGTTAACCTTAGTTCTGGAGCATATCATATGTGACGGCCTGCCCCGCACCAACCGACATTTACTCCAAAAGTGTGTTGTACACATGTCCGGTTAGCACGGGACGGATCGTCAGAAGAAGGAAAGAGGGGAATGAACTAACAAGGAACCTGTAGAATGTATCACAGTGCATGGAACAAAATATAATAACAACATACTTGACATTAAACAGGTGAGACAGTGCATAAGTTGAAAATAACTAACATAGCAGCGGAAAATCCAAGTACAGCTTATAATCCAAAGTCAACATTATTACAACTTTTCAAACTGTCTCAAAAAGCAAAAGCAAGATAAGGGAGGTACACTACTAATGCCCAAGTAGCGACCCCCAAAGACACAGGGAGAATATCTATATATCATACGTGGAAGCCTCATGCTCGCCTCCGAATCAGCTACTCGCGCATCACCAGCTAACCTGTCTCTGGTCTGCTCGTGTGAGAACCCAGAGTAATAAGAAGAGACATAAAACTATGGGTCAGACATAAAGCCTGGTATGAGCGATAAGCATCTAAACAGAACAATAACAGGTAGACTAAACCATACCTGAAACTGGACCTGCAACCAAAGAGTTAGCACTACATACTGTACAATACTCTAAGGTGCCATTTCAAATGGTGTAAAGATAACGGGGGTGGGGGTGTGCATGTCATAGTGATGGCAACAATCAAGCATAACAACCATCCTCACGTCTCTCACTCAGTGCGTAAAGCATACGATGTTCACCACTTTGATCACCCAACATACTTTGCTATGATCACTTTACCCCATGAAGTCATAAATGGCTTCACTGCACTGATACATAGCCATTAATCCTTTGCTATGTCCACTTTGCCCCATGGAGTCACAATGACCCCACTGCACTGGCTCATAGCCTCACTAATCCTTTCCTATGTCCACTCTGCCCCATGGAGTCACAATGACCCCACTGCACTGGCTCATAGTCTCACTACGCATCACTTTGCCCCTCGAGTCATAATGACTCTACTGCACTGATAACGTAGTCTTGCTACCATCACCTTGCCCCTCGAGTCATAATGACTCTACTGTACTGATAAGTAGCCCATCATCCATTTTCAGTGGTGAATCGAAGTTATGAACGTCGACAACTACTTAGCACACGTCCCGCAGCAAAACCCAACCATGAAGTGAACTCATTGGTTCCCAACTGGATCCTGAGCTCTAACTTCCATTTGGACTACCTTTGCATCTCGGGTTATTGGTCATCACCGGATCTGTTCGGATCTCCCCCTAATCATCTGTTCGGTTCGGATCAGAATGCTTCTTCTTCACTGGATTGGATCGGGTCGTCATCATCCATGTCGGATCGGGTCGGGGTCTCCAGCTTGCCACGGTTCGGATCGACCTCTTCTAAAGCACCTCGGGTCGGGTCATAGTCTCCAAGCCCAGTCGTAGTACATCGGTTCGGGTCGGGGCACCATGACAGATCGGGTCGGAGAACTCCAAGCGGGTCGGATTGGATGATGCGTGCCACGCGGATCGGGTCCTCCTAACCGATCCGATCCGGTTCGGGTGTCTTCCTGCACTTTTTCCAACAAGCAGTTTATGCCACTCGACGGCGTTTTCGACCATTCTAACTATTCTAATCAATCACAAAACATATCATACAGTCATAGCAACATGTAGAATCAACCACAAACATCAAAACAACAATATGATAGGTTAAAATGGATCAAACATGGCCAAAACCCCATATTTTCCCTTAAGCATATTTAGGTGAAACTAATGATATGATTAGCAAAACTTAACCAAATTAACCCAAATTCATATCAGAGGTCTAAAACATCATTTCGAATTTTATAAATATTTTTCTAGATTTTTATCATGTTTAAATTCGCTAATTAACACTAATTACCCTTAATTAACCATAATTAGTGAGGAACTATGCAAATTGCTCACCTTAGCCACAAATAAAACTTAGATCTGAAATAAATCTCTGATTTGGTGCGAATCCAAACGCTAAACAGCAGCTCTAATGTTGATTTGGTGAAGATCTCCCTTGATTTGATGTTGCTAAGCCTAATCCTTGATTAGAAGGTGATTTGGAGGTGATTTAGAGGTTGGAGGCCATTTTTAGGGTTTCTAAGAGGTAAGTGGAGGCTAGAAAACTGAAATGGAATGAATCTCTAACCCTTTTCAGCCTCCCCATAACCCTAATCCCGAAATGGGTTATGGGCCCATTCACTAATCACCCTATTTGGCCCGGCTAAGCAGTTTTTCACCTTCCAAACCTTATTTCAGTCATATCTCCCAAACGGTAAGTCCGTTTTTCACATGTGACCACTCTACGGAAAGGTAAACCATCAAACGAATCTAATGAAAGTGGTTTCAGATCAAAATTCCTTTCCAATCAAAAGTTATGGCCGAAACAAGATCAGCTAGGGGCAAAATGGTCATTTAAAAATCGACAAAAATCATGAACATGGGAAATGACTCTAATGGTTGTTTCCCAAAGTTACATGACCATACGACTTCATATGGGAAAGAAATAAATATTCTACAATCCTCTGATGCGTAGAATGCTGGTTGTTACATCATATTGACAAACTCATCAGATATAGGATCAATAGGATTCTAGGATGAGTAACTCATTAGAGATAGGATTAGTAATACCCTAGAATGAGTACAACAGAATATTACAATAGACACATTTCTATTTATATATGTCTGTATGCTCTTATGATTTCCTTAAGATATCTTTTCTGTTAGCTTAACTCTTTTCTTACTATTTGCAGATATAGTGGAAAATGAGTAGTAGAGGCGGAAGAGGTAAAGGAAGAGGTAATGTTGTAGTCCTGCAACCAAACGTGCCAATTGTACACCCACAACCAGAACCCGATCTAGAAGTACTTGTAAAGAAATATAAGAATTTGGGTGGGGTGCCTTTCTTGGGCAAAGAATCTGTTATTGAGGTGCAAGCTTGGATGCATAGTTGTGAGACAATTTTCGAAGGTTTAAGATTGAATGGAGATTAGATGAAATTCTTGGGTCCTCTGTTGCTTAAGGATGAAGCTTTGATATGGTGGGAGACAATTACCATGGGAAATTCTGGAGGAAACATCACTTGAGATAGATTTAAGGAAATTTTTAAGGAAAGATTTGTTCTCCCAAAAGCAGTAGAGCATTTGTATTATGAGTTCTCCAATCTTAAGCAAGGTGATATGACTTTTTTGGAGTACTTGGGAAAGTTCAACGAGCTTTATCAATTTGGTCCGGAGCCGATTCAAGTTCCATTAAGGAAAAATATAAGATTCATAGATGGACTTCAGAGAAAATACAAGAACAGCGTGTCTGCGCATATGAAGCTTCCATTTGCAAAAATGGTAGAGATGGCTTGCCGCTACGAAAACATAGACAAACAGAATGCTTTAGAGAATAAAAAAGAAGGAAATTCGGGTAAGAAAAGAAAGTTTGAAAGTAAGAAACCTGAAGCAGGTGAGAAAGGGAATAAATCTAAAGAGAATTGGGTAAAGAAAGTCATATGCTTCAACTGCAACAAAGTGGGACACTTATCGGCAGACTATAGTTCTAGAAGGCACATTTATTGTTAAAGATATTCCGATTAAAGTGTTGTTTGATACTGGTGCATCACATAGCTTTTATTTCGAGTAATATGGCCAGGAAACTCAATTTATACCTCAAATATCTTGAAGAACCCTCTTGCGTTGGAAATCCAATTGGAGATTCCATTAACCTATGTCTGTTTTGTAGATTACCTGTCTCTTATTCTCATTATCGATTTCCCTTCAATTTGGTTGTCTTGGATTTTACTGAATTTGATATTATACTTGGAATGGATTGGCTGACCCGATACAAGGCAATTGTTAAGTGTGTAGAAAGAGTTGTTAGGGTGAAAACCAAGTCTGGGAATTTCATTGAGATACTATGCGAAGGCCCATGTTCTAATAGGGATAAGTTTTGGTCTGCTCTAGACGTTTCTTTCCCTCCTCTAGAAACTATTCCAGTTGTTAAGGAATATGTAGAGGTGTTCGAAGAAGTGAAAAGTCTTCCTCCACGAAGAGAAATTGATTTTAGGATTGATTCGATTCCGAATGCGAGGCCAGTGGAGCATGCAATTCGGAGAATGTTGGTGAAAGAGAAAGAAGAATTGAGCAATCAAACTCACAAATTATGTGGAAGGCTCTGATCAAGCCTAGTTTTTCGAATTGGGGAGCAGTAGTGGTATTTGTTCCAAAGTCCGATGGTATGCTCAGATTATGTGTAGATTATCGTGGTCTAAACAAGCAAACTCTTAAGAACAAGTACACCTTCTTCCCCGCATATATGATATATTAGGTCTCTTGAATGGAGCTCGGGTATTGTCCAAGAATGACCTAGCAATAGGTTTTCATCAAATAAGAATTGCAGAAGAGTGTGTTCCTTTGAAAACTTTTAGGTGGCTAGATTTATTTTACGAATGGTTAGTAATGCCTTTCGGATTGTGCAATGCCCCTGCTTATGTAACACCCCACCTCCGTTAAGGTCACTCACAAAGGGAATGCCTTAACTTTGGTGGAGCATTTTAGTAAACAGAACAGAAACTTACAAGACAGATAAAACAGTACTTGAAAAATTTTAACTTTATTACAGCGGAAACATAAATTAATATGGTTACATCCTCTCAAATTTCAGAATTCAAGTACAAAATATCAGTCTTGTACAAAAGCCTTCAAAATGCATAGTTTAAAATCATAATCCCCATGGAACGGAAGCTATACAGAGCCAAGCCATACTTTAAGCACTTCAAGCAAAGAGAAATCCGGATCAAGCTAAAGTATTTCCCTCCTTGGATAACCTGGGGGGGAAACGGAAGAAAGGAGGCGAAAACAACAAGGGTCAGACAAAAAGTCTGGCAAGTCCAGTGACTTTCAGCATATGAACAGATAATAATAATATGATATGAACATAAAACTGGATGTGAGATAACTATAACAGGTGTAGCAGATATAACAGAAAAACAGAATGATATAAACTATTGTTTTACACTTCTCTGCACTAATACTAGTATAATAGAATTAGGTGTCACCCTAATGTCTAAATTGAAGCAGGAACGGGTACAGAATACTTTAACAGAAACAGAATGCTAATAATGGGCCTTTACTACCCGATCAGAAACAGACAGAAGAAGAAACAGATTTATCCCTATGGAAACAGAATGTGGAATTAGGTGTACACTAGTAATGGGCCTTTACCACCCGAACAGACGGTACCACACAGAAAC
Source organism: Allium sativum (assembly GCA_030737875.1). Lineage (NCBI taxonomy): Eukaryota > Viridiplantae > Streptophyta > Magnoliopsida > Asparagales > Amaryllidaceae > Allium > Allium sativum. Next base: position 606,454,545 of record CM060918.1, on the reverse strand, counting down.
AGACAGGTGTTACCACCCAACAGAAACAGACGGTACCAACAGAAACAGACAGAACTAAGCGTACCCTAAAACCCTACCCCAAGCGATCGGCTCCCTAATACATAAATATCCTGTGTCGGCCCCACAGTAGGGTGTATCACTCCCTAAAGTGACAACCAATTGGCACAGACCTATTTACAGATGTCACGGCGTCTTACATCCTCAGAGGCAGACCGGGATCCATGCACGCACATGACCCGGTTGGAACGCACCATCAACACCCCTCGCCATTATCAGAACGAACCACTTATAATTAGTTCAGTAAGTGTGCCCGGACCCTACCTACTGTTGGGTCAAAGTTTTGATACCAGAAAGGGTTACTGACTAATATGGGTCCCAAACAACAGATGACACAAGTAATTCCCCTCCTAACCTTGTGTCCCCAAACTAACAGATTTCAGATTTATTTGTTTACAAGTTCAGACATACAGAATTCAGATTTGCTAGTTCACAAATTGAGTTAACAAGTTTTCAGACTAACAGATCAGATGTACAGATTTTTCAGATTTTTCTAACTTTGTATTGGGCCTACAGATTCATGGACGGGTTTTACTACATCTATTAATCCCTTTGGTTTAACCCTATTTTCCCCAAATACGTTTTAGACGTCATTCTTATCTTAGATTTGCATTAATTAATTATTAATGCACAGACCTCTCACATTAGGTCGGTAGCTTGTGGCCGCTGGATATGCCGGGCGGTTCCGGGCAGACTTCTGCCACAAGCCAGACCTAACCTCGTGTCTTACGCATGTTATGACTAACTTCTCACATTAGAACCTATTGTTTGCGGCCACTGGATGTGCCGGGCGGTTCCGGGCAGATTTACGTCGCAAACTCATTCTAACCTCGAGTTAGCCATATTCATCTTTGCGGCCAATTAATTAATTATTTACCGTTTATGCGCACACCCAATATATATATGCCAATTCAGATTATATCAATAACAGAATGATCACATCAACTCAACTGATATAGCAGATAACAGATTTTAGCAGATTGGGTGACTTAACAGATTTAACCGATTTAGCACTTAGCAGATTTTGGCATATAACAGATTAGGCATCTCAACAGACAAATTTAACAGATTTGGCATTTCAATCTAATTAGTAGTCTAGGCAATATAACAAAACTAGCAGTTTAGGCAACTTAGCAAATTAGCAGATTTAGCAAACCTAATAATTCTAAAGGTTCTATTTACATGCCTTGCCTAGTCATAAATTAGGCCTAAATTCATATGCCTACATAATTTTTTTCATGATTCACAACATATATTCCATGTTTGCTTAAGCGCAGAATATGGACATAATTTGCCATATAACATATGTTCCAATATAGATTATACCAAATATAACCATTAATTTCAATGCATGTCATATATCCAAAAATCCCTATTTAGGTGTAATTACAATAATAGATATCCTAATTAATGTAAATCTTAAGTTTCCATATCTTCCTTCTTTTCGTGTCATGAATTATTATGCAAACTATCCCCAATAATATAAATCTTTAAACCATATCTTCTAAAAATCAGATCTTGCCTTTTTATATGCATTTTGTCCAAAGTCTCAAATCATATGTAATCTTTACAGTGGTTCCTCTTCTTCTTTTATCACAAAATATGCATAGGTCTAAAACTAGTTTATAACATATGCTATTTTTTTTCTAATTAATTACAGGTCTAAATTACAACATAACTATGCATACAACATGCATAAATTATATGTTCATAGTCAAATTTATGCATCCAATCCCAAGTCATATGTCCAATATATTTTATGCCTCAGACCTAAAGTCATACATTCAATTTGGTTTTGTCAAATTTCTCATCATTCATCCCAAAACTTGCGTTCATACGTTCATCTCTTATGAGATTAGGCACAGGCTCGTGGTAGCCTGGCTATAGAAACAGAAAAGAAGAAAGGAATATAGAACAGTCACAGAAAACAGATCTAACAGAAGAGAATACAACCTCAAACTCAGATTTAAATGCATATCAAAATTATAATTAACGTTTATAGCGGAGAATAACTGTACTTGCCTTGATTGGATTAAAGAAAGAACTTTTAACTTGTTGTAGAATCTTTCGCAGAACTTTAACCTCTAGTTTGAATTGAGTTGCTTAGGCTGATGTTGATTATCTTCTAGTTTTAATTCCAGCAGAGCAGAGACGCCATTTTTATTTTTTTATTAGAAGAAGAGAGCAATGGAGGCTAGAGAATTGTGCAAGAAACCTAGGTAGAGTCTAGGGTCCTTTTTATAGAGGTTAGGAACTGATTAGGACCATTGATGTTGCTTGGATTGATCGTAGCCATTCATTCGAAAGAGAGACCAATTAGAGCCTGCCACCTAGCCCTAATGACAAAGCAGACCACAGAAAATCGACTAACAGAGAATAGGCCAGCCGGGTTGGACTGGGTTCGACCTGTCTCTGGACCAGGTCGACAGCCCTGTCGACAACCCTGTCGACAGCCCTGTCGACCTGGTTAGACCAGGTCGACAGCCCAGTCGACCTGGGTGCATCTGGCGGGATTTTTCCCGCCCTGGCCAATTGGGCCCAGTTTTAATTTTAAACTGTTTTATTCTGAGCTGTTCGAATTTTAAACTTAATTCAGAAACTTCCAGAGGCTATATCTTCTTCATACGGACTCCGTTTTTCGAAAACTCGGACTCTATTTCGCGTATTTTCCCGAGACGAACGCAATGGCGTATCCCGTTTCCCTTAGTTCCTTGATTTCAAATTAATTATACTCTAATTTATGACTTTCACGGTTATAGAATATACGGGGTGTTACATTCTCCCCCACTTAAAAGGATTTCATCCCCGAAATCTTCAAGTTAAGAAGAATGTGTCCTACCATCCAATCATCCATCTACTCAATCATCAACCACAGGCATCCATTGTCCTTATAGACTTCTAATGCTTTCATGTTTAAATGCACAGTGTGTGTTCATGTCCGTATCTAATGCAAAATCAGGCGGCCCACTGATTCAGTCGACCTCCTTAATGCAAATCATGTTAGTGCCATGAGTCCAATATGTATGCAAATTTTCCTACTTGAGACATATCATTTCTATATGAGTGCACAACTGCTAATTCATATGCAACATCCATATGCTGATTCGACCATTTTGCATCCATAAAAATTTAAAAATGCTCACACATCCATATGCAGTATGAGAGTGCTTTCGAGCCGATCTAGTGCCTAGTGTGTGTATATGCATCCACGAGCAACCACTTGCATCCACTTGCAACCATCAAACATAACATGTCTCAAACACGTGTTTACACCTATTAGTTTCTACCTAAAGTTCAAATATTCGATCGATAGGATACAGTCGAATGATGGAAGCGAGTACAGATAGAACGAAAATTTGGTTCCCATTAGACATGGGTCCTAAGTATCGGCCCCAAAGACCGGAACCAACATCAAATTGATACCCCACGAAAACTCAGAATGTATGCGTCATACTTGACGCCTAACACAGATAACCCTCAAACCCCAGTCCCAAACAGATGATCCATAACCCTTATGGGTCTGAGTCTACAGCGGAATTCAGAAATAATACTAGTATTAAAGTGCAGAGTATCGATTACAAAATAAAAATACCAGAATCAGAAAAAGTCTTGACTTCATAATCAGATAAATAAATTAAACCTACTATAGAAAATTTCCTATTTCTATCCTAGCCACTAGCCTCAAGAGTGTTCGCCTGCCCTCCTTGTCCTCGTCTCTTCGGGCAGTCTCTAGTGAAGTGTCCCATCTCCCCACAGTTGAAGCAAGCGCCCTTCCTTTTTCTGCAATCCTTGTTCAGATGAGTTGAGCTCCCACAAGTAAAGCACTTTTTCCCCTTCTTATCTTCAGACTTCTCATCCTTCTTTTGTGTTTCCTTTTTGGGCCCCGCTTTCTTATTCTGTGGTTCTTCCTTCTTTGTCTCTTTCAAGCCCTTGTCTTCCTCGTGCAGTAGTGCCATATCCACCAATCTCTCGTAAGTTGCTCCCATGGGTACATGGGTCATGGCTAGGCTGTGCAGTGGCTCATTCAATCCTTTAACAAAGCGGAGAGCCTTTTTATGCTGAGTGTTGACTAAATCCAATCCGAATCTTGCTAGTTGGTTGAACTGGTTGACGTATTCCTTGACCGTCATACTTCCTTGCTTAAGAGACAAGAACTTTTCCAATGGTAAACTTCGTTCAGCTTGCGAGAGGAATTTTGTCTCAAACCTTGTTCTGAAATCCATCCATGTCTCCACCGGCCTCTCGGCGTTAGTGACTTCCCACCAGTAGGAAGCTTCGTCTTTGAGCAGCCATACTGCCAACTGTACCTTCTGCCTATCGTCCACCTCGAAGATAACGAACAGATCCTCAGTTTCTTTGAGCCAATTCCTTGCTTCTACGAATGATTCAGTTCCTTTGAAATCCTTCCCACCCATGGCCCTAAAATCTCTACAGATTTTTGAGAAAGCAATAGCACGAGGAGGGGGTGGAGGAGGGGGATCATTTGTTGGACCTGCAGCGGCGGTCCTAGCCTCAAGATATTGACGAAACCAACCGGGTACATGAACACCCTCTGGTATCTCAGATGCTTCAGACATGCTGGAACGAAAAAGGAAAGGTTCAATAGAAAAAAGGACTGAAAGAAAGATATATGGCTCTTGGGGATCATGTTTTTTCAAAATAAGCTTTATTTTTGAAAATACTTCCTTTCCAAAACCTTTTTGAAAATAGTTTTCAAAGACTTTACCCAATCTGGTAACCTTCAGCTCTGATACCAAGTGTAACACCCCACCTCCGTTAAGGTCACTCACAAAGGGAATGCCTTAACTTTGGTGGAGCATTTTAGTAAACAGAACAGAAACTTACAAGACAGATAAAACAGTACTTGAAAAATTTTAACTTTATTACAGCGGAAACATAAATTAATATGGTTACATCCTCTCAAATTTCAGAATTCAAGTACAAAATATCAGTCTTGTACAAAAGCCTTCAAAATGCATAGTTTAAAATCATAATCCCCATGGAACGGAAGCTATACAGAGCCAAGCCATACTTTAAGCACTTCAAGCAAAGAGAAATCCGGATCAAGCTAAAGTATTTCCCTCCTTGGATAACCTGGGGGGGAAACGGAAGAAAGGAGGCGAAAACAACAAGGGTCAGACAAAAAGTCTGGCAACACCAGTGACTTTCAGCATATGAACAGATAATAATAATATGATATGAACATAAAACTGGATGTGAGATAACTATAACAGGTGTAGCAGATATAACAGAAAAACAGAATGATATAAACTATTGTTTTACACTTCTCTGCACTAATACTAGTATAACAGAATTAGGTGTCACCCTAATGTCTAAATTGAAGCAGGAACGGGTACAGAATACTTTAACAGAAACAGAATGCTAATAATGGGCCTTTACTACCCGATCAGAAACAGACAGAAGAAGAAACAGATTTATCCCTATGGAAACAGAATGTGGAATTAGGTGTACACTAGTAATGGGCCTTTACCACCCGAACAGACGGTACCACACAGAAACAGACAGGTGTTACCACCCAACAGAAACAGACGGTACCAACAGAAACAGACAGAACTAAGCGTACCCTAAAACCCTACCCCAAGCGATCGGCTCCCTAATACATAAATATCCTGTGTCGGCCCCACAGTAGGGTGTATCACTCCCTAAAGTGACAACCAATTGGCACAGACCTATTTACAGATGTCACGGCGTCTTACATCCTCAGAGGCAGACCGGGATCCATGCACGCACATGACCCGGTTGGAACGCACCATCAACACCCCTCGCCATTATCAGAATGAACCACTTATAATTAGTTCAGTAAGCGTGCCCGGACCCTACCTACTGTTGGGTCAAAGTTTTGATACCAGAAAGGGTTACTGACTAATATGGGTCCCAAACAACAGATGACACAAGTAATTCCCCTCCTAACCTTGTGCCCCAAACTAACAGATTTCAGATTTATTTGTTTACAAGTTCAGACATACAGAATTCAGATTTGCTAGTTCACAAATTGAGTTAACAAGTTTTCAGACTAACGGATCAGATGTACAGATTTTTCAGATTTGTCTAACTTTGTATTAGGCCTACAGATTCATGGACGGGTTTTACTACATCTATTAATCCCTTTGGTTTAACCCTATTTTCCCCAAATACGTTTTAGACGTCATTCTTATCTTAGATTTGCATTAATTAATTATTAATGCACAGACCTCTCACATTAGGTCGGTAGCTTGTGGCCGCTGGATATGCCGGGCGGTTCCGGGCAGACTTCTGCCACAAGCCAGACCTAACCTCGTGTCTTACGCATGTTATGACTAACTTCTCACATTAGAACCTATTGTTTGCGGCCACTGGATGTGCCGGGCGGTTCCGGGCAGATTTACGTCGCAAACTCATTCTAACCTCGAGTTAGCCATATTCATCTTTGCGGCCAATTAATTAATTATTTACCGTTTATGCGCACACCCAATATATATGCCAATTCAGATTATATCAATAACAGAATGATCACATCAACTCAACTGATATAGCAGATAACAGATTTTAGCAGATTGGGTGACTTAACAAATTTAACCGATTTAGCACTTAGCAGATTTTGGCATATAACAGATTAGGCATCTCAACAGACAAATTTAACAGATTTGGCATTTCAATCTAATTAGTAGTCTAGGCAATATAACAAAACTAGCAGTTTAGGCAACTTAGCAAATTAGCAGATTTAGCAAACCTAATAATTCTAAAGGTTCTATTTACATGCCTTGCCTAGTCATAAATTAGGCCTAAATTCATATGCCTACATAATTTTTTTCATGATTCACAACATATATTCCATGTTTGCTTAAGCGCAGAATATGGACATAATTTGCCATATAACATATGTTCCAATATAGATTATACCAAATATAACCATTAATTTCAATGCATGTCATATATCCAAAAATCCCTATTTAGGTGTAATTACAATAATAGATATCCTAATTAATGTAAATCTTAAGTTTCCATATCTTCCTTCTTTTCATGTCATGAATTACTATGCAAACTATCCCCAATAATATAAATCTTTAAACCATATCTTCTAAAAATCAGATCTTGCCTTTTTATATGCATTTTGTCCAAAGTCTCAAATCATATGTAATCTTTACAGTGGTTCCTCTTCTTCTTTTATCACAAAATATGCATAGGTCTAAAACTAGTTTATAACATATGCTATTTTTTTTCTAATTAATTACAGGTCTAAATTACAACATAACTATGCATACAACATGCATAAATTATATGTTCATAGTCAAATTTATGCATCCAATCCCAAGTCATATGTCCAATATATTTTATGCCTCAGACCTAAAGTCATACATTCAATTTGGTTTTGTCAAATTTCTCATCATTCATCCCAAAACTTGCGTTCATACGTTCATCTCTTATGAGATTAGGCACAGGCTCGTGGTAGCCTGGCTATAGAAACAGAAAAGAAGAAAGGAATATAGAACAGTCACAGAAAACAGATCTAACAGAAGAGAATACAACCTCCAACTCAGATTTAAATGCATATCAAAATTATAATTAACGTTTATAGCGGAGAATAACTGTACTTGCCTTGATTGGATTAAAGAAAGAACTTTTAACTTGTTGTAGAATCTTTCGCAGAACTTTAACCTCTAGTTTGAATTGAGTTGCTTAGGCTGATGTTGATTATCTTCTAGTTTTAATTCCAGCAGAGCAGAGACGCCATTTTTATTTTTTTATTAGAAGAAGAGAGCAATGGAGGCTAGAGAATTGTGCAAGAAACCTAGGTAGAGTCTAGGGTCCTTTTTATAGAGGTTAGGAACTGATTAGGACCATTGATGTTGCTTGGATTGATCGTAGCCATTCATTCGAAAGAGAGACCAATTAGAGCCTGCCACCTAGCCCTAATGACAAAGCAGACCACAGAAAATCGACTAACAGAGAATAGGCCAGCCGGGTTGGACTGGGTTCGACCTGTCTCTGGACCAGGTCGACAGCCCTGTCGACAACCCTGTCGACAGCCCTGTCGACCTGGTTAGACCAGGTCGACAGCCCAGTCGACCTGGGTGCATCTGGCGGGATTTTTCCCGCCCTGGCCAATTGGGCCCAGTTTTGATTTTAAACTGTTTTATTCTGAGCTGTTCGAATTTTAAACTTAATTCAGAAACTTCCAGAGGCTATATCTTCTTCATACGGACTCCGTTTTTCGAAAACTCGGACTCTATTTCGCGTATTTTCCCGAGACGAACGCAATGGCGTATCCCGTTTCCCTTAGTTCCTTGATTTCAAATTAATTATACTTTAATTTATGACTTTCACGGTTATAGAATATACGGGGTGTTACAGCTTATTTCATAGATTTGATGAACTAGGTGTTCCGAGAGGTATTGAATAAGTTCGTGCTAGTTTTCATTGATGATATTTTGGTTTTCTCTAGACAAAGGAAGAGCACGCAAGACATTTGGAACAAGTATTGGAAATTTTGATAAGAAATATACTGAAGGCTAAATTTCAGTTCTGGAAAGGAAAAGTAAAGTTTCTTGGGCATGTTGTGTCAGAAGAAGGAATCTTGATAGATCCGAGTAACATTACGGCCATTCAGGATTGGAAGCAACCAAGGACTTCCACTGAAGTTAGAAATTTTCTTGGGTTGACTAGTTATTACAGAAAGTTCGTAAAGGATTTTTCTAAGTTATCTTGTCTTTTGACGAAGCTGACAAAGAAGCATACTAAGTTTATTTTGACTCCTGAGTGTGAGAAAGCATTTAGGAATTAAAAGAAAGATTAACCACTGCCCCAATATTGATTGTTATAGATGGTAATCAAGATTTAACCGTCTATACAGATGCTTCTGGAGAAAGAGTTGGTGCAATATTTATGCAAAGAAGCAAAGTAGTTTTTTACGCAAGTCGTCAATTAAAACCGCATGAGAAAAAGTACGTCACTCATGACTTAGAGTTATTAGCTGTAGTATTTTCCTTGAAGATTTGGCAGCACTACTTATTGGGTGAAAGTTGGATCTCTATACAGATCATAAATCTCTGAAATATCTGCTCACCCAGAAAGATCTGAATATAAGGCAACAAAGTTGGTTGGAGTTTCCGACGGCGTTTGATTTAGATATTCTGTACACTCCAGGAAAAGCCAATGTTGTAGCAGATGCACTCAGCAGGAAGAATTTTATTATTGCAAATCTTATTGTTACTCCCTTACTAGTTGAGAAGATTTTTGTCGTACAGAAAGATGATGAGTTTATTTACAAGATTTGCAAGAGGATCCAAGAGGGTGAGGTCTTGAACTTCCTGATTGATGGTGGAGCTCTAAAATGACAAGGATAGATTTATGTTCCAGATATTCCAGAGCTCTAGGGAGAAGTACTGGATGAGTGTCATAAATCCAAACTCTATATTTATCCAAGGGGTATATAAGTTGTACTGAGATATAAAACGCACATTTTTGTGGGAGTCTATGAAGAGAGATATCTCAGTATATGTTAGTAGGTGTCCAACTTGCCAAAAGGACAAGAATGATCAGCAAAAGGTCGCTGGCTTATTGCAACCACTAGAGATTCCAGAATGGAAGTGGGATCAGATGTCGATAGATTTCATTGACGGTTTTCCTTGAACCAAGAAAGGTAATGAAGGTATTTGGGTAATCATTGACCGTCTAACGATAATCGCCCATTTACATCCAGTAAGAGCGAGTAGAACAACATAGTCTTGCTTAGTTATATGTGAAAGAAGTTGTTCGACTGCATGGAATACCCAACGGTATTGTTAGTGATCGAGATCTGATCGTTACCTGTAAGTTCTAGGAATCATTTCAATCGGAATTGGGGACAAAGTTGAATCTTAGTACTGCTTACCATCCCCAAACAGACGGACAAACTGAAAGAGTTAATCTAATCTTGGAAGATTTGTTGCGAGCATGTATCCTTGATTTTGGAGGATAATGGGAAGATCACTTGCATCTTGTAGAGTTGTCGTATAACAATATCTTCCAAGCAAGTTTGAAAACATCACCGTTTGAAGCATGAATGGTTGATCTTGCAGATATCCTGCATGTTAAATAGAATCTGGTGATCAACTTGTATTAGGACCAGATATGATCCGAGAAGCCGTAGGTAAGGTGGACTTCATTAAGAAGAGGTTGAAGGCAGCTCAATGCCAACAAAAAAGTTAAGCAGATTCTAAAAGAGGAGACTTGGAATTTGCGTATAGCGACCAGGAATTTCTAAAAGTTTCTCTGTCGAGAGGAGTTATCAAATTCGGGAAAACGGGGAAGTTATCACCCAAATATATTGTTCCATTCCCGGTATTGGAGAAGATTGGAACTTTGGCTTATAGGATCAAGTTACCAGAATGGTTATCCAGAGTGCATGATGTTTTTCATATATGTCACCTTCGGAAGTATATGCATGATCCTGATTTAATTGTCGAAGAGCAAGCACAAAAAGACATAGATATCACCCTAAATTGGCAGTTCGAAGAGAGAAGAGAAAGATAATTGGTAAAGATATTAAGGAACTGAGAAACAAAATGGTAAAGCTTGTCAAAGTGCAGTAGAGTGGAGATTCTAGATACTGTACATGGGAAACAGAGGATAGCATTACAAAAGCTTATCCCAAGTGCAAATTGTTGTATATAACGTTGTTGTATACACAACTATATGATTTTTGTTTGATGATAACAACATATATTATTATAAATGTGTTTGTACTGTACTGCTTTATATATAGATCACAGACAAGAATATAATATTTTTATTTAAATAGGATACGACTGTACAGACATTCATATATTTATACAGCATTTTATTTAAATTGGATATTATATTCAAACAGTACAACTATTTGTAACTCCACTATTTAAACACTTCACTTCAAATTCTACTTGTATATAAACTGAATACAATAAACAATTTTGTTTGAACACAAGTTTAAACACAATAAAATAATATTTTATTTCAAACAAATTTGTTTATTACAAATATCAGTACAATATTCCTTTTCATTCACAGCTCTTACAACACTCATTCGATTATACATTTTCAGTTATACATTCACAGACTCAAATACAGACACTTTCACTGTTACACGCACTGTTCTTGTTTTCTGCCTTCTGCCTTCTTATCTTCTATCTTCACAGCTTTCAGTCCAGTCACTTCAGTCCAGTCTCATCCTCTTACCTATTACACGAAACAGAAACACACAGTATATTGCAATAGAAATAATACTGAATATATGAAAATATAAATTTTATTTTAAAAAAAATTATTTGCCTCAGATTTCTGGTGTGTTTCTCATCATTTTTCATAACCTGATCTGATTCATCTGTGTCTAGGCAGACAGTTTGTATATGTACAAGGACAAGAAATTTTATCTGATGACTACATATACACACGTGTATAAATATACACGTGTGCACTGCCTCGCCAATCAGCGAGCAACTGGGGAGTAGCCACGTGGACCATCTCGACCCAGTGCACAAATAAAAATGGTCGAATCAAAATCATGTCAAGTCAAGTGGTCAAGAAACATGTGTCAACATGATTAAAAACACATTCAAGTAAGGCAGCATAATACAAATGGACAAGAGCAAGTGCAAACTCAAGAAAATGTTCAAGTGTTCACAAGAAATAGTGCAAAAGTAATGGCGTAGGGCAGCGCATCAAGACTGCAAGCATATGATCAGCAACTCAACAATAATGGTGCAGAAATGTGAATCAGCATGGTGGTGCAAAATGAAGCATGGAATCAAACAAATACATGGTGGCAATTTTCATATACACAAGCTATAAGTGCTTCAGGTTTCAGCAAGACAGGGTGAGTCAATTTCAGCATGGAAGCAACACAAGTAACATGGCAAGTGTGCACAAACATGCTCAGCAAAAACAAAGGTGCAGCAGTTCACAAGGGACAGTGCAGGTTTGTGCAAGCAATGAACATGTACTAGCAAATATACACACAGATGTTTGTGTACAACAATACAAGTAAGGTGTTCATGACAAAAATGGGAGTACCAAAGTAATGGCTAACATATTGAGAGCAAAAAGCTCACAAATATATGCAAACTGAAATGGTTGAGCAACAACCAGGCTCAACATTGATTTCAAGTGCAGCAACAATAATTCACAATACACACAGCAACAACATAGTGAACTCAAGTTTAAGCAAGCACGAGCGCAACAGAAAAATAGTTAATCAGTTTCCAGAATTGTATGAAGAATCTTTAGCAAATCAGTTTTGCTATTTCTTTGTTCATTATTCACAAAAATGGACATAGAGAAATGAAGTACAGAAAATCAGCAAGGAGAAAGTTTGCTAATCAATCATTTTTTTTATAAAATAGTCTGGGAATTTTTGGTAATATATTTCTTTCATAAATCAGTGCTTGAAGCTTTCCAGAAATAAAGCAAACAGTTTTGGCAGGGGAATGCTTTCAAATGACCCAGGGTTTTATGGCAAGAAATCACAGCAAATTTTTTTTATTTTTTTAATCAATTCATTGATGCTCAGCCAAAAAGATACCTATAAAATCAGCATACAATATTTGGAATGGAACAAAGAAATCGAAGACATTTATTTTTGGGGCAAGAAATTAATTTCGAAATTACCAAATTTCATTTCTGTAATTTTACAAATGATTCCATCAAGTGAAATCAAGGGGTTCATTTTTGGCAAGAAGTTTAATTTAAATCAATGCATTTTTTATTCAGAGTTAACATTGTTTCAGGAAATCGGTTTCATATCAGTGAAACAGCAAGACCAAAAAATGGGAAAGCAACAATCACTCTGGTTCATCCAATCATTCAAAGTCGATGTTTTTCAATTTAATCAAGGCAAAATCAAAAGAGGAATTCACACGCAATCAGGCCAAGACACTTAAATTGAAATCAGAGATTTATAGGATTTATAATCCTATCTATATCACCTATCATCACAGGAAAACATCATCGAAACCAACAAACAACTCGCAAGCTTTTCAAAGCAATAAAATTCAAATTACTCACTGTTTCGATCGAGAGAGAGAGAGAGAGAGAGCAAAGCCCAAAATCAAAGCACCAGAAACCGACAGGGATTCGAGCATCAGAAGCTCCATCCAGATTTGAAGAAGCATCAAGCAATCGCTCGATTTGGGGGCAAAAAAGAAAAACCCTAGGCCGCCATATTTTTTCTCCAGAAAACAAAAGAGGATCGGGCAGTTGAATTAAAAAAAAAAGGGGCCGGCCTATTCCTAACTTGACTAGGCTAAGTTTAAAAAGGGGATGACCCCTTTGATTTTTAAATCCTAGGGTTTTTAGATTGTTTTTAATTATTATTTTTATTCTTGTATTTTTTTAATTTGAATTGTAATCGTTCAATCAGTTCCTAGTGTCTGTAAAATACTAGGGTGATACAGTCAGCGTGTTGGCTGGCAGTTGCTAGAGTCTGTAAAATCTAGGATTTACTGGTTACGGGGTTGTAATCAGGGGGAATCTGATCTAGGGGTTTAGATCGGTTTAGGGTTTTGAGCGTAGGGTTAGAATAGGAGCAGGGTTTGCAAGTGTACATGGTCTTGTATGCAGGATCTATTCTATCATCTAGTAGAAACCTTAGAAATGCAGCAGTAGGCAGGGTTTTGCCGAAGCTGGGTATATCTATGTGTGATTTATTTTCTGCATTTTTGTTTCTGCTATATTCTGTGATCTGTTTATTAATATATATCTTGTTAGATTTTTAATTCAGTTAAAAAGTGTGATAAACCCTATTCACCCCCCTTTAGGGTTATTCTAGATCCAACAAGTGGTATCAGAGCCTGGTAATCTCATTAACCCTAGAATCGTGGATCCTGGTTGTCAGCTGATAGAGAGTCAGTCCAGTTCATTTCCAACTATTTTCGATGGAACAGATTTTTTAAACTAGAAATCCAAAAGGGAATTTCATTTAAAATTTGTTAATATTAAATATTGGGATGTTGTTATCAATGGGTTTAATAGTGTAGATATTACTTTCAATGCTCGTGCTATGAAAATCATATTTGATTATCTTAATATTGAACAGTTTAATCTTATCTGTCATTGTTTATCTGCATAGGAAATCTGGGATACTCTCAATACGAAGTATGGAAGATCTGACAACCACAACTCAAAACCCGATAAAATCAACTTAGATTCAGAGTTTTACTTAACAGGATTTACAAATGAAGATTCAGATGGATCAGTGGATGGAGATTCAACAGACGATGAGACAGGAAGTTTCTCATATGAAGATTTAGTTTATATGTGTGCTGATCTAACTAAGACTGTTGATAAACTCCAATCTAAAAACAAATTTCTGAAATCTAAAAATCTTGAGTTGACCAGCAAAATTGATGATTTGGAATCATAACTTGAACATTTTAAAAATTCTTCAAATTCAGATTGCAAAAATTGTTTGAAATTGAAAACCAATCTTGTTCATCTCAATAAAAATATTAAAAAATTTAATATGGAAATTCTGATCTTAAAAGAAAACAAGATTGAGTTATCAAGTTTGAATAATTTTTTACAAAAAGAATTTGAAATTTTTAAGACCGATATATATTCCAAATTTGAAATTGCTGAAAATGAAAATTTAGTGAAAAGTGGTTTGATTTTGAAAGAACTTGAAAATGAGATTGAAAAATCCAAGAATTTTGAGTCTGAAAAACAAAAACGATTTGAACTTGAAATTTCCGAATCCCAAGCCAAAATTAAATTGCTTGAAAATGAGAATTTAGTTTTGAAACAGTCTAATGCTGAACAGAAGTTCGCTATAAATAATTGCTCAAATTTATTAAAAGAAAATAGTAATCTAAAATCCAAAATTCAATGATTAGAATCAACTTTGGATAAATTTTCTAATGGGGAAAAATTGTTGAATAAGCAGTTACAAAACCAAGTTTCTATTGGAAATAAATCTGGTCTTGGCTTTGGGAAAAACGGTGTTTTTGGATAACAGAATTCAAATGATTTGAAAAATCCCTCAAACTGCTTTGGAAAGAACTGCTTTGAAAATTTGAACTCTGAAAATTTCAAAGGCTTTTTGAATCAAAATTGTGATGAGAAATCGTTTTATAACAAACCATTTAAACATTCTTGGATCCCAAAAAATACGGGCTTCGTCAAGTTCAAACGGATTTGGGTTCCTAAGGGTACGACAAGTCTGTCGTGATATTAGTTTCTGTGCTGCTCTGATACTGTCTTTAAAAAATGTTTTCAAATAACTGCCTGTTTGTGACTGCTTCTCTGATAGATGAAATTATTATGCCTGATTTGTTAATTGTCTGCTTGGGCTTTGGACTTAAAATTCTTTCATCTGTGATACTATTGTTTTGTCCCATGTGCAATCCTCATTAATAGAGACACCATGTGGTATCAGAAGTGCTTTATATTTGTCTCACTCATCTGTACTCAGATTCTAATCTTCACCTTATACAGATTCACACACTCTTTTTGTCTTGTACAAATTTATCCCTCTTGGCATGTATAGATCTTCTTATCTCTCTTGTAATTGATTTTCAATTTTAAATTATTTATTGATTATTCATTCAGAAATTGAAATCAATATCCAAATTGAACTATATTTATAATTCATCAAAATTATTATTAGGTTTTGAAATTGTGATGAATTATGACTGTTGTATATTTCATAACAAGAGGAGATTATATTTAAAAAAAATCATGATGGTTGAACGTTTGTTATAATATCTTTGAATTGGCAATTATTTCACGACCATCTCCTTTATCTATCATCATTCTTCATCCATCTGTTTTTATATATAAATGTGGAGAGTTTAATATTTTTTAAAAATCATCTTGAATAAACAGTGAAAATATTTGTGATGGAATTGTGGTTATACTATTATTCAGAATTAGTGATAATTGAAAATTTTCAATGATCCTGGTTCAATCGATCATATTTCATAATATAAATAATTTAGAAATTTATTTCACAGTCCATTTCTGTACCTACCACATTTCTATCATTCATATTGTTGTATATACCGAGGAGTTTTTTCTATTTAAAGCTGAAAATGATAAAATATATAATTAATACATAAGTGTGTCTCTAATCTCATTTAAAAATCCAAGCTCTAGTTATGCATGGTTATGAGACAACTTATAATTTAAGCTGCGACTGACCTCACTTAAAAATCCAAGCTCTGGTTATGCGTGGTCAGTGTGCTCTTAAATAAAATAAAAAGAAAAAGGAAATATTGTGCTATAAATTGAAATTAATCTGAAATTCTCCTTGGTGTATAAAAACCAGACTATCAATCCATCTTTCTAATCTGTGAATTGTGTTAATATTTTATGACGTATTATGATTTGTTGTTTGATAGCTATTGGGATTTGAGAGTATTTGATTTTGTCACTTAAATTGAATTATTAATTATAGTCCAAAATCCATCACTATTTTTGAGCTCAATTTTTATAAAAATTCTTTTGGAAATCATTTGTTTTAAAACTCTCTCCATTATATATAAAATTCATCGTAAATCCGTCATTCTCTACAATGTGAAATATGCGACTAGTTCTTAGTTTATTATGATTTTTGTTTGACAGATTGAGATTTATGATGATCGTTGAGACGACCCGAACTTCCCCGTGAAGGAAAGCACGGATAGAATTGAGAACAACACACAAATGAACGCATACGGAAGAACATTTCATTGTTATTACAACAATTCCATCAGATACAAGAATATACAGAGTATAAATGAATAAATTACATTCGATAAATATCAGAGATTACAATAAATTACATAGTAGCGGAAAATAATACAAAAGCACAACTAGAAGTGATACACGGATACAGAGCTTTCCGAGCATCGTTCCAGCTGTAAATCAGGACCCTGTGAATATAAATCTGCAAAACCAAAACTACTAGCTGCCCGTGCGGAAAATAGGGGCACCCAGAGTTTAGGTTAAAACAATAAACTCCAGGTCAGTCATGTGACTGGTGTGAGAACTAAAACAGTTATAATTCTTTATTTTAAAGTTCGGTAAATCAAGGGACCACGCCGTATAACACGGAACGGGTTTCCTCCCAAGAATACCAGTGCATAGAACAAACAGCGCAATGCTAAATAAAGAAAAATGAAGCTGTTATAAGACCCAGGTCCCATCACACAATGCAACGCAAGCCGGAGGATAGGGTTTTCCCTTATAACAGCCAAAGCATGCTTGATACGTTTAAAAACACATTATTTGATACTATTATAAGTGTATAGTGTCAAAACAATTTCAATCATAAATATCAATCATAGGCGGCATGGGTACCATCTATCATGTCGCCATACTAGTTCTACAATTAAAACCGCAATACACGTATTGGAAATTGGATTCCGTCATGAGCCGAGGCAAGGGGCAAGCTCCTCTCCGCGTTCGAGACACTCTAGCAAATGTCCCAGGACCCCACTTTGATCCTTGGAATCGGCTGGGCCGGTCCTCTCTTACTTTTGAGGATTAGTTATTCCTGAACACACGTTTCCCGGTCCTTACAGACCTATATCCGAGGCGCCTCGCATTCCAACAACCACACAGGTGAAAAGTATATAAATGTCAGGGCTGGTAGGTCACTGACACCACCCTAGCTAGAAAGAAACGTCGTGCTCTCCCAGCGGTCCGTCTCCCGTTTTTGACTCATACCGAGGTGTGAGGCTCGCGAATTCACGTTATACACAAAGCTATGCCACACAGGCCGTGCTTTGATCATCAACCACAAGACTTTGCTTTTCAACAGAAGCCTTGATCAATTGCCACTTACGCATGCCACACAGGCAATTCACTCCATGCGTTTGATATCCATCAATATATAACCCCTGAGCTCGTACGTCTCAGAGAAGGGCGTTAAGCAAGAGAATAAATTCTCCGCCGCCAAACAGATATATATTTAATAGAGATCAATCACACGGACTAAAATCCAATGTCAGACACACAGTCCATTTACAAGTCCGTTCTGGGTCTGAACGAAACCGGAGGCACTTTCCTCGCATATCCATCGATCTCCAAGTACGTCTGGACGATCACCGACTGTTTCCCTCACCTGGGTGTACAGCCCAATCAAGATCATCAGTAATCACCCAAACGATGTGAAGACTTCCGGTCTTCAACCACCGTCTTCATCTTCGACATCTCGTCGAATCGGTTATTCAGAATGGGTATAACCCGGCCTTTCTGAATAACCCACGTATATAATAAACAAATGTTACACAAACACAACAAACGCCTCATTCCAATTCAGAATATTCTTTTATTCACCGAATCACATTCTTAGGGAAAGGTTCCCATTAATTTTCCCCAAGATAAATTCTTCTGAATTTATCCTATAATCCTCCTTTGGATATCATTTCAAACTAGTCGGGATTAACGAACCACACCGAAGTAATTATTTATTTTATTTCCCAATCCCAACCTATATATCCCATGGAGAAAACTGGTAATACTCCACATCTAACACCACGGTGTTATCGGTAAAATTAATTACCATTTCACGTTCAAATCTAATTAAAGATTTAACTATCGCTTTGGAGCAAAACTGGTGGTACTCCATTCTCGATCACCTTTCAGATTTGATAATTTAAATTATCAATTCACAATTTTAATCTAATTAAAGATTCATTAAAACTCCACTTAGTTTTAATCTTTTCAAAAAAAATCAATATCCTGCCTTTAACTGGGTTAAAGAACCAATGTCATCAAAAACACGATTCACGACAAACCAAATCACATTTGATATTAAATACAAGGCTCTGAATAGAAAATATATCGGCTTATATTCAATATCAAATTCTGAAACTAACAAATATCATATTGGAAATAACGATATAAAATATCTTTCAAATTCCCATAACAATATCTGTATAGTCACGAAATCCAACATCGAAATATCCCGAAGGTAATTTCGATTCAGCTCCAGTCCAATCCACGTATTGGAAATTATCGATTATTTTCAAAATCGCTTTCAAATTCAATTTATTTATTTCAAAAATAAATTGATTTCAATTCTAGTTCAAAACTAGTTCATTTCGATAAAAATCTATTTTTATCTTTTCAAATGTGGAATTTTTCACCCCAGTTCTTTCCAATTCACATATTATAATTTTACACAAATTATAGATATTTTTAATAATTTTATCAAGGCCCGTACAGTCGATTTCCAACAACGGCCATCGAACTGCACTTATAGCGACCTTTTTCGAATTTGATTTGGACATAATTCCAAATCCAACCGTTAGATTTCAAATTTCTAATATTCATTGGAAAGCTCTTTTCGATACGAACCCAACGGTTCTGGTTTTAGGAGAATCCGACGGTCGGATCTCCCGCAATGTCCGTTTGAAATAAATGGTCTAAATTCACGAACTGCCGCGGCGCGGCGCGTTCTATTCAGGCCATTATATTATATATATAATATATATAATATATATTTCGTCGATTTCCTTTTAAAACGAATTTTAAAAATAGTTTTGAATTCGTTTCAAAAGCAATTTCAACTTCCATTTCAATTCAAATCAAAATTGAATTCTTCTCTATAAATTCGTTTTAAAATTCATTTCTATTCAATTCAAATTTCAATTCAATTTGAATTCATTTCAATTCACTTTCAATTCAATTTGAATTCGTTTTCAATTACATTCATTTCGAAATCGTTTTCAATTCAATTCATTTCGAAATCGTTTTCAATTCAATTCATTTCAAAATCGTTTTCAATTCAATTCATTCCTATTTTATTCAAATTCAAATTCACTTTCTATGCAATTCGAATTTTAATCTAATTCAATTGAATTTCATTTCAAAATATTTAGTTTTGAAATCACTTTTCAATATTCGTTGTAAAACGAATAAAATCGATATAAATATCGTTCACGTCAAAATAGCGCATCTCTAATCCACACGGCTTTATATATTTCAAAAACTTCTATTCAATTCAACACATGAATCTATATTTCTTTCAACACACGATTAATCTCAACACATGAGTACTGTCAACACATCACTATTTTTATTATGTGAAATATTTTATAAAACTATGGTATCTATCGTTTGATTTTAATTAGATTTCTACTAGGAAGTAGTTCTAATTTTAAATATGATAAAGATGTAATTTATTTTATTTAAAATATTTCACTCAACACATGAACATCGTCAACACATGACTATTTTTATATTCAACACATGAATTTTCTTTTATAATATTCATTATTTTCCCGATTGGAATGAGGCCCAATCAATCACCATATAACGTTAATTATATGGATTCCATACAACACATGTATATAATAGCGTCGAAAAATAATCAACCATCAACCAAAGTGCACTACACTGTATAAGCATCAAATATCGATATCTAACGCTTATAACAGCCTGTCAATCAATCGATCGACATATTTGATCAATCAGGATGAGTGAACTTCAAATTTCATCCCAACACCCGTGTGGGGTTTCAAACAATCAAACACAGATTTTATTTGTGCAGTTGGGCGATGTGTAAAATTTATCAACCCAATCAATATCAGTCAAATCAGTGTAAATAAACAAATCGGCCGATTTGTTTATAAATATTTTATTTATTCACTTTCACGTTAAAAATTATTTTTAACGATAAAATATTCTATTTCAACACTTGAATTTCTATTCATTTCATTTACACAATAAAAATGATATTTTTATTCTTCTAACATATTGTAGAAAATTTCGGCGGCATAACGGCACGATACTAGAAACGGGACAAGGCCTAGCCTTATCCCCGGACTAGTGAAGGCCCACGCCATTCACACATCAATCAAATCACTTTCGTTATGCAAACCACAAAATTTGGAGTAAGAGTCTAACCTAGTCTTACTCCTTCGCCTTATAACGGCGCACGTCTAATCCTAACCAATTTATCGATTCGATTTTTCACACCACAAACCACATTCAAACCAATATCTCAATCAATCACCAAACATCCAAACAAACAAGTCCATGGTATGTGGACGGGTGTCGGGTGTTTCTAATAAGCACCGTCTGCATCCTAGTATATATATATATATATAACTAGAAAAAGAATTTTGAGTGAGGAGTTCTCACCGAAAGCTATCCAATACCGCGACACTCCTATTGTAGAGATCTTCACTGCGTTTTCGATTGGTTCCATCGCACTCTGTTTCATAGTAAAAATCACATTTTTACTTACAGCTATATATAGAATATAAATCAAATTTTATTCTTTGCTTTATAAATAAAAATTCTATTTTTATTTTTAAACAAATCTATTTTTAATTTCAAACAAGTCTATTCTTTATTTTAAACAAAGCTATTTTTAGAATAAAGACTATCTTTTTATCCCGCTATTTATTTCTCAAGGAATATATTTTTACCACGCTATTAACTTAAAGATCTCGTCTTTTTTTTAAATTTAAAGATTTCACCTTTTTAAATTTAAAGATTTCACCTTTTTAAATTTAAAGATTTCACCTTTATAAAAATCATCACTTTACTTTAACGTATATAAAATAAAAATCAGATTTTTATTTCGCTACATATACAAAGATGATATTTTTATATTCTCTATCCTATAAAGATTAGATTTTTAACACTTTAAAAATATAAAAATCATATTTTTAATATTTCTATATAGTAAAGATTATATTTTTAATACTTTAAAAATATAAAAATCCTATTTTTACTACTTTAAAAATATAAAAATCATACCTTTTCTATTTATAAAAATCCTAACTTTGCTATGTTATTCCTATATAAAGACATAAACCTTTCACATAAGAAAATAGATCTTCATGTTATAAATAAAAATAAAAATAAAACTGATTTTTTTTCCTAAACTTATTACAAAGAAAATAAACAAAAATAAATAAGTTAAAGCAAATTAAAAAAAAACTTACAGTGCTCTTTTTTTTTTTTTTAAATGGAGGGGGCGCGAGGTCGACTGGGGCTTCGAGCGCAGGCGGGGGAAAAGGAGAAGGAGAGGAGGAAGAGGGAGGAGGAGTGGCGGCGTGCGGTGGCTCGTGCAGCGGAGGGGGGGGGTTTCGTGCGACGCGCTGGAGGATGGGGGGGTCGCGTCGAGCAGAAGAAGGGGTGGAAGGAGGAGAAGGGGGCGGCGCGTTGTGGGTGTGGTCGGCCTCAGGAGGCGCGGTGGCGCTCCGATGGGAGGAGCGACGGCGCTCCTCCCCCCTTCGTCTTCTCTTTTTTTTTTTTTTTCTTGATTTTCTGATTTGATTTCAACGGGGGGGGCCTGGTTAAAAAGGGGGAGATAGAAAATTTTTTTATTAATTTAATTATTTTATTATTTTATTTTAATTCAAAAAGTCAACTTTTTCAAACGACCTCTAAACGAGGTCCACCGCCTGTCGTCCATAGCGTTTCACCCCCATTCCGAACACAATGGGATATGTATCGTAAGTTGATTCGGCTGTTACAATCAGTTTTCGTTAAATTTACATTTAAATCACTATATTGAATTTTAAACGTACATTTCGAATTACTGGGGTCACATACTAACTAGAAAAATTCCAGAAAAATATTTTCTAGCTTCGTATTGACGATACGGTCCTAACAAAACTAGTTTCGTCGAATTCTGAGACCGTAAGAAAAATGGCCAATTTCCAGTCGATTAAAATCAACTGAAATGGTCAAAACACGTTTTCCTTTGCCACGCTCACATATTGATTCAGAAAATTATGAAATTTGAAACCTAGCAATAATTCGGCATCACGGACCCAACAAAACTGGTTTCGTCGAAATCCGAGGTCATTTGCAAAATGTCCATTTTTCAGGGCCTGAATTCCATAGCGACTATTCAGAATTTTCAACTGGACATCTCTCTCAATTTTTAAAGTGAAATCTCAGTTTCTTACATCCGTTAGAAAGATATTATCAATTAGATCCTAATGTTTTCGGTTTCACTAAAATCCGGTTTGTTTTGCACCCGGTACATTCAATTGAAGTTTGAAATCGAATTATCGAACTACCGCGCCATTTTCAATTCTATTTATAATTATATATAAATATTTATATTCTAATGAAGACGCGTATAATATATACGTCGAATTCTATTCAAAATAAATTTCTCGTCGATATTATTTAAAATAATTCATTTTAAATATTCAAAATTCACTAAAATTGCCAAAATAAAAATTTCAAACTGGCCCAGATTTTACGGGTTATTACAATCGTTCTTCCTCTTATGCTGAAATTTTAGTCTTTTTCCATCTAAATTTTGACTTCTGTATCCTTTTGATGATAACAAAAGGGGGAGAATGGATTAAGATTTTGATTTATGAGTGAATATTTATAAACTGAATATTCAATTCATTCGATATTCTTTTCACTCATGCACAGTTATAGGGGGAGTTTCTGTTATAGGGGGAGCATTCAAATAGGGGGAGTAATATATTTCTTTTTTTCAAACACATTTATATTCAAAATCTTAAATATTTGTTTGTCATCATCAAAAGGGGGAGATTGTTGTATATAACGTTGTTGTATACACAACTATATGATTTTTGTTTGATGATAACAACATATATTATTATAAATGTGTTTGTACTGTACTACTTTATATATAGATAACATACAGGAATATAATATTTATATTTAAATAGGATACGACTGTACAGACATTCATATATTTATACAGTATTTTATTTAAATTGGATATTATATTCAAACAGTACAACTATTCGTAACTCCACTATTTAAACACTTCACTTCAAATTGTACTTGTATATAAACTGCATACAATAAACAATTTTGTTTGAACACAAGTTTAAACACAATAAAATAATATTTTATTTCAAACAAATTTGTTTATTACAAATATCAGTACAATATTCCTTTTCATTCACAGCTCCTACAACACTCATTCGATTATACATTTTCAGTTATACATTCACAGACTCAAATACAGACACTTTCACTGTTACACACACTGTTCTTGTTTTCTGCCTTCTGCCTTCTTGTCTTCTATCTTCACAGCTTTCAGTCCAGTCACTTCAATCCAGTCTCATTCTCTTACCTGTTACATGAAACAGAAGCACACAGTGTACTGAATATATGCAAATATAAATTTTATTTTAAAAAATTTTATTTGCTCAGATTTCTGGTGTGTTTCTCATCATTTTTCATGACCTGATCTGATCCATCTGTCTCTAGGCAGACAGTTTGTATATGTACAGGGACAAGAAATTTTATCTGATGGCTACATATACACACGTGTATAAATATACACGTGTGCACTGCCTCGCCAATCAGCGAGCAACTGGGGAGTAGCCACGTGGACCATCTCGACCCAATGCACAAATAAAAATGGTCGAATCAAAATCATGCCAAGTCAAGTGGTCAAGAAACATGTGTCAACATGATTAAAAACACATTCAAGTAAGGCAGCATAATACAAATGGACAAGAGAAAGTGCAAACTCAAGAAAATGTTCAAGTGTTCACAAGAAATAGTGCAAAAGTAATGGCGTAGGGTAGCGCATCAAGACTGCGAGCATATGATCAGCAACTCAACAATAATGGTGCAGAAATGTGAATCAGCATGGTGGTGCAAAATGAAGCATGGAATCAAACAAATACATGGTGGCAGTTTTCATATACACAAGCTACAAGTGCTTCAGGTTTCAGCAAGACAGGGTGAGTCAATTTCAGCATGGAAGCAACACAAGTAACATGGCAAGTGTGCACAAACATGCTCAGCAAAAACAAAGGTGCAGCAGTTCACAAGGGACAGTGCAGATATGTGCAAGCAATGAACATGTACTAGCAAATATACACACATATGTTTGTGTACAACAATACAAGTAAGGTGTTCATGACAAAAATGGAAGTACCAAAGTAATGGCTAACATGTTGAGAGCAAAAAGCTCACAAATATATGCAAACTGAAATGGTGGAGCAACAATCAGGCTCAAAATTGATTTCAAGTGCAGCAATAATAATTCACAATACACATAGCAACAACATAGTGAACTTAAGTTTAAGCAAGCACGAGCACAACGGAAAAACAGTTAATCAGTTTCCAGAATTGTATGAAGAATCTTTAGCAAATCAGTTTTTCTATTTCTTTGTTCATTATTCACAAAAATGGACACAGAGAAATGAAGTACAGAAAATCAGCAAGGAGAAAGTTTGCTAATCAATCATTTTTTTAACAAAATAATCTGGGAACTTTTTGGTAATATATTTCTTTCACAAATCAATGCTTGAAGCTTTCCAGAAATGAAGCAAACAGTTTTGGCAGGGGAATGCTTTCAAATGACCCAGGGTTTTATGGCAAGAAATCACAGCAAATTTGTTTTATTTTTTTAATCAATTCATTGATGCTCAGCCAAAAAGATACCCAGAAAATCAGCATACAATATTTGGAATGGAACAAAGAAATCGAAGACATTTATTTTTGGGGCAAGAAATTAATTTCGAAGTTACCAAATTTCATTTCTGTAATTTTACAAATGATTCCATCAAGTGAAATCAAGGGGTTCATTTTTGGCAAGAAGTTTAATTTAAATCAATGCATTTTTTATTCAGAGTTAACATTGTTTCCTGAAATCGGTTTCATATCAGCCAAGACCACAAAATCAACTAGGTACATCAAAGGGAAAAATCATGACTGGATTCATCACAGCATATCACGCATGTTTTTATCGAGGCAGTTTGAAACCGAGATTCAGCAAAAGGGGAAAGAAACAATCACTCTGGTTCATCCAATCATTCAAAGCCGAAGTTTTTCAATTTAATCAAGGCAAAATCAAAAGAGGAATTCACACGCAATCAGGCTAAGCCACTTAAATTGAAATCAGAGATTTATAGGATTTATAATCCTATTTATATCACCTATCATCACAGGCAAACATCAACGAAACCAACAAACAACTCGCAAGCTTTTCAAAGCAATAAAATTCAAATTACTCACCATTTCGATCTCGAGAGAGAGAGCAAAGCCCAAAATCAAAGCACCAGAAACCGACAGGGATTCGAGCATCAGAAGCTCCATCAAGATTTGAAGAAGCATCAAGCAATCGATCGATTTGGGGGCAAAAAAGAAAAACCCTAGGCCGCCATATTTTTTCTCCAAAAAACAAAAGAGGATCGGGCCGTTGAATTAAAAAAAAAGGGGGGTCGGCCTATTCCTAACTTGACTAGGCTAAGTTTAAAAAGGGGATGACCCCTTTTATTTTTAAATCCTAGGGTTTTTAGATTGTTTTTAATTTTTGTTTTAATTCTTGTATTTTTTAATTTGAATTGTAATCGTTCAATCAGTTCCTAGTGTCTGTAAAATACTAGGGTGATACAGTCAGCGTGTTGACTGGCAGTTGCTAGAGTCTGTAAAATCTAGGATTTACTGGTTACGGGGCTGTAATCAGGGGGAATCTGATCTAGGGGTTTAGATCAGTCTAGGGTTTTGAGCGTAGGGTTAGAATAGGAGCAGGGTTTGCGAGTGTACATGGTCTTGTATGCGGGATCTGTTCTATCATCTAGTAGAAACCTTAGAAATGCAGCAGTAGGCAGGGTTTTGCCGAAGCTGGGTATATCTGTGTGTGATTTATTTTCTGCATTTATGTTTCTGCTATATTCTGTGATCTGTTTATCAATATATATCTTGTTAGATTTTTAATTCAGTTAAAAAGTGTGATAAATCCTATTCACCCCCCATCTAAGGTTATTTTAGATCCAACAAGTGGTATTAGAGCCTAGTAATCTCATTTACCCTAGAATCATGGATCCTAGTTGTCAGCTGATAGAGAGTCAGTACAGTTCATTTCCAACTATTTTCGATGGAACAGATTTTTCAAACTGGAAATCCAAAATGGAATTTTATTTAAAATCTGTTAATATTAAATATTGGGATGTTGTTATCAATGGGTTTAATAGTGTAGATATTACTTTCAATGCTCGTGCTATGAAAATCATATTTGATTATCTTAATATTGAACAGTTTAATCTTTTCTGTCATTGTTTATCTGCACAGGAAATCTGGGATACTCTCAATACGAAGTATGGAAGATCTGGCAACCACAGCTCGAAACCCGAAAAAATCAACTTAGATTAAGAGTTTTGCTTAACAGGATTTACAAATGAAGATTCAGATGGATCAGCGGATGGAGATTCAACAGATGATGAGACAGGAAGTTTCTCATATGAAGATTTAGTTTATATGTGTGCTGATCTAACTAAGACTGTTGATAAACTCCAATCTAAAAACAAATTTCTGAAATCTAAATATCTTGAGTTGACCAGAAAAATTGATGATTTGGAATCACAACTTGAACATTTTAAAAATTCTTCAAATTCAGATTGCAAAAAAAAATTGAAATTGAAAACCAATCTTGTTCATCTCAATAAAATTATTCAAAAGTTTGAAAAGGAAATTCTGATCTTAAAAGAAAACAAGATTGAGTTATCAAGTTTGAAAAAAAAATACAAAAAGAATTTGAAAATTTTAAGACCGATATATATTCCAAATTTGAAATAGCTGAAAATGAAAATTTGGTGAAAAGTGGTTTGATTTTGAAAGAACTTGAAAATGAGATTGAAAAATCCAAGAATTTTGAGTCTGAAAAACAAAAACGATTTGAACTTGAAATTTCCGAATCCCAAGCTAAAACTAAATTGCTTGAAAATGAGAATTTAGTTTTGAAACAGTCTAATGCTGAACAGAAGATCGCTATAAATAATTGCTCAAATTTATTAAAAGAAAATAGCAATTTAAAATCCAAAATTCAACGATTAGAATCAACTTTGGATAAATTTTCTAATGGGGAAAAATCGTTGAATATGCTGTTACAAAACCAAGTTTCTATTGGAAATAAATCTGGTCTTGGCTTTGGGGAAAATGGTGTTTTTGGAAAACAGAATTCAAATGATTTGAAAAATCCCTCAAACTGCTTTGGAAAGAACTGCTTTGAAAATTTGAACTCTTAAAATTTCAAAGGTTTTTTGAATCAAAATTGTGATGAGAAATCGTTTTATAATAAACCATTTAAACATTCTTGGATCCCAAAAAATACGGGCTTCGTCAAGTTCAAACGGATTTGGGTTCCTCAGGGTACGAAAGTTAATCCGAATGGATTGTTATACAAACAGATTTGGGTACCAAAAGATGTGAACAAAACTGTGAGTGGTTTTACTAATTTTGTTAGACCACTCAATTCCCTAAACTGTTAGGTACCAGAGGAGGCTGAGGAACTAATGAGCAAAAAGAAATTTCAAGCAAAGTTGTCTATACTTCTATATCATTCACAGTTCCTTTAGCCAAGACTGATGAGTTAGAGATTTTGATTTACATTGGATTCTGGTATGATCTCGAAACTCACCTTTGTAAATATTCTCTGTTTTTATTTTCTTTGTTTATTTCTCCTTCTGTCCACTCTTTTTTTTTTTTTTGGATTTGGCATTGTCATTTTTATTTGTTTCTTTATAGGCTTCATTAACTTCCAATAGCAGAAGTCGTGTTTTTCTGGAAACTTGCTTCTTTTGAATAAAACTCTAATGTTTAATAATTTCCAGATCTTGAATTCAAAATTGTAAATATTTCTGCAATTGTTTTGAAGCTTATTTTCTGATTTCTGAATTTCTAACAGTGCTGAAGCATTCATATCATATCTTGAACATTGTTAGTTTAAATTCTAATTCTTTTTGAAGATCTGGATATTTAACGAGATTTCACATATATCTGCTGTTTTGAGTTTTCACTAATTCTTTTTGAAAAGCTTGAAATAATATACTCATTACAGCACACCAATATTTATCTATGGTGATAATTTCATTATTTTTCAGATTGACTTGGAAATTTTGAATGTCTTGAATCAGTGATACATCTTGAAGTTCATCTTTATTCATGATTATTATGGTTGAAATTAGTTTTGTTTGAAATCATCTGAAATTCTTGATATTTTGAATATCACACACCACTTAAATTTGAAATTATCAATCTTGTGTGAATAATTCATTATATCTCAAACTTGACATTGATTCAAGTGATTTCAAATAAATCATTTTTTTGGTATCATGATTACCTCTCAAACTTGATGTAAATGATCTGAAATTTCTCGTGTGCTTGTCAAAAATATTCTATAAAAAAATATGGTCTTAAATCTCTCTATTATTTCATGGTTATTTGATTTAAATATTTGTTTGTTTAAAATCATTTGAAATTATTGATTTATTGAATCTCACACATATCTTGGATTTGAAATATATAATCTGGTGTGATTGATTCGTTAAATCCTGATATTTACACATTTCTTCAAATGATTTAAAATAAACTGAATTATATAATCTTGGATTATGGAATATATTTTTTAGTGACCTTCAGAAACTTCCTCTGACAAGTCTGTTGTGATATTAGTTTCTGTGCTGCTCTGATACTGTCATTGAAAAATGTTTTCAAATAACTGCCTGTTTGTGACTGCTGCTCTGATAGATGAAATTATTATGCCTGATTTGTTAATTGTCTGCTTGGGCTTTGGACTTAAAATTCTTTCATCTGTGATACTCTTGTTTTGTCTCATGTGCAATCCTCATTAATAGAGACACCAAGTGGTATCAGAAGTGCTTTATATTTGTCTCACTCATCTGTACTCAGATTCTAATCTTCACCTTATACAGATTCACACACTCTTTTTTTCTTGTCCAAATTTATCCCTCTTTGCATGTATAGATCGTCTTATCTCTCTTGTAATTGATTTTTAATTTTAAATTATTTATTGATTATTCATTCAGAAATTGAAATTAATATCCAAATTGAACTATATTTATAATTCATCAAAATTATTATTAGGTTTTGAAATTGTGATGAATTATGACTGTTGTATATTTCATAACAAGAGGAGATTATATTTAAAAAAAATCATGATGGTTGAACATTTGTTATAATATCTTTGAATTGGCAATTATTTCACGACCATCTCCTTTATCTATCATCATTCTTCATCCATCTGTTTTTATATATAAATATGGAGAGTTTAATAATTTTTAAAAATCATCTTGAGTAAACAGTGAAAATATTTGTGATGGAATTGAGGTTATACTATTATTCAGAATTAGTGATAATTGAAAATTTTCAATGATCCTGGTTCAATCGATCATATTTCATAATATAAATAATTTAGAAATTTATTTCACAGTCCATTTCTGTACCTACCACATTTCTATCATTCATATTGGTTGTATATACCGAGGAGTTTTTTCTATTTAAAGCTGAAAATGATAAAATATATAATTAATACATAAGTGTGTCTCTAATCTCATTTAAAAATCCAAGCTCTAGTTATGCATGGTTATGAGACAACTTATAATTTAAGCTACGACTGACCTCATTTAAAAATCCAAGCTCTGGTTATGTGTGGTCAGTGTGCTCTTAAATAAAATAAAAAGAAAAAGGAAATATTGTGCTATAAATTGAAATTAATTTGAAATTCTCCTTGGTGTATAAAAACCAGACTATCAATCCATCTTTCTAATCTGTGAAGTGTGTTAATATTTTATGACGTATTATGATTTGTTGTTTGATAGCTATTGGGATTTGAGAGTATTTGATTTTGTCACTTAAATTGAATTATTAATTATAGTCCAAAATCCATCACTATTTTTGAGCTCAATTTTTATAAAAATTCTTTTGAAAATCATTTGTTTTAAAACTCTCTCCATTATATATAAAATTCATCGTAAATCCGTCATTCTCTACAATGTGAAATATGCCACCAGTTCTTAGTTTATTATGATTTTAGTTTGACAGATTGAGATTTATGATGATCGTTCTTCCTCTTATGCTGAAATTTTAGTCTTTTTCATCTAAATTTTAACTTCTGTATCCTTTTGATGATAACAAAAGGGGGAGAATGGATTAAGATTTTGATTTATGAGTGAATATTTTATAAATTGTATATTCAATTCATTCTATATTCTTTTCACTCATGCACAATTATAGGGGGAGTTTCTGTTGTAGGGGTAGCATTCAAATAGGGGGAGTAATATATTTCTTTTTTTCAAACACATTTATATTCAAAATCTTAATATTTGTTTGTCATCATCAAAAGGGGGATATTGTTGTATATAACGTTGTTGTATACACAATTATATGATTTTGGTTTGATGATAACAACATATATTATTATAAATGTGTTTGTACTTTACTGCTTTATATATTGATCACAGACAGGAATATAATTTTTATATTTAAATAGCATACGACTGTACAGACATTCATATATTTATACAGTATTTTATTTAAATTGGATATTGTATTCAAATAGTACAACTATTCGTAACTCCACTATTTAAACACTTCACTTCAAATTGTACTTGTATATAAACTGCATACAATAAATAATTTTGTTTGAACACAAGTTTAAACACAATAAAGTAATATTTTATTTCAAACAAATTTGTTTATTACAAATATCAGTACAATATTCCTTTTCATTCACAGCTCCTACAACACTCATCCGATTATACATTTTCAGTTATACATTCACAGACTCAAATACAGACACTTTCACTGTTACACACACTGTTCTTGTTTTCTGCCTTCTGCCTTCTTATCTTCTATCTTCATAGCTTTCAGTCCAGTCACTTCAGTCCAGTCTCATCCTCTTACCAGTTACATGAAACAGAAACACACAATATACTGCAATAGAAATAATACTTAATATATGCAAATATAAATTTTATTTTAAAAAAATTTATTTGCCTCAGATTTCTGGTGTGTTTCTCATCATTCTTCATGACCTGATCTGATTCATTGGTGTCTGGGCAGACAGTTTGTACATGTACAGGGACAAGAAATTTTATCTGATGGCTACATATACACACGTGTATAAATATACACGTGCGCACTGCCTCGCCAATCAGCGAGCAACTGGGGAGTAGCCACGTGGACCTTCTCGACCCAGTGCACAAATAAAAATGGTCGAATCAAAATCATGTAAAGTCAAGTGGTCAAGAAACATGTGTCAACATGATTAAAAACACATTCAAGTAAGGCAGCATAATACAAATGGACAAGAGCAAGTGCAAACTGAAGAAAATGTTCAAGCGTTCACAAGAAATAGTGCAAAAGTAATGGCGCAAGGCAGCGCATCAAGACTGCAAGCATATGATCAACAACTCAACAATAATGGTGCAAAAATGTGAATTAGCATGGTGGTGCAAAATGAAGCATGGAATCAAACAAATACATGGTGGCAATTTTCATATACACAAGCTACAAGTGCTTCAGGTTTCAGCAAGACAGGGTGAGTCAATTTCAGCATGGAAGCAACACAAGTAACATGCAAGTGTGCACAAACATGCTTAGCAAAAACAAAGGTGCAGCAGTTCACAAGGGACAGTGCAGGTATGTGCAAGCAATGAACATGTACTAGCAAATATACATACATATGTTTTTGTACAGCAATACAAGTAAGGTGTTCATGACAAAAATGGAAGTACCAAAGTAATGGCTAACATGTTGAGAGCAAAAAGCTCACAAATATATGCAAACTGAAATGGTGGAGCAACAATCAGGCTCAACAATGATTTCAAATGCAGCAACAATAATTCACAATACACACAGCAACAGCATAGTGAACTCAAGTTTAAGCAATCACGGGCACAACAGAAAAACAGTTAATCAGTTTCCAGAATTGTATGAAGAATCTTTAGCAAATTAGTTTTGCTATTTCTTTGTTCATTATTCACAAAAATGGACATAGAGAAATGAAGTACAGAAAATCAGCAAGGAGAAAGTTTACTAATCAATCATTTTTTTAACAAAAAAACTGGGAACTTTTTGGTAATATATTTCTTTCACAAATCAATGCTTGAAGCTTTCCAGAAATGAAGCAAACAATTTTGGCAGGGGAATGCTTTCAAATGACCCAGGGTTTTATGGCAAGAAATCACAGCAAATTGGTTTTATTTTTTTAATCAATTCATTGATGCCTAGCCAAAAAGATACCCAGAAAATCAGCATACAATATTTGGAATGGAACAAAGAAATCGAAGACATTTATTTTTGGGGCAAGAAATTAATTTCGAAATTACCAAATTTCATTTCTGTAATTTTACAATTGATTCCATCAAGTGAAATCAAGGGGTTCATTTTTGGCAAGAAGTTTAATTTAAATCAATACACTTTTTAGTCAGAGTTAACATTGTTTCCTGAAATCGGTTTCATATCAGTGAAACAGCAAGACCACAAAATCAACCAGGTACATCGAAGGGAAAAATCATGACTGAATTCATCAAAGCATATCACGCATGTTTTTATCGAGGCAGATTAAAACCGAGATTCAGTAAAAGGGGAAAGCAACAATCACTCTGGTTCATCCAATCATTCAAAGCCGAAGTTTTTCAATTTAATCAAGGCAAAATCAAAAGAGGAATTCACACGCAATCAGGCCAAGCCACTTAAATTGAAATCATAGATTTATAGGATTTATAATCCTATTTATATCACCTATCATCACAGGCAAACATCATCGAAACCAACAAACAACTCGCAAGCTTTTCAAAGCAATAAAATTCAAATTACTCACCGTTTCGATCTCGAGAGAGAGAGCAAAGCCCAAAATCAAAGCACCAGAAACCGACAGGGATTCGAGCATCAGAAGCTCCATCCAGATTTGAAGAAGCATCAAGCAATCGCTCGATTTGGGGGCAAAAAAGAAAAACCCTAGGTCGTCATACTTTTTCTCCAGAAAACAAAGAGGATCGGGCAGTTGAATTAAAAAAAAGGGTCGGCCTATTCCTAACTTGACTATGCTAACTTTAAAAAGGGGATGACCCCTTTTATTTTTAGATCCTAGGGTTTTTAGATTGTTTTTTATTTTTGTTTTTATTCTTGTATTTTTTTAATTTGAATTGTAATCGTTCAATCAGTTCCTAGTGTCTGTAAAATACTAGGGTGATACAGTCAGCATGTTGACCGACAGTTGCTAGAGTCTGTAAAATCTAGGATTTACTGGTTACGGGGCTGCAATCAGGGGGAATCTGATCTAGGGGTTTAGATCAGTCTAGGGTTTTGAGCGTAGGGTTAGAATAGGAGCAGGGTTTGTGAGTGTACGGGGTCTTGTATGCGGGATCTGTTCTATCGTCTAGTAGAAACCTTAGAAATGCAGCAGTAGGCAGGGTTTTGCCGAAGCTGGGTATATCTGTGTGTGATTCATTTTCTGCATTTCTGTTTCTGCTATATTCTGTGATCTGTCTATTAATTTATATCTTGTTAGATTTTTAATTCAGTTAAAAAGTGTGATAAACCCTATTCACCCCCCCCCCCTCTAAGGTTATTCTAGATCCAACACAATGTGGATATCTCTGATTATCCCTTTTATGGGAGGTAAACTTATTTCCATTCTATCAATTCTATTTTAGCTTTGCTTTTATCCAATTTCGGACACGAAATTCTTTTAAAAGGGAGTGACTGTAACGAACTGAAATTTTGGAACCAATTTAATTTTTTTAAAATACGAGTTTTTGAGAATTTAAAGTAACTTCGCACGATTCTGAATAAATACACTCAGTTTTAAATACAATTTTAAAAAGTATAACCGTCAAATAAGTTATTTAAATCAGTTTTATCAACTTATCGGTTTTAGACAATTTTGAGCAGAAATGGCTATTCACCAAAATTGAAAATTTGTAGATTCTAAATTAATTATTTCGATACGAACTGAGATTTTGAAAACAATTCAAGTATGATTTTTAAATTGATTTTATAAAAGTATATGGCCAATTTTGAAATTTCGATGATTTAATGTTGTTTTCAGTAGCTTACAAAGGAAAAAATTTCAAGCAATCTTGGAATTCGACGAAACTAATTTTATTAGATCCGGACTGTTGAGAAATGATGAGATTCCAAATTTCATAATTTTTGGGATTAATATGTGAGCTTGCGAAAAATAAACGCATACCTAGTTAATAAGTCAAAATTATGCGAGAATGCAATAAAAAATAAAACGGAAGGTCAAACAAACTCAGAATTAGCGACACCTATTCCATTGGATCTAAAATTACGTTTTATATTAGGATCCAAAAGTTCGTGACAAACAGAATCAACGTGTGGTAGTGCGAAAAAAAGGCGCGACGTTGAACTTAAACACTTGCATGACTTAGCTTAAGTTTTATAACTAAATCAAGCATGCCACGTGTCTTCCATCCAAGCACCCAAGGTGTTTTTCTTCCCTTCGATCTCCTTGCGCCACCTCACCGATCCATTTGCTTGCACATTTTATAAAACACCCTCCTTTTCTCCTTTCTTTCTTCCATTTTCTTTTAGCTTCTCCTCGTCCTTTCTCCCTGAATCCATGGCCTCCACCACCTAGATCCCCTCCACCCTAATTTCCGCAGCCTCTCCACCTCCCCCCGATGTGCACAGCAGCTCCCCCTCCCCTTCTCCTTGTCAAACTCTCTCCTCCTCCTTAAACCCATAAAAATCACATTTTTAGCTCCAATTTCCACTTCCACAACATAAAGTTTCCATCTTTCACCTCCTACCACCACCTAAACCCCATGCCTGGGCCCTACCTACCTGCAGCGCCCCTACCCCTCTGGACAACAAAGAAAATCGTGGACCCCACTCTTTTTGTGTCTTCTGGACCCCATGAACCCGTCCCGTTTGCTCCGTTTACTTAGACCCGCGAGCGTGTGTGTAACCGTTAAATCCAGAAACCCCATAGCCACCAAACTCACTCTTGTAGCTTGGGCAAAAATTATAGGCACCGTACGAGTGTCATGGTCATGTATGAGTGTTCGAAGTCCATCCGTGAAAGAAACTGGCAGAGTTGAACTCACGGTGAGAAACTGAAACTCACTAAATAGGGCTAGTTAGAATTAATTTAATAGTTAATTAATTTGAGTTTAATAAGTAATACGTAATATGATAATAATATCATGTTTACTTGATATACATGCATTTGGATGGGTATGTAACAATTAAAACACAAACAGTGTTTATTTGAAACATTTTGAACGTTAATCGATTTTGGGAAAGAAATTCATAAATTATTGTTTATTGAATGTGTAGCAAACCCTACATAGGTATTGAGATGATACTTACACTTCTCTCAAGTGTTTAGATACTCCACACGGGTACTGGGGTGATACTTATACATCCCTCAAGTGTTTAGATTACGGCAAACCCCACACATGTATTGGGATGAAACTTACACATCTATCAAGTGTTTTGATTACGGAAAACCCCATATGGGTATTGAGATGATACTTACACATCTCCCAATTATTTTATTTGCTTAGTAATCTGTTGATTGATGAGGGCCCGGAGAGGCAAGTTATAGTTGTACCGATCAACCCGTATAAAGAAGATTATGGGAAAAAAATTCAAAAATTTAAGGTGTTAGTCAAATAGTTAATAAACTATCATAGAAGTGACTAGATTTGATATTTAACTATTATACGTTGAATAATGTTCAGATGAGACCGGGGAACGTCTGTAGCTTTAGGCTAATATTCCGGGAGGTCCAACCATCGGATTTTCCCAAAACTAGAACCATTAGGTTCGTAATTAAAAGAGCTTTCAAATAATAATAAGAGTTTTCAAATAATGGTTAGATTTTGAGAAATGTCTAAATTAATTTTGAATAAAAATAGCGCCAGAACCAATAATGGCCTGTGATGGAAAATTATGAATATGAGCTATTTTTATTTAAATGAAAATATGGAAAATTCTTTATAAGTTATTATAAATGTTTTGGAAAGGGTTTAAACCAGTTTTATGTGGTTTTGAAGGATAAAAGTAGTTAAGTGGAAATTTGGCTCTTAGAGTAATACCTTTATAACGAGTTTTGAGAAACGTTTTAAAATAAGGATTTTATTCGTAAATCGAAATGAATCCTTAAGTAATTTTTTTAACTAGATTGAAAGATGATTTTGAAAGCCAAGAACTTAACCAAGTTTGAGAATATGATTTTAAATCTTATGAAATGAATACCAATTAAATGAGACTTAATTGGTGGATTAGTAATATGATAAGGATTTATGTTTTGATGCGAATTATTCGAAAAGACCGGGTTCAACCCATTTTGAATAATGATACAATGACTAAAAGTCGAAGAGATTGAACATGGTGGAAGAACGGAAATCTTCACATCGAATGGACTGCCTGATGATGCCTTGAAATGGTTTGCTCCTATTGAAGGGTTAAAGTGGCAGTGATCCGGACGTACTTGTTGACTGTTTGGATGTGTAAGGGCCTCTCTCATTGACTGGATGAGGAATAAGATTCCTTCGGTTTTGTTCAAACTCCGAACAAACTTATATGGATGTGTGTCTAACATGGTATTCTGTGCTGTATTAATTGATCTCAACTAAATATATATATGTTTGTTGGCATAGAATTTATTCTCTTAGCTTAACATCCTTCTCTAAGAAGTATGAGCTTAGAGGTTATATTTTAATAGGCATCACTTGTATGGTAGGGAATGACAGCATGACATGCGAAGTGCTGTTGGCAGATGGATCAAAGCTTTGTGGTACGTTGACTCTAGGGCCTCACACCTCGGGATGAGCCAAAAATAGGATGATGGACAGCTGAGATATGGGAATGTGTTTCCACCTACCTAAAAAGTGATGCCACGGTATGGAGCCTAGGCAAATTACGTATGTGGATGTTGGAATAGAGGTACCTCAGATAATGGTAAATCAACGACTAAGACCATGGTCAGATGAGACCGGGGAACGTTATGTTTAGGAAAGATTTTGACGAGTTGTGTATAGTGTTGGCCGACTCAGTCGCTCCAAGGTGCACATGCATGTGAGTTCTGTACATCTTAATAGTGATGCTCCGAACCTGAAAAGGAAGATCCTTTGTCTTAGTTCATGATGGAATCTAAATTCCAATATGAGACTTTGCGTTTTCAATTGTAAACCTGTATGGCAACATAATAGGTTGGGGTATTATGCCGTCTAAGACTGGTATATATATTTTTGACATTGTTTTCAACACTTAGTGTAACACCCCGAATTTTCTATTAACAGTAAATTAACAAATTAAAGTATAATTAATTATAAATGACAGAATTAAGGGAAACGGATTACGCCATTGCGTTCGTCTTGGAATTCTGCTTGAGATAGAGTCCGAGTTTGCGTAAATCGGACTCCGTATGAAGGAGTTATGACCTCCGGAAGTTTCAGAATTCGATTTAAAATTCAAACAGCCCGAAAACAAGTTCAAAATTCAAAACTGGACCAGAACTGGGCTGGGCGGGAATTTTCCCGCCCAGGACCCAGGTCGACCAGGGGTTCGACCTGGGAGTCGACTTGGGTACCCAGGTCGACCATGTAGTCGACCTGGGGGTCGACCTACAGGTCGACCTGCTTGGTCGACCTGACCTGCTTGGTCTGGTCCTGGCTCGGTTTCTGGGGCTTGGCTGTGTCACTAGGGCTGATTTGTCACTTTCTGATTGGCTTCTCTTGAGACGGATGGCCTTGATTAATTCTAGCTTCATCGACGGATCTAATTAGTTTGAAATTCTATATAAACAACCTTAGTCTCCAACCTAAATTCACACAAATAAAATAGAGCTAGAACCGTCATGTTGTTGGAAGGAAGCCAAGAGTAGCCTCCACTGGAAGAAAGCTTAGAGACGAGCAAAACTAAAGTAAAAACAAGATTCAAACAACGTTTATCTACCCAAAGGAAAGCATTGCAAATTCAGAACTCAGAAACCAGAATTCAAGTTCGTCGTTTGTTGTAAGTATAGTGATTTTTCCGATGGGAATAAAATTGAGACTTGATTCGATGTAAAATGTAAATGGAATTTTACTATTGTATAACGACGATGCTAATTCATATCTGTGTATTGCAATGATTGTATTGTGAATGGTTGGGATGTTTGTGGTATAATTGATTTGATGTTGATCCTATTGTACATTTAGAATGAAAGCAACATCACATACAAGTATATGGTTAATGTTAGAATTTACACCTATATGTTTATATGTTTAATATAGGTTGTATGTGTTATGTCCAAGTTAAGATCTCATGTATATACTTTATGCTAAAACCTCTATGCCTAAATGATTAAGTTCACATATATGTAAGTTGATTTAGTCTATGTTGCAAATTCAAGTATATGTATGTTGATTTAGTCTACGTTGCAATTTCACACTTATGATATTCATGTTGACTATTTTGCAAGTTCACACCTATGATGTTCATATTAACTATGCCGAAAATGCCAAGTTTATGTTAATGAATTTCTTTATGCCAATTTTGTGTACGCTAAATTAGGCTAAGTTTTTAGCCTAATATTATATGTTAAAAACCATGCGGAAGAAAAATTAGGCTAAGATTGTTAGCCTAATATTTAGACGGGGTAACGTTGGGAAAAATTGGTAATTATAGGAAACTTGACATAAATTGGTGAAAAATATATGTATTGGCATGTTTGGCACATGCCAATAATTGGTGGCACTTAAATGGTATAAAATTCTTATACCAAAAATGATGAACTTGGAAAGTGGGCCACAACATTTAATTGTTAACAAATTTACATATAACAAGTAATAGAGACAAATATGTAAATTTAGAAAATACAAGTATGCTTAACCCGAGGTTGGATTGAGTTGTGATGTAAACCTGTCCGGACCCGCCCAGTTGTCCAGTAATCACAACAATATCTATCCAAT
The DNA here is from genome assembly GCA_030737875.1 of Allium sativum. Taxonomy (NCBI): domain Eukaryota; kingdom Viridiplantae; phylum Streptophyta; class Magnoliopsida; order Asparagales; family Amaryllidaceae; genus Allium; species Allium sativum. The sequence continues at coordinate 606,414,850 of CM060918.1, read as the reverse complement.
GTGAGAGGTTAAGCATTGAGCCCAATAAGGGCCCGAGGTTAGACTGAGTTACGGTGTACGAAACCGACCGGCACATCCAGTAACCGTAACAATACCTGTCTAATGTGAGTGGTCGGTGCTTTAAAAAGCTAAGGACAGATAAGTCAGGATGGTAGGGTTAAGTTAACTAAAACACTTAACCAATTCAACATGTTAATTAAACTGATGGGTGGGGTTAGGTAAATATAGACACTTAACCACTTAACATGTTTGACTAGAAAACCCTAGTAACGGGGACCCATTTCAGCAGTAACCCAATTAGGTATCATGGTACCCTGAAACTAGGCAGGGTGGGGCAAGATTACTGGGCTGATTGTAAGTGGTCAAAAGCGACGGCGGTTGGTGCAGAGTGTGGGTTCTAACGGAGTGTGGGCATGCACACACTTCGGAGCATACAAACAGGGCACTGGGCACCAGTAGTATAACCTATGCATTCTAGGATTGTGTCGGGCCGACACCATGGGACTTAATACACCCTATGGTAGGACCAGCATAGGCATCTACAATCATTGGGGGCCATATGACACATATGTTTTTGCGAGTAGGAGCCGATCTTTAGAAAGGGGATCACTTCACCCCGATCATGGGGTGCCAGTTGAGACAATGCAAGTAGGTGCAGAGATATAGTGTGGGGTGCGATAGTATATTCGGTTCAAACAGCTTTATCTTAGTTTATGATACTTTCCTATTTCCATTTTATACCTACCATGCCCTTTTTCTTACTCTCATACTGAAGGGTCACTAGACTTACCAGGCTTTATGTCTGGCTCTATTTTTCTTTTGTCTTCTTTTCTTCCGTTCTCCCCCAGGTCCACAGGGAGGAAACAACCCAGCTTAGTCAGACTCTTTGCAAGCTTCAAGATAGTAGATGTATGGTTTGGACTCTCTTTCCCTGGCTATGGCTTTTGGACACGTTCTATGGGGATTTATGCAGCTTTTATTATGTTTTATGCTTCTTTATTTAATAATCAAGACAGAAATGATGATGTAATGTTTTGGAAGTTATTATTTTGTATGAACACGTATTTATGAAATGAAAGTCTGTTTGTTTTCCGTTGCTTATACATATGTGTTTATATCTGTCTTGTGTTTTATATGTGACATTTACTTATAAACCTCTGCCGAAGTTAAGGCATTCCCTTTGTGAGTGACCTTAATGGAGGTGGGGTGTTTCACTTGGTATCAGAGCACAGATTTACCAGATTAGATAAAGGTTTTTGATACTATTTTCAAAAGAGAAGTCTAAAGAAGCATATTTTTTCAAGGAAAAGCATTGTTTTTAAAAGGCATAGTCCCCCAAAGCCATATGCACTATCTTTTTATCCTTTTGTATTGAATACTTTCCTTTTTGTTCTAGCATGTCTGGAGATCCAAACCTTCCAGAAGGGGTACCGATACCTAGCTGGTTCCGAAGGTACCTAGAGGCTAGGGCCAATGGTGCGGTACCAGCAGACATTCCTCCTCCCACAGTGGCAGCAGTTCCTCCTCCTCCTCGTGGAAATACTTTCGCTAAGACGTGTAGAGACTTCAAGGCTATGGGTGAAAAGGACTTTTATGGAACTGAATCCTTTGTGGTAGCAAGGAACTGGCTGAAGGAGACCAAAGATTTGTTCGTCATCTTCGAAGTTGACGACAAGCAGTGTGGTTTCTTAAAGATGAAGCTTCCTATTGGTGGGAAGTTACCCATGCTGAGAGGCCAGTGGAAACTTGGGAAGATTTCAGGATGAGGTTTGAGATGAAATTCCTCTCCCAAGCTGAAAGAAGCCTGCAAATGGAGAAGTTCCTAACTCTTAAACAAAGAAGTATGACGATCAAGGAGTACGTCAATCAGTTTAATCAGCTGGCCAGATTTGGTCTGGATTTAGTAAACACCCAACACAAGAAGGCCCTTCGCTTCGTCAAAGGTCTGAATGAGCCTCTACACAGCCTTGCTATGACTCATATACCCATGGGGCGACTTATGAAAGCTTGGTGGACATGGCGCTGCTACACGAGGAAGATAAAGGCAAGAAAGAGGCAAAAGTGGAAGTGCCTCAAGAAAAGAAAGATGGTTTGTAGGCTAAGAAAACAGACTTCAAGAAGGGCGGGAAGAACAACAAATCCCATGAAAAGAGAAGGTGTAATTTCTGTGGCATTGTTGGGCATATAGCAAAAGACTGCAGAAAGTTCATGAAAAGAACTACCCAACCCACGATCTTGAGTTGGCCGCCATCGTCTTTGCGCTTAAGTCTTGGCGCCATTACCTCCTAGGTGAGAAGTTCGAATTGTATACTGACCATAAATCGTTGAAGTATCTTTTCTCGCAGAAAGATCTTAACTTGAGGCAGCAAAGGTGGATGGAGTTCCTTGCCTCATATGATTTTGAGATTTCTTATACTCCTGGCAAGGGCAATGTAGTAGCAGACACCTTGAGTAGAAAGAAGCTGACCTTAAGCCCACTCTTTGTAGAAAGGCAAAGCTTGGAGTATATAGCCAGTTTTGACTTTAGGCCCTCCTCTGATTTTGTACCTGGCTTGTTGGTATCACTAAAAGTACGGCCCACTCTTTTAGACTCAATAGCGGCCGCACAACGTGAAGACCCTCAGCTTGTGGATGTGATTGATAAACTAATTAGAGGTGAAACTTCCAATTACCTCAATAGGTACTCCATCGATGATAAGGGTTGGCTGAGGCGAGATGGAAGACTATGCATCCCACAAGCAAGGGATTTAGTAAAAATGGTTCTCGAGGAAGCACATCATTCCAAGATGACAATACATCCAGGTGGAGACAAGATGTACATAGACGTAAAGAGAGTTTTCTTTTGGAGTGGCATGAAAAAGGATGTGGCAGATTTCGTTTCTAAGTACGTGATATGCCAATAGGTTAAGGCGGAACAAAAGAAGCCTGGAGGACTGCTTCATCCTCTAGAAGTCCCGCAATGGAAGTGGGATAACATTTCAATGGACTTCATTGATGGGTTGCCTAGGTCAAAAAGGGGCAATACTAGCATTTGGGTAATAGTGGACAGGCTCACAAAAAGTGCCCACTTTATACCTATCAAGAGTAGAAGGACTGCCTCGTCTCTAGCTTCTCTTTATCTCAAGGAAATAGTTCGACTCCATGGAATACCCTCCAGCATAGTGAGTGACCGAGATCCTATCTTTACAAGCAAATTTTGGCGGAGTCTACAAGAAGCTATAGGCACACAGTTATGCTTGAGCACGGCCTATCACCCCCAAACTGATGGTCAGACGGAAAGGGTGAACAGAGTATTAGAAGATCTTCTGAGACTGTTTGTTCTTGACTTTGGAGGAACATGGGAGGATCATCTTCCTTTAGTGGAATTCTCCTACAACAACAGCTACCAAGCCACCATCGGCATGCCGCCCTTCGAAGTTTTGTATGCAAGACCGTGCCGATCACTAACTTGTTGGTGGGAGTCTACAGACAAGCTTATACTTGGGCCAGACATGATTAGAGAGACTTCAGAAAAAGTGGATTTGATACGAAGGAGAATGAAGACTGCCCAAGATAGACAGAAATCCTATGCAGACAAAAGGAGGACCGACCTTGAGTTTGAGGTTGGGGACAGGGTTTTCCTTAAGGTATCTCCCTTAAGGAACGCCGTTCGCTTTGGATCCGCAGGAAAGCTAGCACCAAGATTTGTAGGACCGTTCCCTATCATCGAGAATATTGGGAAGATGGCTTATAGAGTAGAGCTGTCCAAAAGGTTGGCTGGAATTCACAATGTCTTTCACGTTTCTCATCTCCGGAAATGTTTACATGAATCTGCATAAGTGGTGCAGTCAAGCATTCTAGAAGAAGCCGAAGTGGAACGCGAAGCAACTGTGAGGAGAGTTCCAACCCACATCCTAGGAACTAAAGTGAAAAAGCTACGCAACCGTGAAGTCAAGCTTGTCAAAGTTCAGTGGAGCAACGCCGAGGAAGACACGACTTGGGAAACTGAGGACAAAATATGCGCGGCCTACCCTTTTATTTTTGAGGGTACATCTTTGATTTCTCTTTTTCCTTAAGTTGTGCTTGTATCTATCTTTTTAGGTACATCTCCTCGATATTATCCTTTATCCTTAGGTAGAAACCCCTTTGGATGTAAACATGTAATTGAAACATGTTATGATTGATGGCTGCAAGTGGTTGCCAGTGGTTGCTCGTGGATGCATATACATACACAACCTAGGTTTTAGATCGGCTCAGTCACTTCATATTGCATATGCATATATGTATTCATATTTGTATGTGGTTGAAACTTGATATGTTGTCATATGGATGTCGCATTTGTATGAATGATTGCGCACTCATGTAGAAATATGAGTAGGGAAAATTTGCATACATAATGGATTCATGACACTTACATGATTTGCATTAAGGAGGTCAACTGAATCAGTAGACCGCCTAATTTTTGCATAAGATAAGGACATATACACACACTATGCATATGATCATGAAGCATTAGAAGACTTTTAAGGACAATGGACGCCTGTGTTTGTTGATTGAGTAGATGGACGATTGGATGTTAGGATATACGTTCTTCTAGACTTGAAGATTTCGGGGACGAAATCCTTTAAGGAGGGGAGAATGTAACACCCCGAATTTTATGTTAACAGTAAATTAACAAATTAAAGTATAATTAATTATAAATGATAGAATTAAGGGAAACGAGTTACACCATTGCGTTCGACTCGGAATTCTGCTTGAGATAGAGTCCGAGTTTGCGTAAATCGGACTCCATATGAAGGAGTTATGACCTCCGGAAGTTTCAGAATTTGATTTAAAATTCAAACAGCCTGAAAACAAGTTCAAAATTCAAAACTGGACCAGAACTGGGCTGGGCGGGAATTTTCCCGCCCAGGACCCAGGTCGACCAAGGGGTCGACCTAGGAGTCGACCTGGGTACCTAGGTCGACCATGTAGTCGACCTGGGGGTCGACCTACAGGTCGACCTGCTTGGTCGACCTGAACTGCATGGTCTGGTCCTGGCTCGGTTTCTGGGGCTTGGCTGCGTCACTAGGGCTGATTTGTCACTTTCTGATTGGCTTCTCTTGAGACGGATGGCCTTGATTAACTCTAGCTTCATCGACGGCTCTAATTAGTTTGAAATTCTATATAAACAACCTTAGTCTCCAACCTAAATTCACACAAATAAAATAGAGCTAGAGCCGTCATGCTGCTGGAAGGAAGCCAAAAGCAGCCTCCACTTGAAGAAAGCTTAGAGACGAGCAAAAATAAAGTAAAAATAAGATTCAAACAACTTTTATCTACCCAAAGGAAAGCATTGCAAATTCAGAACTCAGAATCCAGAATTCAAGTTCGTCGTTTGTTGTAAGTATAGTGATTTTTCCGATGGGAATAAAATTGAGACTTGATTCGATGTAAAATGGAAATGGAATTTTACTATTGTATAACGACGATGCTAATTCATATCTGTGTATTGCAATGATTGTATTGTGAATGGTTGGGATGTTTGTGGTATAATTGATTTGATGTTGATCCTATTGTACATTTAGAATGAAAGCAACATCACATACAAGTATATGGTTAATGTTAGAATTTACACCTATATGTTTATATGTTTAATATAGGTTGTATGTGTTATGTCCAAGTTAAGATCTCATGTATATACTTTATACTAAAACCTCTATGCCTAAATGATTAAGTTTATATATATGTAAGTTGATTTAGTCTATGTTGCAAATTCACATATATGTATATTGATTTAGTCTACATTGCAAGTTCACACCTATGATATTCATGTTGACTATTTTGCAAGTTCACACCTATGACGTTCATATTAACTATGCCAAAAATGCCAAGTTTACAATTATGTCACGTTTATGTTAATGAATTTCTTTATGCCAATTTTGTGTACGCTAAATTAGGCTAAGTTTTTAGCCTAATATTATATGTTAAAAATCATGCGGACGAAAAATTAGGCTAAGATTGTTAGCCTAATATTTAGATGGGGTAACGTTGGGAAAAATTGGTAATTATAGGAAACTTGACATAAATTGGTGAAAAATATATGTATTGGCATGTTTGGCACATGCCAATAATTGGTGGCACTTAAATGGTATAAAATTCTTATACCAAAAATGATGAACTTGGAAAGTAGGCCACAACATTTAATTGTTAACAAATTTAGATATAACAAGTAATAGAGACAAATATGTAAGTTTAGAAAATACAAGTATGCTTAACCCGAGGTTGGATTGAGTTGTGATGTAAACCTGCCCGGACCCGCCCGGCTGTCCAGTAATCACAACAATACCTATCCAATGTGAGAGGTTAAGCATTGAGCGCAATAAGGACCCGAGGTTAGACTGAGTTACAGTGTAAACATGCCCGGAACCAACCGGCACATCCAGTAACCGTAACAATACATGTCTAATGTGAGTGGTTGGTGCTTTAAAAAGCTAAGGACAGATAAGTCAGGATGGTAGGGTTAAGTTAACTAAAACACTTAACCAATTCAACATGTTAATTAAACTGATGGGTGGGGTTAGGTAAATATAGACACTTAACCACTTAACATGTTTGACTAGAAAACCCTAGTAACGGGGACCCATTTCAACAGTAACCCAATTAGGTATCATGGTACCCTGAAACTAGGCAGGGTGGGGCACGATTACTGGGCTGATTGTAAGCGGTCAAAAGCGACGACGGTTGGTGCAGCAGTGTGGGTTCTAACGGAGTGCGGGCGTGCACACACTTCGGAGCTGACAAATAGGGCACAGGGCACCAGTAGTATAACCTATGCATTCTAGGATTGTGTCGGGCCGCCACCATGGGACTTGATACACCCCGTCGTGGGATCAACATAGGTATCTACAATCATTGGGGGCCGTATGACACATATGATTTTGCGAGTAGGAGCCAATCTTTAGAAAGGGGATCACTTCACCCCGATCATGGGGTGCCAGTTGAGACAATGCAAATAGGTGCAGAGATATAGTGTAGGGTGCGATAGTATATTCGGTTCAAACTGCTTTATCTTAGTTTATGATACTTTCCTATTTCCATTTATACCTATCATGCCCTTTTTCTTATTCTCATACTGAAGAGTCACTAGACTTACCAGGCTTTATGTCTGACTCTATTTTTCTTTCGTCTTCTTTTTTTCCGTCCCCCACCCCTCTAGGTCCACAGGGAGGAAACAACCCAGCTTAGTTAGACTCTTTGCAAGCTTCAAGATAGTAGATGTATGGTTTGGACTCTCTTTCCCTGGCTATGGCTTTTGGACACGTTCTATGGGGATTTATGCAACTTTTATTATGTTTTATGCTTCTTTATTTAATAATCAAGACAGAAATGATGATGTAATGTTTCGGAAGTTATTATTTTGTATGAACACGTATTTATGAAATGAAAGTTTGTTTGTTTTCCGTTGCTTATACATATGTGTTTATATCTGTCTTGTGTTTTATCTGTGACTTTTACTTATAAACCTCCACCGAAGTTAAGGCATTCCCTTTGTGAGTGACCTTAATGGAGGTGGGGTGTTTCACTTAGACACTAACAATAATATCAAATGATTTATATTTTCTCGTATCAAGCATGTTCTGCCATTATAAGGTAAAACTCTATCATCTGGTTTGCGTTGCATTATGTGATGGGACTTGAGTCTTATAATGGTTTTATTTTTCAAAAAGCATTGCGTTGTTTGTTTTTTACACTGGCATTCGTGTAGAATAAACCTGTTTTGTGTTATACGGCGTAGTCTTGTGATGTGCCTTATTTTAAAATTAAATTAAGAATAACTGTAGCGTTTCTCATATCTGTATCATGACTGACTCATAGTTTGTTTTTCCCTTGCAAACTCGGGTGCCCATATTTTCATATGGGCAGCCTAATTCCCAGGTATTAGCTTGTATCGTTTTGGACGTGTATGGAAGCTGGTTTGGACTTAGAGCTGGAGCATAAGTGGATATTATTTTGGACTCTTCCAGACTTATTATGTTGAGTACCTTTTATTCCGCTGTATACTTATTATTTGAAAGCTGAAACTTCTATGTATAATTATGATCCAATGTAATGTTGTAAACTCTGATATTACTTCTATTGTAATCTGATGTACATTATGTGATGTAATGTAATGTTTTGTGTTCCATTGATATGTTTATGTGTTATATTCCAGTGACCGTCCTTACTTCTAGGAAACATGACTTTGGGTCGTCACAACTGATGTGAATAATAATCCTTTATACCAGTCATAAAGATATCTAGTAGAGCCACATCGTATTGCGGAATGGGTTTCTCCCTAGCTAGTATCAAGCTACCTCTGGAACTAACGCGACACTCCTACACTTCAATGGTTAGTACGAAAGCTACAATAACATAAGTGACAGTGTAAATGTGCATTATGCCGCACACCATGGATTCCCCATCCCTGTTATTTCTAACTTCCCATCCTAACGGTTTATAATGATTTCGCATCATTTTCATTTTTTATTTCGATTCTCCTTTCATGCTTCGTAAGGTACCCCCTTACTTACCACGAAACCGATATCACTTGGCTTCCGAACTACGCATCTCAAGGTAACCCCTTACTAGAAATATAATCATTCCCCTTTCAATCCCCCTCCATGCTTCGTAATGAACCTCCTCATTAACAATGAGACCGAAGGCTCTTTTCTTTAATATTTTAGGTAACTGGCTCCTCCAAATTATTTCACCCATTATTTCCCACAATGCTCACACAAATGCAAATGTCTTGTCCATGGTTATCCACCAAATAACATGTTCAGCTTTCAATGATATCATAGCATATTCAATAATCACTATCTCCAAAAGGCAACACTTTCTGGCTCCATAAGACAAATAGTGATTTACCCCGAAGGAAAATATGTACGGAAAACTACAGTTCCCTCGAAAGGTACCCTTTTAGAATTCATGCAATCAAACAATCAACCAAGATCTGACCTCAAAACCATGATGGCAGGATGTAGATGTAGAAATATTTAATGCCTTTATACAAACATTAAGCAAAACTTTCCTCATTGTCATTGGCAACGCTGGTAGCCATGGAGGCAAAGCTCAAAATCTTTAGTAAAAAGACATCCTTATGAACCATTTATAACATCCAAGCAAATAAGCTAGGAAACAGTTTATAAAGGCATGTCGTCATAGGCAATGGCTTCAATGGTTTTATAAACATAAGCTCGAAGTTAGAAAACCTATAAGACCCCTTTCAATTTCCGTTGAAAGGAGTATAATACTTTATACAAATCAGTTCATTCGTATAAAAGACACCCTTTCATCCCCACCGAAAGGGTGGAGGCGAAAGCCTCTTCTGGAGTTGTTAACTTTCATAATGTATAAGTATCAGTACCAAAGCTTATTTGAAAGGTAAGAGGCAGATGTTTGATTATTTCCTATACCATACTTGTGATATTCCAACTATCCAACGCTACCGAAGGGTGGTTCTCCGAGAGTATCAGATCGTTGTTTTCGGTACGACGGTGGCGCTGATAGTAAGTCACATTATTTCTTTATAAAGTAATACTTTATACCTACTCGGCCATATTTGTCGAATTCTTATTGGTTTGTACATGAAATGTGGACAGAAACATAGTCCTTTTATAGTACTTTGTACCAGCCAAAGTATAAAATTATTTATATGGATATATTAATGTCTTAATTAACATATAAGTTTTCTCTATGGAATTCCAACTTAGAAAGTTCCTAACATATTCATGTAATCATATAAAAATATGAAATTGAAAACCCATCTCCAAAATCATATGACAAACATCATATCAAAATTTCATGACATCTGGAGAATTTTAAGTAAGTTTTTGGCCCAAAACCTATCCATTTTCATGTATTTCAAGCATATAATTCATATCAAACTAGCTGTTGATTAACTACCAAATAACATCATTTCAATCATGAAAGCCTATCATTAACACATAAAATTTTCGGAAATTTACGTAATAACCAAACACAAGGATAAAAATATTATTCAGCTTGATTAATAGAGGTTGTGAAATTTGTTGTTCTGGTTTTCTAAGCTCTTAATCTTAGCATTCTTTTCTTCTTTCCTAGCTTTAATGGTTTGTCTCTCTTAGTTTTCTTTAGTTTTTTGAGAATGAATGAGAACTGAAACAAATACGGATGGATATGTTATATATAAATGGCTGAAAGTTTGCCACTTTTCCCTTCTCATATGCCCTTCCTTATGCACATTTTATTTGATTTTATTTTGTGCTAACATACTAATTAATTTATTAAACATAAATCTCGTTTCTTCCTCATCGAATTATTCCTATTTAGTTTGACTAATCAAATTCATGAATAATGTTATCTAAATTTATGGGTATTGCACCTTCCCCTCCTTAAAATAATTTTGTCCTCGAAATCCAGTCAAGGACTAAAACAAGCAAAACAATCATAGAAACACGGCGAGGAATGATATAACAAACATATATTGTCATACCTTACTGATAATTAATCTATAAAACAATACAAATCATACTGGAAAAAAATCAGGAAAAGCCCCTCTAATTCTGTCTTCCTTTTCTAAAGTATATTCTCTTTCATCAGCGCTCCACTGGACTTTCACCGGTTTAAATGTCTTGGTTCTTAACTTTCGTTCATATCTAACCACAACACGAATTAGTTGTCTCATTATAGTCAAATCAATTTCCACTACCAACTCTTCCAATACCCTTGGATTAATGGTAGCATCAGGGTCTTGCACATACTTTCGTAGGTGCAATACATGAAACACATTATGTACTCCTGCTAGCGTACCTGATAGCTCCACCTAATAGGTAAGATTTAAAATCCTTTCCCATACTAGAAAAGGCCTAAAAAACCTTGGCACAAGCTTCACCGCTTTTCCAAAACAAAAAACGCCTTTCATCGGTGATACCTTAGTGAAAACCCTTTTTCCAATAGAGAATTTCAAATCCTTAAGTCTTCTGTCTGTGTAACTCTTCTACCTAGATTAAGCTTCCTTAATCCGACCTCGAATAATCAATTTTCTTCGTAACTTCTCTTACTAATTCTACACAAAGAATTAGCATGTTGTTTACCTTTAGCCAGCACGATAGCGATTTACAGATCTTCCTATAGTAGACTGAAAGCTATTATTATAGGTAAATTCCACTAAATTCAAATGGTCTAGCAAGAACAACCAAAGCCTAGAACACAAGCTTTAAATAAATCTTCCAGATCCTATTCACCCTTTTGGTTTGCCCATCCATCTGTGAATGATAAGTTGTACTAATCTCGAGATCTATCCATTACTTTATGTAAATTTTTCTAAAACCCACTCATAAACAATAGATCCCTACCATTCATGGCACTACTAAGAACTCTACAAAGACTCATTATATTCTTTATGAATAACTTAACCAAAATTGGCACCACCCTAGTAGATTTTATGGGAATGAAATGGGCACTCTTGGTTAGTTTATCCACAACAGGGCATATGCTTTTGTTCCTCTTTTTGATCTCGGCAATTCATCTACGAAATTCATGGACATTGAATCATATTTCCAAACTGGAATATCTAATGGGTGTAACAAACCACTAGGCTTCTGATGTTCCTTTTTCACCTGCTGGCGGTTCATGCACTGCTTCACCCATAAGCCAACGTCCTTCTTCATGCCTTATTAGAAAAAGTTTCTCTTCATATCACCGTATATCTTGGTTCCTCTAGGATGTATAGTGAATTCAGAATGATGGAAATCTCTAAAAACTTCCCTACTCAGGTTGAACCTTCGCAACATATAATTTTTCATTCCACTCTAACCAACCGTTCTTGTCAAGAGTGAACTTTCCAAGGCTAGTCCCTTTCTTTCGGCTTTGAACTCTCTAATTCTTTCGGCAAATGAAGTATCCTCATCTTTCCTAGAAGCAATCTTTTCTATCAAAGCTGGTCGAAACTTTAAGCATGATACTAGTAGTGTGCTTCTACTATAACTTGCTATCGACCTAATCCTCGCATTACATGTGACTAAAGCTTCTTAGTCCTTCCATTCATTCAGCATAGCCAACATCATCCCTTGGTGTTTCCTATCTAGGGCATCAGCAACTTTATTCCCTTTTATAGGAGTATATTCTATGTCGAAGTCAAATGTTGCTAAGAACTCCAACCATCTATGTTGTCGCATAGTCAATTCCTTTTGAGAAAACAAATATCTTAAGGACTTATGGTCTGTGAACAAATTGAATCTTTCACCCAAAAAGTAATGCCTCTAAATCTTTAAGTCAAAAATAACAACAACTAACTCAAGATCATGGGTTAGGGTATCGAATTTCATAAGGTCTAGCTATCGGGAAGCATAAGCAATAAAACTTTCCATATGCATAACAAAAACACCTAACCTTGTTCCGCAAGCATTAATACAAACAACCAAACCTCGGTTTCCTTCCCACACTACTAACATAGGAGCATTAGTCAAAAAGTGTTTCCGAGAATGCTTCCTCACATATATCAGACCAGATAAACTTAACATTCTTCCTGGTTTTCTTAGTGGGCGGTGTCACTATCCGCAAAAAGTCCTTGATAAACCTTCAATGGTATCTGGTCAATCCAATAAATCTTTGGACTTCTGTAACGCTTCCAGACGTTTTCCAACTAATGATAACATCAACCTTAGCTGCATCTACTGACAATCCTTCTCTAGAAATCATGTGACTAAGTAACTTCACTCTCTTCTCCCAAAACTGACACTTAAAAAAATTGGCCTTCAATTGGTGCTTCCATAAAGTATTCATTATTATCCAGAGGTGAGTCTTATGCTATTCTACATCCTTTGAATACACCATATATCATCTATAAAGACTAATACAATTCTATCTAAGTGTTCCTGAAACTCTCGGTTCATCAAATTTATGAAGAAAGCTGTAACACTCCGTAATTTTAAAAGACATTATAATGATAAACTAAATACTACGTAATTAATTAGTGGGAATTAAGTAAAATGGATCATACCATTGCGTTCGTCTTGGAATTTGCTTAAGACAGACTTTGAGTTTGCGTGAAACGGACATCGTATGAGAAAGATATGAAGCGTAGAAGTTTGTATACATATAAGAGGGTTATGTATATATAAACCAAATCAGAATTTTTAAATTTAATCAAACCAGTGAGCGGGAAATCTAGGCGGGAACCAGACCCATTGGTTCTGACCCACACCTGGTTTGGGTCGACCCAGCCTAGGTGTGGGTCAGACCCAGGTGAGGGTGGGTCGACCCAATAGGGATCCAACCGAATTCTTTTTCCTGCATCTGGACGCGATTTTGACTGGGTTTATTGGAGGTAGGCTATGTATCGGACAACATTTCTATTGTTTTTATGCATTGAAAACAATGGAGACAAGGAGATGCTACCCCAACTTGGATTGAGTTAGCCTATTTTCTTCAACAATAGCGTATACATATATGAGAATTGTTTCTATAACTTTATCATATTATTCTCTGTTCTTTAGATCCAGTCTCTGTGAGTTCATGTTACTTTTAGATATAAACAATTAACACGTAATCCTGATATATTTATAAATCTGGATCTAAACCTATGCATGTTAAAAATCTGATTCATACTAAACAGTTCTGCTATTACATGTATTGTTCTGTATACCTGATCTATTGTTTAGTTCTTATATGCCTATTTCTGTTATCATATGCCCATCTTTGTTACTATACGCTTATTTTGTTTTATATGCCTATTATGTTCTTCTCTCTCTCTCATTCCCTTTTTATTTTTATAGCCTAGGCTACCTTCGAGCCTAGGCCAATATCGCTGAAACATGCGTACGAACGAAATTGGGATAATTTGAGAATGATTGGGTATAATAAATTGGGGGCATAACTTTACTATGAATCATGACTGTAATTTGGAGGAATAAACTATACTGTGAAATATGACTAAAATTGGGGCATACCTTAGATTATGAATTATGACTTATGGTTTGGGGAATACAAATATATAGGCTTAATTTAAAGATTAAGTGAAACATGTTAATGAAACTGTAAGTAACCTGTGAAACATGTTGGGGGTTGTGCATACCTTTTAACCTGTAATACTTAACCTGTTTAATTTTTGGGGGTTATATACATATAAACTTGTTAATCTGTGGGTGGGGTTAAGTAAATATGTTGAATCTGTGGGGTTAAGTAAATCTGTTAAATCTGGGGGGGTTCTATGAACCCGTTAAACTTAACATGTTTGACCTGTTGGGGTTATGCAGGCTTGTAAATCTGTTAGGCATAACCTGTCAAAATCCTAGTTAATTGGGGATGCAAGCCTAAGGGGTGGCTTGTGTCATCTATTGTGTGTGGGGCTCATATCAATCAATAACCCATTCTATGCACTAGGTAGGCGTTAGGGCATGCTTACCGAACTGATTATAAGAGGTTCATTTGGGAGGAGGTGTTCTGATGGCGCATTCCAATGGAGTCATGTGCGTGCATGGGTTCGGCTTGCTTGGGAAAATAAGCCGATATAACACCTGTAAACATGTTTGTTTCCTTCTAGTGGTTGCCACTTTAGGAAGTAATACGCCCTGCTATGGGGCCGACACAGGGTATTTACGTGGTAGGGAGCCAATCACTGGGGAGTAGTAATTAGGGTACATCTAGTCCTGTTTAGGTACCTGTTATTTCTATTTGGGGGTAACACCCGTTATTTCTGTTTAGGTAACTGTTATTTTTATTTGGGGTAAAACCCGTTACTAAAAGTATACCTATGTCTACCATATGCTTCTGTTAAGTAATTGGAAAACACTTAATGTGGTACACTAGTATTGGTGCAGAAAAAAGTAATTGAGAAGCACAATTTATCCTGTTTATTTTGTATATCATGTCCATCCTGCTTATACCTATTATGTACTACAATTATCACTCATCTATTTTATTTACTGTCATGATAATTTTACTTCTTTATATGCTAAAAGTCACTGGACTAGCCAGACTTTATATCTGACCCGTTTTGTTTCCTTTTCTCTCTCTTCCTTCCTCCTCCCCTCCAAGTTCTTAGGGTGGGAACTCTCAGACTTGATTATGACCCTCTCTTCTGTTTCAGCTTGGATTTGGATTTGCTTCGATGTACCGCTTTGACTACTTGTCTACTTATTTATGGCTATTTATGGGGATTATGATTTTTCATTTCTGTACTCAGATGGTTTTTAGTGCAAGACAGATGTTTTTATTTGATGTATTTTATTCCAGTATTTCAGTCCAATGTTGTAATTGAATTTTGAGACCACGATGTTTTCTGTTGGAAATAAAGTTTTAAATTTGTGCTGCTACTTTATATATCTGCCTTGTGAGATTCTGTTCTGTTAACCTGTAACGCTTCACAGAACTTAATACATTTTGTTAAAGAGGGGGCATTAACGGACATGGAGTGTCACATTTGGTATCAGAGCTAAAGGTTACAAGATCGGATAAAATATTTTGAAAATTATTTTCAAAAGGTTTCAAAAAGAAAGTATTTTCAAAGAAAAGTCTGTTTTTGAAAAACATATTCCCCAAGCCATATAAAAATCTTTCGATTCTCTGTTTGAATCCCTTTTCCTTTTCTTTTCAACATGTATGGGGAACCGAATATTCCCGAGGGCGTTCAGATACCAGCTTGGTTCCGTAGGTGTCTTGAGGCTACGATGCCTGCCGGAGGCCAAGCGGACGCCCCTTTCGCTGCTGCAGCCGCTGTTCCTCCTCCTTCACGAGCTGATAATTTCTCTAAGATATGCAAGGATTTTTGTGCTATTGGAGGAAAGCCATTCCGAGGAACTGAGAACTTTGTGGAAGCATGGAATTGGCTAAAAGAGATGGAGAACTTATTTGGGCTTTTCGAGGTTGATGACCGTAGAAAGATACAGTTGGATACATGTTAGCTTAAGGACGAGGCTTCATTCTGGTGGGAAGTAATGTAAGCAGGGCGTCCAGTGGAACCGTGGGATGATTTACGATAGAGGTTCGAGATAAAGTTTCTTTCTCAGGCAGAAGAGAGTATGTAAATGGAGAGATTTCTGGCACTTAAGCAAGGAAGCATGTCTGTTAAAGAGTATGTCAATAAGTTCAACCAGTTGGCGAGGTTTGTCTAGAGCTGGTGAATACCCCGCATAAGAAAGCTTTAAGGTTTGCAAGAGGATTGAATCAGCCCCTTCAAGCATTGGCATTATCTCACATTCCGATGGGGGCTACTTTTGAGAGTCTGGTTGATATGGCATTGATGCATGAAGATGGAAAGGATGAGAATAAGGAGGTTAAGACTAATGAGACACAAAACAAGAAAGTGTGGCCCAAGAAATAACAACAAAAGAAGGGCGGAAAGAACGACAAAGCTCAAGGCAAGAAAAAATGTCATGGTTGTGGGAGCTTGGGTCATTTGGTCAAAGATTGCAGAAAAAGGAAGGATGCTTGCTTCCAATGTGGTAAGGTCAGACACTATTCTAGGGAGTGCCCGAAGAAGCAAGGACAGGGCCAAAGGGCGGGATCTTCTAGAGGGCATGTGCATGATCTCAAGGCCAGTGTATCGGACAGAGGTAGGAAAGTTTCTGTTGAAGGTTTGATTTCTCTTTCTGATCATCCTGTTAGGTCTCTTTTCGATTTTGGCGCCTTCACACTCTTTTATGTTTGATTCTGTGGTTGAGACTCTGCACCTTAGTCTAGTATTATTTCATATCCCGTTATTGTCTCAGACCCCATTGGGGGCACACTCATATGTCTATGATTTGTCAGGGTTTGAGAATATCTATGTTAGGAGTCGAGTTTGAGTGTGATGCATATGTGCTTGGTTTTATGGGTTATGGTCTGATTCTAGGGATGGTTTGGCTAGCCCTATATGGTGCCATTCTAGACTGTGAGAGGAGGGTCATTAGACTTTTGACTTGCCGAGGGAGGACTCTCAAGATTTCTTGTGATCCAAAGGGGTCTGTCATGCTTAGTTTCATAAAATCACTTGATGCTTATGTCAATGATTTGCGAATTGTACCTGTTGTTTGTGAGTATCCAGATGTTTTTGACGAGGTTAGGGGATTACCTCCGAGGTGCGAGATTGATTTCTGGATTTACTTGGTGGATAATGCGAAGCCAGTCGTATTGCATGTGTGCCACATGACTCCTAGGGAAAGAAGGGAGATTAGCAAACAAGTAGGGGAGCTACTTGAGATGGGGTTCATTAGGCGAAGCATATCAGAATGGGGTGCTCCAATTGTCTTTGTAGCTAAGGTGGATGACTCGCTTCATTTGTGTGTGGATTACAAGAAGTTGAATAAGCTCACTAAGAAGAATAGGCACCCACTTCCGAGGATTGATGATTTATTTGACCAACTTGTTGGTGCATCTGTTTTCTCTCAGTTAGACTTGGCCACGGGGTTTCATCAATTGAGGGTGGCCGAGGACATCATAGACAAGTCCTCTTTCAGAACTCCAAATGGTTTCTTTAAGTGGCTAGTCATGTCTTTTGGGTTGACGATTGCACCCGCATATTTTGTGGATCTGATGAGTAGGGTGTTCCGGGAATTTCTGAATAGGTTCGTTGTGGTCTTTATGGACGACATTCCGATCTTCTCGAACGGAGAGGAAGAGCATGCCCTACATTTAGGGGAGGTTTTGAGGACTTTCCGAGCACACCAGCTTAAGGCGAAATTCTCCAAATGTCACTTTTGGAGAGAGGTTCGAGTTGTACACGGATCATAAATCTCTCAAGTATCTGTTCTCGCAAAGGGAGATCTCAACTTGAGACAACAGAGATGGATGGATTTCCTAGCATCCTAAGATTTTGAGAATGTTCATGCCCCTACCAAGGGTAATGTGGTGGCAGACGCGTTGAGTAGGCAGAGGATGACCTTGAGTCCTCTATTCGTAGAGAGGCGGAGTTTGGAGTACATACCAACCTTCGATTTTAGGCTATCTGCTGATCTTACACACCTGGTTTGTTGGAATCCTTAGAGGTGCGACCTACTCTTATGGATCAGATAGTATCTTTATAGCGAGAGAACCCACAGATAGCAGACATCTTGGATAGGCTCGGTAGAAGGGAAACTTCTAGTCACCTCAGTAGATATTCCAAGGATGATAGAGGGTGGTTGCGATGGGATGGAAGGCTTTGTGTTCCCTGAGTTGGGAGTCTGTTGAAGACAGTCCTTGAGGAATCCCATTATTCTAGGATGGCTATTCACCCGAGCGGTGATAAGATGTATAGAGATATGAAGTGAGTTTTCTTTTGGGCTGGGATGAAGAAAGATGTAGCAGAGTTTGTCTCTCGTTGTTTAGTTTGCCAACAAGTTAAAACTGAGCAGAGGAAGCATGGCGGTTTGCTTCATCATCTAGAGGTCTCACAATGGAAGTGGGAGAGTGTCTCTATGGATTTCATCGATGGTTTTCCTAGATCAAGGAAAGGCAACACCATTATTTGGGTTATAGTAGACAAGCTTACTAAGAGTGCTCATTTAATTCCTATTAAGAGTAAGAGAACAACAACATGGTTGGCATCAGTTGATCTTCATGAAATAGTTCGTCTACATGGAGTACCTTCTTGTATTGTGAGTGGTCATGACCCCATCTTCACTAGCGAGTTCTGGAAGAGCCTGCAAGCGGCATTAGGTACACAGTTATGTTTGAGTACCGCGTATCACCCTCAGACCGATGGGCAGACTGAGAGGGTGAATGGAGTTCTTGAGGATCGTTTAAGGTTGTGTATCCAAGATTTCAGAGGGACTTGGGAGGAGAATCTTCCGTTGGTTGAGTTCGCCTACAACAACAGTTATCAGGCTAGTATAGGTATGGCACCCTTTGAGGTATTGTATGGACGACCTTGTAGATAATCGACTTGTTGGTGGGAGTCAACATATAGGCTTCTACTTGGACCTGAGATGGTTAGAGAAACTTCAAAAAAGATTGATCTTATCCGCGAATGCATGAGACAGCTCAGGACAGGCAGAAGTCCTACGCAGATAAGAGAAGGACTGATATTGAGTTTGAAGTGGGAGACATGGTTTTGCATCAAAGTATCACCTTTGAGGAATGTGGTTCGCTTTGGATTGGCAGGGAAACTGGCACCAAGGTTTGTAGGGCCATTTCTCATAGTGGAAAGGATAAGTCAAATGGCCTATAGGGTGAATCTATCAGAGAGATTGGCCAGTGTTCATGGTGTTTTCCATGTTTCTCAATTGCGGAACTGTCTGCATGATACAATAGAATTAGTTGATTCGACCATGCTTGAGGAAGTAGAGGTAGAACGAAAGGCGATAGTTAGACAAGTTCCTACCCGTATACTTGGATCAGAGGCTAAGAAGCTTAGCAACCGAGAAGTCAAATTGATGAAATTTTAATGGGGAGAAGACCGCGAAATGCAACTTAGGAGACTGAAGACAAGATTCTTGCTTAGTACCCTTTTCTTTTCAAGGGTATGTTCTTAACTTCTTTTTCCAAGCTATTATTCATACTTGCTTCTGTCATTTGAGTATATCTTATTGATCGAATCTTAGACCTTTAGGTAGAAAACCAATGAGTGTAAATATGTGTTTGAGACATGTTATGTTTGATAGATGCAAGTGGATGCAAGTGCTTGCTAGTGGTTGCTCGTGGATGCATATACATACACTAGGCACTAGATCAGCTCAATCACTTACATAATGCGCATGGCTGTGTGTGCATTTTAATTTTTTATGGATGGAAATGGGTGTATCATCATATGGATGTTGCATCTGGATGGATGGTTGTGCACACATATAGAGTCTACATGATATACTTGAACTATTTGCATACATGCTGCATTCATGGCACTAACATACATTGCATTGAGGAGGTCGAATGAATCAGTAGACCGTCTGATTTTTGGCATTAGCATAGGGACATATACACACACCTTTGCATATGTTCATACAAGCATTAGAAATCTCTTAAGGATAATGGATGCCTGCAATTGATGGATGAGTAGATGGTTGATGGATGTTAGGATAAACATTCTTCTTAACTTAGAGATTTCAGGGATGAAATCCTTTATGTTGGGGATAATGTAACACCCCGTAATTTTAAAAGACATTATTAATGATAAAATAAAGAGTACTTAATTAAATATAGGGAATTAAGTAAAACAGATCGTACCGTTGCGTTTATCTCGGAATTCTGCTTAAGATAGACTCCGAGTTTGCGTAAAATGGACAACGTATGAGAAAGATATGAAGCTTAGAAGTTTGTATATGTATAAAAGGTTTATGTATATATAAACCAAATCAGAATTTAAATTTAATCAAAACAGTGAGCGGGAAATCTGGGAGGGTACCGGACCCATTGGGTCTGACCTACACCTGGGTTGGGTCCACCTATGGGTCGACCAAGGTGAGGGTGGGTCGACCCAAATGGGATCCAGCCGAATTCTTTTTCCTGCATCGGGACGCGATTTTGACTGGGTTCGTTGGTTGTAGGCTATATATATAAGACATCATTTCTATTGTTTTTATGCATCGAAAACAATGGAGACAATGAGATGCTGCCCCAACTTGGATTGAATTAGCCTATTTTCTTCAACAATAGCTTATACACATATGAGAATTCCTTCTGCAACTTCAGCATATTATTCTCTGTTTTTAGATCCAATCTCTGTGAGTTCATGTTACTTTTAGACATACACATTTAACAAGTAATCCTTATATGTTTATAAATCTGGATCTAAAACTATGCATGTTAAGAATCTGATACATACTAAACAGTTCTGCTATTACATGTATTGTTCCGTATACCTTATCTGCTGTTCAGTTCTTATATGCCTATTTCTGATATCATATGCCCATCTCTGTTACTATATGCTTATTTTGTTCTATATGCCTATTCTTTTCTTCTCTCTCTCATTCTGTAACACCCCACGTCCATTAATGTCACTCACAAAGGGAATGCATTAACTTCCATGGAGGTTATAAGTGAATACAGAACAGAAAAATTACAACAAGACAGATAATAAATAGTACTTGGAAATCTAAAACTTCATTTTACTGCAGCGGAAATCAAACATGTTTGTTACATCATAAAACCATAAATCATAACCAAGTACAATATCCATCTTCATAAAAACCAAATACATAATCCCATTACATAAATAACCATTAAAAAGATAACAAGCTGGACTTTACTTCAACGGTCCAAGCTTTCCAAAGAGAGATGAAGCAATTCAATCAAACTCCACTAGAGCTGGGCCCAACCTGAGGACCTGGAGGGGGGAAAAGGATAGAAATAGAGGGGGTTAGACATAAAGTCTGGCGAGTATGATTATTCTAACAATACTATTATCAAAATAACTAGACTAAGGCATAAGCTGGAAGACAAGTAAATGTCTATGAACTCTTAGGAAGATAAAGATAGCATTTAAGATAACGTTAAAGATAACGGTAAAGGCACACCTAATTACTAACGAATGATTACTACACTGCACCGCACATTACTACACTGCACCACACCAGTCACCCTATTGTTTGATCCCACTTGCTTCACACAGAAACTTTATAAATAGCCTTACGTACCCCTAGCTGACTACATAGGTGCCGTCTTCCCCTATCTCCACTAGGTGTACCCCACTACCCACTTTCGATCGGCTCCCTACTCGTAGATACCCGTGCTGGCCCCACAGTGGGGTGTATCACTCCCCTAAAGTGGCAACCCGATACAACTTGAGAATGCACGGCTTATAACTACACGATGCAACAACGTCTTACCTACCAGCCCAGGTCCACACACGCATACGAAACCTGTTGGACTTGCGTTGCCACCCTCCCCGTTTTGGCCTCTTACAGTCGAACCTAGCATGCATGTCCCGTCCTCGACTTGGGTCAAGCCCACAAAGATACGTTTGGGATACTGGTCGAAATGGGCCCCCACAAGCTACCCACCTAAGCTTGTCACTAGTATATCCCACTTAACCCTCTTAGTCATGTTCATTTACATGTGTGTTTGGTTAAGTCTTACTAATCGTATTTCACATGCCACTAAGGGCACCCCCTAGATTCCTCATGCCACCCAAGGCACCTACTTAACCCCCATGTCCCACCATACATGTTTATCTGATTAAGTATTTCTTAATTCATTCAGGCCATAACCTCATAAAGACCTCTCACATTAGACTGGCATTTATGGCAGCTGGATTTGCCGGGCGGGTCCGGGCAGTCTTACACCATAAAAGAGTCTAACCTCGTGTCTTTACAACCGTTATGCTTTAGTTTAGGCCTAGGACCTCTCACATTGGGCTGACATTTGTGACCACTGGATTTGTCGGGCGGGTCCGGGCAGGTTTACGTCACAAACGAGTCCAACCTCGTGTCCTAAGCATTGATTAACACTTAAAATCTTTTACCCCAGTTTTAATAATTCCCTATTCAAATTATTAATTAAGTCAACTTTTAATGATGTCCATAATTGACTCAATTATGGCAATCCACTTATGGCATGCAAAATCATATCAATTGCACCCCAACTTTTTAATATTAAATCCTTAATATTACCCCTACACCACGTTTATACGTTCGCTTATTCAACGCATAATATAGGCTAGACTTGTATAGTCTAACACCTAGCACAAAGATAAATTATCACAACATATAGACAATTAAAATAAATCTAATCATAATAGGGGTGAAACTTGCATAAACTACACATGTTAAGGATCAAAAGGTGTCAACTTGTTAAATGTCTCAATTTATATGATATGATCATAGCCCAAATCTATACATAAACTTGCATATGGGGTTTTTAGGCAACATAATGATGGTGTGAACTAGCATAGGATATCACATATGTCATAGCATAATTCTAGATGTCATAATAGATGTCTTGGCATATGTTCATAACTTTTCTAATCAATCTAACTTGCATATGTGACTTGTCATATAGATCAACATAACCCAAACATGATGATTTAATTAATATGAACTAACTAGCATAGATGGTAACATCATGGCCTTTTTTACATGTATGATTCATCGAAACTTAGCACAGAAACTTTCAACATACATAACATCATCGTAGCATGATTTACAACATATAAGATATCATCATCACATAACATTGGATTTACAATATACATGATAGCAAAAGGGGTTTACAACAACATATATGATAATTCACATCATCTACTCATAATCCATTCATAACTCAACCTAATTAAAATGATAATAATCTTGTTAAGATCATCATACTCACAATTTAGAGAAGAAAAGAGAGAGTTTTGCTTTGCTTTAGGGTTGAGAGAATTAGAATTGAATTTGCTTTTCTCCTTTCTTAGTTGGCGGCGGCTCCATTGATTTCCATGGCGATGGTATGACGGTAACTATTCTATTTTAATTAGGTTTAGGGTTAGCATTAGGATGTATTTATAGGTATAGGAAGTTATTTAGGACCATTAGATTAACCCTGAACCATGAGAACCAATCAAATGCAAAATCTGCATTTGAGCGAATCGGCCCACGGGTTGACAGCCAAACACCCTGGATTAACCCCTAGTCGACCCAGCGGTGCTTGGGTCGACCTCAAAAATGGGCCGGTTCGGTTATTCCCCCTCCCAATTCGCTGTTTTGAACTTTTTCGCATATTTATTTATTTAATTTTTAATTTATATATATATATTTCTCTGCGCAACCCATTTCACTTAATTCTTTTCTAAAAATTAAGTATACTTTAATTTGTGAATTTTAATGTTATAAAATTACGGGGTGTTACATTCTCCCCTCCTTAAAGGATTTCGTCCCCGAAATCTCCAAGTCAAGAAGAATGTATATCCTACCATCTAATTGTCCGTCTACTCAACCATCAAACACCAGCATCCATTGTCCTTAAAAGACTTCTAATGCTTTAATGTTTATATACACAGTGTGTGTATATGTCCATATCTAATGCAAAATTAGGCGGTCTACTGATTCAGTCGACCTCCTTAGTGCAATTCATGATAGTGCCATGCGTCCAATATGTATGCAAAAGATTCCTAATGATACATATTAATTCTATATGCGTGCACAACCATCCACCCGAATGCAGCAACTATATGATAATACAACCATTATACATCCATTTTACTAAATACATCCATATATGTGCAATATGCAATATGAAGTGACTGAGCCGATCTGGTGCCTAATAGTGTGTGTGTATGCATCCACGGGCAACCACTAGCAAACACTTGCATCCACTTTGCATCCACCATACATAACAAGTCTCAAACACATGTTTCAACCATAGGATTATCCTAACTAAAGGTCAAAGATACTAGCGAGAGGATATACTAAAGATAAGATAAGTACAAGCTAAGCGATAAAGGAGAAATTAAAAGACATACCCTCAAAAAGAAAAGGGTTTCGTGAACACATCTTCTCTTCTGTCTCCCAAGTAGCGTTGCTCTCATCATCTCCCCGTTGCACTTTGACTAGTCTGACCTCTCGATTCCTCAACCTCTTGATCTCCGACCCAAGAATGCACGTAGGAGCTCGTCGAATTGTCGCATCACGCTCTATCTCCACCTCTCTAAGAAAGCTCGGCTCTACCACTTCCGCGGTCTCGTGCAAGCACTTCCTCAAATGTGACACATGGAATACGTCGTGTACACCACTAAGTCTCTCAGGCAACTCCACTCTATACGCCATCTGTCCAATTTTCTCCTTAATAGGAAACAGCCCTACAAACCTTGGTGCTAATTTCCCAACGGACCCAAAGCGAACAACGTTCCGTAATGGAGACACTTTGACAAAGACCATGTCCCCAACTTCAAAATCGAGATCTGTCCTCCTCTTATCCGCATAAGATTTCTGCCTATCCTGTGCTACTTTCATCCTCCTTCGAATCAAGTCGATCTTCTCCGAAGTCTCCATAATCATATCGGGCCCAAGTAAGATCTTATCCGTAGATTCCCACCAACATGTAGGTGAACGACAAGGTCGTCCATATAGAGCTTCGAATGGTGCCATACCAATGCTGGACTGAAAGCTGTTATTATATGCGAACTCCACCAATGGAAGATGCTCTTCCCACGTACCCCCAAAGTCTAGGATACATAGCCTTAATAGATCCTCTAGAATGCGATTCACCCTCTCGGTCTGGCCGTCCGTCTGAGGATGATATGCGGTGCCCAAACATAACTGAGTCCCTACCGCCTCTTGTAAGCTTCTCCAAAATTCGCTAGTGAAAATAGGATCGCGGTCGCTCACTATGCTAGAAGGAACACCATGCAAACGAACTATTTCTCGAACGTATACGGAGGCTAACCATGGAGCAGTCCTCTTACTCTTTACGGGAATGAAATGGGCGCTTTTAGTAAGTCTATCTACTATAACCCAAATTCTCGTATTACCCTTCCTTGATCGCGGTAACCCATCCACAAAATCCATCGAGACACTTTCCCACTTCCATAGTGGAACCTCCAATGGGTGAAGCAACCCACCGGGTTTCTTTTGCTCCGCTTTTACTTGTTGGAACACCAAGCACCTGGCGACATACTCGGCCACATCTTTCTTCATGCCGGACCAAAAGTAAACTCTCTTCATGTCTTTGTACATCTTGTCCCCGCCGGGATGAATGGTCATCTTCGAATGATGTGCTTCGTCAAGAATAGTCTTCCTTAGGTCATCGTCTTTTGGTACACAAAGTCTACCGTCCCTACGTAACCAACCCTTATCGTCTAGGGTATACCTATGGAGATGGCTTGATGACTCCCCTCCTTTGAGTTTTTCTACTAACTCAACCAACTGCGGGTCATCTCGCTGTGCCTCGCCAATCCGTCCCAAAAGCGTAGGTCTGACCTCCAAGGATGCTAGCAAACCGGGTACGAAGTCAATGGAAGGTCTAAAGTCAAACATCGAAATGAATTCTAAACTTCGCCGCTCAACAAACAAAGGACTTAAGGATAATCTTTTTCTACTTAAGGCGTCTGCCACCATGTTACCCTTGCCAGGGGTATAGGCTATTTCGAAGTCGTAGGACGCTAAGAACTCCATCCACCTTTGCTGCCTTAAGTTCAAGTCCTTTTGAGAGAATAGGTATTTTAAAGACTTGTGGTCAGTGAATAATTCGAATTTCTCGCCAAGAAGATAATGACGCCAAGACTTAAGCACGAAAACAATAGCGGCCAATTCTAGGTCATGTGTAGGATAATTTTTCTCATGCGCTCTCAACTGCCTTCCACCATAGGCTATTACCCTACCCTCTTGCATTAAGCTGCGCCTAGTCCTGTCCCATAAGCATCAGTATAAACGGTAAACGGCTTAATCCCGTCTGGCAATACTAAGACTGGGGCTGAAGTCAAAGCTCTCTTCAAACGTTGGAACGCATCATCACAATCTACGTCCCATGTGAAAACTAGGTTCTTCTTCGTCAAGCGTATCAATGGAGCTGATATCTTTGCGAAGTCTTTGATAAACTTCCTATAGTAGCCAGCCAACCCCAAGAAACTTCTCACTTCGGTAGCATTTTTAGGGACCTTCCAATCTTGGATGGCCACCACCTTCGCGGGATCCACGGCTATCCCTTCTTTGGAAACCATGTGCCCTAAGAACCGTACTTCCTTCCTCCAGAAGTGACACTTAGAAAATTTAGCCTTAAGGCTATGCGCTCGTAGGGTCTCCAACACTTCCCTAAGATGTAGGGCATGCTCTTCTTCATCCTTAGAAAAGATCAAGATGTCTTCTACAAAGACTACCACGAATTTGTTAAGGTACTCCCTAAACACCCTACTCATCAAATCAACAAAATATGCTGGGGCGTTTGTCAAACCGAAGGGCATCACTAGCCATTCATAGAAACCGTCTGGAGTCCTAAAGGCAGTCTTGTCTATGCTATCCTCAGCCACTCTCAACTGATGGAACCCAGTGGCTAAGTCCAACTGCGAAAACACTGAGGCGCCAACTAACTGATCGAAGAGATCGTCAATCCTCGGCAGTGGGTGTCTGTTCTTCTTAGTAAGTTTATTAAGTTCTCTATAGTCCACACACAGTCTAAGGGACCCATCCGCCTTCGTGGCAAATACTACTGGAGCACCCCACTCCGATATACTTCGTCTTATGAACCCCTTCTCAAGTAACTCCTTCACTTGCTTATCGAGTTCCCTCCTTTCACGTGGAGCCATGTGGCGTACTGGCAAAGATACTGGTTTCGCATTATCCACAAGATATATTCGAAAATCTATCTCCCGCTTCGGAGGCAAGCCCTTCACCTCCACAAACACATCCGAATATTCTCGAACCACTCTAACAGATCGTAGATTTTCCTCAGACGCGTCAAGCGATTCTAGATAACTTAGCATAACCGAATTTATGGGATTACAAAAGAATTCGAGAGTGTTGCCAAGGCAAGTCACGAGCCTAACTACTCTCCTTTCACAATCAAGAACGGCCCCATTTCTGGATAACCAATCCATTCCTAAAATTAGCCCGTGAAGCCCAACACATAAGTATCACATCTAAATTCAATGCTAAGTATGGAAATTTTCAAATCCAAACACATCATGGACAAATAAGCTGAGCCCCCTATTGGATTCGAAACAACTAAGGGATCCTCTACTAAACTGGTGTTTAAGTGCAGTGATTCAACTAATGATGTAGAGATAAACGAATGTGATGCGCCCGAATCGAATAAGGTACGGACAGGATGATCAAACAGAAAAACTAAGCTTTCAACAGAAATGGTTCTACCTCGTTCTTGCAGCGGTGGGACCGCGAGAGCCTGAACTTGTCCCCTAGCCTGCCCCGGTGCCATAAGAGCCTGCACCTGTCCTCCCGAGGTAGCTCCTGCCCTCTGCCCCTTCTTTGGGCAGTCCTTCACTAAATGTCCGCATCGCCACAATGAAAACAGCATGTCTTCTTTTTCTTTCGGCAATCCTTGCTGAGATGGCCTGGGGTTCCATAGTTAAAGTACTTCTTCTTTCCCTTGCCATTATTGTCTTTTCCACCCTTCTTGTTTTGCTGTTGTGGTTTCTTCTGATCCCCCTTCTTCTCGGGTGCCTTATCAGCTTTAGCGCTTTTCTCCTCATGCATGAGCGCCATTTCTACTAACTTCTCAAAGGTGGCCCCCATCGGGATGTGGGTCATAGCCAACCCTTGCAATGGTTCATTCAAGCCATTCACGAACCTTAGAGCCTTCTTCTCCGGCGTGTTTACTAAGTCCAAACCAAACCTTGCTAACTGATTAAATTTATTGACATATTCTTTCACTGATGAGCTTCCTTGCTTCAATGTCAAGAACCTTTCCATATATAGATTTTCTTCCGCCCTTGAGAGAAACTTCGCCTCGAACCTACGTCTGAAATCCGCCCAAGAGTCAACAGGACGCTCCCCATTAGTGACCTCCCACCAAAACGAGGCCTCTCCCTTCATCAACCAAGCTGCTAAACGAACTCTCCTCCCTTCTTCTACTTCAAAGATTTCTAGCAATTCTTCCACCTCCTTAAGCCAATCTCTAGCTTCCACAAACGTTTCTGACCCTTGAAATGGTTTTCCACCCATAGCCTTGAATTCCTTGCACGTCTTTGCAAAAGTATCTACGCGAGGAGGAGGAGGAGGAACGGGTGCAACTGGTGGTGGAGGAACATTGGTTGGACCTGCAGCGGCCCTAGCCTCCAATAGCCTCCTATACCATCCTGGTATCGTTACACCGTCGGGTAGATTAAGATCTTCAGCCATGCTAAAACGAAAAAGGAAAGATTCAAAATGGAGAATTCGAAAGATAAAAATATGTGGCTATTGGGGATTATGTTTTTCTTAAAAACTTTTCTCTTTAAATTTCTCATTAAAACATGTTTTTGAAAACACTTCTTCCAAAAATAACTATTTTTCTAAAGTATTTTTATCTGTTCTGGTAACCTTAAGCTCTGATACCACGTGTAACACCCCACGTCCAATAGTGTCACTCACAAAGGGAATGAATTAACTTCCATGGAGGTTATAAGTGAATATAGAATAGAAAAATTACAACAAGACAGATAATAAATAGTACTTGGAAATCTAAAACTTCATTTTATTGCAGCGGAAATTAAACATGTTTGTTACATCATAAAACCATAGATCATAATCAAATACAATATCCATCTTCATAAAAACCAAATACATAATCCCATTACATAAATAGCCATTAAAAAGATAACAAGCTGGACTTTACTTCAATGGTCCAAGCTTTCCAAAGAGAGATGAAGCAATTCAATCAAACTCCACTAGAGCTGGGCCCAACCTGAGGACCTGGAGGGGGAAAAAGGATAGAAATAGAGGGGGTAAGACATAAAGTCTGGCGAGTATGATAATTCTAACAATACTATTATCAAAATAACTAGACTAAGGCATAAGCTGGAAGACAAGTAAATGTCTATGAACACTTAGGAAGATAAAGACAGCGTTTAAGACAACGGTAAAGGCACACCTAATTACTAACAAATGATTACTACACTGCACCGCACATTACTACACTGCACCACACCAGTCACCCTATTGTTTGATCCCACTTGCTTCACACAGAAACTTTATAAATAGCCTTATGTACCCCTAGCTGACTACATAGGTGACGTCTGCCCCTATCTTCACTAGGTGTACCCCACTACCCACTTTCGATCGGCTCCCTACTCGTAGATACCTGTGCTGGCCCCACAGTGGGGTGTATCACTCCCCTAAAGTGGCAACCCGATACAACTTGAGAATGCACGGCTTATACCTACACGATGCAACAACGTCTTACCTACCAGCCCGGGTCCACACACGCATACGAAACCCGTTGGACTTGCATTGCCACCGCTCCCCGTTTTGGCCTCTTACAGTCGAACCCAGCATGCGTGTCCCGTCCTCGACTTGGGTCGAGCCCACAAAGATACGTTTGGGATACTGGTCGAAATGGGCCCCCACAAGCTACCCACCTAAGCTTGTCACTAGTATATCCCACTTAACCCTCTTAGTCATGTTCATTTACATGTGTGTTTGGTTAAGTCTTACTAATCGTATTTCACATGCCACTAAGGGCACCCCCTAGATTCCTCATGCCACCCAAGGCACCTACTTAACCCCCATGTCCCACCTTACATGTTTATCTGATTAAGTATTTCTTAATTCATTCAGGCCATAACCTCATAAAGACCTCTCACATTAGACTGGCATTTATGGCAGCTGGATTTGTCGGGCGAGTCCGGGCAGTCTTACACCATAAAAGAGTCTAACCTCGTGTCTTTACAACCGTTATGCTTTAGTTTAGGCCTAGGACCTCTCACATTGGGCTGACATTTGTGACCACTGGATTTGCCGGGCGGGTCCGGGCAGGTTTACGTCACAAACGAGTCCAACCTCGTGTCCTAAGCATTGATTAACACTTAAAATCTTTTACCCCAGTTTTAATAATTCCCTATTCAAATTATTAATTAAGTCAACTTTTAATGATGTCCATAATTGACTCAATTATGGCCATCCACTTATGGCATGCAAAATCATATCAATTGCACCCCAACTTTTTAATATTAAATCCTTAATATTACCCCTACCCCACGTTTATATGTTCGCTTATTCAACGCATAATATAGGCTAGACTTGTATAGTCTAACACCTAGCACAAAGATAAATTATCACAACATATAGACAATTAAAATAAATCTAATCATAATAGGGGTGAAACTTGCATAAACTACACATGTTAAGGATCAAAAGGTGTCAACTTGTTAAATGTCTCAATTTATATGATATGATCATAGCCCAAATCTATACATAAACTTGCATATGGGATTTTTAGGCAACATAATGATGGTGTGAACTAGCATAGGATATCACATATGTCAAAGCATAATTCTAGATGTCATAATAGATGTCTTGGCATATGTTCATAACTTTTCTAATCAATCTAACTTGCATATGTAACTTATCATATAGATCAACATAACCCAAACATGATGATTTAATTAATATGAACTAACTAGCATAGATGGTAACATCATGGCCTTTTTAACATGTATGATTCATCACAACTTAGCATAGAAACTTTCAACATACATAACATCATCATAGCATGATTTACAACATATAAGATATCATCATCACATAACATTGGATTTACAATATACATGATAGCAAAAGGGGTTTACAACAACATATATGATAATTCACATCATCTACTCATAATCCATTCATAACTCAACCTAATTAAAATGATAATAATCTTGTTAAGATCATCATACTCACAATTTAGAGAAGAAAAGAGAGAGTTTTGCTTTGCTTTAGGGTTGAGAGAATTAGAATTGAATTTGCTTTTCTTCTTTCTTAGTTGGCGGCGGCTCCATTGATTTCCATGGCGATGGTATGACGGTAACTATTCTATTTTAATTAGGTTTAGGGTTAGCATTAGGATGTATTTATAGGTGTAGGGAGTTATTTAGGACCATTAGATTAACCCTGAACCATGAGAACCAATCAAATGCAAAATCTGCATTTGAGCGAATCGGCCCACGGGTTGACAGCCAAACACCCTGGATTAACCCCTAGTCGACCCAGCGAGGCTCGGGTCGACCTCAAAAATGGGCCGGTTCGGTTATTCCCCCTCCCAATTCGCTGTTTTGAACTTTTTCGCATATTTATTTATTTAATTTTTAATTTTTATACATATACATATATCAATATATATATATTTCTCTGCGCAACCCATTTCACTTAATTCTTTTCTAAAAATTAAGTATACTTTAATTTGTGAATTTTAATGTTATAAAATTACGGGGTGTTACACATTCCCTTTTTATTTTTATAGCCTAGACTACCTTTGAGCCTAAGCCAATATCACTGAAGCATGCATACAAACGAAATTGGGATAATTTGGGAATGATTGGGTATAATAAATTGGGGCATAACTTGTACTATGAATCATGACTGGAATTTGGGGGAATAAACTATACTGTGAAATATGACTAAAATTTGGGGCATATCTTAGAGAGTGAATTATGACTTGTGTTTTAGGGCATATAAATCTGTAAGCATAATTTAAAGATTAAGCGAAACATGTTAATGAAACTGTAAGTAACCTATGAAACATGTTGGGGGTTACGCACACCTGTTAACCTGTAATACTTAACCTGTTTAATTTGTGGGGGTTATATACATATAATCATGTTAATCTGTGGCTTGTTTAATCTATGGGTGGGTTAAGTAAACATGTTGAATCTGGGGGTTTAAGTAAATCTATTAAATCTATGGAGGGTTGTACGAACCCGTTAAACTTAACCTATTTGATCTGTTGGGGTTATGCGGGCTTGTTAATCTGTTAGGCATAACCTGTCAAAATCCTAGTTAATTGGGGATGCAAGCCTAAGGGGTGGCTTGTGTCATCTGTTGTGTGTGGGGCTCATATCAGTCAATAACCCATTCTGGTATTAAAGGGGGACCTCGCACTAGGTAGGGGTTAGGGCACGCTTACTGAACTGATTATAAGAGGTTCATTTGGGTGAAGTTGTTCTAATGGCGCATTCTAACGGAGTCATGTGCGTGCATGTGTCCCGCTTGCTTGGGAAAATAAGCCGATATAACACCTGTAAATAGGTTTGTGTCCTTGTAGTGGTTGCCACTTTAGAAGTAATACACCCTAATGTGGGGGACGATATGAGGTATTTACATGGTAGGGGACGATCGCTGGGGGGTAGTAATTAGGATACGTCTAGTCCTGTTTAGGTACCTGTTATTTCTGTTTGGGGTAATACCCGTTATTTCTGTTTAGGTACCTGTTATTTCCGTTTGGGGTAAACCCGTTACTAGAAGTGCACCTAAGTCTACCAGGGGATCATTATGTTTCTGTTAAGTAATTGGAAAACACTTAATGTGGTATACTAGTATTGGTGCAGAGAAAGTAATTGAGAAGCACAGTTTATCCTGTTTATTTTGTATATCCTATCCATCCTGTTTATACCTGTTATCTACTACAGTTATCACTCATCCAGTTTATCTACTGTCATGGTACTTTTACTTCTTTATATGCTAAAGGTCACCGGACTCTCCAAAGTTTATTTCTAACCCATTATGTTTCCTTCTCTCACTTCCTTTCCCCCCCCCCCCCCCCAGGTTCTTAGGGTGGGAATACTCAGACTTGATTATGACCCTCTCTTCTATTTCAGCTTGAATTTGGATTTGCTTTGATCTATCGCTTTGACTACTTATGTACTTGTTTATGGCTACTTATGGGGATTATGATTTGAAACACCCCACCTCCGTTAGGGTCACTCTCAAAGGGAATGCCCTAATTTTGGCGGAGGTTTATAAGTATAAGTCACAGATACACAAGACAGATATAAAATACACATATTTTTGAACAACGGAAAACAACAGCAACTTTTATTTCATTAAAATACGTGTTACACAAACCATGCCATGATTGTCTTACAATACTTCCAAAAACATTACATTTTCATAACTGTCTTGATTTCATAACTTAAAGAAGCATAAAAACATAAGTAAACTGCATAAGTCCCCACAATTGCTATCCAAAGCCATAGTCCAAAACGAAAGAGATCCAAGCAATACATTCTTTCTCTTCAAGCTGGATGTGAAAACTGGTCAAGCTGCGGTATTCCCTCCCTGTGGACCAGGGGGAAACGAAAGAAAAGAAGACGAAAGAAAAGTAGAGTCAGACATAAAGCCTGAGTAAGTCTAGGACTATTCAGTCTATGAATAAAGAAATGAGAATGATAAGTACAAACTGGAAATGGGAAAGCACTATAAGCTAAGTTAAGTTGTCTAGAGTCGAATGTACTATCGTACCCCATATTAATCTCTGCACCCATATAAACTAGTTCCCAACAGGCACCCCATAATCAGGGTGAAGTGATCCATTTCTAATGATCGGCTCCTACTCGCATAGTTACATGTGTCTTACGGCCCCCGATGTTGTAGCTACCTATGCTGGTACCACCATGGGGTGTATCAAGTCCCATGGTGGCGGCCCGACACAATTCTAGAATGCACAGGTATACTACTGGTGCCCAGTGCCTAATTTTTCTGCGCCGAAGTGTGTGCACGCCCGCACCCCGTTAGAACCTACATTGCTGCACCACCGCCATCGATTTGACCTCTTACAGTCAGCCCAGTAATCGTGCCCCACCCTGCCTAGTTCAGGGTATCCTGATACACCTTGTAGGGTTACTGCTTAAAAGGGTCCCCCGCTACTAGGTTTTCTATTTCTAGCCAACATGCTAAGTTGGTTAAGTGTTTTGTATAAACCTAACCCCCAATTAGTCTGTATAGTTTAGCATGTTCAGTTTGATTGAGTATTAATTCAATTTACTTAATCCTATCAATCCTGACTCAGCCTTAATTGTCTTATTAAAGCCTCGGCCTCTCACATTAGACAGGTATTGTTGTGACTGCCTGTTGCCGGTTGGTTCCGGGCAGTCTTACGTCACAACTCAGTCTAACCTCGGGTCTTTATTGGGCTCAGTGTTTAACCACCCACATTGGATAGGTATTGTTGTGACTACTGGACAGCCGGGCGGTTCCGGGCAGGTTTATGTCACAACTCAATCCAACCTCGGGTTAAACACATCGTATTTTCTAAGTTACATATTTTGTCTCTTTTCTTTTTATATGTAAATATTTGCAGCCCATTATTCAAATTCATCTTTATTGGGTAAAATTAATTTATACCCCTTAAATGTTCTCAAGGTCATTGGCATGCGTCAGACATGCCAACACATATGTTTTGTATTTTTAACCCAATGTCATTACCCCCGTTTTATACGTTCGCTATAATATAACATATGTTGGGTTTAACATTTAAGACCAACTTAGCCACATGAAAAAGGGGAGGCTTAGAACATGGTGTTTATATATTCTGAGTAACATCAAAAGGGGTATGTGTTCGCATGAACTTGCAACATAACGATCTAATTAACATAAACTAGGCACTTGTGAACTTGCATTGTAATAGCATATAATCTTAACATAAAACATACCTAAACATGAATCATGGTTTTAAATCTAGTCATGTAAACTTGCATTTAAAATGTGAATCTAACTTAAATTATGTGTCATATTATCACAAGATTTTGATAACAACATAGGCCTAAAACATATTTACAATTAGGCATAACACCAAACGTAATCTAGTCATGTTTATAGAGTCAACACAAGTTCACAAAGATGCTTACTTTTGTCACTAATACAAAAGTATGTCTTTTTTTCTCACTAGAATCATAATTCCTATTTCAACATAAATTCATATGAATCATAATACCCAAATGGATCCAACTACACTAAACATGATCATAAAAATATACATAGAATGATCTAAAATCATGTTGGCATAATAGTGAATCATGTACTTGCATGAATCTCAACTTTGTTGTAATAAACTACCACAAACATATAGTCGTTAATTTTCAACATGAATCATATACTTGCAAATATCCCATAGGTCTAACATCATTATACCACAACATCCCAAACCTATTCATAATTAGAATCATAGCAACATACAATTATGAATTATCATCACCACAAATTAAGTACAACTCCATTTCTCATTTTACACAAATCAAAACTCAATTATTTATTCACATCGGAATAGCACTCTACTTACAACGTATGATGAATCTTCAATTCAGGATTCTGAATTCTGAATTTGGAGATGCTATCCTTTGTTGTAGGCGTTGTTTTGATTTAGTTGTCGTTGCTTTAAGCTTTTGAATTGTCTCCTAATCGTCTCTCAATTTTGACGGCTACTCCTAGTCTTTCTTCAGCAGCATGACGGTCTCATTCTCATTTTTATTCATGTGAATTAGGTGGAGTCTTAGGTCCTTTTTATAGAGTTTGTGAATTGATTAGAACCGTCGATGGAGCTTAGATTAATATTAGCCGTTCGTTTGAAAGAGAGACCAATCAGGAGCTGACACCTAGCCCTAGTGACAAGACAAAGCATAGAAATTCTGCCAAGCACAGACCAGGCCAGCCAGGAGGGGTTGGGTTCGACCTGGCTCATGGGCCAGGTCGACTACCCAGTCGACCTGGGTGCCTTGGGCGGGAAAATTCGCGCTCAGCCCAATCTGGATCCGATTTTTGAAATTTGAATTTGTTTCTGAGTTGTTTCTGTCTGTTTGAATTTTAAACTGAATTCTGAAACTTCCGGAGGCCATATCTCCCTCATACGGAGTCCGTTTTACACAAACTCGGACTCAATCTCAAGCAGAATTCCGAGACGAACGCAATGGCGTATCCCGTTTCCCTTAATTCTTTGATTTGAAATTAATTATACTTTAATTTGTGAATTTCACTGTTATAGAATACACGGGGTGTTACATTCTCCCCCACTTAAAAGGATTTCATCCTCGAAATCTTCAAGTTTAGGAAGAATGTATATCCTAACATCCAAACGTCCATCTACTCATCCATCAAACACGAGCATCGATTGTCCTTAAAAGACTTCTAATGCTTCATGATCATATGCGAAGTGTGTGTACATGTTCTTATCTAATGCAAAATCAGGCGGTCTACTGATTCAGTTGACCTCCTTAATGCAAATTATGTATGTGTCATGAATCCATTATGTATGCAAATTTTCCTATTCATGATTCTACATGAGTGCACAATCATTCATATAAATGCAACATCCATATGACAACACATTAAACTTCAACCATATACGAATATAAATACATATATGCATATGCAATATGAAGTGACTGAGCCAATCTAAAACCTAGATTGTGTGTGTATATGCAACCACGAGCAACCACTAGCAATCACTTGCAACCACTTGCAACCATCATCCATAACATGTTTCAATTACATGTTTTCATCCAAAGGGTTTTTACCTAAAAGATAAGGTCGAGGAAATATACCTAAAAAAAGATAGATAAAAGCGCAACTTAAGGAAAAAGAAAGATCAAAGATGTACCCTCGAAAAGAAAAGGGTAGACTGCGTGTATTCTAGCCTCAGTTTCCCAAGTCACGTCTTCCTCGGCGTCGCTCCACTGAACTTTGACGAGCTTGACTTCGCGGTTGCGTAGCTTTTTCACTTCCGTTCCTAATATGCGGGTTGGAACTTTCCTCATGGTTGCTTCGCGTTCCACTTCAGCTTCTTCTAGGATGTTTGGCTCTACCACTTCAACAGATTCATGTAGACATTTCCGGAGGTGCGAAACGTGAAAGACGTTGTGAACTCCAGCTAGTTTTTCAGGTAGTTCTAATCTATAGTCCATTTTCCCAATTTTCTCGATAATAGGAAATGGCCCTACAAACCTTGGTGCTAGCTTCCCTGTGGTTCCAAAACGAACAACGTTCCTTAGCAGAGATACCTTAAGAAAAACCCTGTCTCCAACCTCAAATTCAAGGTCGGTCCTCCTCTTGTCTGCGTAGGATTTTTGTCTGTCTTGGGCTGTCTTCATTCTTCTCCGTATTAAGTCTACTTTCTCTGAAGTCTCTCGGATCATATCTGGTCCAAGTATGAGCTTATCAGTAGACTCCCACCAACAAGTGGGCGATCGACACGGTCTTCCATATAAAGCCTCGAAGGGCGCCATTCCGATGGTGGCTTGGTAGCTGTTGTAGGAAAATTCCACCAAAGGAAGATGGTCTTCCCACGTCCCTCCGAAGTCAAGGATGCACAGTCTTAAAAGGCCCTCCAAAACTCTGTTCACTCTTTCTGTTTGGTCGTCGGTTTGGGGGTGCTAGGCTGTACTCACGCATAACTGTGTGCCTACCGCTTCTTGCAGACTCCACCAAAACTCACTTGTGAAGATAGGGTCTCGGTCACTAACAATGCTGGAGGGTATTCCATGGAGTCGAACAATTTCCTTGAGATAAAGAGATGCTAGGGATGAGGCAGTTCTTTTACTCTTGACAGGTAAAAAGTGGGCGCTTTTAGTAAGCCTATCCACTATTACCCAAATGCTAGTGTTGCCTCTTCTAGACCTAGGCAGCCCATCAATGAAGTCCATTGAGATGCTATCCCACTTCCACTGCGGGACCTCTAGAGGATGGAGCAGACCGCCAGGTTTCTTCTATTCCGCCTTAACCTGTTGGCAAATCATACACTTAGAAACGAAATCTGCCACGTCCTTCTTCATGCCGCTCCAAAAGAAAGTTCTCTTTATTTCCTTGTACATTTTATCTCTGCCTGGATGTATCGTCATCTTGGAGTGGTGTGCTTCCTCGAGAACCGTATTTACTAAATCCCTCGTCTGTGGGACGCATAGTCTTCCATCTCGCCTTAGCCAACCCTTATCGTCGATGGAGTATTTGTTGAGGTGACTTGAAGTCTCACCCCTAATTAGCCTATCAATCGTCTCCACAAGCTGAGGGTCTTCGCGTTATGCTGTCCCTATTGAGTCCACTAAAGTCGGGCGTACTTCGAGAGATGCTAGCAAGCCCGGTACAAAATCGGAGGAGGGCCTAAAGTCGAAGCTGGCTATAAACTCAAGGCTTTGCCTTTCAACAAACAGCGGGCTTAGGGCCAGTTTCTTTCGGCTCAACGTGTCTGTCACTACGTTGCCTTTGCCTGGAGTGTAGGAGATCTCGAAATCGTGTGAGGCAAGAAACTCCATCCATCTCTGTTGCCTCAAGTTAAGGTCCTTCTGCGAGAAGAGGTACTTCAAAGATTTATGATCAGTATACAGTTCGAATTTCTCACCTAGGAGATAGTGGCGCCAAGACTTAAGCGCAAAGACGATGGCGGCTAACTCAAGATCGTGGGTCGGGTAGTTCTTTTCGTGCACTTTCAACTGTCTCCCGCCATAAGCTACTACCCTTCCTTCTTGCATTAAGACAGCGCCTAGTCCTGTCCCACATGCATCAGTATAAACTGTGAACATCTTGCTTCCGTCTGGCAGAGTCAGAACTGGGGCTGTTGTAAGAGCCCTTTTTAAGCGTTGGAAAGCAAACTCGCAATCCAAGTCCTAATTGAACACTAGATTCTTCTTTGTCAGCCTTGTTAGTGGAGCTGAGATTTTCGCAAAATCCCTTATGAATTTCCGATAGAAGCCTGCTAGCCCGAGAAAACTTCGGACTTCTGTTCCATTCCTTGGTGTCTTCCAATCCTGCACCGCTACTACTTTAGCAGGGTCCACAGCTAACCCTTCTTTGGATACTACGTGCCCAAGAAACCTTACTTCCTCTCTCTAAAAGTGGCATTTGGAGAATTTGGCTTTTAGCTGATGGACTCGCAGAGTTTCCATGATTGCCCTTAAGTGCTGAGCATGTTCTTCTTCACTCTTTGAGAAGATCAAGATATCGTCTACAAAGACTACTACGAACTTGTTGAGGAATTCTCTGAACACCCTACTCATCAGGTCCACGAAGTAAGCGGGCGCGTTTGTCAAGACGAAAGGCATGACAAGCCATTCAAAGAAGCCGTCTGGGGTTCTGAATGCTGTCTTATCGATGTTATCTTCAGCCACCCTTAGCTGATGAGATCCGATCGCCAAATCAAGTTGGGAGAAAACAGACGCTCCTACAAGTTGATCAAACAGATCGTCAATCCTGGGGAGAGGGTGCCTATTCTTTTTCGTCAGCTTGTTGAGCTCCCTATAGTCAAAACATAGACGTAGTGAACCATCCTCCTTTGTGGCGAACACCACTGGAGCGCCCCATTCTGAAATGCTCCTTCTAATGAACCCCTTCTCTAGAAGCTCTTTAATCTGTTTACTGAGCTCTTTCCTTTCCCTTGGAGCCATGTGTCTAACGGGCAATGCAATGGGCTTTGCATTATCTACAAGATATATGCGGAAGTCTATCTCCCACTTTGGAGGTAAGCCCTTCACCTCTTCGAAGACATCCGGATATTCACGGACCACCCTAACCGATTGCAAACTCTCAACAGAAGCATCTAGCGATTCGAGATAACTAAGCATAACCGCATACGAGGGATTACAAGTAATTTCCAGAGTGTTACTGAGTTGGGTCAGAAGCCTAACCACCCTTTTCTCACAATCAAGGATGGCACCATTACTGGATAGCCAATCCATGCCCAAAATCAAACCATATCCCGAGAAGCCCAAAACAAAGGCACTACATCTAAATTCTACGCTTAGAATAGAAATTTTCAATCCCACACAGATCATAGACAAATGAGCTGGGCCCCCGATTGGATTTGAAACAATTAAGGGGTCCTCTACCATACTAGTTTCTAGGTGCAGAGATTCTATTAAAGCAGATGAAATAAAGGAGTGTGATGCGCCAGAATCAAATAAAGTGCGAACTGGGTGATCATAAAGATAAACTACACTTTCTACCGAAGTATTCATACCTCGCTGTTGCAGAGGTGGCGCTTCTAGCACATGAACCTGTGCCCCTGAGGTGGATCCAGCCCTCTGCCCCTGCCCTCGCTTCTTTGGGCAATCCTTAGCCATGTGGCCTGTCTCACCACAAGAAAAGCACCCACCATTCAACTTGGCCTTCTTTTTCCGGCAATCTTTCATTAAGTGCCCCACTTTGCCACAGAAATTACACTTCCTCTTCTCTTTGTTGTCTTTCCCGCCCTTCCTAAAGTCTGTCTTCTTAGGCTGTAAACCCTTTTTATTCCCTTGAGAGCCTTCTGCCTTTGTCTCCTTCTTGCCCTTATCCTCTTCGTTCAGCAATGCCATCTGTACCAATCTTTCATACGTAGCTCCCATGGGTATATGGGTCATGGCCAAACTGTGTAATGGCTCATTCAATCCTTTGAAAAAGCGGAGAGCCTTCTTGTGCGGAGTGTTGACTAGGTCCAGTCCGAACCTAGCCAGCTGATCGAACTGATTAACATATTCTTTGACTGTCATATTCCCTTGCTTAAGAAATAAGAATTTTTCCAACTAAAGACTCCTTTCAGCTTCTGAGAGAAATTTAGCCTCAAACCTTGCCCTAAAGTCCTCCCATGTTTCCACCGGTCTTTCTGCATTGGTGACTTCCCACCAGTAGGAAGCCTCGCCTTTAAGTAGCCATACTGCTAGTTGTACCTTCTGCCTATCTTCTACCTCAAAGATGACGAATAAGTCCTCGGTTTCCTTCAGCCAATTTCTGGCTGCCACGAAGGACTCGGTTCCATGAAAGTCCTTCCCTCCCATAGCTTTGAAATCTTTACATATCTTAGCAAAAGTATTACCACGCGGAGGAGGTGGAGGGAGAGGTGCTACTGCAGCTGGATGATTTCCTGCAGCTAGGGGAGGAGGAACAGTGGGACCTGGCTGATTGGCCCTTGCCTCTAAGAATCGTCTGAACCAACCAGGTATTGGTACACCCTCTGGTAAGTTAAGTTCTTCGGACATGCTGAAACAAAAAGGATAGATTCAAAACGAAGGATAAAAGATAGTACCTATGGCTTTGGGGGGACTATGCCTTTTTAGAATAAAATAACATTTTATTTTCTTAAAAAAATGCTTATTTAAACTTTCTTTTGAAAATGAATTTTCAAAACTTTTTATCTTATCTGGTAAACCATGCTCTGATACCAAGTGAAACACCCCACCTCCGTTAGGGTCACTCTCAATGGGAATGCCCTAATTTTGGCGGAGGTTTATAAGTATAAGTCACAGATACACAAGACAGATATAAAATACACATATTTTTGAACAACGGAAAACAACAGCAACTTTTATTTCATTAAAATACGTGTTACACAAACCATGCCATGATTGTCTTACAATACTTCCAAAAACATTACATTTTCATAACTGTCTTGATTTCATAACTTAAAGAAGCATAAAAACATAAGTAAACTGCATAAGTCCCCACAATTGCTATCCAAAGCCATAGTCCAAAACGAAAGAGATCCAAGCAATACATTCTTTCTCTTCAAGCTGGATGTGAAAACTGGTCAAGCTGCGGTATTCCCTCCCTGTGGACCAGGGGGGAAACGAAAGAAAAGAAGACGAAAGAAAAGTAGAGTCAGACATAAAGCCTGAGTAAGTCTAGGACTATTCAGTCTATGAATAAAGAAATGAGAATGATAAGTACAAACTGGAAATGGGAAAGCACTATAAGCTAAGTTAAGTTGTCTAGAGTCGAATGTACTATCGTACCCCATATTAATCTCTGCACCCATATAAACCAGTTCCCAACAGGCACCCCATAATCAGGGTGAAGTGATCCATTTCTAATGATCGGCTCCTACTCGCATAGTTACATGTGTCTTACGGCCCCCGATGTTGTAGCTACCTATGCTGGTACCACCATGGGGTGTATCAAGTCCCATGGTGGCGGCCCGACACAATTCTAGAATGCACAGGTATACTACTGGTGCCCAGTGCCTAATTTTTCTGCGCCGAAGTGTGTGCACGCCCGCACCCCGTTAGAACCTACACTGTTGCACCACCGCCATCGATTTGACCTCTTACAGTCAGCCCAGTAATCGTGCCCCACCCTGCCTAGTTCAGGGTATCCTGATACACCTTGTAGGGTTACTGCTTAAAAGGGTCCCCCGCTACTAGGTTTTCTATTTCTAGCCAACATGCTAAGTTGGTTAAGTGTTTTGTATAAACCTAACCCCCAATTAGTCTGTATAGTTTAGCATGTTCAGTTTGATTGAGTATTAATTCAATTTACTTAATCCTATCAATCCTGACTCAGCCTTAATTGTCTTATTAAAGCCTCGACCTCTCACATTAGACAGGTATTGTTGTGACTGCCTGTTGCCGGTTGGTTCCGGGCAGTCTTACGTCACAACTCAGTCTAACCTTGGGTCTTTATTGGGCTCAGTGTTTAACCACCCACATTGGATAG
Organism: Allium sativum; assembly: GCA_030737875.1. NCBI lineage: Eukaryota > Viridiplantae > Streptophyta > Magnoliopsida > Asparagales > Amaryllidaceae > Allium > Allium sativum. The sequence goes on along the minus strand of CM060918.1, from coordinate 606,372,203 downwards.
GTATTGTTGTGACTACTGGACAGCCGGGCGGTTCCGGGCAGGTTTATGTCACAACTCAATCCAACCTCGGGTTAAACACATCGTATTTTCTAAGTTACATATTTTGTCTCTTTTCTTTTTATATGTAAATATTTGCAGCCCATTATTCAAATTCATCTTTATTGGGTAAAATTAATTTATACCCCTTAAATGTTCTCAAGGTCATTGGCATGCGTCAGACATGCCAACACATATGTTTTGTATTTTTAACCCAACGTCATTACCCCCGTTTTATACGTTCGCTATAATATAACATATGTTGGGTTTAACATTTAAGACCAACTTAGCCACATGAAAAAGGGGAGGCTTAGAACATGGTGTTTATATATTCTGAGTAACATCAAAAGGGGTATGTGTTCGCATGAACTTGCAACATAACGATCTAATTAACATAAACTAGGCACTTGTGAACTTGCATTGTAATAGCATATAATCTTAACATAAAACATACCTAAACATGAATCATGGTTTTAAATCTAGTCATGTAAACTTGCATTTAAAATGTGAATCTAACTTAAATTATGTGTCACATATATTATCACAAGATTTTGATAACAACATAGGCCTAAAACATATTTTCAATTAGGCATAACACCAAACGTAATCTAGTCATGTTTATAGAGTCAACACAAGTTCACAAAGATGCTTACTTTTGTCACTAATACAAAAGTATGTATTTTTTTCTCACTAGAATCATAATTCCTATTTCAACATAAATTCATATGAATCATAATACCCAAATGGATCCAAATACACTAAACATGATCATAAAAATATACATAGAAGGATCTAAAATCATGTTGGCATAATAGTGAATCATGTACTTGCATGAATCTCAACTTTGTTGTAATAAACTACCACAATCATATAGTCGTTAATTTTCAACATGAATCATATACTTGCAAATATCCCATAGGTCTAACATCATTATACCACAACATCCCAAACCTATTCATAATTAGAATCATAGCAACATACAATTATGAATTATCATCACCACAAATTAAGTACAACTCCATTTCTCATTTTACACAAATCAAAACTCAATTATTCATTCACATCGGAATAGCACTCTACTTACAACGTATGACGAATCTTCAATTCAGGATTCTGAATTCTGAATTTGGAGATGCTATCCTTTGTTGTAGGCGTTGTTTTGATTTAGTTGTCGTTGCTTTAAGCTTTTGAATTGTCTCCTAATCGTCTCTCAATTTTGACGCTACTCCTAGTCTTTCTTCAGCAGCATGACGGTCTCATTCTCATTTTTATTCGTGTGAATTAGGTGGAGTCTTAGGTCCTTTTTATAGAGTTTGTGAATTGATTAGAACCGTCGATGGAGCTTAGATTAATATTAGTCGTTCGTTTGAAAGAGAGACCAATCAGGAGCTGACACCTAGCCCTAGTGACAAGACAAAGCACAGAAATTCGGCCAAGCACAGACCAGGCCAGCCAGGAGGGGCTGGGTTCGACCTGGCTCAAGGGCCAGGTCGACTACCCAGTCGACCCCCAGGTCGACTATGTAGTCGACCTGGGTGCCCCAGGTCGACTACCCAGTCGACCTGGGTGGCCCAGGTCAACTACCAAGTCGACCTGAGTGCCTTGGGCGGGAAAATTTCCGCCCAGTCCAATCTGGGTCCGATTTTTGAAATTTGAATTTGTTTCTGAGCTGTTTCTGTCTGTTTGAATTTTAAACTGAATTCTGAAACTTCTGGAGGCCATATCTCCCTCATACGGAGTCTGTTTTATGCAAACTCGGACTCTATCTCAAGCAGAATTCCGAGACGAACGCAATGGCGTATCCCGTTTCCCTTAATTCTTTGATTTGTAATTAATTATACTTTAATTTGTGAATTTCACTGTTATAGAATACACGGGGTGTTACATGATTTTTCATCTCTGTACTCTTATGGTTTTTAGCACAAGACAGATGTTTTTATTTGATGTATTTTGTTCCAGTATTTCAGTTGATGTTGTAACTGGATTGAGACCACGATGTTTTCAATTGGAAATAAAGTTTTAAATTTCCGCTGCTATTTTATATATCTGTCTTACAAGATTCTGTTCCGTTTACCTATAGTGCTTCACGGAACTTAATGCATTCTGTTAAAGAGGGACATTAACGGATGTGGGGTGTCACAAAAGCTGCCACATTTGTCAATCAAAATGGCATAACCATCCATTTGTATGAACTATATTTGGCATGCAACACTGTCAATCAGATACTCTCTTCCACTACCTTCAATTGGTGAAACCCAATAGCCAAATCCAACTGAGAAAACATTTTTGGTCCGCTTAGTTGATCAAACAAATCATCAATACGATGAAAAAGTTACTTACTCTTCGCTATCCTCTCGTTGGGCTTCCGGTAATCTATACACATTCTCAACATCTATCGGGGTTCTTCACAAATATCGTCGATGCGCCCTATGGTGAGCTACTTGGATGAATGAAGCTTTTACCTTCTAACTCAACAAGTTGTACCTTCAATTCCTTCATCTCTGAAGGGGTCATTCAGCTTAATGGCCTGCTCACTGGCTCATCTCTCGACACATAATCAGTCCGGAACTCAATTGCTCTTTTTAATGATAACCCTTGCACTGGTTTGAAGACATCAGCATTATTCCTTAACAATAGGAACACTACGTACTTCATCCTCTAATTCCAATATATTCTTCAAAGAAAACATCTGTGGGATTGCTCTTTCCACCTCAAACACAGTCCTATCATTTCTATCAGAATGTTTCAATGATACTTCTCTATTTCGATAAAATATTTTTGCATTATAATAACTCAATCAATCCATACCTAAAACAATTCTGAAATCCTCAAAATCAAACACATATAAGCTACAAACAAATGTATAACCTAGCAACTGAAATTCTAGATTATCGCATCTCAAACCCAGAGTTGCATACCTTCCTATAAAGTTAGCCACCCTAAAGAAAATAACAAGGTATAATGATTCTTAAGACAATTTATGTACTATACATCTAGAGATAAATGAACGTGATACACCAGTGTCAAAAAAAAACTCTAACAAGTATGCTACAAAACAAAGCATACCTTCTAACACTGTCTTCGCTTTTTCTGCAGCAGTAGGTCCGAAATACATAGGTTCAACTGCCATCACTTCCATAAGTATCTCTTCATTATGAATGGTCATTTCCATGATAACATCACTGGAATGTCACGGATAAGGCATATAAATTTCCCTCCTAATTCCATACATTAGACTTTTGATTAATTTTTTATTCCTCGAAACGACGGTATCAATTGTCGCTCATGCATAATGGGATAATTCACCGAACCTAGCGGCATACTCAGCCACTGTCATATCTCCATGCTTCAAATCAACAAACCTTCTCGTCATCATAAGCTGTGTCACTTCTGACATAGACCTTGACTTAAGCCTCCTTTGGAAGTCTTCTCAAGTGAATTCTTTCTCCAGTGTCATAGCTGTAACATCGTTCCACCAATGCAGAGATTACCTTGTAGCTGTCTCGAAGTCAATCTTCTCGTTTGCTTCTCAGTCAAGCCTAATTCCCCGAAGATTCTTTCACAATGCAATAGCAAAGTATCTACAACAACAACATCCTCCATTCCAAGGAATGAACTTCCTCCTAAGCTAATATAATCCCAGCTCAATTTCGTAGAGTTATTTCCAACTTGCTCTATTGATTTACTCCTCTAGGACCGGCAGCAGCTCCAGTTTGCACCATCTGGATAAAAAGTTTGGAACTATCCATTGGTGGATTTGCAACACCTTCGTTCTCATTGGCCCTTCGACCCTAACTTCCTGCTTCGAGTCAAACATTCCCATCAATTATGGTGCTTCTGCCACCAATATTCAGCGTTGACTCATTCTCTCCATATCTTACTTCCTTCTTATATGGATAAACTTTAGTAAGATACCCCAAGGTAACTATAAGACTACGAAGAATATACGAACTTATATAATACAAATGAAAATACATAATAGTTTCATTATTTCAATCCTTAAAATATTTCTCTGACCTTTGGCTTTTATTTAGAAAATCCTTGCAGGGAAAATGTTATTTTAATTTTTCATAAACCTATGCTCTGATACTAAAGTTGTAACACCCATTCTCCAGGATCGGAAGTTTAAATCTAAAGATGTTGCATTCATCTCTAGTGTCAACTTCCCATAATAAAAAATCAAGTGTTAATAAACCATAACATTAGAATATAGGGAAGTATGAAAAACTTCACAAAACATTATTCATTGATAATCATTTCATTCATAAACCCCTTCGCACACCCCGTTCAAAGAAAATGTAAGTTATTACAAAATATCTTCCCCAGAGAGCAACATATCAAGATGCTCCTCGGTTGATCAGAGCTAAAAGCATAGGAAATTATAAGTTTGTCGATGCATATAATAATATACAGAACAAATTGTGGTGCTTCTAATTTTAGCTATAACCTACTGCTCGCCACCGGAAGCTTATTCGAATAAGTACTTGAAAGTCTCTAACCCTATGCCTACCCAACTGAGCCCCCGAGAGTTAGAGATAAAAAAAGTCAAGTTAGCCAAAAGACTAGTGTGAATAGTAATCTTTTATACTCGACACGAAGATATCTAGTGGGATCACGCCGCATAGTGGGATGAGTTTCTCCTCGGTAGTATCAAGATACCTTTGGAACCAACTCAACACTTCTGCACTTTAGTGGTTAGTACGAAAGCCACAATAACATAAGTAGTAGTATGAATATGTAATATGCAGCATAAAATGGATTTCTCATCCCTATAATTTACGACTTCTCATCTCAATGGTTTTTAATGATTCCCTATCATTTTCATTCTTTATTTCGATTCCACTTCCATGATTCGTAAATTACCCTTTACTAACAACGGAATCAATACCACTAGGCTTCCGCATTGTGCAACTCAAGGTAACCCCTTGCTGGGCAACATAACCATTCGCCCCTTCGATCTCTCTCCCATGCTTCGTAAGGTACCCCCTCACTAACAATGGAGCCAAAAAATCTTTCTTTATCATTTTAGATAACTGTTTCCCCCAATTTATTTCACTTATTGGTTCCCCAATATTCACACAAATGCATATGTTGTGTCCATGATTACCTGCCAAATAACATATGCAGTTTCAATCGTGTCCTACCAAATTTAGTGATCACTCATGCCTAAAAGGTAACCTCTTTCGGCTCCATAAGATAAACGGTCATTTACTTCGAAGGCAAACTCCTCCAACACTCTACAATTCTCCCGAAGGGCACCCTTCCGGATTCATGCAATCAAACAATCAACCAGGACCTAACGTTGAAACCATGACATTATATTGTAGAGGTAGAAACCTTTAACTCCTTTATATAAACATTAAATAAAACTCTCTTCGTTCTCAGACACCGATAGCCATGAAGGAGAAGCCTCAAATCTTTAGTAAAAGGACTTCCTTACAGACGTTTACCATGACTAAGGAAATAAGTTTATGAAAACATGTTCTCATAGGTAATGGCTTTAAGGGTTCTATAAGCATAAGTTCCATGTTAGAAAACATATACGACTGCCTTTTGATTTCCCCCAAAAGGTGTATAATAATACTCTATACAAAGCAATTCATTCTTATGAAAGACACTCTTTCGTACTCGGCAAAAGAGTGGAGGTGAAAGCCTTTTATGGAGCAGTTAGTTTTTAAAATGTATAAGTATCAGTACTAAATCTTATCTGAATGGTAAGAGACAGATGCCTGAGTACTTCCTATACTACAGTTATTATATTCCAAGTATCCACTGCTACTGAAGGGTGGCTTGCGACAACATCGTAACGTTATTTCGGGATACGACAGTGGCGCTAACAATAAATACAGGCTTTTTCCTTGTAAAGTACTACTCCACCATATTTATCGAATTTTCAATGATTTGTACATGAAATACTGACAGAAATATAGTACTTTTAAAATACTTTGTACCTAACCAAAGTATAAAATTATTTATATGAAGATATTAACGTTTTAATTGACATATAGTTTTTTCTAAGCAATTCCAACTTAGAAAATCCATAGCATATTCATACAATCATAGACATTTATGAAATTCAAAATTCATCTTCAAAATCAAACAACAAACGTCATATCAAAATTTCATGGTATTTAGAGAATTCTAATTATGGATTTTGACCTAAAACCTATCTGTTTTCATGCATTTCAAGCATATAATTCATATCGACCATAACTATTGATTAACCACCAAATATCATCATTTCAATCATGAAAACCCATCGTGACCACACAACATTTTCAGATATTTACTTAATAACCGAAATACAAGGGTAAGAGTATTATTCACCTTTATTAATAGAGGTTGTGAGATTTATTGATGTGGTTTTCCAAGTTCTTAATCCTAGCTTTCTTTTCTTCTTCTTCTTTCTCAACTTGAATGGTCTGCTTCCCTTAGTTTTCTTTAATTTTTAGAAAATGAATGAGAAGTGAAACAAATGTGGAAGAATATGATATGTGTTAGACCAAAAATTGGGCCTAACACCCAAATGCAGATCGCAGATCACAAAATGCAGAAAAAAGTAAATAAAGAGGAGACACACAAGGTTTTTATAGTGGTTCGGCTGTAGATGTAGCCTACGTCCACTTTATAATCTTATTGTTATACTGACTGATTACAAGAATCAGTTACATGCAATCACACAATCCGTGTGTTAATTGAGATTAGAAGAGGAGAATTTATGTGAAGAAGGGTGCAAAATCCTTGCACTTCAGCAATGGTGGAAGCCGTGAAGAAGAATGGCCAAAAGATCCTTAAAAATGCCTTCAAATGGGGTATTTATAGTCGATTCCTGAAGGTGGTTCATGGGACACATGACACGCATCCCAAAAATCTCGAAATGTGGTGGAAAACGTCCAGATATCATCTTCAAATCGTCATATGACATGTGTAATAAGATCCATGCAAGTTGGAGTAAAAATAGCCTTGAGAATATGTCAGAACAGGCTGTCCAGGAGCAGGTTCGGGAGTCGGATCGTGGTCCCTATGCGCTCCGCGATCGGATCGTCACCTAGGAGTGCGACCCCTAGGAACGGATCGTGACCTAGGGGTGCGATCCCTAGGATCGGATCGCAACCTAGGGGTGCGACCCCTAGGATCGGGTCGCGACCATAGGGTCGTATCATGATATGGCTATCACGATCCGATTCTGGTCGTGAGCGGCATAGTGAAGCTGGAATGAAGTGCTGGCGATCGGGTCGGATCGTGAGATGTACCACGGATGGTTCGTGGTCTGAAGAGGGCGATCCGATGAGGGACGATCCGAGGGTGCGTGATCCATACTTCGATCGTGTGCTGCTTCGTCGCTTTATCCAGGAAATTGCCAGATTACACCAGTTTACGGAAACGGGCATAACTTTCAAACCGTAAGTCCGATTGAGCCAAACCAAAGCTCAAACTGAAGCTAACTCAGAGATCTACAAAAGTTACAGAGCTTAGCTCTGTAATCGCTGTTTTCGGGCCCAAAAGAGGTCGTCTGATAAGAGTTTCAGGCCTGTTTATGTTGAGGATGTGATTTTGACCAAATCTCTCAATGTCTTCTGACGTTGTTTCCATCGCTTGAGCATGTTATCATTCAGGAATTCCATGTCTGACAGCTTTTGCCAAAAAATGTGTCAACACGTTTGCCCCCCAGAACATATCTTGCTGGTTGAAGGAAGATGTGTTCTGGATAATCTGAGAAATCCAAGAAGGCCAGGAGTTTGTCCCTGCAAGAAGATAAAACAAACAATGCAAGAATATTTCCTAGATGGCCTTACCGGAGTAAACCATCCGGGGAAATGTTAGAGGGGTTCCAAGACTGCCTTACCGGAGTAAGACGACCAAGGAAAAGCAACAAAGGTTCCAAGACGGCCTTACCGGAGTAAGGCGACCAACGAAATGCCATGAAAGTTCCAAGACGGCCTTACCGGAGTAAGACGACCAAGGAAAAGCACATGAATGCTCCAAGACGGCCTTACCGGAGTAAGACGACCAAGGAAAAGCACATGAAGGTTCCAAGACGGCCTTACCGGAGTAAGACGACCAAGGAAAGACACATGAAGATTTTTTTATACTGGACGGATCCAGTTAGGAGCCGGAGCTCATGTTCATATTGGACGGATCCAGTTGGGAGCCGGAGCTCAATGCTTATTGCTAATTCATGAAAACGCAGCGGTCGTTTGCCGGACACGACTGGAGACCACAAGTAGGTTCCGTGCGTGTGGGCTGATGTGACGGCTCTTATTACATGCAGGGAAAACAAAGGAGGGCGAGAAGTCGCCTAAAAACCTAAAAACATGAACTGTGAACCGGAGTTCAGCAAACTGAAGAGATCCGCTGAGTGGGATCAACGAATGATAATCCCGCGATTGCTCGTTCCAGGATCGTTCCCTCTCTGGGGAATAGGTGGTGGCAACGCAGGTGTAGGCGTTGTTGGTCGAGTGACATATTCGGGTAGCTCTCCTCGTCTGACCCGATCCTCAATAAGATTTCGCAAATGTCTGCAGTCATCAGTGTTGTGACCGTCTATGTCATGAAATATGCAATGTCTGCCAGAATTGCGTTGTGCTAGCGTCGGCTCCCTCTTGGGAGGCCTTGGATAGGAGGCGGCACCTCCTGTATCCAAGTAGATGTTGCTCAGAGTGTCATTCAGTTCAGTGTATTTGTCGTATCTGGACTCTCTCCGGGGTGGAGCATTACGATCATTTGTAGCAGGGGTCTTTCCTTTACCCTTGTCATTGCCTTTTCCAGGATTGGGCGGTTCTCCATCTCTGAGCATGTTGACTTCGAGGGTTTTCTTCTTGGAAGTTGCATCTTCTTCCCGCAGAAATCTATCTGCTTCAAGGTAGAATTCGCCGAGATTTCGCGGTGGATCTCGGTACAAAGATTTCTTGAATTCCGTGTTATCCAGAACGCCGGATACCGCAGCCATCAGTACCATCGATTGTTCAGGGCGATCCACTGATGCTGCTGCAACGTTGAATCTTTCCAGGAAAGAACGCAGAGTTTCTCTGGGCCTCTGCTTGATTGTAGTGAGTGACATGACATTCTTGGGTCGAGCGATGTGGACCCGAAACTGTTCAAGGAAGCGTGCGACCAACATGTTCCAACTGCTGATCGATTCTATTTCCAACTGCCGAATCCACATGGCTGCTATATCAGTCAGAAAGAGGGGAAAATATTTAGCCATGACATTTTCCGATGCCGATTTAACTTCCATATGCCGTTTGTAACGCATGAGATGCACGGTAGGATCTGTCCTGCCGTTGTTAGGTTCCAGTTGTGGAAGTTTGAAATCTGGCGGATTGCGGGAATTTCTGATTTCCTGAGTGAATGGGTTGTGATTGACGTCGTCCACGTCATTCTGATAGGTGCGGCCTCTCGAGAGGCGTTGAATGAGATCAGCGAGTCGATTGCCCTCAAAAAGCTGTTGTAAACTACCAAAATCAGAGCTGGTGCCCCCAGCGTTGAATGTAGGAGAAGATGGAAGTTGGTGAGCTATCGCCTGGGGATCGCGGCTCACGGATCGTGGATCGAGGGGAGCGACCCGACCCGGTTCGAGGGGGATGGTTCGTGAGGTAGGTTCGTGAAGTCCAGCTCGTGAGGCCGGATCGTGGAGTAGGGGGGCGATCCGACTGAGTCCAGGAGGTAGGTCACGAACTGGTTGTTGTTGAGCAGGCGGGAGCGAGTTGTTGGGATCGGTTCGTGAGCCTAGTAGTGTTCCACGATCCGGGTCGCGGTGCAGAGGTGTATCACGAGACGAGTTCTGCTGTTGAATGGGGGGGTTGCCCCCGAGTCCATCTGTGACGCGAGTCGTGGTGAGCCCGATCTGAGGGTTTCGTAAAGAGGGCGATCCGACCCGATTCTGGTCAATTGCTGGAGCAACTTCTGCATTGTTTCCAGCGAGCTGAATGTTGCCCGGCCTTCCATCCATCCGAGCGAAGAATTGGTTGATCATTTCCTGTTGTTTCTGGAGGAGATCGTCCTGCCTTGCCATCTGGGTCCTCAATTCAGCGAGAACTCCATCCATCTCGTCTCTAGTTAGGTATGTTGATGGGTCTTCATGAGAGGAAGCTTCCTGGCTTGCCTCGTTCCTTGTGCCTTCAGCGTCATCGGCATGAGAAGAAGTTCCAGTCTTCTTCCTTTTGTTCGCCATTGAGTTTCCTTTCAAGCTAGAAGTTGAAGTTTTTGTGTGCCCCCCTTCCTGGCGCGCCAAAATGTTAGACCAAAAATTGGGCCTAACACCCAAATGCAGATCGCAGATCACAAAATGCAGAAAAAAGTAAATAAAGAGGAGACACACAAGGTTTTTATAGTGGTTCGGCTGTAGATGTAGCCTACGTCCACTTTATAATCTTATTGTTATACTGACAGATTACAAGAATCAGTTACATGCAATCACACAATCTGTGTGTTAATTGAGATTAGAAGAGGAGAATTTATGTGAAGAAGGGTGCAAAATCCTTGCACTTCAGCAATGGTGGAAGCCGTGAAGAAGAATGGCCAAAAGATCCTTGAAAATGCCTTCAAATGGGGTATTTATAGCCGATTCCTGAAGGTGGTTCATGGGACACATGGCACGCATCCCAAAAATCTCGAAATGTGGTGGAAAACGTCCAGATATCATCTTCAAATCGTCATATGACATGTGTAATAAGATCCATGCAAGTTGGAGTAAAAATAGCCTTGAGAATAGGTCAGAACAGGCTGTCCAGGAGCAGGTTCGGGAGTCAGATCGTGGTCCCTATGCGCTCCGCGATCGGATCGTCACCTAGGAGTGCGACCCCTAGGAACGGATCGTGACCTAGGGGTGCGATCCCTAGGATCGGATCGCAACCTAGGGGTGCGACCCCTAGGATCGGGTCGCGACCATAGGGTCGGATCGTGATATGGCTATCACGATCCGATTCTGGTCGTGAGCGGCATAGTGAAGCTGGAATGAAGTGCTGGCGATCGGGTCGGATCGTGAGATGTACCACGGATGGTTCGTGGTCTGAAGAGGGCGATCCGATGAGGGGCGATCCGATGAGGGACGATCCGAGGGTGCGTGATCCATACTTCGATCGTGTGCTGCTTCGTCGCTTTATCCAAGAAATTGCCAGATTACACCAGTTTACGGAAACGGGCATAACTTTCAAACCGTAAGTCCGATTGAGCCAAACCAAAGCTCAAACTGAAGCTAACTCAGAGATCTACAAAAGATACAAAGCTTAGCTCTGTAATCGCTGTTTTCGAGCCCAAAAGAGGTCGTCTGATAGGAGTTTCGGGCCTGTTTATGTTGAGGATGTGATTTTGACCAAATCTCTCAATGTCTTCTGACGTTGTTTCCATCGCTTGAGCATGTTATCATTCAGGAATTCCATGTGTGACAGCTTTTGCCAAAAAATGTGTCAACAATATGCATACATACATACATACATACATACGTACATACATATACATATACACACACACACACAAACACACACGTGCGCGCACACACACACACACACACACACACACACACACACACACACATATATATATATATATATATATATATATATATATATAGGGTCGAAAGTTTGCAACTTTGCCCTTCTTATATGCATATTTTAGTTGATTTGTTTTCAAGGCCAACCCACTAGTTAATTTATTAAATAAAAATCTCATTTCCTCCTTCACCACATTATTCCCCTTTAATTTAACCAATTAAATTCCTAAATAATGTTGTCTAAATTTAGGGGTAGTACAAACCTTATCATATTCAAAATCATTAAAAACAAATTGACAAAAAAGTTATTCTAGAAAATATTATCGAAGCATCACAATATGCAACAACCGTAACAAATATGCTTAGTTATCGCAAGTTCACTAATAGAAGCAGCAAAAGTGTAGAAATTAATTGTTAGGTTTAAAATCACATTTTGGAAGTAACATAATCATAATTCTAGGAAAAAGTTGTTATCAAACATGAAAGTAACTCAAAATGCCCATTGATCTAAATTAGTTATGATTCCATGAATCGAACATCATGAACATAAGGTATTGGAACTTTTATAATATTATTAATCATCAAAAAGGCATTTAAATAACATATTAATTTGAAGTAAATGTTTAAATATTGAATAGACATGGATATAATTAGGCATCAGAATTTGACTTTCTGTGCTTGATAGGTATTAAAATATAGTTTATCACCTGTTTATTTTATAATATTAGAATTAACAAGATAACACCTATCCGATGGTCTTTGAATTCAACATAAATGTGTACATATGAGTTGACATAAAAGCTTCGCGCAGTGACGCGTAGTCAATCATCCACCAAAGGGTTTGAAAGTTTGAACATTTAAAAGAAAATGTACGAAGCGGGAATACCTAATTTTATTACTTGGAGATTTTTGGAGAGGAAGAGAAGAAAATATATTTAGTATAAAAATAAAATGTACATAGCTATCAATTATTAATTTAGATGACAACATATAAACAAACACCAACGCTAAAGTAACCAAAAAATTCTGATTTAATTACTATAATTCTAGAAAAAGAAGACTAAGTCTCATGTTCAAATTTTATATAGTATAATATTGACAAGTTGCAAGAAAATACCGAAACATAATCATACACGCATGTGCATGGTAAATATCCATTGAATTAATAAGGGCCTAGATAAATGAATTTGTCCCTAGCTAGTTGTAAAGTGCATCCTATAAAAATATTGTCATTGTTTGTTTGTTTCTAAGTTAATGAGATTTTGCATCAACTATTTTTTATTATAATTGTACAGTATAAAAAAGATTGGTTCTTCATTATTCTTTAGCTTGGTGATATTGTAAAGTCGAATGGTAAAATTTTAGGGAGAAAAGAAGAGAGTAAAAGATGCAAATATAAGTGATCTTTACGTCGAACCTAAATTTAACACCATGTAAGCTAGGCTAGTGATGGATACTTTCAAATGTGAATAGTGTCATATCCGCATTCGCTTTCGAGTCATTTTTGGATACTGAATATTTGCATCTATGGATAAAGAAGTGTAAATTTTGCATGATCATTCGACATGTGGCCCGATCTTGGGCTATAAAAGATTTAGTCGTCCTTGTCCGTACGATTTCCATTTTATACACGTATTATAACAAGAAAAATATATGAAATATGTCCATCCAAAAATATACGATGTTTTCTGTTGTTTGTATATTGTCCATTCATTTTGCAGTTCGTACGACTTTGCCCGTCTACGTCAGTCCAAGTCCCTTGTGTAACATGACAAAGACACATCTTCGTCTGGTTATGTTCGACTCGTGAACATGACATATACCAGATACCAGATAATTATTACATCCACTTACAATCTATAGATAAATAAATAAATGGTTTGACACATTTTTTTTTAAATCCAATTAATTGTAAAAACACACAAAATCAATAAATATATATAATGATAATAATAGTTTTGAGTGACTAATATTTAACGAATGCATAAAATATAAACTATTAACTTACTAAAAAAGGTACTTATGTTTGATTGTGTTAAAATATACAGAAGTGCACTATAATCTTCAGAAAAATAAGAGGATAACTTTTGAGTGTGACTGATTTTGTACCCTCATCTTTATTTGATTTTTCAATTATAAGATATTTATATGTTTTTTGAATATGGAAAACAAACAAGTTTCTAATTTTTGGATATTTGGTGACAATCATGTAAACTCTTGAAAATGGAGCATGTATGAAGTCACCTTTCCTAACACGTCACCGCAATGGATACCCCAAAAACCCGACATCCGTCTGCATTAGTGCCAAAAAATGAAAAAATATTTGATATATGAAAAAAAGGATGCAGGTATAAAGACATCTGCATCCAAGAATTATTCGTTTGATTTTTTTTTCCATGATTATAAATTAAGTTATGTGTATTCTCGTACCATGAAGTATATTTATTAATTGTTTTATTAATTCAGAATTATATATTTATGCACCAAATGCATATTAATCACTTAAAATTATTTATTACCATCACACACACACACACACACACACATATATATATATATATATATATATATATATGTATATATCACTTTAATACTCAGCGGGAATGAAAAAGTTTATGCTACTGATATGGATATCAGACATTTGAGAATTATTTCAAACGCATATCCGGATATGACGTTGTCCATATTTGGAAGTATCCATTAATGGACAAATTTCTCATTGTTAATTCCATTGATGCACCATTTTTTTTGCCTTTCCCACCATAGCAGTTCAAGAAAATAACACACGCTCCAGTTTTTTTCTTTTTCAACCCTAGTTTCTTCCAAAATTGCCCCTACTTTCTCTTAACCTCTTTGCTTCGGTAAAATCAATCTACCTCCAAAAATTAAATTCTACACCATACTTCAAATCAGTTAAGATTTAATCGAGTAGAAAAAAATTAAGGTGTACTACATTATGTCACAAGTTTTTTTTAGAATAATATAATACAATATAACAAAAGGAAGAATCTAGCCATTCTCCAATTGCTCACAAAAACGGTTTCTACAGAATGTAGAAACCGTGCACACAATGATACAAAAGACACAGAAATATACAACTAAATCTGAGGACAGTAAAATACCAAAAGCTAGCACAACAACAAACATGGCCATAGAGGCCTCAGCAGATGATCGGCGAAGCGAGAGGCGGTGCTAAAATGCCAAGCTCCTCAAAAGACGTACAAAGAGCCATAGTAGCCGATGGACCATCCAAGTAAAGCCGTAAACAAACGGTGAGATGTCCAAACTGACGACCCTGATCCTCTGAATCCGCCTGGTCCTCAAGCTCGAACATATCCAGCGCGACATCCGAAATCTGAGAATTCTTCCAATCTCCTAATCCACAAATCAATCCAGCTTCACCTGCTCCAGCATACCCTACCAGAGATGGAGTGTAGACAGCACCGACCAGCTCCTAACTGACCATTCTGATAACCTGTACTCCAACTCTGCACAACTAGCAAACGACATATGATTGATTTTTTTTGGGGGGGGGGGGGGAGGTAGTGTCCCTAGAAGTGATCGATACCGATGCCATAAGATTTACCATCAATCTAATCTAGGCCTAAGTTAGACAACTATCAATCTAGGCTCCTTGAAAAATGCCATAAAAAACAAAGGAAATATCATGTTTAGTTTAGTTTTAGATAACGAAAGGAATTTGAAAATCCTATTCAAAATCACTATTTTTTCCAAAAAACGTGATCCATGTTTTACCAATCTTTTTTCAAAAAGCAAGACCAAACATATGTGAAAAGATAAGTTACACCGATCTAAATAATTAAAGGATAAACCAATCTATTATTATATCTAAAAAGGCTAATTCTATTTCAACACGAGTTTTTAGTTAGTAGCCTCCCCCCCCCCCCCAAAAAAAACTTTAAAATTTAAAGACAAAATTACCATTGGGAAGCTTTCTTCTCATCTGTTCTGAATATTACGTAGTTTTCCATGATCACCTAAAACATCAAACTTCCAAAACCCTAATTTTTAAATCATTGAAAAAAAATCATTTATAAACAAGTATATGACGGATTCTGAAGAGGAAGATTCTTATCTCAATCACAGCAGAAAATCAATTTAATTGTTTTTATTTTTTAAATTTTGAGAACAACAGCGGATGTTTCGAAAATTGTGTGATTTCATGTATATCCACGTAGTCGCAATACTAGGTTCTATTATCGACCTAGTAGTATTAACATGTGGTTTATACTCTGACCACGTAGAGACTTTGCGTGGAAGGCGCGATATCCACGTACGTGTCTTGTGTGGTTTATATAGTAACCTTGCAAAAAAGAAAAATTATAATTATATTCGACTTGTTTGCAAATAATGTCGGGGATAGTGTTCCGACCGCGTAACATATTTACGTGGTAATACAGATTACCTCGCTTCTTGCCTGCATGGTTGTACACATTACCATGTATTATTTTTGCATGGTTATACAACTGACCATGTATTTTCAGTGCGTGGCTGTAACAGAAAGTAAAAAAAAAAATTCAGATTGAATTCGAAATAAAATTACCTGTTGGATGCTAAGATGGAGATGAAAACGATTTGTAGTAGCACTGAGAAGAACTTGGTCGACGTCTGAGTGGAAGAAAGCCGTGTTTTTTAAGGGTTTTTGCCGAAAGGGTATTTGTGGAAACAATGGGGGGGCTACTAAGTGTTTTTGTGGATATACGGGTTTTTTTCTTTTGGAAGGGCTACTAACTAAAAAATCGGGTTGAAATAGAATTAGCCATCTAAAAATTAATTGGAAGAGGAAATAAACAGGGTGGTAACCGAACTTGCCATTTTGCATCATTTGTTAGATTATGCACTTTAACATTTTGAAAGTGAAGGGGAGTAAAAGTCCAACTTAGCTGGTTTAACCCAAGTGAAATTTTGTTATGGAAAATGGTATAGATTGCTCAATGGGATAAACACAATATATGACACAATGATTCTCCACCATAGGATTATCCCGTAATTTCTTCCATTCTCCACATAAAAACAAATGATCTACCAAATAAATTTTATGTTCGTTAGTTTGTGTCTAAATAGCCGACATTTGTTCAATTAATTTTAATATTATTTGGTATTGTTATTAACACTTCAATTTTAGTTAAGGAATATCACATCCGAAAAGAAAAATTGATATAGGCTATCATTTTTCTATTTTAATCGTTTCCGGCGGTATTTGATTTTGAGACCTAAACTCATATATTCCCGTCGAATTGTATTAATAATTTCGGCCCCACCTTACCAAAATTCAAGAGTACCCCTCAACCAAAATCAGAGCGTCCGTAAGAATGCCTATTATATTTCCGCAACGATATATGGCGACCATGAATGGGTTTTAAGATCACCGAAAAACCCAGTCTCATTTTTTAAAAATAATCATAATTATAAACTCTAAATTCTTCAGATTCAATACTAGGAATGCTACTCATTTCTAAAAGTGGGTTATCTGAATGGATAGGAAGCAAAGTTTGAAGCGTGGATTGTCATCGATCCTTCGATTGCTTCGCTGCTTCAATTTTGAGGGCTCTTCCTCGGTTCTTATTGTTTGAGTATTGGAGAAGGTACATATGGTGTTTATTTATCGTTTTAATTTCGTAATTAAGAGACGCGAGTATGCTGTTCTTCTTATTGTGGTTTGATATTTTGTTGTCAGAGATTCAACAGATTTGGATGTTCATGTTGGCTAAGTTTATGAAACTGAAGTTTTGAACATGAGCGTTTTAACAATATCAATTTTGTAATTACATACTGAGATATTAAAACCTTTTATTTAGTGTAATTATAAGGGCACCGCAGTTTGCACTAGAGGCTACCGCAGTGCAAATCGATTGGTGGTTAATTGCCGATCAAACACTGTTTGGTTGTCTGTTGATTGGCTCTTTTTGAGGCTTCTGTCAGTGGACATTTTTTTTAATATTTTTTGGTGATTGTTATTAAAATGTGATCGGAGCTTAAATTGTATATGAAGAAAGAGGCTTGACTGGATATAGTTTTTCGTTTTGGAGGAGTGTATAACTAGAAAATTTCTAACTTAAATATTGGCATAAAAGAAATATGAAGTTGTTTGTTGTGACGGAGCTAGACAATGTAAAATAAAATAAGAGGAATTACCAAATGATAATCAGTAGGATAATTTCATGTGGACCATATAAAAATTAAAAAGCATAGATGTAAGTTTTTTTTTGAATGAGACCATACATGAATATTTCCTTGCTTTAATATTACTTAACTCGTATATTACACAAATAGTTGTACGTAGAATCAACACGAAGCAATAAACATGTGAGTTTATCAAGATAGAATAATTCATAATATAATTAGATAACACATAATCACATAATGCAACAAAAAATATATCGAAAATGCTAATATGCCCGGGGATTCAGTTTGTCATTTTTTGCACCAGACACAAGAAAAGTGGAGGGACCCATCGCAAAAGACAATTTTGCCCTCCTGAATTACACTAATTTGTACTGCTTCGCACTTTTTGACAAAAAAGTGTTCGGGCATAGTGGCATATCCCAAAATATATGATATCACAACATATATGGCATAACGTGGGTCTACAAAATTAATTATCTACCTACTACAAAATTTATACATCGGTACAAGCTGAATGTTATATACAACTCAACATCATCACATATATACATACATAGAGACATCAAAAGAATTATATACACAATAGACATATAAAATACAATCCATTCTACAGCCATCTTCTCGATAACTCCGATATTCTAGGAAGGCTAATGTCCCGGTACCTGTAAAATCGCAAATTGATGAGTATTATATAAATAATAAATGGATCAGACTATGCCTAGATTTAAATGTAAGGTCATCAATAATAATACACATAATCATAATAGATAGTGATATTCTGAACAGGTTTCATAACATACCAAATGAATGCCATATGCATTCAGTATTAACCCAAATCCCTGTTGAATAACATATATGATGCCATAATATGAGTCATATCTCTATTTAATATAATTGTAATCACAAATTTAGTCAATAGCGATTCAACCATAATCACAGTTATTAATAGTTATATTTATTATCTAATTATTGTGAGTTGATCATGATATAAATATATAACTCATCAGGTGCATAAAACACTCCTACAAATGCTGATCGAGCAAAGATATATGGTCTTTTTCATCCATGTATCACTCGGTTAGAATTATAACTCTACCTGATACCAATCGAATCATAATACACAGCCTTTTTCATCTGTGTACTCCCTCGGCCAGAATTGTGAATGCCCCATGCAATCTATTTGTTGTATTATTATCTACTTTGTTGGCATCATCGTTTCCATCAAATATATTGTGTGGCTATCATCGTTGGTTTGTCTATACAACAGGTCGTTGGACCTATGATATATGGGTTACAATGTCACTCGATCCTAGCTTGGATGGATCTAGCACATTTGGTATCTCATCTTGTTTTTGATCAAATTGTTCTAATTTTTATGCTCTCGCTATGACTGTAAATCATCCTAATTTTCAGTTTATTCATGGTCATTGGGATTATTAATTTGATTCAATGTTCTCTACACTCGGTATCATTCCATATCATATACAATGAGCCAAAAAAAAAACTGGATAAATATTACCGAACATCGCATATTGCTAGCATTATAATTTTGTTTATTTAAGATTCTCATCATGTCGAAGCTAATACATACCGTATAGTTCAATCATTCATTGATCAAAAAGACGTTTCACTGTATAATATTTGTTTTCTACAATTTCAAATATAACACTACATGGAAGAAGGTTTAATTCGAAAATTTCTATTATTTTCAAAAATCTTAGTTGATTACAATTTTTTATATTGTTAATTAAGAAAATTTATTATTAGAACCCTCACAAATTTTCAAATAATTTAACATTCCAATTTTCGTTTGGATTTCAAACTACCCAACCTCTTTTAGAATAATTTCACATTACCGGAAATTCCCCTTGAATACTATAAAAACACTAACAAAGGAGTTTTGATAATTTCAAGAATATCTTTAAAACATCAAATTTAAATTATATTATTTTCTATTCAAAAATATTTCAAACATTAATTCAATTCTCAAAATCAATTTTATAGAAGTCTTATTTATCTTCAAACCCTTTTAAATCACCTTTGTCAAATAATTTATAAAACAAATTTCACTTTTATGGAAGTCTTTCAAATATTATCAATACAACATTGATTTTGAACAGTACACTTAATCAAACCTGAAAATTTCCCTTTTCAAAATGATTTAGTTACGTACACTTTTACATATTTACAAAGGTATTCAAGTCAATTTCTTATCATCCATTTGAAGATAATCAAAATTATCAAATATAAATGAATTATTTCAAAATATTATACTTATAAAATATAATGATTATTTTTCATTGTAATGTTTTTCATACAATAAGTCATACAAATTTTTTTTATTGTTCCAGATATATTATTCATTAAAACTTTCTCTCTTTTATTTAGAATAATCTTATTCCTTTTGGATCATAATTCTTAAATCATTTTAAATATAGTTTTTCATAAATAAAATGTTTATTCGTAAATCGACTTACAAATCATTTTCTATCATTTCAATTTCCAAATTTGTACTAAAATTCTTAAAATAATCAGTCTTTAACACACACACTCACACACTCTCTCTCTCTCTTTTAGATTATCGAATTTCAAAATCATACATTTCTAATATAATTCGGTCCAATATTCACATACACACACATTTTTTTTTTTTTTTTGTAAATATATTAGATAATCAAATTTCAAAATCATACATTTCAAAAACAATTTAATCTAGTAAATTTCTGAAATGTATGTATGTATACACATATATGTCGAAAGTCATTTTAAATAAGAAGCTTCTCTTCTAACCAATTTCAAACACAATATCCGGCCATTATATTTACATATGCACATTATTTTCTAAAGTTCTTTTAAATAATCAAATTTCAAAATCATTCATTTCAAATATATTCAGTCCAAAAAAATTCATATACACACATATCCAAAGTTATTTAGATTGAAAGTTTCCTTTCTACCCAATTTCAGACACAATAAGAGGCTATCATTAAGGCAAAGCTAGGACATACATACATCATATTCACAATGTCAACCAAATCTATACTCAAGTAATACTAAATAAACCAATATTCACATCCATATTAAAGAGAATATCTGTATGTTGCTTACCAAATTCATCAATCAACAATCAAGCAATGACATGCAAACTGAAATATAGTCTACACAGAATTGAATCCAATGATCTAGACACTCAATTCAACCAATTAAAGCGCTAAACAATGTCAAAATCATGGCGTGCAGATGTAGTTGTGTCATCAACCTACCTCAATCCATTGCTAATCCTAAACCTCCCCCTTTTTGCTTCAGCCTGCACCCTTTAGCTGCCTTTGGTTTGCTGCACTTGAACCTGCACCACCAGCCACGTCGCAAACAATAACCCCCAAAAAGAATGGTACTTGCCTCCTTCGCTTGATGCCGTTTTGTGTCGTGGCCTCGTCCGATCGACAACTGCTGCCCTTGTGGCTTCCTTCACCATCATTGCTGGCCCCACATGTGACCACACATCCCTCCCCCCACCCCCCCTCCTCTGTCTGTATATGTATATGTATATGCACATCGTTTTTTTCCCACTAATTCGATTCGGAAAAGGAAAAAAAAGGTAAGAAATGGAGGTATGGGTCTTAATTTTTTGGGTTTGGTAATCACATAAGATAAAGGGAAAGAGTGAATTTGGTTATCTCAACATGGGTTTGGTGCTTTAATTAATTTTCTTTGCATGAAAATTCAAAACTTAACCAGTATAACTTATTTATAAATATGTTTTCAGTTTATATTGATCTGATTTTCTTTACAAGGTATATTTCAATAATTTATACCAAATATTCAAATTCCACAGTTGTCCATTTTCATTAATTTATTGATGCTTATTAATATCGATAAATACTTCTTTGCAGTTATTTCAGTTCTATATAAAACAGTTTACATTATAAAAATATTTTATTTGAGTTTATTTATTCTGAAAGGAGTTTGTTAATTGATTCATTTTGTTAAAAAATAAATCATTTATTAAATAATCTTTAATTCAATCATATAAAAATGTGTTTTTAAAACTAAAATTTATCCAGAAACTGGGTTTGAGCATTGTATTTTACTTGCATTTAATTTATTTTGACTGGGTTGAAAGTAGGGTGGGTTGTTGCAATGGTTGATGAAAATTAAAATTCTGACGATTATAACAAGTTATGTGTTATATAAATTGGTTTGACTTATCGTGTATAATTATTTTTCCCTTCTGTTTTGCGCCCCCACAACAACACCCTCCTCCCCTCCCCCCCCCTCCACCCCCCAAACCCAAAAAAAAACACTTTGGCCCCCCTCTTTTTGTTTAGATGAGATGCCGATGCCGAAGCCATTTCTTGAACACCACTTCAGTTATATGATACTTCACGGAAGCATGAAAAAACACTGGCATGTAACTATAATTAAATGTTTCCATGTGCACTGATATCGGTGTATCAAATGCTTATATACTCAAATAATTATTAAACAACATCTTTAAGCTTTCATTTATCAAGCGTTTAAGCAATATGCTATTATTGCAAGTTCAACCACCAAGATTAATTGTCCGTTTTATATGTCTGAATCGTGTAGCAAATAAGTTATTAATATTTCATGTAGCACAATCAACCACCAAGGTCAATTAAGATTGTTTATGAAACAACGATCAAAAGCAATGTAATGGAATTTCGTATAGTTATATAAAGAACATTTTCCAGTAGACTTCTTTAAATCTCGGAATAAGCATGCGGATTGATTTGAATTGATAGAAGGAATAAAAAATGGAGTTTGATAAAATCTTCTAATGTTTTGAGAAATGAAAATTTGAATCATATGAGTTTCAATTATTTATTTTTAATCTATAATAACAAGATATACTTGTTCAAAGTCGGATGTTAAATGATTTGTTTTCATTTTTTGCATCGGTCGATTTAAAATGTCAAAATTACTTTATATGTTTTGCGTTTTATTTTTACCCGAAAAGCTTTCGCCTCAACGTTTCGAGGCTTACGGCTTGCCTTATAGACCTAAAAAATGTACGCCTTTTGCGTTTTAAAACTTTGGTGTAGATACATGTAATACATACATCTGAGCTCCTATAAGGTTCTTGACCAATATTTAAATATTCAAATTGACTCAGTTACTATTTTGAGATTTATGCCATATACTACATTATGTTCGAGTATTTGACTATTGAACAAGAAAATCAAGAAGATTGTACATTGTGTAGTGATTATAATAATATATGAATTCTTAAGTTTTTGTGATCTAAAATTGTAATAATCATTGTTCTGCATCACTGTCATATTGGGTGTATGTAATAAGTTTAATTGATACCAATATTTGTATTCGACTGTGTTAATCAATGATTGTATTTGGCATATTTGTTTTTCATCCTATCGTTTTCCTTCAAATTTTACTGTATTAGGCGACCCTCTTTGAATAATATCAATAAATAATTATTATTTGGTACAACTGAGAATTTACTTTTTTTTGGGTGTGATGTTATAGAAATTGCATATTACTTAACTGATGGACAAGACATTAAGTAGCTCGTCAACTCCACATTACATAGCTAAAGCTCAAGGAGATTGGCACACCAATGTATACATATGGGACATGGATGAGACACTTATATTGCTAAAATCTTTGTTGGATGGTACGTTTGCAAAAGCCTATAATGGGTTAAAAGACTCAAAAAAAGGTTTGGAAATTGGGGAATGCTGGGAAGATCACATTCTTCAAGTTTGTGACAAAATTTTCTTTTACGAGCAAGTAAGTTATTTCTTGTTCTAGACCCCAAAAAGCCTTAGAACGCGAATTTGATAAATTTTACTTGGTCTGATACAGCATGCTCAGTGAAAGGGGTTAGACTGCATACAGTTTGCCGACCTTAAGCTTTGTATAGCAATGATAATACCGGCATGAGTTATTGATAGAAATATTTTCAGTTGTAATTAGCTTGGTTTCTATTTTTAACTTGTTTCTGCGCCATTTTAATGCAACGACACAGATTGAGAACTACAACGAACCTTTTCTTAGTTCTACGAGACAATATGATGATGACAAGGACCTAGCAGGCTATGATTTCAGTAGTGATGGTTTTACTTCTCCTTATGATGATGCCAATAAAAGAAAGCTGGCATACAGGCATCGTATTATTGCAGAAAAGTACACAAAGGTACTATTAAAAAGATTAGTGTTCCCTTGGTGATAACCAGTTCATTTTCCGTTTATTTTTCCAGAAATCTTTTCTATTAATAGACCTATAGTTGTATATCTGCATGAAATAAACTAATGGATTGATGATTTGCATATTCCTAGCTCTGTTTAGTTTTTCTTTTTATATGGATATATACCCGTCGTTTATACTTATATATCAAAAAGATTAAAGGCTTTGATGATTTGTAGATTTCTTGTTCTGGATTACATTTTTAATTTTGTAATTTTATTTTTTTCTTTAGTCACTTGGGATGCATTGCCTAGTACATGGCAAGTCTACATATAATAGTCATCCAATTGGTTTTAGTATGCTCAAAAGATACCTATTGAAAATTTAAATTCGATTAGGCATTTCTTTTTCAAGCAACACTAGAGATAGTTTTTGTGAATTTTAAAATGATGCATTGTTTATGGAAACGACGGTGATGGAGTAGACCAAATCCATTAAAAAATGAGTCACTTTGTTTCTTAGATACCAATAAACAATACTTGGACATATTGGTGAAACGTCTACTCCTCTGCTAGCCAATGATTTATGGAAATATTGATGCACATTTTTCCACTTTCAAATATAGCTAGCGATAACTCTGTGCTTCAAACCCGTGTACATGAATTTTTTAAATTTACTAAAACAGAGAAATTTAATTTTAACAAAATGAGAATAACAGTTCATCCGGTTATTCTAGGCGAGCACTTCAACCGGTGGTCATAATCAAACAATTTGATATTTATAACATATGGCATGCTAAACAAATGGTTGTAACCAATGTTTTTCCCATGGTTTATTTGAATTTATAAGTGTCATATATTGAAACACTTGAAGTTTGCAGTATACTCTACATCTAGAGATGTTATGGTAATGGTAACCATTACCGATACAAATAATATACCCGTGCCGCTGGTAAGTAAAAAATGACTACCTATATTTTACCATTAACACTGGTAAAATGATTGTCGGTATACCTATATTTTACCATTAACATTGGTAAAATGATTGTCGGTATACCGACAATTTGGTAAACCATTGATTGACAGTAATAAATTTACAGGTACATAATAAGATGTGGAAAATAAGCACAATGACAAACTTTTAAAAAAAAAATGGCTGAAGGACACCAAGTGTCATATTTTGACTGAAGGAAAACTTAGAGAAAAAATAGGCCGAAGGACAATGCTACATAGAACTAACATTTTGTACAGTGTAAAATTGAATATAATACTAGTTATAACCAGCATTTTTGTATAGTGTAAATACTGAGAATAACATTTTTTTCAGCCTAATTTTTTTTGCAGTTTGTCCTTCAATTTAAAAATAAAATTTGGTGCCCTTCACACTATTTTTTTTTCAAAGTTTGTCATTCTTCCTAATTACCTCCAAAGAGAATAAAATTTTAGTGCACTAGGATATGATAATTATAAAATGATAATTATTTTGTTACTGATTCTAACTTCATAATCATTATATTGATATTGATTCTTTTAGTTAGTAGAGGAAAATTTCTTGATTGGTCGCAAATTACTTACAATAATATGAAACAATAATGCTGTAAATATCTGTTTTTGAAATTAGAAAAACTAAAAATGGAACATTATCTTGAACAGTACTGTAAATATCTTTTTATATCTGCTGTTACCATAATGGTAGCATTGACATATCGATTTAGCTTAGTATTGATTATCAATTATTTGATATTGGTATGATAAAGATAAATTTACCATTACAGTATGAGAGCTATATATATATGTATGTTGAAAAAATAGTTGCAATATTTAAGGTTAAAATTTTGAATATTTTTTAGCTATAATTTTAACGGGTTTATAATAATTTTACAATGACCTATTGGGAAATGTAATATTAGTTTCAAGCATAATTTAATAATATCCAAGATCATGTTTATAATTTATTTGATCTGGACTTTACAACACAGTACATATAAATTTAAATAAAAAGTGTATCGTTGCCACTAAAACAAAGGGGGGAGCGCTTTGTCTGTTGCGTAAAATGTGCCAACCCGCCCCGCACCAACCGACATTTACCCCTAAAGTGCGCTGTACACATGTTCAGTTAGCACGAGACGGATCGTCAGAAGAAAAGGGAAAAAGGAAATGAACTAACAAGGAACCTGTAAAATTTCTCACAGCGCATGGAACAAAATATAATAACAACATACTTGACATAAAATAGGTGAGACAGTGCATAAGCTGAAAACAAACTAGCATAGCAGCGGAAAATCCAAGTACAGCTTATGATCCAAAGCCAACATTATTACAACTTTTTAAAAACTGTCTCAAAAGCTAAACAAGTAAGGTACACTACTAATGCCCAAAGTAGTGACCAACAACGACATAGGGAGAATATCTATATATCATACGTGGAAGCCTCCTGCTCGCCTCCGAATCAGCTACTCGCGCATCACCAGCTAATCTGTCTCTAGTCTGCTCGTGTGAGCACCCAGAGTAATAAGAAGAGACATAAAACTCTGGATCAGACAAAAGTCTGGTATGAGCGATAAACAGCTAAACAGAACAATAACAGGTATACTAAACCATACCTGAATCTGGGCATGCAACCAAAGGGTTAGCACTACATACTGTACAACACTCTAAGGTGCCATTTCAAATGGTGTAAAGATAACGGGGGTGGGGGTGTGCATGTCATAGTGATGACAAACAATCAAACATAGCAACCATCCTCACATCTCTCACTCAGTGCGTAAAGCATACGATATTCACCACTTCGATC
Source organism: Allium sativum (assembly GCA_030737875.1). NCBI lineage: Eukaryota > Viridiplantae > Streptophyta > Magnoliopsida > Asparagales > Amaryllidaceae > Allium > Allium sativum. The sequence continues at coordinate 606,345,567 of CM060918.1, read as the reverse complement.
ACCTCAATGCTTTGCTATGATCACCTTGCCCATGAAGTCATAAATGTCTTCACTGCACTGATACATAGCCACTAATCTTTCGTTATGTCCACTTTGCCCCATGGAGTTGTTCACCCCATCTGAGCTGGCTCATAGCCTTACTAATCCTTGACTATGTCCACTTTGCCCCATGGAGTTGTTCACCCTATCTGCGCTGGCTCATAGTCCTGCTGCGGTCACTTTGCCCCTCGAGTCATAGTGACTCTACTGCACTGTTAACGTAGTCCTATCATTCATGGTGAATCGAAGTTATGAACGTCGACAACTCCTTAGCACACGTCCTGCAGTAAAGCCCAACCATGAAGTGAACTCATTGGTTCCCAACTGGATCCTGAGCTCTAACTTCCATTTGAGCTACCTTTGCATCTCGGGTTATTGGTCACCACCGGATCGGTTCGGATCTCCCCATAATCATCAGTTCGGTTCGGATCGGAATGCTCCTTCTTCACTGGATCGGATCGACAGACATCACCCCTGGTGGATCGGGTCGGGTTCTTTAAGTCCAATCACCACGCGTCGGTTCGGTTCGGAGGTGGCCATGCGGGTCGGATCGGAGTGCTGCATGCCATGAGAGGTGCAAGTGGATCGAAGCTTCCCCAGTTCATGTTGCCCTCCTCTGATCGGGTCGGGTGTGAAGTGCGAGAGCGGATCCGGTACGAGAGTTATTGTGGGGAGGGGCGTTGTAGTGGTTCGGTTCGGGTCCTCCAAACCGATCCGATCCGGTTCGGATGTCTTCCTGCACTTTTTCCAGCAAGCAGTTTACGCCACTCGACGGCGTTTTCGACCATTCCAACTATTCTAATCAATCACAAAGCATACCATACAGTCATAACAACATTTATAATCAACCATAAACATCAAAACAATAATCATAGCATGTAAAATGGATCAAACATACCCAAAACCCCATATTTTCCCCTAAGCGTGTTTAGGTGAAACTAATGATATGATTAGCAAAACTTAACCAAATTAACCCAAACTCATATCAGAGGTCTAAAACATTATTTAAGAATTTATAAGTATTTTTCCAGAATTTATTAATGTATAAATTCGCTAATCTTCACTAATTACCCTTAATCAACCATAATTAGTGAGGAACTATGCAAATCACTCACCTTGGCCACAAATAAAACTTAAATCTGAAATAAATCTCTGATTTGGTGCGAATTCCAATGCTAAGCAGCAACTCTAATGTTGATTTGGTGTTGATCTCTCTTGATTTGATGTTGCTCATCCCAATCTTCAAGTAGAAAGTGATTTGGAGGTGATTTATAGGTTGGAGGCCATTTTTAGGGTTTCTAAGAGGTAAATGGAGGCTAGAAAACTGAAATGGAATGAAACCCTCTCTCTTTTCAGCCTCCCCATAACCCTAATCCAAAAATGGGTTATGGGCCCATTCACTAATCACTCTATTTAGCCCGGTTAAGCAGTTTTTCACATTCCAAACCTTATTTCAGCCATATCTCCCAAATGGTAAGTCCGTTTTTGACATGTGACCACTCTACGGGAAGGTAAACCATCATTCAAATCTAATGGAAATGGTTTCAGGTCAAAATTCCTTTTCAGTCAAAAGTTATGGCCAAAACAAGATCAGCTAGGGGCAAAACGGTCATTTAAAAATCGGCAAAAATCAGGATTATGGGAAATGACCCCAATAGTCGTTTCCTAAAGTTACATGACCATACGACTTCATATAAGAAAGAAAAATATATTCTACGATCCTCCGATGCGTAGAATGCGGGTTGCATGAAACATGGTGTATAAATTTACATTTAGTCTTTATTTTGCATGATTATCATCGTCTTCATTTTTGTTGTTTTTTGTAATTTATTTTATATGTTTACTTTCCACTTGAGTTTGTTCACTTCTTGATTATGGTGTAAGAACCTAACTATATACAATATTACTGTACTCATTTTATTTTGGTTTAGTGATTAAATATGTTCATAAATGTATTTTGGATTCAAATTATAAAAGTAAAATTCTATTTATTTGCTTTACCATAATTGAATAAATATGCCATGCACTAAAAGTATACAAATATGTGTGATTATTTTACTTCCTTACCGAACTTAAAGAACCAGCTGAAATTAATTTGTTTCCATTACTAGCAACATTGAAGTTCTAACATTTGTATATTAAAATTTTTGATGTTTGTTTTAGATATTTCCGTTAATACATGTTATGTTGAATTTCTGCATTCTTATTGTGGTAGAAGCTTTCATTTTATGTTTTCTTGATCTTGATTTTTTGCATTGAGAAGTTTATTTGAAAAATAGAGATCAATGATATTTTAACTAACTGAGAATGTGTTAAAATAAAAATAAAGACTTTTAAAGTGAATTTAGTGTTTTACTTTGTATTCCTTAATAAAAGGGGAAATAACGAGGTTATTGGGATTCGTACCTAAGTGTTTGCTCAATAGAAAGAAAGAAAGAAAGAAGAGTTTATTGTGATTTAAACCTATGACTTTTGTTCAATAACTGCATATTAGTCCTGGTTGCTTAGCTTTCTTGAACTCAACTCGCAAATTCATTGTGATTTTGCATAGGATTTTTGTCCTGTTTTTTTACTCAACAGTACAAGATAGGATTATGGACATCCCTCTGTGCAGGGTCTGCAAGATGTTCTTGACCAAGAAATTATGAGGTACTGGGATGATTTATATAATCGAACAGATATTTATACAGATGGATGGCTTTCATCAGGTACTTTGTCCATCATAATTACAATCTCTCTATAAAAAACAGTACTTGATAATTTCACATAAATGTCACTGATTCCAATTGAATATTTTCATGTCACCATCACCGTGCATGAGTAAGCTATTGATAGAACTTATTGTCAATGTAACTGGAAATGACATGAATATAATTGTCATATTCTTCTTGAATTCAGTTATCTCTAATCCTTACATGTGAGTATGTAAAGAGTAGTGTCATGTACCATGGGAGTGTTTAAGCTGATTCTTGTAGCTAAGCAAAATACAAAATACTATGTATTTGGTTTTTCTTCAAGGGTTTAATCATAATCCATGTTATGCTGGTGACCAATATGAAATATCAGTAATGTTTACCTTTGCTTGGGTATTGCATTTTGTATTGTTATCGAGATCCCTAACTTGTTGATCGAAACTTCATCATCACTTCAGCTTTAAAAGAATGAAATCAACTATATCAGCATAAATGAGCATACATGCCAGACCAGGTTGTTAACATCATAGATAAAATAGGTACAATAACTGCAGTACTTTCAATAGATTATAACATCATGTTTGTTCATGTTGGGGGTATGTTGGTGACCAATATGAAATATCAGTAATGTTTATCATTTGCTTGGGTATTGCATTTTGTATTATTATTGAGATCCCTAACTTGTTGAGCGAACTTTATCATCACTTCGGCCTTAAAAGAATGCAGTCAACTATATCAGTATAAACGAGCATACATGCAAGATCAGATTGTTAACATCATAGATAAAATATGTGCAATAATCACAGTACTATCAATAGATTATAACACCGTGTTTTGTTCATGTTGGGTGTAGGACGGGCATTGTTGGAGCAAACATGTAAAAATAAAATGACTGCGGATGATCCTAAATTACCTGAAAGTTCATCGGCTCCTCAAACAGATTGTCAACACATTAATGTATTAGTTACTTCTGGATCATTGATTCCCAGCTTAGTCAAATGCTTGCTCTTCCGACTGGATGACTTGATTCCACATGATAATGGTTAGTAACATCATCTATTTTGTTCCTTTTTTTTTTTTTTTTTTTTTTGTATTTTTTGCTGCTAGTCGAAATTTGCTGTTGTTATATTAAAAACTAGTATTTTTTGCCCGCTTTGCTAGGCATTAAAATTTATGTTATTAAAAAAAATAGTGTAATGATTAAATATTAAAAATAAAAGAAAAATAAACTATTGTAATTAATAGTAAATAGTTATTTATATATATTTTTAAATATTATAATTTATGCGGCAACAATAATAAATTGTTCTGTTGTTCATCCAAAAATAATTTTATCATGGATGATTATTTTGATTAATTGTTCTGTTATTCATCTAATAATTTATACAGTAACAATAATTAATCATCGTGTTGTTCACCCAACAATAATTTTGTCATGAATGATTATTTGATTAATTATTCTGTTAGTCATCTATTTTTTTTATTATGAATGGTTATTTTTTGGCATCGATATAAAAAAATGATTATTTGTGATTTTATTCTGAAAACATGTTTTTAATTCATTACAATTTAAACTTATTTCGTGATCTTTAAATGTGAAAAATTGAACAAATAATCATTAAAATTATATAAGTGATACAATTCAAGTAATATTATATAAATTATATACAAACTACAGTATGTTAACTTTTTTTGATGAAGCAAAAAAGTTTATATGATGTCATCATACATACATACATACATATATATAATGTGATGCAATGTATGCTTTGTTATTAAGTTTTAAATATATTTTTATATGTATAAGAGGCATTCTACCTAAAATTTCAAATTACAACATAAAAATAAACATACATAACAAAAAAAATACATTAATCAATAGTAGTTTTCAAAGCAAAATAAATATAATTTCATGAGTAGTTTTCATTCCGAACAAAATAAATATGAAAATCAGAGCAAAATAAATATAAGATCATGAGTAGCTTCCATTCCGAACAAAATATACATGAAAATTAAGTTGAAGTCCAATCTTGTTCCCAGCATAACTTCATGACTTACATTTTTTGAATATTTTTCATTCCTGTAGTGCAATAAACATTTGAATAGATGCACAATATTAATTAGTCATTCCGTACCAAAAATAATAATAATATGTACACCGTATATAAAATAACCATCAAATATATATAACTTACTTTTTCTTTTTTAATTGCTTTCAGTTTTGAAATAAATCCATATTCATCATCTTTTTTATCCTTAAAGTCGTCAAAAATATATGGCAGCTTGACATCATTATCAATCTCTTTGCGTTTCCTCTTCAAACTATTAGTGTTTGTAGATTTTTTAGTATCGGGACTTTCCATATTGATGTCAGTTTTAAATTCAGTGCTGAAACTTGGTATAGACATCTGCATATAAATGAAATAAAATAACTTGGTATAATGAACATGATTATATATATATATATATATATATATATATATATATATATATGTGCGTGTGTGTGTGTGTGACAACAAAATACCTGTGAACTTTGTAACGCAACTGCACCGTCTTCACTTTCTATCATAAAATTCCCAATCAACTCAAAACCTTCAAATATGTCTGTGGCCGTGTACATGCTTGAACCTCTGTGTGTATTATTCTCACCAACACATATAGTCAATCTTGCATAGGCAAAAATAATCATAGCTATGAGATTTTAACATTCTACATATATGTAATATCACAAATACATGTTGGTTAGATTTTTAATTAATAAAACATAGTTGACAACGAAAATTTGGACAATGAACGATGATTAGAAACAATGGTAGAATGAAAAAAAAAAAAAAACTTTCTGCTCTTTAATCATGCTTCCAGAAGTAACAAACGATTTTGCCTGAATCATCCCTTTTATAATAATTAAAAAATTACAATTGTCAACCTTGTTGTATCGTCTTTTGACTGTAAGCTGACATATAAAGAAACTATTGCATGCATCATAGTGGAAGTTCACTTGCAACTCAAGCTAGTATGAGTTGACATTGATAAAATAAGAATTTGGGGATTATTTTGTTACGATCACCATAAACCATGTTTGGTGAGGGCTATCAAATTTTATGTAAACATTCACAACTCATACATCAATATATTTATGAATCCCTTTAATGATTGTAAATAATAATTAAAAAACTGAATTTTAAAAATTCTAGCTGTCTGTATTTAATAGGATCTGATGTATTATTCTTGTTTATATTGTCTGACATACTGTTTTATAGTGATGGAGACCTGAATAATTATACCGTGGTACTGAAACTGTAGTAGAATTTTATAAAAATGGAAACATGAACAGTAAATATTGAAAAAAAAACAGACTTATTTTCGTAAGGACAGTTACTGGAACAATGAGTAATTAATATAGTAATGGAGAAACTCTCTAAAGGGCGACTACTTTTTTTTTCAATTGCATGCTACATTAGATAGCAAGGTATTCTTGGCATCTTACTTGCCAAATAGGAAATGTAGAAGACATGCAGGCATCTTCAGTAAAAAGGTGCAACTAGTTGATATATGGATCGTAGCAATAAAAAAAATTAGGACGAAAATCGACAATATAATATAATCATAGTAATCATTGACAGAAATCATAATATAAATGATACACTGGACTCCTTTAAAATAATGAAGCACTTGAGTAACATCGAGATAAACCATTGTAGCGTTAAATACGTATTTAACTGGTTAAAAATTCAAAAGTAATTCATAAAATATTATGATTTGGCATTTCAAAGTATTTGCAGTAGATTACTATCTCTATTACACACACACACACACAACAATTCTGCTTATAATAGGAAAAAAAAAAGTCAATTTCCCTTAAAAAAATATCATAATTCTGATTGAATGACCATAAATTTTAGTCAAACATGACCACATTTATTGATCAAGAACATAAAAGCAATAGTTTGACATTAGCGAGAAATTAAGCAATTGAAAATCATTTTCTATTTTAAATATACTGATTTTAGTAAATAGGAGCAAAAGCTGCTTAGTAATTTCATTCAAGATGCAGTATTTAAGATATAGAGAAAAAAAGGAACCAAATAATTCACTTATTTTATAATTGGAAGTTGAATGAATTTGAAATACTAATAAGCCCTCGTGTACATGGTTTATTCCAGATAATGGTTGTTGTGCTAAAAACAAAATAACCCCACAAAACAAACAGATATACAAAAACATACATACAGATGCATGCATAAACTGGAAAAAATGATGTCTATCTATTATCTGCATAGATTCAAGTAATTTTGATCCACATTGTTATTATTTTAGAATCCAAACTCATCAGTAATGCAGTTATATGATTTAGTGCGTTCATGTTATGAAAAATATGTCATATAAGATGTACTATAGTCACAATGACACAAGTACTTCTGATCTATATCAGTTAAAAAGTATTTGACCAAAGTTAATGAATAAGACAAAAAAAAACAAAATAAGAGAAAAGAATATGCTAAGCTCAAGAGATCAAAATATGCTAAGCTCGTCTATGCTATAGTAGGAAGGGAAACGTGCCCCTCCATAACTAATTCATCAAGTCAATCCACACCAACGCCTTGCTTTCAGATAAACTGCCATTCAAGCAAACTACCGTATGTAATTCAAAATGTCCGAATAAGAAATGAACCGCTTACCCTCATATCGTTATATCATCATAATAATATTGAGAACACGTAGATTAACTTATTGTATCCATATATGTGTTAAATGATATTAATGGATAAGAATTAGCATCATTTAACAATTGTTATTGAAATAATATGATTGTACAATGTGTGGAGAATAGAAGGATATATTTATCACAATCCAGAAAAGCTGCAAGAATCAAAACGCATCAATTTTATACATTCTTGAATTATTCAGCAAAAAAATTCACATAAGTTTGAAACAATTATCAAACAAAAATGAGAATAAGACAACATAGATCATTTTTATGTAAAAATAATGAAAATCTTGAGGAATTCGAATCTAATCCACAGTTGCCAATAAATTTTAGGATAAAAAAATTATCTGAAATAAACTGAAATGTAAAAAGATATAAACGCAAGAAATTTAATATCTTTAATAACTTTTTTGCATCATTTAACACATGGAAAAAGCAGAAATACATCTTCTGTATAGAATACGAAAGAACAATTCCGAATGAATTTTAAGATAAAAAATTATTTGAAAAAAACTGAAATGCAAAAAGATATAAACCAAAGATTTTTTTAACAACATTTTTGCATTATTCGAGCCAATCTTGAGAATGTCAGCAGAACAAAAACATAAGAAACTATGAAAGATTCGCTTGGAATAAGAAAATACATGCAATAAAAAAGAAACAAAGTTGGAAGATTGCTATAAAATTGCTTTTTGGAAAAGAGGAAGAAACTAAAAAGGAACGTACAGATTTGTAAACAAAACCAGATCAAAATTGGGTGGAAATCAAACAAATGGACTGAAATGTGACAAAATAAAAAATTGGTAAGTAAATTTACGATTTGACTAACCTCAGTAGAAGCAATAAATTTCCCTTTTGGGATTGCTTTAGCCAAATGACTCAAAACTCAATTATGCTTCACAATGTAGGACATAAATGACATTTAAAGAGAAACATTAAAGATACGTTGAAAAATGGAAATAGCAAACTAATTCTAGAACGAGTACATAAACATATTTAATATGGATATATTTAGGCATAAAATAAAATTATAATAATAGTACTCAAAATAAACACGCGTCATAAATGGTGTAAAACAACCAAATAAAAGAAAGTTTGAATAGTCCTAATAAACAATATTAACAAACTAAACCATTTAGTAAATATGAAAACAAATGAGTGTGAAAGAATGTGTGTTAAAGAATGTGTGTTAAAATTGTAAATATGTTATCTTTAACAAACTAAACCATTTAGTGAATATGAAAACAAATGAGTGTGAAAGAATGTGTTTTAAAATGGTAAATGTTACAGATAACAGGAAAAGAATTATTAGTGCACAAGGTGATTGCGCATTTGAATTTGAAAAGGAGTGCGCGTCAAAATAGAAAAATAATATTTGAAAATAAATCAAAATGGTTAACAAATTTGATGCTAAAGATAATGTTTTGTTAAAATGGTAAAATGTTAAAGATAACATGAAAAGAATTATTAATGCACACGGTGATTGCACATTTTAATTTGAATAAAAGTGCGCGTCAAAACAGTAAAATAATATTTGAAAAGAAATCAAAATGGTTAACAAATTTGATGCTAAAGGTAATGTTTTGTTAAAATGGTAAAATAAATGTTAAAGATAACATGAAAATAATTATTAATGCGCACGGTGATTGCGCATTTGAATTTGAATAGAGTGCGCGTCAAAACAGTAAAATAATATTTGAAATGAAATCAAAATGGTTAACAAATTTGATGCTAAAGGTAATATTTGAAAATAAATCAAAATGGTTAACAAATTTGATGCTAAAGGTAATGTTTTGTTAAAATGGTAAAATAAATGTTAAAGATAACATGAAAAGAATTATTAATGTGCACGGTGGTTGCGCATTTGAATTTGAATAGGGTGCGCGTCAAAACAGTAAAATAATATTTGAAAAGAAATAAAAAATGGTTAACAAATTTATTGCTGAAGGCAGTGCCGGCCTTTGGGTGAAGCAGCCAAAGCAAGGGCTTTGGGCCACGAAAATTTTAGGGCACCGTGTTCAACGACACATGCATCAATACAAGTTACTTTCTCAAATTAATCCACAGCAACTGGAAAAAAAAATCACGATTTCCATAGAAAATCGTGACTGCAAATTGGACGGTGAATCAAAGACAGCGATGGCGACTTTAAGTGATGTCCTGTCTTTTCGTGCACTGCTTGGGTGGGAAAGATCCGGCCATTCACTATTGCTGGAATTGGATATTTGTATGTTGTCAGATAAAACACTAAAACTATTGTTCTGCTTCGCATCCTTGTGGGGAATCCGCAAATTCCGGCGTGATTTCACGAGCTGAAATCCGTCGTCGTCAATTGGGGCTGGAGGCGGCATAATAGGAGTTGATGTTGGTGGGTTTGATTTGGGCGTCAGGCTGCTGGAGGTTGGGAATATTGAATCTTGCAGGTTTCGGACTTCAGATTGGGGGAAAGTGACGCCGGGAGGGTCAGGAGGAGGTTGGGCAGAGGGTGGAGCGGACGGAGGAGGCGAAGATGGTGGGTCGAAAGATGGCAAGGAAGTCAATTTCGTGTCCCACGAGAATCTTCGTGAGGACGCCATTTTGTTGTTTTATCCTGAAAAATTGTTTACTGCTTAGGTATATTCATTTTTATCATCTAATTTAACGTTTGTATAAAACATTTTAGTTTGTATATCCTAAGTTTAGGTTGGTTATATGAAGCGATTCGTAGATGGTTAATACTGATTTTGTTGTAGAATTTGAATTCTGATGACAAGAAGAGTTTGAATGTTGCTAACTACTCCAAAAATCCACTTATATTTACCAAATTTTTAAGTTCAGTCTACATCATATTGTCGATTGTTGTTCATTGAATCATTGTGATTGGTAACCTGTTATTGACTGTAATAAACAATTTTGAAGTTTATCCATTACAATCAATGGCAAGTTGCTGATCGAAATGCATGACCAATTTGCTGTTGATTGAAAACAAATTTTTATAAAGGTTAATTCTAATTAAATAACAAGGGACGGTTGGCTATATTGTAAAGTTTTCACTTTTTTGGTTTCTCCTCCCAATTTTTTGATGATTTAATTAACAACAATAACATTAGTATAAGGGCCTTGGTTTTTGAATTTGGCTTTAGACATCAAAACTTCTAGGACCGGCCCTAGGGCTGTCAACGGATACTTTCGGATACGGATAGTGCCATATCCGTATCCGCATCCGAAACCATTTTCGGATATCGGATATCCGCATCCGCGGATACGGACGGATATCGGATAATTATCCGCTCCGCCAACAATCGATAAATCAATGAATATAAATGAATTTTTTTAGCTTAATATTAAGCTTTTTCAACCTAATTGATTACTGAAGTGCCAAAAATAAATAAATATGATGATAATATATAATTTTGTGCAATTAACATGCGTTTAATAGACTTTTAATTTTGCAAATTAATAAACTAGTATATTTAATTATGTTAAAATACACATAATTTAAGCTATAATCGGGAAAAAAAGCGGACGGATAATTTTCGGATGCGGATATGCCTATATCCGCATCCGCATCCGCTTTCCCGGATATCGGGTATTTATCCGCTTTTCGGATACGGATGCGGACGGATTTCGGATATTTCGGATATCCATTGACAGCCTTAACCGGCCCTGGCTAAAGGTAATGTTTAAATAAACAGAAATCACATAGAAAAGAAAGATCTAGAACAAAAGAAACAAAAAAATGAATATGGAGAGGTTAATTTGGGAATTTTACGGTCGGACCAAATAAAGATTAGTGGGAATTATTATATAGATATCCAAGTGAGTAAGGTTACATGTTACAAATATGTATTACATACGACACATAATCCCATGACTTCTCCACTGGAGCTTTAATCTGTGCGCCTACCGAGCGTGTACTTATTTTTAGATGCCTATTAAACATGTGTTCATCTTTAGATGTATGTTTTAACAGATGTATATGTCGGCGTCTATTTAACAGGCGTCTTTAATATTACAATTTTCAGTTGCTTTGCTGAATTTTCCATAATATTACAAATTGTAACGAACTATAGAAACGGTTGTTTTGGTTAAAATTAAAATTTTCAATGTTAATACACTGTATTGGAGATGCTTTAAGAATTCAATATTAAAAAACAACCATGTGTACCCATAATATTGGGAGCTGTAATAAATCAATGACACTGACATATGTACCCATCTATTAGTGTACAGTGCATGGGAAGTGGGTAAATTCCAGTGTTTCAAGTGGATCAAAGAAAGATTCGGAGGCCCAGGTGTTCGATTCTGCGTCATTGGAGATGGAATGGAGGAATGTGAAGGTGCTCAGAAAATGAATTGGCCATTTATAAAAATAGATCTGCATCCAAATGGCCCTCATAGATTCCCAGGTCTCACCATGCGAATGGTTGAACACTACATTGACGTTATCTACGGGGCAGCTGATTCTTCAACTGGGCTAGATAGAAATCCCTGACTAACAGGTAAAGTTTGCATTCTGTGTGCACGCATAAAACTTTGTAAAAAAGATGATTTTTTTATATATCGTTGGATTCTGGTTTTCATGTTGTCTCTTCTGTCAGCGGTGTATTGGCATGTGCATGATGGTAGTGGATAAAATTAAAAAAACGTCATGATGTGTGTGCTCTTTTCTTTTTAGAAGATGACACATTTTTTGCTTTAAAAAAAAAAGTAAATAATAATAGATGCTATAATTAAATGGATGGTTGAGAAACCTTGCAGTATGAGGCCGGAGGCTATTAGGGTGCATTTGTGCGTAACAAAAGAAGGGTATTTAAGCGGAGTAGGAAGTTAAACAGGTATGCACGGCTATAAACGTGTCAGTTAAGTGAAGTATTTTAATTTGTGATGTTTAATTTAATCGATTTATAGTTAGTTGATTCGTTTGATATGTTAAAAGTTTTTTTGAAATTTTTGCAAATATTATCCTCCATGGGAGGAGGGGCCCCCCTAGGTGGAGAGGCAGGGGCTACACTCAGTTGATAAGGTTGTAAACGGGTTTAGTCGGGTACGGATAGTGCTATATTCGTATTTTATATCTGCGGATACTAGTTTAAGAATATCTATGAAAATATCCGTATTTGAAACTTAAAAATGCACATCTGATGCATATGTTTGAAAATAAATTAATAAAAATTTACAAATAGTCATTCACATGTAAATTTGACTTATATAATGTTTGTGTGGTGCTAAGAGCACCTCAATATGCTCTTCCTAATACCGCGATTAAGAAAATAAAACTTATTAAATTTCGTATGCTTCCTAATACCACATTATCTTTCCATTCTAATCTCTCAATCAACCAGTATTTGCCGAACTAATCACGTAGTCAGCCATAATATGAAAACTCTAATCTACAACAATCGTTGTCTACTTCGTCTTTCCCGCGAAAAAAATTCAATTTTTTACTGTTTGAAGCCCTAAACTTACTTGATTGAGTTAACTGGGTTGAGACAACGATATATCTGCAGCTTTCTTCTTTTTCGGTATTGCTGCGGCATCGAACAATTTATCGTTGATTGATTGATTGAAGAACTAGGATTTTAGAATGAAATGAAAGAGGAACGAATAAGAGACGAGAGAGAAATAAGGTAACAGTGGTGTGTTAGCCCCTGTTTTTTACGTGAGGTATTAAGAAGAGTCTAATGGTAATTCTTGTAGTATTTTTTAGTAGCGGTAATAGGAAGAGTAAATTGGGGTGCTCTTAGCGCCACACTAATGTTTTTAAAAAGCTGAATACATCTAACTAAACATTAACAGCGGAACGTCAATCATATAAATTTCACACAACAAATATTTTAAAAGATAAAAGTGTTCAAAATATGAAAAGCACAATCTTAAAACCAAAAGAAAAAACATAAATGATAAAAGTATATACGTCACTATGCCTTAATTATAATTATACTGCAAAATAAAATAAGTGTGTGGCTTAAAATGTTGCATAATATCAAATACAACATTTTTTTTTTTGTGTGGTATGAGCATATAATCCAATAGTTGAGATTAGCTTGGCTATTTTAAGTAAAGTTATGTATTTATTTAAGCTTAGGAGTAAATCAAACATATTATATATATATATATATATATATATATATATATATATATATATATATATATATATATATATATCTGTGTGTGTGCTTGTATATAGAAATACATATGCATCTGAAAGTCGACTAGATAATTTCCAGATACGGATACCATTATAACCATATCCGTATTCAGGAAGATTTTCGAATATCGGATATTCATTTCCGCATCTCGGATAATCGATATATTCCATATATTCCGGATGCAGGTGCAGACGGATATTGAATTTTTAGTACTTGTTCACAACCTACCCACTGATAGCGTCTGACTTGGCCGGTAAGGTCGCAATGGTCCAGGAGTAGCATCCTGTCGAAAACAGTACATCTTATGGTGGTTGAATTTGAATCTAAACGCCAATAGGTTATCAGATAATTATGGCCGGTCGGGCCAAAAGGTGCTTGTTGGCAAATAGATGTCTTAATTCTTGTATAAATGCAATCTCACATTAAAATAAAGACTTACCTTTTTCTTGTTTTTGAAATTCTATAATAAGCACCCTCAAATCAAGATTTTTGAAAGGTAACAATTCATTTGTGTCTTGCAACAATTAATCTTATTTAGTTGAAAACATAATGCGCGTTTAATTGATTTTAGCTTCATACTCCTTGAATAAATAGTAGTAGTAAAGGAGCCGACGTCAGACGCCAACGACTTATTTTGCATCAGTGTGGAATGATTTACAGTCAAACTTAACACACGAATACTACTTCACAAAAAAAGATTGTAAATTAGGTCCCTATAATTTAATTATAGAATAATTGCTCAAATTATGAAATTATTAAGGGAATAATTACAAACATTTATGCAATTATCTCCAGAAAATTATATAAATTTGGAATAGGGTAAGTTTTGCTTAGGTCCAATTTAGATTTCAAAATACCGAAAAGTCCCTGTTTTAAAACTTAATGAATTAGGCCCCTATTTTCGAAATCATCAAAAAATCGTAAAAAAATGCTAAAATTCGAAATTTAATTCAATACATAATCATCATCATATTCATGCAAAAAACTAAAAAAAAAAAATGATTCATAGCAAAACTTTTCACTCAAGATCTCTTGCCGGAAAAAGAACACAAAAAAATCGAAAATATTCACATCCTAGCGATTTTCAGCAAATTTACGTATAATTGCTGACATTTCAGCAATTAGTTCAAATAATTGCAGTTTTTCATGCAATATTTTCTGATTTGCTTCAAAATTTCAAATTCAAAACATACACTTATTTAAACATTGAAGTATTGCAGAAAAATCATCAGAAAAATGAAAAAAATTGCATACAAATGTATAATCTTTCATTTTCAGGAAAATTGCATTAAATTCACCAGTTATTTGCATAAAATTGCTGATATTTCAGCAATTTTTCACGCAGTAGCATATATATTCAACAAACTGTAAGATAATTGCAGATATGTCTGAAATTATTCAGAATTGTTGCAGACATTGCTGTAATTTTTTACTTCATTTTTACACTAGTAATACAGTGTGTGAATAATTGCTGAAATATCAAGAATTATTCACAAAAATTGCTGATACTTTAGATTTTTTTGCAAAATACTCCCGTGAATATTTACAATTTTTTGAATTTTTTTATACAACAGCGCAAAAAAAGTTGAAAAATACGTTGCTATAGGAATAGAGATTCGCTTTAAAACAAAAGTTTGGGAAGGAGCCGCTTTCAAAGAAATTTGGAAATAGGGATCATGACTAATTCCCACTTTGTAATAGCCCAAAATTAAAGAACAATAATTAATTAATTAAAGAATAAGTTGAAAAATAATGGGAATTTGGCAACATGGATTGTGCCATTGGGTTTGTTATGATTTTCTAGTTTAGATGCATTTTTGGTTTGCGAGAAACAAACTAAGAACGAAGAAGTTATGGCCATTCGAAATAAAACTAGAATTCATATCAGAAAAATAAAAATGAAAAAAAGAGTATTACGTGTTGGGACGACCCAGCGCATGGCCAGGTTGACCCATGGGTTGATTCGGGCCATGAGTGGGTCGACCCACGTATCAACCCAACTGGGTACTAGGTTGACCCATCATGTTGTCATACACGATTTCATGCCTGGCAAGCACGAAAGCTTTAACAGACGAGATTTAATTGGGCTTTTTGACAAGATGTGCTTTGATCTTATTGGCTGACGTGGTTAATCTGGATTGACCCAAGAACATAACGGTTTAAATTTTAAACCCAAATATAACGACTGAGGGTCTTTAGTTCCATCTATAAATAAACCCCAACCCCTCCCCTTTTCCTCACAACACATCCTTTCCTCCGCCTAGGCTAGTCTCCTCTTTGAGAGGCTAGGGCAAATTAAATTAAATTTTAAGTGGAATTGAGATTTTTAAATTAAATATTTTTTATTTTATTTTTTCCTCTAGGGGAAGGTGCTATCGAATCCACATCTAGGAAAGCTTTCTGGTGTGTTTTATGTTTATTCAGATTTTTGATTTACTTTTGGGTTAAATATGAACAATAGTAGTTGTAGTTTTATTTACAGTTATTTTGCTTACAATTATTTTCAGTTTATGTTTGATCATGTTTTCTGTAATTTCTTTCTGTAAGTAGTCTTATGTAATTTTCTGTTTTTTTTTACAGTTTCTGTTTAATTAATATGGAGAGTACTGTACGTTATTCTCGATCCTTTCTCCCATATTCTTCGTCGGATTTTACAGTTATGCTCAATTATGCCTCACACACACACAAAAAAAAAATGATTTAGGCATAGATTAATATGCCTAATTACATACGACTGGGTTTTATTCTTTATTATGTGTAGATGTATTGCTCTCTTTTTAATTCATTTCTTTTCCACTCTTTGGTTGTATCTACAACTACTGTTTTTGGAGGATATTATCTATGCAGTCTGATCTTCATGAGACATGGTATTTTGTGACAGTTGGTTTTATTAAAAATAAATGGTTTTGTTATTTATGTAAATTGTCTTCTTTCGTTGTGTTTTAAATGTTTCTGTCTTGTGAATCTTAGTCTCAGTGATGTTTTATGTCTTTATACCTATTACGCTTTATATTCTTTAGCGGGACCCTACTTTGGGCTCATTAAGGGGTACGAGGTATTTCATTGGTACTAGAGCCTAAGGTTACAGGATCACTAAAATTTTATTTTAAAATAAACCTTTTTGGAAGAAAACATATTTTTCAGAAGCCAAAAGTTATTTTTTTTTTAAAAATCCCTCTAGTCAATTACAACCTTCTTTTGACTCTTCTGAATTGTGAATCTTTATCCTTTCTTCGTTGAGTTATCTATAAGGTGACCTATCTAAGCTTTTATATATTTACAAAACCTCAAATCTTTATAGGTTGAAGTTTTAACTTATTTAACTCAATATTTGAGAAAAAACAAAATTAGAGAGAAACTTGCTACTTGACAAATATTAGGTAATGTTACTCATGGATGGGACAACCTTAAAAGACAAGGATGGCCAGGCGATGTAGAAGTATCACTGTGGAGTTTCATAAAGACATTATTAGCCTAGGGATTAATAGGAAGTAGGAATAACCTAGATTGGTTGGTTAAGAAAAAAAGATATATTTCCATAGTTTAGTTTGTAATTACCAATCGCAATAAAAGAAAGATATGGACTAGTGCGAAATAGGGATTTAGCCATATAACACAGGATTCAACAACCTAGAAATAATCAACAGGAATGTCTTGCAATTATGGATTTCTGTTCATTAGATTATCTTATGCTATGGAAATAGATTTTTGTAAATTTTTGATACCAATCAATTAAGAATGAGCAAAACTTCCAAAATGGTAAACTTACAAGAATGGAAAGTGAAAGAGTAAAAAAAAAAATTGTTAATGTAGGTAGGATTATTGGGAAGATGTTGATCAAAAGGATCAAAAAATGGAAATAGGTAAAAGTTGGATAAAGAAAGAGTGTTATCTATCTTTAGTTCTTTCTGCTTCTCCTATTTAATCCGATTTAGGAGTATTATGTCCTTTTATCTTTGATTCACTAGTGGGGTGACTGCGTGAGACTATATCCACACCGATATGAGGTAAGTAATGTAAGGCATCTATATTGTTGGACTAATGAAGCTGTCCTTTATAGATATGATAAATCCCCGATTGTGTAGTGATAGTAATAATTGACTGTTTGCACTTAAGTACTTTTCTAGGTCCAGTAGTAGTTTCTTAACCTCATAGGGAGATCAGCATGATTATCTATGGTAAGTCGAGGTAAAAATTAGAAATTTTGATTTAGAAAATGGTTGGGGCAATTTTGGGTATAGGCTAATTTTGGGTCTAGTTAGTTTAACCATACAATCACTTATCTCAGATTTTGGCACTGGTACAGGGCTAGTTAGTTAGTCAAGTACAGGGCTATCTTTGACTACAAGAAGAAGATTGTCAGGCTATGATATGCAGCGGACTAACTCTTGACATTTCTTGCGACTCGAAGGGTCAGCCATGTTGATTTTCCTACTATTCCTTAGTGCATCTCTAGGTGACATGATTAAATTCTCATTGTGCTATATATTCCGAATATTGTAAGAGGTTGGAATATTATCTCCTAGAACTAGACGAGAGATTGATTTTTGGATCTATATTTATGACAATGCTTAGCTTATGGCATGACTGATAAAGAACATGGTTGTATGGAAACAAGGGAGGATTGAGTTTCATGCTTATGACTAGAATCTTTTCTAAATATTGATTTAAACTTATAGTATTACCGACGTGGTTGGTTTGGAGTTTAGATAGGTTATCAATAAGTTGTCTCAGATGTTGAGAGGAGGATAGATTCTTAGGGGTATGCATAGTAGACGCGCCATAGTGTTGGCCTGTAAAGAATCAGTTGAATGGATTATTTTACTCCTTGGACCTATCTTTTGGTAGATTGAGCGTGGTACTTATGATGGGAGCTTTCCACATATTTTGAGGAAGTTATTGGACTTCAGTCGCAGCTAACAGGTTTTGGAAAAACAAATTATGGAACTTTTTTTAATAAAAAATAATGGAGTATAAATATTTTTGGCCTAGAGGCATTACTTGTCTTTGCTACGAAGACGAATAGTTTTTTTGGCTCAGAAGTAATAATAAGTGAATTGTTTTGAAAGAAACATTTCTCTTTGCCTCATGTAGGTGGTATTTTTGATGAATTTTGAGAGCTAGATTTCCGTATAGCAAGATTTATTTGCTTCTAGTTTCCTTCAAGTTTTTGAGTAGTGGAAAAAGATATAGAGACAAAGTTGTTCAACATCCATGTCGATTCACAAGTTTTTGATTCATGACAAAGAAGAAGATGAATATCAAAGGAAAGTAAGTTAGGTTGATTATTTAATTATGATATTAGATTGGGTTATATCGTTACAATCTATCCTCAAATATCACAACACAAAAAACACAAAAAAAATTATATGATATTAGCACACAAGTGCCACAATTGTGCATTTATGCACTAACCAATCGACTGGTTAGATTTATACCAGTTGACTGGTAAGAACAAAAATGCACAGTCCTAGTCACTTATATATATATATATACACACACACACACACATGTTTTCAACCAGTTGACTGGTGATTTTTGACCAGTCGACTGATACGAATCTGACGGTCATATTTCTGGAAAGACTTCTTTCATGAAGGGTTGCGATCCATTTTTCAATAGAAATGATTGCTTCTTTTCAACGAAACTTTTCATGAACGATTACCACTCTTAAAATACTATTTATACATCACAAATTTCACATTCCAATTCACTGAAATCACAGATTCTTTCTCTAATTTTTTATCTTATTTTCTATACTCTCTTGCATTCCAAAAGCATTCAAAATCATTCTTATTGCTTTGAATCGTTGATTCTATTTCATATTTCTCGATTCAAAAGCAATCTACTTCCTTCAAATCTTCACAAACACATAATATCTAAGGATAAAATTATAGGAAGGGTGTATTTAAATTGTGACTAATCAGTGTTACTTAGAACAGATTCAAAAATCAAAACCATTGTTGTATTGTTGAAGTCCTGTTCAGTTGCTCAGGCATGTTGTTGAAGTCCTATTTGGTTGCTCATGCATGTTGCTGAAGTCCTGTTCGGTTTCTCAGGCATGAAATTACGTTCGATTGCTCGGGTGTGTGTAAATCTGTTCCTTCGAGTGAAGTGAGGGTGTTACTAGTGAAATTATAGGAGTCTGGGATTGGACTTAGGAAGGTGCTCCGAATCAGTATAAAAATCTCCGGTGTCATTTACTTTATCAACTGTATTTATTTTTCTTATTTGTGATATCATTATATTTAGTTTATACGTACTTAGTATCACATTACCAACTCTTCTGCAAGTTAGTATCTGCTCCATATTATTCAGTCCTACTCTAGTGCTCTTTTCATTTGGATCAGAGCCTAGAACTCTAGAGATCGTAACAATATCCTAAAATAAACGGCAATAAAGAAATCTAGTCAAGGCATTAAAAAATGGAATATCAACAAAGAAGAATAAAAAACCAAGGAAGCAAATGTCTTATCGCTAAAGTCATATCACAATCGATATATGTATATTCATTATATAAATACCTTTTTTAGACCATGAAAAATTATTGAAAGATTTTAAAACTTTGGGTAAACTTAATGCAGTTATTTTAGCTAAGTCAAAAGATTGTGAGCAAGAAAATTCCAAGTTAAAAAAGGAAAATAATCTTTTAGTAAAACGAACTAAATATTTTGAAAATACCTTAGTAGATTTTGTTTTTCAAAAGGATTTCCTCCAAAAAGAAAATGAGTAGATAATAAATAAAAATAATGATCTTTTAAAGGAAATCGAAGTTTTAGAAAATAAAAATACATCTTTAGAAGATTCTTTGAATAATTCTAGTTCTGTATTTTAGTTTATTTTGGCAAAGCAGTAGGGATTATTGGCCCCTACCTTATATTCATATCATAAGAAGGTCTTACAACATAAATAGTGCAATTACATAAGTAATAACATGGTAAAAGAAGGGGGGGGGGGGTTGAGGGGTTCATATCCATTAGCTTTTGGCAAGAGTGTCAAAACTGTAGGAAGACATGAAGATTTCATTGCAAATTCTACTTCTTGCTACATGATATGTATCCAATCTGCTTCTTTTCTTTCGGTTAAAAATCCGACTGTTTCATTCATTCCACACTTCATTGATCACAACTTTGAGCAATATCAATAGCTCATAAGTTTTTTCATGCTTCCATCATGTTGCCTTGTATATACTTTTCCATTCCTCTTTACTGTCCAATTAAGGAGCAGCAAAACATCCCCTACTTTTTATTTTCTCCATAAATAGTGTGAAAATGGGCATCTGAAAATCGTTACTGTCTTCTTCACTCCTATTACACAGAATACATTGGATAGAGACATTCGTACCCTTGCGGTCAAGATTCTTTAGTGTATTAAGACCATTTGTATATACCTTCCACATCATAAAATTGAGCTTTTCAGAGTTTCTCACATTCAATATCCACTTGTACCACACACAATTTCTCCTTGCTTCTCACATGTTAATGATTCGTAGACAATCAACGTAGAATGATTGTTCTCCTCCTCGTTCCACACATATTCATCATCAAGAGTATGTATATATTTCATCTCATTGAATTTCTGCCGTATCACACGTATGTGAATATTGTTGGTTCTAGGAAGTCTGATTTTCCCATTGTTTAATATGTTCTGGCTTTTGCATTTAATGGTATTCCACTTTGCATTATATCATCATATCGCATGGTGTCGTTGAGGATCAAATCCTTCTCAAGCCATGAGCAACACCAAAAACTTGCATTACTCCTCACTGAAATCTATACTTTTGATAGTTCTATAATTTTGTCTCTTGAAAAAGAGAATAAAGCTTTAACTGAAAAGAATTTAGAGTTATCTAAAGAATATGAAATTTTAAAAGTTAATAATTTGCAAAAAGAAATTTATGATTCAAAATAAAATTTTGAAAAATTACAATCTTCTTTAGATAATTCGAAATCTCAAATTTTTGGTCTTGAAAATGAGAATGATACTTTAAAAAGGAAGAATCCTAAATTAAATAAGGAAATTGAATCTTAAAAACCAAAAAAATTTCTTTTGAAAATGTAAATCGTGACTTTGGAATAAAATTTGAAAAATGTACAAGTAAATTCGCGAAATTTAATAAAGGTCAATATGATTTAAATATGATTTTATCTCAATCTTTACATGACAAAAGTGGTTTAGGATATAATAAAAATAATCATAGAAATAGTACTAGGTATGCTTTTATGTACAATAAACATATCACTGCTAGTACTAAAGCACGAGTAATTCCAAGATTTAATTTTTATAAAAATTCGAATACTTCTGCTACTAGAGATATTTATAATAAATCTAGAAGTACGAAAAGAAATACCAATAGAAATTATTTAAATATTTGGGTTCCTATAAATTGGAAAAACAGAGAAAAATATATTGATGATTATTTTGATTTTATAGTTAATAATGACAATTTATTTTTAAAGGTTCCATTAAACCCTCTTTGGTATGGTTAGCTTCCATCTAACCCCTGAACTATAACGAAGGAAGTGGGTGCTAAAGTATATATATCATATTTTTTATGCAGGTACACCACAACAAAGAGAAGGTTTTCTTGGATAACTCTAATACCTTTGGAAAAAAATCTAAAATGAAGAAATAAATCAAAGAATCTGCTGTTTTTCATGGTGTTTCTATCTTGCTGCTATTCTTTTTTATCGATGACAAAGGGGGAGAGAGATTAATACGCTAACAAGTTGTTGCAAGAAAAACATAGCCATATACTCGGGGAGAAAACTCATATGCGACATATATTCAAGGAGAGAAATATACATTTCAATAATATCTACAAGAGATTGCAAGAGGTTGTCACCAATCAAAAAAGAGGGAGAATGTTGATTCACAAGTTTTTGATTCATAACAAAGTAGAAGATCAAAGGAAAGTGATTTAGTTTGATTATTTAATTGTGATATTAGATTGTGTTACATTGTTAAAATCTATCCTCAAATATCACAACACAAGAAAACACAAAACAATATATATGATATTGGCACACAAGTGCCAAAATTGTGCATTTATGCACTAACTACTCGAATGGTTAGTTTTCTACCAATTGACTGGTAGTCAACTGATAGTCGACTGGTAAGAACAAAAATGCACAATTCTAGTCACTTATATGTGTGTGTATATATATATATATATATATATATATATATACGTTTTCAACCAGTTGACTGGTGATTTTTGACCAGTCGATTGATCCGGATTTAATGGTCATATTTCTTAAAAGACGTCTTCTTTCATGAAGGGTTGTGGTCCATTTTTTAACAGAAATGCTTGCTTCTTTTCAACGAAACTTTTCATGAACGATTAGCACTCTTCAATTACTCTTTATACATCACAAATTTCACATTCCAATTCACCGAAATCACCAATTCTTGCTCTAATTTTTGATCTTATTTTCTATACTCTCTTGCACTCCAAAAGCATTCAAAATCATTCTTTTTGCTTTGAATCGTTGATTCTATTTCATATTTCTCAATTCAAAAGCAATCTGCTTCCTTCAAAACTTCACAAACACATCAAATATCTGAAGATAAGATTATAGGAAGGGTGTATTCACATTGTGACTAATCAGTGTTACTTAGAACTCATTCAAAAGTCAAAACCATTGTTGTATTGTTGAAGTCCTGTTCCGTTGCTCAGGCATGTTGTTGAAGTCTTGTTCAGTTGCTCAGGCATGTTGTTAAAGTCCTATTCAGTTGCTCAGGTGTAAAATCCCGTTCGGTTGCTCGAGTGTGTGTAAACCTGTTCCTCTGGGTGAAGTGAGGTGTTACTAGTGAAATTCCAGAAGGAGTCTGGGACTGGACGTAGGACGGTGCTTCGAACCAGTATAAAAATCTCTGGTGTCGTTTACTTTATTTACTGCATTTATTCTGCTTATCTGTGATATCATTATATTTTGTTTATGTGTACTTAATATCACATTATCAACACTTCCGCAAGTTAGTATCTACTATATATAATTTGATCCTACTCTAGCACTCTTTTCAATCCGATGGTTTTTAAAGAACAGTTGCCACATCTTTTGGACTAACTTGTACCTAAGCCTAGTTATTGGCTTGTATGATAGGATGATTATGAGGTTCTTCGGTAAAGGTTTATGTCGATGATAGAAACAAAAAGGGATAACTTTGGTTTTTAGTACTTTATAAGCACATAGACCCAATATCAAGATCTTTAAGCATTTCTTTTAGATGATATGAAATTTTCTTGGATTAACCACTGTTATTTTTTCGGTTTGTCATGAGTGCTCGATTACGTATTGCAAGGAAATCTCAAAATTTCAATAGTCACATATTATTGGTTTGTTATCCCCTACAAAGAATTGGGACTTAAGACAAAGGAGATTAGTTGAGTTCGAATGCCCGATGATTTTTGGGATTTCCTTATAAAAGCAAGAATGTAATTAACACCGAGTTCTTGGTTTTTGTGTCTAAGAGTGCATACAACTTCTATGAAAACATCTTGTAAGGGTGGTAAGATCTTTTAGAACCTTAGATGATTTAACCAAAAAGTGTATCTTATCACTTGTAACAACCCGGAAAATCTGGGCCAGTTTAAAATTTTTATTTTGGCAATTATAGCGAGTTTTGATTATTTAAAATGAATTATTTTAAATAATATCGGCGAGAAATTTATTTTGAATATAATTCGAACGTATACATTATATACGTCGTCGTTAGAATATATAATAGTTATATATAATTATAAAAGGAATTGAAAATGGCGCGGTAGTTCGAAAATTCGATTTCTAATTTCAAATGAATATACAGAATTCAATATAAGTCAGAATTGAACGAAACAAGAAATATTTGAATCTGTATAACTATATCTTTGTAACGAAGTTAACAAACTGAGATTTCATTTTAGAAATGATAAGATATGTCCAGTTTAAAATTAGGAATAGTCGCTGTGGAATTTATATATATTTTTATATATATAAGGCCCTTAAAAATAGCAATTTTGCAAACGACCTCGGATTTCGACGAAACCAGTTTTGTTGGGTCCGTGATGTTAAGTTATTGCTAGATTCCAAATTTCATAATTTTTCGAATCGATATGTGAGCGTGGCAAAGGAAAACGCGTTTGACCAGTTTCAGTTGATTTTAATCGACTGAAAATTGGCCATTTTTCTAACGGTCTCAGAATTCGACGAAACTAGTTTTGTTAGGACCGTATCGTCAATACGAAGCTAGAAAGTATTTTTCTGGGATTTATAGAGTTCGTATGTGACCCCGGTAATTTGAAATGTACGTTTAAAATTCAATATAGCGATTTAAATGTAAATTCAACGGAAACTGATCGAAACGATCAAATCAGCTAGCGATACATATCCCATTGTGTTCGGAATGGGGGTGAAACGCTATGGGCGACAGTCGGTGGGTCTCGTTTCGAAGTCGAATAAAAAGTCAACTCCTAGGGATAAAATAAATTAAAATTATTCAATATATATAATCTTTTTTTTTATATAGGCCCCCCCGTTTATTTTTTTTTCTTCTCAGAATCAAAAAAAAAAGAAGAGAAAGGGGATCGGACTCGCCCGCCGCCCCCTTGGCGATCGCCACCATCCGCCTGCCGCCCTCCGCCACTTCTTCCCTTCCTCCTCCCCCCTTGCCTTCCTCGACACCCACGCGAAGTCCCAGGCGCCAGAGCCGATCGCGACAGCCCTCTACCCAAAACCCGACACCCTTCTAACCCTAGCCTTCGCCGCTTCCCACAGACGCCGATCCCCCCCCTCTGCTCCGACGTGAAACGCCGATCCCCCCCCTGAAGACGGCGCTGTAAGTTTTTTGTTTTGTTTTTGTTTTTGTTGTTTTATTGTTTTATTTTATTTCATTTCTTTTAAAGAAAAAAATATAGCTTTAAAAATCAGTTTTAAAAATAAATTTACATCGATTAATTTTCTGTTATTTTATATATAATTAACAGTGTTTTAAAAATATAAAATACATTTTGTTTTTAAAATATAAACATAGAAATAGCGAGATAGAAGAGGTGATTTTTATATGTTAAACTTCAGATTAAAGATGTGATTTTTATATGTTAAACTTCAGATTAAAGATGTGATTTTTATATGTTAAACTTCAGATTAAAGATGTGATTTTTATATGTTAAACTTCAGATTAAAAATATGATTTTTATATGTTAGACTTTGAAATAAAAATTCGATTTTTATATATTGAATAGCGAACTAAAAATCCGATTTTTATATATAGAATAACGAAGTCAAAATTCGATTTTTACGTATGTAGTGAAAG
Source organism: Allium sativum (assembly GCA_030737875.1). Taxonomy (NCBI): domain Eukaryota; kingdom Viridiplantae; phylum Streptophyta; class Magnoliopsida; order Asparagales; family Amaryllidaceae; genus Allium; species Allium sativum. The sequence goes on along the minus strand of CM060918.1, from coordinate 606,319,702 downwards.
CGGACAACGAAGGTGACAAAAAGGCGAAACGACGAAGACTTCTGCAAATGAAGAGCCGTGGAGCTAGGATAGCAATATGTGAGAATTTCTCACCTTTCTATTTCTTTTCTAGATATATATTTATACTAGGATGCAGACGGTGCTTAGTAGCACCCGACACAACCGTCCACAGACCATGGACTTGTTTGTTTGACTGTTTGGGGATTGATTGCGATATTGGTTTGAATGTGGTTTGTGGTGTGAAAAATCGAATCGATAAATTGGTTAGGATTAGACGTGCGCCGTTATAAGGCGTAGGAGTAAGGCTAGGTTAGACCCTTACTCCAAATTTTGTGGTTTGCAAAATGAAATTGATTTGATTGATGAGTGAATGGCGTGGGCCTTCACTAGACCGGGGATAAGGCTAGGCCTTGTCCCGTTTCTAGTATCGTGCCGTTATGCCGCCGAAATTTTCTAAAATAAGTTAGAAAAATAAAAATAGCATTTTATTTAACGAATGAACTGAATAGAAATTCATATGTTAAAATAAAATGTGTTATCGTTAAAAATATAATTTTTAACGTGAATGTGAATAAATAAATATTCATTTACAAACCAGACGGTTTGTTTATGTACACCTATTTGAATGACGTTGATTGGGTCGATAAATTTTACACATCGCCTAACTGCACAAATAAAATATGTGTTTGATTGTTTGAAACCCCACACGGGTGTTAGGATGAAATTTGAAGTTCACTCATCCTGATTGATTAAATATGTCGATCGATTGATTGACAAGCTGCTATAAGCGTTAAATGTCTATATTGGATGCTTATACAGTGTAGTGCACTTTGGTTGATGGTTGATATTCATCGTTGTTGATACATACATGTGTTGTAGAAAATCCATATAATTAACATTATATGGTAATTGATTGGGCCTCATTCCAGTTTCGAAAAAAAGAAATATTTGAAATAGAAATATTTGAAATAGAAATATTTGAAATAGAAATATTTGAAATAGAATATTTGAAAATAGAAATATGTGAAGCCGTGAGGATTAGATTGACGCCATTTTGACGTGAACGATATTTATATCGATTTTATTCATTTTAAAATGAATATTGAAAAGTGATTTCGAAATCGAATATTTTGAAATGAATTGAATTGAAAACGATTTCGAAATGAATAGAATTGAAAACGAATTCAAAATGAATTGAAACCGATTTCGAAATGAATAGAATTGAAAACGAATTCAAAATGAATTGAAAACGATTTCGAAATGAATTGAATTGAAAACGAATTCAAAATGAATTGAAAACGATTTCGAAATGAATTGAATTGAAAACGATTTCGAAATGAATCGAATTGAAATGAATTCAAATTGAATTGAAATTCGAATTGAATAGAAATGAATTTTGAAACGAATTTATAAAGAAGAATTCAATTTTGGCTTTGAATTGAAATAGAAGTTGAAATAGAATTTGAAACGAATTTAAAACTATTTATATAATTCGTTTTAAATAGAAATCGACGATATATATTATATATATATTATATATAATATAATGGCCTGAATAGAACGCGCCGCGCCGCGGCAGTTCGCGAATTTCGACCATTTATTTCAAACGGACATTGCGGGAGATCCGACCGTCGGATTCTCCTAAAACCGGAACCGTTGGGTTCGTATCGAAAAGAGCTTTCTAATGAATGTTAGAAATTTGAAATCTAACGGTTGGATTTGGAGTTACGTCCAAATCAAATTCGAAAAAGGTCGCTGTAAGTGCAGTTCGATGGCCATTGATGGAAATCGACTGTACGGGCCTTGATAAAATTATTAAAAATAGCAATAATTTGTGTAAAATCATAAGAAATGATTTAGAAAGAATTGGGATGAAAAAACTCCCTATTTGAAAAGATAAAAATAGATTTTTATCGAAATGAACTAGTTTTGAACTAGAATTATAATTCTATTTATTTTTAAATAAATAAATTGAATTTGAAATGGTTTTGAAAATAACCAAAATTTCCAATGATTGCATTGGAGTGGAGTTGAATCGAAATTGTCTTCGGAATATTTCGATGTTGGAATTCGTGATATTACAGGTGTTGTTATGGAAATTTGAAAGATATATATTAGTATCGTTATTTCCAATACGACATTTGTTAGTCGTAGAATTCGATATTGAATATAAGCCGATATATTTTCTATTCAGAGCCTTGTATTGAATATCGAATGTGATTTGGGTTTGTCGTGAATGGTGTCTTCACTAACACTGTTCTTGAACCCAGTTGAGAAAAGATTAAATCTTTTTATTTAGATTTAATGAAGTGTACCAATTAAATGATATTTAATTGGAATTGAATTGGTATTGATTTTTGGGTTTATCGTGAACAGTGTTTTAAATAACACTTGTTCTTTAACCCGATAATTAATGGAACGTGATTTGGGTTTGTCGTGAATGGTGTCTTCACTAACACTGTTCTTGAACCCAGTTGAGAAAAGATTAAATCTTTTTATTTAGATTTAATGAAGTGTACCAATTAAATGATATTTAATTGGAATTGAATTGGTATTGATTTTTGGGTTTATCGTGAACAGTGTTTTAAATAACACTTGTTCTTTAACCCAATAATTAATGGAATGTGATTTTGGGTTTATCGTGAATCGTGTTTTAAATGACACTGATTCTTTAACCCAGATAATGATTAAAACTAAGTGGAGTTTTAATGAATCTTTAATTAGATTGAAAAGATCGAGAATGGAGTATCACTAGTTTTGCTCCAGGCGATAGTTAAATCTTTAATTAGATTTGAACGTGAAATTTAGAAACTAACTGTCGGTTAGCCAAGCAGAATGGTTTTCTGGATATTGATCTGATGTTGGTTTCGGCCTTCGGGGTTAATATTTGGGGAATTATTCTCTTGATTAATTTACGGTTAGTGACTAATGAATTGGAATGAGGCGTATGTTGTGTTTGTGTAACACTTATTTAAAATATACGCGAGTTATTCGGAAAGACCGGGTTTATCCCATTCTGAATAACTGATGCGACGATAAGTCGAAGATGAAGACGATGGTCGAAGACCGGAGGTCTTCACGTCGTTTGGGTGATAACTGATGATCTTGATTGGGCTGTACACCCAAGAAGATGGAAACAGTTAGTGATCGTCCAGACGTGCTTGGAGATCGATGGATATGCGGGGTACTAGGTGCCTCCGGTTTCGTTCAGACCCAGAACGGACTTGTAAATGGACTGTGTGTCTGACATCGGATTTCATTCTGTGTGACTGATATCAGTTGCATAGGATGGCTTGCCTGTGTGGCATGCTAAGATGCAAATGATCAAGGCTTCTGTTGAAAAGCAAAGTCTTGTGGTTGATGATCAAAGCACGGCCTTTGTGGCGTAGCTTTGTGTAACGTTTGATTCGCGAGTTTCACACCCGGTATGAATCAAAAACGGGAGACGGACCTCAGGGAGGGCATGCGTTTCTTTCTAGTTAGAAGTGGCGTCAGTGGTTTTACACGCCCTGACGAGTTTGACTTATGTTGTTGTTGCGGTTGCGAGGCGCCTCGGTTATATCGGTTTCGGCCGAATGCATTCTGGTCGGCTGACGGACCAGACTTACACCCCATAGGGTGGGGAGACGTATTGTTCAGGTATAATAATCCACTCCGTGTGGACCGGCCCTGACGATCCAAGGGGCAGTTGCGGCTGTTCCTGTGGCTCGGGCTAGAGAGTCACGAATCGGTAGAGGACGATCCCTGGCCTCGGTTCATAGACGGAAATCCAATTTCCAAATACGTGACATTTGCGGTTTTAATTGTAATCCTATATGTGGCGACATAGTGGGATGGGGCGCTTATGCCGCCTATGATTGATATTTATGATTTGAAGTGTTTTATACACTATGCACTTATAATAATATCAAATGATTTGTTTTAAAACGTATCAAGCATTCTTTGGCTGTTATAAGGGAAAACCCTATCCTCGACTGCGTTGCATTGTGTGATGGGACCTGGGTCTTATAACAGCTTCATTTTTCTTTATTTAGCATTGCGCTGTTGGTTTTATGCACTGATATTCTTGGGAGGAAACCCGTTCCGTGTTATACGGCGTGGTCCCTTGATTTACCTATCTTTAAAAATAAAGATTAACTGTTTTAGTTCTCACACCAGTCACATGACTGACCTGGAGTTTATTGTTTTAACCTAAACTCTGGGTGCCCTTATTTTCGACACGGGCAGCTAGTAGTTTTGGTTTTGCAGATTTATATTCACAGGATCCTGGTTTACAGCTGGAACGATATCCGGAAAGCTTTGTATCCGTATATCTCTTCTAGTTGTGTATTGTATTATTTTCCGCTGCTATGTATTTAAATGTAATTTAAATCTCTGATATTTCTGTGTAATATTCATTTATACTCTGTATATTCTTGTAATCTGATGCATTGTTGTTATATACAATGAAACGTTCTTCTGTATGCGTTCTGTTGTGGTTTGTTCTCAAACGATAGGGCGTTTCGAACGGCCTGGATCGGTTTAGCGACTGGTTCGGACCGAGCGAGATTCCTTGCCGTCACAGTTGGTATCAGAGCTTTGGTTTACAAAGCTAGAGAACAAGACACATTAGAACCATACGAAAGAATTCATCAGATATTGGATTAGTAAAATCCAATGGGAATGACTCGTTAGAGATAGGATCAGTAGTATCCTAGAACGAGTGTGAAGAGTATATTTTTTTCAAATGAAAACAATTTTGTTTTGAAATTTAAACCATTTTAAAAACGTATTTGACTATTTATTTATTTATTTTGAATATGGACAATCGAGTATATAAAGATTTCGCATATACGCGTCATGAACGTATATTCGAAGTTTTAATATACTGGATAGATATAGAATCATACTCTAGTAGCCCGAAGATGATGCTGATGATTGACTAGTTGTCATTAGTATTCATGTTCGAGTAACGAAGGTGTGATTATCTATATATTTCCATTAGACTGGTGTGAGAACCAAAATTAGATAGGGCTTATTGTTGTGATTTGGCATCAAAAATCTGATTTTTGTATATGTATCAAAATTATGAATTTGAAGCTCTAATTCACTAATTGATTGATGTTTGTGTTGTTTGTTTATTTGTTTGCTAATTTTTAGCCATTTAGCCTAATTGAACCAAATATTGAATTGTATTGAAATTGGTCGCATTTGCTTGCATATACTTGTGCTTACATTGAACAGGTCATAGCAAGGAGGCTAGAGCCAGAGAATAAAATTTGTTTGCCCGACAAATAGGTACATGTTTACTACATAATTTCCTGTTTTGTTTGGGTGATGATGATTTTGTGAGCCTATTGGCTAGCCGCTTGGCTTTTTCTTTTTCTTTTTGAGATCTGAAGGACCGGGGAAGCTATTTGAAATTCCCCGATGCTCCCGGTGCAGGGGAGGTTATGGCGAAATTTTTCAAAAATTTAGGGCGTTAGCCAAATTTTTGAATTTTTGAAAATTCTCAGAAACCAAAGGGTTGGAGAATGGAAGCCAGATCGAGCGTAGAGTTAATTAATCAAACCACTTTCGACTTTGTTCCTTTTCGGGGACGAAAAGTTTTAAGTGGGGGAGATTGTAACAACCCGGAAAATCTGGGCCAGTTTAAAATTTTTATTTTGGCAATTATAGCGAGTTTTGATTATTTAAAATGAATTATTTTAAATAATATCGGCGAGAAATTTATTTTGAATATAATTCGAACGTATACATTATATACGTCGTCGTTAGAATATATAATAGTTATATATAATTATAAAAGGAATTGAAAATGGCGCGGTAGTTCGAAAATTCGATTTCTAATTTCAAATGAATATACAGAATTCAATATAAGTCAGAATTGAACGAAACAAGAAATATTTGAATCTGTATAACTATATCTTTGTAACGAAGTTAACAAACTGAGATTTCATTTTAGAAATGATAAGATATGTCCAGTTTAAAATTAGGAATAGTCACTGTGGAATTTATATATATTTTTATATATATAAGGCCCTTAAAAATAGCAATTTTGCAAACGACCTCGGATTTCGACGAAACCAGTTTTGTTGGGTCCGTGATGTTAAGTTATTGCTAGATTCCAAATTTCATAATTTTTCGAATCGATATGTGAGCGTGGCAAAGGAAAACGCGTTTGACCAGTTTTAGTTGATTTTAATCGACTGAAAATTGGCCATTTTTCTAACGGTCTCAGAATTCGACGAAACTAGTTTTGTTAGGACCGTATCGTCAATACGAAGCTAGAAAGTATTTTTCTGGGATTTATAGAGTTCGTATGTGACCCCGGTAATTTGAAATGTACGTTTAAAATTCAATATAGCGATTTAAATGTAAATTCAACGGAAACTGATCGAAACGATCAAATCAGCTAGCGATACATATCCCATTGTGTTCGGAATGGGGGTGAAACGCTATGGGCGACAGTCGGTGGGTCTCGTTTCGAAGTCGAATAAAAAGTCAACTCCTAGGGATAAAATAAATTAAAATTATTCAATATATATAATCTTTTTTTTTATATAGGCCCCCCCGTTTATTTTTTTTTCTTCTCAGAATCAAAAAAAAAAGAAGAGAAAGGGGATCGGACTCGCCCGCCGCCCCCTTGGCGATCGCCACCATCCGCCTGCCGCCCTCCGCCACTTCTTCCCTTCCTCCTCCCCCCTTGCCTTCCTCGACACCCACGCGAAGTCCCAGGCGCCAGAGCCGATCGCGACAGCCCTCTACCCAAAACCCGACACCCTTCTAACCCTAGCCTTCGCCGCTTCCCACAGATGCCGACCCCCCCCCTCTGCTCCGACGTGAAACGCCGATCCCCCCCCCCCTGAAGACGGCGCTGTAAGTTTTTTGTTTTGTTTTTGTTTTTGTTGTTTTATTGTTTTATTTTATTTCATTTCTTTTAAAGAAAAAAATATAGCTTTAAAAATCAGTTTTAAAAATAAATTTACATCGATTAATTTTCTGTTATTTTATATATAATTAACAGTGTTTTAAAAATATAAAATACATTTTGTTTTTAAAATATAAACATAGAAATAGCGAGATAGAAGAGGTGATTTTTATATGTTAAACTTCAGATTAAAGATGTGATTTTTATATGTTAAACTTCAGATTAAAGATGTGATTTTTATATGTTAAACTTCAGATTAAAGATGTGATTTTTATATGTTAAACTTCAGATTAAAAATATGATTTTTATATGTTAGACTTTGAAATAAAAATTCGATTTTTATATATTGAATAGCGAACTAAAAATCCGATTTTTATATATAGAATAACGAAGTCAAAATTCGATTTTTACGTATGTAGTGAAAGCGGACAACGAAGGTGACAAAAAGGCGAAACGACGAAGACTTCTGCAAATGAAGAGCCGTGGAGCTAGGATAGCAATATGTGAGAATTTCTCACCTTTCTATTTCTTTTCTAGATATATATTTATACTAGGATGCAGACGGTGCTTAGTAGCACCCGACACAACCGTCCACAGACCATGGACTTGTTTGTTTGACTGTTTGGGGATTGATTGCGATATTGGTTTGAATGTGGTTTGTGGTGTGAAAAATCGAATCGATAAATTGGTTAGGATTAGACGTGCGCCGTTATAAGGCGTAGGAGTAAGGCTAGGTTAGACCCTTACTCCAAATTTTGTGGTTTGCAAAATGAAATTGATTTGATTGATGAGTGAATGGCGTGGGCCTTCACTAGACCGGGGATAAGGCTAGGCCTTGTCCCGTTTCTAGTATCGTGCCGTTATGCCGCCGAAATTTTCTAAAATAAGTTAGAAAAATAAAAATAGCATTTTATTTAACGAATGAACTGAATAGAAATTCATATGTTAAAATAAAATGTGTTATCGTTAAAAATATAATTTTTAACGTGAATGTGAATAAATAAATATTCATTTACAAACCAGACGGTTTGTTTATGTACACCTATTTGAATGACGTTGATTGGGTCGATAAATTTTACACATCGCCTAACTGCACAAATAAAATATGTGTTTGATTGTTTGAAACCCCACACGGGTGTTAGGATGAAATTTGAAGTTCACTCATCCTGATTGATTAAATATGTCGATCGATTGATTGACAAGCTGCTATAAGCGTTAAATGTCTATATTGGATGCTTATACAGTGTAGTGCACTTTGGTTGATGGTTGATATTCATCGTTGTTGATACATACATGTGTTGTAGAAAATCCATATAATTAACATTATATGGTAATTGATTGGGCCTCATTCCAGTTTCGAAAAAAAGAAATATTTGAAATAGAAATATTTGAAATAGAAATATTTGAAATAGAAATATTTGAAATAGAAATATTTGAAATAGAATATTTGAAAATAGAAATATGTGAAGCCGTGAGGATTAGATTGACGCCATTTTGACGTGAACGATATTTATATCGATTTTATTCATTTTAAAATGAATATTGAAAAGTGATTTCGAAATCGAATATTTTGAAATGAATTGAATTGAAAACGATTTCGAAATGAATAGAATTGAAAACGAATTCAAAATGAATTGAAACCGATTTCGAAATGAATAGAATTGAAAACGAATTCAAAATGAATTGAAAACGATTTCGAAATGAATTGAATTGAAAACGAATTCAAAATGAATTGAAAACGATTTCGAAATGAATTGAATTGAAAACGATTTCGAAATGAATCGAATTGAAATGAATTCAAATTGAATTGAAATTCGAATTGAATAGAAATGAATTTTGAAACGAATTTATAAAGAAGAATTCAATTTTGGCTTTGAATTGAAATAGAAGTTGAAATAGAATTTGAAACGAATTTAAAACTATTTATATAATTCGTTTTAAATAGAAATCGACGATATATATATATTATATATATATATTATATATAATATAATGGCCTGAATAGAACGCGCCGCGCCGCGGCAGTTCGCGAATTTCGACCATTTATTTCAAACAGACATTGCGGGAGATCCGACCGTCGGATTCTCCTAAAACCGGAACCGTTGGGTTCGTATCGAAAAGAGCTTTCTAATGAATGTTAGAAATTTGAAATCTAACGGTTGGATTTGGAGTTACGTCCAAATCAAATTCGAAAAAGGTCGCTGTAAGTGCAGTTCGATGGCCATTGATGGAAATCGACTGTACGGGCCTTGATAAAATTATTAAAAATAGCAATAATTTGTGTAAAATCATAAGAAATGATTTAGAAAGAATTGGGATGAAAAAACTCCCTATTTGAAAAGATAAAAATAGATTTTTATCGAAATGAACTAGTTTTGAACTAGAATTATAATTCTATTTATTTTTAAATAAATAAATTGAATTTGAAATGGTTTTGAAAATAACCAAAATTTCCAATGATTGCATTGGAGTGGAGTTGAATCGAAATTGTCTTCGGAATATTTCGATGTTGGAATTCGTGATATTACAGGTGTTGTTATGGAAATTTGAAAGATATATATTAGTATCGTTATTTCCAATACGACATTTGTTAGTCGTAGAATTCGATATTGAATATAAGCCGATATATTTTCTATTCAGAGCCTTGTATTGAATATCGAATGTGATTTGGGTTTGTCGTGAATGATGTCTTCACTAACACTGTTCTTGAACCCAGTTGAGAAAAGATTAAATCTTTTTATTTAGATTTAATGAAGTGTACCAATTAAATGATATTTAATTGGAATTGAATTGGTATTGATTTTTGGGTTTATCGTGAACAGTGTTTTAAATAACACTTGTTCTTTAACCCGATAATTAATGGAACGTGATTTGGGTTTGTCGTGAATGGTGTCTTCACTAACACTGTTCTTGAACCCAGTTGAGAAAAGATTAAATCTTTTTATTTAGATTTAATGAAGTGTACCAATTAAATGATATTTAATTGGAATAGAATTGGTATTGATTTTTGGGTTTATCGTGAACAGTGTTTTAAACAACACTTGTTCTTTAACCCAATAATTAATGGAATGTGATTTTGGGTTTATCGTGAATCGTGTTTTAAATGACACTGATTCTTTAACCCAGATAATGATTAAAACTAAGTGGAGTTTTAATGAATCTTTAATTAGATTGAAAAGATCGAGAATGGAGTATCACTAGTTTTGCTCCAGGCGATAGTTAAATCTTTAATTAGATTTGAACGTGAAATTTAGAAACTAACTGTCGGTTAGCCAAGCAGAATGGTTTTCTGGATATTGATCTGATGTTGGTTTCGGCCTTCGGGGTTAATATTTGGGGAATTATTCTCTTGATTAATTTACGGTTAGTGACTAATGAATTGGAATGAGGCGTATGTTGTGTTTGTGTAACACTTATTTAAAATATACGCGAGTTATTCGGAAAGACCGGGTTTATCCCATTCTGAATAACTGATGCGACGATAAGTCGAAGATGAAGACGATGGTCGAAGACCGGAGGTCTTCACGTCGTTTGGGTGATAACTGATGATCTTGATTGGGCTGTACACCCAAGAAGATGGAAACAGTTAGTGATCGTCCAGACGTGCTTGGAGATCGATGGATATGCGGGGTACTAGGTGCCTCCGGTTTCGTTCAGACCCAGAACGGACTTGTAAATGGACTGTGTGTCTGACATCGGATTTCATTCTGTGTGACTGATATCGGTTGCATAGGATGGCTTGCCTGTGTGGCATGCTAAGATGCAAATGATCAAGGCTTCTGTTGAAAAGCAAAGTCTTGTGGTTGATGATCAAAGCACGGCCTTTGTGGCGTAGCTTTGTGTAACGTTTGATTCGCGAGTTTCACACCCGGTATGAATCAAAAACGGGAGACGGACCTCAGGGAGGGCATGCGTTTCTTTCTAGTTAGAAGTGGCGTCAGTGGTTTTACACGCCCTGACGAGTTTGACTTATGTTGTTGTTGCGGTTGCGAGGCGCCTCGGTTATATCGGTTTCGGCCGAATGCATTCTGGTCGGCTGACGGACCAGACTTACACCCCATAGGGTGGGGAGACGTATTGTTCAGGTATAATAATCCACTCCGTGTGGACCGGCCCTGACGATCCAAGGGGCAGTTGCGGCTGTTCCTGTGGCTCGGGCTAGAGAGTCACGAATCGGTAGAGGACGATCCCTGGCCTCGGTTCATAGACGGAAATCCAATTTCCAAATACGTGACATTTGCGGTTTTAATTGTAATCCTATATATGGCGACATAGTGGGATGGGGCGCTTATGCCGCCTATGATTGATATTTATGATTTGAAGTGTTTTATACACTATGCACTTATAATAATATCAAATGATTTGTTTTAAAACGTATCAAGCATTCTTTGGCTGTTATAAGGGAAAACCCTATCCTCGACTGCGTTGCATTGTGTGATGGGACCTGGGTCTTATAACAGCTTCATTTTTCTTTATTTAGCATTGCGCTGTTGGTTTTATGCACTGATATTCTTGGGAGGAAACCCGTTCCGTGTTATACGGCGTGGTCCCTTGATTTACCTATCTTTAAAAATAAAGATTAACTGTTTTAGTTCTCACACCAGTCACATGACTGACCTGGTGTTTATTGTTTTAACCTAAACTCTGGGTGCCCTTATTTTCGACACGGGCAGCTAGTAGTTTTGGTTTTGCAGATTTATATTCACAGGATCCTGGTTTACAGCTGGAACGATATCCGGAAAGCTTTGTATCCGTATATCTCTTCTAGTTGTGTATTGTATTATTTTCCGCTGCTATGTATTTAAATGTAATTTAAATCTCTGATATTTCTGTGTAATATTCATTTATACTCTGTATATTCTTGTAATCTGATGCATTGTTGTTATATACAATGAAACGTTCTTCTGTATGCGTTCTGTTGTGGTTTGTTCTCAAACGATAGGGCGTTTCGAACGGCCTGGATCGGTTTAGCGACTGGTTCGGACCGAGCGAGATTCCTTGCCGTCACATCACTTTTGACAAAAATTCAGCATTAGTTATGCTTTATGATTGAGGTTTGGTGTTCATCAAGGTTATGTCATTTGGGCATGAGACGATGACCCTAGAAATTCCGTTTGGAAAAAGTATTGCTTATGTGAATGAGTTGAAACCTAACTATAAGAATCAGATTGGTAAGGTGAACATTTATTTGACCATAAGATTGAAGCAAGAAAAACATTTGGCTATTGAAAGAATAATTAAACGAATATTAGGGTTCAAACAGATTAATGACATAGTGAATAATTGTATTCTGAGGAAAGAATTTGAAAAGATTGTTTTGAGGAAGAAGGAAATTTATAGAATAACTTTGAGTCTAAACCTTACATATATACATATGATTTCAGATAGAAATTTTAAAGAGCAAATATATTTTGGTATGAAATTCGTATTTTTGGGAATTTCATAAAGGTAACTGTATATATTTCAAAAAGATTTTTTTAACCTTTCGAATAGTAAGTTATCTTACTAAGATTTTTCAAATGAGCTTTAAAAAAATAATAGTAATGAAATGAGTTTGAATATATATATATATATATATATAAAAGAATTAAGTCCTTATGGGGTTGGACAATATAAGTAGAATTAATAAAGGGTCACAAAACAATAAAGGTAAAAGCTAGAAATTGGATTATGGATACGATTTTAAAACCAAACAACTTAGCTATATTGAAATAGTTTAAAAAGGAAGTAACCAGAAAACTTGGTAAATATTGGATTAGCTCACTTGGAATATTTCTTCCTAAATTATTAAGGATGGGCAAATTCTCCAGCAAATTTTGTTAGAATAGTTTGGTAGTTATAACAGAAGCTATCCAATTTGGAAGTTTTGAAAAAAAAAATTACAAGTTAATAGTAAATCAACATGTGGTGAGGCACTGATGGATTCAGTAATAATTTTTTTAATTTAATAGGGAGAATTCAAGTTTTTACCCGTGTTCTTTTCGACAAATATTTCCTCTTTAGATGTTCTACCATTAGCTTCTTCCTTTGATTATAGCCTTTCTTCTAAATATCCTTGGGAATTGTAGATCTTAGGATTCAAGACATGGATGGTAGGATATGGTTGAAACATGTCGTTGAACATGTTATGTTTAATGTTTGCAAATGGATGCAAGTGCTTGCAAGTGGATGCAGTGGATGCATATACACACACTATGCAATATAATCGGCTAATAGGAAACTTGCAAATGCATATGGATATGTGCGCAATTTATATTATTTTATGGATAATATAAATGGATGTTATCATATGGTTGTTGCACATAAATGATGGTTGAAGCACAAATATATAACTATCTTTTATCATTAGGAGCTATTGCATTTACTTGGATGCATAGCACTAGCATAATTGCATAAAAAGAAGGTCAATCGAATTACTAGACCGCTTAACCTTTTGTAGTAGTTAGGGTCATATACTACATTATTGCATAAGTACATAAAATTCCATTAGATAAATTAAGGACAGTGGTCGCCAATGGATGATGGATAAGTAGATTGATGTAGATATTGTTGTGAAAACACTTATATTATTCTTCTACCTTGGAGATTTCGGGGACGAAATTCTTAAATAGGGGAGAATGTAACAATCCAAATTTTAACAAACAGTAATTAATTAAAAAATTAATTACTTGAATAATAAGTTAAAAAATAATGGGAATTTGGTAACAGGGGTTGTGCCATTGGGTCCGTTATGATTTTATGATCAAATTTTGGTTTGCGATAAATGGATTTAGAACGATGGACTTATAACCATACAAAATTTGAAATAAAAACTAGAATTAAAATCAGAAAAATTAAAATGAAAAATGTATTATGTGTTGGGATAACCCAACGCATGGCCAGGTCGACCCATGGATTGACCCATGCTTTAGGTGGATCGACTCATGTGTCGACTCAGCTGGGTACTAGTTTGACCCAATACGTTTCCATACACAATTTCTTGCCTAGCACGAAAGCATTAACGAATGAGATTTAATCAGGAATTTTTGAGCTGACGTGTTTTGATCCTATTAGCTGATGTTGTTAATCCGGATGACCTAAGGATATAACGGTTTAGATTTAAAACCCAAATCTAACGGCTCAGGGTCTTTAGCTCCACCATATAAATAAACCCCCAATCCTCTCCCATTTTCCTCACAACACATCCTTTCCTCTGCCTAAGCTCGTCTCCTTTTTGAGGGACAAGGCCAAATTAAATTTTAAGAGGAATCAGGATTTGTAAATTAAATATTTTCTATTTTATTTTTCCTCTAGGGGAGGTGCTGGTAGATCCACATATGGGAAAGCTTTTTGGTGAGTTTTATGATCATTTAGATTTTTGATTTAATTTTGGGTTAAATAAGATGAATAATAGTTACAGTCGTTGTTTTATTTATAGTTCTTTTGCTTATAGTTTCATACAGTTTATGTTCATTTCTGTTTTCTGTAATTTCTTTCTAAATGTAGTTCTCTGCAATTTTTCTGTCTTTTCTTACAGTTTCTGTTTAATCAATATTCAGATTACTGTAAATTATTCTCAGTCTTCCTTCCCATATTCTTTGTCGGATTTTTGCATTTTATTTGTTGTTATGCCTAATTATGCCTATGAGGGGGGGGGGGTGTGTGTGTGTGTGTGTACATTTAAACATATATGTGAGGAGCGTTTCGGGGCACCCTTGTTTTGTAGAACCCTTTAAACATCTCTATTCATTTGTGAGCTACACCAATCCAAATCCAACAAGAATATGTAGATGTTCAATCCACACATGTATAATCATTTATCCAGAATTTGAGCTCATTCCGACTTTCGTAACATTTTAAATTTTTTTAGCTCAATTATTCACCGTTAAGACATTTATTCGAACCGTTAAATATAGACATCAAATAAATTATTCTACGAATGTCGGAATGATATCAAATTTGGGATAAATGATAATATATATATATATATATATGGATTAAACATCTACAAATTCTTGTTTGATTTAGATTGGTGTAGCTCATGAACGAGTAGTGGTGCTAAATGGGTGCTGCAAAACAGGAGTGCCACGCAATGCTCCTACACACACAACTGATTTAGGCATAGATCGATATGCCTAACTGCATACGACTGACTATTATCCTTTATTATATGCAAATGTATTGTTCTCTTTTTAGTTCATTTCTTTTCCATGGTTTCGTTGTATCTATGACTAGTGTTTTTGGGAGATATTATCTATGTACTACGATCTTCATGAGACATGGTATTTTATGATAGTTGGTTTTATTAAAAATAAATGGTTTTCCATTAATGTAAATTGTCTTCTTCTTCCACTGTGTTTTAAATATTTCTATCTTGTGAATCTTAGTCTCTGTGATGTTTTATGTCTTTGTACCTATTACACTTCATATTCTTTAGTGGGACCCTATTTTGGCTATCGTTAAGGGGTGTGGGCTATTTCAATATTTATGTAATTATTTAGTGAATAATTACAAAAATTTCTGCAATATTTTCAAATAACTGCGGAAATTTCTCCTTTTTTTGGTGAATAATTGCGAAAATTTCCATAAATTTTCATTAAATAATTGCAAAATGTCTGCAAATTCTGTATATAATTGCATGAAATAAATGTTTGCATAAAGTTTATGCACTTATTTGGTAAGTTAATTCTAGGAACCTAACTTACATTTTTTTTTAAAACACTGTTTGACCTATATTTAAATCTAATAGAAACCTTAGTCAAATTGTCCCTAAATTAATTATCGTTTGTGTATGTTTTTATTTTTATTTAGAATATTGTTTGCTAGTACATGGTTGTGCAAAATCTTAGACGGTATGTAGTGGTATTAGGCCATTATTTTCTTATTCTAACCTTAGAATGCAGTGTAGCTGCAATTAGCAATTGGTCCTACGCTTGGTATGCATCTTTTTCCACTTATTAACAAATGGCCAGATGCATTTATGAAAAACTTATATCCTTCTACACCTTACTAATATGAATCAAAATTCCTACTGCTTGATAGGCTATTTAAACACGAAATTAGACACATAGTCTTTAACTGTTGTATACTTTTGTCTTTACATGAAGAGGTGGAATTCCAATGATGAAGATCAATTAAACATCTAAAAATTCTTATTGGATTTGGATTAATGTAGCTCATGGTATGGTAGGGGTGCACCTGAACGCTTCTTATATATATATATATATATATATATATATATATATATATATATATATATATATAGCAGTGTTTAATGACATGTCAAACAGTGCAGCACCCCTTTGACTCTCTAGCTTCCACCATTCATTTCCCTCTCTCTCCTCTTCCACTAACTTAATATAAATGGATGGTGTAAATTAGGGGGCCAAAGGGGTGCTGTAGCGTTTTGGAATTCCATTGAATGCTGCTAATATATATATATATATATACATATATACATACATATATATATATATATATATATAAGGAACCAGTTTCCATATATATATATAACATTGAAAAAATGGCGTCCTCTCCTGAAGGAAACCCTAGCACACCAGCACCCAACGAAGGCTGACAGGAGGTTAAGAAGAAAGGCCGTTAGCTTCCGGCGCCTAGACCCGCCGTCGGTCCAGTCCATGCAAAGCCGCCTCCGATGGAACTCAATTCTTCTCTAGGCTCTCATTCTTGGGCTGACACATTGGGAAAGATGGTTCAAATTAAAGTCAGTTTGAAATTCCGCACTCCATTTTCTGATTCTGAAGGGTAGTTTGCAGAAATTGACGAAATCGATTATTCCCCCTCCA
Source organism: Allium sativum (assembly GCA_030737875.1). Taxonomy (NCBI): domain Eukaryota; kingdom Viridiplantae; phylum Streptophyta; class Magnoliopsida; order Asparagales; family Amaryllidaceae; genus Allium; species Allium sativum. The sequence goes on along the minus strand of CM060918.1, from coordinate 606,303,007 downwards.
ATCAGCTCTGGAGCAACTCCATTTATTTATATATGGATGGTAAGAGACCATATTATGTCTATTTTAATGATTTTATTAAATGAGAGTGGCAGCCGAAAGGATATTGGGAAGTGTGTTCAAAGGATAATGGGTTTTTTCTGGTCAAATTTGACCTAGTGGTGGATTTGGATAAAGTCCTCAATAGGGGATCTAGGTTCATGGATAGTAAATTAATATTCATAAAGAAATGGGAAGCTAACTTTCAATTTGAGCATAACATGTTAGAATCCTATCCAATTTGGGTTAAAGTGAAGAAACTGCACATAACACTATGGAATGCCAGAGGCATTAGCAAGCTTGCCAATATTATCGGTAAACCTATTGACATAGATGAATTTACCAGAAATATAAAGAGACTAAATTATGCTAGAGTAATGATTGATATAAAAGAAAACTCTACACTTCCAAAATCCATTAGAGCTAAGGACAGCCATGGCAGACTTTATCTACAAGAGGTTGAATATGAATTCATACCCCCTATGTGCACTGATAGCAAGTGTGTTGAACACAACACTATACAGTACCCTGTCCCAATACACAAGTGCATACACAAGTTTGGAAAAAGAAACAAGTACCTATACCTGATATTCTTAATACCCCCTCAATATTATCTACACAGAGTCAACACCAAAATTTAACAACCACTGACCATATGTTGGAGGGAGAGACTGAAAAGTTACCTATCCCACAGAAAGATAATGTGCATATTAACTTAGAAGTACCATCCACTAAGGTGGTGACTGAGTTGGAACCCCAATGTCCCAAGCTCCACATCTAAATACTCCATCGTGAAATCCTTCTACTCCCCCTATGGTGGTGCCTCCCCAGTAGGCCCATTAGACCCCACCTCCTCCTGTACTTCAACTGCCTGCTGGGCCAATCCCACCAGACCCTGCAAATTTGGAAGAAATCCAACTATTAGACATACAATTGGAATCCGAGGACCCGGATACTGAAAGTTCAAATACTGCACAAGTCTAAAACCTTACCAAACCTAACCTAAATTATGTCAAACAATTTTCTAAGGGCAAGCAGAAGATGGTGACTAGTCATGTTGACTCCGCTCCAGTTATAAGAAGCAAAATAACTAGTTTATAATGTCTATACTATGTTGGAATTTAAGAGTCCTGAATGGGGATACCCATCAGCTTGACCTCTTTAACATTAGAAATAAGTGTAATCCTACTATTATCTCTTTTTTAGAAAATAAAATGGCAGCCACTACACTGGCCACTTTTGAAAATTTGCTTGGAAATGATTGGTGTACTATTAAGAATAATTTGACCACATCTATTGGCAGAATCATGGTCTTCTAGCACAAGTCCATCTAGACTGTTAATAGAATTTGTGCAGATGACCAACAAATTACTGTTAATGTCTCAAATGTGGGATGTCTCAAGTTGACATGCTCATTTATATATGCCCACAATTGGGCCTCGGTTAGAAAATAGCTTTGGGATTCCCTAACCAACATATCAAAATCTATGCAAAGTGAACGGATGGTGCTTGGTGACTTTAATGCTATCCTACAAACCAATGAAAAGAAAGGAGAGCTTACCATCAAATTAACAAAGGTTTCTAAGTTCAACCAGTGTGTGGCTGCAACCGAGCTTGTTGAAGATTGCCTTACAAGCTTGAAATACACATAGAGAAGTGGAGAAGCAAAGAATATTAGTTGTAGACTTGATTGTGTACTACATAATGCAGATATGATAATTAAGACCCCAAAAATCAAATTAGAAATTTTGCATAGCTCAACCAGTGACCACAGTCCCCTCCACATTGCATTTAATAACATTATGGCACAAACTAAAGGGATCCCTTTTAGATACGTGAACTCTTTGCATTTGGCCGAAGATTATGATGATATCATCGACCTCAGATTGATTCCCCTGGCCGAGGTAGGGGTTGGTATTCACTGGTTTACCTGCTTAAAAATGCGAAGTCTAGATTGAAAATTTGGAACAAAAATGGGAGTAAAAGCTCCCTTAAGGAAATAGAATCCCAATGTGAAGCCGCTTTAACTGCGCTTGACTCAAACCCCCTTGATGATGCCATGAATGATAATTACTTCAGGCTTCAGGCTCAGCTCAAATTTGCTCTAATAGCTCAAATAATCGAGTTGAAACAGAAAGCTAAAGTCGGTTGGCTAACTCAAGGAGATGAATGTTCCAAATTGTTCTATAGTAAGATGTCTTATCGCGAGAAATATAACAATTTCTACAATGATTTAGACAGTAATAGGGAATCGATCACTAGTCTACAGAATTTTGAAGATTAAACCATCAAATATTTCAATGAGTTGTATAATGGTGACAACATAACTGACTTAACCCAGGTGAGTTGACACTGCCTGATCAGTGAGAATGAGGCTTCTTTTCTGTTGTTTCCAGTCTCGGAGGTGGAGATCAGGCCCCTCGTGTTCTTCGTTCATGACGACCCTAGTCTAGGGTCGGACGATTGGAATGCCAAGTTCTCCAAGCTGTACTGGCAACATACAAAGCAACTACTATTGTTAGCGATTTAGGAGTATTTTATTACAGGGAAAGTACTATAAGAAATCAATTACACATTCATCATGCTCATCCCAAAAGTCAATAAACCCAACAAAATATAAGAGTACAGACCCATTGTGTATTGTAACATGATTTATAAAATCCTCAGCAAGGTGATATGTAATTGTATAATCCAATTCCTACCTGATCTTATTTCAGATTGCCAATCCGCTTTTATCAAAGGTAGACACATTTCGGAAAATTCTCTTTTGGCATATGAACTTGTGAGGCAATTCAATAAGAAGGGTAATGATAAGGTATGTTTAAAAATTGATCTACACAAAGCCTACAATAGACTCAACCGTGATTTCATTATTCACATGCTAGAATATATGGAGCTCCCTCGCTAATTTACTACTCTTATCAAGGAGTGTATCTCCACCTCCACTTTCCCCATCATGATTAATAGTGTTCCTAAGGGCTACATCACTTCTAACCGAGGTATACGACATGTGTACCTGCTCTTCCCTTACCTCTTTGCAATTGCTATGGAATATTTCTAATTATAAATGGAGTTGGTATGCCACAGTGGACTTTTTCAACCTATTTATAACCATCAGCCTTTAGTTCATCATTTATTATATGCTGATAACTTAATCACGGCCTTCAAATCTAATGTGCAGGCAGCCCATACTATCAAGATATATTCAAGCAACTTGAAAATTTTGCAGGTTTGAAGCTCAATAATTTCAAATATAAATGTTATTTCAACAAATTTTGTCGAGAGAAACAAAACATCCTACACATAATTGATATGACCAAAAGCCAATTCCCTATGAAGTACATGGGGTTTTCTCTATCATCTAATATCATAATCGACAGAGAGTGTAGCAAGTTGATTACCCGTATAAAGGACAAAATCAATGGCTGGAGTTCCAAATTGCTATCTTTTGCAGGTAGGGTGGAGCTCATACATGCTGTTATCTCTGCTAAGGTCAGGTTTTGGTTACATACCTTTCAAATCCCTGATTGTTCCATTGATAAAATTAACTCTATTTATGCTAATTTTATTTGGAGAAGTGGTGTGCACAAAGTTAGCTTTGATATCATATGTAGGCCCAAAAGTGATGGGGGTGTGGGCCTGATTAATCTCAAGGAGCTATAGAAAACATACGCTCTCAAACAGGCCTGGAAAATTATCCATGCTAATATACTTTGGGCGACATAGATGTAAAATAGATATATCGAAATGAACTTTTGGATCATGCAATGCAACAATTATTCATCCTTGGCCTGGAAATACATTTTGGCTAGTAGAAATTCACTTAAGAAAATGATACACCATAATTTCATGGATGGGAAAACCACTAATCTCTGGAAAGATCCTTGGTTCAATGGTCAATCTCTAATAAACACATTAAGATGGGACACACTTACTATTGTGGGCGGTTACGATTTCACTGTTGATAAAATCTCCACATACGGGAGATGGGATACTAATACTATTAGTTTCATGCAAGCTCTACAATCAAATATTTATCAAATCTGAATTATCCCAAACCTTACTATTGACACGCTTTTTGGTTGAAGCTGTCACACATCAAGATTTTAGTTAACTACGCGCTCAAGCGTCAGTAACATCATTAAAAATACAAAGCAATTTGGATGAAGTTGTGACGTATTCAGCAAATGATTGAAAATAACATTGATTCGTAAAATCATCATTGATGGACTTGGAAAAACTGACGCAGTAAAAATAAGTGATTGACACCGTCCAATTAGCTCAAAACGCTTGAGTGTGTCGGTTTGATTACATGGCAAACACTTCGCACAAAAATATATGGTTTTGACGAAAAATAGTGTCTCGCATTCAAAATAGTTGATTGGCATGCATGATCATGAAAAACGGTTTGTGCAACTCACGGCGTCAAAATCTGGCAAACTGGTGAAAATCGACCTGGCACATCAAAAAGGCCTGATCGACACCTGAAAATCATGAAAGTCGATAGGGAAAACAATGGCTGATCAATCAGGTAAATTTGGTAAACTTGGCACATTTAAAATCACTGGATCGACATGGTGAGATCACCACTTTTCACGTGCGCAACATGGTGATTAGTGATATGGCCAAATCGGCAAGGATCCGACAAATATCGCATCACATTAGGGGATGAGATATTTTTCTTGAATGGCATAGGAAAACCCGAGATCGTCCCGAGTGCGCATCACATCCATGTGATGCGATTTTTGGCTTGGCAAACAAGGAAGGTGGATCTAACTAGAATGGGATACGTGGTCTATCAAATCCAAGAATAGCGGATCCATGTTTTTGGACAAGATTTTCCACCTATTCAACAGGATGCAGTGCGATATTTTACTGATGCAGACACAGTAAAGTGGATATGAAAACCCTAAGATATGTCGTGGATTTGGCGACTGCCGAATTTTCCTGGCACGAAGGAAATGACATACTGATCAACATTTTTCATGGATCCACATATGTCTGGCATTGTTTTTCAGGATGCGATATTTTTCAAAGGTTCGATGCTATTTTTTGGATGTGGGTTTTATAGGATGCGATCTTTCTGACTGTGGTCCCTAGATCTCACCTACTCCTACCTAACCCGTTACCTATAAATACCCCTAAGCTCGGCATTCATATGGATCTCTTTTTGCTTGGATATTTGGACTTCTTGAAGCTTTCAAGCATGATTAATGGATTCCATCTTCTTATACATGACTATTGGACATAATTGGACCACTAAAATGTTAAGAAAATGTTTTCACCAACTTTTGGACATTTACAAGGACATCGCTGTTTTTGGACTATTTTGGACATTTTTGGATATGCTTGGATATTGGAGCTATTTTCTGGAAATAGCTGACCAAGTCAGCACTTTTTCACCAATGAAGAAGAAGAAGGGAATTTTAGTCAAAAATTAGAATTAACAATCATTTTGTTGTTCTATTGTAATGCTTTGTACTTAAATATTATCCGAACTTGTACATCAATTGTAATAAGAAATTATATGATGAATGACTACTATAAAATGGACGTAGGCGTTAGAGTCGAGCCATTATAAAAATCAGAGTTCTCCTTGCATTACTTTCCTTTGGATTAACTACTTTGTTTCTACGACGCATTCAATCGAGAGTTGGCATGCGTTGAATCGACGGCAATTCACCACGTCAACAAGTTGGCGTGCCAGGAAGGGAGCGCTCAACTACAACTTCAGTCTTAGTTCTCGACTTCAGTTTTCATCTTTGGTTCTCGACCTCAGCTCTCTACTTTGATCTTTAGATTTTTGGAATTTGACAACGACTTTATTTTGGAAACAAACTTTACTTGCTTCCCACTATGGTTAAAAGAAAACAAATTATTCGCTTAGAAGGAGTAGGTGCAAAGGAGGAGCAAGAAATCTCCTCGATCGGACACCCGTCTAATTTTGTCACTCGAGACCACAACAATGGAGTCATCAAAAATCTGACTAAGGATCTCACTTCTTGCTTGGAATAACATGAAGAACATTTCCGTCGTCAAGAGACCTACTGGCCACTCTTATCACCCGACTCGAAGGATTTACGAGGCAATCGAGCTAAGGAAATCTTGTCAGAACAAGTGCTAGTGTTCCGTATGGCTTAGCTCGGGACTTAGGGGACAATTCCCGAAGAACAACCCCACATCAACACAATTCCACAGGCAGCTGCATGATCGGCTAGGATCGGGGGAAACACCCCCAATCCCATTTAAGGCTCAGCTCAGGTCGTGGCCAACAGAATCTCGGAATCAAGCATTGAAAATGCCACTCAAGCGCCAGAACCCCCGTAGTTCCTAATCTTGGATTTGTTCCCGTTGAGGCACCTCAAGCAGGATCGAGCCAAATATTTTGCTTGACGCTCGACCTTTCGCTGATGTTGGACTTGGCGTTGGGGGCATCAGTGTTAATTTACATAACTTGAATTCATTTCTCGGCATGGGCAGTGAAAGTCAAGTCATTGATATTATTTGACGATACTCCCATGGTAGGGCACCTCATGCCAACTTGAAATGTGTTACTCGCAGCCCCTTCACTCCAGACATCAAAAACTCTCAAAACCCACTGGACTTCAAATTCCCGGTGTTGGAAGCTTTCGACGATAGGAAAGACCCTACTATTCATCTCATGTGCTACATGCGCCATATGGAAGTACATCGGCCTCAGATGGCGTCATGGCCAAATGCTTCTCGCTTTACCTTACAAACATTGCTACTCCATGGTTTATATAATTGAAACAATAATCTACCAACAGTTGGAGTGTCTTGGTTGGAAGGTTTGTTGAGCAATTCAGAGTTCATATCGCTCAACAAAGGAATGTCATGACTTTGACATCAGTCAGGTAGAGAATAAGTAATACTATGCGCAAATTTCTTGAACGATTCAATGCGGTGGTGGCCTCTGTTGATAGGCCAAATCCTTCCATGGTTCTAATGACCACGGTCTCTGACATTCTCGATAAGACAGACTTCAAGGACTCGCTACGATGGGAACCGCTAAGGGACCTCGTTGAATTCTACTTCGAGGCTGAAGTATTTCTTAGGGAGGAAGACTCCCGCGATGAAAAGCCTGTGCATCGTGCCAACTCTAGAGTACACTCAGGGCTACTATGCTCGACAAAGGAAAGGGTAAATCTCGGGACAACCAATACTCCTGGCCTCGCTTCGATCCAAAGTTCCCAACCTACACTGAGCTCGCACATGGCCTGGAAAAGATCTATCTCGACATACATGAAACTGTGCCTTTCCAGAAGCCTCCCAGGAGAGACCCGACTAGGCAGCAGGAAAGCGCTGACAAGTAATGCTTATTTCTTGAAATGTTAGGTCATGATATCGACCACTGTAGGAAGTTCCGCGATCTCGTTGAAGCCCGCATCAGGCATAGCAATCTACAACAGTATGTCCTGAATCCAATAATAGCAGCTACACCACCAGCTTTTCCCTCTACAACATCACAGGATAAGGGCAGAACTGGTCGCCCCTAGGCATGGTTATCGACTGACCTAGCTCTGAAGATCCTCCTCGGCTTTCCTGGACCCTGCTCCAATACTTTTGTTGTTTTGATTATTGGCGACTTCTCGCTTTTTATTTCCTTTACTATGTAATCAAAGCAACAACGTCGGCCCATACGCATGGAACCAGCTTGTGGCCTTCAGTCGTGTTTGGGGTAAAACAAATGATTAATGTACTCAGGTAGAATAGATAAAATACTACTTTCGAGCTCTGGCTCCTCACTGGATTCGTCCAGTATAAACATAGGGCTCCAACTCCATACTGGTTCCATCCAGTATAAACATAGGGCTCAGGCTCCACACTGGATCCATCTAGTATAAACATAGGGCTCCGGATCCATATTGTATATGTCCAGTATAAGTATAAGACTCCGGTCTCCCCTGCTAGATCCGTTTAGTATAAATATAAGACTCCGGTCTCCTTTGCACTGGATCCGTCCAGTATAAATATAAGACTCCGGTCTCCCCAGCATTGGATCCGTCCAGTATAAATATTAGACTCAGGTCTTTCCTGCACCGTCCAGTATAAATATTAGACTCAGGTCTTTCCTGCACTGGATCCGTCCAGTATAAATATTGGATTCAGGTCTTTCCCGCACTAGATCCATCCAGTAAAAATATAAGACTCCGGTCTCCCCTGCACTGGATCCATCTAGCATAAATACAAGACTCTGGTCTTACCTGCACTGTATCCGTCCAGTATAAATATAAGACTCTGATCTCCCATCCCTGATCAGTCGAGCATGAACTTCGAACTCTGATTCTTAGCTTCGGACTCTGATCCATGACTTCCCCCAAAGATTGGGCCCGCTGAGTTTTAGGATTCTTTGAATAAGTTTGCCAAACTTAAGAACTACCCGATTTAGTCCACCAAGAAAGGGAGTTCCTTATCACTACCCTCTTATCACATGAACCTTAACATCCTGGCCCTTCGTACACCTAACATTTCATAACTTGGTTCGCCAAGTGCAAAATCCTCCTTTGTAGGTACGTACCTGCTCCAGCAAGACTCAGCAAGCCCATGGCTTCCTATCTACTTCCTAAATCCTAAGCATTCTGAGCTACACAAACCATTCTAATACCATCCTAGTGATCGTCATATATCCATTTTAATACGATCCCATCTATTGTTGGACTTCTATTTTAAGCATGACCTCGGCAACTGTCGAAGTTCTTTTCTATTATGATCTCAATGGTCGTCGGATTTCTGCTCAAATGCGACCTCAGGGTTCCATGGATTTCTGGAATTTTTGGACTTTAAGGATTCTGGGTTTTCTCAAAGGCTATGCATTCTCTGGTTCTCTCAGGTTATTAGACTCCTGCAGTCCTCTGGCCACTCTGGTATTCTAGTTATCTCTAATATGATCCAGTGCAATCGTGGCCCTTTGATTTTCTAGTTATAGGAGTTCACTTCGGGCTTCTCCCAGCTTTGGTTTCTAGATATTAGGATTTCTCTTCTTCTCGCAAAACACATATTCCTTTGATCAATCAAAACATATTTTAGGGAGCAAAATAGTGACATGCTTTCTGGTTGAAGACGTCACACGTCAAGATTTTGGTTAACGAAGCGCTCAAGCATCAGTAACATCGTCAAAAATACAAAGTGATTTGGTCGAAGTCGCAATGTATTTAGAAAAGAACCGAAAAAACGTCGATTCGTAAAATCGTCCTCGATGGACTTGAAAAAATTAGCACAGTAAAAATACGTGATCGATACGGTCTGATTAACTTAAAACGCTTGAGCGTGTCAGTCCGATCACGTGGCAAAACTCCTCACGTAAATATATATGGTTTAGGCGAAAAACAGTGATGCGCACTCAAAAAAAGCTGATCGACATGACACGTTCACAAAAATGGCTTAGTGACTCACCGCGTCAAAATTTGGTAAAGTGGCAAAAATCGACCTGGCACATCAAAAAGGCCTGATCGGCTTGTGGAAATCACGAAAATCCATGGGGAAAACATTGGCTGATCAATCTGGTAAATTTGGTAAACTTGGCATGTTCAAAATCATTGGATCGACATGGTCCGATCACCACTTTTCACGACCGCAACACGATGATCAGAGATTTGGCCAAATCAGCGAGGATCTGGCAAATATCGCATCGCATCAGGGGATGCGATATTTTGTCTGATTGGCAAGGCAAAACTCGGGATCGGCCCGAGTGCGCATCACACCCATTTGATGCGATTTTTGGCTTGGCAAACAAAGATGGTGGATCTGGCAAGAATGGGATGCGATAATATGGTGATCGCGTCGGGCTGATGTGAGATTTTATTGGGTGCACATCGCATCCCAATGATGCGATACGTCTTCTGGCAAATCTAAGAATGGAAGATCCACATTTTTGGACTTGATTTTCCACTTGATCAACACGATGCAAGGCAATGTTTTACTGATGCGGACACAACAAAGTGGATGCGAAAATTCTGGGATACGACGTGGATTTGGCAAATGCTAGATCTTCCTAACGTGAAGGAAATGACGTGTAGATCACCCATTTTTCATGGATCCACATGTGTCTGGCACTGTTTTATCAGGATGCGATATTTTTCAAACATAGGAAGCGATTTTTTGGATACAGGTTTTGTAGGATTCGATCTTTCTGACGATGGTCCTCAAATATTTCCCATACCTACCTAACCCACTACCTATAAATACCCCAAAGCTTGGTATTCATATGGATTTCTTTAGGCTTGGATTTCTGGACTTCTTGAAGCTCTCAAGCATCATTAATGGCTTCCATCTTCTTGTCCATGACTACTAGATATAGTTTGGATCACTAAAATGTTGAGCAAACGTTTTCCATCAACTTTTGGACATTTACACTGTTTTTGGACTATTTTGGACATTTTTGGATATTAGAGCTATTTTCTGGACGTAGTTGACCAAGTCAATACTTTTTCACTCAACAAAGAAGAAGAAGGGCATTATAGTCAAAGTTTAGAATTAACAAACATTCTGTTGTTCTATTGTAATGCTTTGTACTTGAACATTTTCCGAACTTGTATATCAATTGTAATCAGATATTATATGGTGAATGATTACTATAAAGTGGACTAGGCTTAGTGATGAACCACTATAAAAAGCTTTGTTCTCCCTACATTACTTTACATTAGATTAACTATTGTGTTTCTGCTACACATTCACTCGAGGGTTCGCGTGCGTTGAATCGACGACAATTCCCCACGTCAACACCTTACAAAGGACATATGGGTTTGGACCGACTCTACATATGGCCAACTCTCGGCCTCCTCGGACTGGAATAACATTAGACCCCAAGCATTCAAAAAAAGACTGGGCTGATGGGATCTGGAACAAAGATAACTGTCCCAGAATGTCTTTCACTACCTACAAAGCTGTTAATGTTAGACTCCCTGCCACTGACCGACTTGCTAAATGGGGACTTAACGTAGATCTTACATGTTCTCTCTGTAACTCTCATCCTGAGTCACATAGCCACTTATTTTTCATTTGCAAATTCAACAAAGTGATCATGAGTACAACCAAATATAAAAAATGGCACAATTTTTTCTAGCTATCTGGAGGCTGAACTCATTTACGTGAAAACAGAGCAGTTCTCGCCAATGCGCATGCAGAAGATTCAGATAGCACTGACAACTTCAGTTCACCATATTTAGAAGGAGCGTAACCCGCTCGTTTTTGAAATGAAGAAAAGAGACAATACCCTTGTTGGCAAAATGATTCAACTGACGTAAACATTCTCTTGGGAGGAATTAAGAAGAAGTTGCTTACCAAAAATGTCCTTAAAGCAACGAGCACCTTGGAACGATGGGATTTCCGTCCGCCATGAAGCCCTAATTTGCTATTTAGGGAAATGAATTTTGGTTTCTGTGTAAAGGAAAGAACACGATTATGGTATCTGGGTATGGTTGGTGCATGTGCAATTATTACTTTGCCTACCGCTTTTGCTTTACTGTTTTTTGTTCTAGCATTTGAATTGTTTCGAGCTTGGGCCTAGTTTGGGCACAATGCGTCAATAAAATTTAACCATATATATAGGGCAGCGTTCCGCTACACCTCTTATATTGCACGGGATATCTCATCTTGAATCTCATCCATTCATTCCCCCACTCATTCTCTCTCTTTCCACTAAGAAAGAGAATGAATGACTGAGATTCAGGGGGAGAGTTCACCTGCAATATAAGAGGTGTAGCGGAACTCTCCCATATATATATATATATATGTATATATATATATATAACACTTTCAAAAATAAATATATATGAGGTAGGATCAAGAGCAATCCAAATAGTATAGCACCTCTATGGTTCTCAGATTTCAATCATACATTCTCGTTTCTATATCTTCCTACTAACTTATTTAAATATATATGAATGATTTTATTAAGAGGTAAAATGGGGTGCCACATAATAGGAGTGCCCTAAACTTTCCTTCTCTCTCTCCATGTATATACACACCCCCCATGATAAGACGGTTACGGAGCGGGCTCCCCCTCCAAAACTGCCAAATCAGCAACATTCAAGGGCTTTAGAGGCGCTGCTTAGGACAACATGGTGTATATCATGGGAAGTACTCCCAGGCATTGATGGCTCTGAAAATGTCGAGGCTAGCCTTGAATTTTATCATTCGGTTCTCTCTAAAGACAAAGCAGTTTCCATGCTTCCTGAATCAAACTGTGATACATGCAATGCAAGGCTAAACGAAAAAATTTAATTGTTGCATATGTACTAGGCAACCAACCATTGTACAGCCAGTTTTCAAAATTCGTGCAAAACGTGTTGAAGCCATCTGGTTCATATGAACCATTTTATAAAAAAATGGGTATATTATTTTTGGATCTACACTGAAAGTTGATTGCATACGAATTCTTACTGCAAGTGCATTTACATTTAATTCTCGTATTACTGTTATGAAATTGCAGAAACTGTGTATGCTGAATATTTTACTACAATTTCTATATGGGTTAGATTAAACGACCTAAGTTTGGATTTTTATAATCATGAAGGGAATGGTAATATAGCAAGTACTTTAGGTAAATTGGTTCGTATCTATCTATATAATAATTCCCACGAATCTTACATTTCTGGATTACAAATATATCCATGATTCATTTAATTATTTCATCCAATCAAGGTCATTTATGTAATTTCCTAATCTCTACTAAATTGAGAATTGCATTAAAAATCATGGATGTACATTATTTCAAATTATTTCATCCAACCAAGAATTAAAAGCACGGATGTGCATTATTTTTAGTGTGGTGCTAAGGGCACACCAAAATACTCTTTCTAATACCGCAATTAAAAAATAAAACTCATTAAATTTTGTATTCTTCCTAATACCACAATACCTCTCCATTCTAATATCTCACTCAACCAGTATTTGCTAAACTAATCATCTAGTAAGCCCTAATCTGAAACCCTAATCAAGAATATCGCTGCCTACTTCATCTTTCCTGCGGGAAAATTTAAAATTTTACCATGTGAAGCCCTAATCTCTCACTTTCTCTTCTAGTTTGCTTAATTCAAATCTTATTCACATCTTTTGTATATTTAGGCATGCATTCTTCTTTACCGGCATTGCTGCAGCTTCGTTATCGTTGATCGATCGATTGAGCTAGAGTTTCAGAATGGAATGAAAGAGGAACAAATAAGAGACAAGAGAGAAATAAGGTAATAGTAGTGTGGTAGCCCTTATTTTTTAGGTATGGTATTAAGAAGAGTAGTATGATAATTATTGTGGTATTTTTTAGTAGCGGTATAAGGAAGAGCATTTTGGGGTGCCCTTAGCACCACACTATTTTTAATCAAGGTCATTTATATTTTCTTATTCAAGCTTTCCAACATATTTTCTCTTGAAAACTTTCCTGTTGCTATTATCAAAATATATTCAACAAACTTGCAATCAGCTATGGGTGAAAATCAATATACTACTGAAGTTGGAGAAAATACTTATTATATAGGTTTGTTCTCTTATTTCCGTCGTCAAATTTGTTATAAGTATAGAAAAATACGTTTATATATGTGTGTAATTGTGTACAAAATAAATTTGTATTGTTATATTATTATTTGTTTCATAGTACAACATGGACCTAATGTGTAGGTTAGATTGGTGAAACAAGTAAGATTGATTTTACAATGTTAAAGAGAATGGTTTGTAAAGAAAACATTAAATATAAAAAAGATGTAAATTGTATTTTTTGTTGAAAAAATTAGGTAAGTGTGAAATATGCTTCAATGTTATGCCAGAGTTGTGCTACGATGAGCCTGGGCGCTTACCGCCATTAGGTCTTAAGTCAAATTAACTAAATAGATTGTGTTATATATGATCACTAAATTTTTGATACATGTAACTATTTTTAAGCTTCTTTCTTATTTTATTAAGTTTTAAGTACTATCATATTTTTTCATTCTCGAAATTAAATTCTATAATTTTGAACTTTAAAAGTGGTTTTATTATTATATTCTGGTTGCTAGATTATTTATACAAAACTTTATTTGTTGCTTTAAAGGTGAAAGTTTTGGCCTGTTTCGAAGTGGAAAACATGGAAGGCCACCAAAATTAAAAGCAAATTCAGTGTCTGATACTTGGTCCATATTTAACGACATTATATTTTGTAGCATTTTTTGTTCTTTATATTTACTTAAAATTGTTAATTTACATATTCACTTTAAGTTCTAGTTTTTTTTAATGGTTAGCATGCATATGGTTGCAAAACTAAATTGTGCATATGTTATTTATAGTCCTAATATTGCATACACAATTTTCTATAAGTATTTATTGCAACTTATTATGACTGTTGTTTTCTACAAATACACAATTTTCTACAAGTATTTATTGCATACACAATTTTCTACAAGTATTTATTGCATACACAATTTTCTACAAGTATTTATTGTAACTCATTATGACGGTTGTTTTCTACAAGTATTTATTGCATACATAATTTTCTGCAAGTATTTATTGCATACATGATTTATTGCATACACAATTTTCTACAAGTATATATTGCAACTCATTATGACTGTTGATCCAATAATTTTTTTTTATTGCATACACAACTTTCTACAAGTATTTATTGCAACTCATTATAGCTGTTGTTTTCTACAAAAATGAAAGAAAAGAGGCTACCTTTTGATTTTTTTCTAGATTAGCGTATCTCCGGGTGTTTTCAAAAATATCTCATTATAGCATCTTTATTAATAAAGCAAATATATTTAGTCTTGTGAATATATAATTTATTAATATATAATTGGCAATATGACCATGCATTAAGTCTTATAAAAGGTTAAAAAAATGATAAAATTATGTTAGAGAAGGGAAATTTTTTTGGATGCACCAATATTCAAAATACTCTATTGCAATTTCCCTCTTAAAGTTCCCTTCACTTTTATTTTATTATTTTCTCTCTCTTCTACGTTATCATTTCTCTTCCCCTTTGATTTTATGTCTATTCATGCCACTTTTCTTCATTATTGTATTCTACATTGTTCATATTCTAGAATGTTCAATATTTTACCAATTAAATCTTATCTTATAATTACCTAGTTTTACATTATAATAATTTATATTGTAATATTTTTTTACTTTAATTTACTATTTTATTAATCTCACTTATGCATCAAATATTCATATAAAGTTACTTAAAAAATAAATATAAAAATCTGTGATAGTGTCACATCTAATTTTAGTAGTTAATTACTTCATAATCCTTACCTTAACATTTGCAAGTAATCAATTAAATTAAATTATGGATGTGTCTATCAATTTTATTCAAAAAAATAAAATGAATATGGACCATCATGTTTGACCAACTAAACAGATTGTACATAGCACAATATAAATCACTTTTGCCCCTGCTTCTCCATTTTGTCACACCCTCCTCATCTCCAAGCCTCTCTGTATTCTTAGGTTAGTACTTATAAAACCTATCAATATCGCACATATACATGTAACATCTCTTTTATTTATTTTCATCCATATGTCATTGATTATCAAAACTTAGCTAATATTTCTTCTTTTTTTCATAGAACTCATATCACCGGCATATATGGAAAGATTTGATAGCTTAAGCTCTCTAAAACCTATTGATAATAAATATGACTGGAAAATCAGAGTTCGAGTTATTAGAATCTGGGAAAGTTACAACAGTAAATGTGATAAGGAATATCTAGGAAGAAATCTCCTATTGTTATATGACAAGGTAAATAATTATATTTAGACAGTTTACTCTTTATATATATATATTGCAGTCTCATAATTACTCATTTTTTCAAATGTTTTTTGCTGCATAACATAGCATACCCAAATTCATGCTTTTATATATGTAAATCATGTTGAATACTTGAAGGACAAGTTGAAAGAAGGGCAAATATACATTCTCAGCAATTTGTGTGTCAAATCCTGCAAACCAGAATCTATAAAACCTATCCGCAATGATCTACAGATTTGGTTAAAAAAACGTACCAAGGTAACCAAATTATTGAATTATGAGATGATGATACGGGAAAATGAATTTGATTTCTTTGATATTACTGATGTGAACGAGTTATCACTAGACAAAGACCAAGCTCAATTATTAGGTATGATCTAAGATACTTTAGACATACATACGCATATGTTTTACAATAAGTAGCAAGTTTCATTTATTTATTTATTACTATTTATCAGATTTTATTGGAGTGCTTTAGTATAAGGATTGTGATATTTTAAAAGATGGTTTAAATGAGTTTGTGAATGCAAATGGCAAAGAGCAATGCAAATTTATATTTGAACTCACAGATGGAAGGTATATATATATAGCACTTTAAATATTATGGAATTTAAATCTTTATTTTGTTATATTCATAAACAATATTTTGCTTCCCATTTTTATATTTTGATAGTTCTACTGTGAAATTTTGTTTTGGGATGATTTTGCCAAATTGTTTGCTACCACTTTAAAAGAAGCTACTGAGAAACCAGTTATCATCATTGTGGCAAGTTGTAGGTTGAATTCATTTAAAGTACAATTTTAATATGACTTAAATGTTATTTATAACTGAGAAAATTTATTAAAATATGTTTTGGTAGGATTTACCTCCTTTTTCTCCATCAGTCTAGCTCAATTCACTCATCCATCGGTCTATTTATGCTATTGACTATCAATTACTTTAATGTGTGAAAATTTGATGACAAGATGTTTCTTATATTTTAAAGCAAACAAATATGACCAATGTTGGTGCAACACGGTTTTTCATCAACTGCAATCACCACAGTGTTCTTAAAATGAGAAAGAGGTAAATTTGAGTCTTATTTAAATGTAATATAATATATGTTTTAAATATAATATACATAGAAAAATTAAACTTATAAAATATGTAGGTTGGATATTATTGATTTCAATGAAGGAAAAGTTGACGTTAACGATACGATTACGGGACATTATTAAATACTGAGTATTGGTGAGATAAGGAACCTGAAATCTGAATATATTGAGGTATACTTGCTAGACTTAAAAAAAAAAAATTAATATGTCGTTCCTATTCAAGTACCTAAAGTTACTATATTTTATATATTTCAAAAAGAAGTTATTTGTCATGTAACTGTTAGGAATGTAAAAGAGGAATAAACTTGGTATTATGACGCTTGCTTAGCATGTAGTGATCAAGAAGTTGAGGAGAAAGATGAGAAGTATAAATGTCCTAATTGTAAAAGAAGCGTACCCATTCCAGACATTGTTAATTTTCTGTAATGCTAGAGAAAAATTTACTTACTTTCCTACTAATAGTTTTTATATGTGTGTGTGTGTTTGTGTGCAGATTTAGATTATGTGTTATTGTTGATGATAATAGTGGCAGTGCTGCAATAATTTTACAAAACCTTGAGGTTTACAGAATAGCTAAGAAAAATGTTCATGAGGTAATGGAAGATCAAGAAAAGGAATGTATTGCTCCAAATATTCTAGCAGAAAATTTTAATACTTTATTATTTGACAAAATTAAATAAATTATAATATTCTTTCTAGCAAGGAAAGAAAAATGAATTTCCAACAATTTTGAAGTGTCTGGAGGGAAGGCAGTATACAATTACTATATGTGTTGGTGAGAATAATGTACACAGAGGTTCAAGCATGTACACGGCCACAGACATATTTGAAGGTTTTGGGTTGATTGGGAATTCTATGACAGAAAGTGAAGACGGTGCAGTTGCGTTACAAAGTTCGCAGGTATTTTGTTGTCACATACACTGTAAGGACCCGCTACTTCCCCGTGAAGCAAAGAGCAGATACTTTGAGAACAACACACAACAGAAACGCATACAGAAGAACATTTCATTACTATTACAACAATTCCATCAGATACAAGAATATACAGAGTATAAAAGAATAAATTACATTCGATAAATATCAGAGATTACCATAAATTACATAGCAGTGGAAAATAATACAAAGCACAACTGAAGGTGATATACGGATACAGAGCTTTCCGGATATCATTCCAGCTGTAAACCAGGATCCTGTGAATATAAATCTGTAAAACCAAAACTACTAGCTGCCCGTGCGGAAAATAGGGGCACCCAGAGTTTAGGTTAAAACAATAAACTCCAGGTCAGTCATGTGACTGGTGTAAGAACTAAAACAGTTATTTAAAACTTTATTTTAAAAGGAAGTAATTCAAGGGACCACGTCGTATAACACGGAACGGGTTTCCTCCCAAGAATACCAGTGCATAGAATAAACAATGCAATGCTTTTTCGAAAAATGAAGCTGTTATAAGACCCAGGTCCCATCACACAATGCAACGCAAGCCGGAGGATAGGGTTTTACCTTATAACAGCCAAACATGCTTGGTACGTTTAAAACAAATCATTTGATAATATAATAAGTGTATAGTGTCAAAACATTTTCAATCATAAATATCAATCATAGGCGGCATAGCTACCATCTACTATGTCGCCATACTAGTTCTACAATTAAAGCCGAATTACACGTATTGGAAATTGGATTTCCGTCATGAGTCGAGGCAAGGGGCAAGCTCCTCTCCGCTTCGAGACACTCTAGCAAATGCCTCGGGACTACACACTCTGGGCAACCCCGGATGCGGCTGGGCCGGTCCTCACTTACGTTAGAGGATTGGCAATTCCTGAACACACGTTTCCCGGTCCTTACAGACCTATAATCGAGGCGCCTCGCATTCCAACAACCACAAAGGTGAAAAGTATATAAATGTCAGGGCTGGTAAGTCACTGACACCACCATAGCTAGAAAGAAACGTCGTGCTCTCCCAGCGGTCCGTATCCCGTTTTTAACTCATACCGAGGTGTGAGGCTCGTGAATTCACGTTATACACAAAGCTGCCACAAAGGCTGTGCTTTGATCATCAACCACAAGACTTTGCTTTTCAACAGAAGCCTTGATCCATGCAACTCAGCGTGCCACACAGGCAATTCATGCCATGCGATTGATATCTATCGATATATAACCTCTAAGCTCGTACGTCTCAGAGAAGGGCGTTAAGAAAGAGAATAAATTCTGCGCCGCCAAACAGATATATATTTAATAGAAATCAATCAACACAGAATAA
The DNA here is from genome assembly GCA_030737875.1 of Allium sativum. Taxonomy (NCBI): domain Eukaryota; kingdom Viridiplantae; phylum Streptophyta; class Magnoliopsida; order Asparagales; family Amaryllidaceae; genus Allium; species Allium sativum. Next base: position 606,283,877 of record CM060918.1, on the reverse strand, counting down.
AATCCAATGTCAGACACACAATCCATTTACAAGTTCGTTCTGGGTCTGAACGAAACCGGAGGCACTTTCCTCGCATATCCATCCATCTCCAGGTACGTCTGGACGACCACCAACTATTTCCATCCTCTTGGGTGTACAGCCCAATCAGCATCGTCAGTAATTATCCCTACGATGTGAAGACTTCTGGTCTTCGACCACCGTCTTCATCTTCGACATATCGTCGAATCAGTTATTCAGAATGGGTGTAAACCCGGCCTTTCCGAACAACCCGCGTATATTAAAACGAATGTTACACAAACACAACATACGCCTCATTCCAATTCAGAATATCCTTTTATTCACGAAATCACATTCTTAGGGAAAGGTTCCCATTAATTTTATCCAAGATAAATTCTTTAAAATTTATCCTTTAATCTTCCTTTGGATGTCGTTTCAAACCAAATTATGGTTTTCTAAACTAGTCGAGATTAGCGAACCACACCGAAGTAATTATTTATTTTATTTCCCAATCCCAACCTATTCATCCCATGAAGCAAAACTGGTAATACTCCATATCTAACACCATGGTGTTATCGGTAAAATTAATTACCATTTCACGTTCAAATCTAATTAAAGATTAAACTATCGCTTTGGAGCAAAACTGGTAATACTCTGTTCTCGCTCACTTTCTAAATTTGATAATTTAGATTATAGATTCACATTTCAATCTGATTGTAGATTCGTTAAAATTCCTTTTACTGGGTTAAAGAACTAGGTGTTATTTAAAACACAGTTCACGACAAACCCAAATCACATTCTATTTGTTATCGGGTTAAAGAACTAGTGTTGTTTAAAACACAGTTCACGATAAACCCACAAATCAATTCTAGTTCAACTCAAATCAAATATATTAGGAATTCTGATTATTTAAAACCCCTTTTTAAATCTAATTTATTTATTTAAAAACAAAAAAATCGGGTTTTAAATTGAGTTCAAACTAGTTCATTTCGATAAAAATCTATTTTTATCTCTTCAAATATGGAGTTTTTCATCCCATATTTTCCCAAATCATTTCTTATGATTTTACACAAATTATTGATATTTTTAATAATTTTATCAAGGCCCGTACAGTCGATTTCCATCAACGGCCATCGAACTGCACTTACAGCGACCTTTTCCAAATTTGATTTGGACTTATCTCCAAATCCAACCGTTAGATTTTGAATTTCTAATATTCATTAGAAAGCTCTTTTCGATACGAACCCAACGGTTCCGGTTTTAGGAGAATCCGACGGTCGGATCTCCCGTAATGTCCGTTTGAAATAAATGGTCGAAATTCACAAACTGCCGCGGCGCGGCGCGTTCTATTCAGGCCATTATATTATATATATTATATATAATATATATTTCGTCGATTACTATTTAAAACGAATTTTATAAATCGTTTTGAATTCGTTTCAAAAACAATTTCAATCTCTATTTCAAATTCAAATCAAAATTAAATTTTTTTCCTTATAAATTCGTTTTAGAATTCATTTCTATTCAATTCAAGTTTCAATTCAATTTGAATTCATTTCACTTCGTTTTAAATTCAATTCGAATTCGTTTTCAATTCGATTCAATTCAAAGTGGTTTTCTATTCGATTCAATTCAAATTGGTTTTCTATTTGATTCAAATTCGATATATATTCAATTGAAATCAAATTCGTTTCCTATTCAATTCCTTTCGAAATCGTTTTATATTCTATTCATTTCGAAATCGTTTTATATTCAATTCATTTCGAAATCGTTTTATATTCAATTCATTTCGAAATCGTTTTCAATTCAATTCATTTCGAAATCGTTTTCAATTCAATTCATTTCGAATTCGTTTTCAATTCAATTCATTTCGAAATCGTTTTCAATTCAATTCATTTCGAAATCGTTTTCAATTCAATTCATTTCGAAATCGTTTTCAATTCAATTCATTTCGAAATCGTTTTCAATTCAATTCATTTCGAAATCGTTTTATATTCAATTCATTTCGAAATCGTTTTCAATTCAATTCATTTTGAAATCGTTTTCAATTCATTTCGAAATCGTTTTCAATTCAATTCATTTCAAAATCGTTTTCAATTCATTTCGAAATCGTTTTCAATTCAATTCATTTCAAAATCATTTTCAATTCAATTCATTTCAAAATCGTTTTATATTCAATTCATTTCGAAATCGTTTTCAATTCAATTCATTTCGAAATCGTTTTCAATTCAATTCATTTCGAAATCGTTTTCAATTCAATTCATTTCGAAATCGTTTTCAATTCAATTCATTTCAAAATGAATAAAATCGATATAAATATCGTTCACGTCAAAATGGCGTCAATCTAATCAACACGGCTTCATATATTTCTATTTTCAAATATTCTACTTCAAATATTTCTATTTTCAACAAATGAGTATTTATTTTTGTCAACACACGACTAATCTCAACGAATGAGTACTGTCCACGTGTGACTATTTTTGTTAAATTATTTCGTTCAACACATGACTAATCTCAACGGATGAGTACAGTCAACACATGAACCTTTATTTTATAGTGATAAAGATATAAATTTTATTGTTGAAATATTTCGTTCAACACATGACTAATCTCAACGGAACAGTCAACACATGAACCTTTATTTTATAATATTCTTTATTTTCTAGATTGGAATGAGGCCCAATCAATCACCATATAATGTTAATTATATGGACTTTCATACATCACACGTATATAATAGCATTGAAAAATAATCAACCATCAACCAAAGTGCACTACACTGTATAAGCATCAAATATAGATATCTAACGCTTATAACAGCCTGTCAATCAATCGATCGACATATTTAATCAATCAGGATGAGTGAACTTCAAATTTCATCCCAACACCCGTGTGGGGTTTCAAACAATCAAACACAGATTTTATTCGTGCAGTTGGGCGATGTGTGAAATTTATCGACCCAATCAATGTCCTTCAAATAGGTGTACATAACTAAACCGTTCGGTTTGTAAATGAATATTTATTTATTCACATTCACTATATTCATATTCACGTTAAAAATTATATTTTTAACGATAAAACATTTTATTTTAACATATGAATTTCTATTCAGTTCATTCTTTAAATAAAATGATATTTTTATTTTTCTAACTTATTTTAGAAAATTTCGGCGGCATAACGGCACGATACTAGAAACGGGACGAGGCCTAGCCTTATCCCCGGTCTAGTGAAGGCCCACGCCATTCACACATCAATCAAATTCAACAAACAACCAAATTCAAATCAAATCATCTAACTAATTTTTGCAACCAAACAAACAAGTCCATGGTCTGTGGACGATTGTGTCAGGTGCTACTAAGCACCGTCTGCATCCTAGTATATATATATAACTAGAAAAGAAATTGAAGAGTGAGAAATTCTCACCAATAGCTATCCTATACCACGACTCTTCATTGATAGAAATCTTCAACGTTCTCGCCTTTTGTCGCTTTCTTTGCCCGTAGCCACTATATATATAAAAATCACATTTTTATATTGCTATTCAATATATAAAAATCGAATTTTTACTTCGTTATTCAATATATAAAAATCACCTTTTCAAAAATATAGATTTGCCAATCTATAATATAAAAATTATATTTTTCTCGAAGTAAAAATCATATTTTTACTTCACTACTTATCTCAAAATATCGTCTTTTCATATCTAAAAATATCGTCTTTTCATATCTAAAAATATCGTCTTTTCATATCTAAAAATATCGTCTTTTATATTTTTTTAAAAAATCAATTCTTTTTCTTTCTAAATAAAAACCCTAACACTATAGGTAAAAATCATGTCTTTCTTCGATAAATTTACATTTTTACTTGCTACATGAATAAAAATCAAATTTATTTTTGAAAACCATGCTTTTTAACCTATGTTACTTTTATTAAATTCTGAAACTAAAATTTAATGTTTTATAAAACAATGATTTTTCATAAAAAAACTGAATTAATAAATGCTATTATATATAATAAAACCTATTACTAAAAAGTAAATTAAAATAAAATAAATAAAAAAACTGAAAATAAACTTACAGTATTCAGTGAAGGAGGGAAATATTGCTGTAGATAGGAAGGGGAAGAAGGGGGGTGCGCTGTGTCGCCAGTAGGGCGGCGCTCGGATCTGGGTGGCGATTGCGGTCTGGAGGGTGAGGCGCGGTGGGCTACGTCGGGTCTTGGAGCGAGGGAGGGTGGCCAGGGGTATCGACGCGAGGCAGAAGGAGGGGGGTGGGGGTAGCTGCGGCGCGATGATCGATTGGGGGGGGGGCGTCCATCGCCTGTCGCCATTTTTTTCTTTTTTTCTTTTCTGTTAAAGTCTATTAAATGATTTGGGGGGGGGGCAGAAATTATAGAGGGAGAAAGGTATGTATTTTTTTTATTATTTAATTAATTTATTTTTCGCCAAAAACAACTTTTATTTCCGATCTCAAAACGAGGCCCACCGCCTGTCGTCCATAGCGTTATACCCCCATTCCGAACACAATAGGATATGTATCCTTGGCTGATTTGATCGTTTCGATCAGTTTCCGTTAAAATCAACATATAACTCTATATATTGAATTTGAACGCGCATTTCAATTTACCGGGGTCACATACTAACTAGAAAAATTCCCGAAAAATATTTTCTAGCTTCGTATTGACGATACGGTCCTAACAAAACTAGTTTCGTCGAATTCTGAGACCGTTAGAAAAATGGCTAATTTCTAGTCGATTAAAATCAACTGAAACTGGTCAAACGCGTTTTCCTTCGCCACGCTCACATATTGATTCGAAAAATTATGAAATTTGAAACCTAGCAATAACTTTACATCACGGACCCAACAAAAGTGGTTTCGTCGAAATCCGAGGTCGTTTGCAAAATGTCAATTTTTAAGGGCCTGAATTCCATAGCGACTATTCAGAATTTTCAACTGGACATATCTTTTTATTCCCGCTATGAAATTTTGATTTTTCGGGTTCGTTGGAAAGATATTATCAAATAGATCCTAATGTTTTCGGTTTCGCTAAAATCCGGATTGTTTTGCACCCGGTACATTCATTTGAAGTTTGAAATCGAATTATCGAACTACCGCGCCATTTTCAATTCTATTTATAATTATATATAAATATTATATATTCTAACGACGACGTATATAAATATATACGTTCGAATTATATTCAAAATAAATTTCTCGTCGATATTATTTAAAATAATCTATTTTAAATATTCAAAATTCGCCAAAATTGCCAAGATAAAAATTTTAAACTGGCTCAGAATTTTCGGGTTATTACAATCTCCCCCACTTAAAACTTTTCGTCCCCGAAAAGGAACAAAGTCGAAAGTGGTTTGATCAATCAACTCTACGTTCGATCTGGCTTCCATTCTCCAACTTTTCAGTTTCTGAGAATTTTCAAATTTTCAAAAATTTGGATAACACCCTAAATTTTCGAAAAATTTCGCCATAACCTCCCCTGCACCGGGAGCCACGGGAAAATCCCGAAATTGCCATACAGGCCTTCTGATCTCAAAAAGAAAAAGAAAAAGCCAAGCGGCTAGCCAATAGGCTCATAAAATCATCATCACCCAAACAAAACAGTAAATTATGTAGTAAACATGTACCTATTTGTCGGGCAAACAAATTTTATTCTCTGCTCTAGCCTCCTTGCTATGACCTGTTCAATGTAAGTATATGTATATGCAAGCAAATGCAACCAATTTTCAGTACAGTTCAATATTTGGTTCAATTAGGCATAATGGTTCAAAATCATCAAACAACTAAACAAACAACACAAACATCAATCAATTAGTGAATTAGAGTTTCAAATTCATAATTTGATATATATACAAAAAATCTCATGTTTTGATGCCAATTCACAACAATGTGTTCTAACTATATAAATTTTGGTTCTCACACCAGTCTAATGGAAATATATAGATATCATACCTTCGTCACTCGAATATAAATTCTGACGACGAGTACTCAACCATCAGAATCATCTTCGGGCCACTAGAGTGCGGTTCTATATCTATCTAGTATATTAAAACTTCGAATATACGTTCATGACGCGTATACGCGAAATCTATATATACTCGATTGTCCATATTCAAAATAAATAAATATTCAAATACGTATAAAACGATAAATTTTTTTAAAACATAATTGTTTTCGTTTGAAAAATATACTCTTCACACCCGTTCTAGGATACTACTGATCCTATCTCTAACGAGTCATTCTAATTGGATATTACTAATCCAATATCTGATGAATTCTTCCGTATGGTTCTAAGGTGTCTTGTTCTCGAGCTCTGTAAACCAAAGCTCTGATACCACTGTAAGGACCCGTTACTTCCCCATGAAGGAAAGAGAGGATACTTACAGAAGAACATTTCATTGCTATTACAACAATTCCATCAGATACAAGAATATACAGAGTATAAAAGAATAAATTACATTCGATAAATATCAGAGATTACCATAAATTACATAGCAGCGGAAAATAATACAAAGCACAACTGAAGGTGATATACGGATACAGAGCTTTCCGGATATCATTCCAGCTGTAAACCAGGATCCTGTGAATATAAATCTGCAAAACCAAAACTACTAGCTGCCCGTGCGGAAAATAGGGGCACCCAGAGTTTAGGTTAAAACAATAAACTCCAGGTCAGTCATGTGACTGGTGTGAGAACTAAAACAGTTATTTAAAACTTTATTTTAAAAGGAAGTAATTCAAGGGACCACGCCGTATAACACGGAACGGGTTTCCTCCCAAGAATACTAGTGCATAGAATAAACAACGCAATGCTTTTTCGAAAAATGAAGCTGTTATAAGACCCAGGTCCCATCACACAATGCAACGCAAGCCGGAGGATAGGGTTTTACCTTATAACAGCCAAACATGCTTGGTACGTTTAAAACAAATCATTTGATACTATAATAAGTGTATAGTGTCAAAACATTTTCAATCATAAATATCAATCATAGGCGGCATAGCTACCATCTACTATGTCGCCATACTAGTTCTACAATTAAAGCCGAATTACACGTATTGGAAATTGGATTTCCGTCATGAGTCGAGGCAAGGGGCAAGCTCCTCTCCGCTTCGAGACACTCTAGCAAATGCCTCGGGACTACACACTCTGGGCAACCCCGGATGCGGCTGGGCCGGTCCTCACTTACGTTAGAGGATTGGCAATTCCTAAACACACGTTTCCCGGTCCTTACAGACCTATAATCGAGGCGCCTCGCATTCCAACAACCACAAAGGTGAAAAGTATATAAATGTCAGGGCTGGTAAGTCACTGACACCACCATAGCTAGAAAGAAACGTCGTGCTCTCCCAGCGGTCCGTATCCCCTTTTTAACTCATACCGAGGTGTGAGGCTCGTGAATTCACGTTATACACAAAGCTGCCACAAAGGCTGTGCTTTGATCATCAACCACAAGACTTTAATTTTCAACAGAAGCCTTGATCCATGCAACTCAGCGTGCCACACAGGCAATTCATGCCATGCGATTGATATCTATCGATATATAACCTCTAAGCTCGTACGTCTCAGAGAAGGGCGTTAAGAAAGAGAATAAATTCTCCGCCGCCAAACAGATATATATTTAATAGAAATCAATCAACACAGAATAAAATCCAATGTCAGACACACAATCCATTTACAAGTTCGTTCTGGGTCTGAACGAAACCGGAGGCACTTTCCTCGCATATCCATCCATCTCCAGGTACGTCTGGACGACCACCAACTATTTCCATCCTCTTGGGTGTACAGCCCAATCAGCATCGTCAGTAATTATCCCTACGATGTGAAGACTTCTGGTCTTCGACCACCATCTTCATCTTCGACATATCGTCGAATCAGTTATTCAGAATGGGTGTAAACCCGGCCTTTCCGAACAACCCGCGTATATTAAAACGAATGTTACACAAACACAACATACGCCTCATTCCAATTCAGAATATCCTTTTATTCACGAAATCACATTCTTAGGGAAAGGTTCCCATTAATTTTATCCAAGATAAATTCTTTAAAATTTATCCTTTAATCTTCCTTTGGATGTCGTTTCAAACCAAATTATGGTTTTCTAAACTAGTCGAGATTAGCGAACCACACCGAAGTAATTATTTATTTTATTTCCTAATCCCAACCTATTCATCCCATGAAGCAAAACTGGTAATACTCCATATCTAACACCATGGTGTTATCGGTAAAATTAATTACCATTTCATGTTCAAATCTAATTAAAGATTAAACTATCGCTTTGGAGCAAAACTGGTAATACTCCGTTCTCGCTCACTTTCTAAATTTGATAATTTAGATTATAGATTCACATTTCAATCTGATTGCAGATTCGTTAAAATTCCTTTTACTGGGTTAAAGAACTAGGTGTTATTTAAAACACAGTTCACGACAAACCCAAATCACATTCTATTTGTTATCGGGTTAAAGAACTAGTGTTGTTTAAAACACAGTTCACGATAAACCCACAAATCAATTCTAGTTCAACTCAAATCAAATATATTAGGAATTCTGATTATTTAAAACCCCTTTTTAAATCTAATTTATTTATTTAAAAACAAAAAAATCGGGTTTTAAATTGAGTTCAAACTAGTTCATTTCGATAAAAACCTATTTTTATCTCTTCAAATATGGAGTTTTTCATCCCATATTTTCCCAAATCATTTCTTATGATTTTACACAAATTATTGATATTTTTAATAATTTTATCAAGGCCCGTACAGTCGATTTCCATCAACGGCCATCGAACTGCACTTACAACGACCTTTTCCAAATTTGATTTGGACGTATCTCCAAATCCAACCGTTAGATTTTGAATTTCTAATATTCATTAGAAAGCTCTTTTCGATACGAACCCAACGGTTCCGGTTTTAGGAGAATCCGACGGTCGGATCTCCCGTAATGTCCGTTTGAAATAAATGGTCGAAATTCACAAACTGCCGCGGCGCGGCGCGTTCTATTCAGGCCATTATATTATATATAATATATATTTCGTCGATTACTATTTAAAACGAATTTTATAAATATTTTTGAATTCGTTTCAAAAACAATTTCAATCTCTATTTCAAATTCAAATCAAAATTAAATTTTTTTTCCTTATAAATTCGTTTTAGAATTCATTTCTATTCAATTCAAGTTTCAATTCAATTTGAATTCATTTCACTTCGTTTTAAATTCAATTCGAATTTGTTTTCAATTCGATTCAATTCAAAGTGGTTTTCTATTCGATTCAATTCAAATTGGTTTTCTATTTGATTCAAATTCGATATATATTCAATTGAAATCAAATTCGTTTCCTATTCAATTCCTTTCGAAATCTTTTTATATTCTATTCATTTCGAAATCGTTTTATATTCAATTCATTTCGAAATCGTTTTATATTCAATTCATTTCGAAATCGTTTTCAATTCAATTCATTTCGAAATCGTTTTCAATTCAATTCATTTCGAAATCGTTTTCAATTCAATTCATTTCGAAATCGTTTTATATTCAATTCATTTCGAAATCGTTTTCAATTCAATTCATTTCGAAATCGTTTTCAATTCAATTCATTTCGAAATCGTTTTCAATTCAATTCATTTCGAAATCGTTTTCAATTCAATTCATTTCGAAATCGTTTTATATTCAATTCATTTCGAAATCGTTTTCAATTCAATTCATTTTGAAATCGTTTTCAATTCATTTCGAAATCGTTTTCAATTCAATTCATTTCAAAATCGTTTTCAATTCATTTCGAAATCGTTTTCAATTCAATTCATTTCAAAATCATTTTCAATTCAATTCATTTCAAAATCGTTTTATATTCAATTCATTTCGAAATCGTTTTCAATTCAATTCATTTCGAAATCGTTTTCAATTCAATTCATTTCGAAATCGTTTTCAATTCAATTCATTTCAAAATGAATAAAATCGATATAAATATCGTTCACGTCAAAATGGCGTCAATCTAATCAACACGGCTTCATATATTTCTATTTTCAAATATTCTACTTCAAATATTTCTATTTTCAACAAATGAGTATTTATTTTTGTCAACACACGACTAATCTCAACGAATGAGTACTGTCCACGTGTGACTATTTTTGTTAAATTATTTCGTTCAACACATGACTAATCTCAACGGATGAGTACAGTCAACACATGAACCTTTATTTTATAGTGATAAAGATATAAATTTTATTGTTGAAATATTTCGTTCAACACATGACTAATCTCAACGGATGAGTACAGTCAACACATGAACCTTTATTTTATAATATTCTTTATTTTCTAGATTGGAATGAGGCCCAATCAATCACCATATAATGTTAATTATATGGACTTTCATACATCACACGTATATAATAGCATTGAAAAATAATCAACCAACAACCAAAGTGCACTACACTGTATAAGCATCAAATATAGATATCTAACGCTTATAACAGCCTGTCAATCAATCGATCGACATATTTAATCAATCAGGATGAGTGAACTTCAAATTTCATCCCAACACCCGTGTGGGGTTTCAAACAATCAAACACAGATTTTATTCGTGTAGTTGGGCGATGTGTGAAATTTATCGACCCAATCAATGTCCTTCAAATAGGTGTACATAAACAAACCGTTCGGTTTGTAAATGAATATTTATTTATTCACATTCACTATATTCATATTCACGTTAAAAATTATATTTTTAACGATAAAACATTTTATTTTAACATATGAATTTCTATTCAGTTCATTCTTTAAATAAAATGATATTTTTATTTTTCTAACTTATTTTAGAAAATTTCGGCGGCATAACGGCACGATACTAGAAACGGGACGAGGCCTAGCCTTATCCCCGGTCTAGTGAAGGCCCACGCCATTCACACATCAATCAAATTCAACAAACAACCAAATTCAAATCAAATCATCTAACTAATTTTTGCAACCAAACAAACAAGTCCATGGTCTGTGGACGATTGTGTCGGGTGCTACTAAGCACCGTCTGCATCCTAGTATATATATATATATATATATATATATAACTAGAAAAGAAATTGAAGAGTGAGAAATTCTCACCAATAGCTATCCTATACCACGACTCTTCATTGATAGAAATCTTCAACGTTCTCGCCTTTTGTCGCTTTCGTTGCCCGTAGCCACTATATATATAAAAATCACATTTTTTATATTGCTATTCAATATATAAATATCGAATCTTTACTTCGTTATTCAATATATAAAAATCGCCTTTTCAAAAATATAGATTTGCCAATTTATAATATAAAAATTATATTTTTCTCGAAGTAAAAATCATATTTTTACTTCACTACTTGTCTCAAAATATCATCTTTTCATATCTAAAAATATCGTCTTTTCATATCTAAAAATATCGTCTTTTCATATCTAAAAATATCGTCTTTTATATTTTTAAAAAAAATCAATTCTTTTTCTTTCTAAATAAAAACCCTAAAACTATAGGTAAAAATCATGTCTTTCTTCGATAAATTTACATTTTTACTTGCTACATGAATAAAAATCAAATTTATTTTTGAAAACCATGCTTTTTAACCTATGTTACTTTTATTAAATTCTGAAACTAAAATTTAATGTTTTATAAAACAATGATTTTTCATAAAAAAACTGAATTAATAAATGCTATTATATATAATAAAACCTATTACTAAAAAGTAAACTAAAATAAAATAAATAAAAAAATTGAAAATAAACTTACAGTATTCAGTGAAGGAGGGAAATATTGCTGTCGATAGGAAGGGGAAGAAGGGGGTGCACTGTGTCGCCAGTAGGGCGGCGCTCGGATCTGGGTGGCGATTGCGGTCTGGAGGGTGAGGCGCGGTGGGCTACGTCGGGTCTTGGAGCGAGGGAGGGTGGCCAGGGGTATCGACGCGAGGCAGAAGGAGGGGGGGGGGGGGTAGCTGCGGCGCGATGATCGATTGGGGGGGGGGCGTCCATCGCCTGTCGCCATTTTTTTTTCTGTTAAAGTCGATTAAATGATTTTGGGGGGGGGGGCAGAAATTATAGAGGGAGAAAGGTATATATATTTTTTTATTTAATTAATTTATTTTTCGCCAAAAAGCAACTTTTATTTTCGATCTCAAAACGAGGCCCACCGCCTGTCGTCCATAGCGTTATACCCCCATTCCGAACACAATGGGATATGTATCCTAGGCTGATTTGATCGTTTCGATCAGTTTCCGTTAAAATCAACATATAACTCTATATATTGAATTTGAACGCGCATTTCAATTTACCGGGGTCACATACTAACTAGAAAAATTCCCGAAAAATATTTTCTAGCTTCGTATTGACGTTACGGTCCTAACAAAACTAGTTTCGTCGAATTCTGAGACCGTTAGAAAAATGACCAATTTCCAGTCGATTAAAATCAACTGAAACTGGTCAAACGCGTTTTCCTTCGCCACGCTCACATATTGATTCGAAAAATTATGAAATTTGAAACCTAGCAATAACTTTACATCACGGACTCAACAAAAGTGGTTTCATCGAAATCCGAGGTCGTTTGCAAAATGTCTATTTTTATGGGCCTGAATTCCATAGCGACTATTCAGAATTTTCAACTGGACATATCTTTTTATTCCCGCTATGAAATTTTGATTTTTCGGGTTCGTTGGAAAGATATTATCAAATAGATCCTAATGTTTTCGGTTTCGCTAAAATCCGGATTGTTTTGCACCCGGTACATTCATTTGAAGTTTGAAATCGAATTATCGAACTACCGCGCCATTTTCAATTCTATTTATAATTATATATAAATATTATATATTCTAACGACGACGTATATAAATATATACGTTCGAATTATATTCAAAATAAATTTCTCGTCGATATTATTTAAAATAATCTATTTTAAATATTCAAAATTCGCCAAAATTGCCAAGATAAAATTTTTAAACTGGCTCAGAATTTTCGGGTTATTACATACACACACACATATATAAATATATATATAGTTAGTCATGATCATTGCACCAAGTTACTTTATTTCATTTATATGGAGATCTTTATACCAAGTTTCAGCACTGAATCTAAAACTAACATCAATATGCAAAGCCCTGGTACTGAAAAACCTACAAACACTAATAGTTTGAAGAGGAAAAGCAAAGAGATTGATAATGAAGCCAAGCTGCTATATATTTTTGACGACTTTAAGGATAAAAATGATGATGAAAATGGATTTATTTCAAAACTGAAAACAATTAAAAAAGAAAAAGTAAGTTATATATTTGATGGTTATTTTATATACGGTGTACATATTATTATTTTTTTGGTAAGGAATGACTAGTTAATATTGTGCATCTATTCAAATGTTTATTGCACTGTAGGAATGAAAAATATTCAAAAAAGTGGAAGTCATGAAGTTATGCTGGGAACAAGATTGGACTTGAAAATAATTTTCATGTTTATTTTTTTTGGAATGGAAACTACTCATGATCTCATATTTATTTTGCTTTGATTTTTGTATTTATTTTGTTTGAAATGAAAACTACTCATGATCTTATATTTATTTTGTTCTGAAAACTACTATTGATTGATGTATTTTTCCGTTATGGATGTTTATTTTTATGTTGTAATTTGAAATTTTAGTTAGAATGTCTCTTATACATATAAAAATATATTTAAAACTTAATAACAAAGCATCATATTATATTTATATTTATATTTACATATATATATATATATATAATGACATCGTATGCACTTCTTTTCTTCATCAAAAAAGTTAACATACAGTAGTTTGTATATAATTTATATAATATTACTTGAATTGTATCACTTATATAATGTTAATAATTATTTGTTCAATTTTTCACATTTAAAGATCACAAAATAAGTTTAAATTGTAATGAATTAAGAACATGTTTTCAGAATAAAATCACAAATAATCATTTATTTTATATCTATGACAAAAAATAACTATCATAACAAAAAATTTAAATGGATAACAGAATAATTAATCAAATAATCATCCACGACAAAATTATTTGTAGGTGAAGAACATGACAATTAATTATTGTTACTGCATAAATTATTAGATGTATAACAAAACAATTAATCAAAATAATCATCCATGATAAAATTATTTTTGGATGAATAACAGAATAATTTATTATTGTTGCCGTATAATATTTAAATATATATGTATATAACTATTTACTATTAATTACAATACTATTTTTTTATTTTTAATATTTAATCATTACAATATTTTTTAACATAAAGTTTAATGCCTAGCAAAAGCAAGCAAAAAATACTAGTGGATAATAATACAGCAAATGAAAAATGGTTGCAATTTGCAGGCGTCCTAGTTGAAATAAATGCTTCATTTCAATTTCCAACTGCAGTTTAGGGTATTAACTATGGTGGTAAAATAGTTGATATTTCTAATATGTTTGTCTGACTTTCCATAAATTCAGAAACCTTCCTACAAATTCAAAAACTGCTGGTGCCTCGACTTTTTGAATGCTTCTTTTTTCCAAGCCAAATGCACCATTCAAACCTGTTCATGTCTGAGTCGGGACATTAGTTTGCCAGGCCGAGGTATCTTTAAGTAATGAGATAGGTAATCTATCCAACAAAATAGTTGATGAATCAGAGAATTTCATCCACGAATTGCTCAATATGTTACTGAAGTGGAAAGCAAAGAATATTGTCATTAAAATATACCCCATCATGTGAAGGCAAATGAAAAATACAAGAAAAATACGAAAATTTAAAGATTCCTATAACTTCTCCTAAAAGAACAACAAGGGATGGAAGAAGTTTAAATGCCATTAATCTCTTGGAATGTAAGAGGTTTAAATGTTGATACCTAAATGGTATCAGTATCTAAATTCCTGCTGTCTCAAAAGCTTTCTATGATTGTTTTTTGTTTGAGACTAAGTTAAATGATATTGGTATTGAAAGATCTATGTGCGGATTTCCATAAAATTGGTCAATCACGCATAACAATAATACAGGAAAAGAGGTAGGACTATGTGATAACATAGTTCTGTCCACCACAATTTTAAACATAACTGACCAACTTTTGATTGTAATCTTGAAAAATTCTAATGGTTTTATAGTACGAGTTTTGTGTATGGCAGTAATTCCTTTTTTGAGAGGGAGAAGCTACGGAGTAAATTAATTTTTAGTGCACTGTCTGTTCAAATGCCTTAGATCACATGTGGAGATTTCAGTAATGCTTTGATCCCAAAGATAAGAAGAGAGGTCTGTCAATTTCTTTCATCAATATTTTAATTTTTAATTAATTGTATAAGGCAATGTGGGTTGGCCCAATTTTTATGCAGAGATGTCAATTCACTTGGAGGAAGAGAGGTATGACAATTAATATTGACAAAGTTCTTGTGAATCAAGGCCTTTTATGCCAAATGGAACAACCATCTCTCTTCCTATTATATTAAGCGATCATGCCCATATTATCATTACTTTTTTTAAAAAAGGAGTTCACCAATAAAACAACCTCCTTTTAGATACTTGAATAATTGATACTCACTGAAGGGCTACCAGAATTGTATTATTGGTAGGCTGAAAGCAGTATGGTTGTCATCTACATAGATTCATAACCAAACCTAAGAGGATAAAAGGAAACTGAAGGAATGGTTTAAAAGCATGAAAAAGGAGAATACTACAAGCAAACCGAAAGGTGAATGTGATTAGTTATTTTTTCAAGAAGACTTAGATCCATAAATATACTTCTACATATATGATATAATGCTGGAATGAAATTTGAAATTGAAGAAGCAGGCAGAGTTACAACATATGCAACTCGTTCAGCAAAGTAAAGTTTTATGGCTTCATAAGGGAGATGAAACCTCCAATTTTTTCTGCAAAAATGTTGATCCCAAAGAATCATAATAAAATTCAAACCTTTTGATTCTAATGTTGAGCATGTCTACAATCTGGATATAATAATCCAGGAATCTTTGGATTACTATACCCAGCTATACTACTACATGCAACATTCCAAAGTTGAGCCAAGAATGATCATTAATAATCAAGAAAAAGTTTGCCTTTCTTCTCCCATGTATTTAACTGAAATTAGAGCCACCCTATATTCAATTAATGAAGCAAAAGGTCTTGGACATGATGATTATATTGAAATTTCTTTTAAACTGCATTAGGATCAAATACATGAGGAAATATTCAAAGTTGTAAACAAGATTTTCATGCATGGCCAATTGGCTAGAGGTTTGAGTCATATTTTTCTCACAGTCATCCCCAAAAAAGATGCCTCATACTTTATATGATGATAGACCAACTACACGTGCTAATGTTACTTACAAGACTATTACAAAGATTATATGCAATGGAATGAAGTGTTTTATACCTTATCTGACTGCAGAGAACCATTTGACATTTATTTCAGGAAGAAGCATCGGGGAAAAAATATTTTGCTCGCGCATGAACTTGTTAGAGAATTCAAGAAAGGAGAGGAAAGCCCAGGGTGTGTATAAAGGTAGATCTACATTTTTGCAAAAAACATATGACATGATAAACAAGGAACTCATATGTCATTTGCTTTATGTGATGGGCTTCCAAATTTCACTTGTTAGTCTAATATATGAATGTATAAGATCTTTTACTTTCTCCATTCTAATCGATGGCTATCCCCATGACTATTTCAGTTCTTATTGAAGTATGCATCAAGGAGATACTCTCTCTATTTATTTTGTATTTTTTTCATCGATAATGGAGGAGGGGATTTTTAGTGGTCAGCTGAATCTACTTTTCAAAGTACAACCAATAATATCACACACCTTTTTGCAGATGATGTGATGGTATTTTTAGTAGCTACTTTGTAAAATGCTATTGTTATGACCAAAAAATATATTTAACGAAAATGTTATTGCTATGACCAAAATATTTGAAGATCTTAAATATACAAATGGAGTGTGTATAAATTGACTAAAATCTAAGATCTATTTCAATTTTGAAGTATCTAACAAGGATATTATTTTGCAAAACTGATAAATGTAAGAAGATAAACTTCCAGTTAAATGCCGGAGAGTTCCTTTATCATCTGATTGTGTTATAATATAGAAAAGAAAGAGTAAATGGAAATATTACTTTCCATTTGTTTTACTTTTCGCATATATGGGTACATCGGCTACATGCCTACTTTATTATAAATAGTGGTTTACTCTATACACTTTATATCAATTCCAATTACAATAATGAAATAACAAAGTTTATTTTTCTCTTCTGCATCCTCTGATCTTCTTTGTTTTCATGGTATCAGAGCTCTTTACTTAGCTTAACAACCACCGATTCAACTTCTTCAACTCATTAATTAGTCATCGTCGCCCATGAAACTACTTCATCAGCTTCTGACAATGCAACTGGAACCATCGAAGGCTAATTGCTATAGAAAAACTCACTAAAATAGTAATTAGTCCACAATCACAACTAATTACATTACAGTTGGATGAAAATAATTACTTACTATGGAAATTGCAAATCGAAACTGTAGTTCAAGGCTGTGGCCTTGAAGGGTTCATTATGGTTACTCTATCTATTCCCTCAAAATTCATCATTGATCGAGAGAACAGAGTCGTCAGCAATGAAAAATACTTGAAATATCATAGACATGATCGTCTAATCAGCTCATGGCTTTTATATTCTATCAATCAAAGCTTAATGTCATAGGTAATTGGCTGCTAAAGTGCCAATGAAATATGGACAACCATAAAAAAGGCTTTCAATAACCAATCTGCAGTTAAAGTCATGTTCTATAAGTGGAAATTGCAAAAGATCAGAAAAGATAATGTAACCATGAGAGAATACTTAAGCAAAATCAAATATGTATGTGATATGCTTGAAGCAGCTGGATATAAGGTTCAAGACTGAACAAATTCTAACAATATTCAATGTTTAAAGTGAAGAATATGTGGCTATCGAAGCCATAATTTCTTCTCAAAAGGAATTTTCCTCCTTGGATGAAGTTCACTCAATTTTACTAGCATATGAAGCCAAACTTGAAAGAAAGAAATCTCAATAAAGTGACTTTACCATTAATTATGTTATTAACAAAAGTAATGATATCAACAGAAATCAAGCCAACGATACTTATAGATGAGAACAAATCTTTCAAAGAGACAATCCGACCACTAGAGGAAGAGGACGCTGGAGCAACAACAATAATTGACCAAAGTGCCAAATATGTGAAAGAGTTGGTCACACTGCCATCAAGTGTTATTTTAGATATAACTCAAACTACTCAGCAAATCAAGCTAACAACAATGGTCAAAGAAATCCCAACTTCACTGCCAATGTTGCACAGGCACAACGTGGTTCAACCAGTCAAACTGACAACTCAAGGAATCAAAATGAACAAGCCAGAGCTGACCACATTCAAGATGAATCATGGTACCCAAACTCAAGAGCTAGCCATCACATTACCGATAATCTTAAAAATCTGAATCTTAATAACAAAGAATACAAAGGTAACCAAACTATAAGTATGGGCAATCGTAACTGTGTTAGAATTCCTCTTACTGGCACTAACCGGTAATAGGAAATTATTTTTACACAACTTATTAAGAGTCCCCACTACTAAGAAGAACCTAATTAATGTGTCTCAATTTTCTAGAGATTATAATGTATACTTTGATTTTTTTCCTAAATACTATGTAGTTAGAGACATAATAACTAGGGAAATTCTTCTACAAGGTAATGCTGTAAAGGGACTCTATGAACTCAATCTCAACAACTACAATTGTACTATCAATGTGCATCCACATTGCAATCTGACTGATGTAACTGATGAAATTCAGATTAGAAACTTCTTTGATTTATGGAATTATAAATTAGGTCATCCTAGTGCTAGTATTGTAACCAAAATTCTTAATGATAATAATATAAATTTGTTCCTACAAAATTGCCTTATGTTTGCACTTATTGTCAGATGGGAAAAAGTCACAAATTACCCTTTTCTGATTCATTAGCTGAATATTATAAACCTGGACAATTAATTACCACTAATATTTGGGGTCTATCTCCTATATTTTACGATTATGGGTATAAATACTACATATCATTTGTTGATGCTTACTCTAGATATACATGGGTATACTTCTTAAAAGCTAAGTCAGATACTAAAAATGCAATTTCAGTTTTATCAAAATGTTTAAAAATCAAGTAAACTTTCTAATTAAAATCATGCAATCTGACGGAGGGTTAGAATATAAACCTCTTACTGATTACCTCAAAAATAAGGGCATTATACAAAGAATGACATGTCCCTATACCTCTGAGCAGAATGACATAATTAAGAGGAAACATAGACACATAGCTGAATCAGGTTTAACTTTACTTGCCCAACATCTTTACCACTTAAGTTTTGGCTTGATGCTTTCAGTACTACAGTATATCTAATAAATAGAATGCCCACTAGAGTACTGAAAGATGTCACTCATCTTGAAAGGCTATTTAATGAAAAACCTAATTACAATACTATAAAAACTTTGGTTGTTTATGTTTTCCTTACTTAAGGCCTTATAACAATCACAAATTTAGCTCTAGATCTAAACCCTACACATTCATAGGTTACTGTAATAATCAAAAAGGGTTCAGATGTATAGGTAAGTCTGGTAGAATATTTACAATCAGACACGTTCTTTTTGAAGAGAATATCTTCCCTTATAACATATCAGATATACAACCCACAAACAAGATATACAATCGAAAGTTTAGTATACCTGATATGCATAGTATTACTGACATGTGGCATTAAGAGAAATGTGACAAGGCTGCTAGTAACTTTGAAGGTTACCACAGTTATAATGAAATTGATGATGATCTGCCAGAGCAAACTAGCCATACCATTCAATCACCTATAAAATTAAGTTGTAGACAATCAGAAGCAGTGAGAGAAGAAATTAGCATTGACAGCAATGAAAATAATAGCAGCAGACAAAATGGCTCACCTACTCAACCATCACAACATCAAACTGGACATCCAATGATAACCAGATCTAAAAGAGGCATATTTAAACCAAAGGCTTATACTGCAGTCATCACTGAAGAAGAACCAAATAGTTATCAACAAGTAGTTAAACACACAGAATGGAGAAAAGCAATGGATGAAGAATATCAATCATTAATGAACAACAGTACATGGGAATTAGTGCATCCACCGAGCAACAAGAATATTATTGGGTGCAAGTGGGTATATAGACTGAAAAAGAACCCAGATGGGCTCATTAATAGATACAAATCAAAACTTGTTGCAAAGGGGTTCACACAAGAATTTGGCTTTAATTACAATGAAACTTTCTCACCAGTTGTAAAACCTTCAACTACTAGATTTATACTGATTATAGAATTAAATAATAATTGGAAAATCAAGAAGATAGATGTCAACAATGCATTCTTAAATGTCAAATTACATGAAGAAATATTCATGTAACAACCACAAGGTTACATAAAAGATCTAACACTGGTATGCAAACAAAGCAAAGCTATCTATGGTTTGAAGCAAGCACCTAGAGTATGGTTTGAAAGACTCAGAGGAAGCTTAACAACATTAGGATATTCACCTACTAGATCTAACACATCTCTATTCATAAAATTCAGTGAAACATCTACCACATATAGATTAATATACATGGATAATTTAATTGTCAGAGGAAGTAGTGAAACTGAAATCGGGAAATTGGCAGACTACTTAAACAGTTAGTTCTCAATAAAAGATTTGGGTGAATTATCTTATTTTCTTGGAATAGAAGCCAAAGGAAATCAGATAAAGAAATTCATCTTTGTCAAAGAAACTGCATTGCAGAATCTCTGAGAAAAACAAATATGATTGAAGCATATGGCCAACCCACTCCTATGATCTCAAATCAATACTTATCATATAACATGGGGGAAGCTATCTCAAATATTAAACAATATAGGAGTGTCGTAGGAGCACTACAATATGCTACTATTACACAACATGACATCTCTTTCAATGTTAATGAAGTGTCTCAATCTTTGTAGGAACCTATAAGTGAGCATTGGACAGCAGTGAAACGAGTACTAATATATTTAAAAGCAACAATCAACTTTGGAATATCATTATAAGGCAGAAAAGACTTAAACATTACAGATTATTCAGATGCTGACTGGTTTACAAACATAGATGATAGAATTTCAGTTTCTGGTTACTGCATTTATGTAGGAGAAAGTTTTATTTCTTGGTGTTCTAAAAAGCAAACAGCTATCTCGAGATTAAGCACAAAAGCCGAATATAGGAGTGTTGCTAGCACTACAGCCGAGATCTTATGGTTATAATCATTATGAAAGGAGCTAAAGTTATCGTCCAGTAGAAACCCTATAATTTGGTGTGACAACTTAAGCACAATCTACATGACAGCAGATCCTATTCAACATAATTGCACCAAACACATAGAAATTGATACTTATTTTGTTCAAGAACAAGTTCAGTAGAAAAATCTATAAGTAAATCATATTTTAGCCTATTATCAGAGGGCAGACATGCTCACAAAGTCACTTTCAGCCAAAACTTCCATAGATTCATAGAACAACTTGGAGTTGAAGAATTTTAACCAAACATGAAGTAAAAGTTGAAGCTTTCTCACCTGTAGGTCAATCACATGCCGAAAAGTTGAAATTGCTTACCCTTTCATCGTAGTTCATCTCGCTATCAACATTTATGCACGAAATGGAAAATTAGGGTTGCAAACCCTAACCCTAATTTGAGGGGCGGTAGTAAAGGAAAGAAAGAGTAAATGGAAAGGTTATTTTACTTTTGTATTACTTTCTGCGTATATAGGTACAATGGCTACATGCCTACTTTATTATAAACAGAGGTTTACTCTATACACTTTGTATCAATTCCAATTACAATAATGAAATAACAAAGTTTATTTTTCTCTTCTGCATCCTCTGATCTTCTTTATTTTCATGTTAATTCCTCCAAATGTTTACCTCTGTTACAACAGATTACTCAAAGATTACAGAGCTAGCTAGGATAGCCATTTTCTTTCGACAACAGGTCGTGCACAGTTTATACCGAGTATGATTACCCCTGCGGTGCTGTATTGATTACTTATTTACAATCTTCCTGCATCTATTATAAGGAAAATTGAAAGCTTATGTGCAAATTTCTTTTTGGGAGGGGAACACATAAAATTGCTAGAGAAATTCTTTGTAGGTTAAAGAGTGAAGAAGGTATTGGTCTTAAACGATTGGTCTAATCTTAGAAATACTACTAGCAATTTTAAACTTAATTGGAACTTGATTATTAAGAAAAGTTTGTGGTCATCATGGATGATGAACATGTATATGACGAGTAATTATTAGGTTATGAGTATATACAACAATTAATTGGTCACACAGAAACATGTAATGCATAAATAGAATTAGGCCAATATTTTTGACAGAGTTATCTCCAAGGGTTCCGCCATGTCATTATAGCTTGATCTATGGATCAATCATAAATCATTAGTGGATATACTTAATGGAATAAAGAAGCTTTGTTCTCTGCAAATAAGTAGGTTGCATGTATTATTGCTAATGAAAAACTTAATCCAAAGTTACTCCTTGAAACTAGAGAGGTCAAGAATCAAATCGAACATATTGTTTTAGAAAAAACTCAAATATTAAAATCTTGTAAAATTAAGGTTAAAAATACTTT
The DNA here is from genome assembly GCA_030737875.1 of Allium sativum. Lineage (NCBI taxonomy): Eukaryota > Viridiplantae > Streptophyta > Magnoliopsida > Asparagales > Amaryllidaceae > Allium > Allium sativum. Next base: position 606,261,184 of record CM060918.1, on the reverse strand, counting down.
CAGTTTGGGTGTAGTTTGGGACTTAATTCGGATTAAACACGCAACGAATGATATATATCAACTTATATGGAATAATCAAAAACAAGGAAAATGTCTGCATATAAAGTAGGAAATTAGATATTACTATAACGATTAGGATTTTAGCAATTGGATATTTAAATATTTTTATTTAATTATTGATTGTTAGTTGAGTGGTAGTTTCAAAATGAGATTTTTCACATACGATCAAATCAGGACTCGAGACCATTTCCATTGAGTCCGAATTGATGGTGGGAGCTTTTTAGAATGTAAGCATCGTTATGTTTCAATTGTTGGATTTTTGACTGGTAGCTTGGGATCAGTTTGTGAGTTAATCCAAAAAAACTAACTTTTGCGTGTGTTATAATTAAGTCTTGAAACCTTTTCTATTGGTCTCAGAATGACTTCCAAAATTCTTTTAAGTATAAAGATCGTTTTGTTTGGGGATCGGGAAATTTCGAATTTAGTGAATAGTGTTTTGAGTAGAGGTTATAAATAGATCTCATCTTCCACATTTGAATTCCCTACCCTCCATCTTGCTCATTAATGGCCTATATTTCCTGATTCAATCCATCCACTTTTAGCAAAAAAAAACCAACGTGAAAATTGTTCGTATCAGCGACACGAACTCATATGTTGGTTGTTCGTCGATTGGGTGTCGGAGTTGGCCGAAAATCGCCGGAATCCAAACCCAAGCCCATTTCGATTTTTTCCCAGTAGTTCTCTTTTGGAAAACTTTCAGGTGGTGGCACTTGAAGGAAAAGAGCCGCAAGAGACCAAGCTTCTAATCGACGCTAGTCGGAAGTGCTACGGTGGGCTATGGTCGAAGATTTCACGAAATGAACATTTTTCGTGGTGCACAGGGAGGGGAAGCTAGGTGGTCATGGTTGCTGAGAGTCTCCAGAGGGAGGCGGAGCCTTCAAGGGTGTCGCAACACTGTCCAATGGTCTGTAGGCACATCACCGTGTGAAATATGGTGATGATGTAGTTGGGTTTGGAGGCAGGAGACGTGATTAGGTCGGTTAATGAAGGTAATTAGCGTAAGCAAATTACTTTGTTAATTACATTGTTTATTTTAATTTGTGTAAATGTTGTAACACATGTATATGTTTCATACGAGGTCCATATTGGATGTTGTTTCTTGCGTTGGAATCGTGATGACGAGCTCTACACTAAAGAGTAGCTTTGCACTGGTTTGGTTGAGGTGAGTGATATTTATCTCTCATTATGTTGTAGTTGTAATATAGTATATAGTTGACATTTACATGTGATTTCTAATTATAAAGTGGAATATTTAAGATAAAGGAACCTTGTAATTAGTAAAGAAAAATAAATAAATAAATAAATAGTGATTTACTTAGATTGGACATGGACATAACATTTTACCCTGTTGCACGCTATAATGTGCCATTATATATCATTTTGTCACTTTCACTGAGACTTGGGCCATTTGGACGTGTATTTTTCCTGGATTTCTATAGATAGGTTTTATTTGTCCTATTGGATGCTTGTATGCTAGTTTAGGAAATTGAATGACTATTTGTTGCATGACTGCATTGTTTTCTTAGTTAAGATAAAATGTCATTCATAAGCCGTCTAATATTACGAAATCTCATTCGTTAAAGTTTGGTGGTGCTTATCGATCAAATGCACATATTATTGTATATTGATTGGGTGCACAATGATGATAAACTCGAAAGGATGAGATAAATTCACAATGGAGAATCAAAATGATTGGATGGATCCGAAGACTTAGTAACATTGGAGCTCGATGATGGACTCGAAGACAGAGCGGCATTGGGGTTCGCCGATCGAGGGAGAACATCGGTTCGGTAGGTTGAACCAGATCCGGATCGATGTGCCGATCCGAATGTGGATCGGTGTGCCGATCTGAATGCGGATCGATGTAGGTTGAACCGGATCCAGATCGGTGCATGTCGATCCGAAACCTGATCGGTATATGCCGAACCGGATCCCGATTCAACATGTTGGTCAAGCCGAACCCGGATCGGCATGCTACCCAATCTGAACCTATATCAATTACACTAATCCGAAGCTAGATAGATTTAGGTCGAATGACTCTAAAGGGGATTGTTTAGCGTGGTCTTCAAAGCTTGGTGGACAATTTGAAGACTGAGGATGGACTTGGCGACGAGTTGAATTATGCAACGAATACCGGACGTTTTTCAATGGATGTGCATTTAACCAATTATGGTAAAATACATAATCCGAGTAGACATTATCGATTACTATGGTCTAGTCGATATCAACTACTACTTTATTGGCTATTTTAGCCAATTTGACATGGATGACAGTGATTCCATTATGGAAGAAAAGCTTCGACAATGGGTGGATGTCTCTCGAGTCGCAGAGCAGATGATGGTGGAATGAAGTGGAAGCTACTAGACAGGGTCGTGGGCATGTGTTTGAGCTTGACAGCGTGTTGGTTGTCTATGCCTAGTCCCAACCGAGGACTTCACATCGAAAGTCATTGGAGGAGTTCCAAGGGATAGTCGTTGGGGATAACTTGTACAAAGGGATCATGGATACGCAAGGTTTTAATGATTACTCATGAGGAGGAGGTAGTGGGTGTGATGTCTAGTTAGTACCACATTGGGCTCCTTGTCTTCACGTCGAAAGACTTTTGTGGCATATACTTAGACCACGTCGGGTCCTTACCTCAGGTTTTGCATGTCAGTACAACCTAGTTCCTGGCTTAGCTAGTGGCATGAATTCGTGTATCATAGAAACCAGGCGTTATCATGTATCCAACAAACTGAGTGAGTGAATGTGAGGATGGATGTTATGGTTGTTCATCCATTTACCACCATTTAGTACTTAGACATCTATCCCACCCTCTTTATATGATGTTTATCATAGTGTAGCATATATCGATTGTTATGTGCTATTTATGGATGTAGGGGCAAAATAGGTATAATTCTCCATACCTTTTGTTCCATATATACCATTACGACTTTTAAAATACTTTGAGGTTTGTTTATCGCTCGTACAAGATTGTTATCTGACCCAAGATTTTATTTCCCTCTTATTACCTTGGCTGCTCATCGACAATGCCGACGAACAGGTCAGGTGACAGATTTAGGTATTACTGGGAGCTACGCAGATGGATTAGCAGGAGGTGGAGTTTTATATATTTATTCTTGTATTCTTATTATTTATTCCGTTATGTGACACTATGGAGCCTTCGTAGTGTTATGCATTCTTGTTAGAGACAGGTTATCAGTTTGAGTTTATTTATCACCTGTATAAACTCTATTACTGCCTTGTATAACTGTATGGCCTTATGCACTCTGATTATATGGTTTATATAGTTGATACTGTTTTTCCTGATTTATATCTGTGATTGTTATTATATGTTATCTGATGCGCCATCAAATATACGATAGGTTATGTGTTTGTTGTGTTTTATTCCCTTCTTTCTCTTCTCTTTTATGTTTCTTCTTTTCTTTGTCTTTTTCTTTCTTTTCAACCATTTCATTCCCTTGACAATTGCTTTACATAGACCGGTGTTGGTACAATGTGATATAGAGTTATATAAGCATCGGTGGTGTATGGCGATCGTCCCATATGGTATTAGATATTAAGTTGCATTATTTAACCTAAGCTGTACTGAATTCGAGAGATAATATATTAAAGATAGTACATATTTGTATATGTTTTGGCTTTCAAATTTATATATTAGTAATATATATAGTATAGGTTATTTTGCACATGAGTTCCATAGGAATAATTTCCTCTATTAGCGACCGATCATCATAGTTTTGGATGATCTTGCGAATAGGAAATACTACAAATTATTCCATCTCTAGAGTTGATAGTCGAGGATAATCTAGAACTACTAGTCTATATTTATAGTTTATGTTTTTAGTAATGGTATGATCCAATATCTGATATGCCCTAATATCTCTAGTTGGTTAGAGCACTCAAGTGCATCGAGTCGACTATGTCATTATGTATAGACACTTATGCGTCTATATGGAAAACCGTTCCTTGGAACAAAGTTTACTATTCTGTTACGCCACTACAGATGTTAGGGATTTCGCAAGAAGTTCTTCGATGGCTTGGAATTAGGTGTTGCATTGAATTAGGAGTTTACTCCTAAGTGACTCCAAGGTTAAGTCTGAGTTCGTCGAAACTATTTATCGTTTCGGTTTCCTAAAATCGATTCGCTCGAGACCAATCTACTTCGGAGGGGTTTTGTATCAAATTCATAGAGGTCTGTGTTAGTGAGGAGTTCACCGATTTAGGCGATGTGTCTGTGTTGGAGTGTGTAATCAAATACAATGTGTTATCGAAGTGTGGTTACGTTCTTTGTTGTTAATCCGAAGTCTGGGGTTTGTGTCTGGGTTGACCGACAGAATTGAAGGGCGATTGACTCCATTTCGAAGGAATGATCTGTAACACCCCATAAAATATACCTAAAATAGACATAAGATAATTTAATTTAAAAATAAGTAATAATGATCGGTAATAAATAAATGACTGAAAAATAGAATTTTGAGTAATTGGGAATTGGGTCACAAAAGTATATCTATTGCGTTCTTGATAAGATTCTGATCCATTTTCATATTTTATTTACTAAAAATGAAGTCCGTATGTAGGAGATGTTAATAAATCAAAGCCATTAATTAAGAAATTAATAGAAAACAACTTCATATGAGATTCAAATCTCCTAGCTCGACCCCAGATTGGGGTCGATCACATCTATAGGAAGGTGGTCGACCTAGGGGTCAACCTCCCTCCTATAGAGGGGGTCAACCGTCCTCTTAAGGGATTACACACACTTGCAAATATAAATATAGCTCCCAAGCCTCAGTCTAAACCCTTCTCTCATTTCACTCTAAGCTTTCATACTGTCCTTCTACTATTGCTAATTCCAGAAAAAGGTTAGGATTCTCTTCTATTCCTCTTACTTCCATTCTATCTTTCTCTAATCTAGATTTATATAGATTTAGATTTTGGAACTTAGTGTTATATATATACGAGATTCTAAGATTTGATTCTCATATATATATATATATATATATATATATATTAGGAGGGTTGGAGCATGATTTGAAGGTTGAATCCTGATCTGATTCTACACAAATCCTATTGTTCTTCCTTCTCAAATCACAGTGAGTGGAAACCCCAAAAATGTAATGCCCCACCTCTATACCCATATTATCCAAGAGTATTACTAAGCAATACCATCAAATAATACGGAGAATGAGGCTGTAGGGGCACACACATGTAAATTTTCTTGTACTAACATAAGATGTTATTTTCTATCTTTTGCAGTATTGATTTGGATTATTACTCCTATATGGGATTTGGATTAAAACCCTCCTAATCCTATACTTTGTTTATTGTGGAAATGGTTACTCAAAAGTGATATATTTGGGTTTGTGTTATTTGAACAGTGAAAGTTAGACTTTGAGTGTTGTGAAATTCTTAATTTTGGTCTGATTCATTTGATTTTAACCTTAAGTATTCATATGTGTCTGTATATTAAAACATAATATTTGAGTGTGGTAAATCAATGGTTTTAAGCATCTATTTGAAATAAATTTGCTTTAACGTATTATACACAATATACTGGAATTTTAGTTTTTGTATCGATATAAGATAAAAAATGAAGCAACACCAAAAGTAAGGTTTTGCACATGTATAGATTATTGCACCTTATATATAAATTTATTATTTAAATAATTATTTAAGCCTAGTTTACAAATTTTATTTTTATATGTTGTTGTTTCCCTTTATTATCATTTAATGAAAAAATATATGTTTGGACTGTAACGGTAAGGAATTTCGCTCGATCTGAATCGACTGTTAAACAGTCCAAGATCGTTCAAAACCCCTGATCGTTTTGAGAACATGACAAATCGGAACGCAAACAAAAGAACATTTCATTGTTTATTACAACAATTCCATCAGAATACAAGAATACACAGAGTATGAATAAATATTACACATTCGATAAATATCAGAGATTTAAATTACATTTAAATACATAGCGGCGGAAAAATAATACAACACAACTGAAAGTAATACGCGGATACAGAGCTTTCCGAGTATCGTTCCAGCTGTAAACCAGGATCCTGTGAATATAAATCTGCGAAACCAAAACTACTAGCTGCCCGTGTGGAAAATAAGGGCACCCAGACTTTAGGTTAAAACAATAAACTCCAGGTCAGTCATGTGACTGGTGTGAGAACTAAAACAGTTATTAATCTTTATTTTTAAAGTTAGGTAAATCGAGGAACCACGCCGTATAACATGGAACGGGTTTTTACCCCAAGAATACTAGTGCATAAAATGACAACGCAATGCTAAATAAAGAAAATGAAGCTATTATAAGACCCAGGTCCCATCACACAATGCAACGCAAGGCGGAGGATATGGTTTTCCTTTATAATATCCAAACATGCTTGGTACGTTTAAAACAAATCATTTGATACTATTGTAAGTGTATAGTGTCAAAACCATTTCAATCATAAATATCAATCATAGACGGCATGGGTACCATATATCATGTCGCCATACTAGGCTCTACAAATAAAACCGCAATGTCACATATTGGAAATTGAATTCCATTATGAGTCGAGGCAAGGGGCAAGCTCCTCTCCGTTCGAGACACTCTAGCAAATGTCTTAGGACCACACACAATGATCCTTGGATCTTCAGGGCCGGTCCTCTCTTACTTTTGAGGATTGGCAATTCCGGAACACAAGTTTCCCGGTCCTATAGAACCTATATAATGGTCTGTACGTCGGCTCACATAGTGCCAGTTATCGACCATATATTCGAGGCGCCTCGCATTCCAACAACCACACAGGTGAAAAGTATATAAATGTCAGCCAGTTTATGTAACGACCCAAACTTCCCCGTAAAGGAAAGCCCGGATTGCTTCGAGAACACGACAAATCAGAATACAAACAGAAGAACATTTCATTGCTTATTACAACAATTCCATCAGAATACAAGAATATAATAGAGTATGAGTAAATATTACACAGAAAATATCTGAGATTTAAATTACATTTAAATACGTCGCAGCGGAAAAACAATACAAAGCATAACTGAAAACAGATACACGGATACAGAGCTTTCCGAATATCGCTTCAGCAGAAAACCAGGATCCTATGAATATAAATGTGCAAAACCAAAACTACTAGCTGCCCGTATGGAAATAGGGGCACCTAGAGTTCAGGTCAAAACAATAAACTCCAGGTTAGTCATGTGACTGGTGTGAGAACTAAAACAGTTATTAATCTTTGTTTTTAAAGTTAGGTAAATCAAGGGACCACGCCGTAAAACACGGAACAGGTTTCCTCCCAAGAATACCAGCGCATAAAACAAACAGCGCCATGCTAAATAAAGAACAATGAAGCTATTATAAGACCCAGGTCCCATCACATAATGCAATGCAAGCCGGAGGATAGGGTTTTCCCTTATAATAGCCAAATATGCTTGATACGTGAAATTTCATCTTATTTTATTACTATAAGTGAAGAAAACAACTTCAAATATAAATGTATCAATCATAGACGGCATGGGTACCATATATCGTGCCGCCAATACTAGGCTCTACAATCAAAACCGCAAAATGTCATATTTGGGAATTGGATTTCCATCATGGTGGCTCCTGATTCGAAAGATCGATCGCGTAGTGCCATCCACAATGGCTTACGTCTCAGCGAGAGAAAACACCGTAATGCACATCCGCACATTTGGGAAATCGAGTATCACTGCGGCTTACATCTTAGCGAGAGAAAACATCGCTTACTCTATCCCTCAGGGAATCAGGGGTGAGCCCTATCCCTCTGAGCACTAAGCTCAATCTCGGTCGACCGAACCCACGACACCATTAAGGTGCCCATTCTCTAAAAAGCATACTGATCAAACCATCTGTTTACCACCATACCGGGGTGTGAGGCTCGCGAATCAACGCAATACACAAAGCGGCTCTATATTAAAGCTGTGCTTTGATCATCAACCACAAGACTTTGCTTTTCAACAGAAGCCTTGATCATTTGCCACTTAGGCATGCCACACAGGCAATTCATGCCACGCGATTGATATCCATCGATATATAACCTCTGAGCTCGTACATCTCAAAGAAGGGCGTTAAGAAAGAGAATAAATTCTTCGCCGCCAAACAGATATATATTTAATAGAAATCAATCACACAGAATAAAATCCAATGTCAGACACACAGTCCATTTACAAGTTCGTTCTGGGTCTGAACGAAACCGGAGGCACTTTCCTTGCATATTCGTCGACCTCCAAGTACGTCCGGACGGCTACCACTTTAGCCCCCTTCAAGGTAGCTACTCCCATTGTGAGCATCAGTAGCACCCATCCATTCGATGTGAAGATCGTCGGTCTTGCACCGTCTTCAATCTCTTTGACTCATCGTCGAATCAGTTATTCAGAATGGGTTATACCCTGACTTTCTGAATAACTCGCGTATCTTAATCAATAAGTGCTATAAAACACAATATACGCCTCATTCCAATTCATTAATCACTAACCGTAAATTAGTAAGGGAACAATTCCCCAAATATTAACCCCGAAGGCCGAAACCAACATCAGATCAATATCCAAGAAGCCGACGGTCGGATCTCCCGTAATGTCCGTTCGAAGTCAATGGTCGAAATTCGCGAACTTCCGCAGCGCGGCGCGTTCTATTCAGGCGATTATATATATAATATATATAATATATATTTCGTCGATTTCCATTTAAAACGAATTTTATAAATCGTTTTAAATTTGTTTCAAAAACAATTTCAACTTCCATTTCAATTTCAAATCAATTTCAATTCGATTTCCATTCAATTTCAATTCGATTTCATTTTCTATTCTATTCAATTCGAATTCATTTTCTATTCTATTCAATTCGAATTCAGTTTCTATTCTAATTCGAATTCATTTTCTGTTCTATTCAATTCGAATTCATTTTCTATTCTATTCAATTCGAGTTCATTTTCTATTCTATTCAATTCGAGTTCATTTTCTATTCTATTCAATTCAAATTCATTTTCTATTCTATTCAATTCGAATTCATTTTCTATTCTATTCAATTCGAATTCGTTTTCTATTCCATTCAATTCGAATACGTTTTCTATTCCATTCAATTCGAATTCATTTTCTATTCTATTCAATTCGAATTCATTTTCTATTCTATTCAATTCGAATTCATTTTCTATTCCATTCAATTCGAATTCATTTTCTATTCTATTCAATTCGAATTCATTTTCTATTCTATTCGAATCGATTTTCTATATATTCGATTTTTAAATCTCTTTTCAATATTCATTATAAAAACGAATATAATCGATATAAATATCGTTCGCGTCAAAATAGTGCATCTCTAATCAACATGGCTTTATATTTTTCAATAACTTCGTTATTCTATTCAACAAATGAATATTTATTCTGTTCAACACATGAATCTATATTTCTTTTAACACATGACCAATCTCAACAAATGAGTACTGTCAACACGTGACTATTTTTGTTATTTTATAATATTCTTTATTTTCCCAATTGGAATGAGGCCCAATCAATTACTATATAATGTTAATTATATGGATTCCATACAACACATGTATATAATAGCAACGATATATAATCAACTATCATCCAAAGTGCACCACACAACTGCATAAGCATTAAATATAAATAATTAACGCTTACATAGTCTTTCTACCAATATATCAACATACAACTAAACAATTGGGATTAGTGTACGCCAAATGTCATCTCAACACCCGTGTGGGGTTTCAATCCACAAACAGTGAATATTATTTGTGCAGTTGGGCGATGTGTAAAATTTATCGTCCCAATCAATATCCTTCAAATAGGTGTACATAAACAAACAGTCCGGTTTGTAAATGAATATTTATTTATTCACATTCACGTTGAAAATTATATTTTTAACGATATAAAATATTTTTAACTATATAAATATTTTATTTCATTCCATAATACAACTAATTTTCACAATAACATACAATCAAACAAACAAGCCGTCCATGGTCTATGGACGACGAGTGTCGGGTGTTGCTAAGCACCGTCTGCATCCTAGTATATATATTAACTAGGAATTTAAAATAAACGTGAGGAGTTCTCACCGACTAGCTAATCCAAACGCCACGACTGTTCTTATGTAGAAGTCTTCGCCGTTCTCGCCTTTTATCACTTTCGTTGCCCGTAGCCACTACATATATAAAAATCACATTTTTATATTGTTGCCATGAATATAAAAATTACATTTTTATAATCACTCTATATGGATAAAAATTCTATTTTTATTTCTCTACATAAATAAAAAATCATATTTTTATTCTTCCTATGATATAAAAATTATATTTTTTTAACCTTCCCATGATATAAAAATTATATTTTTAACCTTATGTTAATATTATAAAGATCATATTTTATACTAAAAATCATATTTTTATTATACTAAAGCTATAAAAATCATATTTTTATAATTCTAGTATATGTAAAAAAATCACTTCTTTGATCATATAAAAATCTAGCCTTTCTTCTAAATAAAAATCCGACCTTTCTCATATTAAAAATTCCTCCTTTTCACGATTAAAAATCAAAGTTTTTATACGATTGAAAATCATAGTTATATATGATGGAAAGTCGTAGAGAAAACTTACATCGATTGGGGTTTTCTTCTTCAAAGGGGGCGCTGCGTAGATCGGACGGTGGAGGGTGCTTCGAGAGGCTAGGGCGCGGTCTGGGTTTTCAAGGGGGCACGGTTGGCGGTTGATCGGAGAGAGGGGGGGGGGGGGTCGGCAGCAGGCTTCTGGTGGCACGGTGGGTCCCTCAGGCAGTGGCGCGTTGAACGAGATCGGGAGGGGGGGTTTCTCAAGCAGAACAGTCGACTGGGGGGGGGGGGTTCTCGAGCAGAAGAGGAGGGAGGAGGTGCGATAGGAGGAGGGGGAATCGGGGAAGGGGTTGCGCGGCCTGGGTAGGCGGCGACGACGCCGTATGGAGGGGGCGACGGGATTAGGGTTCTGGTTATATTTTTTTTTCTTTCTTTTTCGACTTTTTGAATAGAAGAGAGAGAAGAGGGAAAAGGGGCCAAGGCTTTATATAATTTATTTATATTTTATTATTTTTAATCCCAAAAAGGTAACTTTTTATTTTGAACTCAGAATTGAACCCACCGACTATTGTCCCTAGCTAATTACCCCCATTCCGAACGCAATGGGATATGTATCGTAAGCTGATTCGACTGTTTCGATCAGTTTCCATCAAAATCAAAATATAATTCTATATATTGAATTTGAACGCGCATTTCAATTTACCGGGGCCACATACGAACTTTAAAAATTCCAGAAAAATATTTTCTAGCTTCGTATTGACGATACGGTCCTAACAAAACTAGTTTCGTCAAATTCCGAGACCGTTTGAAAAATGGCCATTTTCCAGTCGATTAAAATCAACTTAAACTGGCCAAACGCGTTTTCCTTTGCCCCGCTCACATATTGATTGGAAAAATTACGAATTTTGAAACCTAGCAATAATTTGACACTACGGATCCAACAAAAGTGGTTTCGTCGAAAACCGAGGTCGTTTGCAAAATGACTATTTTCAAGGGCCTGAATTCCATAGCGACTATTCTGAATTTTCAACTGGACGTATCTTTTGATTCCCGCTATGAAATTTTGATTTCCCGGATTCGTTAGAAAGATATTCATAAACAGATTTAAATATTTTTAGTTTCACTAAAATCCGGTTTATTTTGAATCCTGTACATTCATTTGAACTTTGAAATCGAATTATCGAACTACCGCGCCATTTTCAATTCCATTTATAATTTAAAATAAATATTTATTTACTAACGACGATCTATATAAATATATACGTTCTAATTCCATTCGAAATAATTTTTCATCATTATTATTTAAAATAATCCATTTTAAATATTCAAAATTCATTAAATTCGCCAAAATAAAATTTTTAAATTGGCTCGGATTTCTGGGTTGTTACAATCTCCCCCACTTAAAACTTTTCGTCCCCGAAAAGGAACAAAGTTGAAAATTGTTTAACTAATCAACTCAACTTTCATTATTTTCATTACGACTTAAGTTCTTCATTTTTTCAGTTTCTAAGAACTTTTCAAATTTTTCAAAAATTTGGCTAACACCCAAAATGTTCGAAAAATTTCGCCATAACCTCCCCTGCACCGGGGACTTCGGGATATTTCATATAGCCTTCCATGGCCTTCTTTAATCCAAAAGAAAAAGCCAAGCGGCTCATAAAATCACCCAAACTCAAGAAATTAGTAAACATGTACCTATTTGTCGGGCAAACAATTTTATTCCTCTGCTCTAGCCTCCTTGCAATGACCTGTTCAATGTATAGATATGTATATGCATGCAAATGCGATAAATTTTCAATACAGTTCGATGTTTGGTGCTAAATTCAACTTGGTTCAACATTTTTCTTACCTTAGTTATATTATACTATACCAATACATTTTTAAAACAAAAAGCATAATTACGTTCATACAAGCATCATACATATACATACATATATCCAAAAACGCTAGTTCATTACATTAAAACCCAACTTTCTAGGAAGTCGTGCCTTCTTCTTGCATAATTTCCAAAGTTGATAGCTCCTTTCCCCTGGATTTCTTATCACCCTTCTTTAACGGGCAATCTCGGGCTAGATGCCCTACTTCTTTGCATCGAAAGCACTTCTTTTCCTTTCCTAGATTTGTGGGTTTCTTCTTTACCTTCGGACACTTATGTATGAAATGCCTCGTCTCTTTGCACTTGAAACAAACTATGTCCATTCTCATCATTTTCTCACTGCTTTTCTTTCTCTCAGGGCACCGAACGGCATAATGTCCTTCTTTTCTGCATATACAACAATAAATACCCACGTACGTCCCTAAGTTCAACTCATTTTCTTTTTTTGCTTTCTGGTGAGCTCTCCTCGCTTGTTTCGTGGTCATCCAGAATTCAGTATGAGATAAGCCATAGTCGTCCATATCCTATATAATATTTTTAGGATTTTTTTTGTCAAGAGAGTTTGCGTTATTTTTCACTTAACAATCATCTTGATTATACTTTATTTATCATTCTAGTATTTTTATTAGTTGAATCAATAATCAAACATCACAGCCATCAATCAATTTGTTGATTAGATTTTCAAATATATATGATTTTTATATACTCAAAAATCAGATTTCAGTGTCAAGTCACAAACAGTAAATTTTAGTTAAGTTTTTGTTCTCACACCAGTCGATTGGAAATATATAGAAATCTCACTTTCGAAACTCGAAAATAAATACTGGCTACGGTGCCCCATCACCAGAATTATCCCCGGGCAACTAGAGTATGATTCTATAACTATCCAGTATATTAAAACCCCGAATACACGCTTGCAAGGCGTATATGCAAAATCTTTATGTATTGGATTGTCCAAATCAATTTAAAATAAATAGTCAAATACGTATGATACGATTTAAAAATTTCAAAACAAAATTGGTTTTCATTTTAAAAATGTACTCTTCACACTCATTCTAGGATACTACTGATCCTATTTCTAATGAGTAATTCTCATTGGATATTACTAATCCAATTTCTGATGAATTCTTTCGTTTGGTTCTAATGTGTCATGTTCTCTAGCTCTGTAAACCAGAGCTCTGATACCAAATGTAACGACCCAAACTTCCCCGTGATGGAAAGCCGGGATTGCTTCGAGAACACGACAAATCAGAACATAAACAGAAGAACATTTCATTTCTTATTACAACGATTCCACCAGAATACAAGAATATAATAGAGTATGAATAAATATTACATAGAAAATATCATAGATTTAAATTACATTTAAATACATCGCAGCGGAAAAACAATACAAAGCATAACTGAAAACAGATACACGGATACAGAGCTTTCCGAATATCGCTTCAGCTGAAAACCGGGACCCTGTGAATATAAATATGCAAAACAAAAACTACTTCCTGCCCGTATGGAAATAGGGGCACCCAGAGTTTAGGTCAAAACAATAAACTCCAGGTCAGTCATGTGACTGGTGTGAGAACTAAAACAGTTATTAATCTTTGTTTTTAAAATTAGGTAAATCAAGGGAACACGCCGTATAACAAGGAACGGGTTTCCTCCCAAGAATACCAGTGCATAAAACAAACAACGCCATGCTAAATAAAGAACAATGAAGCTATTATAAGACCTAGGTCCCATCACATAATGCAAGGCAAGCCGGAGGATAGGGTTTTCCCTTATAATAGCCAAATATGCTTGATACGTGAAATTTCTTCTTATATTATTACTATAAGTGAAGAAAACAACTTCAAATATAAATGTATCAATCATAGACGGCATGGGTACCATATATCGTGCCGCCAATACTAGGCTCTACAATCAAAACCGCAAAATGTCATATTTGGGAATTGGATTTCCATCATGGTGGCTCCTGATTCAAAAGATCGACTGCGTAGTGCCATCTACAACGGCTTACGTCTCAGCAAGAGAAAACACCGTAATGCACATCCGCACTTTTGGGAAATCAAGTATCACTGCAGCTTACGTCTCGGCGAGAGAAAACACCGCTTACTCTATCCCTCAGGGAATCGGGGGTGAGCCCTATCCCTCTGAGCACTAAGCTCAATCTCGGTCGACCGAATCCACGACACCACTATGTTGCCCATCCTCTAAAAAGCATACTGATCAAACCATCAGTTTACCACCATACCGGGGTGTGAGGCTCGCGAATCAACGCTATACACAAAGCGGCGCTATATTAAAGCTGTGCTTTGATCATCAACCACAAGACTTTGCTTTTCAACAGAAGCCTTGATCAATTGCCACTTAGGCATGCCACACAGGCAATTCATGCCATGCGATTGATATCCATCGATATATAACCTCTGAGCTCGTACGTCTCAGAGAAGGGTGGTAAGCAAGAGAATAAATTCTCCGCCGCCAAACAGATATATATTTAATAGAAATCAATCACACAGAATAAAATCCAATGTCAGACACACAGTCCATTTACAAGTTCGTTCTGGGTTTGAACGAAACCGGAGGCACTTTCCTCGCATATTCGACGACCTCCAAGTACGTCCGGACGGCTACCACTTTAGCCCCCTTCAAGGTAGCTACTCCCATCGTGAGCATCAGTAGCACCCATCCATTCGATGTGAAGATCGTCGGTCTTGCACCGTCTTCAATCTCTTTGACTCATCGTCGAATCAGTTATTCAGAATGGGTTATACCCGGACTTTCTGAATAACTCGCGTATCTTAATCAACAAGTGCTATAAAACACAATATACGCCTCATTCCAATTCATCAGTCACTAACCGTAAATTAGTAAGGGAACAATTCCCCAAATATTAACCCCGAAGGCTGAAACCAACATCAGATCAATACCCAGGAAACCATTCTTCTTAACTAACCTACAGCTAGTTTCTAAATTTCATATTCTTAAGGAAAGGTTCCCATTAATTTTATCAAAGATAAATTCTTTAAAATTTATTCTTTAATCTTCCTTTGGATGTCATTTCAAACCAGATTATGGTTTTCCAAACTAGTCAAGATTAGCGAACCACACCGAAGTAATTATTTATTTTATTTCCCAATCCCAACCTACTCATCCCATGGAGCAAAACTGTTACTACCCCATAACTAACACCACGGTGTTATCGGTAAATTTAATTACCATTTCACGTTCAAATCTAATTAAATATTTAACTATCGTTCGGAGCAAAACTGGCGATACCCCATTCTCGATCGTTTCAATCTAATTAAAGATTCATTAAAACTACACTTAGTTCTAATCTTTAACTGGGTTAAAGAACCAATGTCATTTAAAACACGGTTCACGATAAACCCACATCACATTCCATTTTATTAGTCCCTAACCGTAAATTAGTAAGAGAACAGTTCCCTAAATATGTGACGGCAAGGAATTTCGCTCAGTCCGAACCAGTCGCTAAACCGATCCAGGCCGCTCGAAACGCCCTATCGTTTGAGAACACGACAAAACAGAACGCATACAGAAGAACATTTCATTGTATATACAACAATGCATCAGATTACAAGAATATACAGAGTATAAATGAATATTACACAGAAATATCAGAGATTTAAATTACATTTAAATACATCGCAGCGGAAAATAATACAATACACAACTAGAAGTAGATATACGGATACAAAGCTTTCCGGATATCGTTCCAGCTGTAAACCAGGATCCTGTGAATATAAATCTGCAAAACCGAAACTACTAGCTGCCCGTGTCAAAAATAAGGGCACCCAGAGTTTAGGTTAAAACAATAAACTCCAGGTCAGTCATGGGACTGGTGTGAGAACTAAAACAGTTAATCTTTATTTTTAAAGCTAGGTAAATCAAGGGACCACGCCGTATAACACAGAACGGGTTTCCTCCCAAGAATACCACTGCATAAAACAAACAGCGCAATGCTAAATAAAGAAAAATGAAGCTGTTATAAGACCCAGGTCCTATCACACAATGCAACGCAAGCCGGGGGATAGGGTTTTCCCTTATAACAGCCAAAGAATGCTTGATACGTTTAAAACAAATCATTTGATACTATTGTAGTGCATAGTGTATAAAACAACTTCAAATCATAAGTATCAATCATAGGCGGCATGGGTACCATATATCATGTCGCGATACTAGTTCTACAATTAAAACCGCAAATGTCACGTATTTGGAAATTGGATTTCCGTCTATGAACCGAGGCAAAAGATAGTCCTCAACCGATTCGAGACGCTCTAGCCCGTGTCTCAGGTCAGAGCTCGAGTGACCTTGGAGCGACAGGGCCGGTCCACCGATGTGGATTAAACTTAAACCCTGAACATGCGTTCCCCCGCCCTTTGGGGCGTCAATGAGCCAACGAATGACTCCATCGGTTCGAGAACGACCGATCAATCCGAGGCGCCTCGCAACAGCAACAACCACATAAGTCAAACTCGTCAGGGCGTGTAAAACCACTGACGCCACTTCTAACTAGAAAGAAACGCATGCCCTCCCTGAGGTCCGTCTCCCGTTTTTGGTTCATACCGGGTGTGAAACTCGCGAAGTAAACGTTACACAAAGCTACGCCACAAAGGCCGTGCTTTGATCATCACCACAAGACTTTGCTTTTCAATAGAAGCCTTGATCAATTTCCACTTAGGCATGCCACACAGGCAATTCACTCCATGCGTTTGATATCCATCAATATATAACCCCTGAGCTCGTACGTCTCAGAGAAGGGCGTTAAGCAAGAGAATAAATTCTCCGCCGCCAAACAGATATATATTTAATAGAGATCAATCACACGGACTAAAATCCAATGTCAGACACACAGTCCATTTACAAGTCCGTTCTGGGTCTGAACGAAACCGGAGGCACCTAGTACCCCGCATATCCATCGATCTCCAAGTACGTCTGGACGATCACCAACTGTTTCCATCTTCTTGGGTGTACAGCCCAATCAAGATCATCAGTTATCACCCAAACGACGTGAAGACCTCCGGTCTTCGACCATCGTCTTCATCTTCGACTTATCGTCGTATCAGTTATTCAGAATGGGATAAACCCGGTCTTTCCGAATAACTCGCGTATATTTTAAATAAGTGTTACACAAACACAACATACGCCTCATTCCAATTCATCAGTCAGTAACCGTAAATTAATCAAGAGAATAATTCCCCAAATATTAACCCCGAAGGCCGAAACCAACATCAGATCAATATCCAGAAAACCATTCTGCTTGGCTAACCGACAGTTAGTTTCTAAATTTCACATTCATAGGGAAAGGTTCCCATTAATTTTATCCAAGCTAAATTCCTTGAATTTATTCTTTATTCTATTTTTGAATCTCAATTCAAACTAGTCGGGATTAGCGAACCTTACCGAAGTAATCATTTATTTTAATTTCCCCATCCCAACCTATTCATCCCATGAAGTAAAACTGGTAATACTTCATATCTAACACCACAGTATTATCGGTAAATTCAATTACCATTTCACGTTCAAATCTAATTAAAGATTTAACTATCGCCTGGAGCAAAACTGGTGATACTCCATTTTCGATCATTTCAATCTAATTAAAGATTCATTAAAACTCCACTTAGTTTTAATCTTCGACTGGGTTAAAGAATCTGTGTCATTTAAAACACAGTTCACGATAAACCCAAAATCACATTCATTAATTATCGGGTTAAAGAACGAGTGTTGTTTAAAACACTGTTCACGATAAACCCAAAAATCAATATCAATTCAATTCCAATTAAATATTATTTAATTGGTACACTTCATTAAATCTAAATAAAAAGATTTAATCTTTTCTCAACAGGGTTCAAGAACAGTGTTAATGAAGACACCATTCACGACAAACCCAAATCACATTTGATATTCAATATAAGGCTCTGAATAGAAAATATATCGGCTTATATTCAATATCAAATTCTATGATTAACAAATGTCGTATTGGAAATAACGGTATAAGTATATATCTTTCAAATTTCCATATCAACATCCGTATAATCACGAATTCCAACATCGAAATATTCCGAAGACAATTTCGATTCAATTCCACTCCAATGCAATCATTGGATATTCTGGTTATTTTTAAAACCATTTCAAATTCAATTTATTTATTTAAAAATAAATAGAATTATAATTCTAGTTCAAAACTAGTTCATTTCGATAAAAATCTATTTTTATCTTTTCAAATATGGAGTTTTTCATCCCAATCCTTTCTAAATCATTTCTTATGATTTTACACAAATTATTACTATTTTTAATAATTTTATCAAGGCCCGTACAGTCGATTTCCATCAATGGCCATCGAACTGCACTTACAACGACCTTTTTCAAATTTGATTTGGACGTAACTCCAAATCCAACCGTTAGATTTCAAATTTCTAATATTCGTTAGAAAGCTCTTTTCGATACGAACCCAACGGTTCCGGTTTTAGGAGAATCCGACGGTCGGATCTCCCGTAATGCCCGTTTGAAATAAATGGTCGAAATTCACGAACTGCCGCGGCGCGGCGCGTTCTATTCAGGCCATTATATTATATATATAATATATATAATATATATTTCGTCGATTTCTATTTAAAACGAATTATATAAATAGTTTTAAAATCGTTTCAAAAGCAATTTCAACTTCCATTTCAATTCAAATCAAAATTGAATTCTTCTTTATAAATTCGTTTTAAAATTCATTTCTATTCAATTCAAATTTCAATTCCATTTGAATTCATTTCAATTCGCTTTCAATTCAATTTGAATTCGTTTTCCATTCATTTCATTTCGAAATCGTTTTCAATTCATTTCATTTCGAAATCGTTTTCAATTCATTTCATTTCGAAATCGTTTTCAATTCATTTCATTTCGAAATCGTTTTCAATTCATTTCATTTCGAAATCGTTTTCAATTCAATTCATTTCGAAATCGTTTTCAATTCAATTCATTTCGAAATCGTTTTCAATTCAATTCATTTCGAAATCGTTTTCAATTCAATTCATTTCGAAATCGTTTTCAATTCATTTCATTTCGAAATCGTTTTCAATTCATTTCATTTCGAAATCGTTTTCAATTCATTTCATTTCGAAATCGTTTTCAATTCATTTCATTTCGAAATCGTTTTCAATTCAATTCATTTCGAAATCGTTTTCAATTCAATTCATTTCGAAATCGTTTTCAATTCAATTCATTTCGAAATCGTTTTCAATTCATTTCATTTCGAAATCGTTTTCAATTCAATTCATTTCGAAATGAATAAAATCGATATAAATATCGTTCACGTCAAAATGGCGTTAATCTAATCAACACGGCTTCATAAATTTCTATTTTCAAAATAGTTGTTATTATCAAAATATTTCGTTCAACACATGACCAATCTCAATGGATGAGTACTGTCAACACATGAACCTTTATTTTATGTTGATAAAGATGTAAATTTTATTACTAAAATATTTCGTTCAACACATGACCAATCTCAATAGATGAGTACTGTCAACACATGAACTTTTATTTTAAAATATTCTTTATTTTTCAAATTGGAATGAGGCCCAATCAATTACCATATAAAGTTAATTATATGGATTTTCATACAACACATGTATATAATAGCATTGAAAAATAATCAACCATCAACCAAAGTGCACTACACTGTATAAGCATCAAATATAGATATCTAACGCTTATAACAGTCTGTCAATCAATCGATCGACATATTTAATCAATCAGGATGAGTGAACTTCAAATTTCATCCTAACACCCGTGTGGGGTTTCAAACAATCAAACACATATTTTATTTGTGCAGTTGGGCGATGTGTAAAATTTATCGACCCAATCAACGTCATTCAAATAGGTGTACATAAACAAACCGTCTGGTTTGTAAATGAATATTTATTTATTCACATTCACGTTAAAAATTATATTTTTAACGATAAAACATTTTTATTTTAACATATGAATTTCTATTATTCATTTACACAATAAAATGATATTTTCATTTTCTAACATATTTTAGAAAATTTCGGCGGCATAACGGCACGATACTAGAAACGGGACAAGGCCTAGCCTTATCCCCGGTCTAGTGAAGGCCCACGCCATTCACACATCAACCAAATCAATTCATTTCACCACACAATTCAATTTCAATCAAATAATCTAACTAATTTTTGCAATCAAACAAGCAAGTCCATGGTCTGTGGACGATTGTGTCGGGTGCTACTAAACACCGTCTGCATCCTAGTATGTATATAACTAGAAAAAGAAATTGAAAGGTGAGAAATTCTCACATATAGCTATCCAAGCATCTTGACTCTTCTTTGATATAAATCTCCTTCGTCCTCGCCTTTTTGTCACCTTCGTTATCCGCTTTCACTACATATGTAAGAATCGAATTTTTACTTTGCTATTCAATATATAAAAATCGAATTTTTATTTCACTATTCGATATATAAAAATCGAATTTTTACTTTGCTATTCAATATATAAAAATCGAATTTTTACTTTGCTTTTCAATATATAAAAATCGAATTTTTATTTCACTATTCGATATATAAAAATCGAATTTTTACTTTGCTATTCAATATATAAAAATCGAATTTTTACTTTGCTTTTCAATATATAAAAATCGAATTTTTACTTTGCTTTTCAATATATAAAAATCGAATTTTTACTTCGCTTTTCAATATATAAAAATCGAATTTTTACTTTGCTATTCAATATATAAAAATCGAATTTTTACTTTGCTATTCAATATATAAAAATCGAATTTTTACTTTGCTTTTCAATATATAAAAATCGAATTTTTACTTTGCTTTTCAATATATAAAAATCGAATTTTTACTTTGCTTTTCAATATATAAAAATCGAATTTTTACTTTGCTTTTCAATATATAAAAATCGAATTTTTACTTCGAAGTTCAATAGATAAAAATCATATTTTTATTTCTTCTACCCAATAAAAATTCCGCCTTTTCTATTTTAAAAATATGATCTTTCCTATTTTAAAAACCCGATCTTTTCAATTTTAAAGTTCAAACCCTTCTCTTTTTAAAGTTTAAATCTTTTTCTATTTTAAAGTTTAAATCTTTTGCTATTTTAAAGTTTTAATCTTTTGCTATTTAAAATCTAAAAATAAAATCGGTTTTTAAAACCCTTTCAAAATCAGTTTTCGAATGCTCTTTCCTTTTTTTTTTTTAGAAATTCGGTTTTAAAATCCTAAAAAAAAATCAGTTTCCTTTTTATTTATATAAAATAAAAATAAAATAAATAAGTTAAAAAAACTTACAGGGGGGGCTATCAGGCCGGCGTCGGAGGTGGGGAGTGGCTCAGGCGCGGTGGCATGCAGGCGGCGGCGGTCTCGAATCTGGGGGGGGGGTGTAATGACCCGGTATTTCCACGGATCACTGATGCGGTGTTAATTGATCATGGATACGTATTTTCAAATACGATTTAAAAATTTAATTTATTAATTACAGAATTTGTTGACATATATATATAATAGCATGTATATGTGCAGCATTTATCAAAATCCATTTTTGATATATTAAGGTATGGTAGCACAAATTTAATAGCGTTGGTATAATTTTATTTTTACACGTGTATATATGATAGCATGTATTTAATAGCACTTGTTAAATTCATATTTAATGTATGTTAAGCAACACTTTTACATAGCAAAAATTTTAAATGCTATGACTTTGCAAATACTTGTTCATGTTTTCAAAAAGCTTTAAACCCTTGTTTCAAATTCAACTAAACCCCTTGCTTAAGACATGTTAATCACCTTTTTGTTCTCAAAATAAAATACAAGAAAATATGTGAATTTATATATGTTTAAAAATCAAACATGTATTGTCAAAATTCCTTGGTAAAATCATATTTTTCAAACACCATAAATACGATTTGATCTCATGACAATTATTTGAACACGCATATGCATTAAAAGGTGAACTTGTATTTTCAAAATCACTTTCACTTCATGATATCATCTATGAAACACCTACATCATAAATCATACTAGCAAGTAGGATAAAGTCTAGGCACATGGCAAGGTGAATTTAGATAAGTTATTTTCAGTTTTAGCCATACTTGCAAGACAAGTTGGTATTTAATATATATGCATTGTAAAATCAGTTTGACATGAGAGGAAATATGGATGGACAGCACATTTAAAACTGAGCATTTTAGTACATGAAACGGCCTCAACATGTTGCTAGAACCAAAGGAAAAGATGGGTAGAAAGGAGGTGGTACATAGCACATTTAATGTGTGTTTTTTTGTCAAGGCTAAAGGGGAGACATTGGTACAATGCTTAGGGGTTTAGAGAGGTATATAGGCTGAAATATGCCATGTGAAAACTGCAAAGATATTGAGAGAGAAAGAGGGGTTTGTCTGGTTTTTCATGGACAAGAAAAGAGGGCTGTTATATTGGTTCACATCAACAATAAATGCACAGTATTTTATTCATTTCTCAGCCCTATATAAAGACCAACACATGCACCATTTCACTCACACAAAACACACAGCAGTTCAAAAGTTTTAGCAAAAGAAAACAAGAGTTTTGGAAGCTATTAAGGTGAGTAAAACTGCTTTTAAACTTTCTGTTTTGAAGTGCCTGCATTTTCTGTTTTAAACCATAAGTTAAACTGATTGTGTGAATAAACTGTTCTTTTTAAAATTCCTGTTGTATTGCTTGCACCTTGCTGTTTTGATTGAAAACTTGGGTTATATGATCTGGTTAAGTAGTATGTTTGTATTTCTGAGTTGGTAGAAGAATAATCTTTGGTTGTTAGTTAAAGACTCAAGCACCAATAGTTAGTAAAGTTGTTTTCTGTTACTGTTAACAGATCTTGTATTCTTGAATGGAACTCTATAAATCTGAAGTGATCAGAACATCTATAGTAAGGGATTATGAATTAAGACATCAGACTATAATTTAAAAACCTCAATATGGTAATCTAAGTATTCAAAAGAAGTATTCTTTGCCAAAAACACCAACTGTTATTCAAAAGCAAGAACACAACACACCCTCTGGTTCCAAAAATCAAATTGGATTTTCAAACTTAATGAAACTTTGATTTAAGTTTTTAAATGTAGTAAAGGATCGAATTAATGATTTTTAAAAGAAAAATCAGGATTTTTACCTACCTAAATCCAAAGAAACTTGGAGATGATCGAATTTAGTACTTTGGGAAATTTCTGATCATCAAGTTGATCGGAGGCCATGAAAATGGGTCGGGAGGAGTGTCGTGTAATGGGGATTAGGGGAAAAATATTGTTAGATTTTTCCAGTATGTGAATGAAGAAGCTGGATCGATTTAGGGTCTGTGCTTGGCTATTGACAGCCTCAACTTCGACGGTGAACGGCGTCACCGGGATAGCACCGAGTGGGTCCACACTCGGGGAGGAGGAGGAGGGCGGGGATGGCGTCATTCTGGTGAGGTAGGGTGGGTACCGATGGTCAGTAGTGGTGGTGCGAGACCGTGGAGTGGTAGCAACTTTTGAGTGAAATGTGGGTTCAAACACTATGTTTTGATTTGACTAGAGAAATCGGGTTTGGGGTTCAGAGGTGAATTAAGGGAAGGAGATGGCGTTTGTGGCCACTGGAGCGGAGCCGAGTTCGTCGGAGCCTGGGTGGTGCACGTGTACATGAGGGCGTGTACCGATGAAAAGGGAAGAAGGAGGGGTACCTTGGAGCGCATGGTGTTTTTATGTGATCAAGTAAGGGTTCGTCGTTCGCTGAAGGTGGCACTTTGGCTTTGGGTATGAAGTGGTACTTTGTTAAGCATCTGGGTACTTCAGGAAAACTACAAGAATCAGTCTGAAATGCTTGATCAACTAAAGTGGTAAATTTGAGGATTTGGTACTTTGAGTTTAATTAATTTTTAAACCCTTAGTTTAAATTTTAACCCAAGGTTTAAAATGTGAAAATATAAATTATAAATGGTAAATAAGGAGGGAGAAATTTAAGACAATATTTTTATTTAGTTTTAAATAGATAGAATAATTATGGTTTAAAAGAATGATATATTTCGCAAGAAATAGAAGGGTGAATCAGGATGTTGTGTTCGTCAAGAAGGTGAACACAAATACTGAAATGGAAAATTTTATAAACTCTAAATTTAGGATAAATTTAGATTAGCATTTGTTATAAATAAAATACTTGAATCTTTTATAAAAATATAAAGACTGGAAGACGTATGTCACGCATACGCTGGAAATTGACCATTCAAACTGTAATTTCAGAAATACAGGAAGTCGGTCATGTACAGTTCAGTGTTCGCTGAGATAAGAACTGTAAAGGGTATTTTGACAGTGTTTAGACTGATAAAATAAAGAGGAGCAATTTTATTGGTATAGAACGAAGGAGAATGAAATCAGATCTAAAGGAGGATCTGATGAAATTTCGTCGGGAAATGCAGAAGTGGGATGTGTGATCGATTTAGTTTAAATTATTAAATTTGAATTTTTATTCAAATTAAAATATTTGGTTTAAAGTAATAAAATAAAAGTATTTGATGTACGCTAGAACTGCCGTGTTCAAATATGTAAATCTAAAATCCCTGGCACAACATAACGAATAATGTCGTACTATCTGAGCTAGTGGGAATAAAAACCAGTGTTTTATTATGTGTAGTTTGATAATTTAAAAAGGGAGGAAATTTGTTTAAATTATAGAAAGGAAGAAGCAAATTTAGTTGGACACAAGAAATACAGTATAAAAGCTGTAAACAAGGAATAGAATTATGAATTTAATTCATTTGTGAAGAATCAGAAATAAAGGTAGTCGAGGAAAGATAAAATTTCTGAAAGAATAATGTAAGGTTTCATTTTCAGAAGTGTCAGACAGGATGAAAAGAAAACCTGTGCAGCGCGCAAAATCTAAATTCGTCAAATTCTAAGATTTGATCAAAATATCATATATAAGTAAGATGATTATATACTGTTTGATTTAACTGTATATGTAGTTGGTTTTAATCTGTTAAAGAATTTAAAGAAAATGTTCGTTAATCATTTCAAAGAGACCGGAATTTATATTCCACTTTGAATTTGATTATACGATGCGCGTCAGAGATTATCGAAGATAATAGAAGACGGAGTTGTGCAAGGACTATTTTTAAATAGTGCCTTCGGTTTGTTCAAACCCAGAACAACTTGCATGGACGAGTGTCCGACAAAGTAATTCTGACTGGTCACGTACGTTGATCTTTTCAAACGTAATTATATGGTGGCAGTGGAATTCGTTTCTCTCGCCGTATACCTATAATGTATTTTTGAGGAAGTCAATTAGTGATCAGGAAGTCTGGACGATGTGGCACTCAAAGTAATGAACCAGTGATGAGGAAGCGTAGTCTAGCCTCAAGCCTCACACCCAGGAAATGACAAAAATCGGGCTGGCAGCATGGCTATGTGGGTCGCTCCCATTAGGGTGTAGTATCACCTATCTAGAGAAATTCTTTTTGTTTCTAAATCTATCGATTCTGCCCATGCGGGGATGGTTGCCGCGCACAACCATCGGTGATATACATTCGATACACTCAAGAGAAATGAGTGGTCGGTCATGTGAGGGCCGGGTTGCAAGATGTTCTTGTTGAACCCAGGTGTACTTGCCTCTAGAGGTACATCAGCGGAAGGTGGTCCCATACCTTGTCAGAGTTGGAAATCCAATTTCCCTAAGAGCCAAGCGGTTTGTATTTGTATACTATATCGGAAAATGTGAGATGCAAGCATTTTCCTAGATTCTAAATTATTTGTGAAAATACCTAGACATTATGAAATATCCGTTTCCAAGTATACAAAGTGATTTTGATCTCATAAGGTAAAAACCCGTTCCGTATTTACGGCGTGGTCTTATGAGATATGTTTATTTGTTTTCAAACTGTTTACTCATACCAGTCCCCTGACTGACCCGGAGTTTATTTTTCTGTGTTTTCCCTTAAACTCTTGGGTATTCATAACGCTTGTTATGAATAGACAAGTGAATCAGGATCGGATAACTTGTGAAGCTGAATGAAGATTATCAGTGTGCTGGACTATCTACCCTGTCTACTATATAATTATAAGTCTGCAGTTAGTCAAGAAGGTTATGTATAATTACTGATGTACCATGAAATAGTTGTATCACTGGACATGTGATGATCTGATGTATTATGTACTGTTGTGTAACATTATAAAGTATTATCTTTTTGTGAAAATTCCGCTGTGAGATTCTGATGTTCTGTGTTTTGTCTTCTATCTATTCTCATTTCTCATTAATGGCACAACTTGAGATGTGTTCGAAAGTTGGGTCGTTACAGGGGGGGTCTCGTCGTCGTCGAGGAGGGCAGGGGGTGGGGGTTTGCGGTGGTTGACCGTCGGAGCGGGGCTGGACGGCGGTCTGGAGAACGATGGCGGCGGCGCTGAGCTCCTGCAGTCGGAGGCGCTTCCTCCGATCTCTTTTTTTTTTTATTTCATTCGATCGAATAAGTAAACGGGGGGGGGGGGGGGGTCCAGAAGATAAAGGGAATAATTTTATTTTATTTATTTTAATTATTTAATTATTTTATTTGGCAAAAAGTTGACTTTCACATACGACCTCGAAACGAGGCCCACCGCCTGTCGTCCATAGCGTATTGCCCCCATTCCGAACACAATGGGATATGTATCGCTAGCTGATTTGATCGTTTCGATTAGTTTCCGTTGAATTTACATTTAAATTACTATACTGAATTTTAAACGTACATTTCAATTTACCGAGGTCACATACTAACTCAAAAAATTCTAAAAAAATATTTTCTAGCTTCGTATTGACGATACGGTCCTAACAAAACTGATTTCGTCGAATTCCGAGACCATTTGAAAAATGGCCAATTTCCAGTCGATTAAAATCAACTGGAACTGGTCAAACGCGTTTTCCTTTGCCACGCTCACATATTGATTCGAAAAATTATGAAATTTGAAACCTAGCAATAACTTTACATCACGGACCCAACAAAACTGGTTTCGTCGAAATCCGAGGTCGTTTGCAAAATGGCTATTTTTTAAGGGCCTGAATTCCATAGCGACTATTCAGAATTTTCAACCGGACATTTCTTTTGATTCCCGCTATGAAATTTTGATTTTTCGGATTCGTTGGAAAGATAATCACTATTAGATCCTAATGTTTTCGGTTTCACTAAAATCCGGATTGTTTTGCACCCGGTACATTCAATTGAAGTTTGAAATCGAATTATCGAACTACCGCGCCATTTTCAATTCTATTTATAATTATATATAAATATTTATATTCTAACGACGACGCGTATAATATATACGTTCGAATTATATTCAAAATAAATTTCTCGTCGATATTATTTAAAATAATCCATTTTAAATATACTAAATTCGCTAAAATTGCCAAAATAAAAATTTTAAACTGGCCCAGATTTTCGGGTTATTACAATTAACCCCAAAGGCCGAAACCAACCTCAGATCAATATCCAAGAAACCATTCAACTTAACTGATCCCCAGTTAGTTCCTAATTTTCTTAACTCCATTTGGGTTTAAGAACAGTATTATTAAAGATACCATTCACGACAAACCAAAATCCCATTTGATATTAAATACAATGCTCTGAATAGAAAATATATCGGCTTCTATTCAATATCAAATTCTGAAACCAACAAATATCGCATTGGAAATAACGTTATAAATATATCTTTCAAATTTCCATAACAATATCTGTATAATCACGAAATCCAACATCGAACTATTTCGAAGATAATTTCGATTCAAATCCATTCCGATTCATATATTGAAAATTCTGGTTATTTTTAAAACCATTCCAAATCCAGTTTATTTATTTTAAAAATATTAAAATTATAATTCTAGTTCAAAACTAGTTCATTTTGATAAAAATACATTTTTATCTTCTCAAATATGGGATATTTCATCCCAGCATTTTTCAAATCATTTATTTTGATTTTACACAAATTATAGACATTTTTAATTATTTTATCAAGGCCCGTACAGTCGATTTCCATCTACGGCCATCGAACTGCACTTACAGCGACCTTTTCTGAAATTGATTTGGACATATCTCCAAATCCAACCATTAGATTTTTAATTTCTCATATTCTTTAGAAAGCTCTTTTCGATACGAACCCAACGGTTCCGGTTTGAGGAGAATCCGATAGTCGGATCTCCCGTAATGTCCGTTCGAAGTCAATGGTCGAAATTCACGAACTACCGCAGCGCGGCGCGTTCTGTTCAGGCCATTATATATATAATATATATAATATATATTTCGTCGATTTCCATTTAAAGCGAATTTTATAAATCGTTTTAAATTCGTTTCAAAAACAATTTCAACTTCCATTTCAATTTCAAATCAATTTCAATTCGATTTCCATTCGATTTCAATTTGATTTCATTTTCTATTCTATTCAATTCGAATTCATATTTAATAGAGATCAATCAACACAAAATAAAATCCAATGTCAGACACACAGTCCATTTACATGTTCGTTCTGGGTCTGAACGAAACCGGAGGCACTTTCCTCACGTATCCGTCGATCTCCAAGTACGTCTAGACGATCACCAACTGATTCCCTCCTCTTGGGTGTACAGCCCAATCAAGATCATCAATAATCATCCAAACGATGTGAAGACTTCTGGTCTTCAACCACCGTCTTCATCTTTGACTTATCGTCAAATCGGTTATTCAGAATGGGTATAAACCCAGCCTTTCCGAATAACCCGCGTATAAAATAAACAAATTTTACACAAACACAACATACGCCTCATTCCAATTCAGAATATTTTTTATTCAAATTTTCACATTCTTAGGGAAAGGTTCCCATTAATTTTATCAAAGATAAATTCTTCTAAATTTATTCTTTAATCTTTCTTTGGACATCATTTCAAACCATATTATGGTTTTCCAAACTAGTCGGGGTTAGCGTTCCACACCGAATTATTTATTTATTTTATTTCCCAATCCCAACCAATTCATCCCATGGAGCAAAACTGGTAATACTCCATATCTAACACCACTGTGTTATCGGTAAATATTAATTACCATTCACGTTCAAATCTAATTAAAGATTTAACTATCGCTTTGGAGCAAAACTGGTGATACTCCATTCTCGATCATTTTTCAATCTAATTAAAGATTCATTAAAACTCCACTTAGTTTTAATCTTTCCACAAATCAATATTTTGCCTTTAACTGGGTTAAAGAATCAATGTCACCTAAAACACGATTCACGATAAACCTAAAATCACTTTCTATTGTTAATCGGGTTAAAGAACAGGTGTTATTCAAAACACCGCTCACGATAAACCCAAAACCGATTTAAATTCAATTCCAATTAATATTATTTAATTGGTACACTTTCACTAAATCTTAATTAAAAGATTTATTCTTTTCTAAACTGGGTTCAAGGACAGTGTTATTCAAGACACCATTCACGACGAACCCAAAATCCCATTTGATATTAAATACAAGGCTCTGAATAGAAAATATATCGGCTTATATTCAATATCATATTATGAAACCAACAAATATCATATTGGAAATAACGATATAAATATATCTTTCAAATTTCCACAACCATATCTATATAATCACAAAATCCAACATCGAGATATTCCGAAGATAACTTCGATTCAAATCCATTCTAATTCATGTATTTGAAATTCTGATTATTTTCAAACCATTTCAAATCTAGTTCAAAACTAGTTCATTTCGATAAAAATATATTTTTATCCTTTCAAATGTGGAATTTTTCGTCCCAGTTTTTTCCAATTCATATATTATGATTTTACACAAATTATTAATATTTTTATCAAGGCCCGTACAGTCGGTTTTCAATAACGGCCACCGAACTGCACTTACAACGACCTTTTCCAAATTTGATTTAGACATAATTCCAAATCCAACCATTAGATTTCAAATTTCTAATATTCATTGGAAAGATTTTTTCGATACGAACCCAACGGTTCTGGTTTCAGGAGAATTCGACAGTCGGATCTCCCGCAACGTCAATTCGAAGTCAACGGTCAAAATTCGAGAACTGCAGCGGCGCGGCGCGTTCTATTCAGACCATTTAATATATATAATACATATATTATATATATTTCATCGATTTCAATTCAAAACGTATTTTATAAATCGTTTTAAATTCATTTTCGAAACGATTTCAACTTCATCTTCAATTTCGAATCAGAATTGAATATTCCACATCATCGATATACAAATGATAATATTTTCGAAATGTTATATTTTGAAATCACTTATTTTTCTATATTCATTGTAAAAACAAATATAATCGATATAAATATCGTTCGCGTCAAAATGGCGCAAATCTAATCAACACGTCTTTATATATTTCAATAACTTCGTTATTCTATTCAACAAATGAATATTTTCTCTATTCAACACATGCATCTGTATTTCTTTCAACACATGAATATTCTCAACACATGAGCATTATCAAGACATCAGTAATCATCCAAACGATGTGAAGACCTCCGGTCTTCAACCACCGTCTTCATCCTCGACACATCGTCGAACAGTTATTCAGAATGGGATAAACCCGGTCTTTCTGAATAACTCGCATATATAATAAACAAGTGCTATAAAAACACAACATATGCCTCATTCCAATCCAGAATATTTCTTTATTCAAATATTCTTATACTTTGAGAAAGGTTTCCATTAATTTTATTAAAGATATTTTTTTAAATTTATTCTTTAATCTTCCTTTGAATATCAATTCAAACCAAATTATGGTTTATCCAAACTAGTCGGGATTAGCGCACCTTACCGAAGTAATCATTTATTTTATTTCCCGATCCCAACCTATTCATCCCATGAAGCAAAACTGGTAATGGTTCATATCTAACACCATGGTGTTATCGATAAGTTCAATTACCATTCCACGTTCAAATCTAATTAAAGAATAAACTATCGCTTGGAGCAAAACTGGTGATACTCCATTCTCGACAATTTCAATCTAATTAAAGATTCATTAAAACTCCACTTAGTTTTAATCTTCCCAAAAATCAATATTAATGATTGGTTAAAGAACCAATGTCGTTTAAAATATGCTTCACTATAACCCCAAAATCACATTCCATTCCATTCCATCAGCCTTTAACCGTAAATTAGCAAGTGAACAATTCTCTAAGTATTAACCCCGAAGGCCGAAACCAACATCAGATCAATACCCAGGAAACCATTCAAATTAACTAATCTCCAGTTAGTTTCTGATTTTCTTAAGTCCGTTAGGTCTAAGAACAATATTATTAAAGATACCATTCACGACAACCCAAAATCTCATTCCATGATTAATCGGGTTAAAGAACATTTAAAACACCGTTCACAATAAACCCAAAGACCAATTTCAATTCAATTCCAATGAAATATTAATTAATTGGTGTACTTCATTAAATCTAAACAAAAAGATTTAATCTTTTCTCAACTGGGTTCAAGAACAGTGTTAATGAAGACACCATTCACGACAAACGCAAAATCACATTTGATATTAAATACAAGGCACTGAATAGAAAATAAATCGGCTTATATTCAATATTAAATACTACAACCAACAAATACCATATTGGAAATAACGATGTTAATATATCTTTCAAATTTCCATAACAATATCTGTATAATCACGAAATCCAACATCGAAATATTCCGAAGACAATTTCGATTCAAATCCATTCCAAATTATATATTGGAAATCCTGGTTGTTTCTAAAACCATTTCAAATCCAATTTGTTTATTTAAAAATATTGGATTTATTATTCTAGTTCATAACAAGTCCATTTCGATAAAAATACCTTTTTAACTTTTCAAATATGGAATTTTTCATCACAATTCTTTCCAAATCATTTATTATGATTTTACATAAATTATCGACATTTTTAATAATTTTATCAAGGCCCGTACAATCGATTTCCATAAACGGCCATCGAACTGCACTTACATCGACCTTTTCCAAATTTGATTTGGACATAATTCCAAATCCAGCTATTAGATTTCAAATCTCTAATATTCGTTAGAAATCCCTTTTTGATACGAACCCAACGGTTCCGGTTTTAGGAGAATCCGACGGTCGGGTCTCCCGTAATGTCCGTTCGAAGTTAATGGTCGAAATTCGCGAACTACCGCAGTGCGGCGCGTTCTATTCAGGCCATTATATATAATATATATTATATATATTTCGTAGATTTCCATTTAAAACGTATTTTATAAATCGTTTTAAATTCGTTTTCAAAACGATATCAACTTCATATTCAATTCCAAATCAGAATTGAATATTCCATATCATCGATATATAAATGATAGTATTTTCAAAACATTATATTTTGAAATCAATTCCTTCTTGATATTCATTATAGAAATGAATAAAATCGGTATAAATATTGTTCATGTCAAAATGGCGTTATCTAATCAACACGGCTATATGTATTTAAATATATTCGTGCCCATCCCAAATCAGACACCAACATCACATTTTGATCCATTGCTGAATGTGATTTTAAAATATCCATTATCTTAAAATATTCGTTATTTTAAAATATTCATTCTTTCTGAACTGGAATCAAACACATCCAATTACCATATAATTTGATTTATATGTATTTCATACACACATGTACACAACAACAATCAAACACAGTCAACCATCATCCAAAGTGCATTCTACACTGCATAAGCATCAAATATAAATATTTAACGCTTACAACAGTCTGTCACTCAATCGATGGACATACAACTAATTATTGGGACTAGTGTATGTCATATATCATCCTAATACCCGTGTGGGGTTTTCAAACAACAATCACAGATTTATTTGTGGAGTTGGGCGATGTGTAAAATTTAGCATCCCAATCAATATCAGTCAAATGTATGTACATAAACAAATCATCCGATTTGTTTATGAATATTTATTTTATTCATATACACGTTAAAAATTATTTTTTTAACTATAAAATATTTTATTCCATTCCACATCACACAATCAATTTTCACAACAAAACCAAACAAACAAGTCGTCCATGGTCTGTGGCAACGGGTGTCGTGTGTTGCTAAGCACTGTCTGCATCCTAGTAAATATTTTAACTAGAAATAAAATTAAAGTGAGAATTTCTCACTTTTGGGATCCACTCCTCCATTCTTTATTTCTGAAAGGTTTAGATTTGGATTTGTTTTCCATCAGTTCCATCGTAATTCTTTCCACGCTGCTCATAGTACAAATCATATTATTATCGCTTCATTCCAATAAATAAAAATTATATTTTTATTTCTACTTCATATTTATAAAAATCGAATTTTTATCGCTACTTCACATATGTAAAAATCGAATTTTTATATAGCTAAAAATTATATTTTTTCTTCGCTATGATATTATAAATATCCTATTTTTATTTTCAAAACAATGATATATATGTTTACAAAAATATTGCTATTTCTATTAAAAAAACTATGCTAATAATATTTTCTCAAAAACAAAACACAATTTTATATTCAAAGAAATTTCATTTCAAAAATCATATTTTAACAATGATTTTAATATAAAAATCAGAAAAGAAAATCAATGATGTTTATTATAAAATCTAATTACCTGGGTAAAAGGTTTTACACTGCGTCCTCTTCATGTTTCTGGACTGGTAAACCCATCAGTTCACGTTCCATGATTTGTTCAGCGAAGACCCATCTGTTCGAAACTAGGTCAGTAGTTTATATGCGCCATGAGGCACCGTCGCCTGATCGGGACCCACCACCAGACGCGTCTCCGAGGGAGCTACCCATCGACCCCCCTTCTGGCCAACTCGGTGGCGGCTTAAAGTTAAAAACCCTCGACGAACGACGACTCTTTGGAGCAAAAATCCACGCTCGACGGCGTGCCATTTCCCATTAAGCTCATACTGATCGGAGGAGCATAAAAAGTTCTCCAATATTTGCATTGGGATGGGAACTAACTCGGGGTGGATGGAAAGTAATTTGGGGATTTTTATTTGAAGATTTCATTCGTCGTTTTCGTTTCTGGCGGCTCAGGCAAAACGAATGGAGTTAGGGTTTAGAGTGGAAATTATTATTTATATTATATTTTTAATAATATTTAATAAATTCTATTTTGAAAATACTTGTTTGTAAATACGAACTCCAAATCAAACCCCAACGATTGTCGTCCCTAGCTAATTACCCCCATTTCGAACACAATGGGGTATGTATCGAGAGCCAATTTGGTTGTTATGACCAGATTTCGTTGAAATTAAAATATAAATCTATATATTGAATTTTTAACGTACATTTAAATTTACCAAGGCCACATACGGACTCTAAAAATTCAAGAAAAATTATTTCTAGCTTCGTATTGACGATACGATCCTAACAAAACTAATTTTGTCAAATTTGAAGACCGTTTGAAAAATGGCCATTTTCTGGTCGATCCAAATTGACTGAAACGAACAAAACACGTTTTCTTTTGCTACGCTCACATATAGATTTCAAAAATTATAAAAATTGGAATCTAGCAATAACTTGACATCCCGGATCCAATAAAAGTGGATTCATTGAAAATGGAGGTCGTTTGCAAAATCGCTATTTTTACGGGCTATATTTCCATATCGACTATTCTGAATTTTCAACTGGACATAACTTTTAATTCCCACTATGAAATTTTGATTTTTTAGATTCGTTGGAAAGATATTGTTAAATAGATTCAAATATTTTTTGTTTCACTAAAATCCAGTTTATTTTAAATCCTGTACATTCATTTGAAGTTTGAAATCGAATTTACAAACTACTGCGCCATTTCCAATTCCCTTTATAATTAAAAATAAATAATTATATTCTAACTTCGATTCAAATAAATATATACATTCTAACTCTATTCAATATAAAATTCTCATCGTTATTATTTAAAATAAATCATTTTAAATATTCAAAATTCATTAAAATCACTGAAATAAAATTTTTAAATTGGTTCTGATTTTCTAGGTTGTTACAGCTTTGTTTTCTTTTGATGGATGTGAGGCTGGTAGTGGTAGTGGTAGTTGTTTGGATCGAACAGTACAGAGGAGGTGCTGGCGAATTTTTCGTAAAATTTTAAACTTAGAATATTATTGATGACAACTTTTTAAAACATGAAAGTATATGTTTATGGTTTGGAAATCAATAATTTTGGTAATAATAGGGTTTGGAGCATTATTCTTAACTTAGTAATTTTGGGGACGAGATTCATTTAAGGGGGAAGATTATAATGGCCCATATTTTTGGTAGTCAAATATTTATTTATTTATTTGAAATTTTAAAAGGGTTTAAGATATATAATTAGTTTATGTAACGAAGTTTATATGTTAAGTATATACATAATATAAACGAGCTCAAATGACACGGTAGTTCGTAATATTGAGTTTTGAACTTCAATTGAATATACAGAATTCGTTTTAAGTCGGATTTCTGTGAAACAAGAAACGTTTGAATCAAAATAGTGATAATTTTCTAATGAAAGAAAAAAATCAGAATTTTATTGTATACATTGTAAGTTATGTCCAAATCGAAATTTAGAATAGTCGCTATGGAAATCGTTAATAAATTATAACGTTTATTTAATTTATTTAATAAGGAAATTCTATATATTTGGATATCATTTAACTAGAAAATATTAATGTTGAGTTGTAAATTCATGCTAGTTGAATTTGAAGTGATATATTATTTTATTTGGAAATATTTGATAATAATAATTTATTATTATTTATATTAATTGTTTTGATTTAATTTATAATTTATCTATATTATATAAGTCATATAATAATAATTTATCAAACAATCTCCGTTTTCGACGAAACGAATTTTATTGGAATACGTATCGTTAGTTATTGCTAGATTTTCAGTTTGGTTCCAATCGGAGTTTCTTTGTTGGTATACAAGATTTTAGCGTGAACCGATAAATTAAAATAGCGCCATTGTACAAAAGAAGTCGGTTTTCAACGAAATTAATTTCAATGGGTCCAGAACGTAAAGACGTAGCAGCACGACCATTTTCACCACTTTTGAAGTTTGTATATTTCGTTACGAATATAAAACAATCAACAATTTGCAGTAGACTATAATAATCAGATAAAAATAGAATTTCGAACAAAACAAAAAATTATGTAGGTGCATTGCTTAGATCCTAAGGATTTTCATGTGTACAATTAACCATCTTAACTTATGTCTTCATTCTTAAGTCTTCACACACATGAGCATATCCTGTTCTTACCGCCCTAAAACTAAACGTATCACCTAGTTGAAAAGAGAGAAGATACTCAATGCAGACCCTGCAGATCCTATGCATGTACCACGTACCCCAATACAAACTTGTATGCCTATTTCGTACTAACCTATTTCTTTTATTCGAAGAAAACTCTGTGTAGGCCTACCCTAAGAAAAATACGAAATTCATGTTTTTCTCTGATGTGAATTGAAGCATACACGCGTATTTTCTAAAACTCTACACGTGACCTACACAATTCCTTAATTTCTAAGCAGATGGAACCACGTACAAACTGAGTTAAACAAATAAATTAAAATTACATTCCTTAGCGTCGAAGGAAGAAGTCCTATCAAAGTACAAAACGTACGAAACTATCAGCCTTAAGTTGAAAACAAAGGACTAGTTGTTGCCGACTTCCTCCTAGCTAAATAAATAATACATGCTTAATCCCTCTAACTTTACAGCTAACGAAATAGACATCACAACCTTGGAAATATAAGTACCCTGCAAATCTATGCTACGGGTTACAACTACCCTACCATTTCGATGCCGTGCTCACCAAACTATTAGAACCGCGATCTCCAAGTCTCATGCTTATATATATATATGTACATGGCATTTTATCTTCGTTGGTTTCTTTTTACTATAAGGAAATAAGGGTGATCCTTCTTCTAAAAACAAATTATCTCTAACCCAAACCAAACTCTTTCTTCCACATTAAAAACTGAACCACTGATGCAAATTTAAAATTCAAACTCTTCGCATTTGTTATTGGTGTCACAAAGACAGAGCGAGGTGGAAGTGAGTGCACTAGAATGAGTGAAGCTGCATATAATTTTCTAAGTGTTCTTGCATGAGAGGACATGGATGCGAGGTAGTTTCATATGTGCATGGGGAAGGAGCTTTCTTTTTCGGGTTCACTACTGTGTATTGGA
Organism: Allium sativum; assembly: GCA_030737875.1. Classification (NCBI taxonomy): domain Eukaryota; kingdom Viridiplantae; phylum Streptophyta; class Magnoliopsida; order Asparagales; family Amaryllidaceae; genus Allium; species Allium sativum. The sequence continues at coordinate 606,223,452 of CM060918.1, read as the reverse complement.
TGGAGAGCAGGATGTTGGCTATTCGATTGGCATAGGTACTGGTAGTCGGTCGGAAGCACGGCTAGTGGTAACGGTTCAACAACGGACTGGGGGTTGCCATGGCGGAGCTGTGCGTGGCGTATGAAGTGGGGTGATGTAGTGAATGGGTCTGCGGTTGTTAAAGGCCATCAGTTTGTGGTGCAGACCATGCAAGATGGGGAGGAGAGTGGCGCTGGGGGTAGGTGGTTTATAAGGTTATGGGAATGTACCATTGCATGAAGGAACTTTGGGAAAGAAGAGAATGCATTGCGAACGGTTTTGGTATGGGTACTCGGCTTGGATGAAGGTTTGATTCGAAATAAAAAAAGTTGAAACTGTTCGAAAGTCTTGAGTGGGAGGGGGGTTGCTGTCGCCTAAACAAATGGCGTGCAGGAGAGAGTAACGCGAGGGGTAGGTGGCCATGTTTTCGAACAAAACAGTATATGGTGTACACGAAGCAAGAAGCTATAGTGGAAACAAGAGAGAACTGGAGAGGTGTACACGTAACATGAACAAGGAATTGAGCAACAGTAATGGAAGGAAATAAGGTGTTGGAACTATGCATTTTTTTAAACAAAATAATGGGGAATGTTTAACGTGAAGCGTATCATAGAAATATGGCGTTTGAATGAACTGGAAAGAATGAGTTTTAACAAAGAGGAGATGTGGCCAATGGGTTTCCGTGAGATAAAAAAGAAAAAGAAAAAAAAAACGAAATAGGAAGTTGGAAAGGATACACGCAGCGTTGGGGAAGTGGGGAACAAATGTAGTGATGGTGAAATATATATATATGAAAAAGAGGAGATGCACTATAGAAGTGGCTATACTATTAAGTACGTGGATCTGAGAGGTTTGAATGAGGTTTTGGGAAAGGGAGTTGGCATCTGGAAGCAGCATGGACATTATTGGGACGAGTAGCAGAAATGAACAAATTAAGAGTCTGGAAGTGTGGCAGCAGACACTGCATGGTGAAGTAGTCTGGACGGATTTGGAAGCAATCGGAAATTCTATTTAAATTAAACGCTGAACTTTACATTAGGTGATTTAAACTCACTCAGTATCCTACTTATAATTATTATAAGTTGGGTTTTATTTTTTGTGTGCTATATTTGCTATTTATTGAATGATTGATGGTCGTTTGGTTGCTTGTTGAATATTTATTCATATTGTTTAAATTAACGGTTGTTTAATTTAAATAAAATAAAAATCGTTATTTTAACGATTAATTCCAATGAAGATAACTTACCTTATTGGTTACGTTTATAATAATATAAACGTTTAAAATTGAATTGGATGCTGTGAAGTCCAGAGAGGAGCTAAAGAAGCCCAGACGTTTGATATCTAGTATTATTCCGCTGTGCTGTATATGGGGACAGATATTTATAACTGTCCAGATGTTTTGATGTACTCTGATGATTGTAAGTTTTATTTCAAGCCCTCAATCAAGTTTTTATTTCTATACTATATTTTGTTCCCCTGCGATGTGAGACTCTGATTCTGTGTTGGTTCTTCTTCTCATTCTTCTATTCTAATATTTCTTCTTTCTTATTTCACCCTCTAACTTCTTTCTAATAACTATCTGTGTTTTTGATACTTGAGTTCTGACAAGTGATACAGTAACTATATTATTGTCGGAATTCGGGCTCGAATTCCCGTAGGTCGTTACAGGTTTCATGGTAGAAAGATCATTAGCTTCTTCGATAGCTAATACTTTTCTTTCTCGTTCATCTGTCAAAGAGTTTAAATTTTTTGAAACTATATCAAAATCAGGATATTTTTCTCCTAATCCTAATAAAGAATGATAAATGTTTTGAAAATGTGAATACATGTCATTTACTGACTCATTCTCGTTCATTCTAAAATTTGAGACTAGTTTTTAAGCATAGATATCTTGTTTTGTTTGACCTTACTAGTTCCTTCATGAGTTACTTTGAGTGTTCTCCAGATTTCGTATGTTGTGTTGCACATAAAAACCCGGTTAAACTCGTTTCTATCTAAAGCACAATGTAACATATTTATGGCTTTAGCATTGGTGGTAGCCTCTGCCTTTTTATTTATGGACCATTCAGTGTATAGATTAGTAAGTTGTGTATACTCTTTTTGTGTGATGTTCCATGCACCAAAACTATTTGCTTGCATATATATCCTCATTCATGTAGCATAATAGTTATTCATGCCATTAAAGAAGGGTGGTCTTGCAGTAGACTGGCCTTCAGTATATCCATTATTATTGCTAGCACTAGTGTTGTTATCCATATTAACTATGTATCATATAACGGTTTTACAGTTAAATGATGGCCTTGCTCTGATACCAAATGAAAATGAGTCGGTGTATTTGACTTAAGCAGGATACTTATACGGATAAACCGAAAATAATAAGCTAACTAGTAATCTACAATAGTTAAGCAGGTAAAAGATAAGTTAGATAAATATATCACAAATAAGAAGTAAATGCGATAAGAAACGACATCAGGAATTTTATACTAGTTCGGACTTCCCACCCTACGTCCAGTCCCGAAGCTCCTCTTCGGAATTCACTATCACGCCCTCTCTTAACCCAGAGGAATAGGTCACAACACACTCGAGCACCAACAAGGATGTTCCCGCCTGAGAACCCACACATGACTTCACAATTTATAAAGGTTTTTGTCTCTTGAATGTGTTCTCTAATCAACATGGAATAGTCATGATGAAGTACACCCTTCCTATAATCTTATCCTCAAGTATTTGAAGTGAATGCCAAGATTTGAAGGACGTTTAGTGCTTGTTGAATTAAAGGATGTGAAATGATATAAAAGATTCAACAAGTAACTTGAATTTGAGAGAGCTTCATATTGCAAAGAATATAGAAGTGTAATTTCAGAAAATAGAGAGGATAAAATAATAATTGATAAATTGGTGATCTGGAAAGCATGTTTGTAGTGTTTATATAATAGTAGAAGAGTTTTAGTAAAAAATTACGTCCATTTCCATTGATAATTGAAGAGAAATCTCTTCATGAAAGAAGGTTACTCTTCATAAAAAAAGGCTTCTGTTTCAAATTAGTCGACTGGTCTAAAAACCATCAGTCGACTGGTTGAATCATACTTAAAAACATTTGGATTAAAACCTGTTTAAAGCTAACCGTTATGTACAAAAACTCGTTGACTAGTCGACTGGTCATTTTTCTACCAATCGACTGGTAAACTGAGTTTGTACAGTTAGGTTTTTCAAAGCATTATATATATATATATATATATATATATATATATATATATATATATATATATATATGGGAAAGTCTATTAAGACACAAAATGTTGACACATTTAGACACAAGCATCTCAACCATAAGATCTCCCCCTAAATTCCACCTCACACATAAAGACAAACAAATCCTATGGTCCAAATTTTGTGTTTCTAATTCTGTGTTTAATTTTGTGTTCCACTAGCCGCTCCCTATATATATATACACACATACACACACACTTTGTTTTTTTTATTCGTGTTATACTTGAGGATATATTTTAACATACTTCTAACACAACTCAATATGTGCGTATATATATATAATCTTGTCTTTATGACATGATTTCCATTGATCTTCTCTTTGTTGACATTAATCAAAATTCTTGTTTTCAACAGCAATGTATCTAGAGTGTCACCAATAGTGAAAAGACACTTCCTTTGAAAATAAAAAAAGTGACTGTTATATGTCGATATAGACATACATGTATGTCAACATATCATGGTTCAAGTGTTTTGATTTATATATATAATTCTGGAAATTCTTTAATTAAAACATAGTTTTATAAATGGATGTTATAAAGTAGAAAATCATATGAAAACATAAATATAAACTATATAAACATATTTATAAAATTATTAAAGTTTAAAACTATATAAATATAAAGTATATCAATATATAGAACTTATAAAGTATAAACTTATAAAACTTAAGTTTAAAATTAAAGTAAAATAGAAATGATAGAGATTGAAGGTAGAATTTGAAATCGGAAATTAAAAAACAAAATTTGAATTAGAATTTGGAGTCCTATTCAGAGTCTTACATAAACTAGACTCTACTACTATATTTATCTTGAACCCTTGAAATCTTGATTACTCATGCGTCTTGAATCATCTCTGAATTCTGAATCTCTTTAATCTTTAAATTGTACAATCCTCAGTAATAATTCCTATATATAAATCCTGCGTATGTGTGTGTGTATATATATATACACATATTCTAAATAAAAGTGTTAGTATATATTTTATAATCAATTAATATTGTTAAGGTTGTTGTCATCAAAACTCCATTCTCCAACAATCTCCCCCTTTTTGATGATGACAACCTTAGTTTATAAAATATCATACTTGTACATACCTGTTGATGATGTTCCTTCTAGTACTCCCCCGTCTACATGAATCCTATAAACTAATTCTATATTTTATAATCCCCCGCTTTGGCATTATCAAAAAGAAATTCTAAAACTATCCCCCAATCCTATAACTATCTAAATAATTCCTATACTAAAGTACTAATATACATGACTCCCCATAAATTTATGCCTATATTATACTATACCTGTAGTAGACTATACTAAAATAAGTTATGCTCCCCCTAAATCTATGCTATAAATGATTCTTATGACTATATAATACTCCTTGAATTGAATAACCTTATATTTACCTATAATCTATGATTCTAAACTTAAAATATTATAACTCCCCATAATACTAGTATAATAAACTAAGCAAAACCAATCAATTCAAAGAAGCAAATCAATCCAAACAATCAATTCAAACAAGCAAGCAATTCAAGCAATTGAAACAAATAATCAAAACAATCTACATAACCAAATCATCCAAAATAATATATGTTAATTTAAAAACATTTCTTGAACCTTCAACTAATCCTAGAAACTAAAAAACTTCCCAATAATCTAATACAAGACTAACCCTATCCTAAACTCTAATTTCCTTAAAACTATAGTAAAACTTTAAATCTACACTAAGAAATTCTCCGATAAGATATCTTAAAATTATGATATAAGTTAAGTAATGAAAATTTTAATCCAAACAATCAACCAATTCAAATTTTGTTGTCACAAAACATGAATTCAACAAAATTCAAACATAAAGGTAAACATTTCTAGTAACTTCTATTTATCCTAAAAACTTTTAAAACTCCTATCAACCAAAAATGCATACATATGTTTCTAACATACCACTAATGAAATTCAATCATGTCAAACAAGTCAATCAAGTTATTTATGTCAACCAAATCAGACCAGTCAATTAAGTCAAATAATTCGAACAAATCAAAGTAAATATGTTATGCATTTAAGTAATAATCCTATATATTTCTAAGACTATAATTCCCCATATAATATACTTGTTATGTAACGACCCAGATTTTTCATCTATTTGAATTTGAATATTTAAATTTGTTTTAAATATTATATTTTGAATATTTATGGATTATTAATATATAATTCATTTCTTAAACGACGATTGAATGCTTAAATTTATATTTATATTAAAATGAACTCGAAACATCGCGATAGTTCGTAATATTTAGTTTTGAACTTCAATAGAATATACATAATACTTTTTAAGTCAGAATTCTATGAAACAAGAAACGTTTGAATCTAATTGTTTATAATTTTCTAATGGAAGAGAAAAATCGAGATTTCAGCTTATATATTGTAAGTTATGTACAATTTAAATTTTAAAATAGTCGCTATGGAAATCGTTTATAAATTATAATAACTAGTATTTTTTGCCCGCTTTGCTGGGAATTAGAATTTATGTTATTAAAAAAATTGTAATGATTAAATATCAAAAATAAAATAAAACTAAAGTAACGTAATTAATATTAAATAGTTACATATATATATTTCTAAATACTATAATTTATGTGGCAACAATAATAAATTGTTCTGTTGTTCATCCAAAAATAATTTTATTATGGATGATTATTTTGATTAAATGTTATGTTATCCATCTAATAATTTATGCAGTAACAATAATTAATTATCATGTTGTTCACCAAACAATAATTTTGTCATGGATGATCATTTAATTAATTATTCTATTATCCATCTAATTTTTTGTCATGAATGGTTATTTTTTGGCATAGATTTAAAAAAAATGATTATTTGTGATTTTATTATGAAAACATGTTCTTAATTCATTACAATTTAAACGTATTTTGTGATCTGATTGCAGTGAGGGTTGTCCCTGGAGGCTTTGTTCCTTCTGAACTTCATCAGGTCATATATTTTCTTTAACTCTTAGCTCATCCCGGAGTCTTGTAAAATTTCTAGCTGAGAGAGCCTTAGTGAATATGTCTGCTTTCTGATAGAAACTTGGTACATAGTTCGCTTATAGTTTTTCCTGTTGAACTAGCCCACGAACAAAGTAGATGTCTATCTCTATGTGCTTTGTTTTTGCATGTTGAACTGGATCTACCATTATGTAGATAGTGCTTTGATTGTCACACAATATAATTGTTTATTTTCTAGTTAGATAGGTTTAATTCCCTTAAGATTGACTGTAGCCATTGGATTTTAGCAGTAGTGCTAGCTTCACTGTGGTATTCAGCTTCTGTACTGGATCTGGATATCGTAGTTTGCTTCTTTGAACACCAAGATATAAGATTGTTTCCGATGTAAATGCAATACTCTGTCACAGATTTCCTGTCGTCACTGTCTGCAGCCCAGTCAGAATCATTGTAGGCAGTGATGTTCAGATGATTGCTAGCAGTTAGAGTTAGTCCAAAATTGTTTTTTCCTTTTAGATATTTGAGAATCCTCTTTACTGCTTTCCGATACTCGTAAAGTGGTTCCTGCATAAATTGAGATACTTTAGTGACGCTAAATGCAATATCAGGCCATGTAATAGTGGCATATTGCAATGCCCCTACAACGCTTCTGTTTTGTTTTATATTATTAATTGCTTCTCCCCTGTTTTTGGAGTAATGCTGATTGGAAATCATTGGAGCTGGTTGAGGTTTGGCTTCACTCATATGGGTCCTGAACAGTAATTCAGAGATATATCTTTTTTGATAGAGATGTATTTTTGAGTCTAACTATTTAGTGACCTTAATTCCGAGAAAATGTGTAATCTCCCCTAAATCTTTAATAGAGAATTGCTTATGTAAGAGGTCAGTTAAGTGTCTGACTTCATCATCACTGCTACCTGAAATAATTAAATCATCGACATAAATTTGTATATAAACAGTAGATGATTTGTTAATTTTAATAAACAAAAATGAGTCAGATTTTGTTGGGTGATATCCCATTGAATTCAGAGTTGCTTTAAGCTTATGAAACCAAACCCTAGGAGCATGTTTAAGACCATATATTGACTTCTTTAGCTTGCAAACTTGATTTGATCCCTGATCAAACCCTTGCGACTGCTGCATATATATGTCTTCCTGTAACTCACCATTTAAAAAAGCATTATTCACGTTTAGATGCTTAACTTACCAGTTATTGTTCAAAGCAATAGTAAGTATGAGTCTGATAGTTGAAGGCTTCACAACAGGAGAAAAATTATCTTTAAAGTCAAACCATATTCATGTGTGAAGCCTTTAACTACCAGCCTTGCCTTGAACCTGTTTATAGATTCATCTGGTTTTTTCTTGAGTTTGAAAGTCCATTTACAGCCCACTATATTTTTATTGTGTGGTGGATGAACAAGTTCCCATGTGTTATTCTTAATCAGGGCATTGTACTCCTCTTTCATGGCATTTCTCCAATTTTCGTCTTTGACAGCTTGACTATAATCAACTAGCTCATCATGGCTGGTGATTGCTGCATAGATCTTTGGCTTGAATATTCCACTTTTCGCTCTAGTTATCATATGATGCCTTGACTACATGTGTGGAGAGCTTTGTAGTGAGTTTGTTTGATCTGTCTCTCTTGTCACCATGTTTTCAGCACTGCTTGTAGATTCTTGATTGTTATTTTTGTTCTCAGTGTTACTGCTTTGAGTTTCCTCTATTGCAGGTGGTTGGATGGCGGGGCTGGATACTTCGGCCTGATGCTGATTTTTCTCATCAGTGGTATCTTCAATGCCAGTTTGAGTACCAGTAGCCTCATTAGTACCAGGCTTCTCCCACAAGTCATGTATAATAGGTAGTTCAGGTACAATCACTTTTGGACTATAAACCTTCTTTGAAGTTTTAAGTTCTGAATTCTTATATGGAAAAACCTTTTCATCAAACATGACATGTCCACTTATGAAAATTATACCACTTGAGTCAATACACTTATATCCTTTCTGATTGGTACAGTATCCAATAAATGTACATGGCCTAGGTTTGTAGTCAAACTTGTTTGAATTGTATGGTTTTAGGTATGGGAAACATAGACATCCAAATGTCTTAAGGTTGCTATAATCTGGCTTAATATTACATAGCTTTTGTAGGGGACTAATTCCACCTAGGACCTTAGTAGGCATCCTATTTATTAAGAATACTGCTGAGCTAAAAGCTTCAGACAAGAATTTTAGAGTTAGAGAGGCTTGAGATAGCAATATTAAGCCAGTTTCAACTACGTGTCTATGTTTCCTTTCAACCAAGCCATTCTATTATGAAGTATAAGGACATGTTGTCCTGTGTATTACTCCCTTTTTTAGAAAGAAATTATTTAGTGGTTTGAACTCAGTGCCACCATCTAATTGAATGATTTTTACAGTACTGTTAAACTGATTTTCTATCATTTTGATAAAATTCTGAACAGTACTGTAAGTTTCAGATTTTGTTTTCATAGGATATAACTAAGTATATCTACTATTAGCATCAACAAATGATATATAGAATCGATAACCAAAATCAGTACTAACTGGGGCTGGACCCCACAGATCTGTAGTGATTAACTCAAATGGTTTAATGTATTTGGTAGCAGAATTAGCAAAAGGTAATTTGTGATTTTCCTCATTTGACAAAAGGTAAATTTATGGTAAATGTACATAATTGAAGGGTATTTTGTTATCAAGAAGAACTTGTTTGACAATTTTAACACTTGAGTGACCTAGTTTGTAATGCCATAGGTCAAATGTAGACATAGAATCAGTTTGATCATTAAGAACAGTCAAATTACATGCAGGATTAATATTGGCAGTATTGTTACAATTGGTAAAATTTAATTTATATAGCTCTTTTACTGCATCACCATGCAAGAGTATATCTTTAGTTAGCATATCTCTAACTAAGCAATATTTGGGAAAGAATTCAAAATAAATGTTGTTGTCATTGGCAAACTGAGACACACTTATCAAGTTCTTCTTGATCTTGGGTACACGTAATAGATTATGTAGGAATAACTGCCTTTTGCCTTTAATGCTACCTTTACCAATATGATAAATGTTTATACACTTACCGTTTCCCATTGAGATAGACTGATTACCTTTATATTCTCTATTTCCGAGGTTGAGATTTTCCAGATTATTGGTTATGTGATTGGTAGCTTCGGAGTCTGGATACCAGCTCTCATCATTGATATGCTCAGCCTTGGCACATTCATTCTGATTTCTTGACGATTCAGATTGGGTAGTGTCACCCTGAGCTTGAGCTATGTTGGCTGATGGATTTAGTCCCTTTGGTTTTTGGTTTACAGCATAGTTGGCATTAAATCTGAAAAAGCACCTTTGGGCCATGTGACCAACTTTCTCGTAGATTTTGCACTTTGGCCTGTTTCCAGCGTTTGACCATCTTCCTCTACTTCTTCCACGAGTAGGGGGACCCCCTCTTTGGAAGGTTTGATCTATCTTGTTATTTTGATTCTTGTTCTTGATATTACTGGTAGCATAATTCAAGGAATAATCACTTTCTTGTGACTTCTTGCTTTCATTCTAGCTTCATGTGATAGTAATATTGCATGAACATCATCAATTGATGAGAATTGTCTTTGTGATGCTATTATGGCTTCCACTGCCTCGTATTCCTCACTAAGGCCATTAAGAATGATAAGAATTTGTTCTGACTCTGTTAATTTGCTACCTGCAGCATCTAACATATCACAAATTGACTTTATCTTAGCCAAATACTCTCTCACTATCATGCTCTCTTTCCTTATTTTTTGAAGCTATCTTTTATAGAACATAACTTTTGCATATGATTGGGTATTAAAGGATTTTTCCACTGTCTGCCATATTTCATTAGCCATTTTACACCCGATAACTTTTGGTAACATATTTTGACCAATAGATAATAGTAGCCATGATCTGATAAGTCTATCTTTTCCGTGATAGTTATTGTATTCTTCATTGGGCACGATGCGATTCTCTTGATTGGTGATAAACTTTGGCGGAATAGAAACTGTCCCATTTATGTATCCTTCGAGACCATACCTCTCTATAGCAGTTTCGATCTGCAATTTCCATAACAAGTAATTATTCTCATCTAATTTGGGGTGATTAGTTGAGATTTTGGACTAATTGTTGTCTTTATCAGGTTATTAGGGGGAATCCAGGATTTGATGAGTCCACAACAGGCTCTGATGACGCTGATGAACCACCATTGTTGGTCATGATGACAAACTGAAAGAAATAGAGCAAGAAAGTCAAGAATTGCAGATTGGAGATGATAGAAATTGGGAAGGCTGTGACTGTTGCAATCAAGAACTTGGAGATGATGAAGAGCAGATCTGATCCAGACTCATTCGGTATGGCACAGTTGAGTCTTACAAATTCTTGAAACTCTAATTAGTGTTCATGGAATTTTCTTTGCAAACAACCAGTGACTATTGAGATGCAGCCACGAGTTGTACCGAGGCACGACACAAATCTAATGCAGCCTTGTATAACTCGTTATGGCATGACACAGATGGTCAATTGGTTGATCTTCTTCAGTGATGAGATTACTCTAAGAAGAAGATATACAACACAAATGATGAGGCTCCTCTGATGTGTTGTATTGAAGAATCAACAACGTTGAAAAAGAATGCCGTTAGGCAAATTCCTGCTCTGATACCAAATCAAAAATTGCAAAGAGATGAATTGTGAATGAGAACTTGTATTCAGAGGAACTGATTGTAAGTTGAATGTAATTTTCATATGTACAAAGTTAATGTTAGCAGGTCATTTATATAGAGTGACCGCTATTTGCATATGGACTGTGTTATGGGCTAAGCCCATGTACAATGTATTGAAGAATAATAAAAGGTATTCATCCGCACTTGTATCCCACAGTTTTAACACCAATCCGCACCCATCACCACCCTGCAACTTTCGGAACCAACAGCCTTCCCCTTCCACAAGCACCACCCTTCGTATGCAAAGCCCAGTCTCTCCATCGCAGTAGCATCTTCAATTGGCACCGTCATGTGCAGGTTTCGCATGCTTCAGACATGAAAATATATTTGTAGTTAAAGCCTTGTCTAAAAAAAAAGGAAAACAAAAGGGAGAGAGTAGAGAGAAACGCAGGAAAAGAAAATTAAAGAGAAAAGGGAAGTGATGTAAGGTTGAGAAGAGACGCGATGTTATAGAGAGATAGAAAAGAGGAACAAAGCGTGCAAGAATAAAGAAAGATGCTGGGATCGAAATGTTTTTGTATGAAGAAGCGGGCCCTTTATTGGAAAGCAATTAGGGTGAGAACACATTTAATTTTATTTATTTTATATGATTTAAATTTTATATGTATAGTTAATGGATTTGAAATGTGTCGTTTGCATATATGGCTGATTAATTGTTGTTTTTGTACGATGGTTGCCAAAATAAATGCATGTGAGGCGCGTTAGTGTAAAACGAATGTTACGACCCGAACTTCCCCACGAAGGAAAGCACAGATTGTACTGAGGACAAGACGAATCAGAACACAAACAGAAGAACATTCCATTGCTTATTACAACAATTCCATCAGAATACAATAATATTATAGAGTATGAATAAATATTACACAGAAAATATCAGAGATTTAAATTACATTTAATTACATCGCAGCGGAAAAACAATACAAAGCACAACTGAAAACATATACATGGATACAGAGCTTTCCGAATACCGCTTCAGCTGTAAATCAGGATCCTGTGAATATAAATCTGCAAAGCCAAAACTACTAGCTGCCCGTGTCGAAAATAAGGGCACCCAGAGTTTAGGTTAAAACAATAAACTCCAGATAAGTCATGCGACTAGTGTGAGAACTAAAACAGTTATTAATCTTTATTTTAAAGTTAGGTAAATCAAGGGACCACGCCGTATAACACGGAACGGGTTTCCTCCCAAGAATACCAGTGCATAAAACAACAGCGCAATGCTAAATAAACAACAATGAAGCTATTATAAGACCCATGTCCCATCACATAATGCAACACAAGCCGGAGGATAGGGTTTTACCTTATAATAGCCAAAGAATGCTTGATACGCTAAATTTCATCTTTTACTTTTACTATAAGTGTATAGTGTCAAAACAATTTCAATCATAAGTATCAATCATAGGCGGCATAAGTGCCCCAAACCACTATGTCGCCATATATAGGTTTTACAATTAAAACAGCAAAGTCACGTATTGGAAGTTGGATTTCCATCTATGAACTAAGGCAAGGGATCGTCCTTACTGAATTCAAGACTCTCTAGCCTGAGCCTCACGCAAGTACTCTGTCAAGCCATAGGAGCTGCATGGCCTGTCCGCCGATGTGGATTAAAATGCCTGAACACTGCGTTTCCCCGCCCTTTGGGGCGTAAATGAGTCCTATGACTCCATCGGCTCCACATAGTCACCGATATATCCGAGGCGCCTCGCAATCCAACAACCACATAGGTGAAAATAATATAAATGTCAGGGTTGGTAGGTCACTGACACCACCCTAGCTAGAAGGAAACGCATGTCCTCCCTGGATCCTTCTCCCATTTCTGGTTCAAACCAGGGTGTGAGGCTCGCGAATCAACGCTACACAAAGCTGTGCCACACGGGCGGTGCTTTGATCATCAACCACAAGACTATGCTTTTCAACAGAAGCCTTGATCATTTGCATCTTAGCATGACACACAGGCAAACCACTCCATGCAACCGATATCCATAAATCACACAGAATGATATCCAATGTAACACCCCATCTCCGTTAAGGTCACTCGCAAAGGGAATGCCTTAACTTTGGTGGAGCGTTTTTAGTAGGCAGAACAGAAATTTACAAGACAAATAAAGTAGTACTTGAAAAAAAATTTATAACTTTATTACAACAGAAACAGAAATGAGTTTAGTTACATCTTTCAAAATCACAATATCGGAATTCAAGTACATAAATATTAGTCTTGTACAAAAGCCTTCAGAATGCATAGTTTTCAAAGCCATAATCCCCAATATAAACTGACATCGAAAGATACAGCCAAAGCCAAGCAATACTTCAAACACTTCAAGCAGAGGGAATCTGAATCAAGCTCCTATGTTTCCACCCTAAAAACCTAGGGGGGAGAGAACGGAAAGAAAAGTGGCGAAATAAACTAGGTCAGACATAAGTCTGGTGAGTCCAGTGACTTTCATCATATAAACAGATAATAGTATCATGACATGTAAATAAAACTGGATAAGAGATAGCCGTAACAGAAATAGCAGGTTAACGAAAGGAACAGAATGATATAAGCTAAGCTAAGCTTTTCACTTCTCTGCACTAGTACTAGTATAACAAGATTAGGTGTTACCCTAATATCTAAACCGAAACAGAAACGGAAACAGAATAATCTCTATGGAAATAGAAATGCTAGTAATGGGCCTTTACTACCCGAGCAGACAGAAGGTACAAAAGCAGAATACTAATAATGGGCCTTTACCACCCAACTAATGGGCATTTACCACCCCAACAGACAGAAGGTACAGAAACAGAATCGAAGACGGAATCAGAGACAAAAACAGAATAATCCCTACGGAAATAAAATGTTAGAATTAGGTGTACACTAGTAATGGGCCTTTACCAACCCAATAGACGGTACCACCCAGAAACAGATAGGTGTTACCACCCAATAGAAACAGACGGTACCAACAGAAACAGACAGAACTAAGTGTACCCTAAGTCCTACCCCAAGCGATCGACTCCCTAATACATAAATACATTGTGTTGGCCACACAATATGGTGTATCACTCCCTAAAGTGGCAACCTGTTGGCACAAACCTATTTACAGATGTCACAGTGTCTTACATCCTCAGAGCAGACCGGATCCATGCATGCACATGACCCGGTTGGAACGCGCCATCAACACCTCTCGCCATTATCAGAATGAACCACTTATAATTAGTTCAGTAAGCGTGCCCGGACCCCTACATAGAGTGGGGTCAAATTTTTGATACCAGAAAGGGTTACTAACTAATATGGGTTCCACACAACAGATGAAACAAGTTATTCCCCTCCTAACCTTGTGTCCCCAGACTAACAGATTTCAGATTAACTTGTTTACAGATTTCAGATAGAGTTTAGATTTCTAGTTCACAGATCAGTCTATCAAGTTAACAAGTTTTTAGATTAATAGATCAGATGTACGGATTTAACAGACTTACAGATTATCTAACTTTGTATTGGGCCTACAAATTCACGAAACAGTTTTATTAGATTCATCAGTCCAGTTGGTTTAACCATATCCACCCAACACGTTTTAGACATCATATTTATCTCATATTTTCATTAATTAAATATTAATGCACAGACCTCTCACATTAGGTCGGTAACTTATGGCCGCTGGATATGCCGGGCGGTTCCGGGCAGACTTTTGCCACAAGCCAGACCTAACCTCGTGTCTAAGCATATTTTAGTTATGCCTACGACCTCTCACATTAGACTATCAAATCGGTCCTGACGATTCTTGTTTCAACGAATTCGGACTTAAATTGAGTTTTGTATACTCACTTGAAGTTTGAAACGCCAAATTACGAAGTACCGCGCCACGGCGTGTTCGTTTTAAATTATATTTAAATATAAACATTTACTGATAGTTTGCGGTTGCTGGTTAAGCCGGTTGGTTCCGGGCAGGCTTCTACCACAAACAGAGTCTAACCTCGTGTCATAGCCAATTGATTCTAATACAGATTATACAGATATCAAACTAATTATGTCTATTTAATAGATTAAACTTCTTTACAGGTTACAACAGATTAATCAGATTTCCATGATTTTACTCAATCTTAGATCGAGCCTACGGATTTTCGTACCCAAATTACAACTATTTAGATTTCAACAGATAACAGATCTAACAGATTAGGCGATTCAACAGATTTAGAAGATAACAGTTTTAGCAGATTAGGCAATTCAACAGATTTAGCAAATTAGGCAATTCAACAGATTTAGCAGATAACAGATTTAGCAGGTAACATATTTAGCAGATTGGGCAATTCAAAAGATTTAGCAGATTAGGCAATTCAACAGATTTAGCAGATTAGGAAATTCAACAGATTAAACATTTCTAAAATTCTATTTACATATCTTGCCTAATCATAAATTAAGCCTAACCTTACATGCCTAAATCATGGTCATAATTCATAATACAACATATGCCCAAATTTTAGTTAAGCTTTGCACAGTACAGAATATTCTCAAAAATCCCCAAACAATATGAATTATGCTAAATTATAGCCTATGATGTCAAATATCCAAAAACCCATATTTAGGCGCATTCACATTAATAGTTATCTTATTTTAACATAGATCATTATTTCTAAGTCAAATATCCTTCTTTTCTTTTCAAGTCATAGATCGTGATATAAAATATGCCCAAATCTAGATCTTAAATTTTAATCATGTATTATATCCTCACAATCAGATCTTGCACTATAACATGCACTATATTCCAAATTCCAAGTCATAAGCTATCATATAATAATTTTTCTTCCAAATCACAGTCTATTATACATAGTATGCACTGATTCCAGATCTTAATTTACAATCTATGTTCTTTTCTCAAATCAGTCAAAGATCAGTCATGTCCAATTATGCATTATCCATTATTTTCCCCAAAATTTAGCGTTCGTGCGTTAATCTCTTATGAGATTTGGCGCAGGCTCATGGTAGCCTGGCTATAAACAAAAAGGAAGAAAAGAGGGAACAGATATAGAATAGCCACAGTCAAGATAGGTCCACAGAAAAGTATGCATAACCTCAGATCCAGATTCACAAAAATGTCAAGATAATTATTAAATTTCATATATGAAAGTAACTGTACTCACAAAAAGGGAACGATTCTTGTATTCTGGAATCTGTATTCTGACACTGAATAGCGCTCCCTTGATGTAGACTAGTTGTTCTTTTAATCCTATTCAGTTTGGAAGAAGATGCACTAGTTTTATCCTAGGTTTCAGCAGAGTAGCGACGCCATTGTTTTATTTTCTAAGGAGAGAGCTATGGAGGCTAGAGAATAGTGTAGGAGATTTAGGTTTTGGCTTAATGATGTATTTATAGGAGAATAGAAGTGTCCAGGGCCTTAGATATTAACCTAGAACCAATCCAGACCATCAAAACAGCCAAAACCACGTCACATGCCGAAGAGAATCGGATCTGGGCCAAAACAAGTCGACCTATAGGGGGAAGGTCGACACAAAGGTCGACCCTATGGTCGACCCTAGTGTCGACCTGCGTCCTGGGCAGGAAATTACCCGCCCAGCCTGCTTCTGGGTTCTGATTTTGAATTTTGAATTTATTTTCGAGCTGTTTTATATTTTCAGAAACTTCCGAAGGCCACAACTTCATACGGAGTCCGATTTACGCAAACTCGGACTCTATCTCAAGCAAAATTACGAGATGAACGCAATGGCATATCCCGTTTTCCTTAATTCTCAATTCAAAATTAATTATACTTCGTTTTGTTACTCTTATGTTCACAGAAAATTCGGGGTGTTACATTCTCCCCTCCTTAAAGGATTTCGTCCCCGAAATTTTCAAGTTAGGAAGAATGTGTCCTACCATCCAATCACCCATCCACTCAGCCATCATCCACAAGCATCCATTGTCCTTAGAAAACTTCTAATGTTGTATGAACATATGCAAAAGTGTGTGTATACGTTCCTTATCTAATGCAAAGATTAGGCGGTCCACTGATTCAGTTGACCTCCTTAATGCGCATTATGTCAGTGCCAAGAGTCCAACATGTATGCAATTTTCCTATATGATACATATCATTTCTATATGAGTGAACAACCGTTCATTCATATGCAACATCCATGTGCTGAGTCAACCACTTTTCATCCACAAAATTGAAAAATGCACACATATCCATATGCAGTATGAGAGTGTTTTTGAGCCGATCTAGTGCCTAGTGTGTGTATATGCATCCACGAGCAACCACTAGCAACCACTTGCATCCACTTGCAACCATCAAACATAACATGTCCCAAGCACATGTTTACACCCATTAGTTTCTACCTAAAGGTCGATGATTCGGTCGATAGGATAAAGTCGAGTGATAGAAGCAAATACAATTAAAACAAAAGCTAGATTCCTATTAGACATCGGTTTAAGAGAATAACCCCCTAAGTATCAACTCCGAAGACCGAAATCAACATCAGATTAACACTCAGAGAATCACTCCCATTAAACAAATGTACAACTGGAAATCTACTTCACGCTTTGAGTAAAAACCCCTATCCTTTTCAGAAATATTCAGATACCTACAGACTATTGATACAGATCAGATTACCAAATGATTCTTAGGAAACTAAGCATGATAAAAACCCATAATATATGCGTTATAGTCAACTTAACGCCCAACACAGATACCCTCAAACCCCAACTTATCACTAACAGATGAGTCTTAACCCTCATGGGGTTTGAGATTATAGAGGAATAAAAAACAAGACTAATATTAAAGTGCAGAGTTTCAATTACAGAATCAAAATGCAAAAATGAGAAAGAGTTTTAACTCCACAATCAGATAAGGAAATTAAACCTTCTACAGAATGTTTTCCTATTTCTATCCTATCCACGAGCCTTGAGGGTATTCGCCTGCCCTCCAGAAGTTGGTCCTGCCCTCTGCCCTTGTCCTCGTTTCTTTGGGCAGTCCCTAGTGAAATGCCCCATTTCTCCATAGTTGAAGCAAGCGCCCTTCCTTTTTCTGCAATCCTTGTTCAGATGGGTCGAGCTTCCACAAGTAAAGCACTTCTTCTCCTTCTTATCTTAAAATTTCTCATCCTTCTTTTGTGTTTCCTTTTTGGGCCCCGCTTTCTTGTTCTGTGGTATTTCAAGCTTTTCTTCTTTCTTCTCACGTTTGGTTTCCTCTTCATGCATCAATGCCATGTCAACTAATTTCTCGAAGGTAGCCTCCATAAGAATGTGGGACATTGCCAATCCGTGTAGCGGCTCGTTCAAACCTTTAGCAAACCTTAATGCCTTCTTATGCGGTGTATTTACCAAATCTAAGCTGAATCTTGCCAACTGATTAAACTTGTTGACGTACTCTCTTACTGATAAATTCCCCTGCTTCAAGGCCAAGAACCTCTCTACGTATAGACTCTCTTCCCCTCGTGAGAGAAATTTTATCTCGAACCTATGCCTGAAATCCATCCATCTCTCTACCGGATGCTCTCCATTTGTGACCTCCCACCAAAAAGAAGCTTCATCCTTAAGCAACCATACCGCCAATTATATCTTCTGCCTATCATCCACCTCGAAGATAACGAACAAGTCCTCAGTTTCTTTGAGCCAGTTCCTTGCCTCCACGAAGGATTCAGTTCCATTAAAGTTCTTCCCACCCATGGCTCGAAAGTCTCTACATATCTTCGGGAAAGAATTCACGCGCGGAGGAGGAAGGGGAGGAGGAACCGCTGCAGCTGGGGGAGGAGGGACGTTTGCTGGGCCCGCATCATTAGCCCTAGCTTCTAGGTACCTCCTGAACCCGCCATGTATCAGTACGCCCTCCGGAAGGTTAAGATCCCCAGACATGCTGAAACGAAAGAAAAGGAAAGATTCAAAACAAAGGATAGAAAGATAAGCTATGGCTTTAGGGATTATGTTTTTCAAAATATACTCTACTTTTGAAAATACTTCCTTTTTAAACTTTTTTGAAAATAGTTTTCAAAAACTTTTTATCCAATAAGGTAACCTTCAACTCTGATACCAAGTGTAACACCCTACCTTCGTTAAGGTCATTTGCAAAGGGAATGCCTTAACTTTGGTGGAGCGTTTTTAGTAGTTAGAACAGAAATTTACAAGATAGATAAAGTAGTACTTCAAAAAAAATTATAATTGGAATTCAAGTACATATATATCAGTCTTGTACGAAAGCCTTCAGAATGCATAGTTTTCAAAGCCATAATCCCCAATATAAACTACCATGGAAAGATAGAGCCAAAGCCAAGCAATACTTCAAACACTTCAAGCAGAGAGAATCTGAATCAAGCTCCTATGTTTCCACCCTAAAAACCTTGGGGGGGAGGGGGCGGAAATAAAAGAGGCGAAACATACTAGGTCAGACATAAGTCTGGTGAGTCTAGTGACTTTCAGCATATAAACAGATAATAGTATCATGACATGCAAATAAAACTGGATGAGAGATAACCATAATAGAAATAGCAGGTTAACGGAAGGAATGGAATGATATAAGCTAAGCTAAGCTAAGCTTTTCACTTCTCTGCACTAATATTAGTATAACAGGATTAGGTGTTACCCTAATATCTAAACCGAAACAGAAATGGAAACAGAATAATCTCTACAGAAATAGAAATGCTAGTAATGGGCCTTTACTACCTGAACAGACAGAAGGTACAAAAGCAAAATACTAATAATGGGCCTTTACCACCCCAGCAGATAGAAGGTATAGAAATAGAATCGGAAATGGAATCAGAGACAGAAACAGAATAATCCCTACGTGGGCCTTTACCACCCCAATAGACAGGTGTTACCACCCAACAGAAACAGACGATACCAACAGAAACAGACAGAACTAAGTGTACCCTAAGTCCCACCCCAAGCGATTGGCTCCCTTATACCCTGTGTCGGCCCTATAGTAGGGTGTATCACTCCCTAAATTGGCAACCTATTGGCACAGACCTATTTACAGATGTCACAGTGTCTTACATCCTCAGAGCAGACCGGATCCATGCACTCACATGACCCAGTTGGAACGCGCCATCAACACCCCTCGCCATTATCAGAATGAACCGCTTATAATTAGTTTAGTAAGCGTGCCCGGACCCCTACATAGCGTGTGGTCAAAGGTTTGATACCAGAAAGGGTTACTGACTAATATGGGTTCCACACAACAGATAACACAAGTAATTCCCCTCCTAACCTTGTGTCCCCAGACTAACAGATTTCAGACTAACTTGTTTTCAGATTTCAGACAGAGTTCATATTTCTAGTTCACAGATCAGACTATCAAGTTAACAAGTTTTCAGATTAATAGATCAGATGTACGGATTTAACAGACTTACAGATTGTCTAACTTTGTATTGGGCCTACAGATTCACGAAATGGTTTTATTAGATTCATCAGTCCAGTTGGTTTAACCCTATCCACCCAACACGTTTTAGACATCATATTTATCTCAGATTTGCATTAATTAAATATTAATGCACAGACCTTTCACATTAGGTCGGTAGCTTGTGGCCGCAGGATATGCCGGGCGGTTCCGGGCAGACTTCTGCCATAAGCCAGACCTAACCTCGTGTCTAAGCATATTTAAGTTATGCCTACGACCTCTCACATTAGACTGACAGTTTGCGGTTGCTGATTAAGCCGGTTGGTTTCAGGCAGGCTTCTACCGCAAACAGAGTCTAACCTCGTGTCATAGACAATTTATTCCAATACAGATTATATAGATATCAGAGTAATTATGTCTATTTAACATATTAAACTTCTTTACAGGTTACAGCAGATTAATCAGATTTCCATGTTTTTACTCAATCTTAGATCGAGCCTACGGATTTTCGTACCCAAATTACAACTATTTAGCCTTCAATAGATTAGGAAACTCAACAGATAACAGATCTAATAGATTAGGCAATTCAACAGATTTAGCAGATAACAGTTTTAGCAGATTAGGCAATTCAACAGATTTAGCAAGTAACAGATTTAGCTGATTAGGCAATTCAACAGATCTACAGATAACAAATTTAGCAGATTAGGCAATTCAACAGATTTAGCAGATTAGGCAACTCAACAGATTTAGCTGATTAGGCAATTCAACAGAGTTTGCAGATAGCAGATTAGGAAATTCAACAGATTAAACATTTCTAAAATTCTATTTACATATCCTGCCCGATCATAAATTAAGCCTAACCTTACATGCCTAAATCATGGTCATAATTCATAATAGAACATATGCCCAAATTTTAGTTAAGCTTTGCATAGTACAGAATATTCTCAAAAATCCCCAAAAAATATGAATTTTGCTAAATTATAGCCTATGATGTCAAATATCCAAAAACCCATATTTAGGCGCATTCACATTAATAGTTATCTTATTTTAACATAGATCTTTATTCCTAAATCACAAATCCTTCTTTTTTTTCAAGTCATAGATCGTGATATAAAATATGCCCAAATCTAGATCTTAAATTTTAATCATGTAGTATGTCCTCACAATCAGATCTTGCACTATAACATGCACTATATTCCAAATTCCAAGTCATAAGCTATCATATAATAATTCTTCTTCCAAATCACAGTCTATCATACATAGTATGCACTGATTCCAGATCTTAATTTACAACCTATGCTCTTCTCTCAAATCAGTCAAAGATCAGTCATGTCGAATTATGCATTATCCATTATTTGTCCCAAAATTTAGCGTTCGTGCAATAATCTCTTATGAGATTTGGCGCAGGCTCGTGGTAGCCTGGCTATAAACAAAAAGGAAGAAAAGAGGGAATAGATACAGAATAGCCACAGTCAAGATAGATCCACAGAAATGTATGCATAACCCCAGATCCAGATTCACAAAAATGTCAAGATAATTATTAAATTTCATATCTGAAAATAATTGTACTCACAAAAAGGGAATGATTCTTGTATTCTGGAATTTGTATTCTGACACTGAATAGCGCTCCCTTGATGTAGACTAGTTGTTCTTTTAATCCTATCCAGTTTGGAAGAAGATGCACTAGTTTTATCCTAGGTTTCAGCAGAGTACCGATGCCATTGTTTTATTTTCTAAGAAGGAGAGAGCTATGGAGGCTAGAGAATAGTGTAGGAGATTTAGGTTTTGGCTTAGGGATGTATTTATAGGAGAATAGAAGTGTCCAGGGCCTTAGATATTAACCTAGAACCAATCCAGACCATCAGAACAGCCAAAACCACGTCACACGCCGAAGAAAATCGGATCTGGGCCAAAAATGGTCGACCTGTAGGAGGGAGGTCGACACTAAGGTCGACCCTATGGTCGACCTGCCTACCCAAGTCGACCCCCAGGTCGATTTTAGTGTCGACCTGGGTCCTGGGCAGGAAATTTCCTGCCTAGCCTGCTTCTGGTATCTGATTTTGAATTTCGAATTTATTTTCGAGCAATTTTTCATTTTCAAAAACTTCCAATGGCCATAACTTCTTCATACGGAGTCCGATTTACGCAAACTCGGACTCTATCTCAAGCAGAATTCTGAGATAAACGCAATGTCGTAACCCATTTTCCTTAATTCTCACATTTAAAATTAATTATACTTCATTTTGTTACTCTTATATTCACAGAAAATTCGGGGTGTTACATCCAATGTCGGACACACAGTCCATTTACAAGTCCGTTCTGGGTCTGAATGAAACCGGAGGCACCTTGTACCTCGCATCTCCATCGATCTCCAAGTACGTCTGGACGATCACCAACTGATTCCCTCCTCTTGGGTATACAGCCCAATCAAGATCATCAGTAATTATCCAAACGATGTGAAGACCTCCGGTCTTCGACCACCGTCTTCATCCTCGACACATCGTCGAATCAATTATTCAGAATGGGATAAACCTGGCCTTTTCGAATAACTCGCGTATATAATAAACAAGTGTTACACAAATACAGCATATGCCTCATTCCAATTCAGAATATTCTTTATTCCAATATTCTTACACTTTGGGAAAGGTTCCCATTAATTTTATCAAAGATAAATTCTTTAAATTTATTCTTTAATCTTCTTTTGAATATCAATTCAAACCAAATTATGGTTTATCCAAACTAGTCGGGATTAGCGAACCTTGCCGAAGTAATCACTTGTTAAATTTCCCAACCCCAACCTATTCATCCGATGAAGTAAAAATTGTCATACTTCATATCTAACACTATGGTGTTATCGGTAAATTCAATTACCATTTCACGTTTAAATCTAATTAAAGATTTAACTATCGCCTGGAGAAAAACTGGTGATACTCCTTTCTTGATCATTTCAATCTAATTAAAGATTCATTAATACTCCACTTGGTTTTAATCTTCCCAAAAATCACTATTAATGATTATTTATCTTGGGAAATCATATCCTGTCTTTAACTGGGTTAAAGAACCAATGTTGTCTAAAACACGGTTCACGATAAACCACAAAATCACATTCCATTGTTAATCGGGTTAAAGAACAGGTGTTATTCTGAACACCTCTAACGATAAACCTTTAAAAACCAATCTAAATTAAATTCCAATTAAATACCAATTAACTGGACAATTTAACTTAATCTGAATTAAAAGATTTATTCTTTTCTAAACTAGGTTCAAGAACACTGTTATTTAAGACACCATTCACGACGAACCCAAATTCTCATTTGATATTAAATACAAGGCTCTGAATAGAAAATGTATCGGCTTATATTCAATATAAAATTTTGAAACCAACAAATATCGTATTGGAAATAATGATATAAATATATCTTTCAAATTTCCACAACCATATCTATATAATCACGAAATCCAACATCGAAATATTCCAAAGATAGCTTCGATTCAAATCCATTCCAATTCGTATATTGGAAATTCTGATTATTTTTAAAACCACTTCAAATCCAATTTATTTATTCAAGAACATTGGATTATAATTCTTGTTCATAACTAGTTCATTTTAATAAAAATATATTTTTATCCTTTTTAATTGTGGGATTTTTCACACCAATTCTTTCTAAATCATTTATTATGATTTTACACAGATTATTGATATTTTTAATAATTTTATCAAGGCTCGTATAGTCGATTTCCAATAACGGTCATCGAACTGCACTTACAGCAACCTTTTCCAAATTTGATTTGGATATAATTCCAAATTTAACCGTTAGATTTCAAATTTCTAATATTCATTGGAAAGCTCTTTTCAATATGAACCCACCGGTTCTGGTTTCAGGAGAATCCGACTGTCGGATCTCCAGTAACGTCAATTCGAAGTCAATGTTCGAAATTCGCAAACTACCGTGACGCGTTCTGTTCAGGCCATTTAATATGTATAATATATATATTATATATATTTCGTCGATTTCAATTCAAAACATATTTTATAAATCGTTTAAATTCATTTTCAAAACGATTTCAACTTCATATTCAATTTTAAATCAAAATTGAATATTCCATATCATTAATATATAAATGATAATATTTTCAAAACGTTATATTTTGAAATCACTTCCTTTTCTATATTCATTATAAAAATGAATATAATCGATATGAATATCGTTCGTGTCAAAATGGCGCAAATCTAATCAACACGGCTCTATATATTTCAATAACTTCGTTATTCTATTCAACAAATGAATATTTTCTTTAACACATGAATATATATTTTATTCAACACATGAATATTTATTATTTCTTTCTTACAATAAAAATGTGAATTTTATTATATAAATATTTCGTTCAACACATGAATAGTTTCAACACATGAATATTCTCAACACATGAGTATTTTCAACACATGAATGGTTTCAACACATGAATGGTTTCAACACATGAATATTCTCAACACATAAGTATTGTCAACACATGACTATTTTGTTTATTCAACACATGAGTATAATTTATTTTCTAAATTGGAATGAGAATTACCATATAATGTTATTTATATGGATTCTATACAACACAGGTATATAATAGCAATGATAAATAATCAACCATCATCCAAAGTGCACCACACAACTGCATAAACATTAAATATAAATAATTAACGCTTACACAGTCTGTCAGTCCATCGATTGACATACAGCTAAACAATCGGGATTAGTGTACGTCAAATATCATCCCAATACCCGTGTGGGGTTTCAGTCAACAAGCACAGATTTTTATTTATGCAGTTGGGCGATGTGTAAAATTTATCGTCCCAATCAATATCCTTCAAATGGGTGTACATAAACAAATCGTTCGATTTGTTTATAAATATTTATTTTATATACACGTTAAAAATTATATTTTTAACTATAAAATATTTTCGACTATAAAATATTTTATTCCATTCCACTTCACACAATCAACTTTCACAACACATCAATTAAACAAACAAGACATCCATGGTCTGTGGGAAACGGGTGTCGGGTGCTGCTAAGCACCGTCTGCATCCTAGTATATATTTCAACTAGAAAACAAATTAAAAGTGAGAAGTTCTCACCGAGGGTTGCACTCCGCCTGTTATTTCTGAATTTCAGAACAGTCGGGATTTGCCTGACATTTCAATGCAGTCTCCTCTACTACGCTGTTCATATTAAAAATCACATTTTTAATATGATGTTTATATATTTAAAAATCATATTTTTATTTCAACGCTATAAAAATCACATTTTTATTTCGCTACATATATAAAAATCTAACCTTTATCCTCACTACTTCATGATAAAAATAAAGTTCATATTTTTATTTCACTTCTCATATAATAAAAATTATATTTTTATTCTCTACATACAATAAAAATTATATTTTTATTCGCTAGAAATATAGAAAAAATTCTTATTTTTATCTTGCTAAAAATCAAATCTTTTGTATGATAAAAATCAAACCTTATATATAAAAAAAAAATCGAATCTTTTATAGTTTAAAAATCCAATCTTTTATAGTCTAAAAAGTCACTTTTCTTCTAAATTAAAAATCAGAAATTTAAACAGTGCTTTTTATTTAAATTAATTAAACTAAAACTCACTGTTCATCCACCTACAAGGTTGAACAGGAGGTAGCGCCACTACTGGTGATGGCCGCTGACGAAGGGTTAGAGCAGACTGGGCTTGCTGACACTCGGTGACGGTGGTGTCTCGATTTCGCACGAGATCTGATGGTTCAGCACGGGTTCGATCTAAAGGAGGAGGATGGCCGCGGTTTTGGGGGTGCGGCGATGTCGGATGTGGCGGACGACGGATTGCGATGGGGGAAGTGGAGGGCCGACCGGGTTTTGCAATGGGGAGGGGTTCTCTTCGGTCGAAGCATCGGTCTGGTGGAGGCGCTGACGCGAGGAGGAGGAAGGCGGAGGGTGGCCGCGCGAGCAACGACGGTGGCGATGGCGAATGGTGGCGTCGCCATTTTCAATTTGGGAGGATCGCGTTTTCTGATTAGAGAAAAGTAAGAACATGGGGGTATGTGTAAAAAGGGGTTGTAATTTTAATTCTCCAAAAAGTACGTTTCCAATTCGAACTCCAAATGAGACCTAACGATTGTCTCCCCTAGCTAATTACCCCCATTCTGAACACAATGGTATATGCACTGTAAGCCAATTTGATTATTTCGATCAGTTTCCATCAAAATCAAAATATAAATCTATATATTGAATTTAAACGCACATTTCAATTTACCGGGGCCATATACGTACTCTAAAAATTTTCGAAAAATATTTTCTAGCTTCGTATTGACGATACGTTTCAAACAAAACTAATTTCATCAAATTCTGAGACCGTTTGGAAAATGGTCATTTTCTGGTCGATCGAAATTGACTGAAACTGTTAAAACACGTTTTACTTCGCCACGCTCACTTATTGATTCAGAAAATTATAAATTTTGAAACCTAACAATAACTTGACCTCCTGGAAAACAGAGGTCGTTTGCAAAATTTCCATTTTTAAGGACCAAAATTCCTTAGTGACTATTCTGAATTTTCAATTGGACATAACTTTTTATTCCCGCTACGAAATTTCAATTTTTTTGATTCGGTGGAAAGATATTTTCAAATAGATTCTAATATTTTTGGTTTCACCAAAATCCAGTTTATTTTGAATCATGTACATTCATTTGAAATTTGAAATCGAATTTTCGAACTACCTGGCCATTTTCAATTCCTTTTATAATTTAAAATAAATATTTATATTCTAACGACGATTCAAATAAATATATACGTTCCAATTCTTTTCAAAATAAATTTCTCGTCATTATTATTTAAAATGATTCATTTTAAACATTCAAAATTCATTAAAATTGCCAAAATAAAAAAATTAAATTGGCTCAGATTTTCCGGGTTATTACAATCTCCCCCACTTAAAACTTTCGTCCCCAGAAAGGAACGAAGCAGAAAGTTGTTTAACTAATCAACTCAACTTTCATTATTTTCATTATGGCTTAAGTTCTTCAACTTTTCAATTTCTAAGAACTTTTCAAATTCTTCAAAAATTTGGCTAACACCCTAAATTTTCGAAAAATTTCGTCATAACCTCCCCAGCGCAGGAGCACTGGGAAAATCCCGAAATTGCCATACAGGCCTCTCTAATCCAAAAAGAAAAAGAAACAGCCAAGCGGCTAGCCAATCGGCTCATAAAATCATCAAAAACCCAAGAAATACAATAAACATGTACCTATTTGTCGGGCAAACAATTTTATTCCTCAGCTCAAGCCTCTTTGCATTGACCTGTTCACACATATATATGCACATGCATGCATTTTCAAATAATTTTCAATACATTTCAATATTTGACTTGATTTGGCTAAATGGTTAAAAATATCAAACCAATAATCAACCAACACAACCATCAATAAATTAGTGAATTAACGTTTCAAATTCATAATTTTAATACATAGTAAAAAAAATTACATTTTTGGTGCGAAGTCACAACAATAGACCCTATCTAGTTTTGGTTCTCACACTAGTCAATTGGAAATATATAGAGATCCCACTTTTGAAACTCGAACATAAATTCTGATGATGTTTCGAACTACCATCAGAACATCCACGGGCGACTACAGTGTGATTCTATATCTATCCAGTATATCAAAACTTCAAATACATGCGGATCAGACGTATACGCAAAATCTTTATATATTGGATTGTCCAAATTCAATATAAAATAAACGTTCAAATACAAATAATTGAATTTAATTTTCAAAACAAAAATCATTTTCATTTTTATTTGGAAACAACACCCTTCACACTCGTTCTAGGATACTACTGATCCTATTTCTAACGAGTCATTCTCATTGGATATTACTAATCCAATCTCTGATGAATTCTTCCGTATGGTTCTAACGTGTCTTTTTCTCTGAGCTCTGTAAACCAAAGCTCTGATACCACGATGTTACGAATCGAACTTCCCTGCGAAGGAAAGCACGGATTGTACTGAGGACAAGACGAATCAGAATACAAACAGAAGAACATTTCATTGCTTATTACAACAATTCTTTCAGAATACAAGAATATTAAAGAGTATGAATAAATATTACACAGAAAATATTAGAGATTTAAATTACATTTAAATACATCGCAGCAGAAAAACCATACAAAGCACAACTGAAAACAGATACACGGATACAGAGCTTTCCGAATACCGCTTCAGCTGTAAATCAGGATCCTATGAATATAAGTCTGCAAAACCAAAATTACTAGCTGCCCGTATCGAAAATAAGGGCACCCAGAGTTTAGATTAAAACAATAAACTCCAGGTCAGTCGTGTAACTGGTGTGAGAACTAAAAAAGTTATTAATTTTTATTTTAAAGTTAGATAAATCAAGGGACCACGCAGTATAACACGGAATGGGTTTCCTCCCAAGAATACCAGTGCATAAAACAATAGCGCAATGCTAAATAAAGAACAATGAAGCTATTATAAGACCCAGGTCCCATCACACAATGCAACACAAGCCGGAAGATAGGGTTTTACCTTATAATAGCCAAAGAATGCTTGATACACTAAATTTCATCTTTTACTATTAATATAAGGGTATAGTGTCAAAACTATTTCGATCATAAGTATCAATCATAGGCGGCATAAGTGCCCCATACCACTATGTCGCCATATATAGGTTTTACAATCAAAACCGCAAAGTCACGTATTGGAAGTTGGATTTCCATCTACGAACCAAGGCAAGGGATCGTCCTTACCGAATTCAAGACCTCTAGACCGAGCCTTGGGCAAGTACTCTGTCAAGCCTTAGGAGCCAAAGGGCCGGTCCACCGATGTGGATTAAAATGCCTGAACACTGCATTTCCATGCCCTTTGGGCGTAAATGAGTCCTATGACTCCATCGGCTCCACATAGTCCCGAGGCACCTCGCAATCCAACAACCACACAGGCGAAAATAATATAAATGTCAGGGCTTGTAGGTCACTGACACCACCCTAGCTAGAAGGAAACACATGTCCTCCCTGGATCCTTCTCCCGTTTCTGGTTCACACCGGCATGTGAGGCTCGCGAATCAACGCTACACAAAGCTGTGCCATACAGGCGGTGCTTTGATCATCAACCACAAGACTTTTCTTTTCAACAGAAGCCTTGATCATTTTCATCTTAGCAGGCCACACAAGCAAACCACCCCATGCAACCGATATCCATCAATCACACAGAATGATATTCAATGTTAGACATACAGTCCATTTACAAGTCTGTTCTGGGTCTGAACGAAACCGGAGGCACCTTATACCTCGCATCTCCATCGATCTCCAAGTACGTCTGGACGATCACCAACTGATTCCCTCCTCTTGGGTGTACAGCCCAATCAAGATCATCAGTAATTATCCAAATGATGTGAAGACCACTGGTCTTTGACCACCGTCTTCATCCTCAACACATCGTCGAATCAGTTATTCAGAACAGGATAAACCCGGCATTTCCGAATAACTCGCGTATATAATAAACAAGTGTTACACAAAACACAACATACGCCTCATTCCAATTTAGAATATTCTTTTATTCCAATATTCTTACACTTTGGGAAAGGTTCCCATTAATTTTATCAAAGATAAATTCTTTAAATTTATTCTTTAATCTTCTTTTGAATATTAATTCAAACCAAATTATGGTTCATCCAAACTAGTCGAGATTAGCGAACCTTACCGAAGTAATCACTTGTTAAATTTCCCAACCCCAACCTATTCATCCCATGAAGTAAAACTAGTCATACTTCATATCTAACATCACGGTGTTATCGGTAAATTCAATTACCATTTCACGTTCAAACCTAATTAAAGATTTACCTATCGCCTGGAGCAAAACTGGTGATACTCCTTTCTCTTTCATTACAATCTAACTAAATATTCATTAAAACTCCACTTGGTTTTAATCTTCCCAAAAATCACTATTAATGATCATTTAACTTGGGAAAACATATCCTGTATTTAACTGGGTTAAAGAACCAATTTTATCTAAAACACGATTCACGATAAACCCCAAAATCACATTCCATTGTTAATCGGGTTAAAAACAGGTGTTATTCAAAACAACGCTCATGATAAACCCCAAAAACCAATCTAAATTCAATTCCAATTAAATACTAATTAACTGGACAATTTCACAAAATCTTAACTAAAAGATTTATTCTTTTCTAAACTGGGTTCAAGAACAGTGTTATTTAAGACACCATTCACAACGAACCCAAAATCCAATTTGATATTAAATACAAGGCTCTGAATAAAAAATGTATCGGCTTATATTCAATATCAAATTCTAAAACCAACAAATATCGTATTGGAAATAACGATATAAATATATCTTTCAAATTTCCACAACCATATCTATATAATCACGAAATCCAACAACGAAATACTCCGAAGATAACTTCGATTCAAATCCATTCCAATTCGTATATTGGAAATTCTGATTATTTTTAAAACCACTTCAAATCCAATTTATCTATACAAAAACAATGGATTATAATTTTAGTTCAAAACTAGTTCATTTCGATAAAAATATATTTATATCCTTTTTAAATTTAGGATTTTTCACCCCAATTCTTTCTAAATCATTTATTATGATTTTACACAAATTATTGATATTTTTAATAATTTTATCAAGGCTCGTACATTTGATTTCGAATAATGGTCGTCGAACTGCACTTACAGCGACCTTTTCCAAATTTGATTTGGACATAATTTCAAATCTAGCCGTTAGATTTTAAATTTCTAATATTCATTGGAAATCTCTTTTCGATACGGACCCAATGGTTCTAGTTTCAGGAGAATCCGACGGTCGGATCTCCTGTAACGTGAATTCGAAGTCAATGGTCGAAATTTGCGAACTGCCGCGGCGCGTTCTATTCAGGCCATTTAATATATATAATATATATATATGTATATTATATATTTCATCGATTTTAATTCAAAATGTATTTTATAAATCATTTAAATTCGTTTTCAACATGATTTCAACTTCATATTCAATTTTAAATCAAAATTGGATATTCCATATCATTAATATATAAATGATAATATTTTCGAAATGTTATATTTTGAAATTACTTCCATTTCTATATTCATTATAAAAATGAATATAATCGATATGAATATCGTTCGCACCAAAATGGCGCAAATCTAATCTACACGGCTCTATATATTTCAATAACTTCGTTATTCTATTCAACAAATGAATATTTTCTTCAACACATGAATATATATTTTATTCAACACATGAATATTTATTATTTCTTTCTTACAATAAAAATGTGAATTTTATTGTATAAATATTTCGTTCAACACATGAATAGTTTCAAAACATGAATATTCTCAACACATGAGTATTTTCAACACATGAATGGTTTCAACACATGAATATTCTCAACACATGAGTATTGTCAACACATGACTATTTTTTTTATTCAACACATGATTATAATTTATTTTCTAAATTGGAATGAGACACACTCAATTACCATATAATGTTATTTATATGGATTCTATACAACACATGTATATAATAGCAATGATAAATAATCAACCATCATCCAAAGTGCACCACACAACTGCATAAGAATTAAATATTAATAATTAACGCTTACACAGTCTGTTAACCCATCGATTGACATACAACTAAACAATCGGGACTAGTGTACGTCAAATATCATCCCAATTCCCGTGTGGGGTTTCAGTCAACAAACACAGATTTTTATTTATGCAGTTGGGCGATGTGTATAATTTATCGTCCCAATCAATATCCTTCAAATGGGTGTACATAAACAAATCGTTTGATTTGTTTATAAATATTTATTTTATATACACGTTAAAAATTATATTTTTAACAATAAAATATTTTCAACTATAAAATATTTTATTCCATTCCACTTCACACAATCAACTTTCACAACACATCAATTAAACAAACAAGTCATCCATGGTCTGTGGACAATGGGTGTCGGGTGCTGCTAAGCACCATCTGCATCCTAGTATATATTTCAACTAGAAAACAAATTAAAAGTGAGAAGTTCTCACTGAGGGTTCCACTCCGCCTGTTATTTCTGAATTTCAGAACAGTCGGAATTTGCCTGACATTTCAATGCAGTCTCCTCTACTACGCTGTTCATATTAAAAATCACATTTTTAATATGATGTTTATATATTTAAAAATCATATTTTTATTTCAACGCTATAAAAATCACATTTTTATTTCGCTACTTATATAAAAATCTAATCTTTATTCTTACTACTTCATGATAAAAATAAAGTTCATATTTTTATTTCACTTCTCTTATATTAAAAATTATATTTTTATTCTCTACATACAATAAAAATTATATTTTTATTCGCTAGAAATATAGACAAAAATCCTATTTTTATCTTGCTAAAAATCAAATCTTTTGTATGATAAAAATCAAACCTTATCTATATAAAAAAAATCGAATCTTCTATAGTTTAAAAATCCAACCTTTTATAGTCTAAAAAGTCACTTTTCTTCTAAATTAAAAATCAGAAATTTAGACAATGCTTTTTATTTAAATTAATTAAACTAAAACTCACTGTTTTTCCACCTACAAGTCTGAACCAAAGGTAGCGCCACTACTGGTGGTGGCCGCTGACGAAGGGCTGGAGCAGACTGGGCTTGCTGAGCCTAGGTGACGGTGGTGTCTCGATTTCGCGCAAGATCTGATGGTTCAGCACGGGTTCGATCTGAAGGAGGAGGGTGGTCGCGGTTTTGGGGGTGTGACGATGTCGGAAGTGGCGGACGACGGATGGCGATGGGGGAAGTGGAGGTCCGACGGGGTTTTGCAATGGAGAGGGGTTCTTTTCGATTGAAGCATCGGTCTGGAGGCGGCGCTGACGCGAGGAGGAGGAAGGCGGAGGGTGGCCGCGCGAGCAACGGCGATGGCGAACGGTGGCGTCGCCATTTTCGATTTGGGAGGATCACGTTTTATGATTAGAGAAAAGTAAGAACGGGCGGGGGGGGGGGGGGGGAGGGGTATGTGTAAAAGGGATTAACCTATTATAAGTATTTAATTTTAATTCTCCAAAAAGTACGTTTCCAATTCGAACTCCAAACGAGACCCAACGACTGTCGCCCCTAGCTAATTACCCCCATTCTGAAGACAATGGGATATGTACCGTAAGCCAATTTGACTGTTTCGATTAGTTTCCATCAAAATAAAAATGTAAATCTATATATTGAATTTGAACGCACATTTCAATTTATCGGGGATGCATACGTATTCTAAAAATTCCTGAAAAATATTTTCTAGCTTCGTATTGACGATACGGTTCTAACAAAACTAATTTCATCAAATTCTGAGACCGTTTGAAAAATGGTCATTTTCTCATCGATCGAAATTGACTAAAACTCGTTTTACTTCTCCACGCTCACATATTGATTCAGAAAATTATGAATTTTGAAACCTAGGAATAATTTGACCTCCCGGATCCAACAAAAGTGGTTTCGTCGAAAACAGAGGTAGTTTGCAAAATTTTCATTTTTAAGGGCCAAAATTCCATAGCGACTATTTTGAATTTTCAATTGGGCATAACTTTTTATTCCCGCTATGAAATTTCAATTTTTCGGATTTGGCAGAAAGATATTTTCAAATAGATTCTAATATTTTTGGTTTCGCCAAAATCCGGTTTATTTTGAAACCTGTAAATTCATTTGAAATTTGAAATCGAATTTTCGAACTACCGCGCCATTTTCAATTCCTTTTATAATCTAAAATAAATATTTATATTCTAACGACAATTCAAATAAATATATATGTTCCAATTCTTTTCAAAATAAATTTCTCGTCGTTATTATTCAGAATAATTCATTTTAAATATTCAAAATTCATTAAACTTGCCAAAATAAAAATTTTAAATTGGCTCGGATTTTCCGGGTTATTACAACGAGTATTTGGAATTTTATTGATTGATTGCATGTAGAAATTGCTAGTGTGTGATGGTTGCCAAAATAAATGCAATTTGAGGCGCGTTAGTGTATAATGCGTATTTGGAATTTTAGTGGTTGATTGCATGTAGGAAAGAATGTATAAAATGGTGGTTGAATGCATATATGATCTATATGTACTCACTACGTCCTTATATGAATCGTCTGTGGAAAATTAGAAATTTACTAAATTAAATTAAGAAACAATTTATTGGCTAAATGACAAATTAGTGAATATGTAGTGCTTTATTAACTTAATTATGTTATTGATTTACTAATACCGATATTCTTTGGTTTGATAAATTTTGCTAATTTAAGTAATATTTGATTTCACGAATAATTTTCCAAAATTAACATTTTATGATAGGGAATACAGTTGAAAATGTTAATTTAAATTATATGGTGTCATTAAAGCAATTTATTAACCAAGTTATGTTATTAACATTTTAAAATATGGAATGAAATATTGGTTTGAGTAATACTTGGAAACTTGTTAATTTGATTTAATGGTATAAATAAATTTGATTTATGGAAACCAATTAACATGTTATTATCAACATTAAGCCGGATTATAATGCATTTTGAAGTAGCTCAAAATGAAGATTGTTGAGTTGAACTTAATTACCGCTTAAATTGATGACACAATATTTGCGAATTAAATTGTAAATTGAATATCAAGAAATGTTAAATTTTTGTGGGTTAAATATTAAGTCAATGAAAATCATCTTGTGAATCAAGTATGGGGTATAATGTAAATTTGGAATCTAAATTATAATCCAAATTATATTTTGATGCGGTGTTATAGTTTGTTTCCAAATGCCCTGAATTTGTATTATTTGATCTTGAGTCCAATCAAAATTTTGAATTTGGTAAAAATTAATGGAAGAGATCTTCAAATAATTAATGTAAGTTCTGTAGATGATGACTAATACTATTTGAGGAATTAAGCAGTAGAAATATTGTAATTCTGCTTATAGTATCGGTTTAATATGGAAACATATATTAGATATAAGAAGTTTGATTTCTATCTGATCATATGTATCTAGCATGAATCATTTGAAATAAGTTGAATGATATGGTGATAACATCGTTTCAACCGAGTAAGGGTTAAGTTAATTATGGAAGTTAATATGGAACTAAGCAGATAAAAGAGAAAAATTGAATGTCTTCGAATCGATTTGATTAACTCAAGATTTTCAAGAACTAGTACACTTTTCGAGTATGAATATGAACAATTCATCGGCATGGGAAGGAAATAATTCCAATTTAAAGTATTTGTATATTTATATAGGTTTTCATCTATTTAAACATTATATGTTAATTTCAAAAATATTTAAACTTATTTGTTTTAAAGATATGTATATGTTTAAAGGTATTATATTTGTATACCTCTTCAAAGTACATATATGTTAAGTAATTATTTTTAACCATCTCTATTTTCAAAGTTAGTATACATATATATATATACATATAAATTAGTTTATGACAAATGTATTATTTTCGAATATTTATTTAATTAAATTTGAATTTTTTTTTTGTTCTGAATCCTTTTATTTGAATATAATGAATCTGTTTTGAATGATTTCAATGAATGTGAACTAAGAAAATATTGAAATCGTGATCCTCGGTTTATATTGATTATTCGGAAGTAAGGGATTAAGAAAAAGACTATCTATAAACAATCATCTCTTAAACAATCATTTCTAGATTTAGGAAAGGTTAAGAGATGTATGTGTACATATGATGGAAAGCACTTGTTTTGAAATATGAAGCGCTAGTTATTTGGAAAGATCGGGATCAGAATTTATTTTCTGAAAACCATTCGAAATAACCATACGACGTAAATAATGAAGATATGAAGATGATAATTGAAGGTCGAGGTTCTTCACATCGAACGGACTACCTGTTGATTGGTTTCTTTACTGAATAGCTACAGTAGAGAGATGCCCCTATTACCGGAGTAGCAGAAAGTCCGAACGTATTTGGAGAATTTTCAGATTTTGTTCCATTTAGACCCAAAATGGACTTGTATGGATGGTGTGTCTGACACTGTGATTGACAGCGTAGCACTGATTTCCATTGATATCTATATAATTTGTGACGTATGAGCTCAAAGTGGTTATGTATGAATAGAAATCAGTGACATGTTGTGAATGGATAATGTGGCATACTTAAGAGATGAAATGAGCTTATACGATTAAGGAATTGCTTCTTTAATCAT
This sequence comes from Allium sativum, assembly GCA_030737875.1. Taxonomy (NCBI): domain Eukaryota; kingdom Viridiplantae; phylum Streptophyta; class Magnoliopsida; order Asparagales; family Amaryllidaceae; genus Allium; species Allium sativum. The sequence goes on along the minus strand of CM060918.1, from coordinate 606,186,851 downwards.
AGCTTTGTGTATAACGTGACATTGACAAACCTTGTACCCCGGATGATGAGAAACTGGCGGTTAGGTTGTTGACTTATACATGATTTTATGATTGGTAGTTGTGGCAGAGGTACCTCTTATGAACTTGAGGAACAGGTTATGTTCGGGGGTTTGTGTCTGGACGAAAACTGTTGAACTACCTCGCGATTTGTTGTTGTTGTCTGTATATAGACGAAAAAGCCGTGTTATAATTCGTTTGTGTTCCGATTGATCTTTCGTGCCAGGAATCATCAAGTTGGAAATCCAATCTCCAATACGAGCCATGCGATTTTTATTGTATATATATATAGCGACATAATATTATGGGTATTATGCCGTCTAGGATTAATACATTTATTTGCGAAATTATTTTCCACACTATATAATAGTATTGAAAGAGGATTTTCACGTATGAAAGCATGTTTGGTTATCATGAGGCAAAACTCGCTCATTTGGTGTGCGCTTGCATTGTATGATGTGGGATGAGCTTATGATAGCTTCATTTTTCCAAAAGTCATTGCGAATTTATATGCGCGGGTATTCACATGGAGTAAACCCACTCCGCTTTGGCGGTGTGGTTCGGTGAATTTCCCAACTTTAAATTAAATCCTAAAAACAATTTTTTTTATGTTCTCTTACCAGTCCCATGACTGACGTGAAGTTTATTGTTCCTTCCTAAACTCTGGGTGCCAACTAATTTTTACACGGGCAGCTAGTAGTTTTACAGTTATAGATCGTTGGAGCAAGATTCGAAGCGCTTTCTGGATTGGTGTTCACGCTAGAGATTGTAGCTTCCCCTATAGCATACTGTTTCTTCTGCTGAGAGTATATTTACTTTTCTTCCACTATATATGTTGTAACTCTTATGTAATATTGTATTATGCAATGAAAAGTTATGTTATTTTGTTCAATATATGTATATACCCATAACAATTCGTCTTTATGAACGATTTAAGTTGGTTTAATTACCGATCGGGTAAAAAGACGGGTCGTTACAGTTGGTACCAGAGCTTTAGTTCATAAAGGCAACGGGGTACGGTATATTTTAAACAAAAAATGGGACTCATTAGAGTTATAATATCTTGTTACAGATAGGGTCAGGAATACCCTAGAATGAGATTTTGGAATATTTCGTTGAGAGAGCGTAATTACGTTGAAATATAACTTTAATAAGAGTTTTCAAGTATTTTATTTGACGTCACGATTGGACTATCGGTATATATGAAGATTTCGAATATACGCAGGGCCCGCGTATGTACGAAGCCTTATATGTACGCAATAGATATAGAGTCACACTCTAGTCGCTCGAGGATGATTCTACTGATGACCATGGCACCATCAGTATTTATTTTCGAGTTTCAAAATTGGGATGACTATATGATTCCAGTTAAAATGTCGTGAAATACTTAAACTACTACGATAAATATTTGTGAAAGTTAAATAAGTTCAGCCTAAAGTAATTAAGCTAAAACCACATTTAACCCGAATAATACATTGAAAGTGCAAATCAAACTATTTTGTTAATAATTGAAAGGATATTTCATAAGTAACATTCACTTTAAGAACTGGAAAATGAATTTTGGAAATGCATGAAAATGAGATAATTTATATTTAAGACATGTTATAGATTGACAATAGCAGATTGATCAGATTATAACAAAGGTTTTGAATGTGAATTTTGAGATCTAAAAAGGGTAATCAGAGAAGATAGCATACTTCCCGATGAGTGTTAAGCAATAGAATGAACCTATACCTAACATGAAATATAAATGATAAAATGCGTGTTAAACAGTTTTGATTAGAAGAAGATTTTAGCAATCAAACTTCCCTTGGGGATTTTAAGATGATTTTTACTTATGTTAAGAATTTGTTTAAAAAGATGATTTAAATTGTAACAAATATCTAAGTGAGGGGGGAGGGGGGAGAAAACTGTTCTTTCCCTATCGAAACTGTATGAGCGATTTAAATAGAAAGTATTTAAAGAGTAACCACCTATGATGCAAAGAAAAAGGAAATTTGAAGTAAGATTTGCTCAAGAGGAAATTAATGGAAAAATCGAGTATCCCCAGAATAAACTACTTAAAATTGTATCATTAGGTGCACTCGGTTTTTCTATCTTAGCCTAAGTTAGTTTCATCGTTTAAATTCAAACCGTTTGAGTAGCCTTGTTCATACCTTTTATCTTACGGACTTGGTCAAGTATTTAGATTCGAACCATCATACTTTTGGGTACTCATTTTTATAATTGAACTTCTATGACTTGAGCACGTGCAATTTGATTGTCTCATGTATGTATACCCCTTTGTGCCTTTTGTAGAATGAAACCAAGATTTAATTCGAACTAGACAACCTTGATTTATTCAGGATATTAAGTTAATGGGAACCTTACAAATGAATAGTAATTGAAAGTTTTTAATTCAACATATGCATAGGAATTGGATTTTAGAAACATAAATTATGGAAATTGGATTCCTGAATTAAGTTCAAATGTTTTGAAATTAATATATCGAACTATACTAGTTGGAACATACATATGCTAAATCAGAGTAGCGTAGCAGAAGCATGATGATACTTTCAAATGAAAATATTTTAAGTGGTTTCTCCAACTAGTTAAATTAAGAGAGTTTTCCAAAAAAGCTTCAATATTTGAGACGAAGGAAAAAGTCATATATTTTGGATTCAAATGGATTTAAAAGGAAACCAGTTATTCGATTTTATGAATAGGGCAACTAAATATGAAATCCAACTCTTGAAGATATTATAAGAATATGGGAATTATTCAGAAATCTTAGAAATATTTGAAACAAGAGCTAAAGAAATTTATAATGACTTACGAAGTATAAATGATTAGCTAAAGCTTTAGAATGTAAAAGGTTTTAATTTGCATTAAATTTGATTTCCGAAAAGAAATTTATGATAATGTGAATATCAAATTATGATAGTTGGGTATTCCAAAATAAAGTAAAACTTATGAAGCTTGATATGACCTTTGATTTAGTAAATTTGACATGTTCGAATAAGATCATTGATTTTGGAAATATGGAAACCTAAGGGATATGATTTAAAATTTAAATTAATCAAAATTCTGATTTCGCATTTACTAATCGAATTTTCTTTCTAACTATTTTGAATGGTTTATGAAGTGGTTTCAACGACTTGAATCCGGATATTTTAAAAATATTCAGAAACAACAAAATTATGGTTCAAGTATTTGTAAATTTTGGTTTACAACTTCGGGATATGAAATGATTTGGTTTGTTCGAGTAACCGTGACTAAAAATGGGTTGTGATGAAGGATTGGATTTCGTATGATGGGTGGTACTCAGTAGCCCAGTCACGAGGATGAACTTCTCGAACTAATAACATATAGATTTTAGTATACAATATTTGAGTTTGAAAGCAAATTTGGTTTTGAAAATCCTAAAGTAAAGTATGATTATCCATATGGAAGAAATATATAATATTTCAATGGTTTGGGATGAATATGGGATTCTAAGTCAGAGAAATCATTTGCGATTTTCAAATACATTGTCAACTATGACTTGTAATCAGAATATAAACTCAAACTTCTTTAATTAACCTTTCCGAAATGTTATCTTTCTAACATAACGATTAAAGTTTAGCTTAATTAAGCTTGGTATAAAAGGGTTTTTGCAAATTTAATCATATGAAATTTTTTCCTAGGGTGCTTCTATTCATACCCCGGTTTACACTTCCGGCCACCTTTCTAAATTTAATACAAATGATTATTTTTTATATTCTTCTGGCCACCATTTATTTTTCTTTCACTCAGTTATTCACCGCCGTACTTCTAAAAAAAACACGTTCTTCTCTTTAATTTCAAACCTTAAACCCTAACAAAAGCAGATACTCTTTTGTGCCAAATAAAGATGGAAGATAAAGATAAAAGGAGATTAGATTTGCTTGATTTTTATCGTTTCCTATTATTTTATAGAACATGTTGTTAGGTTTTTTTTATGGTTAGGGTTTTCCATTGCTTTTCAGGATATATTTTCCTCTCCGTTGGAAACTTTAAGCTTGGAAGACATTAAATTTGACGACGTTGTAATAGAGAATAACAATGTAAGTTTTGACTTGTAGGATTTTTATCATTATAACTTACGCATCTTGTTTTACAAATTTATACATTAATATTTTGTCATTTGATAGATGGATTATTTGAATGATGATGAATTGGATAACACCTTTATTGTGTAATAACACAGAAATCCGAGTCAATTTAAAATTTTTTATTTTGGCAATTTTGATGAATTTTGAATATTTAAAATGAATTATTTTAAACAAAGACGATGAGAAATTTATTTTGAATAGAATTTGAACATATATATTTATTTGAATCGACGTAAGAATATAAATATATATTTTAAATTATAAAAGGAATTGAAAATGGCGCAGTAGTTCGAAAATTCGATTTCAAATTTCAAATGAATGTACAAGATTCAAAATAAACCGGATTTTGGCAAAACATAAATATTGGAATCTATTTGAGAATATCTTTCCAACGAATCCGAGAAATTAAAATTTCATAGTGAGGATAAAAAGTTATGTCCAATTGAAAATTCTGAATAGTCGTTATGGAATTATGGCCCTTAAAAATGGAAATTATGCAAACGACCTCTGTTTTCGACGAAACCACTTTTGTTGGATCCGCAATGTCAAGTTATTTCTAGATTCCAAAATTCACAATTTTCTGAATCAATATGTGAGCTTGGCAAAAGAAAACGTGTTTTGACGGTTTCAGTCAATTTGGATCGACCGGAAAATGGCTATTTTTCAAACGATCTTCAAATATGACGAAATTGGTCTTGTTAGGACCGTATCGTCAATACGAAGCTAGAAATAATTTTTCTAGAATTTTTAGAGTCCGTATGTGGCCCCGGTAAATTCAAATGTACATTTAAAATTTAATAAATAGATTTAAATTTGTATTTAAACGGAAACTGATAGAAATGATAGAATTGGCTAACGGGACATATCCCATTGCATTCGGAATGAGGGTAATTAGCTAGGGGCGACAGTCATTGGGTTCGATTTGAAGTTCGAACGAGAAAGTTGCTTTTTTGATAATTAAAAATAATTAAATAATTAATATATATTATATAACCTTGGCCTCACCCCCTTTCCTTCAGTCAACGATCAAAAAGGAAATTAGAAAAAAAACGCCCGAAACCCGATACCCAAAACCCGCTCCCCCTCTTTCGCCCCCGTCGCGCCTGGAAGTGGGGCCGCCGACCTCCACATCCTTCCCCTCTCTCTGATCTTCCCTCTCTTCACCCCTCCTTCTGCGATTGGAGGAACCCCAAGCGTGGCTGCCCCCAAACCCCCACGAGATCCACTGGTAAACGGAGCTGCCACCGCGATTGACGTTGCCCCCTTCCCTCACCTACGACGCGCGCCTTCCTCCCCTGTCACGGATCCGCAGCTGCCATGTTTTCCAGTTGCTCGTGCCCCACTGTCCCTCCAACCCCCGAGGCTCAGCAAGCGCAGCCGATCCACTTCGATCCGGAGCCACCACCGATGCACCAGTGAGCCCCTCCGGCTCCGGCAACCAAGGCCCATTAACAAAAGTTTTTATTTATTTTATTATTTAAAGTAATGTGATTTTTTTTTACAGTAAATAAATTTTAGAATTTTATAGCAAATTAAAATTAGATTTTTCCATTGTATAAAAAGAAGGGATTTTTTAAATATATAAGGGTTCAATTTTTGTTTAACACAAAGTTTGATTTTTAATTATATAAAATTTTGATTTTTTTTAACATAAAGGTTCGAATTCTGAAGTGATAAAAATCCGATTTTTAATATGAAGTTGAAGTGATAAAAATCCGATTTTTAATATGAAGTTAAAGTGATAAAAATCTGATTTTTTTTAATATGAAATTGAAGCTATAGAAATTCGATTTTTAAATATATGAAGTAGAAATAAAGATGTGATTTTTATCGAAGTAAAAATATGTTTTTTATTATTTGAATAACGATATAAAAATATGATTTTTATAGAAATGGTTTTAGAATAAAAATATGATTTCTATATGAAGAGTACAAAATAAAAATGTGATTTTTATATACGTAGCTAATTAAAAATATGATTTTTATATACTAGAGAATATAAAAATGTGATTTTTATATATGTAGCGAATACGAACGACGAAAGTGGCAAAAGGCGAACACGGCAAAGGTTTTCTACATGTGAAGAGTCGCGGCGTTTGGTTTAGCTTCTAGGTGAGAACTTCTCACTTTTATTTTATTTTCTAGTTTGAAATATATACTAGGATGCAGACGGTGCTTAGCTGCACCCGACACCCGTCGTCCACAGACTATAGATGACTTGTTTGTTTGATTGATGTGTTTTGAAATTTTATTGTGTGATGTGGAGGGAATAAATATTTTATAGTTAAAAATATAATTTTTAACGTGTATAAAAAAATAAATATTTATAAACAAATCAGACGATTTGTTTATGTACACACATTTGACTGATATTGAGTGGGACGATAAATTTTACACATCGCCCAACTACACAAATAAAACCTGTGTTTGATTGTTTGAAACCCCACACGGGTATTGGGATGATATTGAACATACACTAATCCCAAAAATTAGCTGTATGTTGATCGATAGATTGTCATGCTGTTATAAGCGTTAAATATTTATATTTAATGCTTATACAGTGTAGAATGCACTCTGGATGATGGATTGCTGTTTTTATTGTTGTTATACACATTTGTTGTGTAAAATCCATATAATCAAATTATATTGTAATTGACTGTGTCTGATTCCAGTTCAGAAAGAATGAATATTTTAAAATAACGATTATTTAAAAAAAACGAATATTTTTAAAAATAATATTCAAAAAAGATCAAAATATGATTTTGATGTCCGATTTGGGATGGACACGAATATATTTAAACATATATAGTCGTGTTGATTATATTGACGCCATTTTGACGTGAACGATATTTATATCGATTTTGTTCATTTTTAAAATGAATATCGAAAAGGAAATGATTTCAAAATCTAATGTTTTGAAAATACTATCATTTATATATCGATGATATGAAATATTCAATTTAGATTAGAAATTGAATAGGAAGTTGAAATCGTTTTAAAAATGAATTTAAAACGATTTATAAAATACGTTTTAAATGGAAATTGATGCAATATATATTATATATTTATATAATATAATGGCCTGAATAGAACGCGCCGCGCAACAACAGTTCGCGAATTTCAACCATTGACTTCAAACGGACATTACGGGAGATCCGACCGTCGGATTCTCCTAAAACCAGAACCGTTGGGTTCGTATCGAAAAGAGCTTTCTAACGAATATTAGTGATTTGAAATCTAATGGTTGGATTTGGAATTATGTCCAAATCAAATTTGGAAAAGGTCGCTGTAAGTGCAGTTCGATGGCCGTTGACGGAAATAGACTGTACGGGCCTTGATAAAATTATTAAAAATAGCAATAATTTGTGTAAAATCATAAGAAATGATTTGGAAAGAATTGGGATGAAAATTTTCATATTTGAAAAGATAAAAATAGATTTTTATCGAAAAGAACTAGTTTTGAACTAGAATTATAATCCATTTATTTTTGAAATAAATAAATTGGATTTGAAAGGGTTTTAAAAATAACCAGAATTTCCAATATATAAAGTGGAAATGGATTTGAATCGAAATTGTCTTTGGAATATTTCGATGTTGGATTTTGTGATTATACAGATATTGTTATGGAAATTTGAAAGATATGTTTATATCGTTATTTCCAGTACGATATTTGTTGGTCGTAGAATTTGATATTGAGTATAAGCCGATATATTTTCTATTCAGAGCCTTGTTTTTAATGTCAAATGGGATTTGGGTTTGTCGTGAATGGTGTTTTCATTAACACTATTCTTAAACCCAGTTGAGAAAAAGATTAAATCTTCTTATTTAGATTTAATGAAGTATACCAATTAAATGGTATTTAATTGAATTTGAATTAATTTTATGGTTTATCGTGAACGGTGTTTTAAATAACACTTGTTCTTTAACCCGATAATTAATGGAATGTGAATTGGGTTTATCGTGAACTGTGTTTTAACGACATTCGTTCTTTAACCCGATTTACAGTGAAATGTGATATGGAATTTATAAATCTTTTGTTAAGATTTAAAGGAAATTTTCCAAAGTAAAGTTTTCCAATTTAATAAAATAAATTGGAATGGAATGGAATTCGATTTGGTAGTAATCAAAGTGAATTTCTGTGGAGGAAGACAACTAATATATCTGGAATTTAAAACGCTTTGTCGTTATTCCATTTATATTATTAGTCGGATATGGAAGTTTATATCGATTATATATATCGATTTGTTTTCCACGAAGATTCCATTGTAAATGGAATGTGATACTGGGTTGTCGTGAACGGTATCTTTAATAATACTGTTCTTAGACCCAACAGAGTTAAGAAAATCAGAAACTAACTGAAGATTAGTTAAGTTGAATGGTTTCCTGGGTATTGCTCCTATGTTGGTTTTGGCCTTCGGGGTTATTACTTAGGGAATAGTTCACTTGCTAATTTACGGTTAAAGGCTGATGGAATAGAATGTGATTTTTGGTTTATCGTGAACCGTGTCTTAAATGACATTGGTTCTTTAACCCAGTTGAAGACAGGATATGATTTCCCAAGTTAAATAATCATTGATAGTGAATTTTGGGAAGATTAAAACAAAGTGGAGTTTTAATGAATCTTTAATTAGATTGAAATGATCGAGAATGGAGTATCAAAAGTTTTTCTCCAGACGATAGTTAAATCTTTAATTAGATTTGAACGTGAAATGGTAATTGAATTTACCGATAACACCATGGTGTTAGATATGAAGTATGACCAGTTTTACTTCATGGGATGAATAGGTTGGGGTTGGGAAATTTAACAAGTGATTACTTCGGTAAGGTTCGGTAATCCCAACTAGTTTGGACAGACCATAATTTGGTTTGAATTGATATTCAAAAGAAGATCAAAGAATAAATTTAAAGAATTTATCTTTGATAAAATTAATGGGAACCTTTCCCAAAGTGTAAGAATATTTGAATAAAAGAATATTCTGAATTGGAATGAGGCGTAAGTTGTGGTTGTGTAACACTTGTTTATTATATATGCGAGTTATTCGAAAAGGCCTGGTTTATCCCATTCCGAATAACTGAATCGATGATGTGTCGAGGATGAAGACAATGGTCGAAGACTGGAGGTCTTCACATCGTTTGGATAATTACTAATGATCTTGATTGGGCAATACACCCAAGAGGAGAGAATTAGTTGGTGATCGCCTAGACGTACTTGGAGATCGATGGATATGCGAGGAATAAGGTTTCTCCGATTTTGTTCAAGCCCAGAACGGACTTGTAAATGGACTGTTTGTCTGACATTAGATATCATTCTGTGTGATTGATGGATATCGGTTGCATGGAGTGGTTTGCCTGTGTGGCATGCTAAGATGCAAATGATCAAGGCTTCTGTTGAAAAGCAGAGTCTTGTGGTTGATGATCAAAGCACGACCTGTGTGGCATAGCTTTGTGTATAACGTTAATTCGCGAGCCTTACACCCCGGTACGAACCAGAAATGGGAGAGCACCTCCGGGAGGACGTGTGTTTCCTTCTATTTAGGGTGGTGTTAGTGACCTACCAGCCCTGACATTTATATTATTTTCACTGTGGTTATTGGATTGTGAGGCGCCTCGGATATATCGGTGACTATGTGGTGCCGATGGAGTCATTTGGCTCATTGACGCCCCAAAGGGCGGGGAAACGCAGTGTTCAGGCATTTTAATCCACATCGGTGGACCGGCCCTATCGCTCCAAGGGACGATGCGTTCTGTTCCCGAGACACGGGCTAGAGCGTCTCGAATTCGGTAAGGACGATCCCTTGCCTTGGTTCACAGATGGAAATTCAACTTCCAATACGTGACAATTGCGGTTTTGATTGTAGAGCCTAGTATTGGCGACATGATATATGGTACCCATGCCGTCTAGGATTGATACATTTATATTTGAAGTTGTTTTATACACTATGCATTTATAATACTATCAGATGATTTGTTTTAATGTACCAAGCATGTTTGGCTATTATAAAGGAAAACCCTATCCTCCGGCTTGTATTGAATTGTGTGATGGGACCTGGGTCTTATAATAGCTTCATTTATCCAAAAAGCATTGCGCTGTTTTGTTATATGCACTTGGTATTCTTGGAAGGAAACCCGTTCCATGTTATACGGCGTGGTCCCTTGATATACCTGATATAAAGTAAAGTTTTAAATAACTGTTTTAGTTCTCACACTAGTCACATGACTGACCTAGAGTTTATTGTTTTAACCTAAACTCTGGGTGCCCCTATTTCCACACGGGTAGCTAGTAGTTTTGGTTTTGCAGATTTATATTCATAGGATCCTAGTTTACAGCTGGAATGATATTCGGAAAGCTTTGTATCTGTATATCTCCTTCAGTTGTGATTTGTATTATTTTCCGCTGCTATGTAATGTATTGTAATCTTTGATATTTTATGATGTGTAATATTGATCCATTCTCTGTATATTCTTGTATTATGATGGAATTATTGTAATTAACAATGAATTGTTCTTCTGCTTGTGTTCCGATGTGGCTTGTCCTCAATTCAATCCGTGCTTTCCTTACCGGGGAAGTTCGGGTCGTTATATCGTGGTATCAGAGCTTTGGTTTACAGAGCTCGAGAACAAGACACATTTGAACCATACGAAAGAATTCATCAGAGATTGGATTAGTAATATCCAATGAGAATGACTCGTTAGAGATAGGATCAGTAGCATCCTAGAACGAGTGTGAAGAGTAGTGTTTTTAAAAATAAAAATGAAAACAAATTTTTGTTTTGAATACCTAAATCAATTATACGTATTTGAATATTTATTTGTATTGATTTGGACAATCAAGTGTATAAAGATTTTGCATATACGTCTGATCCATGTGTATACGAAGTTTTAATATACTGGATAGATATAGAATCACACTCTAGTCGCCCGGAGATGATGCTGATAATGACCATGCATCATCTGTATTTGTGTTCGAGTTTCGAAAGTGGGATTTCCATATATTTCCAATTGACTGGTGTGAGAACCAAAACTAGATAGGATATATTGTTGTGAATTGGCACCAAAAATGGATTTTTTTTGTATATATCTCAAAATTATGAATTTGAAATGCTAATCAACTAATTGATTGATGATTGTGTTGTTTGATTATTGTTTTGATTAATTAAAATTTGGAATCATTTAGCCAAATTGTACCAGATATTGAACCGTATTGAAAATTGTTTGGAAATGCATGCATGTACATATATATATATATATCTATGAACTGGTTATAGCAAGGAGGCCAGAGAAGAGAAATAAAATTATTTGCCCGACAAATAGATGCATGTTTATTGTATTTCTTGGGGTTTTTGATGGTTTTATGAGCCTATTGGCTAGCTGCTTGACTGTTTCTTTTTCTTCTTGGATCGGAGAGGCCTGTAGGGCAATTTTGGGACTTTCCCGGTGCTCCCGTGCAGGGGAGGTTATGGCGAAATTTTTCGAAAATTTAGGGTGTTAGCCAAATTTTTGAAAAATTTTGAAAAGTTCTTAGAAACTGAAAAGTTGAAGAAATTAAGCCATAATGAAAATAATGAAATTTAAGTTGATTAGTTAAACAACTTTTAGCTTCGTTCCTTTTCGAGGACGAAAAGTTTTAAGTATGGGAGATTGTAATAACCCAGAAATCCGACCCAATTTAAAATTTTTATTTTGGCAATTTTGATGAATTTTAAATATTTAAAATGAATTATTTTAAATAAAGACGACGAGATATATATTTTGAATAGAATTTGAACGTATATATTTATTTGAATTGAAGTTAGAATATAAATATATATTTTAAATTATAAAAGGAATTGAAAATGGCGCGGTAGTTCGAAAATTTGATTTCAAATTTCAAATGAATGTACAGGATTCAAAATAAACCAGATTTTGGCGAAACCAAAAATATTAGAATCTATTTGAGAATATCTTTCCAACGAATCCGAGAAATTGAAATTTCATAGCGGGGATAAAAAGTTATGTCCAATTGAAAATTCAGAATAGTCGCTATGGAATTCTGGCCCTTAAAAATGGAAATTTTGCAAATAACCTCTGTTTTCGACGAAACCACTTTTCCAGGATCCGCGATGTCAAGTTACTGCTAGATTCCAAAATTCACAATTTTCTGAATCAATATGTGAGCGTGGCAAAAGAAAAAGTGTTTTGACAGTTTCAGTCAATTTGAATCGACCAGAAAATGGCCATTTTTCAAATGATCTTCAAATTTGACGAAATTAGTCTTGTTAGGACCGCATCGTCAATAAGAAGCTAGAAATAATTTTCCTAGAATTTTTAGAGTCCGTATGTGGCCGTGGTAAATTCAAATGTACATTTAAAGTTGAATATATAGATTTAAATTTTAATTTAAATGGAAACTGATCGAAATGATAGAATTGGCTAATGGGACATATCCCATTGCGTTTGTAATGGGGGTAATTAGCTCGGGGCGACAGTCGTTGGGTTCGATTTGAAGTCCGAACGAGAAAGTTGCTTTTTGGAGAATTAAAAATAATTAAATAATTTATATATATTATATAACCTTGGCCTCACCCCCTTTCCTTCAGTCAATGGTCAAAAAGGAAATTAGAAAAAAAAACGCCCGAAACCCGTTACCCAAAACCCGCTCCCCCTTTGGCCCCCGTCGCGCCTGGAAGCGGCGCCGGCAACCTCCACAACCTCCCCCTCTCTCCGATCTTCCCTCTCCTCACACGTCCTTCTGCGATTGGAGGAACCCCAAGCGTGGCTGCCCCCAAACCCCTACGATATCCACCAGTAAACGGAGCCGATTGACGTTTGTAACACCGCATAAATTATATAACGTTAAGCTTCACAAATTAAAGTGTAATTAATTATAAATGAAAGAATTAAGGGAAATGGGTTATGCCATTGCGTTCGTCTTGGAATTTTGCTTGAGATAGAGTCTGAGTTTGCGCGAATCGGACTCCGTATGAAGGAGTTATGGCCTTCGGAAGTTTCAGAATAAAATTTAAATTCAAACAGCTCAGTTTAAAATTCAAAAATTCGAATTTCAGGTTCAAACTGGGCTGGGCGGGAAAATTCCCGCCCGGAGACCAGGTCGACCATAGGGTCGACCATGGTGTCGACCTGGCCTCCCCAGGTCGACCATAGTGTCGACCTGGCCACACCAGGTCGACCATAGTGTCGACCTGGGTGTCGACCTGCCAGTCGACCTGCCTGATCGACCTGGCTGGCTAGGTCTGGCTCTGGCTCGAATTTTTGTGGCTCTGTGTGTCACTAGGGCTGACGTGTCACCTCTTGATTGGCTCTTTGAACTTTGTATGGCCTAGATTCCTTCTGTCTTCATCTGACGGCTCAAAACAATTTAAAAATCTATAAATACACCCTAAGTCTCAACTGAAAATTCACACAAAAAAATAAGAAAGGAGTCGTCATGCTGCCAAGGAGGAATTGAGCATAGCCGTCAAGAGAGAAAAGCCTAAGAGACGAATCAAATTAAGAAGAAGATAAAAATTAAATCAAATTAATCAACGCAACGTTAGTCTACCCAAAGGAGCGCATCTCAATTTCAGAATTCAGAATCCAGAATTCAAGATTCTGCATTCGTTGTAAGTATAGTGACCTTTCAGAATATGAATAAAAATTGTGATGTGATTCGATGTAAATGAAAATAGAATTGTGTTATTGTATTGTATAAATTCTGTGTATTGTAATGGTTCTATCATGACTTGTGTATTGATGTTTGTGGCATAAATTGATTGATGCAAGCCTATTGAACAATTGTACATGAAAATAATGGCACTTGTAAGTTTGTGGCAAAAACTAGAATTTGATCCCTTTTTATGCCTATGGCATGGACTATATACATTCAGTAAGTCTAAATTAAGGCTTATATAAACATGTTCTAGATTTGAAACCTTTTATGCCTACATGACCCAAAACCCATGGTATCATTCTCATGTTTATTTACAAGTATAATTGGATCTATGTTAAGTATCGTTTGGGTTTCATAAACTATGCAAGTTCATGTTTATTTGCAAAAGTATAATTGGATCTATTTTAAGTATCGTTTGGGTTTCATAAACTATGCAAGTTCGTGTTGAAATAGGCTATGTGATTAGATGTTATAATTGGACATTTTGGTGAATATACAACATGCTAGTTTTGTGGTTGACATTATGCCAAGTTCAACATGTTTAAACACAAGTTTGTATAAACCAAAACTATGTCATTTCATATGTCACCTACTTAGTTATACTTTGATTTTAATGCAAGTTCACATGACCCATCATTTATGTTAATATCGCTAAATTGCAAGCTCATGCGCCACACACCCTTATATGTTGTAAAATATTACATGTTCTTGATTTCCCCTTTTTCTCACGCTTATAAAGTTGGGTTGAATTGTGTCGAGCCCAACATTTGTTATAACGTTGCGAACGTATAAACGGAGGTAATAACGTTGGGTGTAAAATATGAACATATATGTTAGCATGTTTGGCACATGCCAATGACAATGATATTTAAGCGGTATGAATTGATATACCCAAAAATAAAAGATATGACATTTACATATATAATTGAGAAGTATTAAAATGTGTAAATTTAGAAAACACGATATGCTTAACCCGAGGTTGGATTGAGTTGTGATGTAAACCTGCCCGGAACCACCCGGCTGTCCAATAGTCACAACAATACCTATCCAATGTGGGTGGTTAAGCATCGAGCCCAATAAGGACCCGAGGTTAGACTGAGCTACAGTGTAAACCTGCCCGGAACCGACTGGCACATCCAGTAACTGTAGCAATACCTGTCTAATGTGAGTGGTCTGGTGCTCCTAAGAGGCTAAGGACAGATGGTAGGGTTAAGTCAAATATAACACTTAACCAAATTCAACATGTTAACAAGAATTGATGGGTGGGGTTAGGTAAATATAGACACTTAACCACTTAACATGTTTGACTAGAAAATCCTGGTAATGAGGGACCCGTTTCAGTAGTAACCCATGTTAGGTATCAACGGTACCCTGAAACTAGGCAGGGTGGGGCACGATTACTGGGCTGATTGTAAGCGGTCAAAACGACGGCGGTGGGTGCACAGTGTAGGTCTAACGGGGTGCGGGCATGCACACACTCCGGAGCAGACAACCAGGGCACTGGGGACACCAGTAGTATAACCTATGCCTTCTAGAATTTGTGTCAGGGCTGCCACCATGGGTCTTGATCCACCCCATGGTGGGACCAGCATAGGTATCTACAATTCTTGGGGGCCGTATGACACATGTTAACGCGAGTAGGAGCCGATCTTTAAATAAAGATGGGGATCACTTCACCCTCACCATAGGGTGCCAGTTAGAATAAACTCAAGTAGATGCAGAGATATAGCATGGGTGCGATAGTACATTCGACACTTCCTTAGCTTGTGACACTTTCCTATTTACAGTTTATATCTATCATGCCCTTTTCTTATTCACATACTGAAGAGTTACTAGATTTACTCAGGCTTTATGTCTGACCCTCTATTCTTTTCATCTTTTTTTCTTTCGTTCCCCCCCAAGGTCCACAGGGAGGATACAACTCAGCTCAGTCAGGCTCTTTACAAGCTCCAAGACCGTAGATGTATGATTTGGATCTATTTTGCTCGGATTATGGCTTTGGATATCACTATGGGGATTTTTGTCACTTTATTTATGTTTTATGCTTCTTTAATAATCAAGACAGTTATGAGGTTGTAATGATGGAAGTATTTTGAGACAAATATGGAAATATTTTGTTTGAACACATATTGATGAAATAAAAGTCTGTTTGGTTTCCGCTGTTTAAAATATGTGTATTTATATCTGTCTTTAGTTTATCTGTGGCCTTTTACTTATAAACCTCCACCAAAGTTAAGGCATTCCCTTTGTGAGTGACCTTAACAGAGGTGGGGTGTTTCACTTGGTATCAGAGCATAGGTTTACCAGACAAGATAAAAGTTTTTGAAATTGTTTTCAAAAAGAAAATTTAAAGAAGCATTTTTCAAGAAAAAGTGTTATACTTATAAAAAGACAAAATCCCCCAAAGCCATGTGCCCTATCTATCTATCTCTATCCTTCGTTTTGAATCTTTCCTTTCTGTTTCAGCGTGTCTGGAGACCTTAACCTTCCAGAAGCAGTGCTGATTCCTGGCTGGTTTAGGAGGTACTTAGAAGCAAGGGCCAATGACGCAGGCCCACCAGACATCCCTCCTCCAGTGGCCGTGGTTCCTCCTCCTCCTTCACCTCCTCGTGGAAATGCCTTCTCAAAAACATGTAGAGACTTCAAGGCTATGGGTGGAAAAGACTTTTATGGGACAGAATCCTTTGTAGGAGCAAGAAACTGGTTAAAGGAGACTGAGGATCTGTTTGTCATCTTCGGAGTTGATGACAGGCAAAAGATACAACTAGCGGTATGGTTGCTTAAGGATGAAGCTTCCTTTTGGTGGGAAATTACCAATGCTTAGCGGGCGGTGGAAACATGAGAAGATTTCAGGACAAGGTTTGAGATGAAATTCCTCTCCCAAGCCGAAAGAAGCCTGCAAATGGAAAAGTTTCTAACTCTGAAACAGGGAAGTATGACAATCAGGGAGCATGTTAATCAGTTTAATCAGCTGGCCAGATTTGGGCTAGACTTAGTAAACACCCAACACAAGAAGGCTCTTCGCTTCGTCAAAGGTTTGAATGTGCCCCTACACAGCCTTGCCATGACCCATGTATCCACGAGAGCGACTTATGAAGGCTTGGTGGACATGGCGCTGGTACACGAGGAAGACCACGGCAAGAAAGAAACTAAGGGGGAAGAGAAGAAAGAGGGTCTACAAGCAAAGAAAATAGACTTCAAGAAAGGAGGGAAGAACAATAAGCCCCGTGAGAAGAGAAGGTGCAATTTCTGTGGCATTGTGGGACATATATCAAAAGACTGCCGAAAAAGGAAGGCGAAGATGGGTGGTTGCTTCCATTGTGGAGAGACTGGGCACCAAGCTAAGGACTGCCCAAAGAAGAAAGGGCAAGGACAGAAAGCCGGATCCACTTCAGGGGGTCAGGTTCATGCGCTAGTGGCACCTCAGCAGGAACGAGGTAGTAATATTTCTGTAGAAAGTGTAGTTTATCTTTATGATCATCTAGTTCGCACACTTTTTGACTCTGGCGCATCACACTCTTTTATTTCAACTGCCTTAGTAGAATCTCTGCATCTAGACACTAATATGGTAGAAGATCCCTTAGTAGTTTCAAATCCAATTGGGAGCTCCGCTTACTTGTCAATGGTTTGTTTGGGTTTGAAAATCTCTATTCTCAGCATTGAGTTTAGTTGTAATGCCTTTGTTTTGGGCTTCGCGAGATATGGTTTGATCTTAGGCATGGACTAGTTATCCAGTAATAGTGCCATTCTTGATTGTGAGAAAAGAGTAGTTAGACTCTTGACTCGGCTTGGTAACACTATAGAAATTTTTTGTAATCCCTTAAATGCTGTTATGCTTAGTTATCTAGATTCGCTTGATGCTTCTGACGAGAATTTGCAATCAGTTAGAGTAGTCCGGGAATATCCATATGTCTTTGAGGAGGTGAAAGGCTTACCTCCGAGGTGGGAAATAGACTTCCGCATATATCTTGTGGATAACGCAAAGCCTGTAGCTTTACCTGTTAGACACATGGCTCCAAGGGAGAGAAAGGAGCTCAGTAAGCAGCTTAAAGAACTTCTCGAAAAAGGGTTCATTAGATTGAGCATTTCGGAATGGGGTGCTCCAGTGGTGTTCGCAACCAAAGCGGACGGTTCGCTTCGCCTTTGCGTCGACTATAGGGAGTTAAACAAATTGACCAAGAAAAATAGGAACCCTCTTCCCCGAATCGAAGATTTGTTTGATCAGCTTGTAGGTGCGTCGGTCTTCTCCCAACTTGATCTGGCAACTGGTTTCCATCAGCTAAGAGTAGCTGAAGATAGCATTGATAAAACGACGTTCAGAACCCCAGACAATTTCTTCGAGTGGCTTGTCATGCCTTTCGGCTTGACAAACGCACCCGCTTATTTCATAGACCTAACGAGCAGGGTGTCCAGAGAATTCCTCAATAAATTTGTGGTTGTCTTCGTAGATGATATCTTAATCTTCTCAAAGAATGAGGAAGAGCATGCTCAGCATCTGAAAGAAATCATGGAAGCTCTTCGTTCACATCAGCTAAAAGCCAAATTCTCCAAGTGCCACTTTTGGAGAAAGGAGGTAAGATTTCTGGGGCATATAGTTTCCAAAGTAGGGTTGGCTGTGGACCCCGCGAAAGTGGTGGCAGTGCAAGATTGGAAGACACCAAGAAATGCAACCGAAATTCGAAGCTTTCTTGGGCTAGCCAGTTTTTACCGAAAGTTTATTATGGATTTCGCGAAAATCTCAGCCCCGCTCACAAGGCTAACAAAGAAGAATCTGGCATTCACTTGGGATTTGGACTGCGAGTTTGCTTTCTAATGATTAAAAAGGGCTCTTACAACAGCCCCTGTTCTAACTCTGCCAGATGGAAGCAAAATGTTCACAGTATACACGGATGCATGTGGAACGGGACTAGGCGCTGTTCTAATGCAAGAAGGAAGGGTAGTAGCGTATGGTGGAAGACAATTAAAAGTTCATGAAAAGAACTACCCAACCCACGATCTTGAGTTAGCCGCCATCGTCTTTGCGCTTAAGTCTTGGCGCCATTATCTCCTAGGTGAGAAGTTTGAATTATACACTGACCATAAATCATTGAAATATCTCTTCTCGCAGAAGGATCTTAACTTGAGGCAGCAAAAATGGATGGAGTTTCTTGCCTCATATGACTTTGAAATTTCCTATACTCCCGGCAAAGGCAACGTAGTAGCAGACGCGCTGAGCCGAAAGAAACTAACCTTAAGCCCTCTCTTTGTGGAAAGGCAAAGCCTGGAGTATATAGCCAGTTTTAACTTTAGGCCCTCCTCGAATTTTGTATCGGGTTTGTTAGCATCTCTTGAAGTACGCCCTACTCTCTTGGACTCAATAGGGGCTACACAACGTGAAGACCCTCAGCTTGTTGATGTGATTGATAGACTTATTAGGGGTAGGTACGCCATCGATGATAAGGGTTGGCTGAGGCGAGATGGAAGATTATGCGTCCCACAAGCAAGGGAGTTGACAAAGAAGGTTCTCTAGGAAGCGCATCATTCCAAGCTGACTATACACCCTGGCGGTGATAAGATGTACAAGGATATAAAAAGGATTTTCTTTTGGAATGGCATGAAGCAAGATGTGGCAGATTTTGTTTCTAAGTGCATGACCTGCCAACGGGTCAAGGCGGAACAGAACAAGCCTGGAGGACTACTTCAACCTTTAGAGGTCCCACAGTGGAAGTGGGATAGCATTTCAATGGACTTCATTGATGGACTGCCTAGGTCGAGAAGAGGCAACACAAGCATTTGGGTAATAGTGGATAGGCTTACTAAGAGCGCCCACTTTATACCTATCAAGAGTAGAAGGACTGCCGCATCTCTAGCATCTCTTTATCTCAAGGAAATAGTTCGACTCCATGGGATACCCTCCAGCATTGTTAGTGACCGAGACCCTACCTTCACAAGCGAATTTTGGCGGAGTCTGCAAGAAGCTGTAGGCACACAGTTATGTTTGAGCACGGTCTATCACCCCCAAACCGATGGCCAGACGGAAAGGGTGAATAGATTTTTAGAGGATCTTTTGAGACTTTGCGTTCTTGACTTTGGAGGGACTTGGGAGGATCACCTTCCTTTAGTGGAATTTGCCTACAACAATAGCTATCAAGCTACCATCGATATAGCGGCCTTCGAAGCCTTGTATGGAAGACCGTGCAAATCACTAACTTGTTGGTGGGAGTCTACAAATAAGCTTATACTTGGGCCAGACATGATTCGAGAGACTTCGGAGAAAGTGGACTTGATACGTAGGAGAATGAAGACTGCCCAAGACAGACAGAAATCCTACGCCGACAAAAGACGGACCGACCTTGAGTTTGAGATTGGGGACAGGGTTTTCCTTAAGGTATCTCCTTTAAGGAACATCGTTTGCTTTGGATCCGCAGGAAAGCTAGCACCAAGATTTGTAGGACCATTTCCTGTCATCGAGAAGGTTGGGAAGATGGCCTATAGATTAGAGCTACCCGAGAGACTGGCCGGAGTTCACAACGTCTTTCATGTTTCTCACCTCCGGAAGTGTTTGCATGAGTCTGCGGAAGTGGTGGAACCTAGCATTCTAGAAGAAGCCGAAGTGGAACGTGAAGCAACTGTGAGGAGAGTTCCAACCCGCATCTTAGGAACTGAAGTGAAAAAGCTACACAACCGTGAAGTCAAACTCGTTAAAGTTCAGTGGAGCGACGCCGAGGAAGACGCGACTTGGGAAATTGAGGACAGAATACGCGCTGCCCACCCTCTTCTTTTTGAGGGTACATCATTGATCTCTCTTTTTCCTTAAGTTATGCTTTATCTATCTTTGTAGGTATATCTCCTCGGTCCTTTTCCTAGCTCCTTAGGTAGAAAACAAATGGATGCAAACATGTATTTGAAAACATGTTATGGATGATGGCTGCAAATGGTTGCTAGTGATTGCTAGTGGTTGCATACACACACACCCTAGGTTATAGATCGGCTCAGTCACTTCATATTGCATATGCATATATGTATTCCCATTTGTATATGGTTGAAACTTGATATGCTATCATATGGTTGTCGCATTTGTATGAATAAGTTGTGCACTCATGTAGAATTATGAGTAGAATTTTTTTGCATACATAATGGATTCGTGACACTTACATGATTCGCATTAAGGAGGTCAACTGAATCAGTAGACTGCCTGATTTCTGCATTAGATAAGGTCATGTACACACACTATGCATATGATCATGAAGCATTAGAAGTTTTTTAAGGACAATGGAGGCCTGTGTTTGTTGGTTGAGTAGATGGACTGATGGATGGTAGGATATACATTCTTCCTAACTTGAAGATTTCGGGGATGAAATCCTTTTAATGGGGGAGAATGTAACACCCCATAAATTCTATAACGTTAAGATTCACAAATTAAAGTGTAATTAATTCTAAATGAAAGAATTAATGGAAATGGGTTACGCCAATGCGTTCGTCTCGGAATTCTGCTTGAGATAGAATCCGAGTTTGCGCGAATCGGACTCCGTATGAAGGAGTTATGGCCTTCGGAAGTTTCAGAATAAAATTTAAATCCAAACAGCTCAGTTTAAAATTCAAAAATTCGAATTTAAGGTTCAAACTAGGCTAGGCGGGAAAATTCCCACCCAGAGACCAGGTCGACCATAGGGTCGACCATGGTGTCGACCTGGCCTCCCCAGGTCGACCATGGTGTCGACCTGGCCTCCCCAGGTCGACCATGGTGTCGACCTGGCCACACCAGGTCGACCATAGTGTCGACCTGGGTGTCGACCTGCCAGTCGACCTGCCTGGTCGACCTAGCTGCCTAGGTCTGGCTCTGGCTCGAATTTCTGTGGCTCGGTGTGTCACTAGGGCTGACGTGTCACTTCTTGATTGACTCTTTGAACTTTGTATGGCCTAGATTCCTCATGTCTTCATCTGACGGCTCAAAACAATTTAAAAATCTATAAATACACCCTAAGTCTCAACTGAAAATTCACACAAAAAAAAAATAAGAAAGGAGTCGTCATGCTGCCAAGGAGTAATTGAGCATAGTCGTCAAGAGAGAAAAGCCTAAGAGACGAATCAAATTAAGAAGAAGATAAAAGTTAAATCAAATTAAACAATGCAACGTTAGTCTACCCAAAGGAGCGCATCTCAATTTCAGAATTTAGAATCCAGAATTCATGATTCTGCATTCGTTGTAAGTATAGTGACCTTTCAGAATATGAATAAAAATTGTGATGTGATTCGATGTAAATGAAAATAGAATTGTGTTATTGTATTGTATAAATTCTGTGTGTTGTAATGGTTCTATCATGACTTGTGTATTGATGTTTGTGGCATAAATTGATTGATGCAAGCCTATTGAATAATTGTACATGAAAATAATGGCACTTGTAAGTTTGTGGAAAAAACTAGAATTTGATCCCTTTTTATGCCTATGGCATGGACTATATACATTCACTAAGTCTAAATTAAGGCTTATGAAAACATGTTCTAGATTTGAAATCTTTTATGCCTACATGACCCAAAACCCATGGTATCATTCTCATGTTTATCTACAAGTATAATTGGATCTATATTAAGTATCGTTTGGGTTTCATAAACTATGCAAGTTCATGTTTATTTGCAAAGTATAATTGGAACTATGTTAAGTATCGTTTGGGTTTCATAAACTATGCAAGTTCATGTTGAAATAGGCTATGTGATTAGATGTTATAATTGGACATTTTGGTGAATATACAACATGCTAGTTTTGTGGTTGACATTATGCCAAGTTCAACATGTTTAAACACAAGTTTGTATAAACCAAAACTATGTCATTTCATATGTCACCTACTTAGTTATACTTTGATTTTAATGCAAGTTCACATGACCCATCATTTATGTTAATATCGCTAAATTGCAAGTTCATGCGCCACACACCCTTATATGTTGTAAAATATTACATGTTCTTGATTTCCCCTTTTTCTCACGCTTATAAAGTTGGGCTGAATTGTGTCGAGCCCAACATTTGTTATAATGTTGCGAATGTATAAACGGGGGTAATAACGTTGGGTGTAAAACATGAATATATATGTTGGCATGTTTGGCACATGCCAATGACAATGACATTTAAGCGGTATGAATTGATATACCCAAAAATAAAAGATATGACATTTACATATATAATTGAGAAGTATTAAAATATATAAATTTAGAAAACACGATATGCTTAACCCGAGGTTGAATTGAGTTGTGATGTAAACCTGCCCGAAACCGCCCGGTTGTCCAGTAGTCACAACAATACCTATCCAATGTGGGTGTTTAAGCATTGAGCCCAATAAGGATCCGGGGTTAGACTGAGCTACGTGTAAACCTGCACGGAACCGACCGGCACATCCAGTAACCGTAGCAATACCTGTCTAATGTGAGTGGTCTGGTGCTCCGAAGTGGCTAAGGATAGATGGTAGGGTTAAGTCAACTATAGCACTTAACCAAATTCAACATGTTAACAAGAATTGATGCGTGGGGTTTGGTAAATACAGACACTTAACCACTTAACATGTTTGACTAGAAAATCCTAGTAACGAGGGACCCGTTTCAGCAGTAACCCAAGTTAGGTATCAACGGTACCCTGAAACTAGGCAGGGTGGGGCACGATTACCGGGCTGATTGTAAGTGGTCAAAATGACGACGGTGGGTGCACAGTGTAGGTCTAACGGGGTGCGGGCGTGCACACACTCCGGAGCAGACAACCAGGGCACTGGGGACACCAGTAGTATAACCTATGCCTTCTAGAATTTGTGTCAGGGCCGCCACCATGGGTCTTGATACACCCATGGTGGGACCAGCATAGGTATCTACAATTCTTGGGGGCCGTATGACACATGTTAACGCGAGTAGGAGCCGATCTTTAAATAAAGATGGGGATCACTTCACCCTCACCATGGGGTGCCAGTTAGAATAAACTCAAGTAGATGCAAAGATATAGCATGGGTGCGATAGTACATTCGACACTTCCTTAGCTTGTGACACTTTCCTATTTTCAGTTTATATCTATCATGCCCTTTTCTTATTCACATACTGAAGAGTTACTAGATTTACTCAGGCTTTATGTCTGACCCTGTTTTCTTTTCGTCTTCTTTTCTTTCGTCCCCCCCGGTCCACAGGGAGGAAACAACTCAGCTCAATCATGCTCTTTACAAGCTCTAAGACCGTAGATGTATGATTTGGATCTCTTTTGCTCGGATTATGGCTTTGGATATCACTATGGGGATTTTTGTCACTTTATTTATGTTTTATGCTTCTTTAATAATCAAGACAGTTATGAGGTTGTAATGATGGAAGTATTTTGAGACAAATATGGAAATGTTTTGTTGGAACACATATTGATGAAATAAAAGTCTGTTTGGTTTCCGCTGTTTAAAATATGTGTATTTGTATCTGTCTTGAGTTTATCTGTGGCCTTTTACTTATAAACCTCCACCAAAGTTAAGGCATTCCCTTTGTGAGTGACCCTAACAGAGGTGGGGTGTTTCAACGTTGCCCCCTTCCCTCACCTCCGACGCGCACCTTCCTCCCCTGTCACGGATCCGCAGCTGCCATGTTTTCCAGTTGATCACGCCCCACTGTCCCTCCAACCGCCTAGGCTCAGCAAGCGCAGCCCCTCCACTTCGATCCGGAGCCACCACCGACGCACCAGTGAGCCCCCCGGCTCCGGCAACCAAGGCCCATCAACGTAAGTTTTTATTTATTTTATTATTTAAAGTAATGTGATTTTTTTACAGTAAATAAATTTTAGAATTTTATAGCAAATAAAAATTAGATTTTTCCATTGTATAAAAAGAAGGAATTTTTTAAATATGTAAGTGTTCGATTTTTGTTTAACACAAAGTTTGATTTTTAATTATATAAAAGTTTGAATTTTTTTTTAACATAAAGGTTCTATTTTTGAAGTGATAAAAATCCGATTTTTAATATGAAGTTGAAGTGATAAAAATCCGATTTTTAATATGAAGTGGAAGTGATAAAAATCTGATTTTTAATATGAAGTTGAAGTGATAAAAATCTGATTTTTTAACATGAAATTGAAGCTATAGAAATTCGATTTATAAATATATGAAGTAGAAATAAAGATGTAATTTTTATCAAAGTAAAAATATGATTTTTATTATTTGAATAACGATATAAAATATGAATTTTATAGAAATGGTTTTAGAATAAAAATATGGTTTCTATATGAACAGTACAAGAATAAAAATGTGATTTTTATACATGTAGCGAATTAAAAATATGATTTCTATATACTAGAGAATATAAAACTGTGATTTTTATATATGTAACCAATACGAACGACGAAAGTGGCAAAAGGCGAACACGGCGAAGGTTTTCTACATGTGAAGAGTCGCGGCGTTTGGTTTAGCTTCTAAGTGAGAACTTCTCACTTTTATTTTCTAGTTGAAATACATACTAGGATGCAGACGGTGCTTAGCAGCACCCGACACCCGTCGTCCACAGACCGTGGATGACTTGTTTGTTTGGTTGATGTATTGTGAAATTTTATTGTGTGATGTGGAGGGAATAAATATTTTATAGTTAAAAATATATTTTTAACATGTATATAAAATAAATATTTATAAATAAATCGGATGATTTGTTTATGTACACACATTTGACTGATATTGAGTGGGACGATAAATTTGACACATCGCCCAACTGCACAAATAAAACCTGTGTTTGATTGTTTGAAACCCCACACAGGTATTGGGATGATATTGGACATACACTAATCCCAATAATTAGCTGTATGTCGATCGATTGATTGACAGGCTGTTATAAGCGTTAAATATTTATATTCAATGCTTATACAGTGTAGAATGCACTCTGGATGATGGATTGCTGTTTTCATTGTTGTTATACATATTTGTTGCGTGAAATCCATATAATCAAATTATATGGTAATTGATTGTGTCTGATTCCAGTTCAAAAAGAATGAATATTTTAAAATAATGATTATTTTAAAATAACGAATTTTTTTAAAAATAATATTCAGAAAAGATCAAAATATGATTTTGATGTCCGATTTGGGATGGACACGAATATATTTAAATATATATAGCCGTGTTGATTATATTGACGCCATTTGGACGTGAACGATATTTATATCGATTTTATTCATTTTTATAATAAATATCGAAAAGGAAAAATCTAATGTTTTGAAAATACTATCATTATATATCGATGATATGAAATATTGAATTTTGATTAGAAATTGAATAGGAAGTTGAAATCGTTTTGAAAACGAATTTAAAACGATTTATAAAATACATTTTAAATGGAAATCGTCAAAATATATATTATATATATTATATATATAATATAATGGCCTGAATAGAATGCGCCGCGCAACGGCAGTTCGCGAATTTCGACCATTGACTTCGAACGGACATTATGGGAGATCTAACCGTCGGATTCTCCTAAAACCAGAACCGTTGGGTTCGTATCAAAAAGAGCTTTCTAACAAATATTTTAGATTTGAAATCTAACGGTTGAATTTGTAATTATGTCCAAATCAAATTTGGAAAAGGTCGCTGTAAGTGCACTTCGATGGCCGTTGATGAAAATCGACTGTACGGGCCTTGATAAAATTATTAAAAATAGCAATAATTTGTGTAAAATCATAAGAAATGATTTGGAAAGAATTGGGATGAAAAATTCCATATTTGAAAAGATAAAAATAGAATTTTATCGAAATGAACTAATTTTGAACTGGAATTATAATCCATTTATTTTTGAAATAGATAAATTGGATTTGAAAGCGTTTTAAAAATAACCAGAATTTCCAATATATAAAGTGGAAATGGATTTGGATCAAAATTGTCTTTGGAATATTTCGATGTTGGATTTCGTGATTATACAGATATTGTTATGGAAATTTGAAAGATATATTTATATCGTTATTTTCAATACGATATTTGTTGGTCGTAGAATTTGATATTGAGTATAAGCCGATATATTTTCTATTCAGAGCCTTGTATTTAATATCAAATGGATTTGGGTTTGTCGTGAATGGTGTCTTCATTAACACTGTTCTTAAGACCAGTTGAGAAAAAGATTAAATCTTTTTATTTAGATTTAATGAAGTATACCAATTAAACGGTATTTAATTGGAATTGAATTTGAATTGATTTCTGGGTTTATCATGAACGATGTTTTAAATAACACTTGTTCTTTAACCCGATAATTAATGGAATGTGAGTTGGGTTTACCGTGAACTGTGTTTTAACGACATTCATTCTTTAACCCGATTTACAGTGAAATGTGATTTGGAATTTATAAATCTTTTGTTTAGATTTAAAGGAGATTTTCCAAAGTAAAGTTTTCCAATTTAATAAAATAAATTGTAATGGAATGGTATTCGATTTGGTAGTAATCGAAGTGAATTTCTGTGGAGGAAGACAACTAATATATATCTGGAATTTAAAACGCTTTTCCGTTATTCCATTTATATTATTAGTCGGATATGGAAGTTTATATCGATTATATATATATCGAATTGTTTTCCACGAAGATTCCATTGTAAATGGAATGTGATTTTGGGTTGTCGTGAACGGTATCTTTAATAATATTGTTCTTAAACCCAACGGAGTTAAGAAAATCAGAAACTAACTGAAGATTAGTTAAGTTGAATGGTTTCCTGGGTATTGCTCTGATGTTGGTTTCGGCCTTCGGGGTTATTACTTAGGGAATTGTTCACTTGCTAATTTAAAGTTAAAGGCTAATGGAATAGAATGTGATTTTGAGTTTATCGTGAACCGTGTTTTAAATGACATTGATTCTTTAACCCAGTTAAAGATAGGATATGATTTCCCAAGTTAAATAATCATTGATAGTGAATTTTGGGAAGATTAAAACCAAGTGGAGTTTTAATGAATCTTTAATTAGATTGAAATGATCGAGAATGGAGTATCACCTGTTTTGCTCCAGGCGATAGTTAAATCTTTAATTAGATTTGAACGTGAAATGGTAATTGAATTTACTGATAACACCGTGGTGTTAGATATGAAGTATGACCAGTTTTACTTCATGGGATGAATAGGTTGGGGTTAGGAAATTTAACAAGTGATTACTTTGGTAAGGTTCGCTAATCCTGACTAGTTTGGATAAACCATAATTTGGTTTGAATTGATATTCAAATGAAGATTAAAGAATAAATTTAAAGAATTTATCTTTGATAAAATTAATGGGAACCTTTCCCAAAGTGTAAGAATATTTGAATAAAAGAATATTTTGAATTGGAATGAGGCATAAGTTGTGTTTGTGTAACACTTGTTTATTATATACGCGAATTATTCGGAAAGACCGAGTTTATCCCATTTTGGATAACTGAATCGACGATGCGTCGAGGAAGAAGACGGTGGTCGAAGAGCGGAGGTCTTCACATCGTTTGGATAATTACTAATGATCTTGATTGGGCTGTACACACAAGGGGAGGGAATTAGTTGGTGATCGCCCATACGTACTTGGAGATCGATGGATATGCGAGGAATATGGTTCCTCCGGTTTCGTTCAGACCAAGAACGGAATTGTAAATGGACTGTGTGTTTGACATTGGATATCATTCTATGTGATTGATGGATATCAGTTGCATGGAGTGGCTTGCTTGTGTGGCATGCTAAGATGCAAATGATCAAGGCTTCTGTTGAAAAGCAGAGCCTTGTGGTTGATGATCAAAGCACGACCTATGTGGCATAGCTTTGTGTACAACGTTAACTCGCGAGCCTCACGTCCCGGTATGAACCAGAAACGGGAGAGGACCTAAGGGAGGACATGCGTTTACTTCTAGCTAGGGTGGTGTCAGTGACCTACCAGCCGTGACATTTATATTATTTTCACCTGTGTGG
The DNA here is from genome assembly GCA_030737875.1 of Allium sativum. Lineage (NCBI taxonomy): Eukaryota > Viridiplantae > Streptophyta > Magnoliopsida > Asparagales > Amaryllidaceae > Allium > Allium sativum. The sequence goes on along the minus strand of CM060918.1, from coordinate 606,158,186 downwards.
TTGTTGGATTGCGAGGCGCCTCAGATATGTCGGTGACTATGTGGAGCCGATGGAGTCATTTGGCTCATTGACGCCCTAAAGGGCGGGGAAACGCAGTGTTCAGGCATTTTAATCCACATCGGTGGACCGGCCCTATCGCTCCAAGGGATGGTGCGTTCTGTTCCAGAGACACCGGCTAGAGCGTCTCGAATTCGGTAAGGACGATCCCTTTCCTTGGTTCACGGATGGAAATTCAACTTCCAATACACGACAATTGCGGTTTTGATCGTAGAGCCTAGTATTGGCGACATGATATATGGTACCCATGTCATCTAGGATTGATACATTTATATTTGAAGTTGTTTTATACACTATGCACTTATAATAGTATCAAATGATTTGTTTTAACGTACCAAGCATGTTTGGCTATTATAAGGGAAAACCCTATCCTCCGGCTTGCGTTGCATTGTGTGATGCGACCTGGGTCTTATAATAGCTTCATTTTTTCAAAAAGCATTGCGCTGTTTTGTTATATGCACAGGTATTCTTGGGAGGAAACCCGTTCCGTGTTATACGGCGTGGTCCCTTGATATACCTGATTTAAAGTAAAGTTTTAAATAACTGTTTTAGTTCTCACACCAGTCACATGACTGATCTGAAGTTTATTGTTTTAACCTAAACTCTAGGTGCCCCTATGTCCACACAGGCAGCTAGTAGTTTTAGTTTTGCAGATTTATATTCACAGGATCCTGGTTTACAGCTGGAATGATATTCGGAAAGCTTTGTATCTGTATATCTCCTTCAGTTGTGTTTTGTATTATTTTCCGCTGCTATGTAATGTATTGTAATCTCTGATATTTTATGATGTGTAATATTGATCCATACTCTGTATATTATTGTATTCTGATGGAATTGTTGTAATTAACAATGAAATGTTCTTCTGTTTGTGTTCCGATGTGGCTTGTCCTCAATTCAATCTGTGCTTTCCTTACCGGGGAAGTTCAGGTCGTTATATATTGTTTCGGATGATAAACTTGATGGCTGTGATAATATGATGCAAGATGTTCGATCAAATGACTCAAAAGCCATAAATGTTGATTTGACGAATCATTTCACAACCGATGAAGTAACGACTCATTTATAAAGAAATAAAATTGCTATTCTGGTTATGGAAATAGATCATGTTCATTTTTTTCTTGAACTATTTGACTTTAAGTATTTGATTCGCAGAGTACATTGATCCGATGGTGTAAAACAACGGGGAAAAAAATTGAATACCGTTATTGTAATTCTAAATTCGAATAAATTAGGACATATAAGAAAATCAAGGTTGCAATTGGGGTGTGAAAGGGCTGAATTTTGTCATAGTCATCAACCAAAGTCAAACAGATGGAAAACAATGTGTGGAAAAAAATACAGACCTAGCACCAGCAGAAAATGCAACCGTCCTTTCATATTGACGGGCATGTATGTAGATGCAGATAAATGAAAAGTAATCAAGGAAGGAAGAGTTTGTTTATATGAGGGAGATGATGGCCACTTCATTTTTACATTATTAATTTAGACGGTGGTTAGTAGAGGAAAATGAAAATATTTAGGGTGCTTTTAGTTCTGGTGGCCGGCAGTCTAAACCGGGGTACGAATAGTAGCACACTTTTTCCTATAAGTTGCTTTGATAAGCTTTAGACTTAATATAAGAATTTGTAAGTTTAACAAATTTATTTTGCTTATGTATAATTTCACTAACTCTCCTTTTCGAGGACGAAAAGCCTTAAGTGGGGGAGATTGTAACAACCTAAGAATTTTTACGCTTAAAAATATAAAATTTTAATTAAAGATTGTCATTGAAATTAAATTTTATTGTGCAATTTAGTTAAGGCAATGTTCTTTTAGGTAAATGTTTCGTCGTTAATCGAATTATCAAAATAAGTTGTAGTTTAGTTGCTAAAAACGATCAGAGCTTGAAATTAAATTATAATTAAATATTATAAACTTTTTGTTCAGTTTCAGTTCGCGTAGTCATAAAATATTTTATAGAATTTTACTAAAATTTTTAATTTGCAAAATAAGTATATATTTTTCTAACATATTCTAGGGGTAACTGTGGTCCCTTTTGACACTTTACAGAACTAGTCAACCGGTTTATTTTATTACTGTTTTGGAATCATGGTACATTGTTGTACACGATTTTATTTTTGTCATGGTCATTCACCATCTAGAATGATATAATAAAATAAAGTAGAGATAATAACACATCGAACTAAAACTCTCTTATTTCTCATCACACCGACTTCAAACATTTCATCGTTTATGTGTATTAAAGAACATTTCAATGGAACTAAAGCATAACGCACGGTAATACAAAGAAGGGAAAATTGATTTTATATATGCAATAACGTGTAAACCCAACAAAAAAAAATGAACACTTGTCCTTTGTTGTAATAAATATCTCCACGTGTCTCTCCTCTTTCCTGAAGACGCGTGCTTCGTTCATGTTATACGTGCTGCACGTTGTAACACTGTCTCCTTCACATTCTAAAAAACCATTTGTCCATAATTTTGCTCCTCTCCATTTTTAGTTTCTCCCTTCCTCCTTTATCTTGCTCTTCCTACAAACTTCCATCCCAGTTAATTTCAAGGGAAAAAAATAGAAAAAAAAGAAATGTGGGAAACCCGCATGCCCTCAGATCCTCCCATGGCACTTATTGCCTTCCACCACACAACTACCGACCATTGCACCCAGGCGCAGCAACCTTGGTCCGCCTCCAGATCCACAGTGACCCTGCTCCATGCATGTGGCTCCCTCAAAGCTGTTGTCTCCTTCCCCGCTTCTCTTCCTTTAAACCAGCATCCTCTCCTCTTTTTAAAAAGTCTGCACCACCCTGTGCCAACGCAACCACCAGACTCCGCATCTACCATCCTCCGACGAACTCCAATCCGCACCCATCACCACCCTGCAACTTTCGGAACCCACAGCCTTCCCCTTCCACGAGCACCACCCTTCGCATGCAAAGCCCAGTCTCTCCATCACAGTAGCATCTTCACTTGGCACCGTTATGTGCAATTTTCGCATGCTTCAGACATGCATACATATTTGTAGTTAAAGCCTTGTCTAAAAAAAAAGAAAAGAAAAGAAAAGGGAGAGAGTAGAGAGAAAGGAAGGAAAAGAAAATTAAAGAGAAAATGGAAGAGACATAAGGTTGAGAAGAGACGTGATGTTAGAGAGAGAAAGAAAAGAGGAACAAAGCGTGCCAGAATAAAGAAAGATGCGGGGATCAGATTGTTTTTGTATGAAGAAGCGGGCCCTTTATTGGAAAGCAATTAAGGTGAGAACACATTTTATTTTATTTTATTTTATATGATTTAAATTTTATATGCATAGTTAATGGATTTGAAATGTGCGGTTGCATATATGGCTAATTAATTGTTGTTTGTGTATGATGGTTGCCAAAATAAATGCATGTGAGGCGCGTTAGTGTATAACGCGTATTTGGAATTTTATTGATTGATTGCATGTGAAATTTCTGGTATGTGATGGTTGCCAAAATAAATGCAATTGAGGCGCGTTAGTGTTGTTGGAACTGTCCCACATCGGGAATTTGCACTACACCATAGATTGCCTATCGCAACGAAAACCCATGTTGTTGCTAGCTACAACGTTTTCATTGCTATACTGTTTTTTGTCTATTGCAACGCATGCTTCAATGTGTTAGCATAGATATCAACAGTGTGTTGCGATAGCTATAGATATATTCTAAGTAAAAAAAATAAAGATAAAAATTACACCTCAGCGATCCGCACAATTAGTTAAAATCAAATCTCAACCATTCATCCAAACCATCAATCCACACCTCATTCATCTCTATTTCTTAGTTTTATTTTCATTCTCCCGCTTTTCTTTTCATTCCCTTCCCGCCTCCAAAACTTCACAAATATTTCAGAATCCCTAATTTTCATTTTCTGCCTCTTTTCATTCCCTTTCCATCTATCCCCAACCCTAAATTATCAAATCAAAACCTACAGAAATCCCCAAATAAGAAAAAAGGGTATTTGAAAACCCTCGTCATCGTCATTAGATTCACATCTAGATTCAGATTCAGGATGCCATCAGTTCTTCTTCCCTCTGCAGCTATTCTGCGTGCGCTCGTTCCCTTCGATCCAGTTATGCGTTAGTCTGACTTCCAGAATCAAACTTCAACGCTTTCTCGCAATAGAAATAGGAAGCCAAATTGTGGAATCGAAGGCTGTCTCCTCGCAAAACAAAGTGCGGACGAAATCGAGATGAAGGCAACAGCTCCTTCGAGAACCAAGGCCGAATCGAGAATGAAGAAGAGGGAAGATGAGAGTTTAGGTGAGTATTCTCATTTTCTATTTGGCATTAAGCCCTAATTATAGGCAGCCTTAATTCTTCTAGTTACTGGCATGTCTGTTTTGTTTAGTGCTATGCTTGGTTGTGTTGGATGAATTGGATGATTGGCTGAGATGATTGAGTTAAACATTTTGGTAATGGGTATGCGATGGTTGTAAATGCTATGCTATGACCCTTAAAGGTATTAATAAAGATAAATGATGAAAACCCTGTTTATAAGTCCTATACACTAAGTGCTTCTGATCTCATTTATGCTATGATATTTCTAGCCATTCTTTGTTGTTGCTCCGACTGTTATTTGTGCTTGTATATATGTTTTTTTATTGCTGAAAGAAATGAGTATGGGAAAACTGATAAGCACCCACACGTCCTATATCATGACTGTGCCATGTGAAACAAGTACCTAGAAACTTCCAATACCCCTGTATATATACATATAGGTAATACACTTGGCTAATTTAACAAGCTCAACGTCATGTATTAAGTAAATTTACTCACACTAGGCAATAGTCTGACTATATCATGCTCTGTTTTAAGTACATTAATGTATGATAAATGATTCCTGTATATCTTAGGAAAACTGCCTTGGTTAATCTGTTGTGACTTAAGAATCGAATGAATCTAAATTGCAGCAAAAGCTCTCTTAAGTTGAATGCTCTTTGCATGGGTCATGCTAAATAATTACCTGAGAGCAATTACGTGAAAGTTTTAGGAATCGGGTAGTAGTGCCGTAATATATATACTGCTAGTTTTTGATGTTACTGCTCATTGCTGGTATATGTGTATATATAAGTATGGCCGAATTCAGGTGCTTTATAGCTAGTGCAAACTAGGCAATATGACAGACCCATCCATGTTTATAGAACTGATGCACAAAGAAAAAGGGTTTTAATTCTAAAAGTTGTATGATTCTAAGACTTAGTTTGGCTTCCATAGAAAATGGATGGACAAGAAGAGCCCTGTTTTGTATAAAAATAAGTGTTGTGTCTAAGTGAGTGGCGTGGTACTTCTTTTGAGAAGTAATATTCTATTTTCCAATGTACTGGAATCATAAAATGAGGCATACAGTTTGTTTAAATTCCTTTAATGATACCACCTCGTTTTGGTGTAACATTTGTATTAAAATTTTGTATATCTACTGAAATATTAGCACAATAATATGATAATGTGGCAGTGTACATATGATATGTAACTAAGTGTGAGTAAACCAATATAAGATTTTTCCCTGTATAAAGCATTTAACTGAGTACATATGCAGACTTTGAAGTTTTACTTAACAACGGAAGTGCAAATGAATTGCCACCTTGAGTTTCTTTTACCCGATTTGCAAAATATTTGATAGCTGGTCTCTTGGAAACTTATGGGGTATGCATTCTTATCATTCATGCAAATTCAACCAAGAAATGGTTTGTTTTATTTTATTTTGTTTTTCTATTTGTGATTATGATAACCTTATTTTTTGTTACTTTTGCAGCCTTGCAGGACATGTGAAGATGCTGTGGAGACATTTAGTGACTTTCTTATTAAGGTAAAACTGAAGTTACATTCAAGTAATCTTTCTTTTATATTCAATTACATGCTTTATCGATAACATTTTTTCTTGCTTTAAAAAAAAGAATCAGGTTAATTAGGATTTAGGAAATGAGTAATAGAAAAATAGAGCATGAAAATTATGTTATAAGAAAGACTTCACGTAAACATCCTAAAGAGTACCCTAATGCTAAGAACCATCCTCATGTGCAGGTAAATATTTCTTACGATGTTTAGTTGATATATAAATGGAACCTGCATCTTATTTCTTCATTAATATCTTGTTTTGCCATCACACTGTTTGCACTTAAATTAGAGCAACATGATCACACAGTCTGCACCCTTAGGGATATAATTCCTTGTGTCATTTGTTGTCAGTAGGATACAATCCTCATTTTATAAGTCAAGGGAAATAGAGATTCTAGCTCTGATAGTTTGTTTCAGTAGATGGAGATATACAACCGTAAAGGCTACGGTCGTATTAGTGAGTTAGATTGCCTTTCAGTTGAGACAACGGTCGTTATTTGATTCACCGACTTTTCTTATGTTTTTTAATTACTAGTTACATAATTATTATCTATTTTAAAATAATCAAATCTAGTTTGAGTTTTTAACTCTTCTCATATTACAGTTGTAAGGGTCCTACTCATTTATGATTGAACAAGAGAAGTTGTGCATACTTAGCGAGCAAATCATCCAAAAGGAAAAAATAAAGGTAGTAGTTTACATAATCATTTTCGTGTATTTTGTCTTGCTTATGATTGTATGTGTGAGTCTATATATGAGTGAATCGAGTGACAATGTAATGAGGAATGTATGTAAACATGATTGATTGTGTAATATACGAGTGAATTTACATTAGTGGAGTCAAAAATTTTGTACTATTTGAAATGTTGAAATAAAATATTATTTTGGATAAAATACTATGTTATAACAATATTTATTATAATATTATGGAAATTTTAATTAATAGCAGTTGAGATATAATTGCTTTTAGTAGTTGTAAAACAAAATTTAACAACTGCTAGAAACAGTTGTAAAAAAGGTTGACTTTATTATGATTGCAATATAACTAGTGATGCATGCCAGCTATAATAGACATATTACAACTGTTTTTGGCAGTTGTGAAAAGGTATTTTTTGTTGTATTGGTACCTGTGGCAACACCTGTACCGATATTGCCATAGGGTCGCAAAGGTGTTGCCTTTGACTCTAAGGCAACGCGGCTAAAGGCAACCCAAAAAAGTGTTGCCACAGATCATTTTTTGCCTATAGCAATACTTTTTAGCACCTACTGCGTCACTTCTCTGGGGTTGTCGTAGGCCATCTATGGCGTAGTGTTGTCTACATACTCTTCCTTAATATATGAGGAGTATCCCCTTCACATTGCCAATTGGTTTTGTGATAATATGGGGGCTCCATCATTCAGTCCTTCTCTTCAACTCTTCTTCATGGTATCAGAGCGCTGATCCAAAAACTTTTCTTCATAATCTGCCCCACGTCATCCCAAATATCCACGTGCTAGGGCATATGTATGCCTAGCCATGCGGGGGCGTGTTGGAATTGTCCCATATCGGGAATCTGTCTACCTACTCTTCCTTAATATATGAGGAGTTCCCCCTTCACAATACCAATTGGTTTTATGATAATATGGGGACTCCATCATTCAATCCTTCTCTTCAACTCTTCTTCAAGCGTATAACGCATATTTGGAATTTTATTGGCTGATTGCATGTAGGAAAGAATGTATAAAATGGTGGTTGAATGCATATATGATCTATATGTACTCACTACGACCTTATATGAATCGTTAGCGGAAAATTAGAAATTTACTAAATTTAATTAAGAAACGATTTATTGGCTAAATGACAAATTAGTGAATATGTAGTGTTTTATTAACTTAATAATGTTATTGACTTACTAATACTGACATTCTTTGGTTCCATAACATTTGCTAATTTGAGTAATATTTGATTTCGCGAATAATTTTCGAAAATTAACATTTTATGATAGGGAATACAGTTGAAAATGTTAATTTAAATTATATTGTGTCATTAAAGCAATTTATTAACCAAGTTATGTCATTAACATTTTAAAATATGGAATGAAATATTGGTTTGAGTAATACTTGGAAACTTGTTAAATTGATTTAATGGTATAAATAAATTCGATTTATGGAAACCAATTAACATGTTATTATCAACATTAAGTGGGATTATAATGCATTTTGAAGTAGCTCAAAATGAAGATTGTTGAGTTGAACTTAATTACCGCTTAAATTAATGATACAATATTTGTGAATTAAATTGTAAATTGAATATCAAGAAATGTTAAATTTTTGTGGGTTAAATATTAAGTTAATGAAAATCATCTTGTGAATCAAGTATGGGGTATAATGTAAATTTGGAATCTAAATTATATTCCAAATTATATTTTGATGCGGTGTTATAGTTTATTTCCAAATGTCCTGAGTTTGTATTATTTGATCTTGAGTCTAATCAAAATTTTGAATTTGGTTAAAATTGATGGAAGTGATCTTCAGATATTTAATGTAAGTTCTATAGATGATGACTAATACTATTTGAGGAATTAAGCAGTAGAAATATCGTAATTCCGCTTATAGTATCGGTTTAATCTGGAAACATAAATTAGATATAAGAAGTTTGATTTTTATCCGATCGTATGTATCTAGCATGAATCGTTTGAAATAAGTTGAATGATATGGTAATAACATCGTTTTAACTGAGTAAGGGTTAAGTTAGTTATGGAAGTTAGTATGGAACTAAGTAGATAAAAGAGAAAAATTGAATGTCTTCGAATCGATTTGATTAACTCAAGATTTTTCAGAACTAGTATACTTTTCGAGTATGAATATGAACTCAAGTCATCGGCATGGGAAGGAAACAATTCCAATTTAAAGTATTTGTATATTTATATAGGTTTTCATCTATTTAAACATTATATGTTAATTTCAAAAATATTTAAATAAAGCTTATTTGTTTTAAAGATATGTATATGTTTAAAGGTATTATATTTGTATACCTCTTCAAAGTAAATATATGTTAAGTAAATATTTTTAACCATCTCTATTTTTAAATTTAGTGTGTATATATATAATCTAGATTGAAACCCGTACTTCGCACACGGAGAGTGTTGGATATCATTGAGTGAAGACCAAGGTATTGAAAGTGGAGGGCTTGTCGTGAGAGATTTGTGCATGTTGGGTGAAGCTAAAGTTGAAATCTTCATAAGAATCACGTACATGGTTAGTCGTCGTAAGCGTAGGTGGAGCATGGGATATTCATTATACTACTGTAATCAATTGGCGATTTTTGCTTACACTACCAGCAACAGCGGTTTGCTTCTTTTCTTAGGACTGACAATATGCAAAGGTAACTATTATATATAAGTCCAAAATCATTTTTTTAATAGACATGAAACATTGGTGTCGACCTCATGGAGTAATTGCGAAGTGAAATATAATTTCGGTATTAGTGTTAATCTGCATATCGTAATGCAATGGAACGGGAAGAAGAAATCATCATGAAGGCATATGCTGCTTTGGAAGTAGTTTGCGAACAAAGTTAATTATATCAATCGACCTGCAGTTCAATACATTTATATATTTCATACAGACAATGTAGCTGTTTTTTAGTTTGCATACGTAATAAGACTTTGAGATAGCACGGCTGCAGTAAATTATATGACATGTCGTTTATTCTTTGAATTGTTATGCTATAGTAGGTTACTTATCTATACATCAAGAGTTATGGATTTGTTATTTTTCTCCTAATACCACCTTAATGCACAACAATTCAGACAAACATAATTCGATGCATCAAAATTCCATTTATTAAATATCAATAGTTTACTGGCTCGTGCTTCGCATACGGGAAGAATTCCGCATAATTTTTTTAATTTAAGAGAGTATGTCGAGTTGCTTTTGATAGACATGATGTTATTTGATATTCTAAATATAGAAATAAATGACAAAGCTACAAGTTACACCACTATTGGCTCGTAAATGTAACAAATTGTGTAAATTTTAATAATTTCAGAATAACATATTTTCAGCTGTATTGCTTTATTATATATAAGGTTACATGGATATATATATATATATATATATATATATATATATATATATGAAAGTAAAATAGGAATTATATATGGTAATCCAACACATTTATGATTAGCCCTATCAGTGATTTACCATTGCAAAACACTATGGCTATTGATAATCACTTGAAATATGTAGGTGAATATAGTTAGAAAACGTAAGTTGGAAGCACAAAAAAACTTGGTATCTATGTTATCAGTTCATGCTAAATAAGTAATTAAACAATACAGTTTGTATATGCATTTTAACTTGTTGATGACACGCTTCTTTTCTTTTACCCGTTGTATTACTTATCAACTGTCATGCTGGGCTAAATATTAATTTCTATTCATATGGACCTTAATCAAAACTCAACTATAAGAAGTTTGCATAACTACCCTAAGGACTTTATTTCACATTTCATAAAGGTTAGTTATTCCTGAAATTGTAAATGATTCAAACCACGCAAATTTAAATAATCAACATTTAAGAAAGGATCAGAACTTGCTTAAAATCCCAATAATAGTATATTGAAAGATAAATTATACTTTGGGTAAAGCATTAGGAGACAATGTGACGATCCCAAAACCCCGTGACACGGTGTTAAGGATAATCGTTGGAATATAACACATTAATCATCATTAGCAGATAACAGATAATAGCATAAACAGAAAATAGAATAATTTACACACATATGACAGCGGAATCATGTAGATATCATCACATCAGAGAAGCACAGTACAGGATACAACTTAGTGCATAATGATACATAATCAGTCACCATCGCCTGAGGCGGAATCATACATAAAGAATACACAAAAGGAATATCAGTCTACATCGCCAATGGCGGAATCATAATATAGATACAATAATGGCGGAGAAAATCCAAGTCAGCACGGTGTAGTCAAGCCTCGCCATGAGCCAAAAGGTGCGTCAGAAACCTGTAACTAGGCTGCCCGTGTGAAATGAGGGCACCCGAGTTTGCAAGGTGAAACAAACTACGAGTCAGTCATGGGACTGATATGAGAAATCTACTCAACTTATTAACAACAATTATAAGGCAAATCAAAGGACCACGCCACTTTCGCGGAACGGGTTTACTCCAATGAGTGCTAGTGCATGAAATAAAGTAAATGATTAAATCATCGCAATGCTTTTTATAAAATGAAGCCATTATAAGACTCAGGTCCCATCACACAATGCAACGCAAGCCGGAGGATAGAGTTTTTACCTTATAATGGCCAAAGATGCTTCATACGAATAAAACAAAGGTGTTTGATATTATTACTAGTGCATATATGTTTCAAAAGCAAATTCAATCATAAATATCAATCCTAGGCGGCATAGCTACCATCTACTATGTCGCCATACTAGTAATACAATCACATCCGCATATTTCGTATTGGAAATTGGATTCCTTCATGAGTCGAGGCAAGGGGCAAGCTCCTCTCCGTTCGAGACACTCTAGCAAATGTCCCAGGACCCCACTATGATCCTTGGAATCGGCTGGGCCGGTCCTCTCTTACTTTTGAGGATTAGTTATTCTTGAACACACGTTTCCCGGTCCTTACAGACCTATAATCGAGGCGCCTCGCATTCCAACAACCACACAGGTGAAAAGTATATATAATGTCAGGGCTGGTAGGTCACTGACACCACCATAGCTAGAAAGAAACGTCGTGCACTCCCAGCGGTCCGTCTCCCATTTTTGACTCATACCGAGGTGTGAGGCTCGCGAATTCACGTTATACACAAAGCTACGTCACACAGACCATGCTTTGATCATCAACCACAAGACTTTGCTTTGCAACAGAAGCCTTGATCATATGCCACTTAGGCGTGCCACACAGGCAATCCACTCCATGCGACTGATTTCTGTCAATACATAACCTCTGAGCTCGTACGTCTCAGAGAAGGGCGTTAAGCAAGAGAATAAATTCTCCGCCGCCAAACAGATATATATTTAACAGAGATCAATCAACACGGAACAAAATCCAATGTCAGACACACAGTCCATTTACAAGTCCGTTCTGGGTCTGAACGAAACCGGAGGCACCAATTCCTCGCATATCCGTACAATCAACAGTATGTTTGGACGGCTACTACTTCAATTCCTTCATGGTAGCTACTCCAATCACGAGCATCAGTAGCGCCCATCCATCCAATGTGGAGATCGTCGGTCTTCAGCCGTCTTCGACTCTTCGACTTCTCACGTCGATCGATTATTTGAAATGAAATAAACTCGGCCTTTTCAAATAACCCACGTATATTTAGATTTTCAAATCAATTAATCACATGGTTGGACTATTCAACGTTCACATTTCAGTTATTTAGTTATAATTTTCATGTCAAATACATTCAACCATCACATATCAAGCAAACACAACAAAATTGGTTTATTTCCACTCTATATCGTCTACAGTACTTTATAACGATATATCGCCATTTTTATTTAATTTAAAACGGCCATATTTAATTAAACGACGTTTCGGGTCGTGTCGATGCACTAGCGCTGCTTTTCACTAATATTGTTTTACACATATATGAAAATCTAACCGTTGGATCTTCACAAATTTTACATCATTAGAAAGGTCATTTCAAAACGAATCCAACGGTTTCAGTTTTGGGAAAATCCGACGGTCGGATCTTCCACACTAGCCATTTGAAGTTATGATTTCAATTTACGAACTGCAGCGTCGTTATTCGATTTAATTTAATTATATATATATAAATATAATCGTTTCTGGCGCTGTTTTTCTTCAGTTTTTGAATTAAACATTCCAGACAATCCAACCGTAGGATCTTCACAAAGTTGGTGCCGTTGGAAAGATATTTCCAAGGCAAACCCAACGGTTTCGGGAAAATCCAATGGTCGGATTTCCCGTATTAGTCGTTTGAAATCACGGTTTCAAAACACGAACTGCACGACCACGTTTCATTTTAATTTCATTTATATTTATATATTTATATAAATATAGTTCATTCAAAAATTCCTATATCGTTTCCACTTCAATTATTTCACTAACGCCTTTAAATTTCGGAAATTTTCGCCATAACCTCCTTTGTACGGGTGGGTCTGGGAAAATTCCCAAATAGCCACACGGGCGTCTCATATCAAAAAGAAAAAGAAAAAGCCAAGCGGCTAGCCAACAGGCTCATAAAATCATCGCCCAAACAAAGCGGTAAATGTGTACCTATTTGTTGGGCACTAAATTTTATTTCTCTTCTCTAGCCCCTTTTGCTTTAACCTGTTCAATAGATATGCATATACATATATACAATTTCTATCACTTATCATTTTCCATTCAATTTCATATTTGATTTACTTCGGTTTTAAAAACACCATTCATTCTAATGTTGAATGCATAGGCTAAAATCATATCATTAGCTAATTAATGTATATTTCAACTCATGCCCGTTTATTTGAACAAGTGGCTATTTTTAACACTTCACATTTCAAAGATGATAATTTTGGCGAACTAACCTAGATTTCAACACATGACTATTTTACTTAGTTCCTATGTATGTTAAAAAGAATATTTCTTTCACAAATATTTATTTCAACGTCTGCATATCTTTAGCATATCACAAATATGATAAAAAAAGATATTTTTATCATTCAAAATATTTATTCGACCAATGGATGTTTTCAACACTTCATAGTTTTAATAAAAATGTAATTTTTATTGTTCGATCTTTTTATTCAACACATGAACCTTTCCACTACACACACTTCTCAACAAATGAGCATATCCACACATGGACATTTTATTTATGTTGTTCATATTAGAAAGATGGAATTTTTATTGTTGAAACTATTTATATAAGGCGAATATTTTTCATACTTCGTATATATATAAAAATGTAATTTTTATTGTTAAAACACTTCATTCATTCACAAATGAATCTAATTTTCACACAACACTTTTCAACACACAAACATTTCCACACATGGATATAGTTTCAATATATGACTTTACTTTCAACACATGAAAATAATTTCAACATATGAAAATAATTCTAACACACAAAGATTATTCAAAATTTCGGCAGCATAACGGCAGGGTAGTTAAAACCGGCACCGTCCCTAGTACGGCTCCTCGCTCTACCTTAAAACCTCGCGGTTTTTGACAATGGGGATTCATGCATCTAATTCGCACGCAGGCGGCATGTTTATTTTTATTTCCATAAATATTTCCAATTCATTTCAATCATCAATGGGTATTTTTCAACCACAACCAAACAATATCAACCACAAACAATTATTCAACCATTCGTATTTTTCATCCAATATTTCACACCAATTCACAACAATAAATATCGTCCATGGTTTGTGGACGAGGGGAGTATATATATATATATAATTGCTATATTTCACTTGCATTTCAACACATATATCAATTATTCTATGCATGTAAAATTCATACTTCGCTTATATAGCTTACACTACGCATGTACATGAGGTATACAACACGTATGTAATTTATATTTCGCTAATATAAATTATACACGACGTTTTCCATTCAAATTCATGTTAATTTAGATTTCTCACATTGGTTTTCGGAGCACTAAAAATCGATACGATGTCAGAAAAATCCGCGGCTTCGTCTACTGGGTAGAGAGCTTCCTTGCGGTCCCGATGTTTCCTATTTCATCGAATTTCGTCAACACACCAAAAAGATATGATTTTTCAAAGTGTAAAGATCAAAGAAAAACTCACTTTCACGAAGCTTCAAAACTAGGTGTACAGTTTTCGCGAAATCAGTGGCTCGAGGGGATGATCGGCGAGTTGGACGTGGAAGAGGGAAGAGAGAGCTTCACGGCGCTGGTGGTTTGAGGGGGTGCGGTGGCAGATCGGAGCGGCGGCGGCGCTGGGAAGGTCGGGACTTCCTGGCCTCGATTCAGGCGGAGGAGGCGACGAGGGTGGCGATGCTGGGGTCGGATTTGAAGAGGGGGCTGAGGCGCGTCGAATGGTGGCGGTGGCGAAGTCTGGAAGCGTCTGTGGCGGCGGCGGCGGAGGAGAGAAGGTCAGGAGCGAGTTTCGCCGTTGATCGGGGGGGTTTCTTTTTCTTTTTTTTTTAAATTTATGAAAGGAAAATTCTGATTGGCCGAGGATTATATTAAATTTTTAAATAGTGTTTTCTCAAACGAACGCCTTTTTAAACCCAACGACTGTCGCCCCTAGCTAAATACCCCCATTCCGGACACAATGGGATATGTTTCGTAGGCCAATTAGACTGTTACAGTCAGTTATTTTCCAAATTAAAGTATAAAACATTTAATTTTTAACTTTCAACGCACATTTCAATTTGCCAGGGCCACAAACTGATTCGAAAAATTCCAGAAAAATAAATCTAGCTATGGTTTGACGCTACGGTCCCAACAAAACAAGTTTCGTCGAATTCTGAGGTCGTTTGAAAAATAGCCATTTTCTGGTCGATCCACTTTAATAGAACTTGACCAAACACATTTTCTTTTGCCACGCTCACATACTAGCTTCAAAAATTATGAAATTTGAAACCTAGCAATAGTTTGACATCCCGGACCCAACAAAAGTGGTTTCGTCGAATTCTGAGGTCGTATGCAAAATATCAATTTTCCAGGGCTATATATTCTATATACCGACCCTTCTGAAAATTCATTCGGCCATAACTTTTGATTACCGTTATTAAACTTCGATTTTTCAGATTCGTTAGAAAGGTATTGACTAACAGATTTAAATATTTTTGGTTTCGCTAAAATCCGTTATATTTTCCACCTTGCACAGTCAGTCAAAGTTCGAATTCAAATTTTCAAACTGACTCACTATTCCTAATTCACTATTTTATTGATATATTCTATTTCAATGGTTCAAATTCCTTTGAAATCACCATTTTAAAATTTTAAAATTGGCTCGTATTTTCCGGGTTATTACAATCTCCTCCACTTAAAACTTTTCGTCCTCGAAAAGGAAACAACAGTAAAGTAGGAAATAAAATGTAAATGCAAAGTATTGTAAAGGTACCTTGCACCGGAGTTAGTCAGAGATATCCACTCTGCATTTGGGGTAAGCTTGCTTAATGCTTTCCTCAGTTTCCCAAGTACAGTCTCTAGGATCACTGCTCCACTGCACTTTAACTAAATGAACCTTTTTGCTTCTGAGTTCTCTAGTTTCTTTGCCAACAACCTTTAATGGCTCTCTTCTGAGTGCTAATTCTGGAGTTATCTCCACATCCCGTTGCGCTGCTTCTTCTACAACAAGATCCGGATCATGCACATGTCTTCTAAGTTGAGATACATGAAATACATTGTGCACTCCAGGCAACCAATCTGGTAATTGAACCCTATAAGCAAGAGTTCCAATTCGTTCAAGTATAGGAAAGGGACCAATAAATCTCGGTGCCAACTTCCCAGTCTTGCCAAATCTGATTACTCCTCTCATCGGAGAAACCTTCAAATAAACATAATCACCAACAGTAAATGTCAAATCTCTCCTTCTAGAGTCTGCATAACTTTTCTGTCGACTTTGGGCGGTTTTCAAACGCTTCTTGATGAAGTCCACTTTATCGGATGCTTCTCTAATCATATCGGGTCCTAGTACAAGTCTGTTGCCAGGTTCTACCCAACATGTTGGAGATCTGCAGGGTTTACCATATAATGCTTCAAATGGAGACATTCTCAAACTTGCTTGATAGTTATTGTTATATGAGAACTCTGCCAAATGCAAATGATCTTCCCATGACCCACCAAAATCAATTATACAAGCCCGCAATAAATCTTCCAGAATTCTATTCACCCGCTCAGTTTGGCCATCTGTTTGTGGGTGATAAGCGGTGCTCATATTCAGTTTCGTTCCCAATTCTGTCTGGAAAGCCTCCCAGAATTTGCTAGTAAATAGGGGATCTCTATCACTGACTATGCTGATGGGAATTCCATGCAGCTTAACAATTTCTCTGAAATATATCCGTGCTAGACTTTGAGCGGTTCTATTGGATCTGACAGGTATAAAATGGGCTGTCTTCGTGAAGCGATCTACGATTACCCAAATGCTGTCATTACCTTTCTTGGTTCGCGGCAAACCATCTATGAAATCCATGGAAATCTGTTCCCATTTCCAACCTGGGACTTCCAACGGTTGCAACAGTCCAGCTAGCTTCTGTTGGTCACTCTTGACCAATTGACAAGTAGGGCATCTACTAACATATAAAGAAATATCTCTTTTCATTGCCTTCCACCAGAAAGTGCGTTTGATATCGTTGTACATTTTACTCACCCCAGGATGGATGCAAAATTTGGATTTATGGCATTCGTCCAGCACTTCTCTTCGAAGGCCTGGAATATTTGGAATGCAAATCCTATTATTTAACCTGAGAACCCCCTTATTGTCAATACGAAAACTCGTGGTTTCACCTTCCTCGATCCTCTGACTGATTCTCTGAATGAATTCATCGTCTTTTTGAAGGGCTGAAATCCTATCAATCAATCCAGGTGTAATTATAAGATTGGCAATGATTGCGGTTTTCCTACTAAGCGCATCCGCTACTACGTTAGCTTTCCCCGGCGTATACAGGATATCAAGATCATACGCTGCAAAAAATTCTAGCCAACGCTGCTGTCGCAGATTCAGATCTTTCTGGGTATATAAATACTTCAACGATTGATGATCTGTGTACAGTATGAATTTCTCGCCCAATAAATAATGCCTCCAGATTTTCAAGGCAAAAACGATGGCTAGCAACTCAAGATCATGAGTCACATAATTCTTCTCATGCGGTTTCAGTTGGCGGCTTGCATAAGCGACTACTTGGCCTCTCTGCATTAACACTGCACCAAGACCTCTAATAGAAGCATCTGTCCAAACCGTTAAATCCTGATTGCCATCAATAATAGTTAACACTGGAGCGGTGGTCAGTTTCGATTTCAATTCCTGGAAAGCTTCTTCACAGTCGGAAGTCCACTTAAACTTCTCATGTTTCTTTGTGAGCTTCGTTAACGGACCGGATATCTTCGAAAAATCCTTAACGAACTTTCGATAATAACTAGCCAACCCCATAAAACTTCTAACTTCTGTGGGAGTAGTGGGTTGTTTCCAGTCTTGAATCGCTGTTATTTTGCTTGGGTCAACAGAAATTCCTTTCTCTGACACAACATGGCCAAGAAATTTGACTTCTTCTTGCCAGAAGACACATTTAGAGAATTTGGCTTTGAAGACGTTCTTCCTTAGAATCTCCAATACTTGTTCTAAGTGTTTTTCATGCTCGGGTTTTGATTTGGAGTAGATTAAAATATCATCGATAAATACGAGGACAAATTTATTCAGAACTCCCCTGAACACTCTATTCATTAGATCGACAAAGTATGCTGGAGCGTTGCATAGGCCAAACGGCATTACTAACCATTCATAAAATATGTCTGGACCTCTGAAAGCTGTCAAAGGAACACAATCTTCTGCTATTCTCAATTGATGAAAACCTGTAGCTAGGTCCATTCGGGAAAATACCTTCGCCCCCTTCAATTGGTCTAGCAAATCATCAATGCGGGGTAATGGATATTTATTTTTGAGCGTCTGTTTGTTGAGGTCTCGGTAATCAACACATAATCGAAGAGTACCGTCTGACTTTGGGACAAACACAACAGCTGCACCCCAATTAGAAAAACTCGGTCTGATTAGACCTTTCCACAACAGTTGACGAGTTTGATCGCCTAATTCTTCTTTTTCTTTCAGAGTCATTCTGCGAATTGGATGCACCACTGGTCTGGCATTGGGAATTAAATCAATTCGGAATTCTATTTCTCTTTGCGGCGGTAAGTTTTCAACTTCTTCAAACACATCCGCGTAGTTTCTAACAATCGGAATCTTTTCCATGGAAGTGGGGATAAGTTCTAATGCTGACCAAAATTCTTCTCTATTCGGATTCGAACCATGACAGGGAACCATAATATATCCAAGCTCCATTCGAATTTTAACGATTCTTTCCGCACAATTAACCTCAGCTTCGTATTTAGTTAACCAATCTAGCCCAAGAATGATATCGAATTCGGGAAAATCCATAACGATTAAATTGAATGGAAACTGGTATCGGGAGAAAGAAGTTGGAACCTTACAACACGAACTGAGGGTAATAGGACCCCCTATCGGGTTATGAACTTCCACCGATTCTTTGAGCTTTCGTTGTTTTAACTTTAATTTGTGCACTGTGTTATTAGCAATAAAACTACGTGATGCACCTGTGTCAAATAATACAGAAAGAGGAATATTTTTAATTGTAAGGGTACCTCCCAAAACATCAGGTTTACCTGCTCCATCGGAAGCAGCTGGCGGGCTCGACCCGTCATAGACATGAGCTACTGTAGCTTTCTTCAGTAAGGGACGGTCTTTGACTAGATGATCGGTCTTTCGACAATTGAAGCACGAGCGAGGGTTCTGAGAGCCTTGGCTCGAGCCTTGAGAGTTTGTTTTCTGCCTCTTCGGAGCTGTGCAGACGTTTGAGTAGTGCCCCGGCTTACCACAATTAAAGCAATTTCCTCTTGGCGGCTTGCCAGTCTGAGGTTTTGAAGATGCTGCCTGGCTTGACTCGCCTTGACTTACAGCAGGCCTGCGCTTATTTTCGGCTTGGCTTCTAGCGCGATCCTGATCCAGATGCCTTTGATCAAGGTCTTCATAGTTGCATGTCATTTCCACCAGTTCGTTGAATTCCAGCTTGACATGGGCCATGGCCCTATCATGATATTGTCGTCTTAGCCCAAGGATAAACCTCTTATTTTTGGACTTCACAGTGGCGACGAGTTCTGGAGCATAGGGCGACAACATTGTAAATTTATTCAGATAATCCTGCACGGAAAGATCCCCCTCCTGGAGATTGGCGAAGTCATCGTGCATTCTTTCTAGAGCTTGTTCGGGGACATATTTTTCTTTGAAGAGTTCCTTAAATCCATCCCATGTTCTTCCAGCTTCTCTATTCCCGGCGGTAAGAGATTCCCACCATAATTCAGCTTGTTCCTGCATAAGCCAGGCGCCCATAATAGCTTTGTCTTCGTCTCCAAGCCTTAGGCCTTCAAGAATTTTCTCGCATGTTTTGAGCCATGCAAGGGCCTCTATTACGATGCCAGTTCCCGAGAAGGTCTTGCCTCCTAAGTTTTTATATCTCTTAGCTACACGGTCTAGCTCGAAGTATTGAGCTGCCGGAGGTTGTATCAAAGGTCCTTCTTGAGCTGGGACTTCTCCCCTTCCTCGGCCTCGGCCGGCACGGCCTCCTCTAGCGGCGGCTGCTCTGGTAGCCATTTTTCAAATTCTGTATAAGCAACGAAAAAGTCAGCTAACAGAAATGATAGTCTATTGCATAGTTAAGCAGAAAATCTACGGAAAGATAACGATGGATTGATCAAATTGTTTTTGCTATTCTGCTCGGCTCATTCTAGGACTTTACTAGTCCTATCTCTAATGAGCGACTCGCCTTAGAATACTACTGATTCTATTTTGACGAAGTGATTAATGTGTTAGACTCCAGAACTAAGGTTAACCAAAGCTCTGATACCAGCTGTGACGATCCCAAAACCCCGTGACACGGTGTTAAGGATAATCATTGGAATATAACACATTAATCATCATTAGCAGATCACAGATAATAGCATAAACAGAAAATAGAATAATTTACACACATATGACAGCGGAATCATATAGATATCATCACATCAGAGAAGCACAGTACATGATACAACTTAGTGCATAATGATACATAATCAGTCACCATCGCCTGAGGCGGAATCATACATAAAGAGTACACAAAAGGAATATCAGTCTACATCGCCAATGGCGGAATCATAATATAGATACAATAATGGCGGAGAAAATCCAAGTTAGCCCGGTGTAGTCAAGCCTCGCCATGAGCCAAAAGGTGCATCAGAAACCTGTAACTAGGCTGCCCGTGTGAAATGAGGGCACCCGAGTTCGCAAGGTGAAACAAACTACGAGTCAGTCATGGGACTGGTATGAGAAATATACTCAACTTATAAACAACAATTATAAGGCAAATCAAAGGACCACGCCACTTTCGCGGAACGGGTTTACTCCAATGAGTGCTAGTGCATGAAATAAAGTAAATGATTAAATCATCGCAATGCTTTTTATAAAATGAAGCCAATATAAGACTCAGGTCCCATCACACAATGCAACGCAAGCCGGAGGATAGAGTTTTTACCTTATAATGGCCAAAGATGCTTCATACGAATAAAACAAAGGTGTTTGATATTATTACTAGTGCATATATGTTTCAAAAGCAAATTCAATCATAAATATCAATCCTAGGCGGCATAGCTACCATCTACCATGTCGCCATACTAGTAATACAATCACATCCGCATATTTTGTATTGGAAATTGGATTTCTTCATGAGTCGAGGCAAGGGGCAAGCTCCTCTCCGTTCGAGACACTCTAGCAAATGTCCCAGGACCCCACTATGATCCTTGGAATCGGCTGGACCGGTCCTCTCTTACTTTTGAGGATTAGTTATTCCTGAACACACGTTTCCCAGTCCTTACAGACCTATAATCGAGGCGCCTCGCATTCCAACAACCACACAGGTGAAAAGTATATATAATGTCAGGGCTGGTAGGTCACTAACACCACCATAGCTAGAAAGAAACGTCGTGCACTCCCAGCGGTCCGTCTCCCGTTTTTGACTCATACCGAGGTGTGAGGCTCGCGAATTCACGTTATACACAAAGCTACGTCACACAGACCATGCTTTGATCATCAACCACAAGACTTTGCTTTGCAACAGAAGCCTTGATCATATGCCACTTAGGCGTGCCACACAGGCAATCCACTCCATGCAACTGATTTCTGTCAATACATAACCTCTGAGCTCGTACGTCTCAGAGAAGGGCGTTAAGCAAGAGAATAAATTCTCCGCCGCCAAACAGATATATATTTAACAGAGATCAATCAACATGGAACAAAATCCAATGTCAGACACACAGTCCATTTACAAGTCCGTTCCAGGTCTGAACGAAACCGGAGGCACCAATTCCTCGCATATCCGTACAATCAACAGTATGTTTGGACGGCTACTACTTCAATTCCTTCATGGTAGCTACTCCAATCACGAGCATCAGTATCGCCCATCCATCCAATGTGGAGATCGTCGGTCTTCAGCCGTCTTCGACTCTTCGACTTCTCAACGTCGATCGATTATTTGAAATGAGATAAACTCAGCCTTTTCAAATAACCCACGTATATTTAGATTTTCAAATCAATTAATCACATGGTTGGACTATTCAACGTTCACATTTCAGTTATTTAGTTATAATTTTCATGTCAAATACATTCAACCATCACATATCAAGCAAACACAACAAAATTGGTTTATTTCCACTCTATATCGTCTATAGTACTTTATAACGATATATCGCCATTTTTATTTATTTTAAAACGGCCATATTTAATTAAACGACGTTTCGGGTCGTGTCGATGCACTAGCGCTGCTTTTCACTAAATTTATTTTACACATATATGAAAATCTAACCGTTGGATCTTCACAAATTTTACATCATTAGGAAGGTCATTTCAAAACGAATCCAACGGTTTCAGTTTTGGGAAAATCCGACGGTCGGATCTTCCACACTAGCCATTTGAAGTTATGATTTCAATTTACGAACTGCAGCGTCATTATTCGATTTAATTTAATTATAATTATATATATATATATAAATATAATCGTTTCTGGCGCTGTTTTTCTTCAGTTTTTGAATTAAACATTCCAGACAATCCAATCGTCGGATCTTCACAAAGTTGGTGCCGTTGGAAAGATATTTCCAAGGCGAACCCAACGGTTGCGGTTTCGGGAAAATCCAATGGTCGTATTTCCCGTATTAGTCGTTTGAAATCACGGTTTCAAAACACGAACTGCACGACCACGTTTCGTTTTAATTTCATTTATATTTATATATTTATATAAATATAGTTCATTCAAAAATTCCTATATCGTTTCCACTTCAATTATTTCACTAACGCCTTTAAATTTCGGAAAATTTCGCCATAACCTCCTTTGTACGGGAGGGTCTGGGAAAATTCCCAAATAGCCACACGGGCGTCTCATATCAAAAAGAAAAAGAAAAAGCCAAGCGGCTAGCCAACAGGCTCATAAAATCATCACCCAAACAAAGCGGTAAATGTGTACCTATTTGTCGGGCACTAAATTTTATTTCTCTTCTCTAGCCCCTTTTGCTTTAACCTGTTCAATAGATATGCATATACATATATACAATTTCTATCACTTATCATTTTCCATTCAATTTCATATTTGATTTACTTCGGTTTTAAAAACACCATTCATTCTAATGTTGAATGCATAGGCTAAAATCATATCATTAGCTAATTAATGTATATTTCAACTCATGCCCGTTTATTTGAACAAGTGGCTATTTTTAACACTTCACATTTCAAAGATGATAATTTTGGCGAACTAACCTAGATTTCAACACATGACTATTTTACTTAGTTCCTATGCATGTTAAAAAGAATATTTCTTTCACAAATATTTATTTCAACGTCCGCATATCTTTAGCATATCACAAATATGATAAACAATGATATTTTTATCATTCAAAATATTTATTCGACCAATGGATGTTTTCAACACTTCATAGTTTTAATAAAAATGTAATTTTTATTGTTCGATCTTTTTATTCAACACATGAACCTTTCCACTACACACACTTCTCAACAAATGAGCATATCCACACATGGACATTTTATTTATGTTGTTCATATTAGAAAGATGGAATTTTTATTGTTGAAACTATTTATATAAGGCGAATATTTTTCATACTTCGTATATATATAAAAATATAATTTTTATTGTTAAAACACTTCATTCATTCACAAATGAATCTAATTTTCACACAACACTTTTCAACACACAAACATTTCCACACATGGATATAATTTCAATATATGACTTTACTTTCAACGCATGAAAATAATTTCAACATATGAAAATAATTCTAACACACAAAGATTATTCAAAATTTCGGCAGCATAACGGCAGGGTAGTTAAAACCGCACCGTCCCTAGTACGGCTCCTCGCCCTACCTTAAAACCTCGCGGTTTTTGACAATGGGGATTCATGTATCTAATTAGCATGCAGGCGACATGTTTATTTTTATTTCCATAAATATTTCCAATTCATTTCAATCATCAATGGGTATTTTTCAAGCACAACCAAACAATATCAACCACAAACAATTATTCAACCATTCGTATTTTTCATCCAATATTTCACACCAATTCACAACAATAAATATCGTCCATGGTTTGTGGACGAGGGGAGTGTGTGTATATATATATATATATATATATATATATATATATATATAATTGCTATATTTCACTTGCATTTCAACACATATATCAATTATTCTATGCATGTAAAATTCATACTTCGCTTATATAGCTTACACTACGCATGTACATGAGGTATACAACACATATGTAATTTATATTTCGCTAATATAAATTATACACGACGTTTTCCATTCAAATTCATGTTAATTTAGATTTCTCACATTGGTTTTCGGAGCACTAAAAATCGATACGATGTCAGAAAAATCTGCGGCTTCTTCTATTGGGTAGAGAGCTTCCTTGCGGTCCCGATGTTTCCTGTTTCATCGAATTTCGTCAACACACCAAAAAGATATGATTTTTCAAAGTGTAAAGATCAAAGAAAAACTCACTTTCACGAAGCTTCAAAACTAAGTTTACAGTTTTCGCGAAATCAATGGCTCGAGGGGATGATCGGCGAGTTGGACGTGGAAGAGGGAAGAGAGAGTTTCAAGGCGCTGGTGGTTTGAGGGGGTGCGGTGGCAGATCGGAGCGGCGGCAGCGCTGGGAAGGTCGGGACTTCCTGGCCTCGATTCAGGCGGAGGAGGCGACGAGGGTGGCGATGCTGGGGTCGGGTTTGAAGAGGGGGCTGAGACGCGTCGAATGGTGGCGGTGGCGAAGTCTGGAAGCGACTGTGGCGGCGGCGGCGGCGGAGGAGAGAAGGTCAGGAGCGGGTTTCGCCGTTGATCGGGGGGGTTTTCTTTTTATTTTTATTTTTAAAATTTATGAAAGGAAAATTCTGATTGGCCGAGGATTATATTAAATTTTTAAATAGTGTTTTCTCAAACGAACTCCTTTTTAAACCCAACGACTGTCGCCCCTAGCTAAATACCCCCATTCCGGACACAATGGGATATGTTTCGTAGGCCAATTCGACTGTTACAGTCAGTTATTTTCCAAATTAAAGTATAAAACATTTAATTTTTAACTTTCAACGTACATTTCAATTTGCCAGGGCCACAAACTGATTCGAAAAATTCCAGAAAAATAAATCTAGTTATGTTTTGATGCTGCGGTCCCAACAAAACTAGTTTCGTCGAATTCTGAGGTCGTTTGAAAAATAGCCATTTTCTGGTCGATCCACTTTAACAGAACTTGACCAAACACATTTTATTTTGCCACGCTCACATACTAGCTTCAAAAATTATGAAATTTGACACTTAGCAATAGTTTGACATCCCGGACCCAACAAAAGTGGTTTCGTCGAATTCCGAGGTCGTATGCAAAATATCAATTTTCCAGGGCTATATATTCTATATACCGACCCTTCTGAAAATTCATTCGGCCATAACTTTTGATTCCCGTTATGAAACTTCGATTTTTCAGATTCGTTAGAAAGTATTGACTAACAGATTTAAATATTTTTGGTTTCGCTAAAATCCGTTATATTTTCCACCCTACACAGTCAGTCAAAGTTCGAATTCAAATTTTCAAACTGACTCACTATTCCTAATTCACTATTTTATTGAAATATTCTATTTCAATGGTTCAAATTCCTTTGAAATCACCATTTTAAAATTTTAAAATTGGCTCGTATTTTCCGGGTTATTACAGACAACCTACAATAGTTATAGCAAAGTAATGTGCATAATGGTAAAGATCAAATAGTTATAATAAAAGCACTTATTGAAAGCTAGTAGGAGCAGGATTTCAATATTCGATCAGGAATTCTCTTTATGGCAACATATACCATTCTTTGTTGATTAAGTGTGGACGTGCTTGTGGACATATAAACAATGGTTATCAAATATGCGGCACAAAATTAAATCGATTCAAAAGGTCTGCTATACAAAAATCAAAGGAGGCTAATATTAACATTTGTAGAAAGTAATTAATGATAAAGTATTATAAAAATTATTAATAACCAAAAAAATCGGAAAATAGTGTGAAGGACAAAAATAACAAAGAATTATGTCAAAAGGACAAGAAGCAAAAATATTAGCCAAAAGGACAAAGTTTAGAGTAAATTATAAAATGCTAGTGGGCCCCTGAATTCCACTGCTTAGTGTAAATTTGTCTTTGAGGATAATTTTTTTGTTGACCGTCCTTATGGATGAGTTTTTGTTTGACTTTGTCCTTGTGTCTAAAAATCCCTAATCAAAAGTACAATGTGGGTAAATTGGTATGTGAGTCTTTTCCATGGTAAACTATGTATTGTCTATATACATTATATCAATTAATGCACATGCATTTCCTATTTTAAAAAAATAAGAGGTTGAAGCTATTTTGAAAGTGGTTCAAATTTATTATAAGATCGAAGCTCATTACGTTCAGTCCAGATGACAATACTCATTACATTTTATGTACAGAAAGTTATTATCATAAGAACCAGGCTCATTACACTCAATAAAACCAGCTCACTGCATGTTTTGCAATCGAGACAAATAAGGGATCAAAATTTGCCCATCATTACAAGCGGTGTTCTAAAATAAAATGAAGTGTACTGAGCACTAAATCCGATGCATCGAACACGAAACCTTGGCAAATTTTGCAAACAAATGGTTCCTACCATTAAACAATATAGCAGCATGCAGTACTTATTACCGTAGCACGTCGAATAAATCAAACTATAGCAAACAAAATGGTTACACATGCATAAGTATAAAGTGGTAAAAGAACATTTCATAATGCATATTTATTTCATTTTGTTTATTTTTCTCACAAAAATATATTACATTATAAACTGGGATAATACATAAGCAAACATAAATAAATATGCCCAGACGAATATAAGTAACAAATAAACACAAAGACGAATAGAAGGCTGCTTCTTCTTCATTAGGTTCTTCCATCTCCACATTGTTAATTGGAAAGTTGTGACTGTGGATCGTCCTGGTATTTCGGGGCGGTTCAAGAGATTGATTTTGATTAACATTTCATTATTATATAGGAAGGGCCGTGTGGTCATCGTACACATCTCCAGGTGTGCATGAATAATTAATGTTCTCAGCATATTAGGACTGGCTTGGACTCATTTCAACGTTACAATATAAAGTTATAAACCCTATGCATGTGGACCACCAGTTGCAACACAGTAACCACATGAAGCATTATCACTAACATGAAAACTCAAATCCTTATCTTAACCCAAATAACTCATCATATTTCACGCATATAAAGCATTATCAATACCATTGTACGTGTATTGCATTCTAGAGAATAAGTGCATAACTCGCAGTTTATAAGACAGCAAGCAATTGTGTATGCAACTCCGACTTGGTCGCCTAGTTTGAAATTAATCGCATTGCTTCATGCTTTAATGACTATACCTGTTAACTCATACCTATATATATTTGATGGCCGAATCTCATATATGTGAAATATAAGGTACTATGTGAACTTTCTTTAGGTTTGAATGGAAAAAAATAGTGTATATATATATATATGCTATGCCTCGCACACTCTCTCTACGCATAAGGCCTTAATTACCCATGGTAAGGTAGACAATGATAATAATAACAAAGTGTGCGTTCATTACAGCCGCAAACAAATACGTTATTATATGTTACACCTTGTTTTCTTATTAAAATACAGTAGATAGCCGTGTGGTGCACGGATTAACAATTTGTTTTGTTTCAAATTAGTGTGATGTTAATTAACAGTAGATAGCCGTGTGGTATCTTTTTTAATTTTTATTCACATTGCAGTCCACGGTTAACCATTGAACCAAGCATTGCATTGGTTGGTAGTCAACCCGGCCACTGACTGAAGCAGTCCTAACAATATATTATTTTACGTAGAAATAACATGGAGAGTAATAACAAAGCGGTGTTAAATGCATTTCAAAGTGTTTCGTTTTACAACGTGTTGGATTTGCGTTATAATTCAGATTAGGTATATTGATATTCAGTTTAGCATAGTAAAAGCAAACGTTTTTTCAATCGCTAGTGTATCTTAGATGAATGATACATATAGTTGACTTACATTGCAAATCAATTAAGCAAAACGCAGCAACTTTTACGACCTTTTGTTTAGTTAGGTTAAAAAGTAACACAAATAGTAGTGCATTTATCATTTGTAATAACAACAAAGTGCAATATTTCTTTTTAAAAGATTTTTGGATAACGACCTACTAAGTCTTATATTATTTTTGTAGCGCACTCAAAGAGCAGTTATCTTTAGATACATTGTAAAAATAAATAAAAAATAATAATATTTGTAGCAATAGTTATGAAGTCAAAATCTATAATCAAACAATGCCTTTCTGTTTTCTTTCAGATTCAGATAAATATGTTTCCTTTTTAAAGTGGAGTTGCCTCTCATGCATAATACGTAGTCAACAAAGAAACATAGTTATTTCTACTTTTCAATCGTTTCACGATCAAAAGCCATACCACTTTTCTATTGGTGGAAATTTATTACTAAAAAGAAAGTGATTAGGATTTAGACAATAAAATTAAAAAAACATTGTGACATATCTGGGTGCTTTTGCTACCACATGTATTGCGTTGATATCATATTCCATGCTCCTTCAGTAAAGCTTTCTTAGTTAATTAATAATCACATGACTTGTATACATATGCAGGCATAAGTCAGACACAAATAATTTATGGAAAAATGTGAATTAACAATTGCATACATATATAGCGGTAGAGCAAGCGTAGTTTGTGTGGTCTTTTTAGGCTCCATTGAGATCAAGCTAACATATCCGACTAAGTTTGGCACTTCCCTCCACCTGGCTGATTCTTCCTTGTTGAAGCATCTACCTAGCTTGCGATTTATCCTCTTGCTGCCTCCATCACTTTCTGCTAGCTCGATCCCGCCCTTTGTCAGTCTGTCCTTGGCAACACGCTCCAGTACTATTCAATTTTCCTATATATGGCCACCAATGGGTCACCACTCACCACTTGCAGCCCCAGCACAAGACGTTCAGCTAAAATCGAATATTATATCCTCCTTTTAGGGCAGCATCAGATTCCTGTCTCAGCTCTTGCCCGCTAGTTGTTTACCATTTAGTTTCATCAGCTAGGATACAGTGTATCCTCAGCACTTATCTAGTCTTTGGTTGGAACTTCTTTCGACTACATTCAAGCACATTCATCATTTTCTAGCATTTCGCTAGCTTCCAATCTGGAGGCACAGATATTTCGGATCCTCGCATTTGTCCTCGTTCAGTGCCAGCCTGAATCGTCACCATGCTTCATCCGCAAGTTGCACCTCAACCCCAGTCATATTCTGTGATTGCAATCTATAGAAGTCACAACACCACCCATACATTGTATCATGGTGGGCGCTAAGATTCCCTGACCTATATAGTTCCACCTCAATTTAGTCATTCACTGCAGTTCCCTTGTTGTAAATATTTCTACATAATGGTAGTCAGGCTGTTATAAATTTTGCTTGTATTATCTAAATTAAGATCGTCCACATGATGACCTCCATTGTATTTGTATTTTAAATGACTTTGTAGACATCTATGAATGGCCTTTTGAATTATATATTAATGAAAATAAGTAAGTTCCTGTTTTATAGGACTACGATTTCATTTAAAAAATAAATCAACTAAGGAGTAAGCATTAAAACGCATCAATATATAGCCAAAGATATGTGGCCTGCACACCCTTTACCTGTCAAATGATTTTTCATAAGAATATTTACAAATTATATTATATCTTCTTATATGAAGAGATAATTTATATATGTTGAACAGTTTTTAAATGTAATTTGCACATATAGTTTTCATTTTTATAAAGAAATAGGCTTCAGTACTATATGAAGCTATTACTCTAAAACTTTCAGAAAATGTATGTAAAAATGGCAACTCAAAATAATTTGATCTTTTGTAAAAGAGATTAAATAAAAACCAAGAAGCCATAAATAGTTTTTTCTAAATCAATGATTCATCAGTTAACCTTATTTACCTAAATTAGAGAATATTTTGGTACAATTACTCTAAGGTACCTTTAACATAAATCAACAACGGAATTGAAAATTGGTTACTCTTAAGTAGGTGTAAAGTTATCGGCAATGGGGTAGGTGGTTCTTGCTGATCATTTGGCTTGTTTTTTTACCACAGAAAGACAATTTTAGTTATCATTAAGTTGAAACCCCAACCATAATGCAACACATATCTCTACAACAGAATAATACAATGTTCTCAATGGTATCAGCAGCTAATGTGACCGTATGAAATGAAAAAAAGGTTAGAGTCTCATAATAGATGTTGATGAATGATATCAAAATTGCAAATAAAGATTTAAATTGGAATCAACTGAGAAGCAGCGGCTGACATATATGATAGCATTCAAAGATTGGGACAAAATTATAGGATCCATTGTGTACATTATATTCCAAAACCAGTATGAACCGGTAAATAGGTAGTATCATTATATAGCTTGAGATATAAATTGATAAACACACAAATATTGTGAGAATTAGTAGAGATAAAAGTATAAAAATATGCTTTGTATATATTAGTTGAGGCAAATAGGCAAATAGTGCGACACTTGTCACTTGTGATATGTGGGCATGTTCATGTTGCTATCTATACGCATGAAATATAAGTGTGTGCGTATAAACGAAACATAAAGATGTATGAATATACCATTCATTTTACTTTGCACGTAGGTGTAAGTTACTAGACCATAACCAACAATCCGTTCTGTTCACTTCTTCTCTTTCATCCAAACAAGTCACAACCCATCCAGCAATACAAAACTAGCCACAACCAGCCACAAACCACTTAAAAAATCTATTATTTAATGCAAACAGTACAAAACAACAAACATCCCTTCCATCCAGTATCATCCCTTTTCACCGCAGCAAACAGCGTTTGCATTCTTTTTTATTATTAAAAAATTATAACGGCAAAGTCTTTGTCGTTATAAATTTATAACGGCAAAGACTTTGCCGTTATAAATTATAACGGCAAAATTTCGCCATTATAACCTCCAAACTCTGTTCACTCAACCAGTCAAGAATCACGTTCAAACTAGCCACGGGTGACTGAACAAGCCATACTTGATTGCTCCGTGGCTTGTTTAGCAACTGAACAAGCCATTGTTTGTTGTGCTCTTAGTAGTTACTCATTGTTTTCATATTTTTGAATCTTTATAAACCTAATTTTTTTCCAGAAAACCATAAAGTGCAAGGGTTGTGTTGTACTGTTATGTTCAAGAAAAAAATAGCTAAAGAACACACATTTATTTGTGGGACATAACACATGCATCTCAAATGTACGTGTTTGCAATGTTTCCATTAAAGAAGTCTTGCAACAACTGGTGCACTTTTCGTATTCTAGTGGAATCACCGACTAACAAAATACCGTTGATGCTGCTTTTGCCCATCTTAGCATGATTAGTTAGACATTTGTTGACCGAGTCCATGTACTTTCTGAATAGGTCCATGTTCAACTGTTCAAAGCAAGTCCTAGCGATCGTTGATTAAAGATAAATACCCACATATGGTGAGTCAGTTTGGATTATGGCCTGAGTAATATAAGAAACAAGTCTTTTTAGCTATCTTCCAGGTTGTTTCAGTCACCTGAATGTTCTACCTTTAACTGTTGATGCCCTTCTTCTGTTTTCTTTTGGACTCCTACACGGAATTCTATCTCAAATTGTCATCATGTTATTCATTTGTGCCACAATGTGTGTCTTTACACAATGATACCTTACTCGATTTCGAGCAAAGATGTAACAACCCGGAAAATCTAACCAATTTAAAATTTTTATTTTGCTATTTCAGTAAACTTTGAACCATTTTCTAAAAAACATTGCGTTATTTTTGACTTAAAATTTATAGATCATATGCACTGGCAATCCAATGAAGTAAACTCATTTTGGCGTTAGCGGCGTGGTCCAGTGGTTAGCCATATTGTTTATTTAGTAAGATTTCTCATACCAGTCCCATGACTGACTCGTAGTTTGTTTTACTTTGCAAACTCGGGTGCCCTCTTTCCACACGGGTAGCCAATTGATAGGTTTCAGGTAGGTATATTTTCTGGACTAGAGCTTGCTGATGAAGATGATGAATGATCTTTCCTTTTTATCTTTTTATTTACTTCTTAAGACATTGAGACAGTATTTAGTATTGATGTATTTTGGGAGATTGAGACTTTATTTCTTTCCCTGTTTTAGACATCTATTTTGCTAAGTGTATCATGTACTGCGTACTCTGTTATCTATGATGTTATGTTGTGATGAAAATCTCATTTCCGTTGCAATGATTTATATGTTTTGCTATATATTTGAGATCTGTTATTGTTTTAAATATGTTATACTCCTATGATTATCCTTACTTTCGTACCACGGAAGTTTAAGTCGTCACATTTGGTATCAGAGCTAAAGGTTAACCTTAGCTACGGAGTATAACATTTTTAGAACAATTCGTCTAGATAGAATCAGCAGTATTATAAGACGAGTAGCTCATTAGAGATATGATTAGTAATGTCCTAGAATGAGCACAGCAGAATAGCACATATTAATCAGTCATTACATCATTATCATCTTATCATATGTCTCTACTTCTAATCTTTCCTTTGAAAATTATCATTTCTGTTAGTCTGACTCTTTCCTTGATGGTATAGAACTAACTAAAGAATGAGTACCAGAGCACGTACGAGAGCCCGTGGTAGAGTTGGGGCAAGAAGACCCGCCAGAGATGAGACTCCTACGGCCCGGGAACTGGAACAGGCCACTCCAGAAGTTGAGACACCACCACCACCACCCCCACGTGCTTTTGTTCTAGACAAGGTGGCGAAGAAAATCAAGAATCTAGGAGGCGTGCATTTCACAGGGCAAGAGACGATGACAGAAGCACAAGCATGGCTGAAGACAATTGAAGAAGCGATTACTTGCTGCCCAAAGCCGATAGAAGTGCTATGCAGAAGCTCGAAGAAGGGATATTTAGAATTCTTTATTGGCGATCTTGTATATTTGAAGGTTTCCCCCACTGAGAGGTGTAATTCGATTTAGAAAGACTAGGAAGTTGGCACCGAGATTCATTGGTCCGTTCCCTATTCTAGAAAGGATTGGAACTCTAGCTTATAGAGTGCAGCTGCCCGACTGGTTGCCAGGGGTCCATGATGTATTTCATGTATCCCAACTCCGGAAGCATGTTCATGATCCAGATTTAGTTGTGGAGGAAGCGACATAACGAGATTTTGAGATTACCCCGGCCTTAGCAGTAAGAAGGGAACCGGTGAAAATTGTTGGCAAAGGAACCCGAGTGCTGAGGAACAAGAGAATCCACTTAGTCAAGGTGAAGTGGAGCGGGGATCTTAGAGACTGTATGTGGGAGACTGAGGATAGCATCAAACATGGCTATCCAAAGTGCAGAGTGGATATTCCCGAGTAGCTTTTGTGCTGAGGTACATTTATAATACCTTGCATTTTCCGTTTTGTTTCCTACTTTACTATTATTTCCTTTTCGGAGACGAAAAGCTTTTAAGTGGAGGAGATTGTAACAGCCCGAAAAATCTGAACCAATTTAAAATTTTATTTTGGCTATTTCAGTAAACTTTGAATAGTTAAAATAATTTATTTTAAATAATAACAATTAAAATTTTATTTTAATCGAAGTTAGAGCGAATATATTTATTTTGATTTCAAAAGGAATTAGAAATAGTACGGTAGTTCGAAAAGTCAAACCTGTACTTTGACTGAATGTACTGGATTCAAAATCTAATGGATTTTTGTAAACCCAAAAATATCTAAATCTGTTTGAAAATATCTTTCCAACGAATCCAAAAATCGAAATTTCATAGCAGGAATCAAAAGATATGGCCAGTTGAATATTCAGAATGGTCGCTATAGTATAATTTATAGCCCGTATAAAAGGCCATTTTTTAAACGACCTCCATTTTAAAGGAAACCACTTTTGTTGGATCCAGAATATCAGATTATTTCCAAGTTTAATTTTCTTGAATTTTTCGAATTAATATGTGAGCGTGGCAAAAGAAAATATGTTTTGCTAATTTCGGTCAAATTTAATCGACTTGAAAATGGCCATTTTTCAAACAGTCTCGGAATTCAATGAAATTAATTTTGTTAGGACCGTATCGTCAAAACAAAGCCAGATATTTTTTTTTTTGGAATTTTCTGAGTCCATATGTGGCCCCAGTGAATTTAAAATGCGATCGAATCAATTTAATAAAGGATTTAAATATTAAATTAAAGAACTCAGGCCACAGACAGTCGATTGGGCTGATAAGGCCTAGCCCATTGGATCCGAAATGAGGGCTATTGGGTGGGATCAACTCCTGTTGGACTGAAATTGTATTGGAATAGAACTTATGGGTTTATTTGTAAAATCTACATTAAAATATTATAAAAATCTTTGTCATCTTCCTCAAACCCCTAAACCTATATCGTAGCCGCCGCCCCTCCTTTGAACCCATGGTCGATAATGCTCCCACCTTCCTCCTCTAAAATCTTGCAATCCTCTCAATGAAAACTCCTACTTCTTTAGACTTTTTTCTAGAGATTCTTCCGCTCCACCCATCCATACGGACAACCTAACCTGAAATTGCATAGTTCGAGAGTTCTGCCCCTCCAAACCCGACGTCTTGAAGTCGCTGCCCTCCCCCTAGGCTCGACCGAGCTTCACCCAAGTGGACCCCCCTGTGTGCCTCCTCTATCTCTTCGACATCCCACTGTCTGATCGATCCCAGGTGCTGCGGATTTTGAACAAAATCGAACCCTAGAACAGAAGCTATTGGGTTTACTTACGGCCATTTTTTCTATGTTAAGGAAGAAGGTTAAATCCTTTTCAATATTTCATTAATTTAATTTAAAAATTATTATCTATCTTATTTAAATTTTAACTAATTCATACGACATCGAAAATGAACGATTTCAAATCCTGTGTGATCGTAGAGACGAGATCTACGCTGCTATTCTAACTAGAAGCAATTCTGAGAACTAGAAGCAATTCTGAGCTGTCTGAATTTTGGATAAATTTGCGAATCTGAACAAAGCAAAATAACCCGACTGTGAGATGTCTGATTTTAAATAATTAATAAATTTAATTATTTTTCTTGCTGTTAAATAGTTGTATGTATGTTAATGAATTAGTTCTGCGATGTGATAAAATTTTGGATGATTGATCTATTAGTTTGTGATGTATAAACATAGATCTGTTAGTTAAATTATAGATCTGTATGTGTTGGTTAAATTAAAATAAATCATTTTTGTCAATATTTTGTGAATCATGTATATTAAACAAAAATGGAATATCATTTTGTTACATTATTGAATTGAATTAGAAAGGTCAATTTGTAACGATACGGATTTCGCTCGGGCCTAATCAATCGCTAAACCGACCAAGACCGTTCGAATCCTGCATACGCTAACTCTGGGCGTACAACACATCAAAACAAATAACAGAAGACTTCTATAAACATCATAATAATGTTACGTCAGAGTATGAATAAATATAATAATACAGTGGAAGATTTATTTACAATAAATGTAATACAATGCAGCGGAAACAAATAAAATAACACAGCGGAAGACTATCAATACTCCGGACATAGCTTTTTACTTCGATCTAGAATCCTGCTAAACATATATGCAAATAAAACTACTCGAGTGCCCGTGTGGAAAATAGGGGCATCGGAGTTTGCAAGGGAAAAACAAACTACAGGTCAGTCATGGGACTGGTGTGAGAAACTCTAAACAGTTATAAACTTATGATAAGGCAAATCGTAGGACCACACCGGTAATGCGGAATGGGTTTACCCCCATGAATGCCAGTGTATAAACAACAATCAATATAGATATATGGATCTACTATGCATCAATCAACATGCAATATCCCAATCTACCCGTTTAGATTAATCATCACACTTCGATTTGCCAAATCCAGTTCAATTTACAGAAATTATTCCTTTGGACTTTATTTTGACTATACGGTGCTAACAAAACTAATTTCGTCAAATTCCGAGGCCTTTTGAAAAATGGCCATTTTCTGGTTGATCGAAATTGACTGAAACTGCCAAAATACGTTTTCTTTTGCCACGCTCACATATTGATTTCAAAAATTATCGAAATTTGAATCTAGCAATAATTTGACATTCCGGTTCCAACAAAAGTGGTTTTGTCGAAAACAGAGGTGGTTTGCAAAATTTCCATTTTTAAGGGCTATATTTTCCATAGCGACTATTCTGAATTTTCATCTGGGCATAACTTGAAAATTGTATGCTGAAATTTGAAAATTTCTTTTCTATTCAAAAACCGTTAATATTTGACCCACAGGTCCCGGGATCGTTACACAATTCAATAAAAATATCATTTTAGTTATATTATTGAATTGAATTAGAATTGTCAATTCAATAAAAATATCATTTTGCTTATATTATTGAATTAAATTAGAAAGGTCAATTCAATAAAAATATCATTTTATTTATATTATTGAATTGAAGTAGAATTGTCAATTCAATAAAATATCATTTTGCTTATATTATTGAATTGAATTAGAAAGGTCAATTCAATAAAAATATCATTTTAGTTATATTATTGAATTGAATTAGAATTGCCAATTCAATAAAATATCATTTTGCTTATATTATTGAATTGAATTAGAAAGGCCAATTCAATAAAAATATCATTTTAGTTATATTATTGAATTGAATTAGAATTGTCAATTCAATAAAAATATCATTTTGCTTATA
This sequence comes from Allium sativum, assembly GCA_030737875.1. Classification (NCBI taxonomy): domain Eukaryota; kingdom Viridiplantae; phylum Streptophyta; class Magnoliopsida; order Asparagales; family Amaryllidaceae; genus Allium; species Allium sativum. Next base: position 606,121,238 of record CM060918.1, on the reverse strand, counting down.
TTATTGAATTGAATTAGAAAGGTCAATTCAATAAAAATGTCATTTTAGTTATATTATTGAATTGAATTAGAATTGTCAATTCAAAAAAAATATCATTTTGTTATATTATTGCATTGAATTAGAGTTGTCAATTCAATTAAAAATATCATTTTGTTATATTATTGAATTGAATTAGAATTGTCAATTCAATAAAAATATCATTTTGCTTATACTATTGAATTGAATTAAAATTGTCAATTCAATATAAACATCACTTTATTTATGTTATTGAATTGAATTAGAACTTTCAATTCAGTATAAAATATATCACTTTGTTTGTTGATTTATAAAAGCATCACCTTTGTTGTTGTTTGACTGAATTAGAGTTTTCAATCAAATAAAATACGTTTTTATGGTTATAATTAAACTTGCAACAAAAATGGACATTTGGGTAAACAGAAAATTTAGTTAAGTAAAAGAATAAAATAAAAAGTTATATTTTTATTTACATATTAGATGTAAATAAAAGAATAGAATAAAAAGTTATATTTTTATTTACATATTAGATGTAAATAAAATAATAAAATAATAAAATAAAAAGTTATATTTTTATTTACGTATTAGATGTAAATAAAAGAATAGAATAAAAAGTTATATATTTATTTAATATTGGATGTAAATATAAGAAGAATAAAAAGTTATATTTTTATTTACATATTAGATGTAAACAAAGAATAGATTGAAAAGATTACATTTTTTTATTTGCATTTTAGTTGCAAATAAAACATAGATTAAAGATTACATTTTTTATTTGCATTTTAGTTGCAAATAAAACATAGGATAAGGATTACACTTTTTATTTACATTTTAGTTGCAAATAAAACATGGATTAAAAGATAACATTTTTATTTGCATTTTAGTTGCAAATAAAACCTAAAATGAAAGTTACATTTTTATTTGCATTTTAGTTGCAAATAAAACATAGATTGAAAGATTACATTTTTTTTGTTTGCATTTTATTTTAGATGTGGATAAAAACATTGATTTAAAAGTAGCATATTTATTTGCATTTTAGATGTAAATAAAAACATTGATTTAAAAGTTGCTTTTTTGTTTGCATTTTAGATACAAATAAAAACATAGGTAAAAATTTACATTTTTATTTACATGTTAGTTGAAATAAAAAGAATAGGATTTAAAAGCTACATCTTTATCTACATTTTAGATGTAATAAAAGTATAGTTTTAAAAGTTATATTTTTATTGACAAATTAGAGACAAATAAAAAGAATAAATCAAAAATTACATTTTCGTTGACATGTTAGTTGTAAATAAAAGAGTAGATTTTAAAATTATATTTTTATTGTCATTTTAGAGACAATAAAAAGAACAGAATTGAAAGTTACATTTTTATTGTCATGCTAAATGGAATAAAAATAATAGGATTAAAAGTCATGCTTTTACTGTCGTTTAGTTTCAACATAAAGAGTGAACATTAGGACTACATATTTTCAATGTAACTTAGTTATCATTGGAAAAATTAGTCATTAAAATATGATTTATTTCAAATCATCATTTTTGTCATGTTAGTAGGATTATGAAAATCATATATAAAATCTCTAACATAAATATAGACTGTATTTGGTTTGCATGTGATTGTTTAAAAGTAGTTGAAATCACCAAAATAATAATAATATAATATATATATATAAATTAAAATTAAACGAATCGTGCGCGGTAGCTCGCGTTTCGGCAATCGCAACTTTAAACGGTTATATCGTAAGATCCAACCGTCGGATTTTCCCAAAACCGGAACTGCTAGGACCGCTTTGGGAAGATCTTTCCATTGATATGAATTTTGTTAAAATCCAACGGTTAAATTTCAAGATAATTGTAAAACAAATTTTGGTAAAAACAGCGCCAGGGCCGCCCATCCACCTGAAGCGTCGTTAAATAAATTTGGCTATTTTTATATATAAAAAAATAGCGATTAATCGTTATTAAATACCACTGACGATATGAAATGATTTTTAATTATATATATGCGAGGATCATTTGAAAAGTCCGAGTTAAAACTCATTTCAAATGGTCATACGACAATCTAAATTGAAGATCTTAAAGACGGCGATTGAAGACCGGCGATCTTCACATTGAAAGGATAAATACCGATGCCTGGCATTGGCTAGCTACCAATAAAGGGTTAAAGTGGTAGTTGTCCGGATGTACTTGTTGATTATCCGGATACGCGAGCACCTCACTTCCATATTGGACATACGAGATGAGGAATAAGGTGACTCCGGTTTCGTTCAGACCCATAACGGACTTGTAAATGGATGTGTGTTAGACATTGAATTTCATGCTGTGTAATTAAATTGATTTCTATTAATATATATCTGTGGTGGTGGAGAATTAATTCTCTTGCTTAACACCCTTCTTTGAGACGTACGAGCTCGAAGGTAATATATTGGTAGTTATCGATCGCATGGTATGGACTGTCAATGTGACGTGCCAAGATGCAATTGATCGAGGCTTTTGTTGAAAAGAAGAGCCATGTGGATGATGGTCAAAGCATAGCCTATTTAGGCATAGCTTTGTGTATTACGTTACCTCGCGAGCCTCACATCCCGGTAGAGTCAAAAAGGGGACAAGGGAACGCAGGGAGTGCACACGTTTCTTTCCAGCTAGAAGTGATGTTTGGGTTTTTACAAGGCCCGACATTTTTACTTACGTGATTGATGGAATGAGACGCCTCGGATTTGTTTGGTCGCCAATGGCCAAATTATAGGTCCAATAGGATCGGGAAGCGTGTGTGTTCAAGCATAACTAATCCACTAACAATATTTGTGGACCGGCCCTGTTGTATCCAAGGGTTGCCCGTAGGTGTGATCCTGAGACATTGCTAGAGTGTCTCGAATCGGTTAGAAGATCGTCCCTAGCCTTGACTCATGATGAAAACCCAACCTCCAATATGACATTACGATCTTGATTGTAAACCTATATATAGCGACATAGTACATGGTAGCTATGCCGTCTAGGATTGATACATTTATTTTGAAGTATTCTTGAAACATATTGGACACTAATAATAATATTAAAAATATTATTTTTCACGTATCAAGCATTTTTGATCATTATAAGGTAAAACTCTATCCTCCAGTCTGCGTTGCATTGTGTGATGGGACATGAGTCTTATAATGATTTCATTTTCTAAAAAGCATTGCATTATTTTTGACTTAAAATTTATAGATCATATGCACTGGCAATCCAATGGAGTAAACCTGTTCCGCGTTAGCGGTGTGGTCCAATGATTAGCCATATTGTTAATTTAGTAAGATTTCTCATACCAGTCCCATGACTGACTCATAGTTTGTTTCACTTTGCAAACTCGGGTGCCCTCTTTCCACACGGGCAGCCAATTGACAGGTTTTAGGTAGGTATATTTTCTGGACTAGAGCTTGCTGATGAAGATGATGAAGGATCTTTTCTTTTTATCTTTTTATTTACTTCTTGAGACCTTGAGACAGTATTGAGTATTGATGTATTTTGGGAGATTAAGACTTTATTTCTTTCCTGTTTTAGACATCTATTTTGCTAAGTGTATCATGTACTGCGTACTCTGTTATCTGTGATGTTATGTTGTGATGACAATCCCATTTCCGCTGCAATGATTCATATGTTCTGCTATATAGCAGAGATCTATTATTTTTTTAAATACGTTATACTCCTATGATTATCCTTACTTTCGTACCACGGAAGTTTGGGTCATCACAAAAGATACATCGAATATGTCACCATGGAGATCAAAGATAAGAACATTTTTTTACCAATAGTAGTTGCTTTTTTACCTGGACTTCAACCAATGGGTACTGATGTGAGTTCGTTAATACTACACATGACTTGTAGGTCAGCATTGACTCTGACATCTTTAGTTGCCAACACTGGGATTTGTTGAAGTAGCATTGGACTCTTACGTCACATCCTTGATTGAGGAACCAAGGTATTCTTTTCCAATTTCCTGCACTTTGGTGAGAACCATCAAAGAGATATCTTCTGCAGTAAACTGCTTCTCTTCACTGTAGTATTGGACGTAGATTGTGGGCTTCTCCCTATGTAACGACCCAATCATTTTTCGGCCTCGAAAATCAACATAAATACTTTTATCGTATCTCATGCTGACCTTCCAAACACTGAAAACACTGGATAGTTGTTAGAAAGAAATCAGAGGGTGAGATAAGAAAGAAAGAAATATTAGAATAGAAGAAGAAGAAGAACCAACACAACACAGAGTTTCACATCGCAGCGGAACAAAATATACAACAGAAATAAATCTTTACTGAGAGCTTTTAAAATACTTACAAAATCAGAGTACATCACACATCTGGACAGTTATAATAACCTGTCCTCATATACAACACACAGGGGAATAGTAGTTATATAATATCATACGTCTGAACACCTCCGGCTCGCCTCTGGACTTCGCAGCATCCTATAATCTGAACTTGTACACCCCGGGCTAACCCGAGCATTTACAAAACACCGGGTCAGTCTGGTGAACCCGAGTGAGAAAAACTCACACAGTATTAAGGCAACACACAACTTGATTTTAAAGTTTAAATCTTTTCTAAGAAAAGGATAATCGTAAGACCAAATCCACACATAAATACGGACGGTTTTTACCTTACGATAACCCAAGCCATTTTTGAAATCAATATCATTTCTGATATTATAATAGTGTCTAAATACAAGTAAATATCAATCTAGCGGAACACTTGCATCTCACGCTCCACATATACAAACAAAACCGCAGGCGCTTATTGGAGATTGGATTCCCACTGTAACAAGGTATGGGACCACCTGCCGATAGTGTATCTCTAGAGGCGAATACACTGGGTTCAACAAGAACGTCTTGCAACCCGGCCCACACATGGCCGACCACTCATTTCGCTTGAGTGTATCGAATGTATATCACCAACGGTTGGGCTCAAACCACCGTTTCCCGGAAAGGGGCAACATCGAAATAGATTAAAGGAGCAAAAGGAATTTCTCTAGATAGGTGATTATACACCCTAATGGGAGCGACCCACATAGCCATGTTGCCTTCCCAATTTTTATCATTTCCCGGTTGATGAGGCTTGAGGTTTGAATTTCCCTTTTGAACATCTAGTCACCATTCACTTTGAATGCCACATTGTTAGGTCCACTAGATATCACTAATTGACGTCCACAAAATTACTCTAGTTACTTGGCTAGAGAAAACCATTTCTCCGCCATCAACTATGGCACGTTTAAAGAAATCAACATACGTAATTCCTTTGGAAATACTCTGTCAGACATTCATCCATACAAGTCATCTAGGAACAGGATGAACTTAAGGCACCCTCCTACCACATCCAAGGAATCACCCTAGATTAGTAGCAACTAGTCCATGTAATCTATGGATTCCAATTACGACAGAATTACTGTCGAAATATCTCTAGCCGCTAAACCAGAGAAACTCAACAAGTAGTTCTGTAACAACCCGGAAATGCGAGCCAGTTTAAATTTTTTATTTTGGCAATTTTAGTGAATTTTGAATATTTAAAATGAATTATTTTAAATAATATCGACGAGAAATTTATTTAGAATAGAATTAGAACATATATATTATATACGTCGTCGTTAGAATATAAATAATTATTTATAATTATAAATAGAATTGAAAATGGCGAGGTAGTTCGATAATTCGATTTCAAACTTCAAATGAATGTACTGGGTGCAAAATAAACCGGATTTTAGTGAAACCAAAAATAATAGGATCTATTTAAGGATATATTTCCAACGAATCCGAAAAATTGAAATTTCATAGCGGGAATCAAAAGATATGTCCAATTGAAAATTCTGAATAGTCGCTATGGAATTCAGGCCCTTAAAAATAGCCATTTTGCAAACGACCTCGGATTTCGATGAAACCACTTTTGTTGGGTCTGTGATGTCAAGTACGAGATTCCAATTTTCATAATTTAAATTAATATGTGAGCGTGGCAAAAGAAAACGCATTTGACCAGTTTTAGTTGATTTTAATCGACTGGAAAATGGCCATTTCTCTAACGGTCTCAGTATTCGACGAAACTAGTTTTGTCAGGACCGTATCGTCAATACGAATCTAGAAAATATTTTTCTGGGATTTTTCGAGTTCGTATGTGACCCCAGAAAATTGAAATGCGCGTTCAAAATCAATATATAGAGTTATATGTTGATTTTAACGGAAACTGATCGAAACAGTCGAATCAGCTTATGGTACATATCCCATTGTATTCGGAATGGGGGTGAAACGCTATGGACGACAGGCTGTGGGTCTCGTTTTGAGGTCGAAACAAAAAGTCAACTTTATGGAAATTAAATTAATAAAAAAAATAAAAAAAATCACTCCTCTCCCTCTATACACTCAAACCCCCCCCCCCCCCCCCCCCCGTTCGAAATCGAATCAGAGAAAAAAAATGGCGAACGACGGGGGGAAGGATCTGCCACCGCCACCGCCCAGGGTGGCGCAGCCCACCGCGACCCCCTCTGCTCCCCTTCTCCTTCTCCTTCCTCTCCAACCTCCCCTTTAAACCCCGCCCAACCCGAGCCTCCACAACCAAACCCGACGCTGACCACCCCTTCTCCCCCACCGACGACGGCCTGCGTCCATCCCCGACCACCGCCGCCCTCTCCTCGACCCTACGCCGCCACTACATCCCCGCCGACCCTCTTACTCCCTCCGTTTCCTCCTTCTTTGATCCTAGAACACGCAATGAACCCCTCCTCTCCATTCGAAAACAATGTAAGTTTTAAATTCAAGTTTTATTTATTTTTCTTAAGTTAAAAACTGAATTTTTATTTGATAGGAAAGTTAAAAACTGAATTTTTATTTGATAGGAAAGTTAAAAACTGAATTTTTATACTAGTGGCACATTAAAAATGTGATCTTTATATAATAGAGGATATAAAAATATGATCTTTATATATGTAGCGAAATAAAAATCTGATTTTTATTATATATATAGTGATGTAAGGAAAAGGCGAAATCTTTATATTTGAAAAGGCGAAATCTTTATATTTGAAAAGGCGAAATCTTTATATGAAGAATAGCGTGATAAAAATATAATCTTTATTATATGAACATCGATGTAAAAATAGAATTTTTATCTATATAGTAGCGATGTAAAAATAGAATTTTTATCTATATAGTAGCGATGTAAAAATAGATTTTTTATCAATATAGTACCGATGTAAAAATAGAATTTTTATCTATATAGTAGCGATGTAAAAATAGAATTTTTATCTATATAGTATAGATGTAAAAATATATTTTTTATCTATATAGTAGCGATGTAAAAATAGAATTTTTATCCATGTGGAGTAATTATAAAAATATGATTTTTATATACATAGCAAGAATATAAAAATGTGATTTTCATATATGTAGTGGCTACAGGCAACGAACGTGACAAAAGGCGAGAACAGCGAAGACTTCTACATAAGAAGAGTCGAGGCGTTTGGATTAGCTAGTCGGTGAGAACTTCTCACTCTAAATTTCTTTTTCTTGTTATATATATATATATATATATATATATATATACTAGGATGCAGACGGTGCTTAGCAGCACCCGACACCCGTCATCCACAGACCATGGATGGCTTGTTTGTTTGATTGATGTGTTGTGAAAATTGTTTGTGATGTTGATGTGAAATCGATAATAAATGTATGTAATAACCCAGAAATTCTGAACCAGTTTAAAATTTTTATTTTGGCAATTTTAGCGAATTTTGAATATTTAAAATGAAATATTTTAAATAAAATTGACGAGAAATTTATTTTGAATATATTTAGAACGTATATATTATATACGCCGTCGTTAGAATATAAATAACCATATATAATTATAAATAGAATTGAAAATGGTGCGGTAGTTCGATAATTCGATTTCAAACTTCAATTGAATGTACCGGGTGCAAAACAATCCGGATTTTAGTTAAACCAAAAACATTAGGATCTAATTGATAATATCTTTCCAACGAATCCGAAAAATCGAAATTTCATAGCGGGGATCAAAAGATATGCCCAGTTGAAAATTCTGAATAGTTGCTATGGAATTCAGGCCCTTAAAAATGAGAATTTTGCATACGACCTCGGATTTCGACGAAACCACTTTTTTTGGGTTTGTGATGTCAAATTATTGCTAGATTCCAAATTTCATAATTTTTCGAGTCAATATGTGAGCGTGGCAAAGGAAAACGCGTTTGCCCAGTTTTAGTTGATTTTAATCGACTGGAAAATGGCCATTTTTCCAACGGTCTCAGAATTCGACGAAACTAGTTTTGTTAGGACCGTATCGTCAATACGAAGCTAGAAAATATTTTTCCGGAACTTTTCAAGTTAGTATGCGACCCCGGTAAATTGAAATGCGCGTTCAAATTCAATATATAGAGTTATATGTTGATTTTAACGGAAACTTATCGAAACGATCAAATCAACCTACGATACATATCCCATTATGTTCGAAATAGGGGTAAAACGCTATGGACGACAGGCGGTGGGCCTCGTTTAGAGGTCGTATGTAAAAGTCAACTTTTTGCAATTAAAAATTAAATAATATAAATTTTATAAAAGCCCCCCTTCACTTCTTCTTCCCGATTCAGTTTAAATAAATAAAAAAAGGAAGGGGGCGGAGCGCCGCCCCATCGCGTTGCGCCGCCAGTAGCCGCTCGAGCCCCCCCCTCAGACCCCCTTCGATTGACGAGCCATAGAACCCCCACCCCCCTCGACGGAAATCCACCGCACCGCCCCCATCAGCTCCGTTCCACCCTGGACGCCGCCTCTGGCGCGGATCCCCCCCACTCGATCGAGTTGACCGCAGCACCCCCCTACCCTATGCGCTGTTGCCGATTCGAAGCCCTCCCCCCCCCGAAAACCCTAGCCGCCACCACCGGCGAACTCCAGCCCCCTCCGATCCCTCTTCTCCCCCATCCACTGTAAGCTTCCATCCTTTTTTTATTTTATTTTATTTTATTTTATTTATTTTGTTTTGTGTTAATCTATTTTAAATATTTTTGCTAGTTTAATCTGATTTTTTTTTTTTCTAATAGAAAAGATTGGATTTTTAAATTAGTTAAGTTAGGATTTTTAAAATAGAAAGGGCATGGTCTTTAAAATAAAAATAGCAATATGAAAGTGAAATAAAAATATGTTTTTATTTTATTTTTAGAGTATTAAAAATATAATCTTTACTATATAGAAGATGTAAAAATATGATTTTTGTTTATGTAGAGAATTAAAAATATAATTTTTGCATGATAGGAATATTATAAATATCAACTTTATATGTGTAGAAAAATAAAATGTGATTTTTATAATGATATATTTGAAAAGGCGAAATCTTTATATTTGAAAAGGTGAAATCTTTATATAGAGAATAGCGAGGTAAAAATATAATTTTTATCTATATAGTAGCAATGTAAAAATAGGATTTTTATCCATATAGCATGACTATAAAAATTCGATTTTTATATATTGAATAGCGAAGTAAAAATTCGATTTTTATATATTGAATAGCGAAGTAAATATTCGATTTTTATATATTGAATAGCGAAGTGAAAAGGTGATTTTTTTATATATAGTGGCTACGGGCAACGAAAGCGACAAAAAGGCGAGAACGATGAAGATTTCTATAAAAGAAGTGTCATGAAGTTGGGATAGCTATCGGTGAGGACTTCTCACTCTTCAATTCCTTTTTTTTTCTAGTTATATATATATATATATATACTAGTATGCAGACGGTATTTAGTTGCACCCGACACCCGTCATCCACAGACCATGGATGGCTTGTTTGTTTAATTGTTTGGTTGTGTAGTTGGTTAGATAATTTGGTTTGAATTGAATTGTTTGGTGAAATTAAATTGATTTAATTGATGTGTGAATGGCGTGGGCCTTCACTAGACCGGGGATAAGGCTAGGCCTCGTCCCGTTTCTAGTATCGTGCCGTTATGCCGCCGAAATTTTCTAAAATATGTTGGAGAAATAAAAATATCATTTTATTGAATAAATGAACTGAATAGAAATTCATGTGTTGAAATAAAATATTTTATCGTTAAAAATATAATTTTTAACGTGAATGTGAATAAATAAATATTCATTTACAAACCGGACGGTTTGTTTATGTACACCTATTTGAATGATATTGATTGGGTCGATAAATTTTACACATCGCCCAACTGCACAAATAAAAATCTGTGTTTGATGGTTTGAAACCCCACACGGGTGTTGGGATGAAATTTGAAGTTCACTCATCTTGATTGATTAAATATGTCGATCGATTGATTGACAGGCTGTTATAAGCGTTAGATATCTATATTTGATGCTTATACAGTGTAGTGCACTTTGGTTGATGGTTGATTATTTTTCAATGCTATTATATACATGTGTTGTATGGAAATCCATATAGTTAACGCTATATAGTAACTGATTGGGCCTCATTCCAATTTAGAAGATAAAGAATATTATAAAATTAAGGTTCATGTGTTGACTGCACTCATCCGTTGAGATTAGTCATGAGTTGAACGAAATATTTTAACAATAAAATTTACATCTTTATCATATATAGAATTAGAAATCAACTGGAAAATAGATGAGATGAGTGGTCTCCTGGATATTAATCTGATGTTGGTTTCGGCCTTCGGGGTTAATATTCAGGAAATCGTTCTCTTACTAATTTACGGTTGGAGTCTGATTCAATATCAAACGATAGATACCTTAATTTTCATAAAATATATTAAATAACAAAAATAGTCACACGTGGACAGTACTCATTCGCTGAGATTAGTCGTGTGTTGACAAAGATATAGAGTCGTGTATTGAAAGAAACATAGATCCATTTGTTGAATATAAAGCCGTGTTGATTAGTGATGCGCTATTTTGACGTGAACGATATTTATATCGATTATATTCGTTTTTTGGATTTAAAACAAATTTGAATTGAATATAAAACGAATTCGAAATGAATTGAATATAAAACGAATTCGAAATGAGTTGAATATAAAACGATTTCGAAATGAATTGAATATAAAACGAATTCGAATTGAATTGAATAGATAACGAATTCGAATTGAATTGAATAGATAACGAATTTGAATTGAATTGAATATATAACAAATTTGAATTGAATCGAATAGAAAACAAATTTGAATTGAATCGAATAGAAAACCAATTTGAATTGAATTGAATAGAAGACCAATTTGATTTGAATCAAATAGAAAACGAAATGAATTTGAATTGAATAGAAAACCAATTTGAATTGAATTGAATAGAAGACCAATTTGATTTGAATCGAATAGAAAACGAAATGAATTTGAACTGAATAGAAAACCAATTTGAATTGAATTGAATAGAAGACCAATTTGAATTGAATTGAAAACGAATTCGAATTGAATTGAAACCGAATTGAAATGAATTCAAATTGAATTGAAATTTGAATTGAATAGAAAGGAATTTTAAAACGAATTTATAAGGAAGAATTCAATTTTGATTTGAATTGAAATGGAAGTTAAAATTGTTTTTGAAACAAATTCAAAACTATTTATAAAATTCGTTTTTAAGTAGTAATCGATGAAATATATATTATATATATAATATAATGGCCTGAATAGAACGCGCCGCGCCGCGGCAGTTCGCGAATTTCGACCATTAACTTCGAACGGACATTACGGGAGATCCGACCGTCGGATCCTCCTAAAACCGGAACCATTGGGTTCGTATCGAAAAGAACTTTCTAACGAATATTTGAAATTTGAAATCTAACGGTTGGATTTGGAGATACGTCCAAATCAAATGTGAAAAAGGTCGTTGTAAGTGCAGTTCGATGGCCATTGATGGAAATCGACTGTACGGGCCTTGATAAAACTATTAAAAATAGTAATAATTTGTGTAAAATCATAAGAAATGATTTGGGAAAAATTGGGATGAAAACTCCATATTTGAAAAGATAAAAATAGATTTTTATCGAAATGAACTAGTTTTGAACTGAAATTAAAACCCATTTATTTTTAAATAAATAAATTGGATTTGAAGTGGGTTTAAATAGAATTGATTCATGGGTTTATCGTGAACTGTGTTTTAAATAACACTAGTTCTTTAATCCGATAATAAATAGAATGTGATTTGGGTTTATCGTGAACTGTGTTTCAAATGACATTAGTTCTTTAACCCTGTAAAAGGAGTTTTAATGAATCTGCAATTAAATTGAAATGTGAATGGATAATCTAAATTATCAAATTTAGGAAATTAGCGAGAATGGAGTATCACCAGTTTTGCTCCAAGCGATAGTTAAATCTTTAATTAGATTTGAACGTGAAATGGCAATTAATTTTACCGATAACACCATGGTGTTAGATATGGAGTATTACCAGTTTTGCTTCATGGGATGCATAGGTTGGGATTGGGAAATAAAATAAATAATTACTTCGGTGTGGTTCGCTAATCTCGACTAGTTTGAAATGACATCCAAAGGAAGTTTATAGAATAAATTTAGAAGAATTTATCTTGGATAAAATTAATGGGAACCTTTCCCTAAGAATGTGATTTTGTGAATAAAATAATATCCTGAATTGGAATGAGGCGTATGTTGTGTTTGTGTAACATTTGTTTTTAATATACGCGGGTTGTTCGGAAAGGCCGGGTTTATACCCATTCTGAATAACCGATTCGACGATATGTCGAAGATGAAGACGGTGGTTGAAGACCGGAAGTCTTCACATCATTTGGGTGATTACTGATGATCTTGATTGGGCTATACACCCAAGATGAGGGAATCAGTTAGTGGTCGTCCAGACGTACTTGGAGATCGATGGATATGCGAGGAAAGTGCCTCCGGTTTCGTTCAGACCTAGAACGAACTTGTAAATGGATTGTGTGTCTGACATTGGATTTTATTCTGTGTTGATTGATTTCTGTTAAATATATATCTGTTTGGCGGCGGAGAATTTATTCTTTTGCTTAACGCCCTTCTCTGAGACGTATGAGCTTAGAGGTTATATATCGATAGATATCAATCGCATGGCATGAATTGCCTGTGTGGCACACTGAGTTGCATGGATCAAGGCTTCTGTTGAAAAGCAAAGTATTGTGGTTGATGATCAAAGCACGGCCTACGTGGCAGCTTTGTGTATAGCGTGGATTCGCGAGCCTCACACCTCGGTATGAGTCAAAAACGGGATACGGACCGCTGGGAGAGCACGACGTTTCTTTCTAGCTTTGGTGGTGTCAGTGACTTACCAGTCCTGACATTTATATACTTTTCACCTTTGTGGTTGTTGGAATGAGGCGCCTCGATTATAGGTCTATAAGGACCGGGAAACGTGTGTTCAGGAATTGCCAATCCTCTAACGTAAGTGAGGACCGGCCCAGCCGATCCAGGATTGCCCAGAGTGTGTAGTCCTAAGACATTTGCTAGAGTGTCTTGAACGCGGAGAGGAGCTTGCCCCTTGCCTCGACTCATGATGGAAATCCAATTTCCAATACATGTATTTCGGTTTTATTTGTAGAGCCTAGTATGGCGACATAGTGGTATGGGGCACTTATGCCGTCTATGATTTATATTTATGATTGAAATTGTTTTGACACTATACACTTATTATAGTATCAAATGATTTGTTTTAAACGTACCAAGCATGTTTGGCTGTTATAAGGTAAAACCCTATCCTCCGGCTTGCGTTGCATTGTGTGATGGGACCTGGGTCTTATAATAGCTTCATTTTTCGAAAACGCATTGCGCTGTTTATTCTATGCACTGGTATTCTTGGGAGGAAACCCGTTCCGTGTTATACGGCGTGGTCCCTTGAATTACTCTCTTTTTAAAGTAAAGTTTAAATAACTGTTTTAGTTCTCACACCAGTCACATGACTGACCTGGAGTTTATTGTTTTAACCTAAACTCTGGGTGCCCTTATTTTCGACACGGGCAGCTAGTAGTTTTGGTTTTGCAGATTTATATTCACAGGATCTGATTTGCAGCTGGAATGATATCCGGAAAGCTCTGTATCCGTGTATCACTTTCAGTTGTGTTTTGTATATTTTTTCCGCTGCTATGTATTTTATTGTAATCTCTGATATTTATCGAATGTAATTTATTCATTTATACTCTGTATATTCTTGCATCTGATGGAATTGTTGTAATAACAATGAAATGTTCTTCCGTATGCGTTCTAATTTGTCCTGTTCTCAAACGATCAGGGGTTTCGAATGGTCTAGATCGGTTTAACGACTGATTCGGATCGAGCGAAATTCCTTGCTGTCACAATGTAGATAGTTGAAATAAATATTTTATCGTTAAAAATATAATTTTTAACGTGAATGTGAATAAATGAATATTTATAAACAAATCGGCGGATTTGTTTATATACACTGATTTGACTGATATTGATTGGGATGATAAATTTTACACATCGCCCAACTGCACAAATAAAAATCTGTGTCTGTTGATTTGAAACCCCACACGGATGTTGGGATGATATTTGGCATACACTAATCCCAATTATTTAATTGTATGTCGATCGATTGGTCGACAGACTGTGTAAGCGCTGATTGATTATATTTGATGCTTATGCAGTTCTGTGGTGCACTTTGGATGATGGTTGATTGTTTATCGTTGCTATTATATACATGTGTTGTATGGAATCCATATAACTAACATTATATGGTGATTGATTGGGCCTCATTCCAATCGGGAAAATAATGAATATTATAAAAGGGAATTCATGTGTTGAATATATAAAAATAGTCATTTGTTGACGATGTTCATGTGTTGAGTAAAATATTTTAAATAATAAAATTTACATCTTCATCATATTTAGATTAGACAATACTTCACGGTGGAGTCTAATTAAAAATCAAACGATAGATACCATAGTTTTATAAAATATTTTACATAACAAAAATAGTCGTGTGTTGACAGTACTCATGTGTTGAGATTAGTCGTGTGTTGAAAGAAATATAGATTCATGTGTTGAATAGAATAAATATTCATTTGTTGAATAGAATAACGAATTTATTGAAATATATATAAAGCCGTGTTGATTAGAGTTGCGCCATTTTGACGTGAACGATAGTTATCGATTATATTCGTTTTTATAATGAATATATAAAAGAAGTGAATTCAAAATATA
Organism: Allium sativum; assembly: GCA_030737875.1. Lineage (NCBI taxonomy): Eukaryota > Viridiplantae > Streptophyta > Magnoliopsida > Asparagales > Amaryllidaceae > Allium > Allium sativum. The sequence continues at coordinate 606,106,084 of CM060918.1, read as the reverse complement.
ACATTTTGAAAATATTATCATTTATATAGTATTGATATGAAATATTCAATTTTGATTTGAAATTGAATGTAGCGTTGAAATGGTTTTGAAAACGAATTTAAAACGATTTATAAAATACGTTTTAAAAGGAAATCGACGAAATATAATATATATATATATATATATTATATATAATGGCCTGATTAGAACACGCCGCGCCGCGGCAGTTCATGAATTTCGACCATTGACTTCGAATTGACGTTGTAGGAGATCCGACCGTCGGATTCTCCTAAAACCGGAACCTTTGGGTTCGTATCGAAAAGAGCTTTCCAATGAATATTAGAAATTGGAAATCTAAAGGTTGGATTTGGAATTATGTCCAAATCAAATTTGGAAAGGGTTGCTGTAAGTGCAGTTCGATGGCCATTGATGGAAATCGACTGTACGGGCCTTGATAAAATTATTACAAATATCTATAATTTGTGTAAAATCATAAGAGATGATTTGGGAAAAATTGGGCTGAAAAATTCCATATTTGAAAAGATAAAAGTGTATTTTTATCGAAATGAACTAGTTTTGAACTAGAATTAAAATCAATTTATTTTTGAAATAAACAAATTGAATTTGAAAGTGATTTTAAAAATAATCAATATTCCCAATACGTGAATTGGACTGGAGTTGAATCGAAATTATCTTCGGAATAATTCGATGTTGGATTTCGTGACTATACAGATATTGTTATGGGAATTTGAAAGGTATATTTTATATCGTTATTTCCGATACGATATTTGTTGGTTTCAGGATTTGATATTGAATATAAGCAGGTATATTTCTATTCAGAGCCTTGTATTTAATATCAAATGTGATTTGGGTTTATCGTGAGCGGTGTTTTGAATAACACATGTTCTTTAACCCGATTAACAATAGAGTGTGATTTTGGGTTTATCGTGAATCGTGTTTTAGATGACATTGGTTCTTTAACCCAGTTAAAAACAGGATATTGATTTTTGAAAAGATTAAAACTAAGTAGAGTTTTAATGAATCTTTAATTAGATTGAAATGTGAATTGATAATTTAAATTATCAAATCTGAAAGGTGATCGAGAATGGAGTACCACCAGTTTTGCTCCAAAGCGATAGTTAAATCTTTAATTAGATTTGAACGTGAAATGGTAATTAATTTTACCGATAACACTGTGGTGTTAGATATGGAGTATTACCAGTTTTGCTCCATGGGATGAATAGGTTGGGATTGGGAAATAAAATAAATAATTACTTCAGTGTGGTTCGCAAATCCCGACTAGTTTGAAATGATATCCAAAGGAAGATTAAAGAATAAATTTAGAAGAATTTATCTTGGATAAAATTAATGGGAACCTTTCCCTAAGAATGTGATTTTGTGAATAAAAGAATATTCTGAATTGGAATGAGGCGTTTGTTGTGTTCGTGTAACACTTGTTTATTATATACGCGGGTTATTCAGAAAGGCCGGGTTTATCCCATCCTGAATAACCGATTCGACGAGATGTCGAAGATGAAGACGGTGGTTGAAGACCGGAAGTCTTCACATCGTTTGGGTGATTACTAATGATCTCGATTGGGCTGTACACCCAAGATGAGGGAAACAGTTGGTGATCGTCCATACGTACTTGGAGATGAATGGATATGCGAGGAAAGTGCCTCCGGTTTCGTTCAGGCCCAGGACGAACTTGTAAATGGATTGTGTGACTGACATTGGATTTTATTCTATGTTGATTGATCTCTATTAAATATATGTCTGTTTGGCGGTGGAGAGTTTATTCTCTTGCTTAACGCCCTTCTCTGAGACGTACGAGCTCAGAGGTTGTATATTGATGGACATCAGTCGCATGGAGTGAATTGCCAGTGTGGCACGCGTAAGTGGCAATTGATCAAGGCTTCTGTTGAAAAGCAAAGTCTTGTGGATGATGATCAAAGCACGGCCTGTGTGGCATAGCTTTGTGTATAACGTGAATTCGCGAGCCTCACACCTCGGTATGAGTCAAAAACGGGATACGGACCCAAGGAGTGCACGACGTTTCTTTCTAGCTATGGTGGTGCCAGTGACCTACCAGCCCTGACATTTATATATTTTTCACCTGTGTGGTTGTTGGATACGAGGAGCCTCGGATATAGATCTGTAAGGACCGGGAAACATGTGTTCAGGAATTGCCAATCCTCAAAAGTAAGAGAGGACCGACCTTAGAGGATCCAGGGATTGCTGTGTGCGGTCCCGAGGCATTTGCTAGAGTGTCTCGAATCGGAGAGGAGCTTTCCCCTTGCCTCGACTCATGATGGAATCCAATTTCCAATACGTGATATTGCGGTTTTAATTGTAGAACTAGTATGGCGACATGATAGATGGTACCCATGCCGCCTATGATTGATATTTATGATTTGAATTGATTTGACATTATACACTTATTATAGTATCAAGTGATTTGTTTTAAACGTACCAAGCATGTTTAGCTATTATAAGGGAAAACCCTATCCTCCGCCTTGCGTTGCATTGTGTAATGGGACCTGGGTCTTATAATAGCTTCATTTTTCAAAAAAACATTGCGCTATTTTTGTTATGTGCACTAGTGTTCTTGGGAGGAAACCCGTTCCGTGTTATACGGCGTGGTCCCTTGAATCACTCTCTTTTAAAGCAAAGTTTTATATAACTTTTTTAGTTCTCACACCAGTCACATGACTGACTTGGTGTTTATTGTTTTAATCTAAACTATGGTTGCCCTTATTTTCCACACGGGCAGCTAGTAATTTTGGTTTTGCAGATTTATATTCACAGGGTCCTGATTTACAGCTGGAACGATGCTCGGAAAGCTCTGTATCCGTGTATTACTTTCAGTTGTGCTTTTGTATTATTTTCCGCTGCGATGTATTTAAATGTAATTTGAATCTCTGATATTTGTTGAATGTAATTTATTCATTTATACTTTGTATATTCTTGTATCTGATGGAATTGTTTTAATAACAATGAAATGTTCTTCTGTTTGCGTTCTATTTTGTCCTGTTCTCAAAGTATTCGCGCTTTCCTTCACGGGGAAGTTACGTGTCCTTACAGTTGGTATCAGAGCTTTGGTTTACAGAGCTCGAGAACAAGGCACATTAGAACCGAACGAAAGAATTCATCAGATATTTGATTAGTAATATCCAATTAGAATGACTCGTTAGAGATAGGATCAGTAGTATCCTAGAACGAGTGTGAAGAGTATATTTTTCAAATGAAAACAATATTGTTTTAAAAATTTAAATCGCTTTATACGTATTTGAATATTTATTTATTTTGAATATGGACAATCGAGTATATAAAGGTTTCGCGTATACGCGTCATGAACATATTTTCGAATTTTTAATATACTAGATAGATATAGGATCACACTCTAGTTGCCCGGGGATGGTTCTGATAATGCTGCAGCGTTACCAGTATTTATTTTCGAGTGACGAAGGTGTGATTTCTATATATTTCCATTAGACTGGTGTGAGAACCAAAATATAGCTAAAATACATTGTTGTGAATTGGCATCAAAAACATGATTTTCTGTATATGTATCAAAATTATGAATTTGAAACTCTAATTCACTAATTGATTGCTGGTTGTGTTGTTTGTTTATTTGTTTGATATTTTGAACCATTTAGCCTACTTGAATCACATATTGAATTGTATTGGAAATTGGTCGCATTTTCTTGCATATACATGTACTTACATTGAACAAGTCATAGCAAGGAGGCTAGAGCAGAGAATAAAATTTGTTTGCCCGACAAATAGGTACATATTTACTATAATTTACTGTTTTGTTTGGGTGATGATGATTTTATGAGCCGATTGGCTAGCTGCTTGGCTTTTTCTTTTTCTTTTTGAGATCAGAGGGCCTGTATGGCAATTTCGGGATTTTCCCGTTGCTCCCGGTGCAGGGGAGGTTATGGCGAAATTTTTCGAAAATTTAGGGTGTTAGCCAAATTTTTGAAAAATTTGAAAAGTTCTTAGAAACTGAAAAGTTGAAGAACTTAAGCCGTAGTCAAAATAATGGAAATCCATTGTTATGTTCCTTTTCGGCCTTTGATTTAGAGAAGATTAGAATATCATCAATAAAAACCATAACAAATTTATTCAATTAAATCACACATTGAACTGATTAGAAAATAGTTAGAAATATATACTTGTGCATTATATATGTTTGAACAGGAAATTAGATAGCTGTTGAGTAAAGACTTTATTTGTGTGTCCGACAAATAGGTAAACCTTAATGAGTTGTATGCGAAATATTATTATATCAACTCCTGTGAATGCCACTGGATACAGAGTGCTGGTTATTCTGTGTGAAATAATAAACATCGCCATAGGATAGCAACAATTAATTTTGAACTACATTACATGGCATACTTCGGAAGATAGGCATACTTCATCATATACCACATAAGCATTTGGAGCTTGTGTGACGAGGTGGAAGATTTACCATACGAGCGAGAGGCTTGTATGGCGATGAATATATTTTACAGGCTGAACTGATGACTGATATGGACTATTTAAATTGTAACGGTAAAATTGCCAAGTTAATAAAAACCCCACACGGGTCTAGAGTTGACAATAATCACGTCTCTCTAGTTATTAGATACGGCACATGGACTATTTATTTCCCACACGGGACGAGGTGACGAGGATTTATCCTCTGGAGCATTTAAAATACACACTCCCTCAGGCTTTGACAGGGTGACGAGAATTTATTCACTGGAGTTATTATCAATACACGCTCCCCTGTAAACACCAGAATATATCACTATAAATATGTGTATGCTTATTAGGATTTATTGGGTACCTAATACAGCCCAATAAATTTCCAAACCTCTCCCCGTACAAAGGAGGTTATGGCGAATTTTTTTTGAAAATTCCGGGTGTTAGCCAAATTTTTAAAGAATTTGAAAATTCTCAAAAACTGAAAAGTTGGAGAATGGAAGCCAGATCGAACGTAGAGTTGATTAATTAAACAACTTACGGCTTTGTTCCTTTTCGGGGACGAAAAGTTTTAAGTGGGGGAGATTGTAACAACCCGGAAATGCGAGCCAGTTTAAAATTTTTATTTTGGCAATTTTAGTGAATTTTGAATATTTAAAATGAATTATTTTAAATAATATCGACGAGAAATTTATTTAGAATAGAATTAGAAAGTATATATTATATACGTCGTCGTTAGAATTATTTATAATTATAAATAGAATTGAAAATGGCGCGGTAGTTCGATAATTCGATTTCAAACTTCAAATGAATGTACCGGGTGCAAAATAAACCGGATTTTAGTGAAACCAAAAATAATAGGATCTATTTGAGAATATCTTTCCAACGAATCCGAAAAATTGAAATTTCATAGCGGGAATCAAAAGATATGTCCAGTTGAAAATTCTGAATAGTCGCTATGGAATTCAGGCCCTTAAAAATAGCCATTTTGCAAATGACCTCGGATTTCGACGAAACCACTTTTGTTGGGTCCGTGATGTCAAGTTATTGCGAGATTCCAATTTTCATAATTTTTCGAATTAATATGTGAGTGTGCTAAAAGAAAACGTGTTTGACCAGTTTCAGTTGATTTTAATCGACTGGAAAATGGCCATTTCTCTAACGGTCTCAGAATTCGATGAAACTAGTTTTGTCAGGACCGTATCGTCAATACGAATCTAGAAAATATTTTTCTGGGATTTTTCGAGTTCGTATGTGACCCCGGTAAATTGAAATGCACGTTCAAAATCAATATATAGAGTTATATGTTGATTTTAATGGAAACTGATCGAAACGGTCGAATCAGCTTATGGTACATATCCCATTGTATTCGGAATGGGGGAGAAACGCTATGGACGACAGGCGGTGGGTCTCGTTTTGAGGTCGAAACAAAAAGTCAACTTTATGGAAATTAAATTAATAAAAAAATATAAAAAAATCACTCCTCTCCCTCTATACACTCAGCCCCTCCCCCCCCCGGTTCGAAATCGAATCAAAGAAAAAAATGGCGAACGACGGGGGGAAGGATCCGCCGCCGCCACCGCCCAGGGGGCGCAGCCCACCGCGACCCCCCGCTCCCCTTCTCCTTCTCCTTCCTCTCCGACCTCCCCTTTAAACCCGCCCAACCCGAGCCTCCACAACCAAACCCGACGCTGACCACCCCTTCTCCCCCACCGCCGACGACCTGCGGCCATCCCCGACCACCGCCGCCCTCTCCTCGACCCTGCGCCGCCACTACATCCCCGCCGACCCTCTTACTCCCTCCATTTCCTCCTTCTTTGGTCCTAGAACATGCAATGAACCCCTCTGCTCCGTTCGAAAACAATGTAAGTTTTAAATTCAAGTTTTATTTATTTTTCTTAAGTTAAAAACTGAATTTTTATTTGATAGGAAAGTTAAAAACTGAATTTTTTATTTGATAGGAAAGTTAAAAACTGAATTTTTATTTGATAGGAAAGTTAAAAACTGAATTTTTATTTGATAGGAAAGTTAAAAACTGAATTTTTATACTAGTGGCACATTAAAAATATGATCTTTATATAATAGAGGAGATAAAAATATGATCTTTATATATGTAGCGAAATAAAATTTTGATTTTTATTATATATATAGTGATGTAAGGAAAAGGCGAAATCTTTATATTTGAAAAGGCGAAATCTTTATATTTGAAAAGGCGAAATCTTTATATGAAGAATAACGTGATAAAAATATAATCTTTATTATATGAACATCGATGTAAAAATAGAATTTTTATCTATATAGTAGCGATGTAAAAATAGAATTTTTATCTATATAGTAGCGATGTAAAAATAGAATTTTTATCTATATAGTAGCGGTGTAAAAATAGAATTTTTATCTATATAGTAGCGATGTAAAAATAGAATTTTTATCTATATAGTAGAGATGTAAAAATAGAATTTTTAACTATATAGTAGCGATGTAAAAATAGTATTTTTATCCATATGGAGTAATTATAAAAATATGATTTTTATATACATAGCAAGAATATAAAAATGTGATTTTCATATATGTAGTGGCTACGGGCAACGAAAGTGACAAAAGGCGAGAACAACGAAGACTTCTACATAAGAAGAGTCGAGGCGTTTGGATTAGCTAGTCAGTGAGAACTTCTCACTCTAAATTTCTTTTTCTAGTTATATATATATATACTAGGAAGCAGACGGTGCTTAGCAGCACCCGACACCCGTCATCCACAGACCATGGATGGCTTGTTTGTTTGATTGATGTGTTGTGAAAATTGTTTGTGATGTTGATGTGAAATCGATAATAAATGTAGATAGTTGAAATAAATATTTTATCGTTAAAAATATAATTTTTAACGTGAATGTGAATAAATGAATATTTATAAACAAATCGGCCGATTTGTTTATATACATTGATTTGACTGATATTGATTGGGATGATAAATTTTACACATCGCCCAACTACACAAATAAAAATCTGTGTCTGTTGATTCGAAACCCCACACGGGTGTTGGGATGATATTTGCCGTACACTAATCCCAATTATTTAATTGTATGTCGATCGATTGGTCGACAGACTGTGTAAGCATTAATTAATTATATTTGATGCTTATGCAGTTGTGTGGTGCACTTTGGATGATGGTTGATTGTTTATCGTTGCTATTATATACATGTGTTGTATGGAATCCATATAATTAACATTATATGGTGATTGATTGGGCCTCATTCCAATCGGGAAAATAATGAATATTATAAAAGGGAATTCATGTGTTGAATATATAAAAATAGTCATGTGTTGACGATGTTTATGTGTTGAGTAAAATAATTTAAATAATAAAATTTACATCTTCATCATATTTAGATTAGACACTACTTCACGGTGGAGTCCAATTAAAAATCAAACGATAGATACCATAGTTTTATAAAATATTTTACATAACAAAAATAGTCGTGCGTTGACAGTACTCATGTATTGAGATTAGTCGTGTGTTGAAAGAAATATAGATTCATGTGTTGAATAGAATAAATATTCATTTGTTGAATAGAATAACGAATTTATTGAAATATATATATATATATATATAAAGTCGTGTTGATTAGAGTTGCGCCATTTTGACGTGAACGATAGTTATCGATTATATTCGTTTTTATAATGAATATAGAAAAAAAAGTGAATTCAAAATATAACGTTTTGAAAATATTATCATTTATATAGTAATGATATGAAATATTCAATTTTGATTTGAAATTGAATGTAGCATTGAAATGGTTTTGAAAACGAATTTAAAACAATTTATAAAATACGTTTTAAAAGGAAATCGACGAAATATATATAATATATATATTATACATATATAATGGCCTGAATAGAACGCGCCGCGCCGCGGCAGTTCGTGAATTTCGACCATTGACTTCAAATTGACCTTGCGGGAAATCCGACCGTCGGATTCTCCTAAAACTGGAACCGTTGGGTTCGTATCGAAAAGAGCTTTCCAATGAATATTAGAAATGTGAAATCTAACGGTTGGATTTGGAATTATGTCCAAATCAAATTTGAAAAGGGTCGCTGTGAGTGCAGTTCGATGGTCGTTGATGGAAATCGACGGTACGGGCCTTGATAAAATTATTAAAAATATCTATAATTTGTGTAAAATCATAAGAGATGATTTGGGAAAAATTGGGCTGAAAAATTCCATATTTGAAAAGATAAAAGTGTATTTTTATCGAAATGAACTAGAATTAAAATCAATTTATTTTTGAAATAAATAAATTGAATTTGAAAGTGATTTTAAAAATAATCAATATTCCCAATACGTAAATTGGACTGGAGTTGAATCGAAATTATCTTCGGAATAATTCGATGTTGGATTTCGTGACTATACAGATATTGTTATGGGAATTTGAAAGATATATTTTATATCGTTATTTCCAATATGATATTTGTTGGTTTCAGGATTTGATATTGAATATAAGCTAGTATATTTTCTATTCAGAGCCTTGTATTTAATATCAAATGTGATTTGGGTTTATCGTGAGCGGTGTTTTGAATAACACCTGTTCTTTAACCCGATTAACAATAGAGTGTGATTTTGGGTTTATCGTGAATCGTGTTTTAGATGACATTGGTTCTTTAACCCAGTTAAAAACAGGATATTGATTTTTGAAAAGATTAAAACTAAGTAGAGTTTTAATGAATCTTTAATTAGATTGAAATGTGAATTGATAATTTAAATTATCAAATCTGAAAGGTGATCGAGAATGGAGTACCACCAGTTTTGCTCCAAAGCGATAGTTAAATCTTTAATTAGATTTGAACGTGAAATGGTAATTAATTTTACCGATAACACTGTGGTGTTAGATATGGAGTATTACCAATTTTGCTCTATGGGATGAATAGGTTGGGATTGGGAAATAAAATAAATAATTACTTCGGTGTGGTTCGCTAATCACGGCTAGTTTGAAATGATATCCAAAGGAAGATTAAAGAATAAATTTAGAAGAATTTATCTTGGATAAAATTAATGGGAACCTTTCCCTAAGAATGTGATTTTGTGAATAAAAGAATAATCTAAATTGGAATGAGGCGTTTGTTGTGTTTGTGTAACACGTGTTTATTATATACGCGGGTTATACAGAAAGGCCGGGTTTATCCCATTCTGAATAACCGATTCGACGAGATGTCGAAGATGAAGACGGTGGTTGAAGACCGGAAGTCTTCACATCGTTTGAGTGATTACTGATGATCTCGATTAGGCTGTACACCCAAGATAAGGGAAACAGTTGGTGATCGTCCAGACGTACTTGGAGATGGATGGATATGCGAGGAAAGTGCCTCCGGTTTCGTTTAGACCCAGGACGAACTTGTAAATGGATTGTGTGTCTGACATTGGATTTTATTCTGTGTTGATTGATCTCTATTAAATATACATCTGTTTGGCGGCGGAGAATTTATTCTCTTGCTCGCCCTTCTCTGAGACGTATGAGCTCAGAGGTTGTATATCGATGGACATCAGTCGCATGGAGTGAATTGCCAGTGTGGCATGCGTAAGTGGCAATTGATCAAGGCTTCTGTTGAAAAGCAAAGTCTTGTGGCTGATGATCAAAGCACGGCCTGTGTGGCGTAGCTTTGTGTATAACGTGAATTCGCGAGCCTCACACCTCGGTATGTGTCAAAAACGGGATACAGACCCAAGGAGTGCACGACGTTTCTTTCTAGCTATGGTGGTGTCAGTGACCTACCAGCCCTGACATTTATATACTTTTCACCTGTGTGGTTGTTGGATACGAGACGTCTCGGATATAGGTCTGTAAGGACCGGGAAACGTGTGTTCAGGAATTGCCAATCCTCAAAAGTAAGAGAGGACCGGCCTTGGAGGATCCAGGGATTGCTGTGTGCGGTCCCGAGGCATTTGCTAGAGTGTCTCGAATCGGAGAGGAGCTTGCCCCTTGCCTCGACTCATGATGGAATCCAATTTCCAATATGTGATATTGCGGTTTTAATTGTAGAACTAGTATGGCGACATGATAGATGGTACCCATGCCGCATATGATTGATTTTTATGATTTGAATTGATTTGACACTATACACTTATTATAGTACCAAGTGATTTGTTTTAAACGTACCAAGCATGTTTGGCTATTATAAGGGAAAACCCTATCCTCCGGCTTGCGTTGCATTGTGTGATGGGACCTGGGTCTTATAATAGCTTCATTTTTCCAAAAAGCATTGCACTGTTTTTGTTATGTGCACTAGTGTTCTTGGGAGGAAACCCGTTCCGTGTTATACGGCGTGGTCCCTTGAATCACTCTCTTTTAAAGCAAAGTTTTTAAATAACTGTTTTAGTTCTCACACCAGTCACATGACTGACCTGGAGTTTATTGTTTTGACCTAAACTCTGGGTGCCCCTATTTTCCACACGGGCAGCTAGTAGTTTTGGTTTTGCAGATTTATATTCACAGGGTCCTGATTTACAGCTGGAACGATGCTCGGAAAGCTCTGTATCCGTGTATTACTTTCAGTTGTGCTTTTGTATTATTTTCCGCTGCGATGTATTTAAATGTAATTTGAATATCTGATATTTTTTGAATGTAATTTATTCATCTATACTCTGTATATTCTTGTATCTGATGGAATTGTTGTAATAACAATGAAATGTTCTTCTGTTTGCGTTCTATTTTGTCCTTTTCTCAAAGTATCTGCGCTTTCCTTCACTGGGAAGTTACGGGTCCTTACAAGTTCTTCCGCTTATGAAGATCAACGGTCTTCAATTTCTCCATCTTCAAAAATCTTCTTTTACGTACTTGTTGGTCGGAATGGTTTTCGAATATAAATTCGATCCCGGTCTTTCTGTACCAACAATCGTATTGGACAAATTTGATAGTTGGTGATTTAACTATCAAAATAAACAGTGATTCAATCATGAAAATCCAATGGGTTCACTGGTTCAGTATTCTGCATCCATTGGCCTTTTTAACAAATGTAAATTTAGAACCCTTTAATATTTCGATATTATAATATATCTTTTCGCTTCTTATTTAACATAAAATTATACTTTAAACAAATTCATTTAAATATTGCACACTTGAAATTCTTATTTCAATTTCCCTTATTCACTTAATCCCAATGTTAATCTAAAATTAACGATTTACCACTTCACCTCTTTTTATAAATCCTGTTTATATATTCCTGGTTAAATATAAAACCCTTTCATCCCAATTCCCTTTCAGATCCATTTAATTATTTCCCGCTTTTGGAAATCTTATTTCTATTTTTTCCCCTTTTTACTTAATCCGTTATTAAGTGTCACTAATTTAAAATTAACAATATAGCACCTCAAACCTCTTTTATATAACCTTGGTTTATTACAAACCCTTTATCTTTAAATATTAAGCAACATTTATTTAAGCTACCATATTATGCTTAAATTCCTTTTATAACTTTGTTATAAAAATTCGGGTTTAAATATAAAACCCATTCATAAACTCCATTCACCATTCAATTGGATTTCATTTCACCTTCAATGACTTTTTAAATGAATTTCAATTAAAAAGTAATTGTCTAAATTATCATTTACTTATATAATAATTTACTTCAATTATTAACTACTTCCGTAGTTAATTCCTTTATTTACTAACATAAATATTAATTCCATTTTTAAAATCTTATTAAACTAAACTATATTCATTAAACCATTCTATTTAAACACACTAATTTAATCCCAATTAAAATGGTCGATTTAGTCAACTCAAAACATGGTTATCTCATTAATTGATTCCAATTAATTCTCTTTTTAAATAAATTAATAGTGTAATTAAAAATTCAATTTAATTGTTTCTTAGTAAAACAATTATCCGAATTAACTGTTATATTAATTTCTCTTCACTTGTTTATAAATCTGATTAACATCAGAATTTGCTTTATAAAATCTATTAATAATTAATTATAAATTAATTAAATAAATAGTAAACATTTATTCCCTTTTTTTACAAACTTTTATTCAAATAATATATTTCAGAAATCTATCTCCAGTTATAAAATAAATTTTATAACTTCAGTTCTATCGATCCACCTGATGGTAAATCAATATAAACAAAACAATTTATTCTTTGGTCATTTACCGCCGACTACAAACCAATATTGCCTATTGGTTACAACAAAACACAGGTTGAAGTTTCAGTCAGTGATCACTAATCAAATCAATCACCCAATCGTGATAGTTCATATATGATAATATGAAAATAAATACTATATTTAAGGAATCCCGTTGGATCCCTCCAACCTGTTCTTCCCTGTATTCAAATTGGTTATCTCAAATCAGAATATTCAATCAAATTTAACTATTAATCTCTATAATAGTAAATGACAACTATTTAATATCAATCAATCAACAAAACAGTTCAAACAATTAAAACACGTTTATAAATAAACGTGACCAACAAGGTAAATTACCTTCATTCGATCCAATCGTTAAAGTAATGATTTGGTACTTCACTGAAATTAAACACGATTTAATTTACTTGTTTAAATCAACAAATAAATAAGTATAACTAGCAAACAGTCAACCACTGTCAGACAGAACACACAAAATAAAACCTAATTTATATAAAATATAAATGGGAAGAACTGAGTGAGCTTAACTCACCTTGATCTGACTCTTTGTTAAAAACGACTTGTTTTGGTTAAATTAAACGAGTTTTTATTTAATTGAGAAATCCAGTTCATTCCAATTACATCCATTTTTGCTCCGTAGTGTACCGCTCGATCCAACGATTCCAAAGTTACCTGGTTCATCTGATTCTGACCACAAATGAATTAGTTATCAACATTTATAAATTATATGATGAAAATATATTAATTATTTCCTAATAAATTTTAGGGTTAAGCTAATTACGTTAATTACTCTTGAATAGGAATTTGGCCAATCCCTTTTGATTATCTAGGCCGACCACTTTGTTATGTGAAAACAAATCTGGCTTGACAATTCCTCCCATTCGTTCAATCCGGAAACAACAGATAGGTTAATTATGATTAAGGTTTAACACTAATTGATTATATCATTTAATTACGTTGCTTACTAGGATCGTGGCAGATCCAAAATGCTTTCCCCTTCCTGTATACTTCTTCTACATCGTTCAACGGCACGCTAATTACATTTCGTCGCTGCACCTAATTCTTGTAACCTCTTTTTACCAATGTCACGTACTTGCCCACTCGTGTTTGCTCAAAAGAACCCTCCTGCACTGTTAAATATTAACGAAAACCAAACCCAATTCCTTAGAAAAAGCGGCCTGTCTTGGTTATGATTTCAACATACTGGACATTTAGAAAATTCCCGATCCAATTTTATAATACTTCTCTCTGCATCATTCCGCATAATTTCTCCTCCTTCTCCTTACCATTTCTTCTTCCAAACGGTTATGCGCCTTCCCGTACCAATTCATTTCTCTTGAACCAATACCTCTTGTACACACATGCCACTTCCGCTTAACATACCCGTAGCTTGGTAAAAACCTTATTAGGAAAAATAATAATCACATGATTAGTCCCGTCTATATATATTAGTATTACTGTACCTCTCCTGCTGTATATTTTGGAAACCGCCTCCTTCTCGAACACCTTATTCTCTTCAATACGCGACTGTCACTATCCTCCCCATCTTCGCTAGTCCATGAACCTCAGATAAATGTCACCAGTCCTGCTCCCTCAGTTCTGTCTCATGCCCTCATCCCATCATGACTCTCGAAACCCAGATCGTCGTTCTTCCCTTTCATTTCTGAAACACAGTCACCGCTTGGTACAATGAAACTCACACGAGATATTTACACCAGATCCTACTTCTACTCTAAACAAGATCTCACGCTGTTCCTCTGAAATTTTCGCGTCTTCTTAACCCCACACATGCCACCTATCTCCGATGAACTACCACTACAGCCCACCTCTCACGCTACCACTTCGTACTGACCCTGGCTACCTCCTGCATGCGAACAACATTGCTCCCTCCTCAAACTTTGTTTCGTTTGGACCCGGTGACTCCACCCCATTTCCGCAACTCACATGAGAGCCTCCCACCTCCATTCGTTCACCGTTCCCGAAACAAATGTCAGCAAGATTCTCGCAAACTCCTTCTCTTCACGATACACACCACTAGACAGCGTTCAGTCTCCTCTGTCGATGTTTCCCCCTTGGTCGCATATCACACCTTGCTCCAGACGTTAAAGATTTCCACAAGCCTGAACTATTTCTGGTAGTAGGCTATACTTTCAGGTGGCAAGAGAATATATATGTTACTTTACAATTTATTGGTTTGGTTTATTATTGCCGAAGAAGAAGAAAGAAAGGTGCCAGGTATATATATATAATTACGTGGGGCGCAAGGTGTTGTAAGTTATAGGTTTACAGTAATAGCATAGAGTAGCTGTTTCGATGGGAAAGATTTCAATACGTGGTGCGTGGTATACATTAATTGGCAGGAAAGAAAGTCTTTTTTTGGGGCGCAAGGTAATGAAGTTTGGGGTCCAAGTAAGAGTAAGTTGTTTGACGCAAGGCAGGTGATTTAGTGGGACGTAAGGAAAGGTTTGATTGTGTGGATGCTAAGACAAGTAAATTATTTGTTTATTTCTTCATTGTTTCACACATTTTCAACTTTGCTGTGATGGTAGAGAAAATGTGTGCACGTGATTACATTCATTAATTAGATTTAAAATGGTTACACTGTTGAACTGAAGTAATTATTTGCCATGAGCATGACTACATTGTTGATTAAATTTATATAAAGTTTTATTAATTATTCTCTTCGATCGCTAATTTATGCTGTTCGTTATATCCGTACCTCCAAACAAGCTTCTAGTATATGTTTTATAACTTAATATCATCAGTTCAAACGGTGCCCAATTTATATTAAAACCCTTTTAAATTTATTAATAAACGTTATATTTTAATAACGATATCTATAATGACTATTTTAAAATTTGATTTGGCCATAACTTACAATTTAAAATACGAAATATGGATTCTTTCATATGAAAATTATCATCAGCATGCTTCCAACATTTCTTGTTTCACAGAAATCTGACTTATATCGGAACCTGTATATTCAGTTGAAGTTCAAAATTCCATATTACGAACTGCAGCGCCTTTTCGAGCTCGATTTATAATTATATATGTAATGTTCAAACTTTGTTTTCAATAACGAATTCAATATTAAAATACATTGATATTCCAAATATAATATTTAAAATAATAAATTAAATTAAATATTTGACTGTCAAAAATACGGGTCGTTACATTCTTCCCCTCTTAAAATAATTTCGTCCTCGAAATTGGTAAGGTAAGAAAGAATGTTACAAACCCATTAATTTCCAATCCAATTTATTTTAAATTTAAAACCAATTCAATATCGTCAATAAATATCTTCAAAAATATCGAAAATTTTCTAACACTTTAAATTCCCAGAAAAATTTGGCAGAGTCTCCCCTACACGGAGTGACATCTGCGATATCGCAGGAACAAATAATATATATACATCGACCAACACGGTCGGAAAACAAAAAACCAAAACCCCAAGATTTTATATTTTCGTGTAGGTGTACCTTTTCGAGCGCTATTAAGCATGCTGGCTCAACGTATATACGATTTACTCAACCAATATCAATCTGCCTAGCCATTTGGCACCTGTACTTAACTCAACTCACATATCCGTAATAAATATATGAATTTCTAAGATAATATTTTGCTATAACTACTCAATTCTAAATCAAACATATAACATCAATCCATTATCAAATACATGGTTAAATCATAAGTTCCAATTCGTATGCTCATTCCAGTTTAATTATACCAGAAATTATTCTTTAGTTTATAATTCATTTAGCTCTAATTAGCTTATTTATTATTCCATTCAAACAACTATCATCCAATAACAAACAATTCACAATCAACAACCAACACACAACCAATCAACCAAATCAATTGAATTTATATTCAATATTAATATTTTGCCATGGTTTCTCATATTTTAACATTAATCGATTAATTTCTATTCGATTATTATTTATCCATCACATTTCCAATTCATTTATTTAATTTCAATAGCATTATTAAGTTAATTACACTTAACAAATTTAGGTTTCAATCCAAATTTCCACTCTGATTTGAATTCCATTCAAATCGATCAAACACACTAATATCTCGATAATTTGATAAAATTATTTCTTTTCTATACAAAAATATATTTTGGGTAAAATTATTTCATTTACCTCCTTTACAAAACCATATTGTACACATTGCCAGTTCAATGCTTCTCAACACTTGAACCGATCAACAAACACAATACAAAACATTTGTATATAAAATTTACAATTACGCTCTCATATATATATACACTCAATCTCGATCTAGGGCATTGCTAAACCAATCTCTATCAAGTTACACCATAGATCCAAAATTTTCACTAAACCTGGCTCTGATACCACTGTAACGACTCAATCATTTTCGGCCTCGAAAATCAACATAAATACCTTTATCGTATCTCATGCTGACCTTCCAAACACCTAAAACGCTGGATAGTTGTTAGAAAGAAATTAGAGGGTGAGATAAGAAAGAAATAAATATTAGAATAGAAGAAGAAGAACCAACACAACATAGAGTCTCACATCGCAGCGGAACAAAATATATTACAGAAATAAATCTTTACTGAGAGCTTTTATTAATACTTACATATCAGGGTACATCACACATCTGGATAGTTATAATAACCTGTCCTCATATACAACACACAGCGGAATAGTAGTTATATAATATCATACGTCTGAACACCTCCAGCTCGTCTCTGGACTTCGCAGCATCCTATAATCTGAACCTGTACACCCTGGGCTAACCCGAGCATATACAAAACACTGGGTCAGTCTGGTGAACCAGAGTGAGAAAAACTCGCACGGTATTAAGGTAACACACAACTTGATTTTAAAGTTTAAATCTTTTCAAAGATAAGGATAATCGTAAGACCAAATCCACACATAAATACGGACGGTTTTTACCTTATGATAACCCAAACTATTTTTGAAATCAATATCCTTTCTGATATTATAATAGTGTCTAGATAAAAGTAAATATCAATCTAGTGGAATGCTTGCATCTCACGCTCCACATATATAATATACAAACAAAACCGTGGGCGCTTATTGGAGATTGGATTCCCACTGTGACAAAGTATGGGTCCACCTGCCGATAGTGTATCTCTAGAGGCGAATACACTGGGTTCAACAAGAACGTCTTGCAACCCAGCCCACACATGACCGACCACTCATTTCGCTTGAGTGTATCGAATGTATATCACCAACGGTTGGGCTCAAACCACCATTTCCCGAATAGGGACAGCATCGAAATAGATTAAAGGAGCAAAAGGAATTTCTCTCGATAGATGATTATACATCCTAATGGGAGTGACCCACATAGCCATGCTGCATGCCCGATTTTGTCATTTCCCGGTTGTTGAGGCTTGAGGTTTGAATTTCCCTTTCGAACATTTGGTCACCATTCACTTTGAATGCCACATTGTCAGATCCACCAGATATCACTATTTGACGAGCACAAAAATAATTTGGTTACTTGGCTAGAGAAAACCATTTTTCGACCATCAACTATGACACGTTTGAAGAAATCAACATATGTAATTCCTTTGGAAATACTCTGTCAGATATTCATCCATACGAGTCATCCAGGAATAGGATGAACCGAAGGCACCCTCCTACCACATCCAAGGAATCACCCTATAGATTAGTAGCGAGTAGTCCTTGCAATCCGTGGATTCCAATTACGACAGAATTACTGTCGAAATATCTCTGGCCGCTAAACCAGAGAAGCTCAACAAGTAGTTCTTCTGCTTATAAAGATCAACGGTCTTCAGAATCTCCATCTTCAAAAATCTTCTTTTACGTATTTGCTACTCGGAATAGTTTTCGAATATAAATTCGATCTCGGTCTTTCCGTACCAACAATCATAGTGGACAAATTTGATAGTCGGTGATTTAACTATCAAAATAAACAGTGATTCAATCATGAAAATCCAATGGGTTCACTAGTTCAGTATTCAGCATCCATTGGCCTTTTTAACAAATGTAAATTTAGAACCCATAAATATTTCGATATTATAATATATCTTTTCGCTTCTTATTTAACATAAAATTATACTTTAAACAATTCATTTAAATATTTCACACTTGAAGTTCTTATTTCAATTTCCCCTGTTCACTTAATCCCAATGTTAGTCTAAAATTAACGATTTACCACTTCACCTCTTTTTATAAATCATGTTTATATATTCCTGGTTAAATATAAAAACCTTTCATCCCAATTCCCTTTAAGATCCATTCAATTATTTCCCGCTTTTAGAAATCTTATTTCTATTTTTCCCCTTTTTACTTAATCCGTTATTAAGTGTCACTAATTTAAAATTAACAATATAGCAACTCAAACCTCTTTTATATAACCTTGGTTTATTACAAACCCTTTATCTTAATTTAAATAATTAAACAACATTTATTTAAGCTACCATATTACGCTTAAATTCCTTTTATAACTTTGTTATATAAATTCGGGTTTAAATATAAAACCCATTTATAAACTCCTTTCACCATTCAATTGGATTTCATTTCACCTTCAATTACTTTTTAAATGAATTTCAATTAAAAAGTAATTGTCTAAATTATCATTTACTTATATAATAATTTACTTCAATTATTATCTACTTCCGTAGTTAATTCCTTTATTTACTAACATAAATATTGATTCCCTTTTTAAAATCTTATTAAAGTTAAACAATATTCATTAGACCATTCTATTTAAACACACTAATTTAATCCCAATTAAAACGGTCGATTTAGTCAACTCAAAACACGGTTATCTCATTAACCAATTCCAATTAAATCTCTTTTTAAATAAATTAATAATGTAATTAAATAATTCCATTTAATTGTTTCTTAGTAAAACAATTATCCAAATTAACTGTTATATTAATTTCTCTTCACATGTTTATAAATCTGATTAACATCAGAATTTGCTTTATAAAATCTATTAATAATTAATTATAAATTAATTAAATAAATAGTAGACATTTATTCCCTTTTTAATAAACTTTTATTCAAATAATATATTTCAGAAATCTATCTCCAGTTATAAAATAAATTTTATAACTTCAGTTCTATCGATCCATCTAATGGTAAATCAATATAAACAAAACAATTTATTCTTTGGCCATTTACTGCCGGTTACCCAACCAATATTGCCCACGGTTACAACAAAACACAGGTTGAAGTTTCAGTCAATGATTACTAATCAAATCAATCATCCAATCATGATAGTTCATATATGATAATATGAAAATAAATAATATATTTAAGGAATCCCGTTGGATCCCTCCAACCTGTTCTTCCCTGTATTCAAATTGGTTATCTCAAATCAGATCATTCAATCACATTTAACTGTTAATCTCTATAACAGTAAATGACAACTATTTAATATCAACCAATCAACAAAACACTTCAAACAATTCAAACAATTAAAACACGTTTATAAATAAACGTGACCAACAAGGTAAATTACCTTCATTGGATCCAATTGTTAAAGTAACGATTTGGTATTTCGTTGAAATTAAACACGGTTTAATTTCCTTGTTTAAATCAACAAATAAATAAGTATAACAAGCAAACAGTCAACCATTGTCAAACATAACACACAAAATAAAAACCCAATTTATATAAAATATAAATGGGAAGAACTGAGTGAGTTTAACTCACCTTGATCTGATTCTTTGTTAAAAACGACTTGTTTTGTTAAATTAAACGATTGTTTAATTTAACTGAGAAATCCAGTTCATTCCAATTATGTCCATTTTTGTTCCATAGTGTACCACTCGATCCAACGATTCCAAAGCTACCTGGTTCGTCTGATTCCGACCACAAATGAATTAGTTAGCAACATTTATAAATTATATGATGAAAATATATTAATTATTTCCTAATAAATTTTAGGGTTAAGCTAATTACGTTAATTACTCTTGAATAGGAATTTGGCCAATCCCTTTTGATTATCTAGGCCGACCACTTTGTTATGTGAAAACAAATCTGGCCTGACAATTCCTCCAATTCGTTCAATCTGGAAACAACAGAGAGGTTAATTATGATTAAGGTTTAACATTAATTGATTATATCATTTAATTACGTTGCTTACTAGGATCGTGGGAGATCCAAAATGCTTTCCCCTTCCTATATACCTCTTCTACATTGTTCAATGGCACGCTAATTATATTTCTTCACTGCACCTAATTCCTTTAACCTCCTTTTACCAATGTCACGTACTTGCCCACTCCTGTTTGCTCAAAAGAACCCTCCTGCACTGATAAATGTTAACGAAAACCAAACCCGATTCCTTAGAAAATGCGACCTGCCTTGGTTATGATTTCAACATACTGACACTTAGAAAATTCCTGATCCAATTTTATAATACTTCTCTCTGCATCATTCAGCATAATTCCTCCTCCTTACCATTTCTTCATCCAAACGGTTATGCGCCTTCCCGTACCAATTCATTTCTCTTGAACCAATACCTTCTGTACACACATGCCACTTCCACTTAATATACCCATACATTGGTAAAAACCTTATTAGGAAAAAATTAATCACATGATTAGTCCCGTCTATATATATTAGTATTACTGTACCTCTCCTGCTGTATATTTTGGAAACCGCCTCCTGCTCGAACACCTTCTTCTCCTCAATACACGACTGTCACTATCCTCCCCATCTTTGCTAGTCCATGAACCTCAGATAAATGTCACCAGTCCTTCTCCCTCAGTTCCGTCTAATGCCATCATCCCATCATGACTCTCGAAACCCAGTTCCTCGTTCCCCCCTTTCATTTTGAAACACAGTCACCGCTTGGTACAATGAAACTCGCGCGAGATATTTACACCGGATCCTACTTCTTCTCTAAACGAGATCTCACGTTGTCTCTCTGAAATTTTCGCGTCTTCTTTACCCCGCACACGCCACCTATCTCCGATGGACTACCACCGCAGCCCACCTCTCATGCTACCATTTCGTACTGACCCTAACTACCTCCTGCTTGCGAACAACATTGCTCCCTCCTCAAACTTTGTTTCGTTTGGACCCGGTGACTCCACCCCATTTCCGCAACTCACATGAGAGTCTCCCACCTCCATTCGTTCACTGTTCCCGAAACAAATGTCAGTGAGGTTCCTGCAAACTCCTTCTCTTCACGATACACACCACAGGACAACGTTCGGTCTCCTCTGTCGATGTTTCCCCCTTGGCCATGTATCACACCTTACTCCAAACATTGAAGATTTCCCCAAGCCCGAACTGTTTCTGGTAGTAGGCTATACTTTCAGGTGGCAAGAGAATATATATGTTACTTTATAATTTATTGGTTTGGTTTATTATTGCCGAAGAAGAAGAAAAAGAGGAGCCAGGTATATATGTATATGTATATATATTAAATTACGTAGGGCGCAAGGTGCTGTAAGTTATAGGTTTACAGTAATAGCATAGAGTAGCCGTTTCGATGGGAAAGATTACAATACGTGGTGCATGGTATAAATTAATTGGCAGGAAAAAAGTCGTTTGTTTGGGGCGCAAGGTAATGAAGTTTGGGGTCCAAGTAAGAGTAAGTTGTTTGACGCAAGGCAGGTGATTTAGTGGGATGTAAGGAAAGGTTTGATTGTGTGGGTGCTAAGACAAGTAAATTGTTTGTTTATTTCTTCATTGTTTCACATGTTTTCAACTTTGCTGTGATGGTAGAGAAAATGTGTGCACGCTGTTACATTCATTAATTAGATTTAAAATGGTTACACTGTTGAACTGAAGTAATTATTTGCCATGAACATGACTACACTGTTGATTAGATTTATATAAATTTTTATTAATTATTCTCTTCGATCGTTAATTTATGTTGTTCGTTATATCTGTACCTCCACACAAGCTTCTAATATAAGTTTTATAACTTAATATCATCAGTTCACATTAAAACGGTGCCCAATTTATACTAAAACCCTTTTAAATTTATTAATAAACGTTATATTTTAATAACGATTTCTGTAGGGACTATTTTAAAATTTGATTTGGCCATAACTTACAATTTAAAATACGGAATCTGGATTTTTTTTCTCTTTCATATGAAAATTATCATCAAAACGCTTCCAACGTTTCTTGTTTCACAGAAATCTGACTTATATCGGATCCTGTATATTCAGTTGAAGTTCAAAATTCCATATTACAAACTGCAGCGCCATTTCGAGCTTGATTTATAATTATATATATATATATATATAATGTTCAAACTTTGTTTTCAATAACGAATTCAATATTAAAATACATTAATATTCCAAATATAATATTTAAAATAATAAATTAAATTAAATATTTGACTGTCAAAAATACTGGTCGTTACACCCTTGAACCAGAAATGATCTTAAATGGTTGCATCTTGATATCAGCCAACACTGAGGCGTCATTGAATATTCTCCTGATCAAAATGTTTGCATTAACAAATGTTAACAGACTTAACATTGCTAATTAATGAGAAAATTAAAAAGGAAATTTAACCACATACCAATCCAAAGTGGTACAAAATAAAGAGTTTGTAAAAAAGTTGTTGATAAGCTTAATTTTTTTGAAATGGTAAAATTAGGACATGATGCAGAGAAGTTATAAAGCAAGATAATTATAGTAGGAAGCCTTATTTGTTTACAAAATAAAGACAAAATAAATATTATTGGTAGCGATGTGTATAAATATGAATCATTATTCATCGTACAGAAATATATCCGTAAAAAAATTATTGAAAGTAACACTTAGATCTAAAACGACCCCGCCGTGAATAAAGTTTGTTGTCATCTATTGAATTCCCAGTAATGTCTAATGATCCACCATTTTGTACCGTTCATCCATTTGTTAAATGAAAAAATTATAACCAAGAATACAAAAGGGATGACGTACTATTGCAAAGAATTTAAGCATTTTGGAAGGTTTATAACAAATTGGTGCACACTGAAGAAAAATAATGATCGATAAGTTAAACCAAACTGTGGTACTCCCATGAAACTAAAAATGGGTATGTGTATAAAGAGTAATAGACCAATGAGTAAGCAGTCCTCTACAACATAAAATTATGGCTACCATCTTGAGAGATTATAAAGTCATTGTTCCAGATGCTTTAGAGCATTGAAATTAATGATAGAGAGAGTGTTTCACTTACTTAATTTCCGTTAAAAGCTCCAAATGAATGGAACTGTTGTCCAATGGTGTAAGAATAGATTCACATTGTATATCGGTAATCTCAGGGAATAACCAATATCTAATGAAGTTGTATCCAGGGTATAAAAGGAAGGTCTTCGAAACTATAATGTTCCTGTATTCATTTACACTATATATGGTGAACAAAATCATCAATAAGAAGGCCAAGCAACTTTTGGACCATAACCCTCAAGATTTTCAGTTACT
This sequence comes from Allium sativum, assembly GCA_030737875.1. NCBI lineage: Eukaryota > Viridiplantae > Streptophyta > Magnoliopsida > Asparagales > Amaryllidaceae > Allium > Allium sativum. The sequence goes on along the minus strand of CM060918.1, from coordinate 606,082,094 downwards.
ATTGCATTAAAGTTAGGACTTGGTGCCATGTATCCTCATTTATTATATAATATTTATAGTGTTCCTTCAAAAATTACACCATTTATAAAGCAAGGGAAACCTACCATTCAAAACCAACTTGCAAGGACAGAACGTTGTGTTTACAATGATGTTCTTCTGTCTGTTTTAATGGTAGATGAAGTAGACAGCCGTGAAAGCAATTGAATTTGTAACAGTCTCTAGATAAGTTTTAGGGTAGGAGTGAGTTGACAAGATTACCCAAAACATTATCTCTTTCAAGTGTGCGAGGGATGCCAGTGAATTTGATTATTTTGTGAATACAATGAAAGAGTAAAAGGCTAAAAGGTACCTTTTATTCAGTGGCTTAGATTCACATATTACATCATGCTCAGTGATTGAAAAATGAAAGTGAAATTGGAAGTCGATTAGGAGAATTGGAATTTGGGGAAAGAAATAGGAATATTCGGAATGTGAGAGAGCCGATGTATAAGTCAAAAATTAACTGTTTCCTCCAAATTAAGAAGAAGAATGTTCAAAATAGGTTGGTATAATAGATTTCCACACGTCGTATCACAATAGTTTTTAATTTGGGGATAAAAGAGAGAACCAGCACAAGTTAGAGTTGCGTGATGTTAGTTGGAGATTTAATTATTTCGAAGGGCGCTTCTGTTCAGTATTCTTGCAAATGCATTAGCACTGAGGTTGGCTGACACGTTGGATATACAACAAAATCAAGTGCGCCACATCAGCATATCTTTTATTTTGTTTTCTATTACAGATAATAGATTAGTTTATAACAAATTATTATTTTCAAATATTTATTTAATTATATTTGGAATTGTTTCGGTCCTGAATCCTTTGATTTGAATGTAATGAATCCGATTTGAATGATTTCAATTAATGTGAATTAAGAAAATATTGAAATCATGATCCTTGGTTTATAATGATTTTTCGAAAGTAAGGGATTAAGAAAAAGACTATCTATAAATAATCATCTCTTAAACAATCATTTCTAGATTTAGGAAAGGTTAAGAGATGTATATGTATATATATGATGGAAAGCATTTGTTTTGAAATATGAAGCGCTGGTTATTTGGAAAGACCAGGATCGGAATTTATTTTCTGCAAACCATTCGAAATAACCATACGACGTAAATAATGAAGATATGAAGACGATAATTGAAGCCCGAGGTTCTTCACATCGAACGGACTACCTGCTGATTGGTTTCTTTATTGAACAGCTACAGTAGAGAGATGCCCCTATTACCGGAGTGGTAGAAAGTTCAAACGTACTTGGAGAATTTTCGGATTTTGTTCCATTCAGACCCAAAATGGACTTGTATGGATGGTGTGTCTGACATTGTGATTGATAGCGTAGCACTGATTTCCATTGATATGTATCTGATTTGTGATGTATGATCTCAAAGTGGTTATGTATGAATAGAAATCAGTGACATATTGTGGATGGACAAAATGACATACTTAAGATATGAAATGAGCTTCTACGATCAAAGCATTGCTTTTTTAAGCATAGCTTTGTGTATGATGTGACATCGACAAACCTCGCACCCCGGATGATGAGAAACTGGTGGTTAGGTTGTTGACTTATACATGATTTTATGACTGATAGCTGCGGCGGAGGTACCTCTTATGAACTTAAGGAACAGGGTATGTTTAGGGGTCCGTGTCTGGATGAAAACCGTTGATTTATCTTGTGATTTGTAGTTGGTGTCCGTGTATGGATGAAAAAGTCGTGTTACATTTCGTTTGTGTTTCGATTGATCTTTCAGCCATGAATCATCAAGTTGGAAATCTAAATCTCCAATAGGAGCCATACGATTTTGATTGTATATATATATGGTGACATAATATTATGGGTATTATGCCGTCTAGGATTAATACATTTATTTGCGAAATTATTTTCTACACTATATAATAGTATTGAAAGAGGATTTTTACGTATAAAAGCATGTTTGGTTATCATAAGGCCAAACTCGCTCATTTGGTGTGCACTTGCATTGTGTGATGTGGGACGAGGTTATGATAGCGTCATTTTTCCAAAAGTCATTGCGAATTTATATGCACGGGTATTCACATAGAGTAAACCCATAACGCTTTGGCGTTGTGGTCCTGTGAATTTCCCAACTTTAAGTTAAATCCTAAAAACAATTGTTTTATGTTCTCACACCGGTCCCATGACTGACCTGGAGTTTATTGTTCCTTCCTAAACTCTGGGTGCCCACTAATTTTAAAACGGGCAGCTAGTAGTTTAGTTTTACAATTATAGATCGTTGGAGCAAGATTCGAAGTGCTTTCTGGATTGAAGTTCATGCTAGAGATTGGAGCTTCCGCTATAACATACTATTTCTTCCGCTGAGAGTATATTTACTTTTCTTCCCCGATATATGTTGTAACTCTGATATTCTAAGTAACTTTGATGTAATATTGAATTATGCAATGAAAAGTTCTATTATTTTGTTCAATATATGTATGTACCCATAGCAATTAATCTTTATGAACGATATAAGTTGGTTTGATTACCGACGAAAATTGGGTAAAATGACGGATCGTTACAGTTATAATATCAAACTAACAAAACAAAGTGTAACAATCCGGAAATGCGAGCCAGTTTAAAATTTTTATTCTGGTAATTTTAGTGAATTTTGAACATTTAAAATGAATTATTTTAAATAATATCGACGAGAAATTTATTTTGAATATAATTAGAACGTATATATTTATATACGTCGTCGTTAGAATATAAATAATTATATATAATTATAAATAGAATTGAAAATGGCGCAGTAGTTCGATAATTCGATTTCAAACTTCAATTGAATGTACTAGGTGTAAAACAATCCGGATTTTAGTGAAACCAAAAATATTAGGATCTATTTGAGGATATCTTTCAAACGAATCTGAAAAATTGAGATTTCATAGCGGGAATCAAAAGATATGTCCAGTTAAAAATTCTGAATAGTCGCTATGGAATTCAGACCCTTAAAAATAGCCATTTTGCAAACGACCTCGGATTTCGACGAAACCACTTTTGTTGGATCCGCGATGTCAAATTATTGTTAGATTCCAAATTTCATAATTTTTCGAATCAATATGTGAGCGTGGCAAAGGAAAACACGTTTGACCAGTTTCAGTTGATTTTAATCGACTGGAAAATGGCCATTTTTCCAACGGTCTCGAAATTCGACGAAACTAGTTTTGTTAGGACCGTATCGTCAATACGAAGCTAGAAGATATTTTTCTGGGATTTATAGAGTTAGTATGTGACCCCGGTAAATTGAAATGTGCGTTCAAATTCAATATATAGAGTTATATGTTGATTTTGACGAAAACTGATCAAAACGATCAAATCAGCTTGCGATACATATTCCATTGTGTTCGGAATGGGGGTAATTAGCTATGGACGACAGGCGGTGGGCCTCGTTTAGAGGTCAAATGAAAAAGTACCTTTTTGAAATTAAAATAAATAAATTAATTAAAATCTATCTCCTCTCCTTTATCTCCTCAGCCCCCCCCCCCCGTTCGAATTGATTTCATACAGAAAAAAAAAGAGGATCAAGTGACGCGGGGGGGGGGGACCCACCGCTGCCGCCATCGCGCCCCCCCTGGTGGACACCGCCGCCGCTTCCTTCTTCCCCCTCTCCTTCTTCTTCTTCTTCCTCTGAAAAACCCGCCGACAACCCCGACAGCCCTGCACCGAACGCAAAGAACCCCCCTCCTCTTCCTCAAAGCGATGTAAGTCTTTATTAAATTATTATTTAATGTAATTAGGTTTTTATAGTAATAAAAATATGATTTTTATGATTAGAAAAATAGGACTTTGCCCTGAGAGGAAATTTAGATTTTTGTTTAGGGAAAATGATGATTTTTGTGAAGATAAAATTTAGATTTTTATAACGATAAAAGTTAGTTTTTTTATTAGTGAATGTTGAGATTTTTATAACAACAAAGACGGGATTTTTATATGAATAACATAATAAAAATATGACTTTTATTATAGGAGAAGTTTAAAAATATGATTTTTATATGATAAGGAAGTTAAAAATATAATTTTTATCGTATGTAAAGGTTGAAAATATAATTTTCATATTATATAGATAATAAAAATATAATCTTTTATATTGTAGAAATATAAAAATATAATTTTTATATAGGTAAGATAGTAAAAATATCATCTTTATATATGTAGCAAAATAAAATTGTGATTTTTATAGTGATGAAATTGAAAAGGCGAAATCTTTATATTTGAAAAGGCGAAATCTTTATATTTGAAAAGGCGAAATCTTTATAATTGAAAAGGCGAAATCTTTATAATTGAAAAGGCGAAATCTTTATATAGAGAATAACATGATAAAAATATAATCTTTATTATACGAACATCGATGTAAAAATAGAATTTTTATCTATATAGTAGCGATGTAAAAATAGAATTTTTATCCATATGGAGTAATGATAAAAATATGATTTTTATATACATAGCAACAATATAAAAATGTGATTTTTATATATGTAGTGGCTACGGACAACGGAAGTGACAAAAGGCGAGAACGACAAAGATTTCTATAAATGAAGTGTCGTGGAGTTGGGGTAGCTATTGGTGAGAACTTCTCACTCTAAATTTCTTTTTCTAGTTATATATATACTAGGATGCAGACGGTGCTTAGCAGCACCCGACACCTGTCATCCACAGACCATGGATGGCATGTTTGTTTGTTTGATGTGTTGTGAAAATTGATTGTGTTGTGGAATATTCAATAATAAAATATTCTTGTGTTGAAAGGAAATAAAATATTTATATAGTTAAAAATATTTTATCGTTAAAAATATAATTTTTAACGTGAATGTGAATAAATGATTTGACTGACATTGATTGGGATGATAAATTTTACACATCGCCCAACTGCACAAATAAAAATATGTGTTTGTTGATTTGAAACCCCACACGGGTGTTGGGATGAAATTTGGCGTACACTAATCACAATTATTTAATTGTATGTCGATCAATTGGTCGACAGGCTGTATAAGCGTTAATTACTTATATTTGATGCTTATGCAGTTGTGTGGTGCACCTTGGATGATGGTTGATTGTTTATCATTGCTATTATATACATGTGGTGTATGGAATCCATATAATTAACATTATATGGTGATTGATTGGGCCTCATTCCAATCGGGAAAATAATGAATATTATAAAAGAAAATTCATGTATTGAATATAAAAATAGTCGTGTGTTGACAGTACTCATGTGTTGAGATTAGTTGTGTGTCGAAAGAAATATAGATTCATGTGTTGAATGGAATAAATATTCATTTGTTGAATAGAATAACGAATTTATTGAAATATATAAAGCCGTGTTGACTAGAGTTGCGCTATTTTGACGAGAACGATATTTATATCGATTATATTTGTTTTAATAATGAATATAGAAAAGGTAGTGATTTCAAAATATAACATTTTGAAAATATTATCATTTATATAGCAATGATATGAAATATTCAATTTTGATTAGAAATTGAATATAGTGGTGAAATGGTTTTGAAAACGAATTTAAAATGATTTATAAAATATGTTTTAAAAGGAAATCGACGATATATATAATATATATTATATATATATATATATATATATATATATATATAATGGCCTGAATAGAACGCGCCGCCCCGCGGCAGTTCGTGAATTTCGACCATTGACTTCGAATTGACGTTGCGGGAGATTCGACCGTCGGATTCTCCTAAAACTGAAACCGTTGGGTTCGTATCGAAAAGAGCTTTCCAATGAATATTAGAAATTTGAAATATAATGGTTGGATTTGGAATTATGTCCAAATCAAATTTGGAAAAGGTCGCTGTAAGTGCAGTTCGATGGCCGTTGATGGAAATCGACTGTACGGGCCTTGATAAAATTATTAAAAATTTCAATAATTTATGTAAAATCATGATATGGGAATTGGAAAGAACTGGGATGAAAAATTCCACATTTGAAAGGAGAAAAATATATTTTTGTCCAAATGAACTAGTTTTGAACTAGAATTAAAATCAATTTATTTTTGAAATAAATAAATTGAATTTGAAAGTGATTTTAAAAATAATCAATATTCCCAATATGTGAATTGGACTGGAGTTGAATCGAAATTATCTTCGGAATATTTCGATGTTGGATTTCGTGACTATACAGATATTGTTATGGGAATTTGAAAGATATATTTTATATCGTTATTTCCAATACGATATTTGTTGGTTTCAGGATTTGATATTGAATACAAGCCGGTATATTTAATATTCAGAGCCTTGTATTTAATCTCAAATGTTATTTGGATTTATTGTGAATCGTGTTTTAGATGACATTGGTTCTTTAACCCAGTTAAAGACAGGATATTGATTTTTGAAAAGATTAAAACTAAGTGGAGTTTTAATGAATCTTTAATTAGATTGAAATGTGAATTGATAATTTAAATTATCAAATCTGAAAGGTGATCAAGAATGGAGTACCACCAGTTTTTCTCCAAAGCGATAGTTAAATCTTTAATTAGATTTGAACGTGAAATGGTAATTAATTTTACCGATAACACCGTGGTGTTAGATATGGAGTATTACCGGTTTTGCCCAATGGGATTAATAGGTTGGGATTGGGAAATAGAGTAAATAATTACTTCGGTGTGGTTCGCTAATCCCGACTAGTTTGAAATGATATCCAAAGGAAGATTAAAGAATAAATTTAGAAGAATTTATCTTGGATAAAATTAATGGGAACCTTTCCCTAAGAATGTGATTTCGTGAATAAAAGGATATTCTGAATTGGAATGACGCGTTTGTTGTGTTTGTGTAACATTTGTTTATCATATACATGGGTTATTCAGAAAGGCCGGGTTTATACCCATTCTGAATGACCGATTCGACGAGATGTCGAAGATGAAGACGATGGTTGAAGACCGGAAATCTTCACATCGTTTGGGTGATTACTGATGATCTCGATTGGGCTGTACACCCAAGATGAGGGAAACCGTTGGTGATCGTCCAAACGTACTTGGAGATGGATGGATATGCAAGGAAAGTGCCTCCGGTTTCGTTCAGACCCAGAGCGAACTTGTAAATGGATTGTGTGTCTGACATTGGATTTTATTCTGTATTGATTGATCTCTATTAAATATACATCTGTTTGGCGGCGGAGAATTTATTCTCTTGCTTAACGCCCTTCTCTGAGACGTACGAGCTCAGAGGTTATATATCGATGGACATCAGTCGCATGGAGTGAATTGCCAGTGTGGCACGCGTAAGTGGCAATTGATCAAGGCTTCTATTGAAAAGCAAAGTGTTGTGGTTGATGATCAAAGCATGGCCTGTGTGGCGTAGCTTTGTGTATAACGTGAATTCGCGAGCCTCACACCTCGGTATGAGTCAAAAACGGGAGACGGACCACTGGGAGAGCACGACGTTTCTTTCTAGCTAGGGTGGTGTTAGTGACCTACCAGCCCTGACATTTATATACTTTTCACCTGTGTGGTTATTGGAATGCGAGGCGCCTCGGATATAGGTCTGTAAGGACCGGGAAACGTGTGTTCAGGAATTGCCAATCCTCAAAAGTAAGAGAGGACCGGCCCAGCCGATTCCAAGGATCAAAGTGGGGTCCTGAGACATTTGCTAGAGTGTCTCGAACGCGGAGAGGAGCTTGCCCCTTGCCTCGACTCATGATGGAATCCAATTTCCAATACGTGTGCTTCGGTTTTATTTGTAGAGCCTAGTATGACGACATAGTGGGATGGGGCGCTTATGCCGTCTATGATTTATATTTATGATTGAAACTGTTTTGACACTATACACCTATAATAGTACCAAATAATGTGTTTTGAACGTATCAAGCATGCTTTGGCTGTTATAAGGTAAAAACCATATCCTTCGGTTTGCGTTGTATTGTGTGATGGGACCTGGGTCTTATAACAGCTTCATTTTTCTTTATTTAGCATTGCGCTGTTTGTTCTATGCACTGGTATTCTTGGGAGGAAACCCGTTCCGTGTTATACGGCGTGGTCCCTTGATTTACCAAACTTTAAAACAAATATTAATAACTGATTTAGTTCTCACACCATTCACATGACTGACATGGAATTTATTGTTTTAACCTAAACTCTGGGTGCCCCTATTTTCCGCACGGGCAGCTAGTAGTTTTGGTTTTGCAGATTTATATTCATAGGGTCCTGATTTACAGCTGGAACGATGCTCGGAAAGTTCTGTATCCGTGTATCACTTTCAGTTGTGTTTTGTATTTTTTTTCCGCTGCTATGTAATTTATTGTAATCTCTGATATTATTCGAATGTAATTTATTCAATTATACTCTGTATATTCTTGTATCTGATGGAATTGTTGTAATAACAATGAAATGTTCTTCCGTCTGCGTTCCGATGTGTGTTGTTCTCAACGCCATCCGTGCTTTCCTTCATGGGGAAGTTCATGTCGTGTCAGGCAATTAAGATTTTTATTTTGTTTATATGTTGCTTTCAAGTGGATCATAATATCAAAATAAATCATTATACAAATATAATTATGGCAGCAGTCACAAACCGAATAGAACTCGCACTGTTGTTTTGGTTTCAACTTTATTTCGTCGTTTAATGTTCAATATGGTACACTCAATAATCCTTAGAAATCAAAGTCCTATATTCTTCAACTGTAAGCAATATTATATGATATCCTATTATATATAACTAATATGGTAGTCGTATGCAATTGTTCAACATGCTACTATGTAGGTTTAATATGGTTGTTATGAATTTCCATCATCAAGTGTCAGATGTAAGGAACTTTCGGACACTGCATTATGTATAGTTAATATGGTAGTTATGAACATCCATTTTCTGATAACAGTAAATCAGCAATCAATGGTGGGTTATTCAACAAAATATGTATAACTAGAATTATAATGGTATTGTTTTAACAGTGATCATCAAAAAATGGGCAAACAATATAATAGTTAGCATTTATAATGTTCACCATCTTAGCAAAAAGACCTGTTAATTTAAATTTAAAATATCGTAATTCTACAATAATTATTCAACGATTTATCTTTATCCATGTGACATAAATATAGCTTTAATGATTTTCACTAATATTTTCCACAGAGAAACCTATCATACAATACCAAAAAAAAAATCACTTTGTTATATTTCATGTAAAATACCAACCATAGTTACTAAGGAAATAGTTCCACCTTCTAACTTTTGAACATGATTTATGCCAAACGTAGTGTTAATGCATCAGATTATGATTAATATAGCCAAACACGGACATTTACAAAAGAATATAGAATACTATCAACAAATGAGTATATAATTCATGGTATCAAGACCAAACTGTGAATATATCCAAATCAATAAGCAAAATAAATACAACCATAATTTATCCATTGCCTATTAGTTATTATTTGATAATAAGTTAGGAAATCCACATCAAAGCGGATTAAATAGTTTTTTGGCATATTATCTTCTCCATTTATTATTTTACTATTTTATGCAACAAATTTAAAAGACAATTTAATAATGATGGTAAAAGGTCCATTACAAATACCTTGAAATCATTAACAATCCCACATGACTTATCAAGTTCATATCAGATCTACTTTTTTTTAAATAACTGATAATTTTGCAGTTAGGTTAATAAAATGTTGTATTAGAACAATTAGCAATACAGTTTATAATGTGCAATGGACAATGAAATCATTAACAGTATCTTTTAAGTCTTGAACTCAGCTATAAAACGATGATTATTAATGCAATCCTAAAAAAGTAAAGACCGAATGGCAATAAAGTAAGAACAATGTATTTATATTGTTATTCTTGAAAATATGGACTAATATGAAACAACAATAATAATCAGTTGAGAAATAACAAAGTCATGTTTACTGAGTGATGAAGTAATAGATGGACATTAAAAGAATTGCCAATGCAAATGATAACCTTTATGCTTAGAAATAGTGAAACATATGTGTACTCTGTTTTAATTCAGCAGTGCATCAATGGACAAAGGAATGATGGGTCTCAAACTCGAGAGTCTGCCATGTAGGATCATATCAACACACTTCTTGCAATATCAACCCCGTTATTTAAAAAGAAAAGCGGGTTTAGTATAATTTAACTTGGAGACCGGATAATCATCAAATGGTATAAATAGTTCAAGGCAATTTAAAAGTTGCAAATGACTGATTATGCTAATATGTGAAAGAGAAAATTCCTTTACACTCCCTACATATGCTCATTTTGTACTATTATCGTAGCCAACGGTTTGGAAATTTAAACTTATTTTATCATAATACAAAATGCATATGAAAAGGCCTAGGCTCACCGAATGTATAGGCATTAGGCTATATTAATCATGTGGCAAGGCTGTCCTTTAAAATTGCAGCGTTATCATAGACACATACCCAATTTGAAGCATCATTCTTCTATGTTTCCTTTTCATATAAAGGTCTAAATCCAACTGAAATCAAAATCCTCTCTTTTCCACTACCGCAATCATTACTGCCCACAATATTTCCAACTGTTTAATTCATTTTATCAAATGAATTCTAAAAATAGATAACTTACACTGTAAACGAATACAACTATTGGAAGGTTGCTCTCCTTGTAATTATGAGGTACACATAGTGATATTTGTCGACATAATATTTCAAACTCTAGGTCAAGGTTGCCTATATAAAAGAAATGTTGAAATGAAAATATATAGAAAGTTCAAGTTAGTAGTCCATATATACATAGAGAGAGACATTAATAAGTATAGAAGCCTACTGAAACAACCCAAACTCGCCCATACATGAAAGCCTGAATTGAGTTGAGAACACGACAAATCAGAACACAACGACAGAACATTTCAATGCTTATTACAACAATTTATATCAGAGTACAAGAATATAACAAAGTATGAATAAATATTACACATCGGAAAACATCAGAGATCAAAATACATTACATAGCTGTGGAAAAATAATACATAACACAACTGTAATAAATACACGGATACAAAGCGTTCCAAATATAGCTCCAGCTGTAAACCAGGATCCTGTGAATATAATATCCGCAAAACCAAAACTACTAGCTGCCCTGTGGAAAATAGGGGCACCCAGAGTTCAAGTTAAAACTTTAAACTCTAGGTCAGTCATAGGACTGGCGTGAGAACTAAAACAGTTATTTAAAACTTTACTTTAAAATAGAGTAACTCAAGGGACCACGCCATATAACACGGAACCGGTTTCCTCCCAAGAATACCAGTACATAGAATAAATTGCGCAATGCTTTTTTGAAAAAATGAAGCTATTATAAGACTCGGGTCCATCACACAATGCAACGCAAGCCGGAGGATAGAGTTTTACCTTATAATAACCAAACATGCTTGGTACGTTTAAAACAAATCATTTCATATTATTACTAGTGCATATATGTTTCAAAAACAATTTCAATCATAATGTATCAACCATAGATGACATGAGCGTCCCATGCCACTATGCTGCCATATATAGGTTTATAATCAAAACCGCACAATGCCGTACTGGAATTTGGATTTCCATCATGAACCAAGGCAAGGGATCGTCCTTACCGAATTCGAGACAATCTAGCCCATGTCTCAAGATCCGTCGCAACTGCACCTTGGATCTTCTGGGTCGGTCCTCTCTTACGTTTGAGGATTGGTAATTCCTAACAATACGTTTTCCCGCCCTATTGGGAGTAAATCTGGTCAGTATATCGACCATATAATCCATCGGCCCCGTAGTGACCGATATATCCAAGGCGCCTCGTTTTCCTTCATCCACATAAGTAAAAATGTTTGGGCTTCATACCATGACACCACTCCAAGCTAGAAGGAAACGCAGGTCCTCCCTGCAGTCCTCTCATGTTTCTGGTTCACACTGGGGTGTGAGGCTCGCGAATTAACGCTATACACAAAGTTATGCTCTTTAAGGTCGTGCTTTGATCATCAACCACAAGACTCTGCTTTTCAACAGAAGGCTTGATCACTGCATCTCTATATGCCATACTGACAATTTATGCCATGCAACTGATGTTTATCGATATATAACCTCTGGGCTCGTACGTCTCAGAGAAGTGTGTTAAGCATGAGAATAAATTCTGTGCCACCAAATAGATATACATTTAATAGAGATCAATCAACACAGAATAAAATCCAATGTCATACACACATCCATTTAATAGTTCGTTCTGGGTCTGAACGAAACCGGAGGCACCTTATTCCTTGTCCCATATGTCCAATATAGGAGAGAGGTCCTTGCATATCTGGTTGATCTCCAAGTACGTCTGGACGATCACCTCTTATTACCCTGTCTTGGGTGTGCATCCCAATCAAGACATCAGTAATCATCCAAACGATGTGAAGACCTCCGGTCTTCAACCACCGTTTTTATCGTTGACTTATCTTCGAATCAGTTATTCAGAATGGGTATAAACCCGGCCTTTCCGAATAACACGTGCATATGATAAAAAAGTGCTACAAAACACAACATACGTCTCATTCCAATTATGAATATTCTTTTATTTAAATATTTATATCCTGTAAGAACCCGTAACTTCCCCGTGAAGGAAAGAGCGGATACTTTGAGAACAACACACAAATGAACGCAGACGGAAGGACATTTCATTGGTATTACAACAATTCCATCAGATACAAGAATATACAGAGTATAATTGAATAAATTACATTCGATAAATATCAGAGATTACAATAAATTACATAGCAGCGGAAAATAATACAAAGCACAACTTAAGGTGATACACGGATACAGAGCTTTCCGGATATCATTCCAATTGTAAACCAGGATCCTGTGAATATAAATCTGCAAAACCAAAACTACTAGCTGCCCGTGCGGAAAATAAGGGCACCCAGAGTTTAGGTTAAAACAATAAACTCCAGGTCAGTCATGTGACTGGTGTGAGAACTAAAACAGTTATTAAAACTTTATTTTAAAAGAGAGTAATTCAAGGGACCACGTCGTATAACACGGAACGGGTTTCCTCCCAAGAATACTAGTGCATAGAATAAACAACGTAATGCTTTTTCGAAAAATGAAGCTATTATAAGACCCAGGTCCCATCACACAATGCAACGCAAGCCGGAGGATAGGGTTTTCCCTTATAATAGCCAAACATGCTTGGTACGTTTAAAACAAATCATTTGATACTATAATAAGTGTATATGTCAAAACCTTTTCAATCATAAATATCAATCATAGGCGGCATAGCTACCATCTACTATGTCGCCATACTAGGTCTACAATTATAGCCGAATTACACGTATTGGAAATTGGATTCCATCATGAGTCGAGGCAAGGGGCAAGCTCCTCTCCGCGTTCGAGACACTCTAGCAAATGTCTCAGGGTTACACACTCTGGGAAACCCTGGATGCGGCTGGGCCGGTCCTCACTTACGTTAGAGGATTGGCAATTCCTGAACACACGTTTCCCGGTCCTTACAGACCTATATCGAGGCGCCTCATTCCAACAACCACAAAGGTGAAAAGTATATAAATGTCAGGGCTGGTAAGTCACTGACACCACAAAAGCTAGAAAGAAACGTCGTGCTCTCCCAGCGGTCCGTATCCCGTTTTTGACTTATACCGAGGTGTGAGGCTCGCAAATTCACGTTATACACAAAGCTGCCACGTAGGCGTGCTTTGATCATCAACCACAAGATTTTTCTTTTCAACAGAAGCCTTGATCATTGCATCTTAGCGTGCCACACAGGCAATTCATGCCATGCGATTGATATCTATCGATATATAACCTCTAAGCTCGTACGTCTCAAAGAAGGGCGTTAAGCAAGAGAATAAATTCTCCGCCGCCAAACAGATATATATTTAACAGAAATCAATCAACACAGAATAAAATCCAATGTCAGACACACAATCCATTTACAAGTCCGTTCTGGGTCTGAACGAAACCGGAGGCACTTTCCTCACATATCCATCCATCTCCAAGTACGTCTGGACGACCGCCAACTATTTCCATCCTCTTGGGTGTACAGCCCAATCAGGACCGTCAGTAATAATCCAAACGATGTGAAGACTTCCGGTCTTCAACCACCGTCTTCATCTTCGACATATCATCGAATCGGTTATTCAGAATGGGTATAAACCCGGCCTTTCCGAACAACCCGCGTATATTAAAAACAAATGTTAGACAAACACAACATATGTCTCATTCCAATTCATATTCTCAGGGAAAGGTTCCCATTAATTTTATCCAAGATAAATTCTTTAAAATTTATCCTTTGATCTTCCTTTGGGTGTCATTTCAAACCAAATTATGGTTTTCTAAACTAGTCGAGATTAGCGAACCACAACAAAGCAATTATTTATTTTATTTCCCAATCCCAACCTATTCATCCCATGAAGCAAAACTGGTAATACTCCATATCTAACACCACAGTGTTGTCGGTAAAATTAATTACCATTTCACATTCAAATCCAATTAAAGATTTAACTATCGCTTTGGAGCAAAACTGGTAATACTCCATTCTCGCTCACTTTCTATATTTGATAATTTAAATTATCAATTCACATTTCAATTTAATTGTAGATTCATTAAAACTCCTTTTAGTGGGTTAAAGAGCTAGGTGTTATTTAAAACACAGTTCACGACAAACCCAAATCACATTCTATTTATTATCGGGTTAAAGAACTAGTGTTCTTTAAAACACCGTTCACGATAAACCCATTTCAAATCTAATCAAATATATTAGAAATTCCGATTATTTAAAACCCCTTTTTAAATCTAATTTATTTATTTAAAAATAAAAACCCGGGTTTTAAATTGAGTTCAAACTAGTTCATTTCAATAAAAATCTATTTTTATCTTTTCAAATATGGAGTTTTTCACCCCAATATTTCCCAAATAATTTCTTATGATTTTACACAAATTATTGATATTTTTAATAATTTTATCAAGGCCCGTACAATCGATTTCCAACAATGGCCATCGAACTGCACTTACAACGACCTTTTTCGAATTTGATTTGGACGTATCTCCAAATCCAACCGTTAGATTTCAAATTTCTAATATTCGTTAGAAATCTCTTTTCGATACGAACCCAACGGTTCCGATTTTAGGAGAATCCGACGGTCGGATCTCCCGTAATGTCCGTTTGAAATAAATGGTCGAAATTCACGAACTGCCGCGGCGCGGCGCGTTCTATTCAGGCCATTATATTATATATATATAATATGTATAATATATATTTCATCGATTTCTATTTAAAACGAATTATATAAATAGTTTTAAATTCGTTTCAAAAACAATTTCAACTTCCCTTTCATTTCAAATCAAAATTGAATTCTTCCTTATAAATTCGTTTTAAAATTCATTTCAATTCAATTCAAATTTCTATTCGATTCAATTCAAAGTGGTTTTATTTTCGATTCAATTCAAATTGGTTTTCTATTTGATTCAATTCAAATTGGTTTTCTATTCGATTCAATTCAAATTGGTTTTCTATTCGATTCAATTCAAATTGGTTTTCTATTCGATTCAATTCAAATTGGTTTTCTATTCGATTCAATTCAAATTGGTTTTCTATTCTATTCGATTCAGTTCAAATCAAATTCATTTCGTTTTCTATTTGAATCAAATTCATTTCATTTTCTATTTGAATCAAATTCATTTCGTTTTCTATTTGATTTCAATTCAAATCAATTTTAATTCGATTCGAATTCATTTCGAAATCGCTTTCAATTCAATTCATTTCAAAATCGCTTTACAATATTCATTTCAAAATCGCTTTGCAATATTCATTTCAAAATCGCTTTACAATATTCATTTCAAAATGAATAAAATCGATATAAATATCGTTCACGTCAAAATGGCGTCAATCTAATCAACACGGCTTCATATATTCCTTTATTCTATTCAACAAATAAATATTTATTTTTGTCAACACACGACTAATCTCAACGAATGAGTACTGTCCACGTGTGACTATTTTTGTTAAATTATTTCGTTCAACACATGGCTAATCTCAACGGATGAGTACAGCCAACACATGAACCTTTATTTTATAGTGATAAAGATATAAATTTTATTATAAAAATATTTCGTTCAACACATGACTAATCTCAACGGATGAGTGCAGTCAACACATGAACCTTTATATTATATATTCTTTATTTTCTAAATTGGAATGAGGCCCAATCAATCACCATATAATATTAATTATATGGACTTTTCATATATCACACGTATATAATAGCATTGAAAATAATCAACCATCAATCAAAGTGCACTACACTGTATAAGCATCAAATATAGATATCTAACGCTTATAACAGCCTGTCAATCAATCGATCGACATATTTAATAAATCAGGATGAGTGAACTTCATATTTCATCCCAACACCCGTGTGGGGTTTCAAACAATCAAACACATATTTTATTTGTGCAGTTGGGAGATGTGTAAAATTTATCGTCCCAATCAATGTCCTTCAAATAGGTGTACATAAACAAACCGTCCGGTTTGTAAATGAATATTTTATTTTATTCACATTCACGTTAAAAATTATATTTTTAACGATAAAATATTTTATTTCAACACATGGATTTCTATTCAGTTCGTTTACACAATAAAATTGATATTTTTATTTTTCTAACATATTTTAGAAAATTTCGGCGGCATAACGGCACGATACTAGAAACGGGACGAGGCCTAGCCTTATCCCCGGTCTAGTGAAGGCCCACGCCATTCACACATCAATCAAATTCACCAAACAACCAAATTCAAATCAAATCATCTAACTAATTTATGCAACCAAACAAACAAGTCCATGGTCTGTGGACGATTGTGTCGGGTGCTACTAAACACCGTCTGCATCCTAGTATATATATATAACTAGAAAAAAAGAAATTGAAGAGTGAGAAATTCTCACCGAAAGCTATCCAATACCACGACTCTTCATTTATAGAAATCTTCATCGTTCTCGCATTTTTGTCATCTTCGTTGCCCGTATTCACTACATATATAAAAATCACCCATTTTTATATTGCTGTCTTTTTAAAATAAAAATCACATTTTTATTTGTTTACTTTCAATTTTAAAAATCATATTTTTATAATCCCTTCATATATTTAAAAATCGAATTTTCACTTCGCTATTCAATATATAAAAATCGAACTTTTACTTCGCTATTATATAGATAAAAATTCTATTTTTATAACGATGTTATATAGATAAAAATTCTATTTTTATCCCGCTATTCTTCATATAAAGATTTCGCCTTTTCAATTTCAAAAATCTAATCTTTTATAGTTTAAAGATCACTTCTTTTGCATTTTAAAAATCACATCTTTTCTATTTTAAAAATCACGTCTTTTCTATTTTTAAAAATCACGTCTTTTCACTTTTTACCATATAAAGATCACATTTTTATCATCTATATAATATGAAAATTAAATTTATTTTTCAGAAACAAAAATCAGAAAATAAACAAGGCCATTTTAATTTCCTAAACCGAATGTTTAAAGTAAATTAAAATAAAACAAAATAGGATAAAATAAAATAAAATACCTGTAGCGTCTAGAGGGAGGGGGGTCTCGAGCTGATGGAGCTCGCGTCGGAGCTGTGGAGGGTCGGGGGTGCCTGGGGGTGCTGCGGCATCGGCGAAGGTGGGGGTTCGGAGGTGGCGCGGGCTGACGAACGGGGGGGCTTCGATTGCGTCGCACGGCCGATGGAGGGAGGGGAAGATGCAGCGGGGGGGGGAGGGGCTTCGAACGCGGTGGCGCGCCGCCTGGGGGTAGGCGCGTCGATCCATTTAGGTTTTTTTTTTATTTCTTTTCGTTTTTTTGATTTCAATCGAAATGGGGGGGGCCAGAATGGGATTAAGGAGATGAGAGTTTTATTTTATTTTTATTTTTATTATTATTTTAATTGCAAAAAGTTGACTTTTACATACGACCTCAAAACGAGTCCCACCGCCTGCCGTCCATAGCTAATTACCCCCATTCCGAACACAATGGGATATGTATCGTAGGCTGATTCGCTCGTTTCGATCAGTTTTCGTCAAAATCAACATATAACTCTATATATTGAATTTGAACGCGCATTTCAATTTACCGGGGTCACATACTAACTCTTAAAATTGCAAAAAAAATATTTTCTAGCTTCGTATTGACGATACGGTCCTAACAAAACTAGTTTCGTCGAATTCTAAGACCGTTGGAAAAATGGCCATTTTCCAGTCGATTAAAATCAACTGAAACTGGTCAAACGCGTTTTCCTTTGCCACGCTCACATACTGATTCGAAAAATTAAGAAATTTAAAACCTAGCAATAATTTGACACTGCGGATCCAACAAAACTGGTTTCGTCGAAATCCGAGGTCATTTGCAAAATTTCCATTTTTAAGGGCCTGAATTCCATAGCGACTATTCAGAATTTTCAACTGGACATATCTTTAGATTCCCGCTATGAAATTTTGATTTTTCGGATTCGTTGGAAAGATATTGTCAATTAGATCCTATTGTTTTTGGTTTCACTAAAATCCGGATTGTTTTGCACCCGGTACATTCAATTGAAGTTTGAAATCGAATTATCAAACTACCGCGCCATTTCCAATTCTATTTATAATTATATATAAATATTTATATTCTAACGACGACGCGTATAAATATATACATTCGAATTATATTCAAAATAAATTTCCCATTGATTTTATTTAAAATAATCTATTTTAAATGTTCAAAATTCGCTAAAATTGCCAAAATAAAAATTTTAAACTGGCTCAGATCTTCCGGGTTATTACAATCTCCCCCACTTAAAACTTTTCGTCCCCGAAAAGGAACAAAGTCGAAAGTGGTTTGATTAATTAACTCTACGTTCGATCTGGCTTCCATTCTCCAACTTTTCAGTTTCTGAGAATTTCCAAAATTTGGCTAACACCCTAAATTTTCGAAAAATTTCGCCATAACCTCCCCTGCACCGGGAGCCACGGGAAAATCCTGAATTGCCATACAGGCCTTCTGATCTCAAAAAGAAAAAGAAAAAGCCAAGCGGCTAGCCAATAGGCTCATAAAATCATAATCACCCAAACAAAACAGTAAATTATGTAGTAAACATGTACCTATTTGTCGGGCAAACAAATTTTATTCTTCGGCTCTAGCCTCCTTGCTATGACCTGTTCAATGATATATATGTATATGCAAGCAAATGCGACTAATTTTCAATACAATTCAATATTTGATGCAATTAGGCATAATGGTTAAAAATTTATCAAACAATTAAACATTCAACACAAACATCAATCAATTAGTGGATTAGAGTTTTCAAATTCATAATTTTGATATATATATATACAAAAAATCATGTTTTTGATGCCAATTCACAACAAGGTGTTCTAACTATATTAGTTTTGGTTCTTACACCAGTCTAATGGAAATATACAGAAAATCACACCTTCGTCACTCGAATATAAATACTGGTGATGGTATACTTCATCATCAGGACCATGTCCGGACGACTAGAGTGCGACTCTATATCTATCTAATATATTAAAACCTCGAATATACGTTCATGACACGTATATGCAAAACCTTTATATAATAGATTATCCATATTCAAAATAAATAAATAATCAAATACGTATAAAACAATTTAAATTTTCAAAACAAAATTGTTTTGATTAGAAAAATATACTCTTCACACTCGTTCTAGGATACTACTGATCCTATCTCTAACGAGTCATTCTAATTGGATATTACTAATCCAATATCTGATGAATTCTTTCGTATGGTTCTAATGTGTCTTGTTCTCGAGCTCTGTAAACCAAAGCTCTGATACCAACTGTAAGAACCCGTAACTTCCCCGTGAAGTAAAGAGCGGATACTTTGAGAACAACACACAAATGAACGCAGACGAAAGGACATTTCATTGGTATTACAACAATTCCATCAGATACAAGAATATACAGAGTATAATTGAATAAATTACATTCGATAAATATCAGAGATTACAATAAATTACATAGCAGCGGAAAATAATACAAAGCACAACTGAAGGTGATACACGGATACAGAGCTTTCCAGATATCATTCCAGCTGTAAACCAGGATCCTGTGAATATAAATCTGCAAAACCAAAACTACTAGCTGCCCGTGCGGAAAATAAGGGCACCCAGAGTTTAGGTTAAAACAATAAACTCCAGGTCAGTCATGTGACTGGTGTGAGAACTAAAACAGTTATTAAAACTTTATTTTAAAAGAGAGTAATTCAAGGGACCACGCCGTATAACACGGAACGGGTTTCCTCCCAAGAATACTAGTGCATAGAATAAACAACGCAATGCTTTTTCGAAAAATGAAGCTATTATAAGACCCAGGTCCCATCACACAATGCAACGCAAGCCGGAGGATAGGGTTTTCCCTTATAATAGCCAAACATGCTTGGTACGTTTAAAACAAATCATTTGATACTATAATAAGTGTATAGTGTCAAAACCTTTTCAATCATAAATATCAATCATAGGCGGCATAACTACCATCTACTATGTCGCCATACTAGTTCTACAATTAAAGCCGAATTACACGTATTGGAAATTGGATTCCATCATGAGTCGAGGCAAGGGGCAAGCTCCTCTCCGCGTTCGAGACACTCTAGCAAATGTCTCAGGGTTACGCACTCTGGGCAACCCTGGATGCGGCTGGGCCGGTCCTCACTTACGTTAGAGGATTGGCAATTCCTGAACACACGTTTCCCGGTCCTTACAGACCTATATCGAGGCGCCTCATTCCAACAACCACAAAGGTGAAAAGTATATAAATGTCAGGGCTGGTAAGTCACTGACACCACCAAAGCTAGAAAGAAACGTCGTGCTCTCCCAGCGGTCCGTATCCCGTTTTTGACTCATACCGAGGTGTGAGGCTCGCAAATTCACGTTATACACAAAGCTGCCACGTAGGCGTGTTTTGATCATCAACCACAAGACTTTGCTTTTCAACAGAAGCCTTGATCATTGCATCTTAGCGTGCCACACAGGCAATTCATGCCATGCGATTGATATCTATCGATATATAACCTCTAAGCTCGTACGTCTCAGAGAAGGGCGTTAAGCAAGAGAATGAATTCTCCGCCGCCAAACAGATATATATTTAACAGAAATCAATCAACACAGAATAAAATCCAATGTCAGACACACAATCCATTTACAAGTCCGTTCTGGGTCTGAACGAAACCGGAGGCACTTTCCTCGCATATCCATCCATCTCCAAGTACGTCTGGACGACCACCAACTATTTCCATCCTCTTGGGTGTACAGCCCAATCAGGATCGTCAGTAATAATCCAAACGATGTGAAGACTTCCGGTCTTCAACCACCGTCTTCATCTTCGACATATCGTCGAATCGGTTATTCAGAATGGGTATAAACCCGGCCTTTCCGAACAACCCACGTATATTAAAGACAAATGTTAGACAAACACAACATACGCCTCATTCCAATTCATATTCTCATGGAAAGGTTCCCATTAATTTTATCCAAGATAAATTCTTTAAAATTTATCCTTTGATCTTCTTTTGGGTGTCATTTCAAACCAAATTATGGTTTTCTAAACTAGTCGAGATTAGCGAACCACAGCGAAGCAATTATTTATTTTATTTCCCAATCCCAACCTATTCACCCTATGAAGCAAAACTGGTAATACTCCATATCTAACACCACAGTGTTGTCGGTAAAATTAATTACCATTTCACATTCAAATCCAATTAACGATTTAACTATCGCTTTGGAGCAAAACTGGTAATACTCCATTCTCGCTCACTTTCTATATTTGATAATTTAAATTATCAATTCACATTTCAATTTAATTGTAGATTCATTAAAACTCCTTTTACTGGGTTAAAGAACTAGGTGTTATTTAAAACACAGTTCACGACAAACCCAAATCACATTCTATTTATTATCGGGTTAAAGAACTAGTGTTCTTTAAAACACCGTTCACGATAAACCCATTTCAAATCTAATCAAATATGTTTTTAAATCTAATTTATTTATTTAAAAATAAAAACCCGGGTTTTAAATTGAGTTCAAACTAGTTCATTTCGATAAAAATCTATTTTTATCTTTTCAAATATGGAGTTTTTCACCCCAATTTTTCCCAAATAATTTCTTATGATTTTACACAAATTATTGATATTTTTAATAATTTTATCAAGGCCCGTACAATCGATTTCCAACAATGGCCATCGAACTGCACTTACAGCGACCTTTTTCGAATTTGATTTGGACGTATCTCCAAATCCAACCGTTAGATTTCAAATTTCTAATATTCTTTAGAAGCTCTTTTCGATACGAACCCAACGGTTCCGATTTTAGGAGAATCCGACGGTTGGATCTCCCGTAATGTCCGTTTGAAATAAATGGTCGAAATTCACGAACTGCCGCGGCGCGTTCTATTCAGGCCATTATATTATATATATAATATATATAATATATATTTCATCGATTTCTATTTAAAACGAATTATATAAATAGTTTTAAATTCGTTTCAAAAACAATTTCAACTTCCCTTTCATTTCAAATCAAAATTGAATTCTTCCTTATAAATTCGTTTTAAAATTCATTTCAATTCAATTCAAATTTCTATTCGATTCAATTCAAAGTGGTTTTCTATTCGATTCAATTCAAATTGGTTTTCTATTCGATTCAATTCAAATTGGTTTTCTATTCGATTCAATTCAAATTGGTTTTCTATTCGATTCAATTCAAATTGGTTTTCTATTCGATTCAATTCAAATTGGTTTTCTATTCGATTCAATTCAAATTGGTTTTCTATTCTATTCGATTCAGTTCAAATCAAATTCATTTTGTTTTCTATTTGAATCAAATTCATTTCGTTTTCTATTTGAATCAAATTCATTTCGTTTTCTATTTGATTTCAATTCAAATCGATTTTAATTCGATTCGAATTCATTTCGAAATCGCTTTCAATTCAATTCATTTCAAAATCGCTTTACAATATTCATTTCAAAATCGCTTTACAATATTCATTTCAAAATCGCTTTACAATATTCATTTCAAAATGAATAAAATCGATATAAATATCGTTCACGTCAAAACGGCGTCAATCTAATCAACAAGGCTTCATATATTCCTTTATTCTATTCAACAAATGAATATTTATTTTTGTCAACACACGACTAATCTCAAAGAATGAGTACTGTCCACGTGTGACTATTTTTGTTAAATTATTTCGTTCAACACATGACCAATCTCAACGGATGAGTATAGTCAACACATGAACCTTTATTTTATAGTGATAAAGATATAAATTTTATTATAAAAATATTTCGTTCAACACATGACTAATCTCAACGGATGAGTGCAGTCAACACATGAACCTTTATATTATATATTCTTTATTTTCTAAATTGGAATGAGGCCCAATCAATCACCATATAATATTAATTATATGGACTTTTCATATATCACACGTATATAATAGCATTGAAAATAATCAACCATCAATCAAAGTGCACTACACTGTATAAGCATCAAATATAGATATCTAACGCTTATAACAGCCTGTCAATCAATCGATCGACATATTTAATAAATCAGGATGAGTGAACTTCATATTTCATCCCAACACCCGTGTGGGGTTTCAAACAATCAAACACATATTTTATTTGTGCAGTTGGGAGATGTGTAAAATTTATCGTCCCAATCAATGTCCTTCAAATAGGTGTACATAAACAAACCGTCCGGTTTGTAAATGAATATTTTATTTTATTCACATTCACGTTAAAAATTATATTTTTAACGATAAAATATTTTATTTCAACACATGGATTTCTATTCAGTTCGTTTACACAATAAAATTGATATTTTTATTTTTCTAACATATTTTAGAAAATTTCGGCGGCATAACGGCACGATACTAGAAACGGGACGAGGCCTAGCCTTATCCCCGGTCTAGTGAAGGCCCACGCCATTCACACATCAATCAAATTCACCAAACAACCAAATTCAAATCAAATCATCTAACTAATTTATGCAACCAAACAAACAAGTCCATGGTCTGTGGACGATTGTGTCGGGTGCTACTAAACACCGTCTGCATCCTAGTATATATATATAACTAGAAAAAAAGAAATTGAAGAGTGAGAAATTCTCACCGAAAGCTATCCAATACCACGACTCTTCATTTATAGAAATCTTCATCGTTCTCGCATTTTTGTCATCTTCGTTGCCCGTATTCACTACATATATAAAAATCACCCATTTTTATATTGCTGTCTTTTTAAAATAAAAATCACATTTTTATTTGTTTACTTTCAATTTTAAAAATCATATTTTTATAATCCCTTCATATATTTAAAAATCGAATTTTCACTTCGCTATTCAATATATAAAAATCGAACTTTTACTTCGCTATTATATAGATAAAAATTCTATTTTTATAACGATGTTATATAGATAAAAATTCTATTTTTATCCCGCTATTCTTCATATAAAGATTTCGCCTTTTCAATTTCAAAAATCTAATCTTTTATAGTTTAAAGATCACTTCTTTTGCATTTTAAAAATCACATCTTTTCTATTTTAAAAATCACGTCTTTTCTATTTTTAAAAATCACGTCTTTTCACTTTTTACCATATAAAGATCACATTTTTATCATCTATATAATATGAAAATTAAATTTATTTTTCAGAAACAAAAATCAGAAAATAAACAAGGCCATTTTAATTTCCTAAACCGAATGTTTAAAGTAAATTAAAATAAAACAAAATAGGATAAAATAAAATAAAATACCTGTAGCGTCTAGAGGGAGGGGGGGTCTCGAGCTGATGGAGCTCGCGTCGGAGCTGTGGAGGGTCGGGGGTGCCTGGGGGTGCTGCGGCATCGGCGAAGGTGGGGGTTCGGAGGTGGCGCGGGTTGACGAACGGGGGGGGGGGGCTTCGATTGCGTCGCACGGTCGATGGAGGGAGGGGAAGATGCAGCAGGGGGGCTTCGAACGCGGTGGCGCGCCGCCTGGGGGTAGGCGCGTCGATCCGTTTAGGGTTTTTTTATTTCTTTTCGTTTTTCTGATTTCAATCGAAATGGGGGGGGGGCAGAATGGGATTAAGGAGATGAGAGTTTTATTTTATTTTTATTTTTATTATTATTTTAATTGCAAAAAGTTGACTTTTACATACGACCTCAAAACGAGGCCCACCGCCTGCCGTCCATAGCTAATTACCCCCATTCCGAACACAATGGGATATGTATCGTAGGCTGATTCGCTCGTTTCGATCAGTTTTCGTCAAAATCAACATATAACTCTATATATTGAATTTGAAAGCGCATTTCAATTTACTGGGGTCATATACTAACTCTAAAAATTGCAGAAAAATATTTTCTAGCTTCGTATTGACGATACGGTCCTAACAAAATTAGTTTCGTCGAATTCTGAGACCGTTGGAAAAATGGCCATTTTCCAGTTGATTAAAATCAACTGAAACTGGTCAAACACGTTTTCCTTTGCCACTCTCACATACTGATTCGAAAAATTAAGAAATTTTAAACCTAGCAATAATTTGACACTGCGGATCCAACAAAACTGGTTTTGTCGAAATCCGAGGTCATTTGCAAAATTTCCATTTTTAAGGGCCTGAATTCCATAGCGACTATTCAGAATTTTCAACTGGACATATCTTTAGATTCCCGCTATGAAATTTTGATTTTTCGGATTCGTTGGAAAGATATTGTCAATTAGATCCTATTGTTTTTGGTTTCACTAAAATCCGGATTGTTTTGCACCCGGTACATTCAATTGAAGTTTGAAATCGAATTATCGAACTACCGCGCCATTTCCAATTCTATTTATAATTATATATAAATATTTATATTCTAACGACGACGCGTATAAATATATACATTCGAATTATATTCAAAATAAATTTCCCGTTGATTTTATTTAAAATAATCTATTTTAAATGTTCAAAATTCGCTAAAATTGCCAAAATAAAAATTTTAAACTGGCTTAGATTTTCCGGGTTATTACATATCCTTTGGGAAAGGTTCCCATTAATTTTATCAAAGATAAATTCTTTAAATTTATTCTTTAATCTTCCTTTGGATATTAATTCAAACCAAATTAAGGTTTATCCCAACTAGTTGGGATTAGCGCACCTCACCGAAGTAATCACTTGTTTTATTTCCTAATCCTAACCTATTCATCCCACGGAGCAAAATTGGTAATACCTCATATCTAAAATCATGCTGTTATCGGTAAATTAATTACCATTTCACGTTCAAATCTAATTAAAGATTTAACTACCGCTTAGAGTAAAACTGGTGCTACTCCATTCCTGATCATTTGCCGAATTTGATAATTTAAATTACACATTCTCTTTTTAATCTAATTAAAGATTCATTAAAACTCCACTTAGTTTTAATCTTCCCAAAAATCAATATTAATGATTATTTAACTTTGGAAACACAAACATGCCGCATCGACAATCTACATTATACTATTGATTTCTGCCGATATATAACCTCTAAGCTCGTACATCTCAGGGAAGGGTGTTAAGAAAGAGAAAAAATTCTCCATACCAAATAGATATATATTTAGCAGAGATTAACCATACAGTTCGAAGTATAATGTTAGACATGTAATCCTGTCTTTAACTGGGTTAAAGAACTAATGTCATAAAAAATACAGTTCATGTCACATTCCATTAATAATGGAATCTTCACGGAAAACAGATCGATATATATAATCTATATCAATTTCCGTGTTCGACTAATAATATAAATGGAATAACGACCAAGCCTTTTCAATTCCATATATAGACCAATCCTCGTCCACAGAAGTTCACTTCTATTATTATCAAATCGAATTCCAATCAATTCCAATCTAATATACTAAATTGGATAACCTTTCTTTGGAAAATTTCCTTTAAACGTTAATAAAAAGATTTATAAATTCTAAATCACATTTCAATGTAAATCAGGTTAAAGAACGAATGTCGTTAAAAATACAGTTCACAATAAACCCAATTCACATTCCATTTTATTCCAATTATTAAATATAATTAGAAACTCTATTAATTAAAAGATTTATTCTTTTCACACAGGGTTCAAGAACAGTGTTACTAAAAACACCATTCACGACAAACCCAAATTCCAATTCTTTTATTCAATTCCAATCAAATATTAATTAATTGGTAAACTTCTCTAAATCTTAATTAAAATATTTATTCTTTTCCTCAACTGGGTTTAAGAACAGTGTTAATAAAGAAACTAATTACAGCAAACACAAAATCCACTTTGATATTAAATACAAGGCTCTGAATAGAAATTATATCGACTTATATTCAATATCAAATTCTGAAACCATCAAGTATCGTATTGGAAATAACGATATAAATATATCTTCCATATTTCCATAACAATATATGTATAATCATGAAATCTAATATCGGAATATTCCGAAGATGATTTCCATTCCAATTTCATTCCAATTTGTCCGTTGAAAATTTCTGGTTATATTAAAACCATTCACCTGTCCAATTTATTTTATTTAAAAATTATTGGATTTCAAATCTAGTTAATAACTAGTTGATTTTGATAAAAATATATTTTTTTTCTTTACAAACGTGGAATTTTTCATCCCAATTCTTTCCAACTCATTTATTATGATTTTACACAAATTATCAATATTTTTAATAATTTTATTAAGGCCTTTCAGTTGATTTCCATAAATGGTCATCGAACTGCACTTACAGCGACATTTTCCAAATTTGATTTGGTTATAATTCCAAATCCAACCGTTAGATTTCAAATCTCTTGTATTCATTGGAAAGCTCTTTCCGATACGAACCCAACGGTTCCATTTTTACGAAAATCCGACGGTCGGATCTCCCGTAATGTCCAATCGAAGTCGGTGGCCGAAATTCGCGAACTGCCGCTGCGCGGCGCATTTTATTCAGGCCATTAAATAAATATTATATATATTTCATCGATTTTTATTCATCGTTTATAAATTCGTTTTACAGCGACTCCAACTTCATTTTCACTTTTAAATCAAAATTGAATACTCCTTATCATTATATTATTTAAATGATAATATTTTCAAAATATTAGATTTTGAAATCATTTACTTTTCAATATTCATTATAAAAATGAACAAAATTGATATAAATATCGTGCACCTCAAAATGGCGTTAATCTAATCGACACGGCTTTATATATTTAAATATTTCCGTGTCCATCCCAAATCGAACATCAAAATCATATTTTGATCCATTACTGAATATTATTTTAAAATATTTGTTATTTTAAAATACTCATTATTCGTTATTTTAAAATATTCGTTAATTTAAAATATTCATTCTTTCCAAATTGGAATCAGACGCAGTCAATTACCATATAGTTTTATTTATATGGATTTCATACACACACATGTACACAGCAATAATCAAACACAATCAACCATCATCTAGAGTGCATTACACAACTGCATAAGCAGTAAATATAAATATTTAATGCTTACAACAGTCTATCAATCAATCGATTGACATACAACTAAACAATTGGGATTAGTGTATGTCAAATATCATCCCAATACCCGTGTGGGGTTTCAACCAACAAATACTGAATATTATTTGCGCAGTTGGGCGATGTGTAAAATTTATCGTCCCAATCAATATCAGTCAAATAGGTGTACATAAACAAATCATCCGATTTGTAAATGAATATTTATTTTCATTCATATACCCGTTAAAAATTATATATTTAACGATAAAATATTTATTTCAACACATGAATATTTTAAATAGTTCATTTATATAATAAAAATAATATTTTTATTGTGCTAACATATTTTAGAAAATTTCGGCAGCATAACAGCGCGATACTAGAACCGGAATAAGATCTAGCCTTAACCCTTGCCTAATACCTGCTCGCGCCATACACATACTAATTCTCATCAATTCAATTTACATCCCAAATCGAATTCAACCAATTAAATCACTCCATGCAAAAATCAACCAAACATCCATGGTTTCAAACAAAGGTGTCGGGTGCTTCTAAGCACCATCTGCATCCTAGTATATATTTAACTAGAAAATAAAATTAGAGTGAGAAGTTCTCACCTTTGGGATCCACTTCACCAGTTTTATTTCTGAATTTCTGAACCGTTTGGATTTACCCGAAATTCCAACGCAATCTTTTTCACACTACTCATGGTAAAAATCACATTTTTATTATGATGTTTTTATATTGCTATTGTATATATAAAAATCAAATTTTATCTACACTCTCTCTCTATATATATATATCAAATTTTTATATGTCTACTGTATATATAAAAATTATATATTTTTGCAAAGATTTCTCTATAAAAATCACATTTTTATAATTCAGTTTTATATAAAAATCATTTCTTTACATCGCTACTTCATTATAAAAATTATATTTTTGTAACGCTACTGTACATATAAAAATCATATTTTTATATTTTCTAAAAATATTTCATAGCTACGATAGAAATCATATTTTTATCTTCCTAAAATTATTTTCATATATATACGATAAAATTATATTTATACATCACTAAGAATCATATTTTTAAAATGCTTCATATATAATAAAAAAATCATATTTTTATCTCGCTTCATATATAATAAAAATCATATTTTTATCTTGCTTCATGTATAATAAAAATCATATTTTTATCTCGCTTCATATATAATAAAAATCATATTTTTATTTCGCCTTCTAGATAATAAAAATCATATTTTTATATTTTAGTTTTCTATATAAAAATCATATTTTTATATCTCTACTAATAATTTAAAAATAATATTTTTATATTTTAGAAACCATGCTATTTTCATTTTAAAAATCCATTTTAAAACGATGTTATTTCTTTCAAAAATTACATCTTTAAATCAAATATATTCATATAAAAATTTAGTTTTTAAAACTATTCTATTTATAAATTTAAAACAATGTCGTTATATATATAAAAACTGATTACATTAAATAAATAAATAAAAACCCACTTTTTATTCGATTTTCTCAGAGGAGGGGCCCTGCAGTCGGCTGTTGGAGGCGCAGGCCGTCAAGGAGGTGGCGGTGGGCCTTAGGAGATGGAGGCGGCGCTGTTTGGTGTAGTTAGGGTTCGCGGTGGGGTATAAAACGAGGAAGTAGGAGACGGTGGAGGAAAAGTAATAGCAGGGGAGGGGTCGGAGGCGAGGTCAGGGGGTGCGGCGCGGCATAGTGGGCATGGGCCAGGTGTGGCGGAATCGAGATCAGGGCGATGAGGAATTGGGGATCGCGGTTTCCTTTCTTTTGTTTTATTTATTTATTTAAATAACTGTTGACCTGAAGGAGAGATAAGAGGGGAATATATAATTATATTTTTTTTAATTTCCAAAAAGGTTACTTTTTAATTCAAACTCCAAATCGAACCCAACGACTGACATCCCTAGCTAAATACCCCAATTCCAGACTGTATGGGATATGTCCCGTAAGCCAATTCGACTGTTACGATCAGTTTTTATCAAAATTAGAATATAATCAGTATATATTTAATTTTAACATACATTTTAATTTACCAGGACCACATACGAACTCCAAAAATTCAAAAAAAATAAACCTAGCTATGTTTTGACGATACGATCCTAACCAAACTAACTTTGTCGAATTTGGAGACCTTTGAAAAACGGTCATTTTCCAGTCGATTAAAATCAAACTGAATTGACCAGACACGTTTAAATTCACCACGCTCACATATTGATTCCAAAAATTCTGAAAATTGGAATCTAGTAATAATTTGACATTCGAATCCAATAAAAGTTGTCTCGTCGAAAACGGAAGTCGTTTGCAAAATTGTTATTTCTAAGTGCTATATATTATATTTAATTCCATAGCGACTATTCTGAATTTTCAATTGGGCATAACTTTTTATTCCCGTTATGAAATCTGGATTTTCATATTCGTTGGAAATATATTTTCAAACAGATTCAAATATTTCCAGTTTTACTGAAATCTGATTTATTTTGAATTCTGTACATTCATTTGAAATTTGATTCAAACTATCGTGCCATTTCAGGCTCGTTATATAATTAAAATAAATTTATTCCTTCTAACTTCAACTTAAATAAATTTTTAGTCTTTATTATTTAAAATAAATCATTTTAAATATTCAAAATTCATTAAAATAGCCAAAATAAAATATTTAAATTGGTTTTGATTTTCCAGGTTGTTACAATCTCCCCCACTTAAAATCTTTTCGTCCTCGAAAAGGAACGGAGCTGAAAGTTGTTCAACTAACCAACTCAACTTTCATTCTGGCGTTTATTCTTTAACTTTTAAGTTTCTAAGAATTTTCAAATTCTTTAAAAATCTAGCTAACACCCAAAATTTTCAAAAAATTTCGCAATAACCTCCTTTGTACGGGGAGACTTTTAAAACCGCAACTAGCCACGCGGGGCCCTCATCATCTAAAAAGAAAAAGCCAAGCGGCTCATTAAATCATCCAAACCCAAGAAATATAGTAAACATGTACCTATTTGTCAGGCATACAATTTTATTCCTCTTCTTAGCTTCCATGCTATGACCTGTTCATACATACATGTACACGCATGCAATTCCAGCAAATTTTCAATTCTGTTCAATACTTGCTCGATTTGGCTAAATGTTTCAAAATTTTAATTAATCAAATAACACAATCAACAATCAATTAGTTGATTATCGTTTCAGACATATAACTTATATATATATACAAAAATCGTATTTTTGATGCCAATTCAAAAACAATAAATCCTATCTAGTTTTGGTTCTCACACCAGTCAATTGGAAACATATAAATATCCTACTATCGAAACCCGAACATAAATGCTGATGACGCTCGAGCGATCATCAAAATCATCTCCGGGCCACTAGAGTGTGATTCTATATCTATTCATTATATTTGAAGTTTCGTATACATGTTTGCAAGGCATATATGCAAAATCTTCATATACTATATTGTCCAAATTCAATATAAAATAAATAATCAAATATATATATAATAAGATTTAAATTTTCAAAACTAAATTTGTTTTCACTTTTATTTTAAAAATAACACTCTGTCAACTCATTCTAGGATACTACTGATCCCATCTCTAATGAGTCATTCTCATTGGATATTACTAATCCAATCTCTGATGAATTCTTTCGTTCGTTTCTAATGTGTCTTGTTCTCGAGCTCTGTAAACCAAAGCTCTGATACCAACTATGTAACGAACGGGGATTTTCGACTCCGAAAATCAACATAAAACTACTATGTTGACTATTCAAACATCGGAAATTCCGGAATCATTAATAGAAAGAAGTTAGAGGGTGAGAATAGATAAGATAGAAAATTAAAATAGAAGTAGAAGATCACCACAGAACAGAACCAGAGTAATATGAATCTCACAGCGGAACGGATAAAATATAATATATAACATAACTTTGCAATAAAACAGTATATAAAAAGAATAACATTATCATAGTACAACACTTACACACAGCGGAAATAACAATAGCTATATAATCCTGAAGCCTCCTGCTTCAAGCTCCTCCAAGTATATCTGTAAAGACCTGAACTACTTGACTGCCCGTACAAATTTGGGCACCCAAGAGTTTAGGGAAAACAAAACAAAATAAACTTTGGATCAGCCATAGGACTAGTGTGGGTAAACTCAAATCATTTAATTTAACTTTTCAAAATCCTTTTCAAAAGAAAAGGTAATCGTAAGACCGATCCACACATAAACACGGATGGTTTTTACCTTACGATAACCCAAAACACTATCAAAATCAATACTTTTCTGATATTATGATAGTGTCTAATCACAAGTAATTAACAATCTAGCAGAACGCTTGCATCTCACATTCCACATACATAGTATACAAACAAAACCGCGGGCGCTTATTGGAGATTGGATTCCGACTATGACAAGGTATGGGACCACCTGCCGATAGTGTATCTCTAGAGGCGAATACACTGGGTTCTACAAGAACGTCTTGCAACCCGGCCCACACATGACCGACCACTCATTTCTCTTGAGTGTATCGAATGTATATCACCAACGGTTGGGAGCTACCCACCGTTTCCCGAAAAGGGACAGCATCGAAAATAGATAAAAGAATGAAATGGATTTTCTCTATATAGGTGATATACACCCTACTGGGAGCGACCCACCTAGCCATGTTGCCTTCCCGATTTCTGTCATTTCCCGGTTGATGAGGCTTGAGGTCATAACGTGTCTTTGGAACACCTGACCACCATTCACTTTGAATGCCACATCGTCATACCCGCCAAATCACAAATTGATTTCACCAAAAAATACCACGGGTATAAAGCTAAGAGAAACGAATTCCTCTTCCACCAAACGTAAGTACGTTTGAAGAGATAAACTTACGCGATCCATTAGATATACTCTGTCAGACATTCGTTCATTCACGTTGTCGTGGGATTGGACAAAACCGAAGGGACTATTCTGTAACAGGGTAGCCCTTGCATAATTCCATCTTCAATTATTTTCATCATATTTGATCGCAACGATAACGTCCGTACAAAGTGGTTTTCAGATAATGAATCTGATCCCGGTCTCTCCGTATTGACGACGAAAAATGCTCAAAATTTTCGATAGTCGGTGATTTAACTATCAAAGAAAAACAGGTGTACAACCAACGATCTTATTTCCAGATAGAAATTCGATCGATCAATCATCAATCAACACTGATCTCCTTTAATTTAATTTATCATTAATTTATTCATTTCCCATTTCTATATATTTGTAAATTCTTATTTTCTAAATTTAGGCAATATACTTTAGTAATCATTTGAAAACATCTCCATATTTACTCCATTTCTTATTTCCTATATTAGAAAACATTTCTGATTCTTATTTGGAAAACGTTTCCAAAACTCCTTCATTTGGTTTAAACAGATGTTTAAATAAAACATCACTAAGACAATTCACACCATTACACCCATTAACTAAATTCACTGAACCAACCTTCACTATCAAACCTTGCCCATCCGTTAGTTAAAAACGAAGTCAATCAAGTTGGGGTATAATTACCTCTCAGACCTTAACCGGACAACATTTCTAACTTCGAAATAGACAAAGTTCACCCTTTTAAATCATTTAACCAACTTCCTTACATAACTCGGGTTCTATTTACGAGTCCACTTCTTTTACCAAAATCATTTGATTATAACGATGGTGTTATAATCCCATAGTTCCAAAATAAAATAACTTCAAAATGTAACTTTTATTCCTTAATTTAACTAAATCACTAAACAGGCAATTTATAAATAAATCGTTAAATCTTGATTAAAAAAAGAAAGTGTACTTTCCCGAATTCGATATAATCGAATTTCCACATATAGCTCTCTTTCGAATAATCTCTATTCGATAACTCCTTTTTCTTCTAATAAACTATATTCGATAATCTCCTTTCCAATAACTATATTCAATTAATAATACTCGACTAACTCTAATTCAATTAACTCTATTTGATCAACTCTAATTCGATTTAACTCTAATGGATTAACTCTAATCGATCAACTCTAACAGGTTAACTCTAACTGGTTAACTCTAACTGGTTAACTCTAACTGGTTAACTCTGACTGGTTAACCCTAACTGGTTAACTCTAACTGGTTACTCTTACTCTAATCGATTAACTCTCACTCTAATCGATTAACTCTATTCAATTAACTCCCTTCGAATAACCAATATTCGATTAACTCCTTTCTTCGAATAACCAATATCCGATAACTCCCTTCTCTTATAACCAATATTCGATTAACTCCTTTAAC
This sequence comes from Allium sativum, assembly GCA_030737875.1. Classification (NCBI taxonomy): domain Eukaryota; kingdom Viridiplantae; phylum Streptophyta; class Magnoliopsida; order Asparagales; family Amaryllidaceae; genus Allium; species Allium sativum. Next base: position 606,047,252 of record CM060918.1, on the reverse strand, counting down.
TCTATTCGAATAAACTATATTCGATAATCTCTCTTCGAATAACTAATATTCGATTAACTCCTTTAACTCTATTCGAATAAACTATATTCGATAATCTCTCTTTGAATAACTAATATTCGATTAACTCCTTTAACTCTATTCGAATAAACTATATTCGATAATCTCTCTTCGAATAACTAATATTCAATCAACTCCTTTTAACTCTATTCGAATAAACTATATTCGATAATCTCTCTTCGAATAACTAATATTTGATTAACTCCTTTCTTCAAATAACTGATATTTGATAATCCTTTCGAATAACTAATATGTGATAATCCTTTCGAATAAACTATATTCGATTAACTCTATCAATTAACTCTATTTGATTAATTCTAATTCGATCAACTCAATTTGATTAACTCAAATTAATTGACCCTATTTGATTTACTCTATCTAATTTCCAAATATCCCTTTTATAAAACCTATTTCTTTTATAAATATTTCTATTTATTTTCCAAATAATTCCTTTTATAAAATTTTATTAATTTTATAAATAATTACTCTTAGTACTCTATTTATTTCATAAATAAATATTTCCATTTATAATCTGTTTTTAAATGTTTTACAAATATTTCCTTTCCAATTCTCTTTGTAAATGTTTTACAAATATTTCCTTTTCAATTTGTTTTCACAAATATTTTCTTTTCTCTTTGTTTTCACAAATATTTCCTTTTCTCTAATTCTTTGATTTTATAATTATTTTCTTTTATAAAATCATTTTCTTTATATATATAAAATCCATTGATTTTATATAAATAATTTATTTTTAAAATACATTCTGAAAATCCCCTTTTCTATATCCCAGTATTTCTTACGGTATTTAAAATACCAATTCACAATGATCGGTATCATTCAAACACGCATAATCACCAACAGATTATATATCACATCATATATCACCATATATGAAAAACAGTAAAATAAATGTTGAGGAATCCAGCTGGATTCCCCCGACCTATTACCCAGCATCCACGGATGTTAATCAACATAGATAACATGAATATGAAATATTATGATAACAGAATCAATATTCGATTAACGATTTATATCTATATCGTTATCTATATTTTCAACCAATTAACTAGTAGTTCAACCAAACAGCCAACACCCAGCAAACAACCATTATTTATCAGTTATAAAAATACGTTATAAAAATATAACTAAGAAGAGTTAATGAGTTTTACTAACATTGGACGGTTATCGTTAAATAACGATAATTGGTCATTGATTTGTTCAGGCGTTTAATTTCACCATAAATCCAAACGAGCTCCAATTCACTCCCGGTCAGTTCCATGGTGTAGCCGTCGTCCATACGATCTTGAGGATCCTGTTTCGCTGATTTTCGATCACGTATGACGAAGTTATGCATTTACGAAGTTTATATACACAATAATTAAAGGATTAATTGACAAGAATAATCCGAAGTTTAACCTGTCCGCCCATATTAATCCCAAGTTTGAATAATCCCAAGTTTAGGGGTTGCCTTCCCAAATTGATCCCGATGACTTTTGATGACTTTTTCACGTGTTATTTTGGAATCAATATGGGAACACACCCCCAAACTTCGGATTAATATGGGAAGATACAAGTAAATGGGATTAATTTGGGAAGAGACCTTCTAAACTTGGGATTATTCTTGAATAACGCAAACTTGTGATTAATATGGGCGGACAGGTTAAACTTCGGATTATTCTTGTCAATTAATCCATAATTAAATAAAAACTTGGATTATACTTTCAAATGGGCTTAACTTAAATTTCCTGGCCCATATTCATTCATGACTGCCCAGGCATGCACCCTTACTTCTTCTTCCTCACGATAGAAAAACACCCGTAGCTTTCTGTCGTCGCTCCTCCTTCAACTGCTCCCTAATTCTTCAATGAACCTCAAAACCGACACCACCACCATAATCTCCACCACATTCTCTTTCATCTCCACCCCAAAACGTTGAACTCGAGCTCTTCAAAAAATATGCGACATCGACCTAGCCTGCTGCCCCCCGAAATTGATCGAACAAAAATGCCACCAAAATTCATGAATTTCTGCCAGTTCGCTCCATTTCATCATACAAACCCAAATACCAACATCGTTTCTTCAATTGATGCCCCTATCAATAGCAGGTTGGAACCCTAGGACACTTCGACGCATGTTGTGTTTATCCGCAGTGACCCAATGGGTTTCGAACCACACAAAAATCGTATGAGAAGGTAGAGGATACTCTCAGGAACTCAAACATATACTCATTTGGATTTATAGAAATTTGTTTAATTTTCTTTTGATTTTCCAAAGCCCTATTTCTTTGTGTTTATGAAATACTGGCGGCGGCTCCTATTTTGACCAGTAAAGAAAGTAAGTTTAGGTTTAGAGAGTTTAGGGGTATTATATAGGTTGAGTATATATATTTTTATTCGAATTTTATATTCCATTTTAATGAATCGCTATCTACATACGCTGTTTAAAAATCCCTGTGATACCATACAATACCCAAAAATCACGGAAATGGACATACACCTTCAGTTCGACATTACCGACCCAACGAAACTGGTTTCGTCGAATTTCGACTCCGTTTGTTCACACAGCGTAGACCCAACGGAACTGGTTTCGTCGAATTCTGACTCCGTTTGTTCACACAACGTATTTTTAACCGTCAAAATACTGACTGTTTTTCATATTAAAAATCCGTACGACCACATACTGACTCCAAAATTCACGAAACTTGACATCTAACAATAATTTAATATTGCGGATCCAACAAAATTAGTTTCGACGAAAAGAGAGGTAGTCTGCAAAACTGGCTATTTTAAAATCTCTAAATAACCTGTTTAAATAAATATATATATAAAAATAATTAAATTAAATATTTAAAAATAAATATTATCGTATATATTCACACTAGAATACCATACAGCTCCAATTGGATTTATAACTCGATATTTCAAAATTCCTAGTTATATCGATATTCGATTTATATTTAAAAAATCCTTCTATATTATAAATATGTATTAATAAATTTCAAAGGAATTCCATAGCGACTTTTCTAAAATTTGATTTGGACATACATCAAAATCTACACAACGAAATCTCGATTTTCCTCTTCCATTAGAAAAATATACTTCACCAGCTCCAAACGTTTCTTGTTTCACAGAAATCCGATTTAAAACGGATTCTGTATATTCAATTGAAGTTCAAATCGCCAAATAGCGAACTGCCGCGCCATCTCGAGCTTGATTATAATTATATTATAATTCTACGTTCAAACTTCGTTTAAATAATATATTCGTTATTCAAAATCATTTCCAAACTAAAATATATATTTTGAATTTCCCAATTAACACAATATTGTGAATTCTACTATTTCCGACTATTTCATAAATTAAATATATTATTCTATTATTTAATTTAATTAAATATTCGTTTTTATTTAATGCTATGACCATTCAAATCTATAAATCACTATTTATATAATTAAATAAATTAATTATTCTATGGAAAAATACGGGTCGTTACATTCTTCCCCCCTTAAAATAATTTCGTCCTCGAAATTGCTAAGGTAGATAACAAACCCTATTGACTAGTACAAATTTATTTGTTTACTTATCAACTTTAATTTCAACTGAAACAATTTAATTTCAATTAAAATATTAATTAATTCTTATCAATAAAAAATTTCTAAAATCCTGAAAATTTCTAACACTCTAAATTTCCGAAAAATTTCGCCAGCACCTCCTTTGTACCGGTCAATAGTTCAAACCCTAACTCGCCTCTCTAGGCCTTCTCCAATCCAAAAAAAAATCAAACAGCCAAGCGGCTTGCCAAATCGGCCCATAAATCACCAAATCCATAAAAATAAACGTGTACCTTTTTTGTTGGGCATATCATTAAATCCTTTCATTCTGCTGCCAATTCAGCATATACCAAAGTCATCCCAATAAATCTCCAATCATTTGTTCTCAAATCCAATCATCCAATTTTCAAACCAAATCTCATTCTCAATCTCAAATTCCATTACCAATTTCAACTCTTACTTACCTGTCCAATATACTTAAACAAATTCATAACTCACAAATCCAACTTTATTCGTTATCGTTCTATTTCAATTCAATTTCCCCGTACTGGTTTTAATTCAATTCCAGTTTGCATTCACAAATTTCTATTTGATTTCTATTTCTGGTTTTAATTCAATTTCAATTTGATTTCGCCAAATTTATTTAAATTTGTTTTAATTAAAACAGTCTCTTTCTGGGAGTTTTTAAACAGCTTAGCTTTTCTAAAACTAAATATTCCTTTTCGGATTTCAAATAATTTGTTTTCCTCAAACAATCCAACACAGTATTTTTGGTAGTAATCCGTCACTTAGAACTCGAAAATGAACACTGATGATGTGGGAAGCATTATCAGAGTTATTTCCCAACTATCAAAGTGAGTTTAATACTATATCACTTATCAAAATCTAATTTAAACATTTCCATTTTGAAATACATTTCAAAATATCATTCACGATGCTTGTAAAAATATTTAAAATCTCCCAGGATTTTAAAATTCTCATATACTCCATTCAATTCCATTTACGAACACTTTTCATGTTTTCGAAATTTCGAATTCCAAATTCTGATTTAATTTCAGATTTAATCCATCTGATTCCATATATTACACTTATATGAATTTGAATTAGTTATTTACGTAACCCTTTTAATTTATAATCTTACTTGATTATAATCACAACCAACACATCCAATGTACTATAATACTTCAAATATCTATACTTTGTTTATATCAAAATGTAATTTGGGTAAAATTATTTCATTTACCCTCTTTTCAAAACATACTATGTCGGTTTATCATATTCAAGCGTTTAGAAACTCATATCGATACAGTGGATCAAACTGATCGACCAGAACTTATAAACAACTCAACTAATAAATCTCCACAATATAAAACATTTTATATTGAAATCTACAAATACATTCTCTTGTATATATACACTCAACTCAATCTAGGGTATTACTAACCCCATCTCTACCGAGTCATGCCACAGAGCCAAGGTAATCACTTAACCTTCAGCTCAGATACCAACTGCGTAATGAACGGGGATTTTCGACTCCGAAAATCAACACAAAACTACTATGTTGACTATTCAGACATCAGAAATTCCTGATCATTAATAGAAAGAATTTAGAGGGTGAGAATAGATAAGATAGAAAATTAAAATAGAAGAAGAAGAAGATCACCACAGAACATAATCAAAGTAATATGAATCTCACTGTGGAACGGATAAAATATAATATATAACATAACTTTGCAATAAAACAATATATATATAGAATAACATTATCAAAGTACAACACTTACACACAGCGGAAATAACAATAGCTACATAATCCTGAAGCCTCCTGCTTCAAGCTCCTCCAAGTTTATATGTAAAGACCTGAACTACTTGACTGCCCGTACAAATTTGGGCACCCAAGAGTTTAGGGAAAACAAAACAAAATAAACTTTGGGTCAGTCATGGTACTGGTGTGAGTCAACTCAAATCATTTGGTTTAACTTTTCAAAATCCTTTTCAAAAGAAAAGATAATCGTAAGACCGATCCACACATAAAAACGGATGGTTTTTATCTTACGATAACCCAAAGCACTTTCAAAATCAATATTTTTCTGATATTACGATAGTGTTTAATCACAAGCAATTAACAATCTAGCAGAACGCTTGCATCTCACGTTCCACATACATAGTATACAAACAAAACCGCGGGTGCTTATTGGAGATTGGATTCCGACTATGACAAGGTATGGGACCACCTGCCGATAGTGTATCTCTAGAGGCGAATACACTGGGTTCAACAAGAACGTCTTGCAACCCAGCCTACACATGACCGACCACACATTTCGCTTGAGTGTATCAAATGTATATCACCAACGGTTGGGAGCTACCCATTGTTTCCCGAAAAGGGACAGCATAAAAAGTAGATAAAAGAATGAAATGGATTTTCTCTAGATAGGTGATATACACCCTAATGGAAGCGAGCCACCTAGCCATGCTGCCTGCCCGATTTCTGTCATTTCCCAGTTGATGAGGCTTGAGGTCATAACGTATAATTGGAGCACCTGACCACCATTCACTTTGAATGCCACATCGTCATACCCACCAAATCATAAATTGATTTCCCCAAAAATACCACGGGTATAAAGCTAAGAGAAACGAATTCCTCCGCCACCAAACGTAAGTACGTTTGAAGAGATCAACTTGCGCGATCCGTTAAATATACTCTGTCAGACATTCGTCCATTCACGTTGTCCTGGGAATGGACAAAACCAAAGGCACTATTCTGTAATAGGGTAGCCCTTGCATAATTCCGTCTTCAATTATTTTCATCATATTTGATCGCAACACTAACATCCATACAGAGTGGTTTTCAGATAATGAATATGATCCCGGTCTCTCCGTATTGACGATGGAAAAATGGTCAAAGACTTTGATAGTCGCTGATTTAACTATCTAAGAAAAATAGGTGTACAACTAACGATCTTATTTCCAGATAGAAATTCGATCGATCAATCATTAATCAACACTGATCTCCTTTAATTTAATTTATCACTAATTTATTCATTTCCCATTTCTATATATTTGTAAATTCTTATTTTCTAAATTTAGGAAATATACTTTATTAATCATTTGAAAACATCTCCATATTTACTCCCATTTCTTATTTCCTATATTAGAAAACATTTCTGATTCCTATTTGGAAAACATTTCCAAAACTCCTTCATTTGGTTTAAACAGATGTTTAAATAAAACATCACTAAGCCAATTCAAACATTTACACCCATTAACTAAATTCACTGAACCAACCTTCACTATCGAACCTTACCAATCTCTCAGTTAAAAATGAAGTCATTCGAGTTAGGGTAAAATTACCTCTTAGGCCTTAACTGGACAACATTTCTAACTTCAAAATAGACAAAGTTCACCCTTTTAAATCTTTTAACCAACTTCCTTGCGTAACTTGGGTTCTATTTACGAATCCACTTATTTTACCAAAATCATTTGATTATAACGATGGTGTTATAATCCTATACTTCTGAAATAAAATAACTTCAAAATATAACTTTTACTCCTTAATTTAACTAAATAACTAAACAGGAAATTTATAAATAAATAGTTAAATCTTGATTAAAAACGGAAAGTGTACTTTCCCGAATTCGATATAATCGAATTTCAACGTATAACTTTCTTTCGAATAATCTCTATTCGATAACTCCTTTTTCTTCGAATAAACTATATTCGATGTTCTCCTTTCGAATAACTATATTCGATTACTAATACTAGACTAACTCTAATTCGATTAACTCTATTTGAACAACTCTAATTCGATTTAACTCTAATCGATTAACTCTAATCGATCAACTCTAACCGTTTAACTCTAACCGGTTAACTCTAACTGGTTAACTCTAGTTCTAATCGATCAACTCTAACTCTAATTGATTAACTCTATTCAATTAACTCCCTTCGAATAACCAATATTCGATTAACTCTGAAGCGACCCGAACTTCCCATGTCTCCGAAGAGATGAGAAAGAACGAATTACTGTGAGGACAAGACAAATCAGAACGCAGACAGAAGAACATTTCAATGTTAATTACAACAATTCCATCAGATACAAGAATATACAGAGTATAAATGAATACTATTACATTCGATAAATATCAGAGATTACAATAAATTACATAGCAGCGGAAAATAATACAAAGAACAACTGAAGGTGATATACGGATACAGAGCTTTCCGGATATCATTCCAGCTGTAAACCAGGATCCTGTGAATATAAATCTGCAAAACCAAAACTACTAGCTGTCCGTGTCGAAAATAGGGGGCACCCAGAGTTTAGGTTAAAACAATAAACTCCAGGTCAGTCATGTGACTGGTGTGAGAACTAAAATAGTTATTTAAAACTTTACTTTAAAAGAGAGTAATTCAAGGGACCACGCCGTATAACACGGAACGGGTTTCCTCCCAAGAATACCAGTGCATAGGATAAACAACGCAATGCTTTTTTGAAAAATGAAGCTATTATAAGACCCAGGTCCCATCACACAATGCAACGCAAGCCGGAGGATAGGGTTTTCCCTTATAATAGCCAAACATGCTTGGTACGTTTAAAAACAAATCATTTGATACTATAATAAGTGTATAGTGTCAAAACAATTCAAATCATAAATATCAATCATAGGCGGCATGGGTACCATCTATCATGTCGCCATACTAGTTCTACAATTAAAACCGCAATACACGTATTGGAAATTGGATTTCCGTCATGAGTCGAGGCAAGGGGCAAGCTCCTCTCCGCTTCGAGACACTCTAGCAAATGCCTCGGGACTACACACTCTGGGCAACCCCGGATGCGGCTGGGCCGGTCCTCACTACCGTTAGAGGATTAATTATGCCTGAACACACGTTTCCTGGTCCTTACAGACCTATAATCGAGGCGCCTCATTCCAAAAACCACAAAGGTGTAAAGTATATAAATGTCAGGGCTGGTAAGTCACTGACACCACCAAAGCTAGAAAGAAACGTCGTGCTCTCCCAGCGATCCGTATCCCGTTTTTGACTCATACCGGGGTGTGAGGCTAGCGAATCCACGCTATACACAAAGCTGCCACGTAGGCCATGCTTTGATCATCAACCACAAGACTTTTCTTTTCAACAGAAGCCTTGATCCATGCAACTCAGCATGCCACATAGGCAATTCATGCCATGCGATTGATATCTATCGATATATAACCTCTAAGCTCGTACGTCTCAGAGAAGGGCGTTAAGCAAGAGAATAAATTCTCCGCCGCCAAACAGATATATATTTAACAGAAATCAATCAACACAGAATAAAATCCAATGTCAGACACACAATCCATTTACAAGTTCGTCCTGGGTCTGAACGAAACCGGAGGCACTTTCCTCGCATATCCATCGATCTCCAGGTACGTCTGGACGACCACCAACCGATTCCCTCATCTTGGGTGTACAGCCCAATCAAGATCATCAGTAATCACCCAAACGATGTGAAGACTTCCGGTCTTCAACCACCGTCTTCATCTTTGACATATCGTCGAATCGGTTATTCAGAATGGGTATAAACTCGGCCTTTCCGAACAACCCGCGTATATTAAAAACAAATGTTACATAAACACAACATACGCCTCATTCCAATTCGGAATATTCTGTTATTTAAATATTCACATCTTTTGGGAAAAGTTCCCATTAATTTTATCAAAGATAAATTCTTTCGAATTTATTCTTTATTCTTCCATTGGATGTCGTATCAAACCAAATTATGGTTTTTCCAAACTAGTCGAGATTAGCAAACCACACCGAAGTAATTATTTATTTCCCAATCCCAAACTATATATCCCATGAAGCAAAACCGGTAATACTCCATATCTAACTATGGTGTTATCGGTAAAATTAATTACCATTTCACGTTCAAATCTAATTAAAGATTTAACTATCGCTTTGGAGCAAAACTGGCGATACTCCATTCTCGCTCATTTCTAAATTTGATAATTTAGATTATAGATTCACATTTCAATCTAATTGCAGATTCGATAAAACTCCTTTTACTGGGTTAAAAACTAGTGTCATTTAAAACACAGTTCACGACAAACCCAAATCACATTCTAATTATTATCGGGTTAAAGAACTAGTGTTATTTAAAACACCGTTCACGATAAACCCATGAATTAGTTCTATTTAAACCCATTCTAAATCCAATTTATTTATTTAAAAATAAATGGGTTTTAATTTTAGTTCAAAACTAGTTCATTTTGATAAAAGTCTATTTTTATCTTTTCAAAGGTGGAGTTTTTCATCCCAATTTTTCCCAAATCACTTATTATGATTTTACATAAATTATTGATATTTTTAATAATTTTATCAAGGCCCGTACAGTCAATTTCCATCAACGGCCATCGAACTGCACTTACAGCGACCTTTTCCAAATTTGATTTGGACGTATCTCCAAATCCAACCGTTAGATTTCAAATTTCTAATGTTCGTTAGAAAGTTCTTTTCGATACGAACCCAACGGTTCCGGTTTTAGAAGAATCCGACGATCGGATCTCCCTTAATGTCCATTTGAAATAAATGGTCGAAATTCACGAACTGCCGCGGCGCGGCGCGTTCTATTCAGGCCATTATATTATATATATAATATAAATAATATATATTTCATCGATTCCTATTTAAAATGAATTATATAAATAGTTTTAAATTCATTTCAAAAACAATTTCAACTTCCATTTCAATTCAAATCAAAATTGAATTTTTCCTTATAGATTCGTTTTAAAATTCATTTCTATTAAATTCAAATTTCAATTCAATTTGAATTTATTTCAATTCGTTTTCAATTCAATTCGAATTCCAATTCGTTTTCTATTTGATTCAATTCAAGTTGGTTTTCTATTCGATTCAATTCAAATTGGTTTTCTATTCGATTCAATTCAAATTGGTTTTCTATTCGATTCAATTCAAATTGGTTTTCTATTCGATTCAATTCAAATTGGTTTTCTATTCGATTCAATTCAAATTTGTTTTTTTTATTTAATTCAAATTGGTTTTCTATTCGATTCAATTCAAATTGGTTTTCTAATCAATTCAATTCAAATTGGTTTTCTAATCAATTCAATTCAAATTTCATTTCAAAATATTCGATTTCGAAATCACTTTTCAATATTCATTTTAAAATGAATAAAATCAATGTAAATATCGTTCACGTCAAAATGGCGTCAATCTAATCAACACGGCTTTATATATTTCAATATTTCCGTTATTCTATTCAACAAATGAATATTTATTCTTGTCAGCACATGACTAATCTCAACGAATGAGTACTGTCCACGTGTGACTATTTTTGTTATTTAATATATTCTATAAAAATTATGGTATCTATCGTTTGATACTAAATCAGACTCCTACCGTAAATTAGTAAGAGAACGATTCCCTGAATATTAACCCCGAAGGCCGAAACCAACATCAGATTAATATCTAGGAGACCACTCATCTTATCTATTTTCCAGTTAATTTCTAATTCCATATATGATAAAGATGTAAATTTTATTGTTAAAATATTTCGTTCAACACATGACTAATCTCAACGGATGAGTACAGTCAACACATGAGCCTTTATTTTATAGTGATAAAGATATAAATTTTATTGTTAAAATATTTCGTTCAACACATGACTAATCTCAACGGATGAGTACAGTCAACACATGAGCCTTTATTTTATAGTGATAAAGATATAAATTTTATTGTTAAAATATTTCGTTCAACACATGACTAATCTCAACGGATGAGTACAGTCAACACATGAACCTTTATTTTATAATATTCTTTATCTTCTAAATTGGAATGAGGCCCAATCAATTACCATATAGCGTTAACTATATGGATTTCCATACAACACATGTATATAATAGCATTGAAAAATAATCAACCATCAACCAAAGTGCACTACACTGTATAAGCATCAAATATAGATATCTAACGCTTATAACAGCCTGTCAATCAATCGATCGACATATTCAATCAATCAGGATGAGTGAACTTCAAATTTCATCCCAACACCCGTGTGGGGTTTCAAACAATCAAACACAGATTTTATTTGTGCAGTTGGACGATGTGTAAAATTTATCGTCCCAATCAATGTCCTTCAAATAGGTGTACATAAACAAACCGTCCGGTTTGTAAATGAATATTTATTTATTCACATTCACGTTAAAAATTATATTTTTAACGATAAAATATTTTGTTTTAACACATGAATTTTTATTCAGTTCATTTATAAAATAAAAATGATATTTGTATTTTTCTAACTTATTTTAGAAAATTTCGGCGGCATAACGGCACGATACTAGAAACGGGACAAGGCCTAGCCTTATCACCGGTCTAGTGAAGGCCCATGCCATTCACACATCAATCAAATCAATTTCATTTCACCAAACAATTCAATTCAAGCCAAATAATCTAATCAACTACACAACCAAACAATTAAACAAACAAGCCATCCATGGTCTGTGGATGACGGGTGTCGGGTGCTACTAAAACTGTCTGCATCCTAGTATATATATAACTAGAAAAAGAAATTGAAGAGTGAGAAATTCTCACCGAAAGCTATCCAATACCACGAATCTTCATTGATAGAAATTTTCATCGTTCTCGCCCTTTTATCACCTTCGTTGCCCGTATCCACTACATATGTAAAAACTGAATTTTCACTTCGCTTTTCAATGTATAAAAACCGAATTTTTACTATGCAATTCAATATATAAAAATCGAATTTTTACTTTGTTACTCAATATATAAAAATCAAATTTTTACTTCGTTACTCAATATATAAAAATCGAATTTTTACTTCGTCGCTATGTATTTAAAAATCCTATTTTTATAATTGCTCCATATGGATAAAATTTCTACTTTTACATCGCTGCTGTATAGATAAAAATTCTATTTACAACGGTGCTATATAGATAAAAAATTCTATTTTTACAACGGTGTTATATAGATAAAAATTCTATTTTTACAACGGTGCTATATAGATAAAAATTCTATTTTTATCACGCTATTCCCTATATAAAGTTTCCACCTTTTCAAATATATCATTATAAAAATCACATTTTTATTCTTCTACACATGTAAGGATGATATTTCCAATATTCCTATCATGTAAAAATTTTATTTTTAATTCTCTACATAAACAAAAATCATATTTTTACATCTTCTATATAGTAAAGATTATATTTTTAATACTTTAAAAATATAAAAATCATATTTTTATTACTTTAAAAATATAAAAATCATATCTTTACTTCACTACATATGCAAAGATCAAATTTTTATAATGTTAAAAATCCTAACTATATTTTTCTGTAAAAACAATGCCCTATTTTCTTTTGTAAAAACTGATTTTATATTTTAAAAACGATGGTATTTTATATGATTTAAAAATCATATTCCTACAGTTTCAAACACTGAACATAAATAAATGCAAATAAAAATAAAATAAATGCTTATTGTTAAAGGTTGGAGGGGGTCGGAGCGGCGCAGCATCAGGTGGTGGCGGCTTCTGGGGTTCGACGGAAGGGGATGTGGGGTCATCGACGGTGGGGGTTTCGAGGGGAGCGGCTGGGGTTCGGGGGTATCGCGGAGGGGTTCAAGGGCTTTGGGGAAGGCTGCGTCACGATTCGAGGTGGAGTAGAAAGGAGAGAGAGAAGCGGCAGAAGGGGGGACTGGAGCAGCGGTGGAGATGGCGATCGGAGGCGGCGCGCGATGGTGGTGGAGGGGCGACGAGGTCTGTACGGTTTTTTTTCTTTTCTCTTCGAACTGAATTATAACGGGGGGGGGGGGGCTGAATGATTAAAGGGGGTGAGGAGAGAGTTATTTATTTATTTATTTATTTATTTTATTATGAAAAAGTTGACTTTTACATACGACCTCTAAACAAGGTCCACCGCCTGTCGTCCATAGCGTTTTACCCCCATTCCGAACCCAATGGGATATGTATCGTAAGCCGATTCGATCGTTTCGATCAGTTTCCGTTAAAATCAACATATAACTCTATATATTGAATTTGAACGCGCATTTCAATTTACCGGGGCCACATACTAACTCTAAAAATTCCCGAAAAATATTTTCTAGCTTCGTATTGACGATACGGTCCTAACAAAACAAATTTCTTCAAATTTGAAGACCGATTGAAAAATGGCCAATTTCCAGTCGATTAAAATCAACTAAAACTGGTCAAACGCGTTTTCCTTTGCCACGCTCACATATTGATTCGAAAAATTATGAAATTTAAAACCTAGCAATAATTTGACATCACGGATCCAACAAAAGTGGTTTCGTCGAAATCCGTGGTCGTTTGCAAAATTTCCATTTTTAAGGGCCTGAATTCCATTGCGACTATTCAGAATTTTCAACTGGACATATCTTTTGATTCCCGCTATGAAATTTTGATTTTTCGGATTCGTTGGAAAGATATTATCAATTAGATCCTAATGTTTTTGGTTTCGCTAAAATCCGGTTTATTTTGCACCCGGTACATTCAATTGAAGTTTGAAATCGAATTATCAAACTACCGCGCCATTTTCAATTCCTTTTATAATTTAAAATAAATATTTATATTCTAACGACGATCTATATAATATGTACGTTCGAATTAAATTCAAAATAAATTTTTCGTCGATTTTATTTAAAAATAATCCATTTTAAATCTTCAAAATTCACTAAAATTGCCAAAATAAAAATTTTAAACTGGCTCGCATTTCCGGGTCATTACAATGTCCCCCACTTAAAACTTTTCGTCCCCGAAAAGGAACGAAGTCGAAAGTGGTTTGATTAATCAACTCTACGTTCGATCTGGCTTCCATTCTCCAATTTTTCAGTTTCTGAGAATTTTCAAATTTTCAAAAATTTCGCTAACACCCTAAATTTTCGAAAAATTTCGCCATAACCTCCCCTGCATCGGGAGCCACGGGAAAATCCCGAAATTGCCATATAGGCCTTCTGATCTCAAAAAGAAAAAGAAAAAGCCAAGCGGCTAGCCAATAGGCTCATAAAATCATCATCACCCAAACAAAACAGTAAATTATAGTAAACATTTACCTATTTGTCGGGAAAACAAATTTTATTCTCTGCTCTAGCCTCCTTGCTATGACCTGTTCAATGTAAGTATAGGTATATGCAAGCAAATGCGACCAATTTTCAATACAGTTCAATATTTGGTGCAATTAGGCTAAATGGTTCAAAAATTAGCAAACAAATAAACATACAACAATCAATTAGTGAATTAACGTTTCAAATTCATAATTTTGATACATATACAGAAAATCATGTTTTTGATGCCAATTCACAACAAATAAATCTATCTATATAAGTTTTGGTTCTCACACCAGTCTAATGGAAATATATAGAATTCACACCTTCGAAACACGAAAATAAATTCTGGTGATGGCGCGCCATCATCAGAATCATGTCCGGGCGACTAGAATGTGATTCTATATCTAGCTAATATATTAAAACTTCGAATATACGTTCATGACGCGTATATGCAAAATCATTATATACTAGATTGTCCATATTCAAAATAAATAAATATTCAAATACGTATAAAATAGTTTAAATTTTCAAAACAAAATTGTTTTCAATTGAAAAACATACTCTTCACACTCGTTCTAGGATACTACTGATCCTATCTCTAACGAGTCATTCTAATTGGATATTACTAATCCAATATCTGATGAATTCTTTCGTATGGTTCTAATGTGTCTTGTTCTCGAGCTCTGTAAACCAAAGCTCTGATTCCAAATGAAGCGACCCGAACTTCCCCAGTCTCCGAAGAGATGATAAAGAACGAATTACTGTGAGGACAAGACAAATCAGAACGCAGACAGAAGAACATTTCAATGTTAATTACAACAATTCCATCAGATACAAGAATATACGGAGTATAAATGAATACTATTACATTCGATAAATATCAGAGATTACAATAAATTACATAGCAGCGGAAAATAATACAAAGCACAACTGAAGGTGATATACGGATACAGAGCTTTCCGGATATCATTCCAGCTGTAAACCAGGATCCTGTGAATATAAATCTGCAAAACCAAAACTACTAGCTGCCCGTGTCGAAAATAGGGGGCACCCAGAGTTTAGGTTAAAACAATAAACTCCAGGTCAGTCATGTGACTGGTGTGATAACTAAAACAGTTATTTAAAACTTTACTTTAAAAGAGAGTAATTCAAGGGACCATGCCGTATAACATGGAACGGGTTTCCTCCCAAGAATACCAGTGCATAGGATAAACAACGCAATGCTTTTTCGAAAAATGAAGCTATTATAAGACCCAGGTCCCATCACACAATGCAACGCAAGCCGGAGGATAGGGTTTTCCCTTATAATAGCCAAACATGCTTGGTACGTTTAAAAACAAATCATTTGATACTATAATAAGTGTATAGTGTCAAAACAATTCAAATCATAAATATCAATCATAGGCGGCATGGGTACCATCTATCATGTCGCCATACTAGTTCTACAATTAAAACCGCAATACACGTATTGGAAATTGGATTTCCGTCATGAGTCGAGGCAAGGGGCAAGCTCCTCTCCGCTTCGAGACACTCTAGCAAATGCCTCGGGACTACACACTCTGGGCAACCCCGGATGCGGCTGGGATGGTCCTCACTTACGTTAGAGGATTAATTATGCCTGAACACACATTTCCCGGTCCTTACAGACCTATAATTGAGGCGCCTCATTCCAACAACCACAAAGGTGAAAAGTATATAAATGTCAGGGCTAGTAAATCACTGACACCACCAAAGCTAGAAAGAAACGTCGTGCTCTCCCAACGGTCCGTATCCCGTTTTTGACTCATACCGAGGTGTGAGGCTCGCGAATCCACGCTATACACAAAGCTGCCACATAGGCCATGCTTTGATCATCAACCACAAGACTTTGCTTTTCAACAGAAGCCTTGATCCAAGCAACTCAGCATGCCACACAGGCAATTCATGCCATGCGATTGATATCTATCAATATATAACCTCTAAGCTCGTACATCTCAGAGAAAGGCGTTAAGCAAGAGAATAAATTCTCCGCCGCCAAACAGATATATATTTAACAGAAATCAATCAACACAGAATAAAATCCAATGTCAGACACACAATCCATTTACAAGTTCGTCCTGGGTCTGAGCGAAACCGGAGGCACTTTCCTCGCATATCCATCGATCTCCAGGTACGTCTGGACGACCACCAACTGATTCCCTCATCTTGGGTGTACAGCCCAATCAAGATCATCAGTAATCACCCAATCGATGTGAAGACTTCCGGTCTTCAACCACCGTCTTCATCTTTGATATATCGTCGAATCGGTTATTCAAAATGGGTATAAACCCGACCTTTTCGAACAACCCGCGTATATTAAAAACAAATGTTACATAAACACAACATACGCCTCATTCCAATTCGGAATATTCTGTTATTTAAATATTCACATCTTTTGGGAAAAGTTCCCATTAATTTTATCAAAGATAAATTCTTTCGAATTTATTCTTTATTCTTCCATTGGATGTCGTATCAAACCAAATTATGATTTTTCCAAACTAGTCGAGATTAGCGAACCACACCGAAGTAATTATTTATTTCCCAATCCCAAACTATATATCCCATGAAGCAAAACTGTTAATACTCCATATCTAACTATGGTGTTATCGGTAAAATTAATTACCATTTCACGTTCAAATCTAATTAAAGATTTAACTATCGCTTTGGAGCAAAACTGGCGATACTCCATTCTCGCTCATTTCTAAATTTGATAATTTAGATTATAGATTCACATTTCAATCTAATTGCAGATTCGATAAAATTCCTTTTACTGGGTTAGAGAACTAGTGTCATTTAAAACACAGTTCACGACAAACCCAAATCACATTCTAATTATTATCGGGTTAAAGAACTAGTGTTATTTAAAACACCGTTCACGATAAACCCATTAATCAATTCTATTTAAACCCATTTTAAATCCAATTTATTTTTTTAAAAATAAATGGGTTTTAATTTCAGTTCAAAACTAGTTCATTTTGATTAAAGTCTATTTTTATCTTTTCAAAGGTGGAGTTTTTCATCCCAATTTTTCCCAAATCACTTCTTATGATTTTGCATAAATTATTGATATTTTTAATAATTTTATCAAGGTCCGTACAGTCGATTTCCATCAACGGCCATCGAACTGCACTTACAGCGACCTTTTCCAAATTTGATTTGGACGTATCTCCAAATCCAATCGTTAGATTTCAAATTTCTAATGTTCGTTAGAAATTTCTTTTCGATACGAACCCAACGGTTCCGGTTTTAGGAGAATCCGACGATCGGATCTCCCGTAATGTCCGTTTGAAATAAATGGTCGAAATTCACGAACTGCCGCGGCGCGGCGCGTTCTATTCAGGCCATTATATTATATATATAATATATATAATATATATTTCGTCGATTCCTATTTAAAATGTATTATATAAATAGTTTTAAATTCGTTTCAAAAACAATTTCAACTTCCATTTCAATTCAAATCAAAATTGAATTTTTCCTTATAGATTCGTTTTAAAATTCATTTCTATTAGATTCAAATTTCATTTCAATTTGAATTTATTTCAATTCGTTTTCAATTCAATTCGAATTCCAATTCGTTTTCTATTTGATTCAATTCAAATTGGTTTTCTATTTGATTCAATTCAAATTGGTTTTCTATTCGATTCAATTCAAATTGGTTTTCTATTCGATTCAATTCAAATTGGTTTTCTATTCGATTCAATTCAAATTGGTTTTCTATTCGATTCAATTCAAATTGGTTTTCTATTCGATTTAATTCAAATTTGTTTTTTTTCGATTTAATTCAAATTGGTTTTCTATTCGATTCAATTCAAATTGGTTTTCTAATCAATTCAATTCAAATTGGTTTTCTAATCAATTCAATTCAAATTTCATTTCAAAATATTCGATTTCGAAATCACTTTTCAATATTCATTTTAAAATGAATAAAATCAATGTAAATATCGTTCACGTCAAAATGGCGTCAATCTAATCAACACGGCTTTATATATTTCAATAATTCCGTTATTTTATTCAACAAATGAATATTTATTCTTGTCAGCACATGACTAATCTCAACGAATGAGTATTGTCCACGTGTGACTATTTTTTTTATTTAATATATTCTATAAAAATTATGGTATGTATCGTTTGATATTAAATCGAACTCCAACCGTAAATTAGTAAGAGAACGATTCCCTGAATATTAACCCCGAAGGCCGAAACCAACATCAGATTAATATCCATGAGACCACTCATCTTATCTATTTTCCAGTTAATTTCTAATTCCATATATGATAAAGACGTAAATTTTATTGTTAAAATATTTCGTTTAACACATGACTAATCTCAAAGGATGAGTACAGTCAACACATGAGCCTTTATTTTATAGTGATAAAGATATAAATTTTATTGTTAAAATATTTCGTTCAACACATGACTAATCTCAACGGATGAGTATAGTCAACACATGAACCTTTATTTTATAGTGATAAAGATATAAATTTTATTGTTAAAATATTTCGTTCAACACATGACTAATCTCAACGGATGAGTACAGTCAACACATGAACCTTTATTTTATAATATTCTTTATCTTCTAAATTGGAATGAGGCCCAATCAATTACCATATAGCGTTAACTATATGGATTTCCATACAACACATGTATATAATAGCATTGAAAAATAATCAACCATCAACCAAAGTGCACTACACTGTATAAGCATCAAATATAGATATCTAGCGCTTATAACAGCATGTCAATCAATCGATCGACATATTCAATCAATCAGGATGAGTGAACTTCAAATTTCATCCCAACACCCGTGTGGGGTTTCAAACAATCAAACACAGATTTTATTTGTGCAGTTGGACGATGTGTAAAATTTATCGTCCCAATCAATGTCCTTCAAATAGTTGTACATAAACAAACCGTCCGGTTTGTAAATGAATATTTATTTATTCACATTCACGTTAAAAATTATATTTTTAACGATAAAATATTTTGTTTTAACACATGAATATTTATTCAGTTCATTTATAAAATAAAAATGATATTTGTATTTTTCTAACTTATTTTAGAAAATTTCGGCGGCATAACGGCACGATACTAGAAACGGGACAAGGCCTAGCCTTATCCCCGGTCTAGTGAAGGCCCACGCCATTCACACATCAATCAAATCAATTTCATTTCACCAAACAATTCAATTCAAGCCAAATAATCTAATCAACTACACAACCAAACAATTAAACAAACAAGCCATCCATGGTCTGTGGATGACGGGTGTCGGGTGCTACTAAACACCGTCTGCATCCTAGTATATATATAACTAGAAAAAGAAATTGAAGAGTGAGAAATTCTCACCGAAAGCTATCCAATACCATGACTCTTCATTGATAGAAATCTTCATCGTTCTCGCCCTTTTATCACCTTCATTGCCCGTATCCACTACATATGTAAAAACCGAATTTTCGCTTTGCTTTTCAATATACAAAAACCGAATTTTTACTATTCAATATATAAAAATCGAATTTTTACTTCGTTACTCAATATATAAAAATCAAATTTTTACTTCGTTACTCAATATATAAAAATCGAATTTTTATTTCGTCGCTATGTATTTAAAAATCCTATTTTTATAATTGCTCCATATGGATAAAAATTCTATTTTTACATCGCTATTGTATAGATAAAAATTCTATTTTTACAACGGTGCTATATAGATAAAAATTCTATTTTTACAACGGTGCTATATAGATAAAAATTCTATTTTTACAACGGTGCTATATAGATAAAAATTCTATTTTTATCACGCTATTCCCTATATAAAGTTTCCGCCTTTTCAAATATATCATTATAAAAATCACATTTTTATTCTTCTACACATGTAAGGATGATATTTCCAATATTCCTATCATGTAAAAAAATTATTTTTAATTCTCTACATAAACAAAAATCATATTTTTACATCTTCTATATAGTAATGATTATATTTTTAATACTTTAAAAATATAAAAATCATATTTTTATTACTTTAAAAATATAAAAATCATATCTTTACTTCACTACATATGTAAAGATCAAATTTTTATAATGTTAAATATCCTATCTATATTTTTCTGTAAAAACAATGCCCTATTTTCTTTTGTAAAAACTGATTTTATATTTTAAAAACGATGGTATTTTATATGATATAAAAATCATATTCCTACAGTTTCAAACACTGAACATAAATAAATGCAAATAAAAATAAAATAAACGCTTACTGTTAAAGGTTGGAGGGGGTCGGAGCGGCGCAGCATCAGGTGGTGGCGGCTTCTGGGGTTCGACGGAGGGGGATGTGGGGTCATCGACGGTGGGGGTTTCGAGGGGAGCGGCTGGGGTTCGGGGGTATCGCGGAGGGGTTCAAGGGCATATGGGGAGGCTGCATCACGATTCGAGGTGGAGTAGAAAGGAGACAGAGAAGCGGCAGAAGGGGGGACCGAAGCAGCGGTGGAGATGGGGATCGGAGGCGGCGCGCGATGGTGGTGGAGGGGCGACGAGGTCTGTAGGTTTTTTTTCTTTTCTCTTCGAACTGAATTATAACGGGGGGGGGGGGGGCTGAATGATTAAAGGGGGTGAGGAGAGAGTTATTTTTTTATTTATTTTTTTAATTATTTTATTATGAAAAAGTTGACTTTTACATACGACCTCTAAACGAGGTCCACCGCCTGTCGTCCATAGCGTTTTACCCCCATTCCGAACTCAATGGGATATGTACCGCAAGACAATTCGATCGTTTCGATCAGTTTCCATTAAAATCAACATATAACTCTATATATTGAATTTGAACGCGCATTTCAATTTACCGGGGCCACATACTAACTCTAAAAATTCCCGAAAAATATTTTCTAGCTTCGTATTGACGATACGGTCCTAACAAAACAAATTTCTTCAAATTTGAAGACCGACTGAAAAATGGCCAATTTCCAGTCGATTAAAATCAACTAAAACTGGTCAAACGCGTTTTCCTTTGCCACGCTCACATATTGATTCGAAAAATTATGAAATTTAAAACCTAGCAATAATTTGACATCACGGATCCAACAAAAGTGGTTTCGTCGAAATCCGAGGTCGTTTGCAAAATTCCCATTTTTAAGGGCCTGAATTCCATAGCGACTATTCAGAATTTTCAACTGGACATATCTTTTGATTCCCGCTATGAAATTTTGATTTTTCGGATTCGTTGGAAAGATATTATCAATTAGATCCTAATGTTTTTGGTTTCGCTAAAATCCGGTTTATTTTGCACCCGGTACATTCAATTGAAGTTTGAAATCGAATTATCAAACTACCGCGCCATTTTCAATTCCTTTTCTAATTTAAAATAAATATTTATATTCTAACGACGATCTACATAATATGTACGTTCGAATTAAATTCAAAATAATTTTTTTGTCGATTTTATTTAAAATAATCCATTTTAAATATTCAAAATTCACTAAAATTGCCAAAATAAAAATTTTAAATTGGCTCGCATTTCCGGGTTATTACAAACTCCTTTCTTCGAATAACCAATATTCGATAACTCCCTTCTCTTATAACCAATATTTGATTAAATCCTTTAACTCTATTCGAATAAACTATATTCGATAATCTCTCTTCGATTAACTAATACTCGATTAACTCCTTTAACTCTATTCGAATAAACTATATTCGATAATATCTCTTTGAATAACTAATATTCGATTAACTCCTTTAACTCTATTCCGATAAACTATATTTGATAATCTCTCTTCGAATAACTAATATTCGATTAACTCCTTTAACTCTATTCGAATAAACTATATTCGATAATCTCTCTCTGAATAGCTAATATTCGATTAACTCCTTTCTTTGAATAACTAATATTTGATAATTCTTTCGAATAACTAATATTTGATAATCCTTTCGAACAAACTATATTCGATTAACTCTATCAATTAACTCTATTTGATTAATTCTAATTCGATCAACTCTATTTGATTAACTCGCTCTATCTAATTTCCAAATATCCCTTTTATAAAACCCTATTTGTTTTATAAATATTTCTATTTAGTTTCCAAATAATTCCTTTTATAAAATTTTATTTATTTTATAAATAATTACTCTTATTACTCTATTTATTTCATAAATAAATATTTCCATTTATAATCTATTTGTAAATGTTTTTACAAATATTTCCTTTCAACGTTTTACAAATATTTCCATTTCAATTTGTTTTCACAAATATTTTCTTTTCTCTTTTTTTTCACAAATATTTCCTTTTCTCTAATTCTTTGATTTTATAATTATTTTCTTTTATAAAATCCTTTTCTTTATATATATAAAATCCATTGATTTTATATAAATAATTTATTTTCAAAATACATTTTGAAAATCCCCTTTTCTATATCCCAGTATTTCTTACGGTATTTTAAATACCAATACACAATGATCGATGTCATTCAAACACACATAATCAACAATAGATTATATATGACATCATATATCACCATATATGAAAAACAATAAAATAAATGTTGAGGAATCCAATTGGAATCCTCCGACCTATTTCCCTACATCCACAGATGTTAATCAACATAGATAACACGAATATGAAATATTCTGATAACAGAATCAATATTCGATTAACGATTTATATCTATATCATTATCTATATTCTCAACCAATTAACTAGTAGTTCAGCCAAACAGCCAACACCCAGCAAACAACTATTATTTATCAGTTATAAAAATACGTTATAAAAATATAACTGAGAAGAGCTAGTGAGTTTTACTCTCATTTGACGGTTATCGTTAAATAACGATAATTGGTCATTGATTTGATTCAGGCATTTAATTTCACCATAAGTCCAAACGAGCTCCAATTCACTCAGGGTCAGTTCCATGGTGTAGTCGTCGTCCATACGATCCCGACATATCCTGTTTCGCTGATTTTCGATCATGTATGACGAAGTTATGCATTTACGAATTTTATATACACAATAATTAAATAAAAACTTGGATTACAATTTCAAATGGGCTTAACTTCCATTTCCCGGCCCATATTCATTCATGAATGCCTAGGCCCGCACCCCCGCTTCTTCTTCCTCACGATAGAAAAACACACATAGCTTTTTATCGTCGCTCCTCCTTCCACTGCTCCCCCATTCTCCAATGAACCTCAAAACCGACACCACCACCATAATCTAGTCCGCATTCTCTTTCATCTCCACCCCAAAACGTTGAACTCGAGCTCTTCAAAAATATGTGACATCGACCTAGCCTGTTGCCCCCTGAAATCGATCGAACAAAAATGCCATCGAAATTCATGAATTTCTGCCAGTTCGCTCCATTTCATCATACAAACCCAACTACTAACATCATTTCTTCAATTGATGCTCCTATCAATAGCAGGTTGGAACCCTAGGACACTTCGACGCACGTTATGTTTATCCGCAGTGACCTAATGGGTTTCAAACCAAAATCCAATGAGAAGGTAGAGGATACTCTCTGAAACTCAAACATATACTCATTTGGATTTATAGAAATTTGTTTAATTTTCTTTTGATTTTCCAAAGCCCCATTTCTTTTCGTTTATGAAATACTGGTGGCGGCTCCTGTTTTGACCAGTAAAGAAAGGAAGTTTAGGTTTAGAGAGTTTAGGGGTATTATACAGGTTGAGTATATATTTTTTTATTCGAATTTTATATTCCATTTTAATGAATCTCTATCTACATACGCTGTTTAAAAATCCCTGTGATCCCATACAATACCCAAAAATCACGAAATGGACATACACCTTCAGTTCGACATTACCGACCCAACGAAACTGGTTTCGTCGAATTCCGACTCCGTTTGTTCACATAGTGTATTTTTAACCTTCAAAATGCTGACTGGTTTTCACATTAAAAATCCGTACGGCCACATACTGACTCCAAAAATCACGAAACTTGACAGGTCGTTTGCAAAACTGGCTATTTTTAAAGCTCTAAATAACCTATTTAAAGATATATATATATATTTAAAAACAATTAAATTAAATAATTAAAAATAAATATTATCGTATATATTCACACTAGAATACCATACAGCTCCAATTGGACTTATAACTCGATATTTCCAAATTCCCAGTTATATCGATATTCGATTTATATTTAAAAAATCCTTTTATAATATAAATATATATTTATAAATTTCAAAGGAATTCCATAGCGACTTTTCTAAAATTTGATTTGGACATACATCAAAATCTACACGACGAAATCCCGATTTTCCTTTTCCATTAGAAAAATACACTTCACCAGCTCCAAACGTTTCTTGTTTCACAGAAATCCGATTTAAAACGGATTTTGTATATTCAATTGAAGTTCAGATCGCTAAATAGCGAACTGCCGCGCCATTCGAGCTCAATTATAATTATATTATAATTCTATGTTCAAACTTCGTTTAAATAAAATATTCGTTATTCAAATTTAATTCCAAACTGAAATACATATTTTGAATTGCCCAATTCACACAATATTGTGAATTCTACTATTTCCGACTATTTCAGAAATTAAATATATTATTCTATTATTCCGCTATTGTTTAATACTATGACCATTCAAATCTCTAAATCACTATTTATATAATTAAATTAATTAATTAATATACGGAAAAATACGGGTCGTTACATTCTTCCCCCTTAAAATAATTTCGTCCTCGAAAGTGCTAAGGTAGAGAACAAACCCTATTGACTAGTACAAATTTATTTGTTTACTTATCAACTTTAATTTCAACTGAACTAATTTAATTTCAATTAAAATATAAATTAATTCTTATCAACGAAAATTTTCTAAAATCCTGAAAATTTCTAAAACTCTAAATTTTCAGAAAATTTCGCCAGCACCTCCTTTGTACTGGTCAATAGTTCAAACCCCAACTCGCCTCTCTAGGCGTTCTCCAATCCAAAAGAAAATCAAATAGCCAAGTGACTTGCCAAATCGGCCCATAAATCACCAAATCCATAAAAATAAACGTGTACCTTTTTGTTGGGCATATCATTAAATCCTTTCATTCTGCTTCCAATTCAGCATATACCAAAGTCATCCCAATCAATCTCCAATCATCTGTTCTCAAATCCAATCATCCTATTTTCAAACCAAATCTCATTCTAAATCTCAAATTCCCTTACCAATTTCAACTCTTACTTACCCGTCCAATATACTTAAACAAATTCATAACTCACAAATCCAACTTTATTCGATATCGTTCTATTTTAATTCAATTTCCCCGTACTGGTTTTAATTCAATTCCAGTTTGCATTCACAAATTTCTATTTGATTTCCATTTCTGGTTTTAATTCAATTTCAATTTGCTTTCACCAATTTTCTTTAAATTTGTTTTAATTCAAACAGTCTCTTTTTGGGAGTTATTAAACAGCTTAGCTTTTCTAAAACCAAATATTCCTTTTCGGATTTCAAACAACTTGTTTTCCTCAAACAATCCAACATAGTATTTTTGGTAGTAATCCGTCACTTTGAACTCAAAAACGAACATTGATGATGTGGCCAGCATTATCAGAGTTATTTCCCAGCTATAAAAGTGATTTCAATACTATATCACTTATCAAAATCATATTTAAACATTTCCATTTTGAAATACATTTCAAAATATCATTCGCGATGCTTGTAAAACAATTTAAAATATCCCAGGATTTTAAAATTCTAATATACTCCATTCAATTCTATTTACGAACACTTTTCATGTTTTCAAAATTTCAAATTCCAAATTCTGATTTAATTTCAGATTTAATCCATCTGATTCCATATATTACACTTATATGAATTCGAATTAGTTATTTACATAACCCTTTTAATTTATAATCTTACTTGATTATAATCACAACCAACACATCCAATATACTATAATACTTCAAATATCTATACTTTGTTTATATCAAAATATAATTTGGGTAAAATTATTTCATTTACCCTCTTTTCAAAACATACTGTGTCGGTTTATCGTATTCAAGCGTTTAGAAACTCCTATCGATATAGTGGATCAAACTAATCGACCAGAACTTATAAAGAACTCAACCAATAAATCTCCATAATATAAAACATGTTATATTGAAATCTACAAATATGTTCTCTTGTGTATATACACTCAACTCAATCTAGGGTATTACTAACCCCATCTCTAATGAGTCACGCCACAGAGCCAAGGTAATCACTTAACCTTCAGCTCAGATACCAACTGTGTAACGAACGGGGATTTTCAACCCCAAAAATAAACACAAAACTACTATGTTGACTACTCAGACATCGGAAATTCCTGATCATTAATAGAAAGAAGTTAGAGGGTGAGAATAGATAAGATAGAAAATTAAAATAAAAGAAGAAGAAGATCACCACAGAACATAAACAGAGTAATACGAATCTCACAACAGAATGGATAAAATATAATATATAACATAACTTTGCAATAAAACAGTATATATATATATAATAACGTTATCAGAGTACAACACTTACACACAGCGGAAATAACAATAGCTATATAATCCTGAAGCCTCCTGCTTCAAGCTCCTCCAAGTATATCTGTAAAGACCTGAACTACTTGACCGCCCATACAAATTTGGGCACCCAAGAGTTTAGGGAAATCAAAACAAAATAAACTTTGGGTCAGTCATGGGACTGGTGTGAGTAAACTCAAATCATTTAGTTTAACTTTTCAAAATCCTTTTCAAAGGAAAAGGTAATCGTAAGACCGATCCACACATAAACACGGATGGTTTTTATTTTACGATATCCCAAAACACTTTCAAAATCAATACTTTTCTGATATTATGATAGTGTTTAATCACACGTAATTAACAATCTAGCAAAATGCTTGCATCTCACGTTCCACATACATAGTATACAAAAAAACCGCGGGCTCTTATTGGAGATTGGATTCCGACTTTGACAAGGTATGGGACCATCAGCCGATAGTGTATCTCTAGAGGCGAATACATTGGGTTCAACAAGAACGTCTTGCAACACGTTCCACACATGACCGACCACTCATTTCGCTTGAATGTATCGAATGTATATCACCAACGGTTGGGAGCTAGCTACCCACCGTTTCCTGAAAAGGGACAGCATCAAAAATAGATAAAAGAATGAAATGGATTTTCTCTAGAAAGGTGATATAAATCCTAATGGGAACGACCCACCTAGCCATGATGCCTGCCCGATTTCTATCATTTCCTGGTTGATGAGGCTTGAGGTCTACTTTTGAAGAGATCAACTTACGCGATCCGTTAGATATACTCTGTCAGACATTCGTCCATTCACTTTGTCCTGGGACTGGACAAAACCGAAGGCACTATTCTGTAACAGGATAGCCCTTGCATAATTCTGTCTTCAATTATTTTCATCATATTTGATTGCAATGCTAACGTCCATACATAGTGGTTTTCAGATAATGAATCTAATCCCGGTCTCTCTGTATTGACAACGGAAAAATGGTCAATAACTTCGATAGCCGGTGATTTAACTATCAAAGAAAAAGAGGTGTACAACCAACGATCTTCTTTCCAGATAGAAATTCGATTGATCAATCATTAATCCACAATGTTCTCCTTTAATTTAATTTATCATTAATTTATTCATTTCCCATTTCTATATATTTGTTAATTCTTATTTTCTAAATTTAGGAAATATACTTTATTAATCATTTGAAAACATCTCCATATTTACTCCCATTTCTTATTTCCTATATTAGAAAACATTTCTGATTCTTATTTGGAAAACATTTCCAAAACTCCTTCATTTGGTTTAAATAAATGTTTAAATAAAACATCACTAAGCCAATTCAAACCATTACACCCATTAACTAAATTCACTTAACCAACCTTCACTATCGAACCTTACCCATCGCTTAGTTAAAACTGAATTCAATCAAGTTGGGGTATAATTACCTCTCAGACCTTAACAGGACAACATTTCTAACTTCGAAATAGACAAAGTTCACCCTTTTAAATCTTTTAACCAACTTCCTTATGTAACTCGGCTTCTATTTACGAATCCACTTCTTTTACCAAAATCATTTGATTATAACGATGGTGTTATAATCCCATACTTCCTAAATAAAATAACTTCAAAATATAACTTTTATTCCTTAATTTAACTAAATAACTAAACGGGCAATTTAAAATAAATCGTTAAATCTTGATTAAAAACGGAAAGCGTACTTTTCGGAATTCGATATAATTGAATTTCAACGTATAACTCTCTTTCGAATAATCTCTATTCGATAACTCCTTTTTCTTCAAATAAACTATATTCGATAATCTCCTTTCGAATATCTATATTCGATTACTAATACTCGACTAACTCTAATTCAATTAACTCTATTTGAACAACTCTAATTCGATTTAACTCAAATCGATTAACTCTAATCGATCAACTCTAACTGGTTAACTCTAACTGGTTAACTCTAACTGATTAACTCTAGCTGGTTAACTCTAACTGGTTAACTCTAACTCTAATCGATTAACTCTAACTCTAATCGATTTACTCTATTCAATTAACTCCCTTCGAATAACCAATATTCGATTAACTCCATACTTCGAATAACCAATATTCGATAGCTCCCTTCTCTTATAACCAATATTCGATTAACTCCTTTAACTCTATTCGAATAAACTATATTCGATAATCTCTTTATGAATAACTAATATTCGATTAACTCCTTTAACTCTATTCGAATAAACTATATTCGATAATCTCTCTTTGAATAACTAAATTCGATTAACTCCTTTCTTCGAATAACTAATATTTGATAATCCTTTCGAATAACTAATATTTGATAATCCTTTCGAATAAAATATATTCAATTAACTCTATCAATTAACTCTATTTGATTAATTCTAATTAGATCATCTCTATTTGATTAACTCAAATCAATTAACCCTATTTGATTTACTATATCTAATGTCCAAATATCCCTTTTATAAAACTCTATCTGTTTTATAAATATTTCTATTTATTTTCCATATAATTCCTTTTATAAAATTTTATTTGTTTTATAAATACTCTATTTATTTCATAAATAAATATTTTCGTTTATAATCATATTTCCTTTTTAATTCTCTTTGTAAATGTTTTACAAATATTTCCTTTTCAATTTATTTTCACAAATATTTTCTTTTCTCTTTGTTTTCACAAATATTTCCTTTTCTCTAATTCTTTGATTTTATAATTATTTTCTTTTATAAAATCCTTTTCTTTATATATATAAAATCCATTGATTTTATATAAATAATTTATTTTCGAAATACATTTTGAAAATCCCCTTTTCTATATCCCAGTATTTCTTACGTTATTTAAAATACCAACTCACAATGATCGATATCATTCAAACACACATAATCAACAATAGATTATATATCACATCATATATCACCATATATGAAAAACAGTAAAATAAATGTTGAGGAATCCAATTGGATTCATCTGACCTGTTCCCTACATCCACAGATGTTAATCAACATAGATAACATGAATATGAAATATTCTGATAAAAGAATCAATAATCGATTAACGATTTGTATCTATATCGTTATCTATATTTTCAACCAATTAACTAGCAGTTCAACCAAACAGCCAACACCCAGCAAACAACCATTATTTACCAGTTATAAAAATACGTTATAAAAATATAACTGAGAAGAGTTAGTGAGTTTTACTCACATTGGACGGTTATCGTTAAATAACGATAATTGGTCATTGATTTGATTTAGGCGTTTAATTTCACCATAAATCCAAACGAGCTCCAGTTCACTCCCGGTCAATTCCATGGTGTAGTCGTCATCCATACGATCCTGACGGATCTTGTTTCGCTGATTTTCGATCACATATGACGAAGTTATGCATTTACGAAGTTTATATACACAATATGTAAATAAAAACTTGGATTATAATTTCAAATGGGCTTAACTTCCATTTCCCAGCCCATATTCATTCATGAATGCCCAGGCCTGCACCCTCACTTCTTCTTCCTCACGATAGAAAAACACCCGTAGCTTTCTGCCGTCGCTCGTCCTTCAACTGCTCCCTCATTCTCTAATGAACCTCAAAACCGACGCCACCACCATAATATCCTCCACATTCTCTTTCATCTCCACCCCAAAACGGTTAACTCGAGCTCTTCAAACTTCAAAAAATAAGCGACATCGACCTAGCCTGCTGCCCCCCTGAAATCGATCGAACAAAAATGCCACCGAAATTCACGAATTTCTACCAGTTCGCTCCATTTCATCATACAAACCCAACTACTAACATCGTTTCTTCAATTGATGCTCCTATCAATAGCAGGTTGGAACCCTAGGACACTTGGACGCACACTGTGTTTATCCGCAGTGACCCAATGGGTTTTGAACCACACAAAAATCATATGAGAAGGTAGAGGATGCTCTCAGGAACTCAAACATATACTCGTTTGGATTTATAGAAATTTGTTTAATTTTCATTTGATTTTCCAAAGCCCCATTTTACATTTATGAAATACTAGTGGCGGCTCATATTTTGACCAGTGAAGAAAGTGAGTTTAGGTTTAGAGAGTTTAGGGGTATTATATATGATGAGTGTATATTTTTTTATTTGAATTTTATATTCCATTTTAATGAATCACTATCTACATACGCTGTTTGAAAATCCCTGTGATCCCATACAATACCCAAAAATCACGGAAATGGACATACACCTTCAGTTCGACATTACGGACCCAATGAAACTTGTTTCGTCGAATTCCGACTCCGGTTGTTCGCACGGCGTATTTTTATCCGTCAAAATACTGATTGTTTTTCACATTAAAAATCCATATGGCCACATACGGACTCCAAAAATCACGAAACTTGACATCTAACAATAATTTAATATTGCAGATCCAACAAAATTAGTTTCATCGAAAACAGAGGTCGTTTGCAAAACTGGCTATTTTTAAAGCTCTAAATAACATATTTATATATATATATATATATATATATATATATTTAAAAACAATTAAATTAGATATTTAAAAATAAATATTATCATATATATTCACACTAGAATACCATACAGCTCCAATTGGATTTATAACTCGATATTTCAAAATTCCCAGTTATATTAATATTCGATTTATATTAAAAAATCTTTTTATAATATAAATATATATTTATAAATTTCAAAGGAATTCCATAGCAACTTTTCTAAAATTTGATTTGGACATACATCAAAATCTACACCACGAAATCCCAGTTTTCCTCTTCCATTAGAAAAATATACTTCACCAGCTCTAAACATTTCTTGTTTCACAGAAATCCGATTTAAAACGGATTTTGTATATTCAATTGAAGTTCAAATCGCCAAATAGCGAACTGCCGCGCCATTTTGAGCTCGATTATAATTGTATTATAATTTTACGTTCAAACTTCGTTTAAATAATATATTCGTTTGTTCAAATTCAATTCCAAACTGAAATATATATTTTGAATTTCCCAATTCACACAATATTGTGAATTCTACTATTTTCGACTATTTCAGAAATTAAATATATTATTCTATTATTTAATTTAATTAAATATTCACTATTATTTAATACTATGGCCATTCAAATCTCTAAATCACAATTTATATAATTAAATAAATTAATTATTATACGGAAAAATATGGGTCGTTACAAACTGAAACGACCCAAACTCGCCCTTACGGGAAAGCCCGTATTGAGTTGAGAACACGACAAATCAGAACACAAACGATAAAACATTTCATTGCTTATTACAACAATTTACATCAGAGCATAAGAATATAACAGAGTATGAATAAATATTACACATTTGAAAATTACATAGCAGCAGAAAAATAATACATAACACAAATATAAGAAATACACAAATACAGAGCATTTTGAATATAGCTCCAGCTATAAACCAGGTTCATGTGAATATAATATCTGCAAAACCAAAACTACTAGCTGGCCGTGTGAAAAATAGGGGCACCTAGAGTTTAGGTTAAAACAATGAACTCCAGGTTAGTCATGGTACTGGTGTGAGAACTAAAACAGTTATTTAAAACTTTACTTTAAAATAGAGTAAGTCAAGGGACTACGCCGTATAGCACGGAACGGGTTTCCTCCCAAGAATACCAGTGCATAGAATTAACAACGCAATGCTTTTCTGGAAAAATGACGCTATTATAGGACTCAGGTCCTATCACACAATGCAACGAAAGCCGGAGGATAGAGTTTTACCTTATAATAGCCAAACATGCTTGGTGCGTTTAAAACAAATCATTTGATATTATTACTAGTGCATATATGTTTCAAAAATAATTTCAATCATAATGTATCAATCATAGACGACATAAGAATCCAATGCCACTATGCCGCCATATATAGGTTTGCAATCAAAACCGCACAATGTCGTATTGGAAGTTGGATTTCCATCATGAACAAGGGCAAGGGATCGTCCTTACCGAATTCGAGACAATCTAGCCCATGTCTCAGGATCAGTCGCAACCACACCTTGGATTTTCAGGGCTGGTCCTCTCTTACGTTTGAGGATTGGCAATTCCTGAATATTACGTTTGCCGCCCAATAGGGCGTAAATCTGGTCAGTATGTCGACCATATAATCCATAGGCCCCGTAGTGACTGATATATACGGGGCGCCTCGCTTTCCATCATCCATATATGTAAACATGTCTAGGCTCCATAGCGTGACACCACTCCTAGCTAGAAAGATACGCATGTCCTTCCTGCAGCCCTCTCTTGTTTCTGGTTCACACCGGGGTGTGAGGCTCGCGAATTAACGCTATACACAATGATATGCCCTTTAAGGCCGTGCTTTGATCATCAACACAAGACTCTGCTTTTCAACAGAAGCCTTGATCACTGTATCTCTGTATGCCACACTGATAATTCACGCCATAAACCTGATGTCTATCGATATATAACCTTTTAGCTCGTACGTCTCAGAGAAGGGTGTTAAGCAAGAGAATAAATTCTCTGCCACCAAACAGGTACATTTAATAGAGATTAATCAACACAGAATAAAATCCAATGTCAGACACACGTCCATTTAATAGTTCGTTTTGGGTCTGAACGAAACCGGAGGCACCTTATTCCTCGTCCCATATGTCCAATACAGGAGAGAGGTCCTCGCATATCCGGTCGATCTCCAAGTACATCTGGACGATCACCACCTATTACCTTGTCATGAGTGTACAGCCCAATCAAGACATCAGTATTCATCCAAACGATGTGAAGACCTCCGGTCTTCAACCACCATCTTCATCGTCTACGTATCGTCGAATCAGTTATTCAGAATGGGTATAAACCCAGCCTTTCCGAATAACTCGCGTATATAATAAACAAGTGCTTTAAAAACACAACATACGCCTCATTCTAATTATGAATATTCTTTTATTTAAATACTCATATCCTTTTGGAAAGGTTCCCATTAATTTTATCAAAGATAAATTCTTTAATCTTCCTTTGGATATCAATTCAAACCAAATTAAGACTTATCCAAACTAGTCGGGATTAGCGCACCTTACCGAAGTAATCATTTGTTTTATTTCCCAATCCCAATCTATTCACCCCATGGAGAAAAAACTGGTAATACTCCATATCTAACACCACAGTGTTATTGGTAAATTAATTAAAATTTTATGTTCAAATCTAATTAAAGATTTAACTATCGCTTGGAGTTAAACTGGTGCTACTCCATTCTCGATCATTTCCCTAATTTGATAATTTAAATTAGCACATTCTCTTTTCAATCTAATTAAAGATTCATTAAAACATCACTTAGTTTCAATCACCCAAAAAATCAATATTAATGATTATTTAACTTTGGAAACACAAACATGCTGCATCGAGAATCTACACTGTATTATTGATTTCTGCAGATATATAACCTCTAAGCTCGTACGTCTCAGAGAAGGGTGTTAAGCAAGAGAATGAATTCTCCATCACTAAAAAGAAATATATTTAGCAGATATCAACTATACAGTTCGAGGTATAATGTTAGACACGTAATCCTATCTTTAACTGGGTTAAAGAACTAATGTCATTTAAAATACAGTTCACGATAAACCCAAAATCATATTCCATTAATTATGGAATCTTCACGGAAAACAGATCAGTATATATAATCGATATCAGTTTCCATATCCGACTAATAATATAAATGGAAAAACGAACAAGCCTTTTAAATTCCATATATATTACCAGTCTTTCTCCACAGAAGTTCACTTCGATTATTATCAAATCGAATTCCATTCAATTCCAATCTAATATATTCAATTGGAAAACCTTTCTTTGGAAATTTTCCTTTAAACCTTAATAAAAAGATTTATAAATTCCAAATCAAATTTCACTGTAAATCGGATTAAAGAACGAATGTTGTTAAAAACACAGTTCACAATAAACCCAATTCACATTCCATTTTATTCCAATTATTAAATATAATTGGAAACTCTAATAATCTTAATTAAAAGATTTATTCTTTTTACACAGGGTTCTAGAAAAGTGTTACCAAAAACACCATTCACGGCAAACCCAAAGTCCAATTCTTTTACTCAATTCCAATTAATATTAATTAATTGGTAAATGTCTCTAAATCTTAATTAAAAGGTTTATTCTTTTCCTCAACTAGGTTTAAGAACAGCGTTAATAAAGACACTATTCACGACAAACCCAAAATCCAATTTGATATTAAATACAAGGCTCTGAATAGAAATTATATCGGCTTATATTCAATATCAAATTCTGAAACCAACAAATTTCGTATTGGAAATAACAATATAAATATATCTTCCAAATTTCCATAACAATATCCGTGTAATCACGAAATCCAATATTGAAATATGCCGAAGATGATTTCCATTCCAATTTCATTTAAATTTGTCCGTTGGAAATTTCTTCTTATATTAAAACCATTTACCTATCCAGTTTATTTTATTTAAAATTATTGTATTTCAAATCTAGTTAATAACTAGTTCATTTTGATAAAATATATTTTTATCTTTATAAACATGGAATTTTTCATCCCAATTTTTTCCAAATCATTTATTATGATTTTATACAAATTATCAAAAAATTTAATAATTTTATTAAGGTCTTTCCAGTCAATTTCCATAAACGGTCATCAAACTACACTTACATCGACCTTTTCCAAATTTGATTTGGACATTATTCTAAATCCAACCATTAGATTTCAAATCTCTTATATTCGTTGGAAAGCTCTTTTCGATATGAACCCAACGGTTCTAGTTTTAGGAGAGTCTGACAGTCGGATCTCCCGTATTGTCCATTCAAAGTCAATGGTCGAAATTCGCGAACTACTACTACGCAGCGCGTTCTATTCAGGCCATTGAATATATATATATATATATATATATATATATATATATGTATGTATGTATGTATGTATGTATGTATATGTATATATACATATATATTTCATCGATTTTTATTCAAAACATATTTTATAAATCGTTTATAAATTCGTTTTAAAACGATTCCCAATTCGTTTTCATTTTTAAATCAAAATTGAGTACTCCTTATCATTATATTATTTAAATGATAATATTTTCAAAATATCAGATTTTGAAACCATTTCCTTTTCGATATTCATTATAAAAATGAATAAATCGGTATAAATATCGTGCACGTCAAAATGGCGTTAATCCAATTGACACAGCTTTATATATTTAAATATTTTTGTGTCCATCCCAAATCGGACATCAAAATCATATTTTGATCCATTACTGAGTATTATTTTAAAATATTAGTTATTTTAAAATATTCATTATTCATCATTTTAAAATATTCATTCTTTCCGAATTGGAATCAGACACAGTCAATTACCATATAGTTAAATTTATATGGATTTCATACGCAATGTACACAACAATAATCAAACACAGTCAACCATCATCCAGCGTGCATTACACAACTACATAAGCATTAAATATAAATATTTAATGCTCATAACAGTCTATCAACTAATCAATTGACATACAACTAAACAATTGGGACTAGTATATGTCAAATATCATCCCAATACCCGTGTGGGGTTTCAACCAACAAATACTGAATAATATTTGTGCAGTTGGGCGATGTGTAAAATTTATCGTCCCAATCAATTTTAGTCAAATAGGTGTACATAAACAAATCGTCTGATTTGTAAATGAATATTTATTTTCATTCATATACCCGTTAAAAATTATATTTTTAATGATAGAATATTTATTTCAACACATGAATATTTTAAACAGTTCATTTATACAATAAAATTGATATTTTTATTGTTCTAACACATTTTAAAAAATTTCTGCAGTATAACGACGCGATACTGGAACCGGAATAAGGTCTAGCCTTATCCCTCGCCTAATACTGGCTTACGCCTACATACCAATTCTCATTAATTCAATTTACATCCCAAATCAAAATCAACCAATTAAATCACTCAATCCAAAAATCAACCAAACATCCATGGTTTTAAACAAAGGTGCCGGGTGCTTCTAAGCACCGTCAACATCCTAGTATATATACTTAACTAGAAAATAAAATTAGAGTGAAAAGTTCTCACCTTTGGGATGCACTCCGTCACTTTTATTTCTAAATTTCTGAACTGTTTGGATTTGCCCGAAATTCCAACGTAATCTTTTTCACGCTGTTCATGGTAAAAATCACATTTTTAATATGATGTTTTTATATTGCTATTATATATATATCAAATTTTTATCTATGCTATATATATATATATAAATCAAATTTTATATCTCTACTATATATATAAAAATTATATTTTTATGCAAATATTTCTCTATCAAAATCACATTTTTATAATTCGGTTTTATATATAAAAATCATATCTTTACATCATTATAAAAATTATATTTTTATAACGCTACTGTACATATAAAAATCATATTTTTATATTTTCTAAAAATATTTCGTAGCTACGATAAAAATCATATTTTTATCTTTCTAAAAATATTTCCATATACATATGATAAAATTATATTTTTACATCACTAAGAATCATATTTTTAAAATGCTTCATATAGTAAAAATCATATTTTTATCTTGCTTCGTATATAATAAAAATCATATTTTTATCTCGCTTCATATATTATAAAAATCATACTTTTATCTCGCTTCATATAAAATAAAAATCATATTTTTATTTCGCCTTCTAAATAATAAAAATCATATTTTTATATCTTGGTTTTCTATATAAAAATCATATTTTTATATTTTAGAAACCATCCTATTTTCATTTTAAAAATCCATTTTAAAACGATGTTATTTCTTTCAAAAATTACATCTTTAAATCAAATATATTTATATAAAAATTCAGTTTTTAAAAATATTCTATTTATAAATTTAAAATAATGTTGTTATATATATAAAAACTGATTACATTAAATAAATAAATAAAAATAAATAAAAAAACTCACTCAGCTGTTGGTGGCATAGGCAATCAAGGAGGTGGCAGTGGGCCTTAGGAGGTGGAGGCGGCGCTGTTTGGCGGAGTTAGGGTTTGCGATGGGGTTTAAAACGAGGCAGGAGGAGACGGTGGAGGAGGATAGCAGCGAGGGAGGGGTCGCAGGCGAGGTCAAGGGGGTGCGGCGCGGCGCGGTGGACGTAGGGCCAGGCACGGCGGAATCGAGATCGAGGTGACGGGGAATTGGGGATCGTGGTTTCCTTTATTTATTTATTTAAATAACCGTTGACCTGAAGGAGAGATAGGGGGAATGTATAATTATATTGTTATATTATTTTAGTTTCCAAAAAGGTTACTTTTTAATTCAAACTCCAAATTTAACCCAACGACTGATGTTCCTAGCTAAATAGTCCCATTCTGGACACAATGGGATATGTCCCATAAGCCAATTCGACTGTTACGATCAGTTTTTATCAAACTTAAAACATAATCAATACATATTTAATTTTAACGCACATTTTAATTTACTGAGGCTACATACGGACTCCAAAAATTCTAGAAAAATAAATCTGGCTATATTTCGATGATACGGTCCTAACTAAACTAATTTTATCGAATTTGGAGACCGTTTGAAAAACGGTCATTTTACGGTGATTAAATTCAAACTGAATTGACCAAACACGTTTAAATTCACCATGCTCACATATTGATTCCAAAAATTATGAAAATTGGAATTTAGAAATAATTGGACATTCCAAATCCAACAAAAGCAGTCTCATCGAAAATGGAGGTCATTTTCAAAATCGCTATATCAAAGGGCTATATATTATATTAAATTCCATAGCGACTATTCTGAATTTTCAATTGGTCATAACTTTTTATTCCCGTTATGAAATCTGGGTTTTTCACATTCGTTGGAAAGATATTTTCAAACAGATTCAAATATTTTTGGTTTTACTGAAATCCGATTTATTTTGAATCCTATACATTCATTTGAAATCGAATTTTCAAACTGCCGCGCCATTTCAGGCTCGTTATATATTTAAAATAAATATATTCGTTCTAACTTCCATTTAAATAAATTTTTAGTCGTTATTACTTAAAATAAATCATTTTAAATATTCAAAATTCATTAAAATAGATAAAATAAAAATTTTAAATTGGTTCTGATTCTCCGGGTTGTTACACCTACCATTGGAAAAAGTCCAAGCCAAGGGAAACAGAACATGATATGTTGAACGATCACCTCCCATGTTCCGACCCCATAACGATATCCCTTTGTCTCCAGATTTCCTTTGACAAAACAATAAAGTAAATAAGAATAGTCAGATGAATATATCTATCTAAGCGATAAGTAAAGGTTCCCTAGTAATTTAGGATATGCCAAGTATATTTTCTTTTTTGGAACTGTTATCATATGCTTTTCCGAAAACAATTTGGTTTCATCAAAAAATTAACACGCATTTCTTAGCATGAATTGTTTATAACATGAACTTCTTATCAATCTTTTATAACATATACAATTGAATATTTCCAACTAAATCATTCACTACGGTTTTATTTTTAAGCAATAATAAGTACATGAACTGATGGATAGTTAGTACTTTGTTTTAGAAAAGTTACTAATTCACACACAAACTCAATGTGATATTTAGAAAATCTTGAACAAAAGCTTTGAATTTCAGATGATATTTATCTAATTGGGTAATATGGTACAAATGGTATCTTCTAGAATTTCCATTACCTTCTAATTATCCAGCAAATTTTTTAGCATGGCTGCAAAGGTAGAAAGCTGAACCATAGATTGGGCTGAATCACTATTTGGCTTACACCTAAATAAATTCCAGATTAAAAGATGCAAATCAACTTCAAACTATTCTAATGATTATAAATTAACCTAGACAAACCCCAAATCTTAAAGGTCAAAACTAAACAGCAAGCAAAAACCACAAAACAAAAATCAAACTAAATATTAACAATTACAAAAATGAAACAAATTGTTTACCGATTTCAAGGATTCAACCTAAGAAAAATAAGCGAATGATAGAAAAATCCCGAATCACCTTCTCTCCTTTTTATATTTCTCTCAAATCAATCCCTAGCTTTGATTCAATTCGATTTAAGTTGGGCGTGGGAGACAAATATTACGGATTTGTGAGTTACGGGCTTGTTGGAGGGATAATTTGTGCATTCCGAACTGATGGATGGAATTGAAACTTCCAGTGCTAAATTGTAGTTTCTCGTGGCTAGAGATGAATGTGGGATTTAATGGAAGGTGGTATAGTTATGGATGGCTTGAGAGAGTTAGTTGACATGTTGGACGGGTTTACTGAAGAAGAAAAAGCGGAGAAAGAAATGAGTAGTTAATGAGGAGATGCGAGAAGAGTGGGGAGAATTATGGGTGCTGAAACGTGTTAGTTGGGTAAAGATAATGACACTTAAAACCCCTCTTTTCTGTTTCATTCAAATATCTTGCACGGATGAAGGGGGTTGTTTAGAAGTCCAAAAAAGCTTCACCATAGGAAAGTATTTGTATTATTAGTAAAGATATATAATATGATGCAACGTATGCTTTGTTATTAAGTTTTAAATATATTTTTATACGTATAAGAGGCATTCTAACTAAAGTTTCAAATTACAACATAAAAATAAACATCCATAGCAGAAAAATACATTAATCAATAGTAGTTTTCAAGGCAAAATAAATTTTAGGAGTAGTTTTCATTCCAAACAAAATAAATATGAAAAGCAGAGAAAAATAAATATAATATCATGAGTAAAAATTACGTTCAAGTCCAATCTTGTTCCTAAAATAACTTCACGATTTCCACTTTTTTGAATAATTTTCATTCTTGTAGTGCAAAAAGCATTTGAATAGATGAACAACTAGTTAGTCATTCCTTACCAAAATAATAATAATATGTACATCGTATACAAAATAACCATCAAATATGTATAACTTACTTTTTCTTTTTTAATTGCTTTCAGTTTTGAAATAAATCCATTTTCTCATCTTTTTTATCCTTAAAGTCGTCAAAAATATATGGCAGCTTGACATCATTATCAATCTCTATGCTTTTCCTCTTCAAACTATTAGTGTTTGTAGATTTTTCAGTACCGGGGCTTTGCATATTGATGTTAGTTTTAGATTCAGTGCCAAAACTTGGTACAGACATATGCATATAAATGAAACAAAATAAAATGGCTAACTTTATACATATATGTGTGTGTGTATGTGTGTGTGTGTATGTGTGTTTGTGTGACAACAAAATACCTGCGAACTTTGTAACGCAACTGCACCATCTTCACTTTCTGTTATAGAATTCCCAATCGACTCAAACCTTCAAATATGTCTATGGCCTTGTACATGCTTGAACCTCTGTGTACATTATTCTCACCAACACATATAGTAATTGTGTACTGCCTTCCCTCCAAACACTTCAAAATTGTTGGAAATT
Source organism: Allium sativum (assembly GCA_030737875.1). NCBI lineage: Eukaryota > Viridiplantae > Streptophyta > Magnoliopsida > Asparagales > Amaryllidaceae > Allium > Allium sativum. The sequence goes on along the minus strand of CM060918.1, from coordinate 606,005,637 downwards.
CATTTTTCTTTCCTTGCTAGAAAGAATATTATAGTTTATTTAATTTTATCAAAAAATAAAGTATTAAAATTTTCTGTAAGAATATTTGGAGCAATACATACCTTTTCTTAATCTCCTATTATGTCATAAACATTTTTCTTAACTATTCTGTAAATCTCATGGTCTTGCAAAATTATTGCAGCACTGCCACTATTATCTTCAACAATAACACATAATCTAAATCTGCACACACACACACACACACATATATATATATATAGAAACTATTAGTAGGAAAGTAAGTAAATTTTTCTCTAGCATTACATAAAATTACCTTATGTCTGGAAAGGGTACGCTTCTCTTACAATCAGGACTTTTATACTCCCCATCCTTCTTCTCAACTTATTGATCACTACATGCTAAGCAAGCATCATAATACCAAGTTTGTTCCTCTTTTACATTCCTAACGGTTACTTGACAAAGAACTTCTTTCTAAAATTTATAAAATATAGTAACTTCAGGTACTTGAATAGGGACGACAAATAAAAAATAAAAAATAAAAAATATTAAAGTCTAGGGAGCATATCTCAATATATTCAGATTTCAAGTTCTTTATCTCACCAATACTCAGTATTTGATAATCTCCGGTAATCATATCGTTAACATTAGCTTTACCTTTATTGAAATAAATAATATCCAACCTACATGTTTTATAAGTTTAATTTTTGATATATATTATATTTAAAAAATATATTATATTACATTTCAATAAAACTAAAATTTACCTCTTTCTCAGTAAGAACACTGTGATGATTGTAGTTGATGAAAAACCATGTTGCACCAACATTGGTCATATTAGGTTGCTCTACAATATAAGAAACGTCATATTATTAAATTTTCACACATTAAAGTAATTGATAGTCAAAAACATAATTGGACCGATGGATGAGAGAATTGAGCTAGACTGATGGAGAAAAAGGGGTAAACCCTACCAAAACATTTTTTAATAAATTTTCTCAATTATGAATAACATAAAAGTCATACTAAAATTGTACATTTAAATGAATTCAATCAACAACTTGCCACAATGATGATAAATGTTTTCTCAGTAGCTTCTTTTAAAGCAGTGGAAAACAATTCGGCAAAATCACCCCAAAAACAAAATTTCACAGCAGAATTGTCAAAACATAAAAATGGGAAGCAAAATATTGTTTATGCATATAACAAAATAAAATTTTTAATTCCATAATATTTAAAGTGTTATATATATATGCCTCCCATCTGTAAGTATAAATAAAAAATTGCATTGCTCTTTGTCATTTGCATTCACAAACTCATTTAAACCATCTTTTAAAATATCACAATCCTTATACTTGAGCACTCCAATAAAATATGATAAATAATAATAAATAAACTAAACTTGCTACTTATTGTAAAACATATGTGTATGTACGTCTAAAGTATCCAAGATCATCTGTCTATATAATAGCTCCCACTAATCTTTATTTGGTCCGATCGTAAAATTCCCAAATTACCCTCTCTATATTCATTTCTTTTGTTCTAGGTATTTACTTTCTATGTGATTTATATTTTATTTTGTCCGACCATAAATACATTTGTATAATTGAATGTTTATTAAAATGCATTGCACTGATTATTTACTGCACAAAATGAGAAATACAAACTATTCAATCAAATATATGAGAAGTATACATTGGGAATTGATGAATATTTAATAAATAACTGCCATTTTATTTGCTTTGCCTTTTAATGGTATGTAGAAAATGTTTCTCCTTTTATGGTCATAATAATGCTCTCTAAAGATCTAATTTACTTTAAAAAATAGATTTTTTTTATCATTTGATAATAGATACTTTCAAAACTGCCACAATATTTTCTGAATTTATTGCAAACATTTTAATTATGTTTATTGAATTTAGCATAATTTATGATAATTTTTACATGAAATAAATTTATATTATTTCAAATACAACTATTTGATAAACAACCAAAAACGCATCAAGGAATTGTTAATTCCATTATTTACATGAATTGATTATGAGTCATATTTATTGGCTCACGTAATACTCAGGCTTTTAATGGTATGTTATGACATTTTCCCTTCTTTGACAATTGTTCCCACATTATACTTGAGTTACTTGAATTCTTAACTTTTTCATTTATATCATTCATCAATTTCATTTTCCATTTTTCATGCATGTCATTGAATAAATTTCCTTTTGTTCATTTCCCTTTTAACCGGTTCCATTTTAAAACTTATACTAATATGCATTTTCTTTTTCACATTCTATGTTTTATACTTACCATAATATGTATTAAGTATTCTTCTCGATTAGGACCACTACTCAACACCTGCTAGTATAGAACATACATCGGTTCTTTTTAGCATTACTATGTCATGTACTAAAATATTTTCTTTAGAATAAGATAGATAAATGAATAACATAGACACAAAGAACAAAGTTGTGTTATTTACGAATATGAATAACTGTCAAGCATTTGCATAAGCTTCTATTTATGTGTAGAAGATGTTTACATTTATATCCATTATTTCGATCCATGAAATTTCTTATTCTTAAGCTTGATAATTCTATAGCGCTTATGCACTTGCAATTAATTTTAATTGTTATTTATATATATTTTTCCATATATTCTCATATGTTTGGTTGCTTTATTTCTTTTTATGTTATGTACCACAGTAATATAACATTAATACCTTTACTCATTTGACTAAAATAGATACCAATTATTTGTATATAATTTTACAATGATATCTTAAAATATATAAGTAATATCTTAAGATATAACATTAATCTAACAATATGGACCATCATGTTTGATCAGCTAAAGAGATTGTACATAGCACAATATAAATCACTTTTGTCCCTACTTCTCCATGTTGTCACACCCTCCTCATCTCCTAGCCTCTCTGTATTCTAATCAATGTTATTCGTCCCTAATGCAGTTCTGTTTACTGGATAGGTTTTCTTCTAATTGTATTTGGTCAAGATCTGAAGTCAATATCCATCAAAGGAATCTACCCATTTATTAGTCCAGCGCAAGGGCAATTACTTTAGAGGGTAACTCATTTTCTCAATTCATTGAGTAGTTGTTGTTCAATCTACCCATTGAATGAGATCAGCATCTATTCGTTATTAATAGATAAAAGAGTTTTATTGGCTTTCTAAATAAATATGATAGCAAAAGGTATTTAAACTGCAAATATACCTCTATTTGTGTAAGATTGAGCAACAACTGCATGTTCTTTTTAATGAAAATGATCTAGCAGTTTCATGAAAAATTTAATTTCTTGAGCAGTAAGCAATAAAAAATTATTTTTGTTTAGTTACGTAGTTTGACGGTTATGTAAAACACAAGCACTCTGATTTTGAATAAATTGATCTTATTCTAATGTGCAGTGAGTTTTCAACCTTCGGCATGCACTTATGATTTATTCAAAATAATAAAAAAAAAATCAAGATCAGAATTTTAGTGTCATTCTTACAAAAGTTACAGCTGTCAAATTTAAATGCAATTTTCTCACTACCGAACAAACTATATAACAGCACAAAGTGGTATATACGGATATGTATATAATGTAAGTATATGTACATAGATATATGTTTGTATTAATAATCCACTTACACATTAAAAACTTTCATTTGGCAGGTAATATTTAATTTTAAAAAGATATTATATATTTTTCATTAGAATCTACATGATATAAATTACGTTAAGATGGAAAACAATGATTAATTGTAGTAGTTAAATTGGTTTGCTTCGGATCTATAGACCTTTTTTAATCACTCTTTAAAGTTTTGCAAGTTTAGGATTCAGTTTTTACATATTGAAGTTTCTTATCGTGTTATTGATTTTTTGATATTTGTGGCAATGATTTTATTTTATTAATTTTGACTTTCATTGAAAGAAGGTCCCTTATATAATTTATCTTGAAGTAGATCACTGTTCGTGTGGTGGTTGATTAATCTTGATTTTTTGGGATCCTATGAAAGAAAATATCTAACGTAAAGATAATTTTGTTTGTATTTCCTTAAATGAAAGTCTCTTGCATACATGATACTAACTTAAGATACAGTTTTTTTCTTCAACCTTTTTTGATGTAATTTCAATCATGGTTTCCTTAATCTGCAATTTCTTCATATCTACCTTTGCTTCAGTTATTTTTCATATTTATGCATTTGCGTGTTTTTGATGCAGTTATTCTCAAAATTATCTTCAACGGAGGGAAGACATGTTCATTGAAAGTTTCATATCAACATGTTGTGCATTACATGTTACATGAGAAACTTATTAAAGAAAGAATTATTTGATGTCACCATTGTAATTGACATGCATACTTGAATTTACAGTTGTTGATTATTGGTATAGACAAACCCACATAAGATGACACAAATTCTGCACTTATCATGCTAAATATGAAACAATAGGCAACTTTTTTAATATAATTGTAGTTTGTAGTTATGTTCCAATTTATTCAATGACATGCATGAAAAATGGTATGTTATGACATTTTCCCTTCTTTGACAATTATTCCAATTTATACATTATAGTTTGTAGTTATGGGTCCTTAATGTCAAACTCTAGTTATATGTCCATTTTCATGATTTTTGGATATCATGTGTTATCACAGGAATTTTTAAAGGCGAATATGACAATATAAATTAAATAAAAAAAATGAGTGAAGCTTCTTAAGCAAGCCAAAATTAATCCTATATAATACCCTTAAACTTTCTAAACCTAATTTGCTTTTTCCTATGGTCAAACATTGCGCCGTATGTTTTTCCTTTCAGGAATGGATTTCGATCCTTTTAAAAATCAATACAAATCCCATAAAATCCAATAAATTAGCAAAACTAATATAATCGAGATCATAAAGCAATTCTCTACGTTCTGGTATGCGTATTGAGGAACTCGACATCATCTTTTCCGTTCGTTGTGTACTGGCGTCCGCCTAGGGTTAGCTAGCGAGCATGGATGAGGAGACCAGAGTTCGTTTTGAGGGCATAGTTGAGTTCGTGGTAGCAAAGGGGTGCTCTTGACAAAGTTTGGAAGGATTTCGTCATTGTTTGGTTCGGTGGTCACACAGTTCTGACGTGGTGAAAACAGGAAACCATCCTATAATGGAAGTTCGAGTGCTTCCTTTTGGGGATGGAGTGAAAGAGGAGTTGAAGAGAAAAGCATTGATGTATTTTGTTTGTGGATTTATGAAGTATGGAGGGAGGTTTGGCTCCATGAAGTTGCGGTAATGACTACAGGAGGAATTTGCGTAGCATATAGCATTGAACGGGGAAGAAGACTTTGGTTTGGGGGCGGGTTTGGAATCCTGGATGGGCCGATGGTTTGGGTGAGGCCCGATATTGATGTTATTAAGTTTAAATTGATTTAAATAATCACATAACTTGTAAATTAAATACCTCGACCATATTATATCAGAGTTTCGAACGGTCAGTCACGTTGGGATCGTATGGACGACGACTACGAAATGGATTTGACTGGGAGTGAATTGGAGCTCATCACAATTCATTGCAAAATAAATTGTTCGATCTGAATCAAGCGACATTTATCGTTATTTAACGATGACCATCCAATGTGAGTAAATCTCACTAACTCTATTAGTTTATATCTTTATAAATATAATCTAGTAATGATAAATGCTGATAAAATTGTTATGTGATGATTGTTTGGTTGAATTGCTTATGTATTTGTTAAAATTATAGATAACGATACATATATATAAATCGTTAATCAAATATTGATTCTGTTTATCAGAATATTTCATATCGAAATGAATTTGATGTTATTATATTGTTTAACATCTGTGGATGCAGGGGAACAGGTCGGAAGAATCCAACTGGATTCCTCAACATTTATTTTACTGTTTTTCATATATTGTAATATATGGTGTGATATATAATCTGTTGTTGATTATGTATGTTTGGATGATACTGATCATGGTTATTTGGTATTTTAAATACCATAAGAAATACTGGAATGTATAATGGGAATTTTCAAAGTGTATATTGAAAAGAAAATAACTATAAAATCAAAGGATTTTATAAAAGGAAATATTTATTTGTGAAATAAATAGAATTGAAAAGGAAATATTTATTTGTTAAATGAATAGAATTGAAAAGGATTTATATAGAATAAATAGAATTATATAAAAGGATTTATATAGAATAAATAGAATTTTTATAAAAGGAAATATTTATAAAATAAATAGAATTATAAAAGGAATATTGATTTAGAAAGTAAATAGATCTATAAAAGGAAAACATTTGGAAAATGAATAGAGTTTATAAAAAGAGAATTTTACATTAGGAAGGTTTAGACCCGTGCTTCGTACAAGGGTGTAACATGATATTGATTTAAAGTAAATATTTTGCAAATAATATATTATAAAGGAATTTGGGGTTTGAATTAGGAACTTAAATGGAATAACTGGAATTAGAACTGATTGGAAATGAGTTAAGTTGAATAGCTGTCTGGGTATTGATCTGATGTTGGTTTCGTCCTTCGGGGTTAATACATAGGGGGTTGTTATCTTACTGGTTTACAGTTAGAGGCTGATATATGTGAGAAGATAGTGATGCGTGAATCAGAAATGGAAACGTTTTCCAAAGTTAATAACATATATTTTCTAAAATTAGAAAATAAGGATTTGATGAATATATGGAAATGAGAAATGGGGAAATGAATAAATGTTGATTGATGATTGATCGAAAGAATTTCCATCTGGAAATAATATCATTGTTTGCACACATGTTTTCCTTTAATAGTTAAATCACCGACTATCAAAGATTTTGACCATTTCCATTGTCAATACGGAGAGACCGGGATCAGATATATTATCTGAAAACCACTCCGTATGGCATTAGCGTAGCGAATCAAATATGATAAAGATAATTGAAGATGGAGTTATGCAAGGGCTGCCCTGTTTACAGAATAGTGCATTCGGATTGTCCAATCCCAGGACAACTTGAATGGACGAATGTCTGACAGAGTATGTCTGGCAGATCGCATAAGTTGATCGTATCAAACGTATTTACGTTGGTGGCGGAGGAATTCATTTCTTTTAGCTTATACCCATGGTATTTTTGGGGAAATCAATTTGTGATTTGACGGTATGATGATGTGGCATTCAAAGTAAATGAAGGAGTGATCTATTAAAAGATACGTTATGACCTCAAGCCTCATCAACTAGGAAATGACAGAAATTGGGCAGGCAGCATGGCTAAGTGGGCCGCACCCAAGTAGGGTATATTGTCACCATCTAGAGAATATTCATATTTGTTAGTTTTTTCGCTTCTGTATCTCCCGGGAATGGTTATGTTGGTATACCAACCATAAGGTGATAATATATTCGGAACATTCAAGCGAAATGAATGGTCGGTCATGTGTGGTCGAGTTACAAGATGTTCTTGTTGAACTCCAGTGTATTGCTTCTAGAGTACACTGATCGGAAGGTGGTTCCATACCTTGTCATAGTTGGAAATCCATTACCAATAAGCGCCCGCTATTTTGATTGTATATTATATATGTAGAGCGTGAGATGAAAGCGTTCTACTAGATTGCTATCTACTTGATTTAGACATTATTATAATATCAGAAGAGATTTGATATAAAGAATATTTTGGTTTGTCGTAAGGTAGAAACCATCCGTGTTTATGTGGTGATCGGTCTTACGATTATCCTTTGTTTTAAAAGGATTTTGAAATGTTAAACAAATGATTTGAGTTTATTTTGTTTTGTTATCCCTAAACTCTTGGGTGCCCAATTTTGAACGGGCAGTCAAGTAGTCGAAATTTTTCAGATATACTGAGAGCTTGGAGAAGGAGGCAATTTGTGTTGGACTCTGTTTTCTTATCTATCCTCACCCTCTGTTTTCTTTCTATTGGTTTTCTGGTTTCCAGTGCAATTTGTGTTGGACTTGTGTTATTTGGTCAGCTCAAATGGTACCGGAATTTCGGGACACTACAAAACACTTTATCAAGAAATTGAACATCTTCCTCCAAAATTCCAAACTATATACAAATATGTTCAAGCATCCTATTACTATGAAAGGGCATCTTTCAAGAATATTCCGAATTAGTCTCAGTATAGGGTGGGACATGTCGACTACAAGTCCAGTTGCAATGAAAGCTCGCTCAATCGGCATCTATTTGCACAAATGATGGAAGCATGTCGTGAGTGGTTTCAATTGAAAGTTAGGAAGCATCACCCTATTTAAATCAGAGACGCTAAAATGTTGTGAGGCCCTTCTACATAAGGAATCTAGCATTCATAATAGTCAGATACGTGTGTATCCTAAGTGACGATTGATGTCTAGTGTTAATCTACAGGGATAACACTCGAGGTTTTAAGTCAACGTGCGTCGATCGACAGATCTGGAATGTTACCCAAAAGCTGGTGTAGAGTTATGCAAATGGTTTCCAGACAGTTTCTCGAATTCTCAAACGAATCTGTTTCATAGCTCACTTGAATCTGTGAAAATTTCTCACACTCATCTTCCTTTGAATAGGCTAACCCATTATCGACATGAGCAATCAATAGTGAATTCACTTGCTAAGCTAGTGCGGGGATCACTTTATTACAGGTTCATTGGATGTGCACTCAAGTTGAATGTGGCTTTGGAAGATTCATTGGATGTGCACTCAAGTTGAATGTGGCCTTGGAACGTTAAATTTGGTCGAGCGCTATTATATCATCTGAACTAAGTCAAATCAACTCTTGGTCTACCAAAAATAATAGGGACTTGCGGCCGTTGCATATCATGTTACTAAGAAAGTTAGCATTTTTTGCAAAATAAAATTGGCGATTTCGAGAAATCCAAGTTCCTGTATATTTTAAGTGATGTGTAGGAGTGTGTATCAGTTTCATTTTTATTATGAATAGTCTGGTGTTCGTTAAATTCTTTGAGTGTAGACTTGATGCAAGTTTGTCTGTACCATCAAAATAGGTCCAATATGCATCTTCGACTCAGTTCAGGATGATGTGCAAGACTAGGTTTGATTATCCAAGACCAACAACAATAAGTCAAGCCAAACCCAGAACTTGCTTAAATCCCTAAGTTCGATAACCAAACTGTTAAAATCAGTGTCGAAACCCTAGATGGTGCTACCCCAATTATGAATCGCTTGAAATGACAAGGAGGATGCACCTAGAATCAGTTGCAGGTAATAAACAGTGAAGGGTGATCGGGGAAAGAGTAACCTAAATCATGGAAAATCATTCAAAATTGAATAAATCCAGAGCAAACTCGGGTCAATGATGGCAGTGAATTGATGGGTTAATGGCAAAGTAGCTCAAGGGACCAAAGTCTAAAGGTCTTACAATAAGAAGAAATAATAGGTGTAACACCCTGAATTTTCGAATAATCAGATTAATTAAATTAAAGAATACTTAATTTCAAATTTGGGAATTAAGGGAAATGGATCGTTCCGTTGCGTTCGTCTCGGAATTCTGGTTGAAATAGAGTCCGAGTTTGCGGGAAACGGGTACCGGATGAAGGAGTTATGGACGAACGAAGTTTGGTGGCAAAATAGAAAAAAAAAATTGCACTGGCGCACTTGGGAAGTGCGCCAGTACAAATTTACATTGGCGCACTTCCCAAGTGCGCCCAGGCCGAGAGAAAACTTGCACATCCTTCTGGTTCAGTCTGACCCATGTTCTGACCCATTGCTAAGTCCTTTCTGACTCCTTGCTGAGTCACTAGGGCTGAGGTGTCACCCTATCCCGACTGAGTGGTTTTGATTAACCCTAAGATCATCCGATGGCTATAATTAAATTGAAATTCTATATAAACATGTGTAGACACAACCCTAGAATCGAATCAAAAATTAGATCAGTAGCCATCATGTTGTCACTTCAAACCTTAGAGTAGCCGCCACCAACTGAAAGCAAATTAAAGACAACAATTCAATTCTAATCAAGCCTAAAACTACAACAACGTAATTGTCTACAACAAGGTAATGCTAATCAATTACAGAATTCAGAACCCAGAACTCATGACCCCTTATTCGGTGAGTTCTAGTCACTTTTAGGTTTAAATAAATGAAAGTGAATTGTGGTACACTATGATTTAGGTATATGTTGTTTGTAGTTATGCAAGTTTATTGTTGTATTGTTGTGAATCATGAAATGATGTAAAGTTCCTTATTATTGTGAATCATGAAGTCATGCAAGTTCATTATTGTTGTGAATCATAAAATGATGCAAGTTCATTATTATTGTGAATCATGAAGCTATGCAAGTTCATTATTGTTGTGAATCAAAAAACGATGCAAGTTCATTATTGTTGCGAATCATGAAGTTATGCAAGTTATTATGTTAAGAAACTATGAACCTATGCAAGTTACCTATGCAAGTTGTTGCATTGTTAATTCATGAATCTATGCTAGTTGTTATGTTATGAATCATGAACCTATGAAGTTACCTATGCAAGTTGATAAGTTGTTAATTCATGAACCTATGCTAGTTGTTATGTTGTGGATCATGAATCTATGTAATTCACCTATGCAAGAAATTATGTTATGAATCATGCAAGTTGTTATATTGTGAATCATGAACCTATATAAGTTGTTGATTATGTTGAGAATCATGAACCTATGTTAGTTGATGTTAATTCATGAACCTATGCAAGTTATTATGAATCTATGCAAGTTGTTAATTATGTGGTGAATCATAATTATATGCGAAGTTATCATGTCATTTTCCCTAGTTGTTATGCTTATGCCAAAAATTGTACTGAAAATGATCACCTTGTCATTCCCTTTATTTTATTGTTATGGAGAGGCTACTTTGTAGCCTCGATGACGCCAAAAACGTGAACGGTCACGCTAGTTAAGAAACAGGGAGAAAGGGGAATTTGTGATAGGCATAGTGATTATGTAAATTGGGCACATAATTCAAGTAGGAAAACATATAAATAATTACCTATTATGACATGGGTGAAATTGGGTAAAAATGGTAAAATTTGAATACGACCATTTATGGATAAGAAATCCAAATTGTTAATAAGATAGGTATTGACACCTATGAAAAAGGAAAGGATTAATTAATTAACTTAATTAATCAAAAGAGGAATGTTTAAGCAATTAAAATCTGAAGATTTAATATTGAGAATTGGCATAAAATAAAATTGTGATGAAAATTGGTATGATTTTTCATACCATAAATAGATGGACATAATTGAGTCAATTATGGCCATAGTGAAATTTGGAATTAATTGATAATTTGAATAGGGAAAGTAATTCAAATTGGGGAATGATTAATTAGGAGTAATTAATCGTCCAAGACACGAGGTTAGGCTCTTTTGTGGTGTAAGACTGCCCGGACCCGCCCGACAAATCCAGCTGCCACAAATGCCAGTCTAATGTGGGAGGTCTTAGGCATAAATTAAATACGTAACAATTGTAAAGACACGAGGTTAGGCTCTTTTGTGGTGTAAGACTACCCGGACCCGCCCGGCAAATCCAGCTGCCACAAATGCCAGTCTAATGTGGGAGGTCTTTATAAGGTTACGGTCATAATGAATTAAGAAACACTTAACCAGATAAACATGTAGTGGCACATGAGGGGTTAAGTGGGTGCCTTGGGTGTGGAATTAAGTGGGTGCCTGGGGTGGCATGTGAAATACGATTATATATTTCAATAATTAATTAATGCTGATTAAAGACTACTTAACCAAACTTAATACATATGGACTGTATGATGATAGACATAAGTTTGGGTTAAGTAAAACGAATTGCATTGTGGGTGGGTTAAGTACAACTAGTGGGTAGGTGGGTAATATTAATACATATAGGCCCACAAACTTAACATTAAATAAACAGGGTTAAATCAGTAGGTGGGTTAAGTACAACTGATGGGTAGGTGTGGGGTAATATTAGTATATATAGGCCCAAAAACTTAACCATTAAATAAATAGGATTAAATCAGTGGGAGGGTTAAGTACAACTGAAGGGTAGGTGGGTAATATCAATACATATAGGCCCACAAACTTAACCATTAAAAAGGGGGTTATGTAATTAAAGACACCTAATGGTATACATAACCGGGGCAGAATAGGTAAAGTTATGTATTAAAGACACCCTCAGGGGTACGCATAACTAATGGGAATAGGTAAAGTTATGTATTAAAGACACCCTCAGGGGTACGCATAACTAATGGGAGTAGGTAAAGTTATGTATTAAAGACACCTATAGGTACGCATAACCGATAGGTAGAATAGGGGTTATGTATTAAAGACACTTATAGGTACGCATAACTGATTGAGGGCTATGTAATTAAAGACACCCCAGGGTATACATAGTCAGTAGAAAACCTAGTGGGGATACAAGACATAGGGGAGAGCTTGTATCATGTTGTATGGGACCCATTTCAGTCAGTAACCCGGAGAGGTATCAAAGTAAAAATCTCTGTACTAGGCGGGGAAGGGGCACGCTTACTAATTGATTGTAAGAGATCCAAAACGAGACGAATGGTGTAGGCAGCGCAAACCGACCTGGGACATGGGCGTGCGTGGGCCAGGCAGAGGGGGACAAGACGACCGTGACACCAGTAGGTATAACTGTGCACACCTTAGGTTGCCACTTTAGGGAAGTGATACCCCCTAGTTGTGGGACTAGCACAGGGTATCTACAGAGTAGGGAGCCGATCGATTAGGGTAGTGGTTAGGGTATATCCAGACATATGCCCTAAGTCTACCAATTTATAGTAGGAGGGTAGTGGGTACGACTAGTTGAGATAGGAGCAGGTGGCACCTATGGCAGCTGCTAGGAATACACGAAACTACCACCATCGTTACCATGATTAGCGGAAGGGATTATCCCATCTTGATTTGACTAGTAATAGTGCAGAGTAGTTAGTAGTACACCTTACCTTATTTGTCTTGTCATACCTGTCATATGTACCGTGATCCTCTTATCCACTTTGTATGCATGTCATGTTTACCTTTATTTATTTACTGGATAAAAGTTACTGGACTCACCAGACGTATGTCTGACCTAGTTTGTTTCGCCTCTTTTCTTCCGTTTCCCCCTAGGTTCTCAGGGAGGAAACACACAGGTTTAGTCAGGATTTGGATATCATCTTCTAGGAGCTACTTCTGAAGTATGGCTCGAGTCTCTGTCTCTTATATGGCTTGCTCTTTGATATGGGGAATGATGTTGTCTTTTAAATACCTATTTACTCTGATAATATAAGACAGAAGTGTTTTGTTGTAAGGGTTTTATGACTCATGATATTATGTAACAAAATATTTTAGTGATTTAATAAAGTTGTTTATTTTCCACAGCAAAATTTTTTATATCTGTCTTGTGATATTCTGTGTCTGTTTACCAAAACGCTCCACTGAAGTTAAGGCATTCCCTTTGTGAGTGACCTTAATGGAGGTGGGGTGTTACACTTGGTATCAGAGTTGAAGGTTACCAGATTAGATAAAAGCTTTTGAAAAACTATTTTCAAAGAGGTTTTAAAAGAAAGTATATTCAAAAAGAAATGCCTAAAACATTCCCCAAGAGCCATATATCTTTCCTTTGGTTCTTTGTATTGAATCTTTCCTTTTTCGTTTCAGCATGTCTGGAGCATTTGAGATACCAGATGGTGTTCATGTACCCGGTTGGTTACGTCAATATCTCGAGGCTAGGGCCGCTACCGCGGGTCCGGCCAACATTCCTCCTCCTCGTCCCCTAGCTCCAGTCATTCCTCCGCATGGAGAGACTTTCTCCAAGATATGTAAGGACTTTCATTCGATGGGTGGAAAATCTTTTAGTGCGACTGAAACGTTTATTGAAGCCAGAATTTGGTTGAAGGAAGTGGAGGATCTGTTTGGCATTTTCGACGTGGATGATCGTAAGAAGGTCCAATTGGCTGCTTCGTTTATGAAAGACAAAGCTTCGTTTTGGTGGGAGGTCACTAATGGAGAGCGTCCAGTTGATACATGGCCAGATTTCAGGCGTAGGTTTGAGGCGAAATTTCTCTCATGAGTGGAAGAAAATCTATATATGGAAATGTTTTTGGCATTAAAGCAGGGGGATCTGTCAGTAAAAGAGTACGTCAATAAGTTCAATCAGTTAGCGAGGTTCGGCTTAGACTTAGTGAACACACATGAGAAGAAGGCTCTGAGATTTGTTAAAGGCTTGAATGAGCCGCTACACAGATTAGCTATGACCCACATTCCCATGGGGGCCACTTTTGAAAAGTTGGTGGATATGGCCCTCATGCATGAAGAGGACAAAGGAGCAAAGAAAGAGGAAAAAGTTGAAGGGACACTGAAAAATGACAAGGCGGGACCCAAGAAAGGATAACAACAGCAACAGCAAAAGAAAGGCATGAAGGATGACAAGAGAAAGGATAAGAGGAAATGCCACTATTGTGGGAAAGAAGGTCACCTAGTCAAAGAATGTAAAAGGAGGAAGTCAAATTGCTTTAAGTGTGGAGAGGTCGGACACTTTACCAAGGAATGCTCGAAGGCGCAGGGATCGTAAGGGACTTCTGGAAGGCAGGCAAATGCTCTCGTGGCAGATGGATAGGATAGAGATAGGAAAAATTTATGTAAAAGGTTTAATTTCTTTATGAAGTTAAGACTCTTTTGGATTCTGGCATTTTTATTTTGTAATTGACTCTGCACTTTAATACTAGTCTTGTTTCTGATCCTGTAGTTGTTTCAAAACCCTTTTGTGGTTCGGCTCATTTATTGGTGATTTGTAAGGGGTTGAAATTATCTGTGTTAGGCGTCAAAAGTTTGAGTGTGACATTTGTTTGCTCAAGTTTATGGGCTATGGGTTGGTTCTAAATGGACCAGCTTTCTATGTAAGGGGTCGTCCTAGATTTTGAGAGGAGGGTCATCAAGTTTCTAACTTGTCATGGGAAGACCCCAAAGTTTCTTGTGACCCGCAAGGGTGTTCTATGCTTAGCTTTCTGAGAATCATTCTGTAATCTGATCCGTACCAGTAGTCTGTAAGTATCTGGATATTTCTGAAGGATACGGGTTTCTACTCGAAGCATGAAGCAGATCTCTAGTTTTGACATTGTTTAATAGGGGTAATTCTTTGGGTGTCAGTCTGATGTTGATTTCGGTCTTCGGGGCTGAGGCTTAGGGAATTATCCTCTTAATCAATGTCAAATGGGAACAGAGCTTTTGTTTTAGTTATATCATTTGTTCCATCGACCGAATCTTCGACCTTTAGATAGGAAATCCATGGATGTAAATATGTGCTTGGGACATGTTATGTTTGATGGTTGCAAGTGTATACAAGTGTTCGCTAGTGGTTGCTCGTGGATGCATTTACACACACATTAGGCACTAGATCGGCTCAAATCACTTTCATATTGCATATAAATGTGTGTGCATATTTAGGTTAATGGATGAACAATGGTTGTGTTATCATATGGATGCTGCATTTTGATGAATGGTTGAGCACACATGTAGGAATAATATGTATCGATAGGATTCTTTCGCATACGTAATGGATGCATGGCACTATCATGGTTTGCATTGAGGAGGCCAACTGAATCAATAGACCGCCTGATTTTGCATTAGATAAGGAACATGTACACACACTTTTGCATATGTTCATACAACATTAGAAGTTTTCTAAGGACAATGGATGCTTGTGGATGATGGTTGAGTAGATGGGTGATTGGATGGTAGGACACATTCTTCTTAACTTGAAGATTTCGGGGACGAAATCCTTTTAAGTAGGGGAGAATGTAACACCCCGAATTTTCGAATAATCAGATTAACTAAATTAAAGAATACTTAATTTCAAATTTGGGAATTAAGGGAAACAGGTCGTTCCATTGCGTTCTTCTCGGAATTCTGGTTGAAATAGAGTCCGAGTTTAAGGGAAACGGGTACCGAATGAAGGAGTTATGGACGAACGAAGTTTGGTGACAAAATAGAAAAAATAAAAGATTGCACCGGCACACTTGGGAAGTGCGCCAGTACAAATTTACATTGGCGCACTTCCCAAGTGCGCCCAGGCCGAGAGAAAACCTGCACAGCCTTCTGGTTCAGTCTGACCCATGTTCTAACCCATTGTTGAGTCCTTTCTGACTCCTTGCTGAGTCATTAGGGCTGAGGTGTCACCCTATCCCGACTGAGTGGTTTTGATTAACCCTAAGATCATCCAATGGCTATAATTAAATTGAAATTCTATATAAACATGTGTAGACCCAAACCCTAGAACCAAATCAAAAATTAGATCAGTAGCCGTCATGTTGTCACTCCAAACCCTAGAGTAGCCGCCACCAACCGAAAGCAAATTAAAGACAACAATTCAATTCTAATCAAGCCTAAAACTACAACAACGTAATTGTCTACAACAAGGGAACGCTAATCAATTACAGAATTCAGAACCCAGAACTCAAGACCCCTTATTCGGTGAGTTCTAGTCACTTTTTGGTTTAAATAAATGAAAGTGAATTATGGTAGACTATGATTTGGGTATATGTTGTTTGTAGTTATGCAAGTTCATTGTTGTATTGTTGTGAATCATGAAATGATGTAAAGTTCCTTATTATTTTGAATCATGAAGTTATGCAAGTTCATTATTGTTATGAATCATAAAATGATGCAAGTTCATTATTATTGTGAATCATGAAGTTATGCAAGTTCATTATTGTTGTGAATCATAAAATGATGCAAGTTCATTATTGTTGTGAATCATGAAGTTATGCAAGTTATTATGTTAAGAAACTATGAACCTATGCAAGTTACCTATGCAAGTTGTTGCGTTGTTAATTCAAAATCTATGCTAGTTGTTATGTTATGAATCATGAACCTATGAAGTTACCTATGCAAGTTGATAAGTTGTTAATTCATGAACCTATGCTAGTTGTTATGTTGTGGATCATGAATCTATGTAATTCACCTATGCAAGAAATTATGTTATGAATCATGCAAGTTGTTATATTGTGAATCATGAACCTATATAAGTTGTTGATTATGTTAAGAATCATGAACCTATGTTAGCTGATGTTAATTCATGAATCTATGCAAGTTATTATGAATCTATGCAAGTTATTATGAATCTATGCAAGTTGTTAATTATGTGGTGAATCATAATTATATGCGAAGTTATCATGTCACTTTCCCTAGTTGTTATGCTTATGCCAAAAATTGTACTGAAAACGATCACCTTGTCATTCCTTTTACTTTATTGTTATGGCGAGGCTATTTTGTAGCCTCGATGACGCCAAAAACGCGAATGGTCACGCTAATTAAGAAACGGGGAGAAAGGGGAATTTGTGATAGGCATAGTGATTATGTAAATTGGGCACATAATTCAAGTAGGAAAACATATAAATAATTACCAATTATGACATGGGTGAAATTGGGTAAAAATGGTATAATTTGAATACGACCATTTATGGATAAGAAATCCAAATTGTTAATAAGATAGGTATTGATACCTATGAAAAAGGAAAGGATTAATTAGTTAACTTAATTAATCAAAAGAGGGATGTTTAAGCAATTAAAGTCTGAAGATTTAATATTGAGAATTGGCATAAAATAAATTTGTGATGAAAATTGGTATGATTTTTCATACCATAAATAGATGGACATAATTGAGTCAATTATGGCCATAGTGAAATTTGGAATTAATTGATAATTTGAATAGGGAAAGTAATTCAAATTGGGGAATGATTAATTAGGAGTAATTAATCGTCTAAGACACGAGGTTAGGCTCTTTTGTGGTGTAAGACTGCCCGGACCCGCCCGGCAAATCCAGCTGCCACAAATGCCAGTCTAATGTGGGAGGTCTTAGGCATAAATTAAATATGTAACAATTGTAAAGACACGAGGTTAGGCTCTTTTGTGGTGTAAGACTGCCCGGACCCGCCCGACAAATCAAGCTGCCACAAATGCCAGTCTAATGTGGGAGGTCTTTATAAGGTTACGGTCTTAATGAATTAAGAAACACTTAACCAGATAAACATGTAGTGGGACATGAGGGGTTAAGTGGGTGCCTTGGGTGGCATGTGGAATTAAGTGGGTGCCTGGGGTGGCATGTGAAATACAATTAGATATTTCAATAATTAATTAATGCTGATTAAAGACTACTTAACCTAACTTAATACATATGGACTGTATGATGATAGACATAAGTTAGGGTTAAGTAAAACGAATTGGATTGTGGGTGGGTCAAGTACAACTGGTGGGTAGGTGGGTAATATTAATACATATAGGCCCACAAACTTAACCATTAAATAAACAGGGTTAAATCAGTAGGTGGGTTAAATACAACTGATGGGTAGGTGGGTAATATTAGTATATATAGGCCCACAAACTTAACCATTAAATAAATAAGATTAAATCAGTGGGAGGGTTAAGTACAACTGAAGGGTAGGTGGGTAATATCAATACATATAGGCCCACAAACTTAGCCATTAAAAAGGGGGTTATGTAATTAAAGACACCTAATGATATGCATATCCGGGGCAGAATAGGTAAAGTTATGTATTAAAGACACCCTCAGGGGTACGCGTAACTAATGGGAATAGGTAAAGTTATGTATTAAAGACACCCTCAGGGGTACGCATAACTAATGGGAGTAGGTAAAGTTATGTATTAAAGACACCTATAGGTACGCATAACCGATAGGTAGAATAGGGGTTATGTATTAAAGACACCTATAGGTACGCATAACTGATTGAGGGCTATGTAATTAAAGACACCCCAGGGTATACATAGTAAGTAGAAAACATAGTGGGGATACAAGACATAGGGGAGAGCTTGTATCATGTTGTATGGGACCCATTTCAGTCAGTAACCCGGAGAGGTATCAAAGTAAAAATCTCTGTACTAGGCGGGGTAGGGGCACGCTTACTGATTGATTGTAAGAGATCCAAAACGAGACGGATGGTGTGGGCGGAGCAAACCAACCGGGGACATGTGCGTGCATGGGCCCGGCAGAGGGGGACAAGACGACCGTGACACCAGTAGGTATAACTGTGCACACCTTAGGTTGCCACTTTAGGGAAGTGATACCCCCTAGTTGTGGGACCAGCACAGGGTATCTACAGAGTAGGGAGCCGATCGATTAGGGTAGTGGTTAGGGTATATCCGGACATATGCCCTAAGTCTACCAATTTATAGTAGGAGGATAGTGGGTACGACTAGTTGAGATAGGAGCAGGCGGCACCCATGGCAGCAGCTAGGAATACACGAAACTACCACCATCGTTACTACGATTAGCGGAAGGGATTATCCCATCTTGTTTGACTAGTAATAGTGCAGAGTAGTTAGTAGTACACCTTACGTTATTTGTCCTATCATACCTGTCATCTGTACCGTGATCCTCTTATCCACTTTGTATGCCTGTCATGTTTACCTTTATTTATTTACTGGCTAAAAGTTACTGGACTCACCAGACGTATGTCTAACCTAGTTTGTTTCGCCTCTTTTCTCCCCCTCCCCCCCCCCCCCCGGGCCCAGGTTCTTAGGGAGGAAACACACAGGTTTAGTCAAGATTTGGATATCATCTTCTAGGAGCTGCTTCTGAAGTATGACTCGAGTCTCTGTCTCTTATATGGCTTGCTCTTTGATATGGGGAATGATGTTTTATTTTAAATACCTATATGCTCTGAGAATATAAGGCAGAAGTGTTTTGTTGTAAGGGTTTTATGACTCATGATATTATGTAACAAAATATTTTAGTGATTTAATAAAGTTGTTTATTTTCCGCTGCAAAATTTTTTATATCTGTCTTGTGATATCCTGTGTCTGTTTACCAAAACGCTCCACTGAAGTTAAGGCATTCCCTTTGTGAGTGATCTTAATGGAGGTGGGGTGTTACAATAGGGTTGGAATGTAGAAAGAATTAGCACAATTTTCTACTATGTACACGAACCTGTATCGGTCTATTCCATGGAATGGTACCGATTCATCGGACTTAGTCAAAATTGGAAAAGTCCTCCCAAGCCTTATGCGTATGTAACTTAAAGGCCACGATGAAAATCAGGAGCCAAGATAGCTGATTTTGATGCCGGATGTAAAGTTCAATCCAGTATTGTTAAATTACCAATCTTCGGTCAATGATGATATCTCAAGGAAAAGTTGATTTTTCTATTTCAGGTATTTTTAACATGAAGTGCATGGGATCGTCATTCCAAAGCACATCATGTTTTCAAATAAAATGCACTTTATGGGGAATATGTTAACCTAGCTATAAACCAGAAGTAATGCATGGATTTTTAGCAAGAAACGAGATAGAGTGGATTCAAAACATGATGAAACTTTACAGATAGGACCCAGAAGAGGCAAAAAGGGGGGGTGAAAGAAGTGTCAGTCCAAAATACATCAACGATACAGACTGCAACCGATCAGGAAGAAGTCATTTGAATATGTGGCTTGTGCTAGTGTAATGCCAATATGTAAATGAACCTATTGTCCAAGTTTGAAGCCAATCAGAGATGTTTTTCAATAAGTGTTTGAGGTATCGAAGAGAAAAGTGTATGCGATGAAGGGACGAAGATGCAAACGCTATCAACCGAACTCCATCAGGAACCAAACTTCGCAAACACAATAAAAATGACCCAAAAACATGTTCGTGAAGTCTGCAACATAAAATATACCATCTACATGAACTAGTACTGGTCTATAGCCTATGGACCGGTATCGATCCATAGAGATAGGTCATTTGAGGTCGCAATTTCTAAAGCGGCTTTCCTATGTAATTCCGAGCTTCTATGCACACAGGTTTGGCCTAACACCTTCCGCTGGCCCTATAAATACTCCTACTCCTACATGAAAGGGGATCTAATTCTTAACTTGTCTGAACACTGTCGAAACATATCTCCAACCATACTTCCTCTTCAGCAGCCATACTTCAACTCAAGTAGCCCTAGTCCATCCCCAAAGGCAGCAAGATAAAGCTATCAAGGTTGATTATGAAAATTTATTCTGATAATCAACAATTATTATAATGTCTTGTGTATATTTACTGTTGAGAACATTGAATTGGTTGAGGCTCATTGTATTCTTGCATGGCAAAGATAATAATAAAAGTGTTCAAAGTGAATGTAGGCTTGTTCTAGAGCTAAACTACAATAAATTGCATTTCTAATCTTTACTTTTTGTGTCTTACCATTTTATATTTATTTTATCTGCTCTGCACTATTTTCCCTTGTCAAGTGGTGGTGCTTTACAAAAAATCAGGTGTTACTGCCATTTTTGGAGTTAATAATTTCAATTTTATTAATATGTTTACAATATTACAATGAGAGTTGATATCTCTGGATCAAGATAATGCCATATTAAAAAGCTTAACTAATGAAAACCCAGTGGGAAAAATATTATTCAAATAAAAGAGTATATTATAGAATAATTCTTATGCTTCCCCTAATTCATAACGCATTATTCAATTAGTTTGGTGATGCGGGTGATGCATACAAATTTTATAAATCTTTTAACATGCTAATCTTGGAAGTGCCTTTGCGAATAAATATGCTGGATTTTCTTGAGATTGGATTTGCTTCACCATTATCTTATTGTCTTTTTTTAGTTCATATGTGAAGAAGAAGTTAGAAGAAATATGTTTTGGTCTATCACAGCTGATATAACCTATTTGAATCTGAGTTATGAAAGTTGCATTGTCTTCATAAACAATAGTTCATCATTTTGTAGTTAAGGGGAGTTGACATGTACTTCAAATATGTTCAATAAATAATTTTGATCAAATTCTTTATCGACTTGCTTCATGTAGTGCTAATCCTTCAGAACGATTGGATGTTGCTGCTACCAACATTTGCTTCGTAGATCCCTAAGAAATAACTGCATTATTATTACTAAACATAGCTTATGTTAGCATAGCCAACTAGAACCAGATTATTATCTATGCTGGAATAAGATAATCCTAAATTCGTCATTCCAAAAAATATCTCTTGACACGTTTTTCACAATTCCAATGTCTTTTAGCTGGTACCGAACTGTATCTTACTAGAAGATTAACTAAGAATGCAATATCCGATTTCACGCATTGGGCTTAATATAATAATGCAACAATGGCACAAAGATACGGTAATTGTGAACTAAGCACATTTTCATCTTCTTTTGGACGATAAGCGTCTTTTTTAATATATAGTAATTTGACAACCATAAGCATGCTAGGTGTTTATGCTTTAACCATTTCAAAACGCATCAGGATTTTCTCAATATAATTTGACTGAAGGATTAGACTACCATTTATACTATGCTTGATCTGTGGACCAAGAGGGTATTTAGTTAAGCCAAGATCTTTCATTTCAAATTCCTTTTTCAAGCAATTAATTGTTTCATCATTTCTTCAGGAGTCCTAGTCAAATTTATATCATCAACATACATCGTAAAAATAACAAATTCCTTTATCGTTATCTTTATTAAGACACAAACAAATGAGATTGTTTTTATATGCATCTTTAATCAAATATTCATTAGGATGGTTATACCACAGTCTTCTAGATTATTTTAAATCGTGTAATGATCATTTCAGTTTTAATGACTACATCGATTTTGATTTTGCTTTAGGTAACTTATATCTATCTAGGATTTTCATGTAAATATAGATATCCGGTTCACTCTGAAAATAAGACATCACAAAATCTGTCAATCTTATATCAAGTTTTTCAAAAACTACAAGGCGTATCAAATATTGAAATGTTATTTCATCCATAACAAGAGAGTATGTTTCTTTATAGTCAAAAATGGTCTCTATAGGAAACCTTATGCAACAATCTTGCCTTATATCTCATAACTTCATTTTTATCGGTTCATTTAATGAATACCCATTTATATCCTATTGGTTGAACATCTTTTGGTATTTTTTCTATTATTCCAAATACACCATGTTTTTGAAGTTATTCTAGCTCAAACCAAATAGATATTTCCATTTTGACCAATCATGACTTCTTCAACATTCATTTATGCTAGTCGGCTCATTATCATTATTCCAATTATAGTCATCACTTTTGGTTATTTTAGTAGCTACTGCGAATGAGAATACATCATCAATTATTATGTTACTTCGATCCCACGTTTCTCTATAATTTGTATAAAATATTGAGATCTCATAATTATTGGGTACCAATTTATTTGTGGAAGCTTCTATTATATCTTCTTGGATAATAGTTCCTTCATCAGTCTTAGGAGAATTGGGTTAAGTTATTCTTTGGATCATTTATAACTTCTTGGGGGAGGTTTATCCATTGATGATTTTTCATTAGTCTTCTTTTTTCTATGCACCAAGTCTTTTGAACTTATCGGTTTTCCATGTTTTCTTCTTGCTTTAGATTGATTTGCTGCTATTGGTCCTTCCAGGATTTCAATCCTAGATGGTGCATTTGCTTTTGGAATGTGAGATTTAGTTATTTTTGCAGCATTATTAAATGCATCAAGCATTTTATTTGCAACCTTTTAATATGCAAAATTCTGTGTACCTCATATTGGCAACTTGTTTGGTATGTGGATCCAAATGAAACACAAATGGATTATTCTATGGTATTTCATGTTGTTATATTGAAATAGTCTTTTCTCCTAATAATGACAAGAAAATTTACTCATCAAATTTATAGTCTGGAAATCTTGCAATAAAGACATCCCTGTAAGAGTTTTAAGATAACGACTTATCGAAGGTGAATCAAATCCCACATAAATTCTCAACGTTCATTGAGGGCTCATATTAATACAAAGTACGGGACTAATGGGAACACGTACAATGCAACCAAATTTTCGTAAATGTGAAATATTTGGGTGGGATCCACTTAAAAACTATGATGGTAAAAATTTGGTGATAAGCCGTTGGTCTAATTTTAATCAATTTTTATGCATGCAAAATTGCATGTCCCCAAGTTGAAACTAGTAGCTTTGGTTGCATTAGTGACGGTCTTGCAATAAGTTGTAAACACTTTACTAATGATTCTACTAGACCAAGATATTATATATATATATATATATATATATATATATATATATATATGTATTGATCAGATAACCCCCAAGGATGCAATGTTATATGTCTCGAGGCCAAATTCTAACAATGTAAAAATTGTGTATTTTCACTGTTCATAATTATTTCAATTATTTAATGATTTAAAATTATAAAGTGTTACATCATACTGCAATTCTTTGTGTCTCGGGAACGAAATCAACATCAAGCATGAAACCACTAACTATCATTAAACCATCCTGTTGTTGTTCAAATTCATCATAAATCTTCATCACCATTTCATCATCAGTCTTCCAATTGTCCATTTTCAACTAACAAACAAGAAACACAACATTTTGTAGCATAGAATTTAAAAGAACAAGCAATAAAACTAAGTAACCTAATAGAAATCGAGTCAAACAAATCTAAAACACAAATTCAAACCAGGGTCACTGATATTGCACATCTTACACGCTCTTCACCGATCTACAACAACTAATAAATGTTTATTTAGTTGAAATAAATTGAAATTTTAGGTTTTTAGTTCATAAGTTATGAAAAAGTAGATAATGAGATTAGTAGAAGAGGACAACTTTAGTAGATAGAAAACATTTTAGCTTTAAGCCAAAAAATATGAGAAACATGTGACATTTGAGATGCCGCCAACAATTATTTCATGCTGAATACTCGAATGGGCAGTAACTAACCAAATAAGGAGCATCGGAGATGTCGAATTCTAGCAACATACTGGTCGATGCTCGGTTAATTTCTTATTGTCAAAAGCTATTTGGTAGGAAGCAGGTAACATAGCGACATCCAAAAAAACACTTTCTTATTAACTTACTGCCATAGGTATTTGGTAGTAAGAAAACGAATGAGCAACATCTGATATGCCTCTCGGTTGTCTGAATACTGCCAAATGTTGTATTTGGCAGTAAATCATTGTTGGCATCTGGGATGCCGCCAAAATACAACATT
Source organism: Allium sativum (assembly GCA_030737875.1). NCBI lineage: Eukaryota > Viridiplantae > Streptophyta > Magnoliopsida > Asparagales > Amaryllidaceae > Allium > Allium sativum. Next base: position 605,980,729 of record CM060918.1, on the reverse strand, counting down.
TGACAATAACATAAACTCTTTCGATTACAAACACATAGCATGCAGTACAAACATTTGAAAACAGAGTAATAATTGGCTAAACCAATAGAATGACAATGCAAACAAAATTCCAATTACAAACACAATCCCACTTAGTTTTAAAACACAAATACATGCATCACAATCCAAATTACTTTAACTATTTCGACATTTGTGGTGTTTTCTTTTGGCCATTTTTTTCTAGCCTTTACGATGAGCTCCTCCTCTATTAGCAACTCTTCCTCTTTTTTATTATGTTCTTCTTCAATACATTCGACAAGGGTTGAGAACTTCCAACCGCATATATATGTTGCAAATGTAATTCACTAAAGGATTCGCTTTTCCCATTCTTATGGATTAGGTGTTTTTTCTTTGGTTCGGGAGTGGATGTTATATCAGCAGCATCAAAATTAAAGGGAGGAAGAGGTGGGGAAGGGTTTAGTCTGACCATCTTGTTTTTCTACAAAGACAATTGCAAAACATATTTCATAAATGAACATTTCCCTTTTCTTTTTTCTAGAATTTCCTTCCCTGACTCATCGACTAACCCCAGGGCATGGTACGTCCCATCCACCTAACATTAACATATATTTTTAAAAAAATTAACAGTCGCATAAACTACTAATTTTTAATCCATACCACGTTTCGTTCAATGGAGTTCTAGAAGCGTATGATGGATGATGTGGAATAGAAGGTGCCGGTGGTCTACTTAACACATACCAACATGTGAAATTTCAATACCTTGCACTCCTTATGAATCGAAGTGACCTCAAGTTTCTCTTCTGCTATGGCAAAGTGATTATTCCAAAATCCCTTCATCAACTCATACTTATCTCCGCCAATTGGAACAATATAATAGGGAGTAGGAACGGGAAGATGTCGGCGAATACCAAACATCCTCGTTACTCTATCGTAAAGGTCAAAGAAAGCAGAAGCAGTCTAAACTTGCATAACTACCTAGTATCAGTGAAAAATGACGGAAATGCATCAAAGTTTTTGTAACACCCCGTAAACTATACCCTAATTAGACATTGATAAATAGATAAAGAATAAGTAATAAAAATAATAAAATATCAATAGGCTGAAAATACGAATATATAATAATGGATTTTCACTTAAAGGGCTTATTTGTTCACGGTAATAAGTTTTAAGGACAACACTTCTGAAAAATTATTTTTAAGGACAATTCTGCTCGAGAAAGATAAAAGCGATTATCTTTTTATGTTAACAAAAATAAAGATAACTGCTTTTATCTTTTTCCTGTATAACTTAAAAAGATAACCGCTTTTATCTTTTCGTGCAGAATTGTTCATAAAACTTATTATTATGAAGTGCCCTTAAAACTTATTATCCTACAATAAGAAGCCCTTTAACTTAATTTCCATTATACAATAATTGAGAATTTGATCATGAAAATATTACCAATTTATGGCTATATTCTATCCCAGTTTTCATATTTATTTATCAAGAAGGAGTTCATATGAAAAGTTATGCATAAAACAAGCTGACAAGAATAATATGCAAATAGGTTTTGAATTTGAAAATGTAAACGTAAATAAGAAATGAAAATAAATAAAACTGGTATAATAGATTATTCCTTTTCGAGGTTGAAATTTGTGTATATATATATAAACATAAAAGAGGGTATAATAAACAAAAGGAACAGAAAGAAATAATAACCAGTTAATATAAAAACCACACATTCAGGTGAACAAAATTCACCAAGCCCAACCCTTAAGGGGGTCGACCACCTCTCCTTAAGGGGGGTCAACCTGGATGTCGACCGCCCTCGTAGGAAGGACGTTGACCACCCTTAAGGAGAAAAGTGGGGGTGGCGCTAAGTTAGGCTAAGTTTTTCTACATAGTTCATTGATTTGAACGGTTCGTATTTGATAATTTCAATCCAATGGTTCACACATACTTTAACAACTATAAATAAGACCCTCCCCTCTAAACCTCACATTCTCCTCAAAACTCCACCTCCAAATTGTCTCCCCTCGATTCTGTCTAAGTTCCAGATTATGTCAGGTTAAATTTCTTCTTCTCAAATCTAACCTAGTTATATCTTCTCTATTCTAATTTCTACATAGATTTCTAGAATTAAATTTATATGTGTATAAGATTCTAGTTTGGTTCCTATATGTATAATAACTTAAGATAAAGATTTAAGGTTTGTATATTTGAGGTCGCAATCTAGATTTGGTTACATAGTTTTTCTCCTTCTTCTTATTGTACTAGGCATTACTTTGAATTTAACTATTTTTCATAATTGGTAGCGTAAAAATTTGAATTGTTTATGCCTAAAAGAGAATTAGGATTCTTGCGAAAACAAAACATATAAATCCCCCAAATCTCTAAATAATATAAAAAATGTTCAATCATGTGTTTATTTGAGTTTTGGATTATGGATGTAAGAAAGATTGGATTTTTAGGTGTTTGTGTAGTTTTACCATTTGGTATGATTTATTTTCTTTTTATTTTATTGTAAATCTAATTATGCAAAGACATGAATTTGCATATGTTTAAACGTCTGACTTTATAAAAATAAATAGTTTAAATGCACTATAATACATATTACCAAAATCTTAGTTTTGTTTAAATATCTTATATGAAAGTAAAGCAGCACGAAAAGGAAATTACACATATTGTTGGATTTCAACTTATCCTTTTCTTTTATTATTGAAATAATCCTAGGAACTTAGGTTGTAAGTTATTTTATTTATATTCTATTATTTCCTTATTATTGCTTCGGATTTGGAATGAAATATTATATGTTATACTGTGAGAGCTTGGGAAATATAACCTGTACACCTTTATTTTGAGTTAAGATTGACATTTCTACATTCTGTAACGTTATTTTACGCGCGACACTAATCATGCTCTTATTAATGTTTATTGAATAGCATATTTAATGTATCATAAATGCATATTACATGCATTTAATTTGGAATTCAAATTTAAATTTTCCCCATAGGAAATTTGTCTGTTGTGTGTGTACTAATGGCATTTAAATAATATTAATGACACGTGATATAAGGTAAACCCCCACTTGTAGTAGAAGTCTGCTTGGAATTGACCGGTGTATCCAACAGCTATAAGAAGTCGGGTTAATGTAGGATTCTAGTGCCATAGGCCATTTATATTAAATACATGTGGACGCGATATTAACCCTTGGTTGTAGTAAAAGTCTCAATAGAACCACATGGTAAATCTAGCAGCTATAAGAAGTCTTGTTAATGTGAGACGTATAGTGTAATATATATTTGTGTGAAGTAAGCCTGACTCGAGAAGGTTTTAAGTGGCTGACCGCTTTATTGGGTATTGAGTGATTATGACTTGCCCAATCCTATGGTTCATTCCTTAGTTTTGGGATGAAGTCATGAGACTCGCCATTATTAGATATTAAGTGGTCAATGGGTCTGCCTTTCTCTAATAGTTATGAGGTATCAAACGGTCTTAAATGAAGAGGTACACGAATGAGTGCGGTAGTTCTCAAAAAAGTTGTCCTCTTCTTATCTGGGGACTATGTGAGGGAATACATAAGGACGGGATACTAAGATTTTCACCGAACATGTAAGGGAAACAGCCTATTTAAGATAAGTGTTAAGTAACTAGGAATTCACCTGTAATGTCATCTAGATAGTAACACATGCATCCTACGAAGGGGCCATAAATGGTGATGTGTGTCCACCCTCACCCGGTATTAAGTGGTAGATTACTATTTCTTGTATTACGACTGAGAGAATATTTGATATTGTTAAACGAGGTCATAAGTGACAAGGGTCCGCCTAAGGGTACGAAGTGATCGGAAGATTCCACATATAGGTTATTAAATGATTGAAGGAATCCACTCATATATATATAATGGCCTTAAGTGACCGGATGATAGTCCACCGCGTAAGGTATTAAGTGATCTTAGGAATTCGTTGATAGAGTGTTAAGTAATCGTGGGAATTTTCCCATATATACATGACGGCTTTAAGTGACCGGAGGATGGTCCGTCCATTTAATGCATATATATGCTATATTCAATCTGAATTCTCCTAGACATAACTTGATGGATTTATACTGCCAAGTATAGGAAATAAATTTTCCTTCTAAACTTTGAGAACTTTCGTTCACTAGAATTATTTTTCTGACCCCCTCCTCTTGGCGACACTAGTTAGTAGGTGGAAATGGTTGATTTAGGATATCACGGAGTCAGGAGCTTGGCGATGGAGATTTAATTCAAGCTTATTATTATCGTTATGTCAAGTAGTTGGTTGTATTTATCGGATAGTTATGATGCACTGTTATTATGACATTGAAATTTGTGATGTAATCGATATAATGTGGCTACTATGAAATGGTACATTTACTTTAGTTATCATATTTTGTCTCATCCACTGTGAGATTCTGATTTCGTTTCAGTCTGGCTCTGTTTTTTTTTTCTTATAGAAACCAACGGCTTGCTTCGAATGGTTCTAAGTTCTGATGGGTTGTTTCTATGATGGGATTTAGGCCTATTCCAGGTGAGTTATTACATTTGGTATCAAATCCAAGATTACCCGATTATGGGGAGACTATACGTATGAGAGACATATTTATTGTTTTGAAAAAGAGTTTTCAAAGGTTTTACTACATATAAATGTATATATATTTAAGTGAAAATCAGGCACACATCCCTAAAAAGTTTCGATATTAAGCTCATATACGCCTAAACTTTTGATACAAATTAGGTCCTTATTTCTCGAAAAATCATAAAAAATCTGCAAAAAAAATCACGTAAATTCATAATTAAATACAACAAATAATCTTATCAAATTCAGGCGTTAAAACCTCCAAAAAACAACTCAAAAAAAATCACCAGTATTATGCATCAAGTGATGCACTTATTTGCATACATTTCAGCATATATTTCAGTTATGCATCAAATTGCAGTATAAATGCAGAAATGTATGAAGTAATACTACAATAAATGCATCGTTTGATGCAATAATTTAGTCATCGCATGTTTTTTCAACCATACACCTAATTTAAGCATTGTTTCTTACGTTTCAGCATTTATAAGCCGTAAACGCATACATTTCTACACATATTCATAAGCCTTCATCCTTTTTAACTTTTTTGCGTACATTTCAGCATTTACACAAAATAAGTGCATACATTTCTACAACAATTCGTAGCCCATGCAGATTAGTTCATCTTTATATGCATACATCTCAGCGACTATTACCAATATATGCATACATGTATGCATATATTCATCCAGATTTTCAATATAAACTCTGAATGAATATATGCATACATGTATGTATATATTGATAATAATTGCATTATTTGATAAACTTTTTTAAATTTTTTTTGGCATGCTTCTGGCAATATTTGCGATTTTTTGGATACCTTTTTATTCATCAACGATTTTTTTTAAAGAACACATAAAGCCATAAAATAGGGACCATCTTTGAAGATAAACTTTACTGAGGATGCCGTTTACATTTTGAAAGATTCAAGGGACATGTGGCTAAACTACCCTTTATTTAAAGTACATTTGTCTTTATAAAATAATATATGTAGGTTGTTCCAGAAAAGGATTAATATTAATTTCTAGAAATACCCCAGAAACCGTACAGTGATTTAACAACCTCCTTATCGATTTAGAAATCTATAAGCACATAATGGTTGTAAGAAATACAAAGTTGGAAAAGTAAAAAGGGTTGGAACTCCCTATTTACCAAATAATAAAGGAAATTAATTTATTTCTTATTTATTGTTTATGGGGAGATAAGGGAGAAATAAATAGAAATATTTTCAAAATAGACGTCCATTATGTTAACCATTAATACATGCAAATTGGCATCCTTTGCAAATAAGTACGTAAAGGAGAAACGGAAGTACATCTTTTTTTAATGGTATAAAAAAATTGGCAAGGCCGGCCGGTTTTAATAGTGTTCTGTAACACTTTTTATTATATTAAAATAATAAGTACAAGAAGACCAGGAGATACACGATGCCTGTATCAACTGCATAATTAAGCTCCATGCAGGGAGTTGCTGAAACAAATCCAACAAGCCAACTTATACATTACTTCACAAACGGTCAATGACACATACACACAACTATTACATGAGATATTACCATAAGTTATATTTCAAGGCTAATTATCTTGAGCCCACAGGAGACTCAGTCCAACAGACCAGACCAGCGGTCATTGGAGACGTGAAGTCTGCTTCGAGTGATCGGAGAGTTCGTCGCTATGGGTAGCAGTGGAGTGGCATGTTTTTCAATCGTAATTGATGTTGTAAGTGGTAGAATATGAACATATGGGTGTTCCTATTATGGCTTTCCTTTTTCTTTGCGGAGTTTGACGAGGATGCTTCTTTGTCTTTGTCTTTGTTACATGCAACAATACCACCATTGCCATTGGGCCTCAGTCCAGTCTGTTTCAGGAAGGGTTAGAGTACGGAAATACAGCCTTAGAATTGTAATTATTTGTTTGGTTGTCTTGAGGTGGAGAGGTAGTAACTCGACTCACAATATCTTCCCCACCTGTTTGCATTGCTGCTTGGTATTCCTTTACATCATTTAGTAGGGTTTTCATGGCATCATCCTTGCACAAATCTTTCTCACCTGTAACTTCTTTCATCTCATTACTTTTGTTATCTCCATTACCACTCATTTCTCCTTCTTTATTAAAATCAACATTAGTTTCCATTGCAACCTTCTCCTTACTAACTTCACCTCAGTTATCCTGCACATCATCCACTGAAGTATCCATAGTGATATTATTCAGTACAACATGATTATCCAACTTATTCATATTAGCTTCATGAAAACTTAACTTGCCTTCCTCTAAAGTACCATCACATAGGTCATCAAGGATAGCAAATCTATTGCCATTCTCTACTACGAATCTAGCTACATCTATCTTACTAACTCCTCTTAACTTCTCAGATGACACTGATTGTTTTTTCTTTTATACCTTCTTGGCATAAATCTAACTCTTCTATGGTTTCTCTTATTTTTCACCGAAGGTGGTTTCCTTATTTTTGCAGAAAGACCAACATACTTGTCCCTTTTATTCTGTACCTCTACATTATTCATTTTCGTCGTGTCACTTACTACTCCTAAATCACCACATTTTATCTCAGCAAAGTTATCATTCCTAACCAATCTAGGACATTTATCTCCTATGTGTCCAAAATTTTTACATCCAACACATTTTTCAGGTCTCCAAATATAAGTCACAATTACTTGGTGCTTGTTCCATCACCAAGGAGCATAGGGAACAAATCTGGCATCTCACAATTAGGAGATACCCCTATCATGCACTTTGCATAAGTTAGCCTCTTTATACTCTCAGTTAAGGAGTCCATGCAAAGAAATTTACCGACCCTTGGAGCCAACCAACATAATCCAATCTTAGACCATGCTACCATAGGTAGGTTAAACATTTTGATCCACACTAGAACATGTTTGACTCCATTACCCGAGTTAACCATGACAACATCTCATTTTTAACTATATAAATTAAATGAAAGAGCACTAAACGATCAATAAGTGAAAGGATATTAGAAAAGGGAAATATTAATGAGATAATTGAAACTATTTATGTGAAGGTATGAATATTCGACTTTGAATAAGAAATTAAACGTAAATAAGAATGAATGTTACTTAAGTGGATAAATGGACATAGAGGACATTTATATAGGCAACAATTAGGAATGTCAAGAAATGAAAAAAATAAGAATATAGAAGAAAGGATTTAAGGAAAGAGACAAGCTTTCATAGAACAGTAGACATCAATCCCTGTCGAAAGGATAATAGGTAAATTTAGAAACTTTAGACGAAGAAAATAAATATGTTTTTAAATATTGCAAAAAGTTTTGGTAAGAAAACATACAAAAATGGATTCTTAATAACATAACTAAATTATTGGTTAAAATGAAATTTTGTAGAAAATGTGAAACATTTTTGTAGATAAGTTTAATCTATGAAACTTTTTCTAATTAGAAAGAAGTCCAATTATAAATATTATAGAAATAAAAATATTTCTAGAAGGCTTTTGAAAATTCAAAATTTCCTCTAATAGACAAATTAGAAATATAAAATTTTGAGAAAATAAAAGATGGATTCTTTAAAAAGAACTAATAGTTAATGATGAACTAATAAGAAATGTAAGATTCTATTAAGCAGCAAACAATGCAAAAGTATAATGGTAAATTAATAATTTTCATATCCTTGATGTAACAAATTTTAAATTTTAAATGAATTAAGAGGTTTCAACTCTTGCTTTACCAATATTCTATGTGTTAAATTTCACATGATTAGGTGGAAATGAGATAATAATTTTTCTAGTCATAATAAGGAGTATAAAAATGACAATTGATTACTCTAATAAATTAATTTAGTAGATTATGATAATTAAATTGTGATAGCCCGAAACTTCCCCGGTAAGGAAAGCCGGGATTACCTTGAGAACATGACAAAATGGAACGCAAACAGAAGAACATTTCATTGTTTATTACAACAATTCCATCAGAATACAAGAATATACAGAGTACGAATAAATAAAATGCATTCGACAAATATCAGAGATTACAATAAATTACATAGCAGCGGAAAATAATACAAAACACAACTAGAAGTAATACACGGATACAGAGCTTTCCGAGTACTGTTCAGCTGTAAATCAGGATCCTGTGAATATAAATCTGCAAAACCAAAACTACTAGCTGCCCGTGTCGAAAATAAGGGCAGCCAGAATTTAGGTTAAAACAATAAACTCCTGGTCAGGCATGTGACTGGTGTGAGAACTAAAACAGTTATTTAAAACTTTACTTTAAAAGAGAGTAATTCAAGGCACCACGCCGTATAACACGGAACGGGTTTCCTCCCAAGAATACCAGTGCATAGAATAAACAACGTAATGCTTTTTCGAAAAATGAAGCTATTATAAGACCCAGGTCCCATCACACAATGCAACGCAAGCCGGAGGATAGGGTTTTCCCTTATAGTAGCCAAACATGTTTGGTACGTTCAAAACAAATCATTTGATACTATAATAAGTGTATAGTATCAAGAAAAATTCAATCATAAATATCAATCATAGACGGCAAAGTATCCCATGCTACTATGTCGCCATACTAGGCTCTACAAATAAAACCGAGATACACGTATTGGAAATTGGATTTCCGTCATGAGTCGAGGCAAGGGGCAAGCTCCTCTCCGCTTCGAGACACTCTAGCAAATGCCTAGGGACTACACACTTTGGGTAACCCCTGGATCTTCAGGGCCGGTCCTCCGTTACGTTTGAGGATTAGTATTCCTGAACACACGTTTCCCGGTCCTTACAGACCTAAAATTGAGGCGCCTCGTCCAACAACCAAAAGGTGAAAAGTATATAAATGTCAGGGCTGGTAAGTCACTGACACCACCAAAGCTAGAAAGAAACGTCGTGCTCTCCCCGCAGTCCTTGTCCCGTTTTTGATTCATACCGAGGTGTGAGGCTCGCGAATTCACGTTATACACAAAGCTACGCCACAGAGGCCGTGCTTTGATCATCAACCACAAGACTTTTCTTTTCAACAGAAGCCTTGATCAATTGCCACTTAGGCGTGCCACACAGGCAATTCATGCCATGCGACTGATGTCCATCAATATACAACCTCTGAGCTCGTATGTCTCAGAGAAGGGCGTTAAGGAAAAGAATAAATTCTCTGCCGCCAAACAGATGTATATTTAATAGAGATCAATCAACATAGAATAAAACCCAATGTCAGACACACAGTCCATTTACAAGTTCGTTCCGGGTCTGAACGAAACAGGAGGCACTTTCCTCGGATATCCATCGATCTCCAAGTACGTCTGGACGACTACCAACTAATTCCCTCATCTTGGGTGTACAGCCCAATTAAGATCATCAGTAATCACCCAAACGATGTCAAGACTTCCGATCTTCAACCACCGTCTTCATCTTCGACATCTCGTCGAATCGGTTATTCAGAATGGGTATAACCCCGGCCTTTCTGAATGACCCGCGTATATAATAAACAAATGTTACACAAACACAACATACGCCTCATTTCAATTCGTCGGTCACTAACCGTAAACTAGCAAGAGAACAATTTCCCAAATATTAACCCCGAAGGCCGAAACCAACATCAGATCAATACCCAGGAAACCATTCTTCTTAGCTAACCTACAACTAGTTTCTAAATTTCATATTCTTAGGGAAAGGTTCCCATTAATTTTATCAAAGATAATTTCTTTAAATTTATTCTTTAATCTTCCTTTGGATGTCATTTCAAACCAAATTATGGTTTTCCAAACTAGTCGGGATTAGCGAACCACACCGAAGTAATTATTTATTTTATTTCCCAATCCCAACCTATTCATCCCATGAAACAAAACTGGTAATACTCCAAATCTAACACCACGGTGTTATCGGTAAAATTAATTACCATTTCACGTTCAAATCTAATTAAGGATTTGAATATCGCTTTGGAGCAAAACTGGTGATACTCCATTCTCGCTCTCTTTCTAAATTTGATAGTTTAAATTATCAATTCACATTTCAATCTAATTACAGATTCATTAAAACTCCATTTACTGGGTCAAAGAACTAATGTCATTTAAAACACAGTTCACGACAAACCCAAATCACATTCTATTTATTATCGGGTTAAAGAACAAGTGTTATTTAAAACACCGTTCACGATAAACCCACCAATCAATTATAATTCAATTTCAATTTAATATATATTAGAAATTCTGGTTATTTAAAACCCATTTCAAACCCAATTTATTTATTTAAAAACAAATGGGTTTAATTTTAGTTCAAAACTAGTTCATTTCGATAAAAAATCTATTTTTATCTTTTCAAATATGGAGTTTTTCACCCCAATTTTTCCCAAATCATTTCTTATGATTTTACAAAAATTATTGATAATTTTATCAACGCCCGTACAGTCGATTTCCAACAGCGGCCATCGAACTGCACTTACAACGACCTTTTCCAAATTTGATTTGGACGTATATCCAAATCCAACCGTTAGATTTCAAATTTCTAATATTCGTTAGAAATCTCTTTCCGATACGAACCCAACGGTTCCAGTTTTAGGGGAATTCGACGGTCGGATCTCCCGCAATGTCCGTTCGAAGCCAATGGTCGAAATTCATGAACTGCCGCGGCGCGGCGCGTTCTATTCAGGCCATTATATTATATATATAATATATATTTCGACGATTTCTATTTAAAACGAATTTTATAAACAGTTTTAAATTCGTTTCAAAAACAATTTCAACTTCCATTCCAAATTCAAATCAAAATTGAATTTTTCTTTATAAATTCGTTTTAAATTCATTTCAATTCAAATTTCAATTCAATTTGAATTCATTTCAAATTGATTTTTTTTTCTATTTCAATTCGTTTTCAATTGAATTCAATTCAATTTAAATTCGTTTCCTATTTAATTCAATTCGAATTCATTTCTATTCAATTAAATTCGAATTCGTTTTCTATTCAATTCGAATTCGTTTTCTATTCAATTCAATTCGAATTCGTTTTCTATTAAATTCAATTCGAATTTGTTTCTATTCAATTGAATTCGAAATCGTTTTCTACTTAATTCAATTCGAATTCGTTTTCTGTTCAATTCAATTTGAATTCGTTTTCTATTCAATTCAATTCGAATTCGTTTTCTATTCAATTCAATTCGAATTCGTTTTCTATTCAATTCAATTCAAATTCGTTTTCTATTCAATTCAATTCGAATTCAATTTCTATTCAATTCAATTCCAATTCGTTTTCTATTCAATTCAATTCGAATTCAATTTCTATTCAATTCAATTCGAATTCAATTTTCTAAATATTCGATTATTAAATCTCTTTTCAATATTCATTATAAAAACGGATATAATCGATATAAATATCGTTCGCGTCAAAATAGCGCATCTCTAATCAACACGGCTTTATAAATTTCAATAACTCCGTTATTCTATTCAACAAATGAATATTTATCCTATTCAATACATGAATCTATATTTTTGTCAACATATGACTAATCTCAACGAATGAGTGCTGTCCACGTGTGACTATTTTTGTTATTTAATATATTTTATAAAAATTATGGTATCTATCGTTTGATTTCAAATCAGACTCCAACCGTAAATTAGTAAGAGAACGATTCCCTAAATATTAACCCCGAAGACCGAAACCAACATCAGATCAATATCCAGAAGACCACTCATCTTATCTATTTTCCAGTTAGTTTCTAATTTTATATATGATAAAGATGTAAATTTTATTGTTAAAATATTTCGTTCAACACATGACTAATCTCAACGGATGAGTACTGTCAACACATGAACCTTTATTTTATAATATTCTTTATTTTCTAAATTGGAATGAGGCCCAATCAATCACCATACAGCGTTAATTATATGGATTCCATACAACACATGTATATAAATAGCAATGATAAATAATCAACAATCATCCAAAGTGCACTACCCTGTATAAGCATCAAATATAGATATCTAACGCTTATAACAGCCTGTCAATCAATCGATCGACATAAAAATAATTACTGGGATTAGTGTACGCCGTATTTTATCCCAATACCCGTGTGGGGTTTCAAACAATCAAACACAGATTTTATTTGTGCAGTTGGGCGATGTGTAAAATTTATCGTCCCAATCAATATCAGTCAAATGTGTGTATATAAACCAATCGTCTGATTTGTTTATATTTATTTATTTCATTTCATATACACATTAAAAATTCCATTTTTAACTATACAATATTTATTTTTTATATAAATATTTTATTTCATTTCACATCACACAATCAACTACACATCAAAATCAATCAAACAAACAAGCCGTTCATGGTCTGTGGACGACGGGTGTCGGGTGCTACTAAACACCGTCTGCATCCTAGTATATATCATAAACTAGAAAACAAAATTAAAAGGTGAGAAGTTCTCACAGAGGGTTCCACTCCGCCGTGCTTTGCTTTTCAACAGCTGAATCACCTGAATCCATTTGTAATTCCAATACAGTCTTTTCACGTTGTTCAAATAAAAATTATATTTTTATTGCTTCATTCAATACATAAAAATTCATATTTTTATTTCTACTTCATTCATTTTTACAATGCTTCATTCTATATACAAATTATATTTTTATATTCCTACTTTTAGTTCGCTACTTATATAAAAATCGAATTTTTTTTATCTTCACTTCGTTGTAAAAATTATATTTCTATATCGCTCTTCTTCTAATAAAGATCATATTTTTATAACTCTATCTAAATAAAAATCATATTTTTAATATGCCACTAGTATAAAAACTATATTTTTAACCCTTCTATAATATAAAAATTATCGCCTTTCACTTATACAAAAATCAAACTTTTCACTCGCTATTTAGATTTTTTTAAAAATCATGACTTTCATATTTAAAAATCGCTTCTTTATCTCTTTTAAAAATCCCTCCTTTCTCGAATTAAAAATCTCGACTTTTCTTTTTGAAGATAAAAATCAAATCTCTACTTAAATATAAAATTCCTAACCTTTCATATATATATATAATAGATTTTTATTGGTTAAATAACCTATAATAAAACTAAAATAAAAATAAAATAAATAAGAAAACAAAATAAAACTTACCGATTCAAGAAGGGAGAGGGGTTTGCAATCGACGGTCAGAGGGGGCTTGCTGGAGTCGTTGTCGATGGTGCGGGGGACGAGGCACAGGTGCAGATTTCAATTGGAGGAGGAGGGAAAGGGGGTGCAGCGGATCGGAGGGGGTGGAAGGGAAAGGCGGCGGTGGTTTAAGGTGGAGGGAGGAAAGAGTGGAGAAGAAGAAGAAGAGGAGGGTGTCGCGGCGATGGCTGGGCAAGGGGGTGTCTCGATGCGGGTGAACGCGAGGAGGAAGAAGGAGGGAGGTCGGGGAAGAAGGAGAAGAGGGGGGGCGCGGTTACTAGGGGCGGTCACGCCGGCGGTGGCGCTGTGGCGCGACGAGGAGCCCGTCGCTCTCTTTTTTTTCTTTCTAAGTTGATTTTGAAAAGTCAAAGGGGGGTCTAAGAAGTTAAAGAGAGAGGGTGGATTATATTATAATATATAATTAATTAATTAATTTCTTAAAGTAACTTTTTATTTTGAATTCAAAATCGAACCCACCGACTGTCATCCCTAGGGTAATACCCCCATTCCGAACACAATGAGATATGTATCGTAAGCTGATTCGATCATTTCGATCAGTTTTCGTCAAAGTCAACATATAACTCTATATATTGAATTTGAACGTGCATTTCAATTTACCAAGGCCACACACGGACTCGAAAAATTCCAGAAAAATATTTTCTAGCTTCGTATTGACGATACGGTCCTAACAAAACAAATTTCATCGAATTCTGTGACTGGTTGAAAAATGACCATTTTCTAGTCGATTAAAATCAACTAAAACTGGTCAAACGCGTTTTCTTTTGCAACGCTCACATATTGATTCGAAAAATTATGAAAATTGGAATCTAGTAATAACTTGACCTCACGGATCCAACAAAAGTGGTTTCATCGAAATCCGAGGAAATTTGCAAAATGGCTATTTTCTAAGGGCCGAAATTCCATAGCGACTATTCTGACATTTCAACTGGACATATATTTTTATCCCCGCTATGAAATTTCGATTGTTCAGATTCGTTGGAAAGATATTCTCAAATAGATCCTATTATTTTTGGTTTCGCTAAGATCTAGTTTGTTTTGCACCCGGTATGTTCAATTGAAGTTTGAAATCGAATTATCGAACAACCGCGCCATTTTCAATTCCATTTATAATTATAAATAATTATTTATATTCTAACGACGACGTATATAAATATATACGTTCTATTCCTATTCAAAATAAATTTCTCGTCATTATTATTTAAAATAATTCATTTTAAATATTCAAAATTCGCTAAATTCGCCAAAATAAAAATTTTAAGTTGGCCCAGATTTTCGGGTTATTACAATTATCTCCCCCATTTAAAACTTTTCGTCCCCGAAAAGGAATGAAGCCGAAAGTTGTTTTAAAAACCAACTCAACTTTCATTCTGGCTTCCATTCTCCAACTTTTCAGTTTCTGAGAATTTTCAAATTCTTCATAAATTTGGCTAACACCCGGAATTTTCAAAAAATTTCGCCATAACCTCCCCTGCACCGGGAGCACCGGGAAGATCCCGAAATTGCCTTACAGGCCCTCTGATCTCAAAAAGAAAAAGAAAAAGCCAATCGGCTCATAAAATCATCATCACCCAAATAAAACAGTAAATTATAGTAAACATGTACCTATTTGTCGGGCATACAATTTTATTTCTCTGCTTTAGCCTCCTTGCTATGACCTGTTCAATGTAAGTACTTGTATATGCATGCAAATGCGACCAATTTTCAATACAATTCAATATTTGATACAATTAGGCATAATGGTTCAAAATTAGCAAACAAATAATTAAACTACACAACCATCAATCAATTAGTGGATTAACGTTTCAAATTCATAACTTTGATATATATACAAAAATTGTGTTTTTTATGCCAATTCACAACAATGTATTCTAACTATATTTTGGTTCTCACACCAGTCTAATGGAAATATATAGATATCACACCTTCGAAATACGAACATAAATATTGGTGATGTCCGGACATCATCAGAATTATCCCTGGGTGTCTAGAATGTGATTCTATATATATCCAGTATATTAAAACTTCGAATATACGTTCATGACGCGTATACGCGAAATCTTTATATACTCGATTGTCCAAATTCAAAACAAATAAATATTCAAATACGTATAAAATGGTTTAAATTTTCAAACAAAATTGTTTTCATTTGAAAAATATACTCTTCACACTCGTTCTAGGATACTACTAATCCCATCTCTAACGAGTCATTCTAATTGGATATTACTAATCCAATATCTGATGAATTCTTTCGTATGGTTCTAATGTGTCTTGTTCTCGAGCTCTGTAAACCAAAGCTCTGATACCAACTGTGATAGCCTGAAACTTCCCCGGTAAGGAAAGCCCGGATTACCTTGAGAACATGACAAAATGGAACGCAAACAGAAGAACATTCCATTGTTTATTACAGCAATTCCATCAGAATACAAGAATATACAGAGTATGAATAAATAAAATACATTCGACAAATATCAGAGATTACAATAAATTACATAGCAGCGGAAAATAATACAAAACACAACTAGAAGTAATACACGGATACAGAGCTTTCCGAGTATCGTTACAGCTGTAAATCAGGATCCTGTGAATATAAATCTGCAAAACCAAAACTACTAGCTGCCCGTGTCAAAAATAAGGGCACCCAGAGTTTAGGTTAAAACAATAAACTCCGGGTCATTCATGTGACTGGTGTGAGAACTAAAACAGTTATTTAAAACTTTACTTTAAAAGAGAGTAATTCAAGGGACCACGCCGTATAACACGGAACGGGTTTCCTCTTAAGAATACCAGTGCATAGAATAAACAACGCAATGCTTTTTCGAAAAATGAAGCTATTATAAGACCCAGGTCCCATCACACATTGCAACGCAAGCCGGAGGATAGGGTATTCCCTTATAATAGCCAAACATGTTTGGTACGTTCAAAACAAATCATTTGATACTATAATAAGTGTATAGTGTCAAAACAATTTCAATCATAAATATCAATCATAGACGGCATAGTATCCCATGCTACTATGTCGCCATACTAGGCTCTACAAATAAAACCGAGATACACGTATTGGAAATTGGATTTTCGTCATGAGTCGAGGCAAGGGGCAAGCTCCTCTTCGCTTCGAGACACTCTAGCAAATGCCTCGAGACTACACACTCTGGGTAACCCCTGGATCTTCAGGGCCGGTCCTCCGTTACGTTTGAGGATTAGTATTCCTGAACACACGTTTCCCGGTCCTTACAGACCTAAAATCGAGGCGCCTCATCCAACAACCACATAGGTGAAAAGTATATAAATGTCAGGGCTGGTAAGTCACTGACACCACCAAAGCTAGAAAGAAACGACGTGCTCTCCCCGCAATCCTTATCCCGTTTTTGACTCATACCGAGGTGTGAGGCTCGCGAATTCACGTTATACACAAAGCTACGCCACAGAGGTCGTGCTTTGATCATCAACCACAAGACTTTGCTTTTCAACATAAGCCTTGATCAATTGCCACTTAGGCGTGCCACACAGGCAATTCATGCCATGCGACTGATGTCCATCAATATACATCCTCTGAGCTCGTACGTCTCAAAGAAGGGCGTTAAGCAAAAGAATAAATTCTCCGTCGCTGAACAGATGTATATTTAATAGAGATCAATCAACATAGAATAAAACCCAATGTCAGACACACAGTCCATTTACAAGTTCGTTCTGGGTCTGAACGAAACAGAAGGCACTTTTCTCGCATATCCATCGATCTCCAAGTACGTCTGGACGACCACCACCTGATTCCCTCATCTTGGGTGTACAGCCCAATTAAGATCATCAGTAATCACCCAAACGATGTGAAGACTTCCGGTCTTCAATCACCATCTTAATCTTCGACATCTCGTCGAATCGGTTATTCAGAATGGGTATAACCCCGGCCTTTCTAAATGACCCGCGTATATAATAAACAAATGTTACACAAACACAACATACGCCTCATTTCAATTCGTCAGTCACTAACCGTAAACTAGCAAGAGAACAATTTCCCAAATATTAACCCCGAAGGCTGAAACCAACATCAGATCAATACCCAGGAAACCATTCTTCTTAGCTAACCTACAGCTAGTTTCTAAATTTCATATTCTTAGGGAAAGGTTCCCATTAATTTTATCAAAGATAAATTCTTTAAATTTATTCTTTAATCTTCCTTTGGATGTCATTTCAAACCAAATTATGGTTTTCCAAACAAGTCGGGATTAGCGAACCACACCGAAGTAATTATTTATTTTATTTCCCAATCCCAATCTATTCATCCCATGAAGCAAAACTGGTAATACTCCAAATCTAATACCATGGTGTTATCGGTAAAATTAATTACCATTTCATGTTCAAATCTAATTAAGGATTTGACTATCGCTTTGGAGCAAAACTGGTGATACTCCATTCTCGCTCTCTTTCTAAATTTGATAATTTAAATTATCAATTCACATTCATTAAAAGTCCTTTTACTGGGTCAAAGAACTAATGTCATTTAAAACACAGTTCACGACAAACCCAAATCACATTCTATTTATTATCGGGTTAAAGAACAAGTGTTATTTAAAACACCGTTCACGATAAACCCACCAATCAATTCTAATTCAATTTCAATTTAATATATATTAGAAATTCTGGTTATTTAAAACCCATTTCAAACCCAATTTATTTATTTAAAAACAAATGGGATTAATTTTAGTTCAAAACTAGTTCATTTCGATAAAAATCTATTTTTATCTTTTCAAATATGGAGTTTTTCACCCCAATTTTTCCCAAATCATTTCTTATGATTTTACACAAATTATTGATAATTTTATCAAGGCCCGTACAGTCGATTTCCAACAACGGCCATCGAACTGCACTTACAGCGACTTTTTCGAAATTTGATTTGGATGTATATCCAAATCCAACCGTTAGATTTCAAATTTCTAATATTCGTTAGAAATCTCTTTCCGCTACGAACCCAACAGTTCCGATTTTAGGAGAATCCGATGGTCGGATCTCCCGCAATGTCCGTTCGAAGCCAATGGTCGAACTTCACGAACTACCGCGGCGCAACACGTTCTATTCAGTCCATTATATTATATATATAATATATATTTCGTCGATTTCTATTTAAAACGAATTTTACAAATAGTTTAAATTCGTTTCAAAAACAATTTCAACTTCCATTCCAAATTCAAATCAAAATTGAATTTTTCTTTATAAATTCGTTTCAAATTCATTTCAATTCAATTCAAATTTCAATTCAATTTGAATTCATTTCAAATTGTTTTTTTTCTTTTTCAATTTGTTTTCAATTTAAATTCGTTTCCTATTCAATTCAATTTGAATTCGTTTCTATTCAATTCAATTCGAATTCGTTTTCTATTCAATTCAATTCGAATTCATTTTCTATTCAATTCAATTCGAATTCGTTTCTATTCAATTCAATTTGAATTCGTTTCTATTCAATTCAAATTCGTTTTCTATTCAATTCAATTCGAATTTGTTTTCTATTCAATTCAATTCGAATTCAATTTCTATTCAATTTAATTCGAATTCAATTTTCTAAATATTCGATTATTAAATCTCTTTTCAATATTCATTATAAAAACGAATATAATCGATATAAATATCGTTCGCGTCAAAATAGCGCATCTCTAATCAACACGGCTTTATATATTTCAATAATTCCGTTATTCTATTCAACAAATGAATATTTATCCTATTCAATACATGAATCTATATTTTTGTCAACACATGACTAATCTCAACGAATGAGTACTGTCCACGTGTGACTATTTTTGTTATTTAATATATTTTATAAAAATTATGGTATCTATCGTTTGATTTCAAATCAGACTCCAACCGTAAATAAGTAAGAGAACGATTCCCTAAATATTAACCCCGAAGGCCGAAACCAACATCAGATCAATATCCAGGAGACCACTCTTCTTAACTATTTTCCAGTTAGTTTCTAATTTTATATATGATAAAGATGTAAATTTTATTGTTAAAATATTTCGTTCAACACATGACTAATCTCAACGGATGAGTACTGTCAACACATGAACCTTTATTTTATAATATTCTTTATTTTCTAAATTGGAATGAGGCCCAATCAATCACCATATAGCGTTAACTATATGGATTCCATACAACACATGTATATAAATAGCAACGATAAATAATCAACAATCATCCAAAGTGCACTACCATGTATAAGCATCAAATATAGATATATAACGCTTATAACAGCATGTCAATCAATCAATCGACATACAACTAATTACTGGGATTAGTGTATGCCGTATTTTATCCCAATACCCGTGTGGAGTTTCAAACAATCAAACACAGATTTTATTTGTGCAGTTGGGCGATGTGTAAAATTTATCGTCCCAATCAATATCAGTCAAATGTGTGTATTTAAACCAATCGTCCGGTTTGTTTATATTTATTTATTTCATTTCATATACACGTTAAAAATTCCATTTTTTACTATACAATATTTATTTTCTGTATAAATATTTTATTTCATTTCACATCACACAATCAACTACACATCAAAATCAATCAAACAAACAAGCCGTCCATGGTCTGTGGACGACGGGTGTCGGGTGCTACTATACACCGTCTGTATCCTAGTATATATCATAAACTAGAAAACAAAATTAAAAGGTGAGAAGTTCTCACAGAGGGTTCCACTCCGCCGTGCTTTGCTTTTCAACAGCTGAATCGCCTGAATCCATTTGTAATTCCAATACAGTCTTTTCACGCTGTTCAAATAAAAATTATATTTTTATTGCTTCATTCAATACATAAAAATTCATATTTTTATTTCTACTTCATTTATTTTTATAACGCTTCATTCTATATAAAAATTATATTTTTATATTCCTACTTTTAATTCGCTACTTATATAAAAATCGAATTTTTTTTATCTTCACTTCGTTGTAAAAATTATATTTCTATATCGCTCTTCTTCTAATAAAGATTATATTTTTATAACTCTATCTAAATAAAAATCATATTTTTAATATGCCACTAGTATAAAAACTGTATTTTTAACCTTTCTATAATATAAAAATTATCGCCTTTCACTTATATAAAAATCAAACTTTTCACTCGCTATTTAGATTTTTTTGAAACTCATGACTTTCATATTTAAAAATCGCTTCTTTATCTCTTTTAAAAATGCCTCCTTTCTCGAATTAAAAATCTCGAATTTTCTTTTTGATGATAAAAATCAAATCTCTACTTAAATATAAAATTCCTAACCTTTCATATATATATATATATAACATATTTTTATTGGTTAAATAACCTAAAATAAAACTGAAATAAAAATAAAATAAATAAGAAAACAAAATAAAACTTAATGATTAAAGAAGGGGGAGGGGTTTGCACTCGACGGTCAGAGGGGGCTTGCTGGAGTCGTGGTCGGTGGTGCAGGGGATGAGGCACATGTGCGGATTTCAATTGGAGGAGGAGGGAAAGGGGGTGCAGCGGATCGGAGGGGGTCGAAGGGAAAGGCGGCGGTGGTTTAAGGTGGAGGGAGGAAGGAGTGGAGAAGAAGAAGAGGAGGAGGGTGTCGCGGCGATGGCTGGGCAAGGGGGTCTCGATGCGGGTGAACGCGAGGAGGAAGAAGGAGGGAGGTCGGGGAAGAAGGAGAAGAGGGGGCGGCGCGGTTACTGGGGGGCGGTCTCACCGGCGGTGGTGCTGTGGGGGCGCGACGAGGAGCCCGTCGCTCTCTCTTTTTTCTAAGTTGATTTTGAAAAGTCAAAGGGGGGTCTGAGCAGTTAAAGAGAGAGGGTGGATTATATTATAATATATAATTAATTAATTAATTTCTTAAAGTAACTTTTTATTTCAAATTCAAAATCGAACCCACCGACTGTCGTCCCTAGGGTAATACCCCCATTCCGAACACAATGGGATATGTATCGTAAGCTGACTCGATCATTTCGATCAGTTTTCATCAAAGTCAACATATAACTCTATATATTGAATTTGA
Source organism: Allium sativum (assembly GCA_030737875.1). Classification (NCBI taxonomy): domain Eukaryota; kingdom Viridiplantae; phylum Streptophyta; class Magnoliopsida; order Asparagales; family Amaryllidaceae; genus Allium; species Allium sativum. Next base: position 605,959,006 of record CM060918.1, on the reverse strand, counting down.
ACGCGCATTTCAATTTACCAAGGCCACACACGGACTCGAAAAATTCCAGAAAAATATTTTCTAGCTTCGTATTGACGATACGGTCCTAACAAAACTAATTTCGTCGAATTCTGAGACTGTTTGAAAAATGACTATTTTCTAGTCGATTAAAATCAACTAAAACTTGTCAAACGCGTTTTCTTTTGCCACGCTCACATATTGATTCGAAAAATTATGAAAATTGGAATCTAGCAATAACTTGATATCACGGATCCAACAAAAGTGGTTTCGTCGAAATCCGAGGTCGATTGCAAAATGGCTATTTTCTAAGGGCCGAAATTCCATAACGACTATTCTGAAATTTCAACTGGACATATCTTTTTATCCCCGCTATGAAATTTCGATTGTTCAGATTCGTTGGGAAGATATTCTCAAATAGATCCTACTATTTTTGGTTTCGCTAAAATCCGGTTTGTTTTGCACCCGGTATGTTCAATTGAAGTTTGAAATCGAATTATCGAACTACCACGCCATTTTCAATTCCTTTTATAATTATAAATAATTATTTATATTCTAACGATGACGTATATAAATATATACGTTCTATTCCTATTCAAAATAAATTTCTCATCGTTATTATTTAAAATAATTCATTTTAAATATTTAAAATTCGCTAAATTCGCCAAAATAAAATTTTTAAACTGGCCCAGATTTTTGGGTTATTACATAAATGAATTTTGTAAAGCACCCTTGTTAACACCAAAATTCGCACTTGCCAAATATCAAGAAGCAGAAGCTCCAATACCAGAAAGTATAAAAGGAAAAGCCTTGGGTAGAGCTATATTGACTCCAAAAGAAGAAAAGAAAATCTTCTTTCTCCTGTTACTTTTGATCGGTGAGAATTTCAGACCTGTAACCACTTCTATTAGATTCAGATGACGGTTTTCCATTCAATAGATTGGTCACATTAAACAAACAGACGTATCATTTGAGAATAATGGCTGAAATAAGAAAGCCAGAGAAAGCTGGAGATAGTCCGAGGGAGCTGGAACCGAGAGCATGGTGTAGGAACCGACAACATGGTGTAGGGACGACAACATGGTGTTGGAACGGCACTAGAATGGTGTAGGAAGTCAAAGACAACCAGGGAAAGCTAGAGACAACCCGAGAGAGATGGAACCGACATCATGGTGTAGGAACCGACAACATGGTGTAAGAACGACACCAGAATGGTTTTGGAAGCCAAAGACAGACAGAGAAAGCTGGAGACAACTCGAGGGAGCAGGAATCGACAACATGGTGTAGGAACGACACAAGAATGGTTTAGGAAGCCAGAGACAGCCAAGGAAAGCTGGAGACAGCTTGAGAAAGCAAGAACTGACAATATAGTGTAAGAACGACACCAGAATGGTTTAGGAAGCCAGAGACAACCAGAGAAAGCTGGATACAACCAGATAAAGCTGGAGACAGCCTGGAACAGACAACATAGTGTAGGAAGCAAGAGAAAGCTAAAAAAAGGAAGAAAAAAAACTACACAGAATGGTGTAGGAAGCAGGAGAAAGCCAGGAAAAGACAAAAACTACACTAGAATGGTGTAGGAAGCTGAAGAAAGGCAGAAAAAGACAAAAAAAATAGAAGCAAAAAGTGTAAAAAATGAGCAGTAAAAAGAAGCAGCAGAAGGGGGGCCTAAAACCTCTATAAATAAGACCCCGAGGGGCATATTTTTGGGGATTTTTCTCATTCCACAATCTTACTCTCATTTCCTAGAGAGAAAACCCTAATTTATAAATCAATTTTGGAATTTCTTATGTAACGTCCTCCATGAATAAAATCATCAAAGCCCTTAAAGTGGATGTAGGTTCAATCTAAACTGAAACACTATAAATTATGGTGTTCTCTATTATTCTGCATATTATATTGTATATTGTGGTGTTTATGTATATCTACGCTCCTCACCCCAACCTTTCCAACAATTACCTAAACGCCCTTAATGCTACTTTAGTGTCGATTAGTGATGATTGTTCCAATCATATCCTAGGGTAACTGTTGATCGTTAAGTCTCATAAGTGTGATACTCACCTATTGAAAGAAGATTAACTAATCCTTGAACTAGGGGTCTTGATACCTAAGGACCGGTGAACTCAATAAAGCTCAGAAGGACTAGATTACCAAAATACCCTTTGACAATCGATTTAGTTTTCCAATTTGCTTTGCGCTTAGGAAACACTTATCCTAAGGTAACTGTTGGTTGTTGAATCTCGTAAGCGTGATACTCACCCCTTGAGGGAAGAGTAACTATTATTTGGACTTAAGACCTTGGTATCTAGGAAACGGTGAACTAACTTAAGCTTGTGGGAACTAAATAATCTCATTCTATCCTTAGGTTCACTTCCTTAGACTTATCCCCGGTGTTGACGAAAAGTATCATTAACATATTGGCGCTAGAAGGAGGGCATGAACCTCCATCCTCATTCCTACTCTGACCTTTTGGATAATTTACCACATTTCTAACTATGTTGTTTCATTCCGAGTTGGACTAAGCTTTGAAAAACAAGATTATAGATGAAGTCTCAACAAGGAGCTTCTGAATACCAAGTTAGTACTTCAAACATCATTGATCTAAGCTATTTGAAGGATAAATTAACCTTGAACCTCCATCCTTATTGTGAACCTTCCGTACTTATCTTAAACCTTCCAGTCTTATTTCTCATTCCATCATAACAAGATACTCTGAAAATCAATTAAAGGATGATTCAATCAGGAAGGAGTGGTAAAGAAGGATCCCACACATCATCCATCCCAGAGAACAACATCAACTCAGCAAAACTAGAAAATGGAGAACTTTCAACCTCAACGAAAAGAGCAAGTAAAGAATTGGAAATTCTACACTTGGCTATGCAGATTGATGCAACTAGAGAATTCATTGAAGAAGACTTAGTCCGAAGGTCCCTTGAAGTGGAACCTTATGAAGCAGAATTAAAAATAATGGCACATCGAGAGCTTTATAACCAAATTGAATCTTCATCAAATCTACAAAGCGGTCCAGTTTCCTGGAGAAACAACCAAGCATTAAATGAGCTGGTCACTTCAGAAGGAAATGAAATCCTAACATGGATAAAAGACAGAAAGTTGCAGGGAATTCCCTTCTCCAAAGAAATAATGATGGTGAAGGTTCCATCTGAAATAAAAGTGAACAAACTCGTATATGATGAGACTACGGACCCTGAAGAATACCTTGGCATGTTCGAAAATTATATGGATACGTTTAACGCTTCTGAAGCCCTTCGATGCAAGGTCTTCCAGACAACTCTTCGTGGAATAGATCTTAAATGGCATAAGCATTATCATGGCCCAGTCATTACAACTTGGAAGCAATTATTCACTGCATTTAACACGAAATTCCATATGCAAAAAGACTTGGCAATTAGCATTTATGATTTAGCTAAAATCAAACAAAGACCAGAGGAGTCGCTTAACTGCTATCTGAAGAGGTTTCACAATAAGTCGCTCAAAGTGAAAGTGGCAATGGATAGAGAGAAGCTAAGAGTTGTACGATCAGGGTTGCTTGTACCATCCCCCTTTTGGAAGGAGCTTGTCTTAAATGAATGTGAAAGATTGAATGATTTGTACTCTAGAGCTGGTAAATTCATTATTATGGAATAAATAATTAACGCAAGGAAAAGCTTAAAGCAAGAACAAAAGGAAGAAGGGCTTGGTTCCAATCCCCTTGCAGAAGGCTCAACAAAATCGAACAAAAGGATAGATTATTGCTCTTATCACAAGACAGAGGGACACAAAACTAAACATTGTTAGAGTTTGATAAAAAGAAACCAAGTCAAAAAGAAAAGGAAGCTCATTTGAGAAATTCGAAGTAAGACCTGTGGGTAGCTGGTCAGAGAAAACACAACATAGGAATGAAAACTTAACAATCAGTCTTTCATCTCAAATATTTTCATTAGTCATTTCACTTTATATCTTGCTTGTAATCAAACAAATATCAATACAAGTTCGAGTGCCTTTACAGGTAAAAACCAAAACCTGTTCAAGCTTATGCATACAACAAGTGCTCAGGAGGAGCACCTAAAGAGCTCCCAATAACTGCCTATAACTAGTCCCGCAGATGGGAATGAAGGCTCAAAACGGATCACTTAAGGAACACAATGCGTGAATAAATGCACAACAAATTTATTAACCGATGACAAGCTTCGGTGAAAGCGTTGCAGATAAACATGCAACAAAGGAATGATTAAGCACCTGTGCTGTACCCGCCCTTGATAATGATATCAATAAAGCCTTCAAAGGAAAGACAAACCAATAGAGCCTTTAGAAGAAAAGGCGCAACAAACAAGGCTTTCGAGAAGAGAAGCACCATCAAACAAAGCTTCCGAGAAGTGAAGCACTAACAAACAAAGCTTCCGAGAAAAGAAGCACCATCAAACAAAGCTTCCAAGAAGAGAAGCACCAACAAACAAAACTTCTGAGAAGAGAAGCACCATCAAATAAAGCTTTCGAGGAGAGAAGCAACAACAAATAAATCCTTCAGAAGAAAAGTCATAACAAACAAAGCTTCCATAGGGTGAAGCTGTATCAAATAAATCCTCCCAGAAGAGGAGCGACCGACATTGCTTCCAGAGAGAGAAACAACAACCAATACAACCTCCCGGAAGAGGAGCATCAAACAAAGCCTCCAGAAGAGGAGCAAGAAATAAAGCTTCCAAGAAGAGAAGCCACAAAGTTACATCTCCAACTAGGGTAGTTTCCTCCTAAGAGGGGCTAATAAACAAAGTTGCATCTCCACCTAGTAGAGTTGTCTCCTAAGCGTGGCTAACAAACAAAGTTACATCTCCACCTTATGGAGTTGCCTCCTAAGTAAGGTTAACACTACCTACAAAATATAGTACCCAGTAATGCCTACATCTTCCCATATAAAGGGATCGGTGTCACTATTTTAGAGAGTAATCATTCATCTTCATATCCTTTGGTTAGGATTAAGACTAGACGTTAGATACCCAATGGCTAGAAAGATAAACGAAATATTCGCTAAATGATTAATCAATGTAGGATAGGGTTAATTTATCTTGAAAGCATTCCTCTACATGCATTCGAGAAAGTTACTTCTAGGAATATGTAAGATTCTTTCGCCCACGTGTTTTTTTGTTGGGATTTTAAGAAACCCGCCAATAATTCTTAATTGCTTAATCACTTTCAATGATGTTTGACTTGTTTAACACTGTTTTCATGAATAACCTTTGTATGGTGTTTAATGCTCTTATTGGACAACTTTTAATAATATTTAATGATTCTCTTGTGCTTTTATTAAGGTGATTTGTTTAACCATGATATTTTTCTGTATCTCCCAATTAGAATGTGATTTGTTGATGTAATTTTTGGCTTTATGCTTACCGAGTGTGAATCTTGGCGTTTCTATATAAATTTTAGTTTTCTGCTTACCTGAGTGTGAGTCTCAAGGTTTCTAAATGATTTTTGGTTTTCTGCAAACCCGAGTGTGAGTCTCAGGGTTTCTATGTAACACCCCGCGAATTCTATAACTATGAAATTCACAAATTTAAAGTATAATTAATTTCAAATCAAAGAACTAAGGGAAACGGGATACGCCATTGCGTTCGTCTTGGAAAAATACGCGAAATAGAGTCCGAGTTTTCGAAAAACGGAGTCCGTATGAAGAAGATATAGCCTTCGGAAGTTTTTGAATTAAGTTTAAAATTCGAACAGCTCAGAAAAACAATTAAAAATTAAAAATCGGGCCCAATTGGCCAGGGCGGGAAAATTCCCGCCTAAGCTACCCAGGTCGACTGGGCTGTCGACCTGGGCTAGCCATGTCGACAGGGCTGTCGACAGCCCTGTCGACAGGGGTGTCGACCTGGTCGAGAGCCAGGTCGAACCCAGCCCAACCTGGCTGGCCAGGTCTGTGTTTGGCCGATTTTCTGTGGTCTGCTTTGTCATTAGGGCTAGGTGGCAGGCTCTAATTGGTCTCTCCTTAGGATGAATGGCTACGATCAATCCAAGCAACATCAATGGCCCTAATCAGTTCACTACCCCTATAAAAACAACCCTAGACTAACCCTAATCTTTTCATTCAAAAATAAGAACAAAGCCGCCATGTTGCTGAGGAACGACTAGAGGGTAGCCACCAATTGGAGAGAGGATTAGGAGGCAAATTCTAAGGCATAAAGCAACTCAATCAAATCAAACCGCATCTTCAAATCCCTAAATTTGAGAATTCACCTCACCATTGTAAGTAGAGTATTATTTTGGTATGAACAAATAATTGTGTTGGTATGTATACTTGATTTGTGGCGATAAAGTAATTCATATTTGTGCGTTGCTATCGATTTGGAATATTGTATACGTTTGGATTATGTTATTCATTATGAAAAACTACATGCGGTAGTTTTATGCAAGTATACGTTTGGAATATTCGCAAATTATGTTGAAGCTACATGTATGTAGTTGATTAATTGAAATTCATGCAAGTTTGGGGTTTTGCTACTATGCCATCATAATGTGTATTTTTATACAAACATCATTTTTGTGAAGTAATTGGAATAAGTTTGGGTTATCATAATCCATATGAAATTATGTGAAAATTTGGCATCATGACCTATGTATTAAGCCATGCTTTTGTACTAGAAAACCTATTTGCAAACTGATGAATATGACTAGGCTATGATTGATATTTGGCATAATTGAAATCTATGTTAAGTCTATATTATATGATGTCATATGTGATACATAGCTAGGTTAGATTCAAAAATCCCTTTTGCAAGTTTGCATGACTAAAGTAAAAATCATGATTTCATGTTAGAAATATTTATGCCATAGTTGAACTATACTTTTGTGTTAATAACAAAAGTAGACACCTTTGTAAACATGTAGTAATCTTATGAACATGATTTGCTTATGTTTGACATTATGCCTAAATAAAAATATAGGTTCATGTTGTAGTTATGACTATGTGTCAATAATGATACCCAATTTAGATTCTTATCTCAACTACAAGTTTACATGCTTTGATTCATGTCACCTATGCTTTATGACCAAAGTATATGTTACCACTATGCAAGTACACCAGTTTCTATTTTGTATTTCCAACGTCATATTGCAAGTTCATGCGCTCACAATCCCCTTCTTTTGTGTATATAATCACGCTTTAAGCCTCCCCTTTTCGCATGGCTAAGTTGGGCTTTAAAAGGATAAGCCCAACATATATACATATAATAAACGGACATGTTAAACGGGGGAAAATAACGTTGGGTTAAAATTACTAATGAATGAAAATATAAAATAGAAGGGCCCAAATTCAAGTATGGGTTGGGCCCATGATTGGTGTAACCTTTACACCATTAACTTAATAATGGGCCGCAAATATTTACATATAAGAAAAATAAAGAAGAAAGACAAAATATGTAAATGTAGAAAATACGATGTGTTTAACCCGAGGTTGGATTGAGTTGTGATGTAAACCTGCCCGGAACCGCCCGGCTGTCCAGTAGTCACAACAATACCTATCCAATGTGGGAGGTTAAACATGGAGCCCAATAAGGACCCGAGGTTAGACTGAGTTGTGGCGTAAGACTGCCCGGAACCAACCGGCAATAGGCAGCCACAACAATACCTGTCTAATGTGAGAGGTCAGGGCCTTAATAAGACAATTAAGGCTGAGTCAGGATTGTTAGGATTAAGTGAACTAAAGACTTAATCAAAATGGAACATGCTAAACTAAACGGACTGGTGGGGGTTAGGTTAGAAAACACTTAACCAACTTGGCATGTTGGCTAGAGATAGAAAACCTAGTAACGGGGGACCTTTTTCAGCAGTAACCCTAAAAGGTGTATCATGATACCCTGAAACTAGGCAGGGTGGGGCACGATTACTGGGCTGATTGTAAGAGGTCAAATCGACGGCGGTGGTGTAGCAGTGTAGGTTCTAACGGGGTGCGGGCGTGCACACACTCCGGCGCAGAAAAATAAAGCACTGGGCACCAGTAGCATACCTGTGCATCCTAAGGTTGTGTCGGGCCGCCGCCATGGGACTTGATACACCCCATGGTGGGACCAGCATAGGTAACTACAACATCGGGGGCCGTAAGACACATGTAACTATGCGAGTAGGAGCCGATCATCATAGAATGGATCACATCACCCTGATTATGGGGTGCCAGTTGGAAACTAGTTTATACGGGTTCAGAGATTAACACGGGGTACGATAGTATATTCGACCCTAGACAACTTAACTAAGTTTATAGTGCTTTCCCACTTCTTGATTATACTTATCTTACCCAGTTCTTTATTCATAGACAAAATAGTACTAGACTTACTCAGGCTTTATGTCTGACTCTACTTTTCTTTCGTCTTCTTTTCTTCCGTCCCCCCCCCCCCCCCCAGGTCCACAGGGAGGGAACACTGCAGCTTGACCAGCATTAACATCCAGCTTGAAGAAGAGAAATGCATTGCTTGGAACTTTCCGTTTTTGAACTATGGCTTTGGACAACCACTATGGGGCTTTTGCAGTTTATCTATGTTTTATTTATGCTTCTTTAAATAATGTAATCAAGACAGATTATGAAACTATTATGTTATGTTTTTGGAAAGGATGTAAGACAATTATGGTGATGTTGTTGTAACACGTATTTGCTTTTATGAAATAAAAGTTCTTGTTTTTCCGCTGTTTACAAATATGTGTTCTTATATCTGTCTTGTATATCTGTGACTTATACTTATAAACCTCCACCAAAATTAGGGCATTCCCTTTGAGAGTGACCCTAACGGAGGTGGGGTGTTTCACTTGGTATCAGAGCATAGGTTTACCAGATAAGATAAAAAGTTTTGAAAATTTATTTTCAAAAAGGAAACTTAAAGAAGCATTTTTAAAAGATAAAAATATTATTTTATTTTAAAAGGCAAAGTCCCCCCAAAGCCATAGGTACTATCTCTTATCCTTCGTTTTGAACCTATCCTTTTCGTTTCAGCATGTCCGAAGATCTTAACTTACCGGAAGGGGTACCAATACCTGGTTGGTTTAGACGATTCTTAGAAGCAAGGGCCACTCAGCCAGGTCCTACCGTTCCTCCTCCCCCAGCTGCAGCAGCACCTTTTCCTCCACCTCCTCCACGGGGGAACACGTTTGCTAAGATATGTAAAGATTTTAAAGCCATGGGAGGAAAGGATTTCCATGGAACTGAGTCCTTCGTAGCAGCTAGGAATTGGCTGAAAGAAACTGAGGACCTATTCATCATCTTTGAGGTAGAGGATAGACAAAAAGTGCAATTGGCAGTGTGGCTATTGAAGGGCGAGGCTTCCTACTGGTGGGAAGTCACTAATGCTGAAAGACCAGTGGAGACATGGGAGGACTTTAGGGCAAGGTTTGAGACCAAATTTCTCTCAGATGCGGAAAGAAGTTTGCAGTTGGAAAAATTCTTATTTCTTAAGCAAGGAGACAAGACTGTCAGAGAGTATGTGAATCAGTTCGATGAGCTGGCTAGGTTTGGGCTTGACCTAGTCAACACCCCTCACAAGAAGGCTCTCCGTTTCGTCAAAGGGTTAAATGAGCCATTACACAGTTTGGCCATGACCCATATACCCATGGGGGCCACATATGAAAGATTGGTGCAAATGGCATTGCTGAATGAGGAGGATAAGGGCAAGAAGGAGGCAAAGGCAGAAAGCTCTCAAGGGAAGAAAGAGGGTTTGCAGCCTAAGAAGACATACTTTAAGAAAGGCGGAAAAGACAACAAGGAGAAGAGGAAATGTAATTTCTGTGGCAAAGTGGGGCACTTAGTAAAGGACTGCCGGAAAAAGAAGGCCAAGGAGAATGGTGGGTGATTTTCTTGCGGTGAGACGGGCCACAGGGCTAAGGACTGCCCAAAGAAACGAGGACAGGGGCAGAGGGCTGGAACCACCTCAGGGGCACAGGTTCATGTGCTAGAAGCGCCACCTTTGCAACAGCGAGGTACCAACACTTCTGTAGAAAGTGTAGTTTATCTTTATGATCACCCCATTCGCACTTTATTTGATTCTGGCGCATCACACTCCTTTATCTCGTCTGCTTTAGTAGAATCTCTGCACCTAAAAACTAGTATGGTAGAGGACCCCTTAATTGTTTCAAACCCAATTGGGGGCCCAGCTCATTTGTCTATGATCTGTTTGGGATTAAAAATTTCTATTCTAAGCGTAGAATTTCAATGTAGTGCCTTTGTTTTGGGCTTTTCGGGTTATGGTTTGATTTTGGGTATGGATTGGCTATCCAGTAATGGGGCCATCCTTGATTGTGAGAAAAGGGTTGTTAGGCTCCTAACCCAGCTCGGTAATACTTTGGAAATTTCTTGTAATCCCTCGTATGCGGTTATGCTTAGTTATCTTGAATCGCTAGATGCCTCTGTTGAAAATTTGCAATCAGTTAGAGTGGTCCGGGAATATCCGGATGTCTTCGAAGAGGTAAAGGGCTTGCCTCCGAAGCGGGAAATAGACTTCCGCATATATCTTGTAGATAATGCAAAGCCCGTTGCGTTGCCCGTTAGACACATGGCTCCACGAGAAAGAAAAGAGCTCAGTAAACAGATTAAAGAGCTTCTAGAGAAGGGGTTCATTAGGAGGAGCATTTCAGAATGGGGCGCTCCAGTGGTGTTCGCTACAAAGGCGGATGGTTCACTCCGTCTATGTGTTGACTATAGGGAGCTTAACAAGCTAACAAAAAGAATAGGCACCCTCTCCCTAGAATTGACGATTTATTTGACCAGCTTGTAGGAGCGTCTGTTTTCTCCCAACTCGATTTAGCAACCGGTTTTCATCAGCTAAGGGTGGCTGAAGATAGCATCGATAAAACGGCGTTTAGAACCCCAGACGGCTTCTTTGAATGGCTTGTCATGCCTTTCGGCTTGACAAATGCACCTGCTTACTTCGTGGACCTGATGAGTAGGGTATTTAGAGATTTCCTCAACAAATTCGTAGTGGTCTTCGTAGATGATATCCTTATCTTCTCAAAGAGTGAAGAGGAACATGCTCAGCACTTAAGGGCAATCATGGAAACTTTGCGAGTCCATCAATTAAAAGCCAAATTCTCCAAATGCCACTTTTGGAGAAAAGAGGTGAGGTTCCTTGGGCACATAGTATCCAAACAAGGGTTAGCGGTGGACCCTGCTAAGGTAGTGGCGGTACAGGATTGGAAGACACCAAGGAATGCAACTGAGGTCCGAAGCTTTCTAAGACTAGCAGGTTTCTATCAAAAATTTATAAGGGATTTTGCGAAAATCTCAGCTCCGCTCACGAAATTAACTAAGAAGAATCTAGTGTTCAATTGGGATTTGGATTGCGAGTTTGCTTTCCAACGACTGAAAAGGGCTCTCACAACAGCCCCAGTTTTGACGCTGCCAGATGGGAGCAAGATGTTCACTGTTTATACGGATGCATGTGGAACAGGGCTAGGCGCCGTCTTAATGCAAGAAGGAAGGGTAGTAGCTTATGGCGGGAGGCAGTTGAAAGTGCACGAAAAGAACTACCCAACCCACGATCTTGAGTTAGCCGCCATCGTCTTTGCACTCAAGTCTTGGCGACACTATCTCCTAGGTGAGAAGTTCGAACTTTACACTGACCATAAATCGTTGAAATATATTTTCTCGCAGAAGGATCTTAACTTGAGGCAACAAAGATGGATGGAGTTTCTTGCCTCGTACGATTTCAAGATCTCCTACACTCCGGGCAAAGGCAACGTAGTTGCAGACGCGTTGAGCCGAAAGAAATTGACCCTAAGCCCGTTGTTTGTTGAAAGACAAAGCCTAGAGTTTATAGCCAGTTTCGACTTTAGGCCCTCCTCCGATTTCGTACCAGGCTTGCTAGCATCTCTCGAAGTGCGCCCAACTTTAGTGGATTCAGTAGGGACAACACAACGCGAAGACCCTCAGCTTGTGGAAATAATTGATAGGCTAATTAGGGGTGAGACTTCAAGTCACCTCAACAGATACTCCATCGACGGTAAGGGTTTGCTAAGGCGAGACGGAAGACTATGCGTCCCACAGACAAAAGATTTAGTAAAGAAGGTTCTCGAGGAAGCACATCACTCCAAGATGACGATACACCCAGGCGGAGATAAAATGTACAAAAATATAAAAAGGACTTTCTTCTGGAACGGCATGAAAAAGGACGTGGCAGAATTCGTTTCTAAGTGTATGGTGTGCCAACAGGTTAAAGCGGAACAGAAAAAGCCTGGCGGACTACTGCATCCTCTAGAGGTCCCGCAGTGGAAGTGGGATAGTATCTCAATGGACTTCATCGATGGGCTGCCTAGGTCTAGGAGAGGCAACACTAGCATTTGGGTAATAGTGGATAGGCTTACTAAAAGTGCCCACTTTTTACCTGTCAAAAGTAAAAGAACTGCCTCATCCCTAGCATCACTTTACCTCAAGGAAATCGTTCGACTCCATGGAATACCATCTAGCATTGTTAGTGACCGAGACCCCATCTTCACCAGTGAGTTTTGGCGGAGTCTGCAAGAAGCAGTAGGAACGCAGTTATGCTTGAGCACAGCCTATCATCCCCAAACCGACGGCCAAACAGAGAGAGTGAACATAGTTTTGGAAGACCTTTTAAGACTATGCGTCCTTGACTTCGGAGGGACATGGGAAGACCACCTTCCTTTGGTGGAATTTGCCTACAACAACAGCTATCAAGCAACCATCGGAATGGCGCCCTTCGAAGCTTTATATGGAAGACCGTGCCGATCGCCCACTTGTTGGTGGGAGTCTACTGATAAGCTCATACTTGGACCAGATATGATCCGAGAGACTTCATAGAAAGTAGACTTAATACGAAGAAGGATGAAGACGGCCCAAGACAGACAAAAGTCCTATGCCGACAAGAGAAGGACCGACCTTGAATTTGAGGTTGGAGACAGAGTTTTTCTCAAGATATCACCGCTAAGGAACGTTGTTCGTTTTGGAACCACAGGAAAGCTAGCGCCAAGATTCGTAGGGCCATTCCCTATTATCGAGAAGATTGGGAAAATGGCCTATAGATTAGAGCTACCCGAGAAGTTGGCCAGAGTCCACAACGTTTTTCACGTTTCACATCTTCGAAAATGTCTACATGAGTCTGCTGAAGTGGTAGAGCCAAATATCCTCGAAGAGGCCGAAGTGGAACGCGAAGCAACCATAAGGAAAGTTCCAACCCGCATCTTAGGAACGGAAGTGAAGAAGCTACGCAACCGCGAAGTCAGGCTCGTCAAAGTTCAGTGGAGCGACGCCGAGGGAGACGCAACTTGGGAAACTGAAGCTAGAATACGCACTGCCTACCCTTTTCTGTTCGAGGGTACATCCTTGATCTTTCCTTTTCCTTAAGTTGCGCTTTTATCTATCTTTTTAGGTATATTTCCTCGACCTTATCTTTTAGGTAGAAATCTTTTGGATGAAAACATGTAATTGAAACATGTTATGGATGATGGTCGCAAGTGGTTGCAAGTGATTGCTAGTGGTTGCTCGTGGTTGCATATACACACACAATCTAGGGTTTAGATCGGCTCTGTCACTTCATATTGCATATGCATATATGTTTGCATTCGTATATGGTTGAACATTAATGTGTTGTCATATGGATGTTGCATTTGTATTGAATGATTGTGCACCCATGTAGAATCAAGAATAGGGAAAATTTGCATACATAATGGATTCATGGCACTTACATAATTCGCATTAAGGAGGTCAACTGAATCAGTAGACCGCCTGATTTTGCATTAGATAAGTTCATGTACACACACACTTCGCATATGATCATGAAGCATTAGAAGTCTCTTAAGGACAATGGATGCTCGTGTTTGATGGATGAGTAGATGGATGATTGGATGTTACGATATACATTCCTCCTAACTTGAAGATTTCGGGGACGAAATCCTTTTAAGTGGGGGAGAATGTAACACCCCGCGAATTCTATAACTATGAAATTCACAAATTTAAAGTATAATTAATTTCAAATCAAAGAACTAAGGGAAACGGGATACGCCATTGCGTTCGTCTCGGAAAAATACGCGAAATAGAGTCCGAGTTTTCGAAAAACGGAGTCCGTATGAAGAAGATATAGCCTTCGGAAGTTTTTGAATTAAGTTTAAAATTCGAACAGCTCAGAAAAACAATTAAAAATTAAAAATCGGGCCCAATTGGCCAGGGCGGGAAAATTCCCGCCTAAGCTACCCAGGTCGACTGGGCTGTCGACCTGGGCTAGCCATGTCGACAGGGCTGTCGACAGCCCTGTCGACAGGGGTGTCGACCTGGTCGAGAGCCAGGTCGAACCCAGCCCAACCTGGCTGGCCAGGTCTGTGTTTGGCCGATTTTCTGTGGTCTGCTTTGTCATTAGGGCTAGGTGGCAGGCTCTAATTGGTCTCTCCTTAGGATGAATGGCTACGATCAATCCAAGCAACATCAATGGCCCTAATCAGTTCACTACCCCTATAAAAACAACCCTAGACTAACCCTAATCTATTCATTCAAAAATAAGAACAAAGCCGCCATGTTGCTGAGGAACGACTAGAGGGTAGCCACCAATTGGAGAGAGGATTAGGAGGCAAATTCTAAGGCATAAAGCAACTCAATCAAATCAAACCGCATCTTCAAATCCCTAAATTTGAGAATTCACCTCACCATTGTAAGTAGAGTATTATTTTGGTATGAACAAATAATTGTGTTGGTATGTATACTTGATTTGTGGCGATAAAGTAATTCATATTTGTGCGTTGCTATCGATTTGGAATATTGTATACGTTTGGATTATGTTATTCATTATGAAAAACTACATGCGGTAGTTTTATGCAAGTATACGTTTGGAATATTCGCAAATTATGTTGAAGCTACATGTATGTAGTTGATTAATTGAAATTCATGCAAGTTTGGGGTTTTGCTACTATGCCATCATAATGTGTATTTTTATACAAACATCATTTTTGTGAAGTAATTGGAATAAGTTTGGGTTATCATAATCCATATGAAATTATGTGAAAATTTGGCATCATGACCTATGTATTAAGCCATGCTTTTGTACTAGAAAACCTATTTGCAAACTGATGAATATGACTAGGCTATGATTGATATTTGGCATAATTGAAATCTATGTTAAGTCTATATTATATGATGTCATATGTGATACATAGCTAGGTTAGATTCAAAAATCCCTTTTGCAAGTTTGCATGACTAAAGTAAAAATCATGATTTCATGTTAGAAATATTTATGCCATAGTTGAACTATACTTTTGTGTTAATAACAAAAGTAGACACCTTTGTAAACATGTAGTAGTCTTATGAACATGATTTGCTTATGTTTGACATTATGCCTAAATAAAAATATAGGTTCATGTTGTAGTTATGACTATGTGTCAATAATGATACCCAATTTAGATTCTTATCTCAACTACAAGTTTACATGCTTTGATTCATGTCACCTATGCTTTATGACCAAAGTATATGTTACCACTATGCAAGTACACCAGTTTCTATTTTGTATTTCCAACGTCATATTGCAAGTTCATGCGCTCACAATCCCCTTATTTTGTGTATATAATCACGCTTTAAGCCTCCCCTTTTCGCATGGCTAAGTTGGGCTTTAAAAGGATAAGCCCAACATATATACATATAATAAACGGACATGTTAAACGGGGGAAAATAACGTTGGGTTAAAATTACTAATGAATGAAAATATAAAATAGAAGGGCCCAAATTCAAGTATGGGTTGGGCCCATGATTGGTGTAACCTTTACACCATTAACTTAATAATGGGCCGCAAATATTTACATATAAGAAAAATAAAGAAGAAAGACAAAATATGTAAATGTAGAAAATACGATGTGTTTAACCCGAGGTTGGATTGAGTTGTGATGTAAACCTGCCCGGAACCGCCCGGCTGTCCAGTAGTCACAACAATACCTATCCAATGTGGGAGGTTAAACATGGAGCCCAATAAGGACCCGAGGTTAGACTGAGTTGTTGCGTAAGACTGCCCGGAACCAACCGGCAACAGGCAGCCACAACAATACCTGTCTAATGTGAGAGGTCAGGGCCTTAATAAGACAATTAAGGCTGAGTCAGGATTGTTAGGATTAAGTGAACTAAAGACTTAATCAAAATGGAACATGCTAAACTAAACGGACTGGTGGGGGTTAGGTTAGAAAACACTTAACCAACTTGGCATGTTGGCTAGAGATAGAAAACCTAGTAACGGGGGACCTTTTTCAGCAGTAACCCTAAAAGGTGTATCATGATACCCTGAAACTAGGCAGGGTGGGGCACGATTACTGGGCTGATTGTAAGAGGTCAAATCGACGGCGGTGGTGTAGCAGTGTAGGTTCTAACGGGGTGCGGGCGTGCACACACTCCGGCGCAGAAAAATAAAGCACTGGGCACAAGTAGCATACCTGTGCATCCTAAGGTTGTGTCGGGCCGCCGCCATGGGACTTGATACACCCCATGGTGGGACCAGCATAGGTAACTACAACATCGGGGGCCGTAAGACACATGTAACTATGCGAGTAGGAGCCGATCATCATAGAATGGATCACATCACCCTGATTATGGGGTGCCAGTTGGAAACTAGTTTATACGGGTTCAGAGATTAACACGGGGTACGATAGTATATTCGACCCTAGACAACTTAACTAAGTTTATAGTGCTTTCCCACTTCTTGATTATACTTATCTTACCCAGTTCTTTATTCATAGACAAAATAGTACTAGACTTACTCAGGCTTTATGTCTGACTCTACTTTTCTTTCGTCTTCTTTTCTTCCGTTCCCCCCCACCCCAGGTCCACAGGGAGGGAACACTGCAGCTTGACCAGCATTAACATCCAGCTTGAAGAAGAGAAATGTATTGCTTGGAACTTTCCGTTTTTGAACTATGGCTTTGGACAACCACGATGGGGCTTTTGCATTTTATCTATGTTTTATTTATGCTTCTTTAAATAATGTAATCAAGACAGATTATGAAAGTATTATGTTATGTTTTTGGAAAGGATGTAAGACAATTATGGTGATGTTGTTGTAACACGTATTTGCTTTTATGAAATAAAAGTTCTTGTTTTTCCGCTGTTTACAAATATGTGTTCTTATATCTGTCTTGTATATCTGTGACTTATACTTATAAACCTCCACCAAAATTAGGGCATTCCCTTTGAGAGTGACCCTAACGGAGGTGGGGTGTTTCATTCTATATGATTTCTGGCTTTTTGTTTACCCGAGTGTGGGTCTCGGGGTTTCTATATGATTTTGGCTTTCTGCTTACCCGAGTGTGAGTATCGGGGTTTCTATACGATTTCTGGGTTTCTACTTACCCGAGTGTGAGTCTCAAGGTTTCTATGTGATTTTTGGTTTTCGTCTTACCCAAGTATGAGTCTTAGGGTTTGTATAAGATTTATGGCTTACTGGTTACCCGAGTGTAAGTCTTGAGGTTTTTACGTGATTTTTGGTTTTCAGCTTACCCGAGTGTGAGTCTCGGGGTTTCTACATTGTTTTTGGCTTTCCGCTTACCCGAGTGTAAGTCTCGGGGTTTCTATATGATTTCTGGCTTTCTGCTTGCCCAAATGTGAGTCTCGGGTTTTCTAAATGATTCCTAGTTTTCTGCTTACCCGAGTGTGAGTCTCGAGGTTTCTATATGATTTTTTTAGCCTTATGCTTACCGGAGTGTGATTCTCGGGTTTTTATATGATTTCTGATTTCTACTGGTCCGATGTAAGTCTCAGAGTTCCTATATGATTTCTAATTCCTAGTTTACCAAATATGAGTCTTGGATACCCACTACTTCCACGTAAGGATTTTGAAATTTTCTATCCTGACCATGTATAACTCTTAGGCTTCCTATTACGGTTTTGAAATTTCTCTACATAAGTTTAAGTTTTAAGCCTGAAGCTATTTCTTTGCTGCCTCTAACAGGTATTCCAATCTTGTTATATTCTCAAAAAATAAACCTTTAGATTTGCATTGTTCTGATAGCCAAGTTTAGTCAATAATCCTTTATTTCCGTTTTGAAAAACAATTTTTAATTTCCTTTTGTTATATTCAGATATACTATCTTTGTTAAGTAAAGAAATTTCAGTTAGCGCCCAGGCTAACCCATTTGGGTGTCCCATTTGAAGTCTTCCACGCGATCTCGCGACACCTTATAATAGGGAAGTTTCCTATACTCATGACATGTCTACCTTTAACATTCATTACTATGAATCCTACCCAAAAGCTTATATTTGGAATACTATAAGTGAAACACCACACACTATGCAAGTCATGCTACTTTTATTAACACATTATGTTCGTCAATGATAAACCTATGATTGCAAATATCCATATGTAAATTTTGGATTTGTCATATCATGCCTTTAAGAATGAATTCTTGGTAATTGAATATCTAAGAAACAATAATGAAATGCTCATCCAACAATGATAGAGTTGTTAAGCTTTAAATAATAAGTCCTGTAACACCCCGTAATTTTATAACACTAAGATTCACAAAACAAGGCAGAATTAAATTTTAAAATCAAAATCAAGGGAAACAGGTTGCGCCATTGCGTTCGTCTCGAAATTTTGCTTGGAAACGAGTCCGAGTTTGCGAGAATCGGAGTCCGTATGAGGGAGATATGACCCTCCGAAGTTTTAGGAATTTTCAGAATCGAAAACAGCACGAAATTCGAATTCAAAACCCAGAAGCAGGCCGGACGGGAAAATTCCCGCCCAGGACCCAGGTCGACTGGGGAGTCGACTGGGTAGTCGACCCCCCCCTCACCAGGTCGACTGGATAGTCGACCTGGGGGTCGACCTAGGTGCAAAACCCACTTTTTGGCCTGGGTGCATTCTGATGTACCTGGTCTCGTTTTCTACCTAGATTCGTCTGCCTAATCCTATATAAACAGCCCCTAGTCTCCTTCACTATTCACAATTATTCTCTAACCTTATGCTGCAAAGATTCTTGGTAGACATGGCTTCTTCTCCTCCTCTAAATTAAATAATAAATAAAATAATATGTAAAATAAATCAAGACGAGGAAATGCTGCCCAAGACTTTCAAGAGGAGATTCAAAACAAGCTAGGATTCAAGTGAAGATTCCAATGACTTCAACGACTGTTTTTCTATGAATCTAATATAATCTCTGTAAGTCGGTTACTTTTTAGATTTGAACGTTTTCTCTATTCGTGACATGAAATTAAAGGAATAAAAGAATATGCCAAATCTTTCTATTCGAATCGGTGCTTATATCCTTGGACCTAATTAAGAACTGTTATGATTCGATGACCAATAAGACTGTGACTATGAAACTATGGACCTTAAAACCATATGCCTCTTTGACTATGAACATTGCCTATGACTGTGACTCATGACTATAATAATTATTTTCCTTTGACTATGAACACCGCCTATGACTGTGATTCATTAACTGTGAGGATTTATTGCCTATGACTATGGATATAAGGTTATTATTTATGCCCATGACACTGTAGTTACAAAACCATGTTGTACCCAAAACTGGCATTATATTGGATCTAGGCTTGACTTTCTATTTCTAGTTATCCTTGGATCTTGATGTTAGGAATTTACCTATTAAGTTAGGTCTACCCATGTTCTTGAACCTATACTATTCAACCCTTTTCATGTTGTAATATTACCTGATCTATATGCATGTGAATTATCATCTTATGCCAGTTATTATGTCTATTCTTTCATGGCATTTTGGTTCATTCCCTTTTCTCCACGAATCTTGATTTATTTATAATCTAGGTTGAATCACGATTATACGAATGATGGGAATACATTTTGGAAAAAAACATGAAATTGACTAAACTTGGAAATTGGCATAATTTGGGAACATGCATTATAGCATGACTATTAAGATAAAAATTAGAATAACAAGTCTAGTTTTTACATGAACTGAAATTAGAATATTAAATCAGAATTGGATAGCTAAATTAAGAATGATAAGTATATTAGCATAATTGTGAATAATTTACATACATTTGGCGTAAATGGTAAATGGTTAGTTGGGCCACAAAGTAGGTAGTTGGTATGCAAATTAAGTTTTGGGCATAAGTGGTGAAGTAGAATATGAAATCTAGTTTGGTATAAACTGTAAACTAGAATATAAAATCTAGTTTTGGCATGAACTGTAAATAAGGATGTTGGATCTAAATGGCTATAAAATGTAAGATAGGCAAATCAAGATTTGGGCCTAGAATATAAGTCCATTAGTGGGCATATCAAATGAATATGGTATAGGCCAAATTTATTTAAAAAGGGAAAATGGACTTTGAGGATAAATGGTTAAACTTTGAGGATAAATTGTTAACAATTTATATATATATATACAAAAGAAAGGTTTATTAATGACATCTCTTTTAATAATACATACACCAGAAAGTTCTAGGGTGACAGAGAGGATAGTGTCTAGGCTTGGGTTTGGAAAATACAAGTTTCCTGCTCTCCCTGGCTATCCCTAACTGATCTGACGAACGGGATGGATACTTTCGAAACCTGATTTGAAAATTAATCAAAACCCTTTGAACTTAGAAAACATGAATATGCCTAACCCGAGGTTAGACTGAGTTGCGATGTAAACCTGCCGGGAACCAACCGGCACATCCAGTAATCGCAACAATATCTGTCTAATGTGAGTGGTTGCGGCTTTAATTTATTAATTAAAGCTAGAACGAGAATGGTAGGGTTAAGTTAACTAAAACACTTAACCAATTCAACATGATAACTAAACTGATGGGTGGGGTTAGGTTCATACAGACAGTTAACACAGTTAAGCTAGAATGGGAGGGTTAAGTCTATAGGAACACTTAACCAACTTAACACAGTTAGGCTAGAATGGGAGGGTTAAGTCCATAGGAACACTTAACCAAACTTAACATGGTAACAAGACAATATTTGTAAGGGTTAAGTAACTAAGAAAAACACTTAGCCAAATTAACATGTTAACTAGACTAGAAGGTGGGGTTAAGTAAAGTTAATACACTTAGCCAATTTGACATGTTAGCTGGACTAGATCGTAGGGTTAAGTAAACTTGAACACTTAACCATCAGAGTGTGATAAATGAATAGGTTTAAGTTTAAAACATGAAGGGTTAATACTTAACGATTAATAACATGTTAGTTAAAACAGATGGGCATGGTTAAGTTAAAAAGGAACACTTAACCAATACAGGATGAATGGGTAGGGTTAAGTAATAAGAAATACTTAACCAATATAACTTGGTTTGTGGTGGGGTTAAGTCAACATGAATTACTGATAACACTTAACCAGTTTAACAAGATAAAGTGAAGAGGGTTAAGTTAGCTTGAACTGACTAAAGACACTTAACCAACCCAACTTGACGAGAAAGAGACTAAGTAGAAAACCTTAGTTAAGAGAACAACGGTTCTGGAAACTAAGTGGTAAACCTTAGTTAATCAAAACTAAGTATTCATTCTTAGTATAACACGAGAAGGAGTGAACGTCCATCTAATTTCAAAGAAGGCTCCAACGAATTGGGTTACGAAGCCCGAGGCTTCGAGGGGACGTGAGGGTACTCTTGGTATCCCTCTGTGAGGCTGCAGATGATCCTCCTGGACTCACAGAGGTTAAGGTCTGCGTTAGAAGAACCAAGGGTATGCCTTGGTTGCAAAATATGGCAACCTAAAGACTAGGAAGGACCGGCGTGATTCGGCGAGAAAACGATAGCCCTATGATAGCAACTCGTCGTCTACCTACCATCTTCAGTCAATCGAGATACGTGAAGCGGAAAGGCGGAGAACTCCAAAAGACCATATACTTGCTATCTAGTTATGGGTGAGGATGGCCGTAGGTTAGTGGGGCATAGGGGGCCTGCGTATAGTTCTCATTTTTCAAAGTATGCCTTTCATTAGTTGAGGGAGGGGTCAAGTAGGACCATAACCACTGGAATAAAAACAGACCTTAGCATCTGCGTCGACAGATATCTGAAAAGCTCCCGACCGAGTTCTGTGTTTCTTGATTTGCCCTGCTACAGGACTCGGGCCGCACATTACAGTACATGTGCATCTAGACAAGCGATAACGATTCGCGATACATGCGTAGGGAAAGTTTAGGAAAATATACCACTCTAGGTAGTGTGTCATAGACTAGAGGGCATCGTTCGACAGGTAGCATAATCCCTAGTTGGACCTAGGTGGCATAAACCCTGAATCCGAGAAGCGTTCAGCAGATAGTGTAAACTCTAGTTGAATCTAGAAAGCACTTGATAGAAAACCCTAGATTAGATCTAGGTAATAAATAATAGATGTATGCCTGAAGGCAACCAAAAATATAGGGATTGGGATCGCGTTATCATTACTAGTTGGGACACTAGTTAGGTGGTGTAGAGATATAGAAACCAGTATAACAAGGAAATAGCGAAGCGGCGAAAGTATTAGAGCATATCCAGTTTATCTTATCTTAGCATATCTTGTGTTAATCTTGTCTAATCTTGCTGACCCTATCATCATAGTGTTATCTTGTATTCAGTTAATTCATGTCGTTTTGTTTTTCCATGTTCACATGCTAGAAGTAACTGAACTTACTCAGGCTTTGTGTCTGACTCTGTTTTTCTTTCGTCTTCTTTTCTTCCGTCCCCCCCCCCTCCCCCGGTAGTAAAGGAGGGAATAGTATAGCTCAGGTTAAGTTGGACTGTCACTCTTTCCCAGCTTGAAGATTTGTCGAAGTTTCGCTTAAATTCTCTTTTCGGATGCTATGGCTGGCTCTTGCTACATTGGGGAATATAAATGTTGTTTTGTGCTTCTTTATTTTGTAGGACAGATGATACTCTGATATTGTAAAGAAATCGTTGTACAAACTATTTTATCAATAAAGCAAAGTTTTATTTTCCGCTGTTTTAATTTTTGTCTGTCTTGTAATTCATCTGCATCTTTTACCTTAAAATGCTCCACAGAACTTAGTGCATTCCCTTTGTGAGTGACACTAACGGATGTGGGGCGTTATACTTGGTATCAGAGCTGAAGGTTACCGGATCAGATAAAAGATTTGAAAAATTATTTTCAAAACAGTTTCAAAAGAAGCATTTTCAAAAGAAAAGTTTTGTTTTAAAGGCATATTCCCCAAAAGCCATACGCACTATCTTCTGATTCTCTGTTTGAATTCTTGTCCCCTTCTTTCTTGAGTCTATGGGGCTCCTGGCTTTCTAGGTGGTAACCTCATCGATGGGCGAAGTAGTACCTGGCTTCCATGCATAGCCATAGTTGTTTCACCTACGGCCAGTTTTCTTTCAAGCTTATAGGGTTTTCTGTACGATGGAAGCAGCTTTTGAGAGATTTGTCAACATGACTACACATGGAAGAGGATGAGGAATTCATGGATGTAGATTTAGCTCACAAAGGAGGAAGGAGTTATAAAACCTAAGACAAGAGGAAGTATCTTTACTATGGTGTAATAGGGCATGTAATTAAGGGCAAAGGACAAGATTTTCAGAAGCGCAAGTACCTACTTTCGCCACCAAGCGTACCTAGGAGAAAGGTAGTAAAGTTCTGTTGGAAGAGTCTAGTTTTGTTGTTCGTACTCTTTCCTTTGGTTTTAGCGCTTCGCATTTGTTCATATCCACTTCCATAGTTGAGTCTCTGCACCATAGTACTTGTATAGTAGAAAGATCCCACTAGAGTCTCAAATCCAATTGGTGGTCCGACCAGTTTATTTTTGGTTAGTAAGGATTTGAGAATAGCTATCGAGTTTGCTTATATCATCTCACGTAGATCGTCTAAATTTGGAGGAGATATTCCTTGGGTGCTTGTCTGATATTGGTTTAGGCCTTTGGGGCTTGTACTTGAGGAATGTTGTGTTCGACTAGGATGGTTTGCGTGAGAGATGAATAGTTGTGGCAGGCACTCTAAAAAGCACGTAGTGACCTTTCGACCCTTATAGTTATGGCATGGTGGATAAGAGGGAGACCTCTAATCATCTTAGTACATACACATGGTACCGTGATTGACATCTGTTTATTTTGGAAATGGAGGTCAGAAACTTCACAATCGTGAAGTTACATTAGTTAAGATACAGTGGAGTAAAGCTCAAGAAGGCTAGATACTAGCATCATACCCTTTTCCTTAAGGGTGCATCCTTGATTTCTTTTTTTAGGAGCTTTACGCATAATTGTTTCTCTCTTTCCAAAGTATATCCTCTAGGTCATATCTTCGATCCTTAGGTAGAAACTCTTTTGGATGTAAACATGTATTTGAAACATGTTATGGTTGATGGTTGCGAGTGGTTGCTGATGGTTTCTCATGAATGCATATACATACATATTAGGCACTAGATCGGTTCGGACGCTTTCATATTGCATTTACAGATATGTATTTGTTTGTAAGTTGAACTTGATATGTTATCATATGGATGTTGCATATGGATGAATGGCTATGCACACATATAGTATTTACATAACTAGGGGTGCTAGCATACATGATTGGACGCATGGAACTGACATGATTCGCATTAAGGAGGTCGACTGAATCAGTAGACCGCCTGATTTTGCATTAGATAAAGACATATACACACACTATGCATATGAACATGAAAACGTTAGAAATCCTTTTAAGGACAATGAATGCCTGTGATTGAATGGTTGATTATATGGACGATGGGATGGTAGGACACATTCTTCCTAACTTAAATATTTCGGGGACGAAATCCTTTTAAGAGGGGGAGAATGTAACACCCCGTAATTTTATAACACTAAGATTCACAAATCAAGGCAGAATTAAATTTTAAATTCAAAATCAAGGGAAACGGGTTGCTCCATTGCATTCGTCCCGAAATTCTGCTTGGAAACGAGTCCGAGTTTGCGAGAATCGGAGTCCGTATGAGGGAGATATGACCCTCCGAAGTTCCAGGAATTTTCAGAATCGAAAAAGCTCGAAATTCGAATTCGAAATTCGAATTCAAAACCCAGAAGCAGGCTGGGCGGGAAAATTCCCGCCCAGGACCCAGGTCGACTGGGGAGTCGACTGGATAGTCGACCCCCCCTGACCAGGTCGACTGGGTAGTCGACCTGGGGGTCGACCTGGGTGCAAAACCCACTTTTGGGCCTGGGTGCATTCTGATGTACCTGGTCTCGTTTTCTGCCTAGATTTGTCCGCCTAATCCTATATAAACAGCCCCTAGTCTCCTTCACTATTCACAATTCTTCTCTAACCTTATGCTGCAAAGATTCTTGGTGGACATGGCTTCTTCTCCTCCTCTAAATTAAATAATAAATAAAATAATATGTAAAATAAATCAAGACGAGGAAATGTTGCTCAAGACTTTCAAGAGGAGATTCAAAACAAGCTAGGATTCAAGTAAAGATTCCAACGACTTCAACGACTGTTTTCTATGAATCTAATATAATCTTTGTAAGTCGGTTACTTTTTAGATTTGAACGTTTTCTCTATTCGTGACATGAAATTAAAGGAATAAAAGAATATGCCAAATCTTTCTATTCGAATCAGTGCTTATATCCTTGGACCTAATTAAGAACTGTTATGATTTGATGACCAATAAGACTGTGACTATGAAACTATGGACCTTAAAACCATATGCCTCTTTGACTATGAACATTGCCTATGAACATTGCCTATGACTGTGACTCATGACTGTGAGAATTATTTTCCTTTGACTATGAACACCGCCTATGATTGTGATTCATTAACTGTGAGGATTTATTGCCTATGACTATGGATATAAGGTTATTATTTATGCCCATGACACTGTAGTTACAAAACCATGTTGTACCCCAAACTGGCATTATATTGGATCTAGGCTTGACTTTCTATTTCTAGTTATCCTTGGATCTTAATCTTGGGAATTTACCTATTAATTTAGGTCTACCCATGTTCTTGAACCTATACTATTCAACCCTTTTCATGTCGTAATATTACCAGATCAATATGCCTGTGAATTATCATCTTATGCCAGTTATTATGTCTATTCTTTCATGGCATTTTGGTTCATTCCCTTTTCTCCACGAATCTAGATTTATTTATAATCTAGGTTGAATCACGATTATACGAACGATGGAAATACGTTTTGGGAAAAAACATGAAATTGACTAAACTTGGAAATTGGCATAATTTGGGAACATGCATTATAGCATGACTATTAAGATAAAAATTAGAATAACATGTCTAGTTTTGACATGAACTGAAATTAGAATATTAAATCAGAATTGGGTGGCTAAATTAAGCATGATAAGTATATTAGCATAATTGTGAATAATTTACATACATTGGGCGTAAATGGTAAATGGTTAGATGGGCCACAAAGTAGGTAGTTGGTATGCAAATTAAGTTTTGGGCATAAGCGGTGAACTAGAATATGAAATCTAGTTTGGTATAAACTATAAACTAGAATATAAAATCTAGTTTTGGCATGAACTGTAAATAAGGATGTTGGATCTAAATGGCTATAAACTGTAAGATAGGCAAATCAAGATTTGGGCCTAGAATATAAGTCCATTAGTGGGCATGGCAAATGAATATGGTATAGGCCAAATTTATTTAAAAAGGGAAAATGGACTTTGAGGATAAATGGTTAAACTTTGAGGGTAAATTGTTAACAATTTATATATATATACAAAAGAAAGGTTTATTAATGACATCTCTTTTAATAATACATACACCAGAAAGTTCTAGGGTGACAAAGAGGATAGTGTCTAGGCTTGGGTTTGGAAAATACAAGTTTCCTGCTCTCCCTGGCTATCCCTAACTGATCTGACGGATGGGATGGTTACTTTCGAAACCTGATTTGAAAATTAATCAAAACCCTTTGAACTTAGAAAACATGAATATGCCAAACCCGAGGTTAGACTGAGTTGCGATGTAAACCTGCCCGGAACCAACCGGCACATCATGTAATCGCAACAATATCTGTCTAATGTGAGTGGTTGCGGCTTTAATTTATTAATTAAAGCTAGAACGAGAATGGTAGGGTTAAGTTAACTAAAACACTTAACCAATTCAACATGATAACTAAACTGATGGGTGGGGTTAGGTTCATACAGACAGTTAACACAGTTAAGCTAGAATGGGAGGGTTAAGTCCATAGGAACACTTAACCAACTTAACACAGTTAGGCTAGAATGGGAGAGTTAAGTCCATAGGAACACTTAACCAAACTTAACATGGTAACAAGACAAGATTTGTAAGGGTTAAGTAACTAAGAAAAACACTTAGCCAAATTAACATGTTAACTAGACTAGAAGGTGGGGTTAAGTAAAGTTAATACACTTAGCCAATTTGACATGTTAGCTGGACTAGACTGTAGGGTTAAGTAAACTTGAACACTTAACCATCAGAGTGTGATAAATGAATAGGGTTAAGTTTAAAACATGAAGGGATAATACTTAACCATTAATAACATGTTAGTTAAAACAAATGGGCAAGGTTAAGTTAAAAAGGAACACTTAACCAATACAGGATGAATGGGTAGGGTTAAGTAATAAGAAATACTTAACCAATATAACTTGGTTTGTGGTGGGGTTAAGTCAACATGAATTACTGATAACACTTAACCAGTTTAACAAGATAAAGTGAAGAGGGTTAAGTTAGCATGAATTGACTAATGACACTTAACCAACCCAACTTGACGAGAAAGAGACTAAGTAGAAATCCTTAGTTAAGAAAACAACGGTTCTGGAAACTAAGTGGTAAACCTTAGTTAATCAAAACTAAGTATTAATTCTTAGTATAACACGAGAAGGAGCGAACGTCCATCTAATTTCAAAGAAGACTCCAACGAATTGGGTTACGAAGCCCGAGGCTTCGAGGGGACGTGAGGGTACTCTTGGTATCCCTCTGTGAGGCTGCATATGATCCTCCTGGGCTCACAGAGGTTAAGGTCTACGTTAGAAGAACCAAGGGTATGCCTTGGTTGCAAAATATGGCAACCTAAAGACTAGGATGGACCGGCGTGATTCGGCGAGAAAACGGTAGCCCTGTGATAGCAACTCGTCGTCTACCTACCATCTTCAGTCAATCGAGATACGTGAAGCGGAAAGGCGGAGAACTCCAAAAGACCATATACTTGCTATCTAGTTATGGGTGAGGATGGCCGTAGGTTAGTGGGGCATAGGGGGCCTGCGTATAGTTCTCATTTTTCAAGGTATGCCTTTCATTAGTTGAGGGAGAGGTCAAGTGGGACCATAGCCACTGGAATAAAAACATACCTTAGCATCTGCATCGACAGATATCTGAAAAGCTCCCGACCGAGTACTGTGTTTCTAGATTTGCCCTGCTACAGGACTCGGGCTGCACATTACAGTACATGTGCATCTAGACAAGCGATAACGATTCGCGATACATGCGTGGGGAATGTTTAGGAACATATACCACTCTAGGTAGTGTGTCCTAGACTAGAGGGCATCGTTCGACAGGTAGCATAATCCCTAGTTGGACCTAGGTGGCATAAACCCTGAATCCGAGAAGCGTTCAACAGATAGCATAAACTCTAGTTGAATCTAGAAAGCACTTGATAGAAAACCCTAGATTAGATCTAGGTAATAAATAATAGATGTATGCCTGAAGGCAACCGAAACTACAGGGATTGGGATCGCGTTATCATTACTAGTTGGGACATTAGTTAGGTGGTGCAGAGATATAGAAACCAGTATAACAAGGAAATAGCGAAGCGGCGAAAGTATTAGAGCATATCCAGTTTATCTTATTTTAGCATATCTTGTGTTAATCTTGTTGACCCTATCATCATGGTGTTATCTTGTATTCAGTTAATTCATGTCGTTTTGTTTTTCCATGTTCACATGCTAGAAGTAACTGAACTTACTCAGGCTTTATGTCTGACTCTGTTTTTCTTTCGTCTTCTTTTCTTCCGTTCCCCCCCCCCCCCCAAGGTAGTAAAGGAGGGAATAGTATAGCTCAGGTTAAGTTGGACTGTCACTCTTTCCCAGCTTGAAGATTTGTCGAATTTTCGCTTGGATTCTCTTTTCGGATGCTATGGCTGGCTCTTGCTACATTGGGGAATACAAATGTTGTTTTATGCTTCTTTATTTTGTAGGACAGATGATACTCTGATATTGTAAAGAAATCGTTGTACAAACTATTTTATCAATAAAGCAAAGTTTTATTTTCCGCTGTTTTAATTTTTGTTTGTCTTGTAATTCATCTGCATCTTTTACCTTAAAATGCTCCATAGAACTTAGTGCATTCCCTTTGTGAGTGACACTAACAGATGTGGGGCATTACAAGTCCAGCATGAACACATGTTTGAATTTGCACGCAAAGTCCACTGTACATTCATAACTTGGAATTTGTGTTCATGCCCAATTTAATTAAAGAAAGTTTATGCTTCCCCTTGCATCATTACTCTTGGTTATACGAAACTAATACTAAAGATTTTTATAATGATTCTTGAGTGGAAGGCAAGCTACGCAGGAGCCATGTGATTTTTTCCTAAAGAACAAAAGCTTCTTTATACTAGGGAGGGGCTAAATGTTAACACCAAAATTCACACTAGCCAAATACTAAGAAGAAGAAGCTCCAATATCAGAAAGTATAAAAGGAAAAGCCTTTGGGTACAGTTATGTCGATTCTAAAAGAAGAAAAGAAAATCTTTTTTCTCCTACAACTTTTGATTGGTGAGAGATTCAACCTGAAACCACTTCCATTAGATTCAGATGATGATTTCCCATTCCGTAGAGTGGTCACATTAAACAAACGGATGTATCGTTTGAGAATAATGGTTGAAACAAGAAAGCCAGGAAAAGCTAGAGATTGCCCGAGAGAGTTGGAACCGACTGCATGATGTAGGAACCGACAGCATGGTGTAGGAACGACAGCATGGTGTAGGAATGATACTATAATGGGGTAAGAAGCCAAAGACAGTCAGAGAAAGTTGGAGATAGCCAGAGAAAGCTATAGAAAACCCGAGAGAGCTAGAACCAATAGCATGGTGTAGGAACCGATGACATGGTGTAAGAACGACACCAGAATGGTTTAGGAAGCCAGAGATAGCCCAGCAAAAGTTGGAGACATCCAGAGAATTTGCTCATTCCACAATTTTTGGGGATTTTTATCATTCCACAATCTTACTCTCATTTCCTAGAGAGAAAACCCTAATTTGTAAATCAATTTGGGAATTTCTTATGTAACGTCCTCCATGAATAAAATCATCAAAACTCTTAATGTGGACGTAGGTTCAATCCAAATCGAACCACTATAAATTGTTGTGTTCTCTACCATTCTGCATATTATATTGTATAATTTGGTGTTTATGTATATCTACGCTGCTCACCCCAACCTTTCCAACAATTTCCTAAATGCCCTTAATGCGTACTTTAATGCCGATTAGTGACGATTGTTGCAACCCTATCCTAGGGTAACTGTTGATCCTTAAGTCTCACAGGCATGATACTTACCTCTTGTAGGATGAGTAACTAATCCTTGGACTGGGGGTCTTGATACCTAAGGAGCGGTTAATTCAATCAAGCTCAAAAGGACTAGATTACCAAAATACCCTTCTAAAACCCGTTTAGCTTTCCAACTTGATGTGCGCTTAGGGAACCTTTATCCTAAGGTAACTATTGGTTGTTTAGTCTCGTAAGCGTGACACTCACCCCTTGAGGGAAGAGTAACTAATCTTCGGGCTTAAGACCTTGATTTTTATGGAATGGTTAACTAACTCAAGCTTGTGGGAACTAAATAATCCCATTTTATCCTTAGGTCCACTTCCTTAGACATATCTCCGGTGTTAACAAAAAATATCATTAACAACTCTTATTGTGCAAATATAGTATTATAAATAGTTTTTTTTCGATAAAAGCATTCATGGATAATTAAAGCTTTTCAAAATCCAAACATAGATTAGGTGAAATTTGTTATGAGTATGCAATCATGGCAATAAAGGTTTTAAAATATAATTGCATAAAGAAGTTATTAAACTTTATTGTTAAAAAGACTACAAACTTTGAAAAATGTTTTAAATTGTATTTTTAAAAGTTGCCGCATCATTTAGGAATACAACAATGATTGTTGTTGAAAGATTTAACAGTCACCTCATTTGATCTTGGACACTTAATTATTAAGGTTTTGATTTCAAAATAAAATGACCATTTATTTTGTTAAACCTTAAAACATTTGTTGTTTCTGAAAAGTATTGTAAACTGAGATTCAAAATGTTGGCGAAGACAAGTGTTAATAAGAAGAGAAGTTATTTCATACTAATTTAGAAATTATAAACATTGAATAAATGTTTCCAAAACATTGCAAATTAAAAAAGGTATTTATTGTTTATCAATGAACTTTTTATAAGAAACGAAGGAATTCTTATTAAAGAATGTTTATTTAAAATATTCACATAAACACATTATGGAAATATGAAACATTACACTCTTTATATAAGGAGATACATTTAAAAGAAAATGGAAATTATATATAGTAATGACAATGGCATATAAATGTATTTATTGTGTGTCACTGCTGAGATTATATTTTTATAAAAGGAATAATTTTGGAGTAAATTAGGATAACAAATTAGAAATTGATTCTAGGAGTAGAATAAGTTGTACAACCTAATCTGGAAACTTTTGTATGAATCCTAAAGATATATATTTAAAAGTAGACACAGAGTAAGGTTTTCCAGCATCATGGGTTGGTTGTAAACTAGGTTGCCATATGTAGTTTAGTTTAGAAATTGGTACGTTATAATTGTAATGATTAGAATTCTAAAGGTATAACATAACTTACGTTATTCATGATTTTCAAATTCGGAATTCATGGATATTAATTTTAAATAAAGTGGGCACTAAATTTGTAACTAAGAAGAAAAAGGGATTTTAAATGGACTGATTTGAAGAGAATTTAAATTTTGGGAAATGGACATATTTACAAACTTGAAAGAGTTTAAAAAGAATTTTACTGGAGAAACTAAGATATGTATTTTCAATGGGGTTAAAGAAATTAAACAAGGATTTGTTAAATGTTCTAAAATCTGATTATTATGGATATATTAATTAGGATTATGGACGGACCACGTCCTTGGGAAAACAAAATTGGGAAATTGAGGAGAATTAAAAGTATTCAAATGGTATGTTAAATTTGAAATAAAGGATTAAAATATCAATACTATTTATGCCACTTGATTGTAACTAATAACTCTTAAAAGTATTTTATTTTCATATGTTTTGCGATTTTAACCATTAGTATTCTCCTATGATGATTGGAAAATGATATAAAGTGGAGAAAGTAATGTTCCCTTAATTCTGCTTGTATTGATTTGGCATTTAAAACCACTTAATAAATTTATTGTTGAGTAAGAAAATTTTATGGGGACAACTAACTAGTGTATAACTACATTTGAAGTTTGAAGGTTAATAAGAGAATCAAATTTGCAACCCATAATGAGGAAATATCTTGAACCAAGGATTTCAGATTATTAAGTGAAGAAGTTTAGCTTCTAGAATTTCACACTCTAGAAAAAGAATTTTTATACATGAGTTTAAGAATAGGCATGAATGTTGGATTTGCATTAAGTAGCCATTTTAATTTGAATCTATCTGTGTTTCGCTACGTTTAAGTAAATTTGTTTAATTTTTATAAATTAGCTTTTTTGTCATCTTTCACAAAAAGACTATCTTTGAAATTATAAGGAGGAAGCACAAAAAATAAAGGAAGAAATGTGTAAATTTACATGTTTTCATGTAGTTTATACTATCTATTCCAAATAAAAGAATACTTATTCCTTGCGATTTTAATATGTCGATAATCATTCTTTGTTACTGTTTGGGAAAGTTTTATGAGGATTATAACAAAGGAACTCTAGTAAGACTTAAATTTTAACAGATTAAAACATAAGAACATTTTTTTACATATTTGTATGGACTATAACATAAATTAGTTTAATTTAGAAAATAAGTCTAGGAAATTTATTAAATCTTTGGATTTCTCGGCAATTATAAACAGTAGGAGTAATATTTATCTTTATAGAATTAGCATAGTTACTTTTGTTACTTGATGGATGCTCTTCAAGTATTTCGACGAGGCTACTTGAATTACCAAACTATCAATGGGACAACCATTGACAAATATCTACTCGAACCAATGTGATTAGGCTTTGAAAAAAGTCTAATTTAATTAGTCACCTTGTGAAGGTTAGAAGGTCGACAATTGTAACGACTAGAATTTTAAAACCAATTAAAAAATTATTTTTAAATTATTTATATGAAAATTTACGGTGAATTTTAAAAATTCAATGATTTAGTGCTGATTTCGAAAGCTTACAAGGGAAAAAAATTCATACGATCTCGGAATTCGACGATATCGGATCCGTAATATCGAAAAATGATAGGATTCCAAATTTCATGATTTTTGGAGTTAGTATGTGACCATGCGAGAACTAAATGCGTACAGGGTTAACCATCAAAATTAAGCGGAAATACGATAAAAAAACAAAATGGAGGGCCAATGACCTCGGTATTTGACGATACCTGTTCCATTGGATCCGGAATACGTTTTATGTAACGGTTCAAATTTTCATGTAAAATAGAATTGTCGTTTGATCAAGTGACTATAAGAACCGAAGTTGAAAAAACACAAGTTCGCATTTGTCGATCAATAGAACTTAAGCCTAAAGAGGCGTTTTTATTTGTCACAAGATCAACTGGGCTTGGCGTTTTGGTTCACATCTCTTCCTTCGCTAATCTGCATCCTTCCCTCTTCTTTAAACCACCTTCTCCTTCTCTTCCTTTCCTTTATCCTTCTCTCCTTAAATACCTCCTCCTCCTCCTCTCGTGGCCATCACCTACCGTTGCACCTCCACCACCTGACCACCGCCGAGCCTCCACCACACCCCCATCGACGTGCGCCAGCTCCTCCCCTCTCCTCCCACGTTGTGTCCCCCGTTTCCTCCCTAAACCCTAAAGCTTCAATTTTAAACCCATTTTTGCAATTTACCCCTTCCAAAATCCCATCTTTCCTCCTCCTATCACCTCCATGCCCCCATGCAAGGGTCCCACCACTACGCACGTACCTGGACAACACTCCACCATGGACCCCACTCCAAGTCGTGCCACCTGGATCCACCAATCCTCCTTCGTTTACCTTAAAACTCCAGATCCGTGAGTGTGTTCGTGAGGCATAGAAACCCTGTAGCTGTTAGAATCGATCCCATAAGTTGTAGGAAAATTTAGTAGACACCGTATGAGAGTTAGAGTGATGTGGAGAGTCTGAAATCCTTCCGTATAAAGTTAGGCGGAGTGGAAACCCGTAGTGAGAAACCGAAACTCACGTTGAAAAGGGATAGATTAAATTAACTATTAATTGTTAATTGATTGTGTTAGATAATAACTTGTAATTGATCATATAAGTTTAATATGATGTTAAACGTTGAGCAATGCGATAAAACTATGATTTTTATCTGGACTGTGTAAAATCACTTGGATATATGACACTTGAAATATATACAGTGTTGATTTGAAATTAGTTGAACCTTAATGGTTTAGTTGAGTAATTTATTAATTATTGTTTATTGATTGAGTAAAAAAACTCACAGGGTTTTGGGATGACAATTAACCTACATGTCTCCCAAGTGTGTAGATAATTTCACATGGATTGTGATGTAAACACCACACGGGTATTAGGATGATAATTTTACATATTTCCTAAGTGTGAAGATAAAAACCACTGTTGTGTGAATTTGATGAAAACCCCACACGGGTATTGGGATGGTAATAAATATTAATCCCAATGTTTCATATGTTAATCCGCAGATTGACAAGAGTGTGTAAGCATTATTTATTTAAGGCTTATATGGTGAAGTGCACTTTGTGTGTGAAGTGGATACCGTTTGATGGTTGATTGAGTGTTATATAATACACTATTTGAAAATGAACAATAAAAGTGGTTATTGGTTCATTGGTTAAGTCTCCATCAAGAAAATGAATATTTTACGAATATAATAATACGTAAAAAATATCAAAGTTTGAGTTTGATGTTTGATGGACACGAAGATTATAAAATATAGATGAATATTCGTAACTGTAACAAGTTGTTTTCAAATAATTTTCATATAGATATGGCCTATCAAAGTTTTATTTTCGAAATGAATAGTAATGGTCAAAAGTGAAGTTCGGTTAGGCTATCTAGAAAATGTTTTAAAAAAGGTTTCTTTTCGAAAGTTTCTTATTTATTTTTATAACGAATATCAGGAAAATTTGGAAAAATAATATTATTTTAATCATTATAATATTACTATAATATAGTAATATTAAAATAAAGGATTTTGAAATTAAAAACATGGTTTTGGAAAATTATTATATATTTTTTATATAATAAATAAAACGTTTTCGAAACGATTCGACGTATTTTAAATTATACGTTGAATATTGACCAGAATAGAACGTGTCCCAAAATTGGACCCATTGGGTTCATAATGAACAGATCTTTCAAATGATAAGAAGAGATTTAAAATCTAACGGTCAAATTTCGAGAAATGTTCAAATCAAATTTGAATAAAAGCAGCTCCATGCCCCGTAATGACCTGTAATTGGAAATTACGAGTATGGACTGTTTTTATGTAAATAAAAATAGTGAAAAATCATTATAAATCATTTAGAATGAGTTTAAACCAATTTTATGGGGTTTTAAACGATAAAAGTGGTTAGGTGGAATTTGGCGGTTTTAATGTAAAAGCTTATATAACAGATTACGGTAAATGTTTGGAAATAAGAATTTTAATTTGTAAATTGAATTGAATTCTTAGGTAGACCTTTTCAAAAATAAAAAGGTAATGAAATGATTTTTAAAACCCAAAGGACTTAACCAGATGTGAAAATAAGATTCTAAATCTTATGAAAAGAAACCAATTAAAGGAGACTTAATTAGTGAATCAATAATCCATTGCGGATTTGATTTGATTTATTTTGGCGCGAATTATTTGAAAAGATCAGGTTTAACCCAATTCGAATAATTGAACGATGATTAATGGTCGAAGATATTGAAGACGGTGCAAGACCTGAAATCTTCACATCCAATGGATTGGTGCTAATGCCTTGCATTTGGGTAGCTCCCTTGAAGGGGTTATAGTGGCAGTGGTCTGGATGTACTTGTTGATTGTTTGGATGTGCAAGGGCCTCTCTCCTATATTGGACATATGGGACGAGGAATAAGGTGACTTCGGTTTCGTTCAAACCCGAAACGAACTTGTATGGATTTGTGTCTGACATGGTATTTTGTACTATATTAATTGATCTATACTAAATATATAATTGTTTGGTGGCAGAGAATTTATTCTCTTAGCTTAACACCCTTCTCTGAGACGTACGAGCTTAGAGGTTATATTTTAATAGAAGTTGTATGGTATGGAATGACTGTGTGGCATGCCAAGTGCTGCTGGTAGATAGATCAAAGTTTTTGTTGAAAAGCAGAGCTTTGTGGTGTGTTAATTTGCGTGCTTCACACCTTGGTTTGAGTCAAAAATGGGATGAAGACAGTAGGGAGGACATGCATTTCTTTCTAGCTAGAGATGTTCCAAAGTTCAGATGAGGAAAATCCTTTGCCTCGGCTCATGAGGGAAATCCAATCTCCAATACATGACTTTACGATTTTAGTTGTAAACCTATATGGAGACATAATAGGATGGGGTATTATGTCGTCTAAGATTAATACATTTATTTTCAAAATTGTCTTCAACACTAGACACTAATAATAATATCAAATGATTTTTCCGTATCAAGCATGTCTGGCCATTATAAGGTAAACCTCTATCCTCTGCCTTGTCCTTGGATTATGTGATGGGACCTGACTCTTATAATGGCTTCATTTTTCGAAAAGATTGCGTGATTTTATGCACTGACATTCGTGTGGCGGAAACCCGTTTCGTGTTATATGGCATGGTCCCGTGATATGCCTTATTTTAAATAAGTTAAGTTAATTGTGGGGTTTCTCATACCACTCCCATGATTGACTCGTAACATGTTTTTCCCTTGCAAACTCTGGTGCCAATATTTTACACAGGCAGCCAAGTGAACAAGTCTTTAGCTTACTTTCTTTTGGATGTGTATGGGAGCTTTGGTAGTTGGTTTTGGACATGATGTTTGGACTTTGATGTTTCTTTGAACTTTTTCAAAACTCTATTATGTTAATTATCTGTTGATTCCACTGTTTACTATTTGATATTTAAACTTGGTTATGTATAATTATGATCTTGCATTGTTGTAAACTCTGATGTTATCCTTCATGTAAATTGATGTACATTATTATCTAATATTCTGATGTTATGCTTTGTTCTGTGATCTGCTGTTGTGTTTAATGTGTTATATTCCAATAACTATCCTTTTTGCCCAGGATCAGGGGTTTGGGTCAACACTAGTGGTATCAGAGCTAAAGGTTAACCTTAGTTCTAGGAGTACAACATATTAAAGGACTCATCAGAGATAGAATTAGTAATATTATAGGATGAGTGACTCATTAGAGAAAGGATTAGTAATGTCCTAGAATGAGTATAACAGAATAGCATACACCCCAGTAGATGTGTTTCTATTCATATATGTGTTTTTATGCTTTTACAATTCTTTAAGATATCTTTTCTGTTGGCCTGACTCTTTTCTTGCTATTTTCAGACATAGTAGAAAATGAGTGGTAGAGGCGGAAGAAGTAGAGGAAGAGGAAGGGGTAATATTCAGGTTGAAGCTCAGCAACCCAACCCCATAGGAGCTGCTAATGCACCAGTTATATCTCCGCAACAAGGACCAGTTCTAGAAGTGCTTGCTAAGAAGTATAAGGATCGGGGTGGAGTGCCATTCTTGGGCAAGGAGTCTATTATTGAAGCGCAAGCATGGATGCGATCTTGTGAAAGGATTTTTAAAGGATTGGAATTAAATGATGATTGGAAAAGATTTGTAGCGTCATAGCTTCTTAAAGATGAATTCCTAATCTGGTAGGAGAATGTTACAATGTGCAATCCTGGAGCTAATATTACTTAGGACAAATTCAAAGAAATTTTTGAGGAAAAATTTATCCCTAGAGCGTTCGTATTATGAATTCTCTAATCTCGAGCAAGGGGAGATGACCATCCGTGAATATCTGAACAAATTTAATGAACTCTCTCAATTTGGTCCGGAGTTGATTCAGAATCCGGTTAAGAAGAATGTGAAGTTTATAGAGGGTCTCCAGAGAAGGTATAAGAGCAGAATGACATCTCATATGAGACTCCGATTTGCTGGAATGGTAGAGACGGCTTGTCTTATGAGAACATAGATAAGAGAAATGCTTTAGAAGACAAGGAAAAGGGTTATTCTGATAAAAAGAAAAAAATTGCAAATAAGAAGCCAGAGGCAAGCAAAGAAGGAGAGAAGCCTAAGGATGAACAATCGAAAAGTGTTACATGTTATAACTGTCACATGCCAGGACATTTGGCAAGGGATTGTAAATCTCCTAAGAGGCCAAAGAGGTCAATTGAAGAAACATAATGTTATAATTGCCATAAGATGGGGCACATAAAGCCAAATTGCCCAAGGTTAAAGAAGACCGAAGTGGCTCACGTCTATAATATGACAAATACTCCAACAACTTCTACTGGTAGCGGAAGGCCAAATGTTTTGAAGGTACACTTGCCATTAAAGATATTCCAGTTAAAGTATTACTTGACATGGGCGCATCATGAAGTTTTATTTCGAGTAACATGGCTAAGAAACTGAATCTAAAACTTAGATATCTTGAAGAACCCGTTTGTGTTAACAAACCGATAGGAGGTTCTTTAGATCTTTGTTTGTATTATAGAGTGTCAGTCTCTTATTCCCGTTATCGATTTTCCTTCGATCTAATCGTTATGGACTTTATCGAGTTTGATATTATACTTGGGCTGAATTGGTTGACCATGTATGAGACTGAAGTTAAATGCGCTGATAGAGTTGTTAGAGTTAAAACCAAGTTTGGAAATTTTATAACCATACTATTCAAAGGTTCGGATTCAGATAGAAAAGAATTTTGGTCTCACTACGCCATAGATGACCTACTGCAACACCAGAGAAGTGATGCAGGAAGTGCCAAAAAATGTTGTTACAGGTTAAAAAAGATCAAAGGCAACACTTTCTTGGTGTTGAATTTTGCCGCATTGCCCTAGAGTCAAAGGCAACATCTTTACCATCCAATAACAACATTTTCCTGATGTTGCCACACATACTAATTTTACTAAAAAGTGGGCCGCACATTACATAGTTACACTTTTACCAACAAATGGCAACGCTTTGCTAGTTTATTACAACATTTACCGTCACATACTGCAACATTTACTATTAAATACTGCAATATCTGCCATCACATACTGCAACATTTTGTTGAATATAACGATATTTATTGAATAATATACAACTAACACAACTGGATATTCAAACATAGTATTTTATACAAATAAATATTTTATTTCAACATTTCAAATAGTATAAATTTCTGACTCCACTGTTGTACATTCACGGGTATATTACACAGTCATTCATATTTTTATGCACTCCTCACTACACTGTCACTTGATTTACTCGTATACATACCCATTGGGACTCTCTAACACACACAGCCTTCAACTGCTTCTATATCTGTCTGTCCAACCATTTGCACACCTGTCAATTATAGAAACACACGCGGTAGACTAGAACACAACACTGGTATCTCAGGCACTAACAACTGCTCATGATATGCCTTCTACGCTAAGGTCACAGGAGCATACGAAGAAAGCACTGACAGTTTCATCCCTTTTTATTTTTCCATAACCCTATATATATGCAGATAATTACCAACGAAATGGAACTACTTTTGCCACGCTTGTCAATAAATTGTTCCGATGACCAACGGTAGAATGAGCGTGGTCAAGCGTTGTAGGAAGTCGATGGAATTGTAAATCAGTGATTGATTGATAATAATATGTACAGTAGTTATAATCGAGCTACAAAAGTAACAATAAGGATGACAGCTTTTAATATGAGATCTGCTTAAGGAGGAAAGAATTATAAATAATCACAGCAATGGCTGACATAGACCGAGTATGAGAAAAATGAGCATGATACCTCAAATTTTGCAAACCGAACCACAAACAATAACAGAACTTCGAAACAAATTTTTTTGATGCAACAATTCCTGAAGTCAGTGCTTGTTTATATATTCCATACTTAAATGGGTCGTCACCATCAGAATCGAGAAGACAATTATCACTAAGGGCCTTACTGCTAACATTTTTCCATTTACTAAAATTAAAAAGATCTAACTTTTCATAATACAGATAGGTGACTCTTACTCAGGAAGCTGACTACAAACACTTTTCCAGCAATCATCTTGGCGCTCAATAGCTAAATTGTACCAAAAAGCACCTACCATCTGCAAGTAATGAGTGGCTATTCAAAACATCGTGATTCCCCTAATTTAAATTGTTACAATAAATTACTCATGTAGAAAATAATAACAAATATACATTCATGATAATAACATTGCAAAATTTAGCAGTGAGAAAAGTAAAACTTACATGACTAGCAAGCAAGAACCACAACAGATACTATGCAGCTCCAGCCTAAGCAGTTTTGGCGAATACACCAACAGTTTTTTTTCATTTCTGTTATCAATGGGAAAATCTGAAAATCTACGAATGCACTAAATCAAGATAAGAAAAAGAAATACATTTTTTTGTAACTTGAACACCATATCCTTTTAAACTCTGAAGAAACTTCCAAATTATAATCTAGACAAAGTGATAACATGATTTCAAGCCATGTATCAGTGTTGTTACATGGACAACTACACAAGCCTAATAAACTGTAATAGAAAACAACAATCCTCAACAAAATAGTATCTGTGTAGATTGCACAAAAGCGTTTCATAGTGCACGGATCTATAAGGGTCCATAATTGAAAACTATAATTTCATAATTTAGTTTTTCTTGACTATGAGGCCATATAAAGAAACATCAACTAGTAAAAAGCATTGTCTTGCCTTTATAGTGTAAATAAAAAAACCATTGATGATATCATTACCCTTTAACTAAATGAGAGATACTTAAGGTTTCACACAAGTAAATAAGCTCACTCTTTAACGAGAACATAGAAATCTTGTAAGTATTTCACGTAGATTACAACCTAATGTCAGCAAAGAGATAATCAAATATTCTATTATACAATACTAGATAAATATATTTGGAAATTTGCGTGAAGGGCTTACTAGTCCGGTCTTTTAAGGACATGACTTCGTCGGAATTAGTTTTAAGGAAAAAAATTAATGTGCTACTTATTTCACAAACCTGTTTGCCCCTTTCTCAAATTGAAAAATCGATCTTTATTAAACTATTAAACAGAAGATTTCTCAAATTGAAAAATTGCTCAAAACATTCATTTTCCCCAAATTTATCAAGCGGCGATGTAACAACCCGAATTTTAACAACATGTGAAAACAAGAAATAAAGGTATAATTAAAAATAAAATAAAATATATAAAAATATGTTTAGATAGGTAAATAATGGTGATGCATAAGAAGAATTAATTAATATTTGGAAGAGAAGAAAAATTAGTTCGGTAACGGTGTGTGTAACGGAAAAGATAGTAAAATAAGGATAATTAATTTAAGAATCAGGAATTAGGTAAAATGGACTTCACCATTGCGTTCCACTCGAAAGAATACGCGAAATAGAGTCCGAGTTTTCGAAAATCGGAGTCCGTATGACCAAGATATGGCCAAAACAAGTTTCAGCAGACTTTCTGGCAGACAGAACCGAGTCGACCCTAGAGTCGACCCTAGAGTCGACCTCCCCAGGCCAGGTCGACCCTAGAGTCGACCCCCCCCCCTACAGGTCGACTTGGTCGGCCTGGTTTGGCCCAGAACCCATTTTTGAAGCCCGGTATGTGTTTTGATGGTCCGGATTGACTCTGGGGTTGATCTAATGGCCTAAATGAGTTGCCTACAACTATTTAAAGACCCTAAGACCTAGCCTAAATCATACTATTTCGTTTTAGCACTCATGCAGCTGCCATTAAACCTAGAACTCTAAATTAAAAATACAAAGAACAAAAATTAAAGAAGACGAAGGATGATTCTTGAAGGCTACAACTAGAAGCTACAACAACTACGACGCTTTAGACAACGGATTTGGGGCTATTTGATTTAAAGTTTTGATTTGGATTGCTTGCTTCATATTGTAAGTTCTATGTCACTTTTTAGGCAAAAACGCTAAAATAACATGGACATGCTATGAATTGAAACCGGATTTAAGAACTATTGTTAATCCATGTTTATATTTGAATCAAAATTTGGGAATATTGCTATGTTAATGTTGC
Source organism: Allium sativum (assembly GCA_030737875.1). Lineage (NCBI taxonomy): Eukaryota > Viridiplantae > Streptophyta > Magnoliopsida > Asparagales > Amaryllidaceae > Allium > Allium sativum. The sequence continues at coordinate 605,916,762 of CM060918.1, read as the reverse complement.
AAGTTAAACTTATCATGATATTGATGTTGTTATGAATCACTTGGGCTTAATTTTGTTGCAAGTTGAACAACATGTCCATGGAATCATTATGTTCATTGAAATCCTCATGTTGATTAAACCATGCCTATGATGCTAATTAAACCATGTCTATGATATTAATGAAACTATGCCTGTGATGTTAATATACCTATCATGTTAAGGACAAATTGGGAATTGCTAGGTTATGATGAAAAGTTGGAATCATTATGTTTATAATGCTAGATGAGAATCATTATGTTAAAAATGCTAAATTGGAATCCACTATGCCTATTAGAATTACCATGCCTTTAATGTTTCATGTTTGTAATAAAATGATTGTTATGCCCGCAAGGATTATTATGCCTATGATATAAAGCTGAAATCGTCATGTTAAACCAAGTTGGAACCATTATTATGCCAAGTTATCATCATGTTTGTATTGAAACCATGTGATATGTTATAGCCTGTTTATTATGCAAGTGATGTTGGAATTGTCACATATGCCTATCACATGTTTAGTGTTATTCCCCTTTATCTCTTGAATTGTTTATGCTTGCGAACGAAGTACATTTATATATGTTGGGGATACGATTGGGTAGAATAGGAAAAACTTGAATTGATTATAATCATAAACCATGAAATTTGGCATAAGTAGAACATGAAATATGGCACGAAAACTTGACTTGAACATGCCATAACTTGACTTGAAACATGCCTTAGTGGGCACGAAATTGACATATGAACATGCTATGAAAATAGCACGAATTTGATAAGAACATGGGCATGACTTTAGAAAACAAGAAAGTGGCCAACTCGAGGTTGGGTTGAGTTTGTAGTATAAATCTGCCCGGAACCGCTCGGCAAATCCAGTTGCTACAAACAATAGGATCCAATGTGGGTAGTTGGTCACATCGCGCTTGAAACCCGAGGTTGGGTTGAGTTCGTAGCGTAAACCTGCCCGGAACCGCCCGGCAAATCCAGTGGCTACAAACAATAGGATCCAATGTGAGTGGTTCGGTGCATTAACGAATCAATTAATGCCAATTAGGGTTAAGTCATGAACATGAAAAGACAACTTAACCAACTTGAACACGATTTGTAGGGCTAAGTCATGAACTTGAAACGACAACACTTAGCCAACTTGACATGACACGTAGGCGGGTTAAGTCACGAATTTAAATGACATACTTAACCATCTTGACACGACTAGACTGGAAAAGGATTAAGTCACGAATTATATGACTTAATCGGATAGGCGGGTTAGGTCACGAATTACATGACCTAATCTGTAGGCGAAACCCTAGACACGACCCTTTTCAGCAGTAACCCTCTAGATGTATCAAGGTACCCTGGGGCTAGGCCAGGTGGGGCATGATTACTGGGCTGATTGTAAGAGGTGAACGACGGCAGTGGGGTATGCTAGTGTAGGTTCGGTGGGCTACGGTCGTGCACGTATTCCGGGGCAGACACTGGGTATCCATAGATTTATCTGTGCATCTTGAATCGTGTCAGGGGTTGACACCCTAGGGCTGATACACCCGAAGGTGGACCCAGCACAGGTGACTACATTCGTGATTAGCCGTATGACATGGACACTTGATGAGCTAGAACTTGTAGGGAGCCGATCGACTAGATAATCGCTCCGTAGGACCCCGTACTTGGGTCAGACCCCTTTTCAGGGTCATTTCATGATATTGGGCCGTGGGATTTATTTCGTGATTAACTTGTGATATGGGCTTAGTATACTAGTACAGTCGATGCAGCGAATCTCGAACATGTGATGCTTTACTTGACTTGTCTTGACTTATCCTGATCACCTTAGTCTATCTTGTTCACCTTGACACCATTCTTAAGTTTAGTTCCAGTTCATATATGACAGGTTGTTTTAACCGTTTTTACACTGAAAGTCACTAGGACTTACTCAGTCTTTATGACTGACCCTTTTCCTTTCGCCTCTTTTTCTTTCGTTTCCCCCCCAGGTTCTCAGGGAGGAAACACTAGCTCTTAGCTTGGAAATCACTTGCTTTGGCTCAGCATGTACGGTTTGCTATGGCTGCTTCTTTTTACTGCACTTGGGGAATAAGTTGTATTTCCTGTTTTTAAGTTATTGCTTCTTTGGATATTATTACAAGACAGTTGTAATGAAGTTATTTGAAATGTTTGTAAGAGACATGGTTTATTTTGGAATAAAATGAAGTTCTGTTTTGCTCATAAATTCTTCCGCTGTTTACTTAAATTTTTTTTATTAATGTTCTGTCTTGTGATAATTCTGTGATGTTATCTCGATAATACCCCTCCAAAACTAGTGTATTCCCTTTGTGAGTGACCCTAGCGGAGGTGGGGTGTTACAGGCGATTTCTAATTTCGATCTCTTAAAATTTTCAAAATGTTTAGGCGAGTTTTGATTTCGTGCTAATTGTTAACTTTATCAAGTGAGGTTTATCTTTTTCGTTTTTATTTCTATTCTGAAATTTAAAACCAATTTAATACCTTCACGGGAATAAAGAGGCGGTTTTCTTTGTTTTCTTTTTATCTTTTCAATTTTATCAGGTCGTTTTCATCATTTTCAATTGAATCTTCGATTATAATTCTATCAGGTGATTTTTAGTTTTTAGTTGAAACCTAAATTGTCGTATAATACATCATTATCTCATTTTTTGTTCTTTATTTTTTTGGATTATGTAGTTCTATCAAGGCGAGATGAAATTAATAGTTCAAGTAGTCATTTACAGTATTTTTTTCTGAAAGGTACGGTATTTTTCTTATTAAATATTGTTCTTTTCTTAATTTATAGAATGCATTGGTGATTCATATATGGATGACATTGGATTTTTGAGTTCAACATGGATTACGGAAAAGAATTATGATGGAAATGTATTATGAAAAAGATACATGGGTTTACTGTTTTGTTAATATGTGATTTGTTTATTCGAATAACATAAAAGATATTAAACGACTAAAAAAGATAATTTGTTTCATCTATTTTAAACTGTGATAAATGGAAATGCATTATGGAAAAGTATTATAATGTTTATTCAAATAACATAATAGATGTTATAAGAATAAAAAAGATAATTGCTTTTATTTTTTTTAAAACTGTAATAAAACATTATAAAACTTTGGTCTATTGTCATATAGTACTACTTCAAATATAGTGCAATCATATTTTCAACAAAAGATAAATATTGTATATGTTACCTATAACATATTTTTTAACCCATTATTCAAAAAAGATAAATCCATTTATCTTCTGCACAGTTTCAAATGATACCAGCAATATTACTAGTTCTATTCATTTATGAAATAAATATGTACGAGAATCTTATTTTACCTGATGATTATATACGAAACAATTTTTTAAAAATTCTGGTAGGAAAACAATTTTTAAATGTTTAGTACAATATCTTATTTTATTTTAGATTTAAAAAAGATAGTTGCATCTATCTTTTCAAAACTGAACTTCAGATTTAAAAAAGATAGTTGAATATATATATTATGTGTTAATTGTCAGTTGCAAATATGCAATGTTAATGATAAAATTGAACTTTGGATTACAAAATTGCCATCTTTTAATTAACAAATTTCATATGTTTAGTAGAATATGTTATTTTATTTCAAATTTAAAAAAGATAGTTGTGTCTATCTTTTCAAAACTGAACTTCAAATTATAAAAGATAGTTGAATTTATATGTCGTGTGTTAATTGTTAGTTGAAAATATGCAATGCTAATGATAAACCCGAACTTTTGATTACAAAATTGCAATTTTGTAATTAACAATTTTTAAATGTTTAGTAGAATATCTTATTTTATTTCATATTTAAAAAAGATAGTTGCATCTATCTTTGAAAACTGAACTTCATGTTTTAAAAAGATAGTTGAATATATATGTCATGTGTTAATTGTTAGTTGCAAATATGCAATATTAATGATAAAACTAAACTTTTTATTGCAAAATTGCATTTTTGGAGTTAACAATTTTTAAATGTTTAGCAGTATATTTTATTTAGTTTTAGATTTAAAAAATATAGTTGCATCTATCTTTTCAAAACTGAACTTCAGATTTAAGAAAGATATTTAGATGTTTAGCTCTACTTACTACGTGACATAAATGTTTAGTTATAACACATGACATATTTTCAATGTTAAGAAGATAAATATATCTTTTTATTTATCTTTTCTCAAGTGAATCAAATATATGTTTTCACGCAAGATTATATATTTATATATATATATATATATATATATATTATATCTTTATCATATGTTTTCATATTATCACGACTAAGAGAATTTATCATATGCTGAAACTAAGAACAGTAGATGATCATATCATTTTAATGTTTATACTATTTTAATAAAATAAACACAATTATCTTTATAAATAAGATATATGTTTTAATAAAAAGTAATATTCATATTAATTTTTTTAATGAAAATTGTGAAATTATATTTTTGTATAAACTTACAAGTTTTTTAAAATATTTATTTATTTATTTATTAATGTTATATCATTTTCAATAACATTTTATGTAATAAAGTAGACAAAAGATAAATATATTTATCCTTTTAAACAGTTTATGTTTTTCTCGTACGATTTATATATATTACTATTTTCAATAAGATTGTAAATCTATTATACTATTGAAAGAGATAAAACCACTTAGCTTTGTCTGCATACGATTAATTAGCTGTATTTAACTACATAGGATAAAACCCATAGAAAACCTACTAAACGTCAGTAATGTATAGATCAATCACTGTATTTAACTACTGAAAAAAGATAAAACCATTTAGCTTTACCTGCATAGGATTAATTAGCTGTTTAGATTTACTTATATTTAAAACTAAGTTATACATGTTACACAAGGTTCCTTTTTTATTCATTATTTGAATTTATTGCACACCTTATGAACTTTATTTACAGCTTAAGTAAAAAAGGTAAAAGCATTTATGTTTTTGTTCAAAAAGTTTAATTACATAATATATCCCAACACTAAAAGCAGTGATATACCAGTTATATGTATTTCCTTTAAGAATTAATCCCTGATATAAAATAAGCATTCAGTGAATTCCAATTACCTTTTTATTTAACATTATAAGAGTGTTATTTACTACTTGCACTCTTAATTTTTCTACTGTTACTGAGTTATAATATCTGACAAAAAATAGAGAAATATGAAATGCAATTAAAATTTTGTGAAAAAGATAAATGCATGCATACTTTTTTATTATTATTTGGTGTACATTGCTGTCAATTTTGTGAAAAAGGTAAATACAATTAAAGTTGTTGTTGCAGTTTTGTGAAAAAGATATACAACTATAACTTTTATATTATTAATTGCGTTGTTGCATGATATAGCAAACTGTAGTCAGAACTAATGTTTTAGCATTTGAATTGTTGAATGAATAATTTGATTTATTTGTATAACAGGTCTGTACTTTTGAATTCATCGAAGCTGAATAGTAGATTCTCGATTTGCAACCAGAATTAAAAGAACCAGGCTCAGAAATGCATGGAACGTGCCATGCTTGGAAATGCATAGGATTGATGTATTGCGAAGGCACTGCACTGCAAAGACAGAGGACATGAACCAGGCTAGAAAGCTTATTTCCATGCTGTAAAAGATTGAGGTGAATTGGTTACCAGCTGACTCATATGGGTGCATGGGTTTTAGCCAAATACAGCCTATGAATTTAGATCTTTGTATCCATTTATGTAGTTCAACTGTTAAAGGTTGAATTTTTGTTGTTATGCGCTATTGTGGAATGATAAGTAGGGGTGGGCGCGGGTCGGTTCGGTCCGTTTTGAAGCTCAAACCGTTACCGGACCACAACAAACGGTTAACAAAAAATGAAGACTATAATATTATATTTTACTATGGTTCGGTTTCGGTTCAGTTTCAAACGCATTCGGTCCGGTTTGATTTCGATCAAAACAGATGAGCATTTTTTCAGTGTTTAATTGTAGATATCATTCATGAATCATGCAGTGGTTAAGGATAATGTTTTATTAGTTGGCTTGTTAATCCACCTCATCTATTATGAGAATACAGGCTATGTACCTGTGTTTTTAGTTTGTATACTTTTTAATAGTGTCAGATATTACATCCAGTTTCAAACTGTAAATGAATTAGCTCAGTTTACTGGTTAGAAAGCTGAGCTGATGAAAAATAATTGTTGTAAATAAAACTAAATCAGAAGGAAATACTTGTTGAATGATTTGTATATGCATATAAGTTTCTAATCATGAAGACAACCATGCTAATTGACTATTGAAGGTTGATTACTTAAATGCTCGTTTAAAAGATATTGTTCGATGGGTCGTTGTTGTCATATCATTGCAACTTTGCACAATAAGTATCCATAAATGGTTAAGACCTAACCTGGTGTATATTCTTCATGTATTAAAAACTTCATGTTTAATATTGCTATTTGATCACTACATATCACATTGGGCATTTAATTTATAGCTCCAAATGATTATTTAAACATTATTCAAAATCTATAGCGACCTGCAAATAAAAGTGATGAATATGGTGCATATGGTATTGCAAAAACCATTATGCTTTCCATTTATATATTAAAGTCACAAACATGGCTTCTGCTTATATTACTTCCAATACATTATTTCTTCATAGTTTCTTAAACAAGCAATCTTCTACGTAAAAACAATTTCTAATCATGTTAGAGTAGTTAAAGAAAAATGGAAATCTTTGCAAAACTTGCACACATAGGGATGTATGCCTATCTAAACATAACTGTTAGATTTAAGAAAGGTGAACATAGAAATATATAGTGTCCTTACTGTTACAAATATGACATCAACCTTTTATTCCAAGTTATAATGCAAAGCATTTTAATCTAACTTTATTCGCCACTAACACATGGATATAAACAACTTTTTATACAAAGTAATCCGGTCCAATTTAATATGGTTAGTTTCACCCTTCAAACCGCAACTGGACCATAATGAAATGGTTCGGATTAGTTTTGTATATCATGTTTAGGGAGATAATACAGAGTGGTTTTCTGCACCATTTCATCGGTTCGGGTCGGGCAGTTCCCGTTTAACGGTGCGGTTTATGCCCACCCCTAATGATAAGTGTAGAAAATGCATTTGTATTATGCGATGCATTGCCCCAACTTAGAAGACAGTGCTGAAAAGTGCAGAATTTTTATTTTGTTAAACATATTTTGTGTACTCTCTTGTTCATTATGGCAACTGTTATATATTTTTCATTTTAACCGATGTGTTGTATACTCATAACTAATGCACTCTTATTTTATTTAATACCGAACCAGCACATTGGACTCCTCCATGTAAAGTAATCTGGAAGTGAATTCACTAATAGTGCATAACCATTACCCACTAAGTCATGAGAACGACATGCAACTCCAGATGTCCTTTTTAACACAACAACATATTTGTTGAAAATATAAATAATATGTATTCTGTACAGTCATAAGAAAGATAAAAGAATTTATCTTTTGTTGAAAATATGTTACTACTGCATATTATCTACAACTAATACAAAGCTATATGTACGATTGGTTTGATAATGAAGTAGTATTATATATCAAACTATACTTAATGATTAAGTAATTGCAAAAAAATAATGTGTATTTAATTTATTTTGTGATGTTGTGCTAAAATGATAAAACTGTTTATCTTTTACTTAATCATTTCTGTAACTAGCCCCTTCAATGTATATTTGAAGTAAATTCTCTGTTGTGTTGTATTTACATATCACTTTTGTTTATGTTGATTTTGTGCCTTTAGGTACATCTTTCTCTGTTTTCATTTTTTTTATTTAAAACAATTCAACAAAACAAGTTTATAATGTTGTACATAATTTACGTAGCAAAACAAATAGCAAAATAAACCAATTAATCAGACACAACAACATAATCAAAACAAATAAAAAGACAACATAAGAATAAAAAAGATAAATCAATTTTTCTTTTTGAACAGAACTAACAATATCATATTTCAAATAATAGTTAAACACAAACAATTGCATACAACCAAAAGTAATAAAAATCACATCAGAAACAGTTCAACATATCCAATTATTCAAATATTCAAGTCAAAGTATTCATAGAATACATTGGACTAAAACACTTAACTGAATTATTCAAAGAACACCCTCTTTTATCATGTCCTTGTTACAACATGCTACCAACTAATCATGCAAACCAACAAAATCCACCAATTAATCATATACACCATCAAAAGCAAAACAAAAAACAAATATTTTATGACAGAACCGAAAAAGATATATGCATTTAGCTTTTTTTGCAAAACACAGTTTAATCTTCATTTTCGCTGAGAAAAAACATAATACATGCTGTCAACTTTGAACTTCTTCTTACTATTAAAACTACCAACAAAATTAACCACTTTCATTGCTGCAACTATTTAAAATCTTCAGTTGTTTCCATTCTCGTTCTTTTACAAAATATAATTCTTCTTGAATTTTGTAATCTTTATAACCCATTTTAGTGAGTTACCCTTTGGTCTGCACCTTTAAAGGATGAAGCCAATCCTCACCTGAATCAAAAGAGCCCAAAATTATCACATAAATTCATTGATATTATCAATTGTTGGCAACCATTGCTGATATCATTGGTATTCCTCACCACTCGTATTATATACAACAAGTAATATGGCACGCCTTTATGACTTTATGAACAACAAGTGAAAACAGTAAATTAACAAAACAATTGTAATCATTTTTAAATCTAAAAAATATATTTAATTATCTTTTTTAAATCTGAAATAAAATATGATATTCAGTGTAACTTATTTTTTATCTTTTAGTAAAAGATACATGCAACTATATTTTTAAAATCAGAAATAAAATAAGATATTGTACTAAACATTTATAAATTGTTAATTACAACTGGAATCAAAAGTTCGGTTTTATCATTAACATTGCATATTTGCAACTAACAATTAACAAATGACATATATATTCAACTATCTTTTTTAAATCTGAATTTTAGTTTCAAAAAGATAGATGCAACTATCTTTTTTAAATCTAAAATAAAATAAGATATTCTACTAAATGTTGTTGAATGGAAAAAATATTACTTGTTTAAAAATATAAATGTATTTATCTTATTTCCTAAATTATCAATATAAAGTTGATTTATGGCTTTAAAAAGGAAAATGTATATATCTTTTTAATGTTTATACTATTTTAATAGGATAACAACAATTATCTTTTTAAATAAGTTATATGTTTTAATAAAAACTAATTTACATATTAATTTTTTAACGAAAATTGTGAAATTATATTTTTGTATATACTTGCAAGTTTTTTTTCAAAAAATATCGACTTATTTTTTAATGTATATATAATTTTCAACATTACTTTATGTAATAAAGTAGACAAAAGATATATATATATCTTTTTAAAGAGTTTATGTTTTTCCCATAAGATTTATACATATTAGTATTTTTAATAGGATTGTAAATCTATTATACTTTATGAAATATTTTTATTATTTTAAATACTTCATGGAACAACTTATTTTCCATATATAAACAATTAAATCAAAAGATAAGTACATTTATCTTTTTAAGTAATTTATGTTTCAAAATAAATTGTATTGTTTTGTTCAATCATTTCCTTTTTGCTTCAAATTAATTGATCATGCAGATGATCATTAAATTTTTATATTAAAGTTGCACTTATAGTACACAAATCAAAAACTGCTAATATATACACAACCTTAACAACAGTACTCCATGCCTTCAAAATCAAAATCGTATCTCTTCAAACAATATGGTGCAAAGTAATAAACATAAAACAGTGCCTTTACATGAAAAAATAAATGCAATTATGTTTTAAAACCTTTAATGTTGAAAAAGCATTGATTTAATTTTTAATAAAAAAGATAAATATATGTTTAAATGTTTGTCATTCTTTATGTGATTCAGCTGATAAACTAGTTAATGTTGCTTCATTTACCTTGAAAGATAAATACGTGTATCTTTTTAAACTATTGAATGAAATATATGTATAACATTGAAATGATTGTGCAGTGTAACAACCCGTAAAATCTGGGCCAGTTTAAAATTTTTATTTTGGCGATTATAGCGAATTTTGAATATTTAAAATAGATTATTTTAAATATAATCGACGAGAAATTTATTTTGAATAGAATCCGAACGTATATATTATACGCGTCGTCGTTAGAATATAAATAATTATATATAATTATAAAAGGAATTGAAAATGGCGCGGTAGTTCGAAAATTCGATTTCTAATTTCAAATGAATATACAGAATTCAATATAAGTCAGAATTGAACGAAACAAGAAATATTTGAATCTGTATAACTATATCTTTGTAACGAAGTTGACAAACTGAGATTTCACTTTAGAAATGATAAGATATGTCCAGTAGAAAATTCAGAATAGTCGCTGTGGAATTTATATATATTTTATATAATATATAGCCCTTAAAAATAGCCGTTTTGCAAACGACCTCGGATTTCGACGAAACCAGTTTTGTTGGGTCCGGGATGTGAAGTTATTGCTAGGTTTCAAATTTCATAATTTTTCGAATCAATATGTGAGCGTGGCAAAGGAAAACGCGTTTGACCAGTTTCAGTTGATTTTAATCGACTGGAAATTGGCCATTTTTCTAACGGTCTCAGAATTCGACGAAACTAGTTTTATTAGGACCGTATCGTCAATACGAAGCTAGAAAATATTTTTCTGGAATTTTTAGAGTTAGTATGTGACCCCGGTAAATTGAAATGTACGTTTAAAATTCAATATAGTGATTTAAATGAAAATTCAAAAGGAAACTGATTGCAACGATCAAATCAGCTTGCGACACATATCCCATTGTGTTCGGAATGGGGGTAAAACGCTATGGGCGACAGGCGGTAGGCCTCGTTTAGAGGTCGTATAAAAAAAAAGAGAAAAGCCAACTTTTTGAAATTAAATAATATAAATTATTTTTATAAAAACCCTTTCCTCTCACTCCTTTCCCTCTCTCCCTTGACCGGTCAAAACTCAAAAGAAAGAAGAAGAAAAACCCTAATGGGCACGAACCCGTCGCCTCTTCTCCAGCGACGCCAACGTCGCGCCGCCCTCAGGCACCGCACTCCCCTCCCCGCCAATCGCACCCTCCTCTTCAAAACGTATCCGAAAACCCCAGTCCCCAAATCCACGACCCCTAAATCAGCCGCCGACCACTTGCGAGCACCCCACCATACCACCGACGATCTCCAGAAACTCTCCGCCCCCTTCTTCAAATAAAGACTGTAAGTCTTTAATTATATGTTATTTAGGGATTTTATTTTCTTTTTAGATTTTTATATATATAACATAAAAGTAAAAATCTGATTTTTTAAATGAAAAGATTTGTTTTAAAAACTGAATGTTTATATGTAAATACCATAGAAATAATGTTGTTTTAAAATTGGTTTTTTTTTATGATTAAAAGAGCATGAATGTTATTTTCAGTTTTAACTTTTTTAATAGATTTTTTTTTATGAGCTAGAAGTTATGATTATTAAAAATATATAAATCATATATAAAAGCAGTTTTTATTGAATAGCAAAATGAAAATTCGATTTTTATATATTGAATAGCGAACTAAAAATTCGATTTTTATATATTGAATAGCGAACTAAAAATTCGATTTTTATATATTGAATAGCGAGCTAAAAATTCGATTTTTATATATTGAATAGCGAACTAAAAATTCGATTTTTATATATTGAATAGCGAGCTAAAAATTCGATTTTTATATATTGAATAGCGAGCTAAAAGTTCGATTTTTATATATTGAATAGCGAGCTAAAAATTCGATTTTTATATATTGAATAGCGAACTAAAAATTCGATTTTTATATATTGAATAGCGAGCTAAAAATTCGATTTTTATATATTGAATAGCGAACTAAAAATTCGATTTTTATATATTGAATAGCGAACTAAAAATTCGATTTTTATATATTGAATAGCGAGCTAAAAATTCGATTTTTATATATTGAATAGCGAACTAAAAATTCGATTTTTATATATTGAATAGCGAACTAAAAATTCGATTTTTATATATTGAATAGCGAACTAAAAATTCGATTTTTATATATTGAATAGCGAACTAAAAATTCGATTTTTATATATTGAATAGCGAGCTAAAAATTCGAGTTTTATATATTGAATAGCGAACTAAAAATTCGATTTTTATATATTGAATAGTGAAGTAAAAATTCGATTTTTACATATGTAGTGAAAGCGGACAACGAAAGCGACGAAAGGCGAGTTGGCGAAGATTTCTATCAATGAAGTGCCGTGGAGCTAGGATAGCTATAAGTGAGAATTTCTCACCTTTCTATTTCTTTTCTAGTTATATTTTTATACTAGGATGCAGACGGTGCTTAGTAGCACCCGACACAACCGTCCACAGACCATGGACTTGTTTGTTTGACTGTTTGGTGATTGATTGCGATATTGGTTTGAATGTGGTTTGTGGTGTGAAAAATCGAATCGACAAATTGGTTAGGATTAGACGTGCGCCGTTATAAGGTGTAGGAGTAAGGCTAGGTTAGACCCTTACTCCAAATTTTATGGTTTGCAAAATGAAATTGATTTGATTGATGAGTGAATGGCGTGGGCCTTCACTGGACCGGGGATAAGGCTAGGCCTTGTCCCGTTTCTAGTATCGTGTCGTTATGCCGCCGAAATTTTCTAAAATATGTTAGAAAAATAAAAATATCATTTTATTGAAAAAATGAATTGAATAGAAATTCATAGGTTGAAATAAAATGTTTTATCGTTAAAAATATAATTTTTAACGTGAATGTGAATAAATGAATAGTTATAAACAAATCGGCCGATTTGTTTGTATATACACTGATTCGACTGATATTGATTGGGTCGATAAATTTCACACATCGCCCAACTGCACAAATAAAATATGTGTTTGATTGTTTGAAACCCCACACGGGTGTTGGGATGAAATTTGAAGTTCACTCATCCTGATTTATTAAATATGTCGATCGATTGATTGACAGGCTGTTATAAGCGTTAGATATCTATATTTGATGCTTATACAGTGTAGTGCACTTTGGTTGATGGTTGATTATTTTTCAATGCTATGATATACATGTGTTGTATGAAAATCCATATAATTAACTTTATGTGGTAATTGATTGGGCCTCATTCCAATTTGAAAAATAAAGAATATTATAAAATAAAAGTTCATGTGTTGACAGTACTCATTCATTGAGATTGGTCATGTGTTGAACGAAATATTTTGATAATAACAACTATTTTGAAAATAGAAATTTATGAAGCCGTGTTGATTAGATTGACGCCGTTTTGACGTGAACGATATTTATATCGATTTTATTGATTTCGAAATGAAATGAATTGAAAACGATTTCGAAATGAATTGAATTGAAAACGAATTCAAAATGAATTGAAAACGATTTCGAAATGAATTGAATTGAAAACGATTTCGAAATGAATTGAATTGAAAACGAATTCAAATTGAATTGAAAACGAATTCAAAATGAATTGAAAACGATTTCGAAATGAATTGAATTGAAAACGAATTCAAAATGAATTGAAAACGATTTCGAAATGAATTGAATTGAAAACGATTTCGAAATGAATTGAATTGAAAACGAATTCAAATTGAATTGTAAACGAATTCAAAATGAATTGAAAACGATTTCGAAATGAATTGAAAACGATTTCGAAATGAATTGAATTGAAAATGAATTCAAAATGAATTGAAAACGATTTCGAAATGAATTGAATTGAAAACGAATTCAAATGGAATTGAAAGCGAATTGAAATGAATTCAAATTGAATTGAAATTCGAATTGAATAGAAATGAATTTTGAAACGAATTTATAAAGAAGAATTCAATTTTGCTTTGAATTGAAATGGAAGTTGAAATAGGTTTTGAAACGATTTTAAAACTATTTATATAATTCGTTTTGAATAGGAATCGACGAAATATATATATTATATATATTATATATATAATATAATGGCCTGAATAGAACGCGCCGCGCCGCGGTAGTTCGCGAATTTCGACCATTTATTTCAAACGGACATTGCGGGAGATCCGACCGTCGGATTCTCCTAAAACCGGAACCGTTGGGTTCGTATCGAAAAGAGCTTTCTAGCGAATGTTAGAAATTTGAAATCTAACGGTTGGATTTGGAATTATGTCCAAACCAAATTTGAAAAAGGTCGCTGTAAGTGCAGTTCGATGGCCATTGATGGAAATCGACTGTACGGGCCTTGATAAAATTATTAAAAATAGTAATAATTTGTGTAAAATCATAAGAAATGATGTGTGAAGATTTGGGATGAAAAACTCCATATTTGAAAAGATAAAAATGGATTTTTATCGAAATGAACTAGTTTTGAACTAGAATTATAATTCTATTTATTTTTAAATAAATAAATTGAATTCGAAAAGGGTTTTAAAAATAACCAAAATTTCCAATGATTGCATTGGAGTTGATTTGAATCGAAATTGTCTTCGGAATATTTCGATGTTGGAATTCGTGATTATACAGGTGTTGTTATGGAAATTTGAAAGATATATATTGATATCGTTATTTCCAATACGACATTTGTTAGTCGTAGAATTCGATATTGAATATAAGCCGATATATTTTCTATTCAGAGCCTTGTATTGAATATCGAATGTGATTTGGGTTTGTCGTGAATGGTGTCTTCACTAACACTGTTCTTGAACCCAGTTGAGAAAATATTAAATCTTTTTATTTAGATTTAATGAAGTGTACCAATTAAATGATATTTAATTGGAATTGAATTGATATTGATTTTTGGGTTTATCGTGAACAGTGTTTTAAATAACACTTGTTCTTTAACCCGATAATTAATGGAATGTGATTTTGGGTTTATCGTGAACCGTGTTTTAAATGACACTGATTCTTTAATCCAGTCGAAGATTAAAACTAAGTGGAGTTTTAATGAATCTTTAATTAGATTGAAAAGATCGAAAATGGAGTATCACCAGTTTTGCTCCAGGCGATAGTTAAATCTTTAATTAGATTTGAACGTGAAATGGTAATTGAATTTACCGATAACACTGTGGTGTTAGATATGAAGTATTACCAGTTTTACTTCATGGGATAAATAGGTTGGGATGGGGAAATTAAAACAAATGATTACTTCGGTAAGGTTCGCTAATCCCGACTAGTTTGAATTGAGATTCAAAGGTAGAATAAAGAATAAATTCAAGGAATTTATCTTGGATAAAATTAATGGGAACCTTTTCCTATGAATGTGAAATTTAGAAATTAACTGTCGGTTAGCCAAGCAGAAGGGTTTTCTGGATATTGATCTGATGTTGGTTTCGGCCTTCGGGGTTAATATTTGGGGGATTATTCTCTTGATTAATTTACGGTTAGTGACTAATGAATTGGAATGAGGCGTATGTTGTGTTTGTGTAACACTTATTTAAAATATACGCGAGTTATTCGGAAAGACCGGGTTTATCCTATTCTGAATAACTGATACGACGATAAGTCGAAGATGAAGACGATGGTCGAAGACCGGAGGTCTTCACGTCGTTTGGGTGATAACTGATGATCTTGATTGGGCTGTACACCCAAGAAGATGGAAACAGTTAGTGATCGTCCAGACGTACTTGGAGATCGATGGATATGCGGGGTACTAGGTGCTCCCGGTTTCGTTCAGACCCAGAACGGACTTGTAAATGGACTGTGTGTCTGACATCGGATTTCATTCTGTGTGACTGATATCGGTTGCATAGGATGGTTTGCCTGTGTGGCATGCTAAGATGCAAATGATCAAGGCTTCTGTTGAAAAGCAAAGTCTTGTGGTGATGATCAAAGCACGGCCTTTGTGGCGTAGCTTTGTGTAACGTTTACCTCGCGTGTTTCACACCCGGTATGAACCAAAAACGGGAGACGGACGTCAGGGAGGGCATGCGTTTCTTTCTAGCTAGAAGTGGCGTCAGTGGTTTTACACGCCCTGACGAGTTTGACTTATGTGGTTGTTGCTGTTGCGAGGCGCCTCGGTTATATCGGTTTCGGCCGAATGCATTCTGGTCGGCTGACGGACCAGACTTACACCCCATAGGGTGGGGAGACGTAGTGTTCAGGCATAATAATCCACTCCGTGTGGACCGGCCCTGAGGATCCAAGGGGCAGTTGCGGCTGTTCCTGAGGGGCGGGCTAGAGCGTCTCGAATCGGTTGAGGACTATCTTTTGCCTCGGTTCATAGATGGAAACCCAATTTCCAAATACGTGATTCTGCGGTTTTATTTGTAAACCTATATATGGCGACATGATATATGGTACCCATGCCGCCTATGATTGATACTTATGATTTGAAGTTGTTTTATACACTATGCACTTATAATAGTATCAAATGATTTGTTTTAACCGTATCAAGCATGTTTGGCTGTTATAAGGGAAAACCCTATCCTCGGCTGCGTTGCATTGTGTGATGGGACCTGGGTCTTATAACAGCTTCATTTTTCTTTGTTTAGCATTGCGCTGTTTGTTTTATGCACTGGTATTCTTGGGAGGAAACCCGTTCCGTGTTATACGGCGTGGTCCCTTGATTTACCTAATGATTTAAAATAAAGATTAACTGTTTTAGTTCTCACACCAGTCACATGACTGACTTGGAGTTTATTGTTTTAACCTAAACTCTGGGTGCCCTTATTTGGACACGGGCAGCTAGTAGTTTTGGTTTTGCAGATTTATATTCACAGGATCCTGGTTTACAGCTGGAACGATATCCGGAAAGCTTTGTATCCGTATATCTCTTCTAGTTGTGTATTGTATTATTTTCCGCTGCTATGTATTTAAATGTAATTTAAATCTCTGATATTTCTGTGTAATATTCATTTTTACTCTGTATATTCTTGTAATCTGATGCATTGTTGTAATATACAGTGAAATGTTCTTTTATATGTGTTCTGTTGTGGCTTGTTCTCGAACTATCCGACGCTTTCCTTTACGGGGAAGTTACGGGTTTTCACAGTTGGTATCAGAGCTTTGGTTTACAAAGCTAGAGAACAAGACACATTAGAACCATACGAAAGAATTCATCAGATAATTGGATTAGTAATATCCAATGGGATGACTCGTTAGAGATAGGATCAGTAGTATCCTAGAACGAGTGTGAAGAGTATATTTTTGAAAATGAAAACAAATTTTTGTTTTGAAAATTTAAATCACTTATTCATATTTGATTATTTATTTTATATTGATTAGGACAGTCCAGTATATAAAGATTTTGCATATACGCCTTGCAAACGTGTATTTGAAGTTTTAATATACTGGATAGATATAGAATCACACTCTAGTCGCCCGAAGATGATTCTGATGATAGTTCGAACATCATCAGAATTGGTATTCGTGTTTCGAAGGTGTGATATCTATATATTTCCTATTGACTGGTGTGAGAACCAAAATTAGATAGGGCCTATTGTTGTGATTTGGCATCAAAAATGTGATTTTTGTATATGTATCAAAATTATGAATTTGAAGCTCTAATTCACTAATTGATTGATGTTTGTGTAGTTTGTTTGTTTGATAATTTAGTGCCATTATGCCTAATGTGATCGAATAATGACTTGTATTGAGAATTGGTCGCATTTGCTTGCATATACATATACTTATATTGAACAGGTCATAGCAAGGAGGCTAGAGCCAGAGAATAAAATTTGTTTGCCCGACAAATAGGTACATGTTTACTACATAATTTCCTGTTTTGTTTGGGTGATGATGATTTTGTGAGCCTATTGGCTAGCCGCTTGGCTTTTTCTTTTTCTTTTTGAGATCTGAAGGACCGGGGAAGCTATTTGAAATTCCCCGATGCTCCCGGTGCAGGGGAGGTTATGGCGAAATTTTTCAAAAATTTAGGGTGTTAGCCAAATTTTTGAAATTTTGAAAATTCTCAGAAACTAAAGAGTTGGAGAATGGAAGCCAGATCGAGCGTAGTGTTAAATAATCAAACCACTTTCGACTTCGTTCCTTTTCGGGGACGAAAAGTTTTAAGTGGGGGAGATTGTAACAACCCGTAAAATCTGGGCCAGTTTAAAATTTTTATTTTGGCGATTATAGCGAATTTTGAATATTTAAAATAGATTATTTTAAATATAATCGACGAGAAATTTATTTTGAATAGAATTCGAACGTATATATTATACGCGTCGTCGTTAGAATATAAATAATTATATATAATTATAAAAGGAATTGAAAATGGCGCGGTAGTTCGAAAATTCGATTTCTAATTTCAAATGAATATACAGAATTCAATATAAGTCAGAATTGAACGAAACAAGAAATATTTGAATCTGTATAACTATATCTTTGTAACGAAGTTGACAAACTGAGATTTCACTTTAGAAATGATAAGATATGTCCAGTAGAAAATTCAGAATAGTCGCTGTGGAATTTATATATATTTTATATAATATATAGCCCTTAAAAATAGCCGTTTTGCAAACGACCTCGGATTTCGACGAAACAAGTTTTGTTGGGTCCGGGATGTGAAGTTATTGCTAGGTTTCAAATTTCATAATTTTTCGAATCAATATGTGAGCGTGGCAAAGGAAAACGCGTTTGACCAGTTTCAGTTGATTTTAATCGACTGGAAATTGGCCATTTTTCTAACGGTCTCAGAATTCGACGAAACTAGTTTTATTAGGACCGTATCGTCAATACGAAGCTAGAAAATATTTTTCTGGAATTTTTAGAGTTAGTATGTGACCCCGGTAAATTGAAATGTACGTTTAAAATTCAATATAGTGATTTAAATGAAAATTCAAAAGGAAACTGATTGCAACGATCAAATCAGCTTGCGACACATATCCCATTGTGTTCGGAATGGGGGTAAAACGCTATGGGCGACAGGCGGTAGGCCTCGTTTAGAGGTCGTATAAAAAAAAAAGAGAAAAGCCAACTTTTTGAAATTAAATAATATAAATTATTTTTATAAAAACCCTTTCCTCTCACTCCTTTCCCTCTCTCCCTTGACCGGTCAAAACTCAAAAGAAAGAAGAAGAAAAACCCTAATGGGCACGAACCCGTCGCCTCTTCTCCAGCGACGCCAACGTCGCGCCGCCCTCAGGCACCGCACTCCCCTCCCCGCCAATCGCACCCTCCTCTTCAAAACGTATCCGAAAACCCCAGTCCCCAAATCCACGACCCCTAAATCAGCCGCCGACCACTTGCGAGCACCCCACCATACCACCGACGATCTCCAGAAACTCTCCGCCCCCCCTTCTTCAAATAAAGACTGTAAGTCTTTAATTATATGTTATTTAGGGATTTTATTTTCTTTTTAGATTTTTATATATATAACATAAAAGTAAAAATCTGATTTTTTAAATGAAAAGCTTTGTTTTAAAAACTGAATGTTTATATGTAAATACCATAGAAATAATGTTGTTTTAAAATTGGTTTTTTTTTTATGATTAAAAGAGCATGAATGTTATTTTCAGTTTTAACTTTTTTAATAGATTTTTTTTTATGAGCTAGAAGTTATGATTATTAAAAATATATAAATCATATATAAAAGCAGTTTTTATTGAATAGCAAAATGAAAATTCGATTTTTATATATTGAATAGCGAACTAAAAATTCGATTTTTATATATTGAATAGCGAACTAAAAATTCGATTTTTATATATTGAATAGCGAACTAAAAATTCGATTTTTATAAATTGAATAGCGAGCTAAAAATTCGATTTTTATATATTGAATAGCGAACTAAAAATTCGATTTTTATATATTGAATAGCGAGCTAAAAATTCGATTTTTATATATTGAATAGCGAACTAAAAATTCGATTTTTATATATTGAATAGCGAGCTAAAAATTCGATTTTTATATATTGAATAGCGAACTAAAAATTCGATTTTTATATATTGAATAGCGAACTAAAAATTCGATTTTTATATATTGAATAGCGAGCTAAAAATTCGATTTTTATATATTGAATAGCGAACTAAAAATTCGATTTTTATATATTGAATAGCGAACTAAAAATTCGATTTTTATATATTGAATAGCGAACTAAAAATTCGATTTTTATATATTGAATAGCGAACTAAAAATTCGATTTTTATATATTGAATAGCGAGCTAAAAATTCGAGTTTTATATATTGAATAGCGAACTAAAAATTCGATTTTTATATATTGAATAGTGAAGTAAAAATTCGATTTTTACATATGTAGTGAAAGCGGACAACGAAAGCGACGAAAGGCGAGTTGGCGAAGATTTCTATCAATGAAGTGCCGTGGAGCTAGGATAGCTATAAGTGAGAATTTCTCACCTTTCTATTTCTTTTCTAGTTATATTTTTATACTAGGATGCAGACGGTGCTTAGTAGCACCCGACACAACCGTCCACAGACCATGGACTTGTTTGTTTGACTGTTTGGTGATTGATTGCGATATTGGTTTGAATGTGGTTTGTGGTGTGAAAAATCGAATCGAAAAATTGGTTAGGATTAGACGTGCGCCGTTATAAGGCGTAGGAGTAAGGCTAGGTTAGACCCTTACTCCAAATTTTATGGTTTGCAAAATGAAATTGATTTGATTGATGAGTGAATGGCGTGGGCCTTCACTGGACCGGGGATAAGGCTAGGCCTTGTCCCGTTTCTAGTATCGTGCCGTTATGCCGCCGAAATTTTCTAAAATATGTTAGAAAAATAAAAATATCATTTTATTGAAAAAATGAATTGAATAGAAATTCATAGGTTGAAATAAAATGTTTTATCGTTAAAAATATAATTTTTAACGTGAATGTGAATAAATGAATAGTTATAAACAAATCGGCCGATTTGTTTGTATATACACTGATTCGACTGATATTGATTGGGTCGATAAATTTCACACATCGCCCAACTGCACAAATAAAATCTGTGTTTGATTGTTTGAAACCCCACACGGGTGTTGGGATGAAATTTGAAGTTCACTCATCCTGATTTATTAAATATGTCGATCGATTGATTGACAGGCTGTTATAAGCGTTAGATATCTATATTTGATGCTTATACAGTGTAGTGCACTTTGGTTGATGGTTGATTATTTTTCAATGCTATGATATACATGTGTTGTATGAAAATCCATATAATTAACTTTATGTGGTAATTGATTGGGCCTCATTCCAATTTGAAAAATAAAGAATATTATAAAATAAAAGTTCATGTGTTGACAGTACTCATTCATTGAGATTGGTCATGTGTTGAACGAAATATTTTGATAATAACAACTATTTTGAAAATAGAAATTTATGAAGCCGTGTTGATTAGATTGACGCCATTTTGACGTGAACGATATTTATATCGATTTTATTGATTTCGAAATGAAATGAATTGAAAACGATTTTGAAATGAATTGAATTGAAAACGAATTCAAAATGAATTGAAAACGATTTCGAAATGAATTGAATTGAAAACGATTTCGAAATGAATTGAATTGAAAACGAATTCAAATTGAATTGAAAACGAATTCAAAATGAATTGAAAACGATTTCGAAATGAATTGAATTGAAAACGAATTCAAAATGAATTGAAAACGATTTCGAAATGAATTGAATTGAAAACGATTTCGAAATGAATTGAATTGAAAACGAATTCAAATTGAATTGTAAACGAATTCAAAATGAATTGAAAACGATTTCGAAATGAATTGAAAACGATTTCGAAATGAATTGAATTGAAAACGAATTCAAAATGAATTGAAAACGATTTCGAAATGAATTGAATTGAAAACGAATTCAAATGGAATTGAAAGCGAATTGAAATGAATTCAAATTGAATTGAAATTCGAATTGAATAGAAATGAATTTTGAAACGAATTTATAAAGAAGAATTCAATTTTGCTTTGAATTGAAATGGAAGTTGAAATAGGTTTTGAAACGATTTTAAAACTATTTATATAATTCGTTTTGAATAGGAATCGACGAAATATATATATTATATATATTATATATAATATAATGGCCTGAATAGAACGCGTCGCGCCGCGGTAGTTCGCGAATTTCGACCATTTATTTCAAACGGACATTGCGGGAGATCCGACCGTCGGATTCTCCTAAAACCGGAACCGTTGGGTTCGTATCGAAAAGAGCTTTCTAGCGAATGTTAGAAATTTGAAATCTAACGGTTGGATTTGGAATTATGTCCAAATCAAATTTGAAAAAGGTCGCTGTAAGTGCAGTTCGATGGCCATTGATGGAAATCGACTGTACGGGCCTTGATAAAATTATTAAAAATAGTAATAATTTGTGTAAAATCATAAGAAATGATGTGTGAAGATTTGGGATGAAAACTCCATATTTGAAAAGATAAAAATGGATTTTTATCGAAATGAACTAGTTTTGAACTAGAATTATAATTCTATTTATTTTTAAATAAATAAATTGAATTCGAAAAGGGTTTTAAAAATAACCAAAATTTCCAATGATTGCATTGGAGTGGATTTGAATCGAAATTGTCTTCGGAATATTTCGATGTTGGAATTCGTGATTATACAGGTGTTGTTATGGAAATTTGAAAGATATATATTGATATCGTTATTTCCAATACGACATTTGTTAGTCGTAGAATTCGATATTGAATATAAGCCGATATATTTTCTATTCAGAGCCTTGTATTGAATATCGAATGTGATTTGGGTTTGTCGTGAATGGTGTCTTCACTAACACTGTTCTTGAACCCAGTTGAGAAAATATTAAATCTTTTTATTTAGATTTAATGAAGTGTACCAATTAAATGATATTTAATTGGAATTGAATTGATATTGATTTTTGGGTTTATCGTGAACAGTGTTTTAAATAACACTTGTTCTTTAACCCGATAATTAATGGAATGTGATTTTGGGTTTATCGTGAACCGTGTTTTAAATGACACTGATTCTTTAATCCAGTCGAAGATTAAAACTAAGTGGAGTTTTAATGAATCTTTAATTAGATTGAAAAGATCGAAAATGGAGTATCACCAGTTTTGCTCCAGGAGATAGTTAAATCTTTAATTAGATTTGAACGTGAAATGGTAATTGAATTTACCGATAACACTGTGGTGTTAGATATGAAGTATTACCAGTTTTACTTCATGGGATAAATAGGTTGGGATGGGGAAATTAAAACAAATGATTACTTCGGTAAGGTTCGCTAATCCCGACTAGTTTGAATTGAGATTCAAAGGTAGAATAAAGAATAAATTCAAGGAATTTATCTTGGATAAAATTAATGGGAACCTTTTCCTATGAATGTGAAATTTAGAAATTAACTGTCGGTTAGCCAAGCAGAACGGTTTTCTGGATATTGATCTGATGTTGGTTTCGGCCTTCGGGGTTAATATTTGGGGGATTATTCTCTTGATTAATTTACGGTTAGTGACTAATGAATTGGAATGAGGCGTATGTTGTGTTTGTGTAACACTTATTTAAAATATACGCGAGTTATTCGGAAAGACCGGGTTTATCCTATTCTGAATAACTGATACGACGATAAGTCGAAGATGAAGACGATGGTCGAAGACCGGAGGTCTTCACATCGTTTGGGTGATAACTGATGATCTTGATTGGGCTGTACACCCAAGAAGATGGAAACAGTTAGTGATCGTCCAGACGTACTTGGAGATCGATGGATATGCGGGGTACTAGGTGCTCCCGGTTTCGTTCAGACCCAGAACGGACTTGTAAATGGACTGTGTGTCTGACATCGGATTTCATTCTGTGTGACTGATATCGGTTGCATAGGATGGTTTGCCTGTGTGGCATGCTAAGATGCAAATGATCAAGGCTTCTGTTGAAAAGCAAAGTCTTGTGGTGATGATCAAAGCACGGCCTTTGTGGCGTAGCTTTGTGTAACGTTTACCTCGCGTGTTTCACACCCGGTATGAACCAAAAACGGGAGACGGACGTCAGGGAGGGCATGCGTTTCTTTCTAGCTAGAAGTGGCGTCAGTGGTTTTACACGCCCTGACGAGTTTGACTTATGTGGTTGTTGCTGTTGCGAGGCGCCTCGGTTATATCGGTTTCGGCCGAATGCATTCTGGTCGGCTGACGGACCAGACTTACACCCCATAGGGTGGGGAGACGTAGTGTTCAGGCATAATAATCCACTCCGTGTGGACCGGCCCTGAGGATCCAAGGGGCAGTTGCGGCTGTTCCTGAGGGGCGGGCTAGAGCGTCTCGAATCGGTTGAGGACTATCTTTTGCCTCGGTTCATAGATGGAAACCCAATTTCCAAATACGTGATTCTGCGGTTTTATTTGTAAACCTATATATGGCGACATGATATATGGTACCCATGCCGCCTATGATTGATACTTATGATTTGAAGTTGTTTTATACACTATGCACTTATAATAGTATCAAATGATTTGTTTTAACCGTATCAAGCATGTTTGGCTGTTATAAGGGAAAACCCTATCCTCGGCTGCGTTGCATTGTGTGATGGGACCTGGGTCTTATAACAGCTTCATTTTTCTTTGTTTAGCATTGCGCTGTTTGTTTTATGCACTGGTATTCTTGGGAGGAAACCCGTTCCGTGTTATACGGCGTGGTCCCTTGATTTACCTAATGATTTAAAATAAAGATTAACTGTTTTAGTTCTCACACCAGTCACATGACTGACCTGGAGTTTATTGTTTTAACCTAAACTCTGGGTGCCCTTATTTGGACACGGGCAGCTAGTAGTTTTGGTTTTGCAGATTTATATTCACAGGATCCTGGTTTACAGCTGGAACGATATCCGGAAAGCTTTGTATCCGTATATCTCTTCTAGTTGTGTATTGTATTATTTTCCGCTGCTATGTATTTAAATGTAATTTAAATCTCTGATATTTCTGTGTAATATTCATTTTTACTCTGTATATTCTTGTAATCTGATGCATTGTTGTAATATACAGTGAAATGTTCTTTTATATGTGTTCTGTTGTGGCTTGTTCTCGAACTATCCGACGCTTTCCTTTACGGGGAAGTTACGGGTTTTCACATGCAGTTATCTTTTTAAATTGATAAACTGTCTAATAAGGTAACAATAATAGATTTTTTACATGTTTGATGCACTACAAATATCTTTTCTACATGTTTAATTTCAGTACTCAGCGAATACAAACAATTGATGAACAACAACTTCAATCAGCAATCATTAAATAAAAATCGCAAACAAAAGCAACTGATAAACAACAAGCTGTAATCGGCAAAGGTGTATTTACTTGTTCAGCAATCGGCAGATCCAAATCATTGCAAATTGTCAACATAGATTGTCTATGTATCGATATTCAGTTTTAGGTGAGATGGTCTGATTTCTTCAACAAATAATCAAAGTTGACTACATGATTTTACACGATTTTGATTTTGTAGACAAATCAACTTTAAGAACCCTAATTTTTATTTTCGTTTGAAGCTTTGAATTTGAGTACCGATAGTGATTTATCAGCCAATGGTGATTTAGGAAATTTTGGCCTGGAAAATAATTAATTGGAAACCGTGTCCTTAAAATTAATTGGTTGAGGGAAGTCAGCCTTATTGTAAAATGCCCCTAAATATATCTAGCTGATGCTGCTGTGAATTAATAAGTTCAAATATGACTAATTTTATAGCTATGATAAATATATCTAACTGATGCTGCTGTGAATTAATAAGTTCAAATATGACAAATTTTTGATGTCCAATTATTCTTCTTTATAAAATTTCAGAGATATATGGACAATGCATATACGTGTCATAGCTGAAGTAAGTTAAAACTGGTCATCTATGTATGCTTACTTGGATTGCATCGCTAGATTTGGCCCTAAAAAATTGGTTAAAAAGTCAGATCTCATATTCTATCCCTTTATTGATACCCAATGGCACTCATCCATAGGTTGGCATTGCAGCTCTCTACAAAGTAATTCAAGCCTTTCCCACATGGAAACAGCTCCATGATAATTAAGTAAAAGAAAATTCATAACTTTGATTTGAAAAACCAAAACTAACACAGTTGTATCCAATCAAAAATGTGAGTGTTATTTAAACTAACAAAGTTTTATCCAGTCAAAAAGGTGAGTACTATACCAGGTCAAACTGAAATATTGAAAATGAACACTATGATAGAACACATGTAGATTCATCATGTGTAGGTGCATTCAAATTTCAACATATAGAGTTTGCTCCTACTCTGCTGCACATAAAAAGCCATGTTTATTTAATCCATGAATTGCTCGACCCATATATTTTGCAACTAGCCAAATTAACTGGATAGCTCTTCTTGGTAATTGAAACTTCGCGCAACCGTGTACCTTATTCCTCACTGTGATAGCTCACGTTCTTTCTTCATTTGTGATTGAATAATTGTTATTCATCCTCGCCAAATCATCATCTAGAGTATGCACATAAGAATATCGAAAAAACGAACTGTAAATAGCAGATCCCATTATCCCGTAACTTGAAAGTGGATAGCTTTGCATATATCACGATAGAAACTTGAAATTCAGATAAGAAAGGAAGAATTATACACCATCTGGAACTATCAATTAGAAACCTAAATCCTAAACAGAAAAAAAAACATTCCCTTTAAATATAAATGTGAGTCTTTGAAGGAAATTGTAAAACTCAAACATTGCAGTTGAACATCGTCAAGTATGTCACATCAAAAGCGATGAATTCCAGGTGCCAAACAACATTGTGAAACATAAGGCACTATAAGGTTGGGCCTAGCATAAATACAGATGCCCAAAATATAGTGTTGAATCTCATCAGGAAACAATCAACCAATCACAAAATTGGCAACCCTAAAATCCATACCTAGTAATTGGTTGACGAATCAAATTGATCTGAACCATCCGGCAAAAGTCGACTACATAGTACCTTCCTTCGATTTTGATTTTCTAAATCGATATGCTTGTGAAGAATCCATCTTGCAAGTTATGGAAAGTTGGATCGGGGAAATCGATCCATATGTTGGTGAATTGAGCGTGGCTTCCTCCATATTTTGGGAATATTGGCTAAAAACTGTAGATGGTAATTATTTACTGGAAAACACAAATAAGAAGATTCAGTAAAGCAAAAGCCAAAAAAGATTTAATCTCAAGATAATTTAAGGGATATTGGCTACAATGTTATTCGATTTCGTAGCCAAGATAGAATACTCAATCCATTTAAAATTTAAGATTCAAAAAAAATATACCTGGTAAAGGCGGTGCTGGAATGTAGGAAAGGTCGAGGGATTGTTAATGCTATTGGATTTTGAGGCGAAAGGCAATAAGCGAAAACCCTAGATGGAATTATTGATTTGCAGAATGAAAGCTAGAAGCGTGACAAAGCGAGAATTATCTTCTAGCGAGAAAATGAAAATTCGAGGCCAAGGAGCTGAGATGGTAAAGGAAATTCAGATTGATGCGGATGAGTAAGTAGACTGTTGGATCGTATTCACGTGGATTGATAATTTTATTAATCCTTTAATTTGAGTATATCTGTAGTTACTACAACATCGTGTTGATATCTATGCTAACATCTTGAAGCGAGTGTTGTAATAGATAAACAATAGCATAGATATCATTACATTATAGCTAGCAACACCATATAATTTTGTTGCAGTAGGGCATCTATGGTGTAGTGTCTGCTTTTGATATTTCTCCCACTTCTATAGAAAATATCCCAGTTGTTAATAATTATGCGGATGTGTTCGAAGAATTTGATAGCCTTCCTCCGCGAAGAGATATTGACTTCATGATTTATTTATTTCTGAATGCGAGGCCAGTTGTGCATCCAATTAGGAGAATGACAATAAAGGAGAAGGAAGAGTTAAGCAATCAAACACGGAACTTTTATGGAAATATCTGATTAGGCCTAGTTTCTCGAGTTGGGGAGCAACGGTGGTATTCGTTCTAAAGTCATACGGTACCCTTAGATTATGTGTGGATTACTGAGACCTCAACAAGAAAATGCTCAAGAATAAGTATCCACTACCCCACATAGATGATAAGTTAGAACGCTTGAAGGGAGCTCGTGTGTTTTTGAAGATGGACCTAGCTACAGGTTTTCATCAATTAAGGATTGTGGAAGAGTGTGTTCCTTTGACGGCTTTCAAGGGTCCGGATTTATTTTATGAGTGGTTAGTAATGCCTTTCGGACTATGTAACGCCCCTGCATATTTCGTAGATTGTATGAATCAGGTGTTCCAAGAAGTGTTGAACAAATTTGTTTCGGTCTTTATTGATGATATCTCGATCTTCTCTATGACTAAGTAAGGGCACACAAGACATTTGGAACAAGTTTTGGAAATTATAAGAAAGAATATATTGAAGGCTAAGTTTTCCAAATGCCAGTTCTGGAAAGAATAAGTAAAGTTCCTTGGACGTGTGATATCGAAGGAAGGAATCCCGGTAGATCCGAGTAAGATTGCGGCCATCTAAGATTGGAAGCAACCAATGACTCCCACGAAAGTAAGAAGTTTTCTTGGACTGGCGAGTTACTATCTGAAGTTTGTGAAGGATTTTTCAAAGTTATCCAGTCCTTAGACGAAGCTTACTAAAAAGCATGCTAAGTTTATTTGGACGTCAGAGTGTGAAGCGACTTTTCAAGAGCTGAAAGAAAGGTTAACTACTGCATCGGTGTTGACAACTATAGATGGAAATCAAGATTTGACCATCTATATTGATGCTTCTGATGAAGGAGTTGGTGCTATGTTAATGCAAAGAGGCAAGGTTGTTGCTTATGCAAGTTGACAGTTGAAGCCACATGAGAAAAGGTTCGCCACTCATGATTTGGAGTTGTTAGCTGTGGTATCTGTCTTAAAGATTTGGAGGCACTACCTGTCAGGTGAGAAGTTTGAGATGTATACAGATCATAAATATTTGAAGTATCTATTCACCCAGAAGGATCTGAACATGAGGCAACAACGTTGGTTGGAGTTTTGGGCGGCTTATGATCTTGATATTTTATATACTCTAGGGAAGGCCAATGTTGTGGCAGGTTCACTCAGTAGAAAGAATGCAATTATTGCTAATCTGATTATCACACCCTCTTTGATAGAAAAGGTTTTATCTTACAGAAAGAAGATGATTTTAATCAGAAAATTAGCAAAATAATCCTAGAAGATGAAGTCTCAAACTTCCAAATTGATAATAAAGGAGTTCTGAGGTTGAAAGGACAGATTTTCATTCCAGATGTTCCAGAGCTCAGAAGAGAGGTACTGGATGAATGTCATAAGTCTAATCTCAGTATCCATCTAGGGTACAGAAGATGTATCGAGATTTAAAGCACACTTTTTGGTGGAAGTCGATGAAAAGAGATATCTCGATATATGTTAGCAGGTTGTTCAACTTGCCAACAAGTTAAGAGTGATCAATAGAAGGTCATTGGGTTGCTATAATCGTTAGAGATTTCGAAATGGAAGTGGAACCATATATCAATGGATTTCATTGATGCTCAGCCTAGAACCAAAAAGGGTAATGAAAATATCTAGGTTATTGTAGATCATTTGACAAAGAGCGCCCATTTTCTTCTAGTGAAAGATAACAGAACAGCTCAGAGTCTAGCTCAGGTGTATATTAAAGAAGTTGTCAGACTGCATAGGATACCCAACAACATTGTCAGTGATCGAGATCCGATCTTCACTAGTATGTTCTGGGAGGCATTTCGGTCAGAGTTGGGGACAAAGTTGAATCTTAGCACTGCTTACATCCATAAATAGATGGTCAGACAGAAAGAGTGAATAGAATTTTGGAAGATCCATCACGACCTTGTATCCTTGATTTCAGAGGATTATGGAAAAATCATTTGCATCTTGCAGATTTTCGTAAAACAACAACTTCCAAGTAGGTCTGAAGATGTCACTATTCGAAGAGTTATATGGTCGGCCTTGCAGATCTCCTGTATGTTGGATAGAGCCTGGTAATCATCTTGTATCTGTTCCAAATATGATCTGTGAAGCAACAGGAAAAGTGGACTTCATTAAGAAGAGATTGAAGGTAGCTCAAAGACAACAGAAAAGTCATGCAGATTCTAAAAGAAGAGACTTTAGCATTTGCTATTTGCAACCAGGTATTTCTGAAGGTTTCTCCATTGAGAGGAGTGATCTGATTCGGGAAGATAGGGAAGTCATCACCCAAGTATATTGGTCCATTCCGGATAATGGAAAGATTTGAAACTTTGGCTTATAGGATCCAGTTACCGGATTAAGGCATGATGTGTTTCACGTTTCTCATATACGAGAGTATGTGCATGATCCTGATTTGATAATAGAAGAAGCAGCAAAGGAGGATTTAGAGATCACCCTAAATTTGACAGTTCAAAGGGAGTCGTTAAAGATAATAGGTAAAGAAATAAAAGAACCGAGGAACAAAAGAGTGAGCCTTGTCAAAGTGAAATGGAGTGATGATCCTAGAGATTGTATATGGGAGACAAAGGATATAATTAAAAAGGCTTATCCCAGGTGCAAAGTGGCTATCTCTGTGTAACTCTTTTGAGAGATAAGCTTATGTTTGTTATATCATTACCATTTCAGTTTTTCTTTCGTCTAATTTCGGGGACGAAATTCTTTTAAGTGCGGGTGACTACAATGACCTAAAATTTTGAAACCAATTTAAAAATTACTTTTAGTTTAGTTTTATGAGAATTTACGGTCAATTTTGTAAATTCGATGATTTAATGTTGATTTCAGTAGTTTACAAAGGAAAACTTTCCAGACGATCTTGGAATTCGATGAAATAAATTTTATCGGATCTGTAATATCGAAAAATGGTAGGATTCCAAATTTCATGACTCTTGGAGTTAGCATGTGAGCATGCGAGAATTAAATACGTACTGGGTCAACCCTTCGAAATTAAGCGTAAACACAATAAAAAGCTAAAATGGAGGGTCAAACGAACTCGGAATTTGATGATATTCCATAGGATTTGGACTTACGTTTTATGTTACCGTTCAAATTTTTGTGTAAAACACGATGGTCGTTTGATCACACGAGTAGAAAAACCAAAGTCGAACAGACACAAGTTCACGTTTGTCGAGAGAACTTAAGCCTAAAGAGGCGTTTGAGTTTTTGCGAGATCAACGAGGCTTGGTGTTTTAGTTCACCTCTCTTCCCTCGCTGACACTTTGCTAATCCACATATTCCCTTTGTAATGACCCGGGATTTTGCCGACTTTGATTATCACCATAAACTCACTGATGACTAACCAAACATCGAAAAATACCGGTCATTAATGAAAGAAAACAGAGGGTGAGAATAGATAAGATAGAAACTTAGAATAGAAGAAGAAGGAGAACACAACATCAGAGTAACACGAATCTCACAGCGGAACGAAACAACATATAATAGATAACATATCATTGAGATCAAATCATTATATGAATACAATAACATTATCAGAGTACAGCACTTACAACACAGAGGAAATAACTATAGCTATAAAATCCTGAAGCCTCCTGCTCCAAGCTCTTCCAGTATATCTGTAAATCCCGACTACTTGGCTGCCCGTACAAATTTAAGCACCCAAGAGTTTAGGGAAAACAACAAAATAAACTCTGGGTCAGTCATGGGACTGGTGTGAGTAAAACAGTTTAAAACAGTTCAAGCAGGTAATCGATATCTCATAAGACCACGCCGTATAACGGAACGGGTTTTTCCCTTATGAGAATCCAAATTATCTTTATATCAAAGCCTTTTGATATTATAATAATGTCTATCAATCAAAATATAATAATCATCTAGCAGAAACGCTTTCATCTCACGTTCAACATGTAGAGTATACAATCAAAACCGCAAGCACGTATTGGATAATGGATTTCCAACTATGACAAGGTATGGAACCACCTTTCGCTAGTGTACCTCTAGAGAGGAATACACTGGGTTCAAACAAGAACATCTTGAACCCAGCCACACATGACCGACCACTCATTTCGCTTGAGTGTATGGAATGTATATCACCAACGGTTGGGATCAGCAACCGTTTCCCGAATGGGACAGCATCAACAATAGATTTATAGAAGTAAATGAAACTCTAGATCAGGTGATTATACACCCTACTTCGGTGCGACCGACTTAGCCATGTTGCCTGCCCGATTTCTGTCATTTACCGGATGTGAGGCTAGAAGCCACGCTTTATCATCACACCAGATTCACTTTTAATGCCACATTGTCAAATCCATCAAATCACTGATTGACGTCCTCAACCATACATTATGTGTTAGCTAAAAGAAGTTTCCTTCTCCTCTTCCACTCTTGGTACGGTTGGAGAAATCAATATACGTGATCATTTGGAAATACTCTGTCAGACATCCGTCCATACAAGTCATCTAGGAACAGGATGAACCGAAAGCACTATTTTGTAAACAGGATAGCCCTTGCATAACCCTGTCTTCAATTTCCTTTGGCATATATGATTCGCAATGCTTATGCCAATACAGAGTGGTTTTTTGGATAATAATCCAACCGGTCTCTCCATATTAACAACGTTAAAATGGTCAAAACTTCGATAGTATGTGATTTAACTATCGAAGAAAAACAGGTGTGCAAACAACGATATTATTTCCAAATGGAAATTTATATCGATTAAACATCATTCAACATTTATCTCTTTATTTCATTAATTTACTTATCTCCTGTTTCCCTATATTCGATATTTCTTATTTTCTAAATTTGGAAAGTATACGTTATTAACAATGGAAAACATTTCCATTTCTTGTTTTCTTTATTAGAAAACATTTCCGGTTTCTTATTTGGAAAACATTTCCAAAGCTTCTTCATTGGACTTAGACAGATGTTTAAACAAACATCGCTATGCCAACTCAAACCATTTCCTTTACTGCCGAACCGTAACTATTCCTTAGTTAAAAAGGAAGCCAATCAAGTTGGGGTAGAACTACCTCTCAGACCTTAACTGAACAACATTTCTGACTTTGTAATAGGAAAAGTTCACTTTATATTCCTTTAACTAACTTCCTTACTTACCCCTCCTTCGAATTATCTCTTATTCGATAATTCTTTCCTTCGATAAGGTACATTCGATAACTCTATTCAATTTATTCTATTCACTTAACTCTTTTGATTTAACTCTAACTCTATTCACTTAACTCCTATCGAATAAACTACATTCGATAACTCTTTTAATTCTATTCTGAATAAACTATATATCTGATTAACTCCTTTTGCTCTATTCGAATAAACTATATTCGATTAACTCCATCATTCTATTCGAATAAACTATATATTCGATTAACTCCTTTTTGCTTTAACTCTAATCGTTTTATAAACATTTTCCTTTTATTTACTTCCGAAATATTTCCTTTTTTAAAATCTATTGATTTTATAAAATCCCTTTATTTCAATACACATTGAAATAATTCCTTTTACATCCCAGGGACTTTTCTGATATTAAAAATATCGAAAAACAATGATCAATATCATCTCAACACACATAATCCATAACAGATTATATCTCACATCATATATCACAATATATGAAAAACAATAAAATAAATGTTGAGGAATCCAGTCGGATTCCTCCAACCTGTCTCCCTGCATCTACAGATGTTAAACAATATAATATAGTATCACTTTCATTTCAATATGATATATTCTGTTAAACAGAATCAATATCGAAATTCAACTAACTGACTAGCAGTTCAATCAAACAGTCAACACGCAGTCAATCATCCAATATCTAACAGTTCTAAAAATACAACATGAAATTATAAACTGTTTAGAGTTAGTGAGATTTACTCACATTGGACTATCATCGTTAATTAACGATAATTGTCGTTCGATTTGATTCAGACGGACAATTTATTTTACAATAAATTGTAGCGAGCCCAGATTCGCTCCCAATCAGTTCCAGTGTGTAGCCACCGTCCATACGATCCCAACGGATCTTGTTTCGCGGAATTCTGATACCGTATGTGAAAGTTACTATCATATACGGTAATAGACTATTTAGAATTTGAATAAACCACTTGGGAATTATAATTTTTAATGGGCCTCACCCCTTTGTTTCTCCCTTGGCCCACTAACGAATTGAAACCCGACTGTAATTGCTTCTCCTCCTTCATCTAGATTACATCCCAATGCAAGAAAAACATGGCCATTCCAGCTTCTTTAACCTTCACATTCTATATTTCTTTTTAACTTTTCTGCTGGGCCTTTCCGATTTCACTCGGCCCACTAACCAAAATCAGACCCGCCCAATATCTCTGCACCTTTCTTCCTCCTACTCTAAATCCCACGGCTTCAGCACCATTTCCATTTTCGATTCTTCAACTCCACAACACTCAATCATCCTTGCACCGAACTTTACAATAATTTGACAAATCTTCTTCTCGTCTCAACCTTCTCCTCCCCAAATACTTATTGTCGAACTCGAGTTCATTCCTCTCCGCATCTACAGGAAACCGCGTCCCCCCAATACTCTGTCGCAACCTCAACATGCTCACCGAATACCACACAAACTTGTGCGCGTCCTCCCTTTTCACCCACGAATTAAACAGTGACATCAACCCAGACCCATTCTTCCTTAATTCACTCAAAACTAGAACCCTAGTTTTTACTGTATACAATTTTAACGCAGAAAAAGACATCGAACTCAACCCGATTCACATCAGCGCAAAGCTCAGAACAAGTGGAGGCGAACGAAGATGGTTTGAGGATTTATGGAATTTTCTTTATATTTATTTTAGATTTT
The DNA here is from genome assembly GCA_030737875.1 of Allium sativum. Taxonomy (NCBI): domain Eukaryota; kingdom Viridiplantae; phylum Streptophyta; class Magnoliopsida; order Asparagales; family Amaryllidaceae; genus Allium; species Allium sativum. The sequence continues at coordinate 605,882,072 of CM060918.1, read as the reverse complement.
TCTTTTGATCGAACTTTACTGGAGAAGTTTTGAAAAGTGGAGGCGTGAATTTCATTTGACCAGAGAACTTCTGAGATTAGGTTTGGGATTTTTAAGGAGTATTTATAGCCAAATCAAAATATCTAGATATTTTATTTTGATTATTTTATTCCTTTATATTGAACTGCTCCTTGTATTAGTCTTCTAAAAATTCCTATACTCACATATGATACCTAAAAATCACGAAAACCGGCATGCAGCTACAGTTCGACATTACGGGCCCAATGAAACTGGTTTCGTCGAATTCCGACTTGTATGCTCACACAGTGTATTTTTAATTGTCAAAATACTGACTGTTTTTCACTCTAAAAATCCATACGGCCACACAGTGACTCTAAAAATCACGAAACTGGAAATCTAACAACTATTTGACATTGCGGATCCAACAAAATTAGTTTCGTCGAATTCCGACTTCGTTTGCAAAACTGACTATTTTTAAAGCTCTAGATGACCCATTTAAATATATAGATATATTTAAATATAACTAAATTTAATATTTAAGAATAAATATTATCGTATATATCCACAGTGGAATACCATACAGCTCTACTGGGATTTATAACTTGATATTTCAAATCTGGTCAACCCGATATTCTATCTATATTGAAATTCCTTATAAAAATATAAATAATTCCTTTATAATTTATAAAGGAACTTCACAGCGAATTTTCTAAAATTTGATTTGGACATATCTCAAAATCTACATGGCGAAATCCCAATTTTTCTCTTCCACTAGAAAGATATACTCCACCAGCTCCACACGTTTCTTGTTTCACAGAAATCCGGCTTAAAACGAATCTTGTACGTTCAGTTGAAGTTCAAATCGCCAAATTACGAACTGCAGCGCCATTTCAAGCTCGATTTTAATTATAATATAATTATAAGTTCAAACTGTCGTTATTTAAAAATATTCGTTATTCAAATAAATTCTAAACTGAATTAAACATCACAGATGATCCAGTTCACACCATATCGCCATTTCAGCCGATTCTGATTATTTCAGAATTGAATATATTATTTAGTTTATTATTTTAATTAAATATTCACCATTATTTAATTCCACGACCATTTAATTCACTATATCTCTATTTATATAATTAAATAAATTAATTATAATACCTCTGCCAATGCGGGTCATTACAATCTTTCCCACTTAAAATAATTTCGTCCTCGAAATTGCTAAAAGGTAGAGGACGACCCTATCGACTAGTTAAAACATATTTGTTCACTTCTTAACTTCAGTTTAAATTGAACCAATTTAATTCCAATTAAATATTAATTAATTCTTATCAACGAAAATTTTCAAAAAATCCTGAAAATTTTCTAACGCCTTAACTTTTCGAAAAATTTCGCCAGCACCTCCTTCGTACTTGTCAATACGTCAAACTCCAACTCGCCTCTCTGGGCCATCTCCATCCCAAAAGAAAATCAAACAGCCAAGCGGCTTGCCAATTCGGCTCATACATCTTATATCCAATAGAAATATAAACTTGTACCTTTTGTCGGCATATCATTATATACTTTTCAACTGTTATCAATTCAGCGGATACAAGGGTCATCCCAACCAAATTCCAATCTGCTTTTATCCACGACACAACCATTCGCTTATTACCAAGCCAAATTTCATTTCAACTCGAGTTTCTTCTCGATTCTCAACTCTTAACTTGATTATCACATTACACTTCAAATTTGAATCTCACAATCCAATTTGTCTTGATATCATTCTAATCCAATCTCAGTTACCACTTTACTGGCTTTACTTTAATTCAAATTTTCTTTCACAAGTTTCTGTTAAATTTGTTTTTAATTCAAACAGTCTTTCCCTGGGAGTTTTTAAACAGTTTACTCTTTTCAAAAAATCAAATTTTCCCTTTGAACATGTCACTGAGCCCTTAATTAATATTCCAATAGTTAAATCACTTCTCTATTCCTTTATCAATATTTGTTAACCAAATATTTTCAATAACCATATTGGCCTTTTATGTTATTTGGAAAACATTTCCGAATATCGCCTTCCTTTATTTTCTAAACTTTAGAAAATATATGCTATTTATAATTGGAAAATATTCCAATTACTTATCTCTTTTCCGATCTCGTTTATTTCTATACTTAGGAAATATTCTTTATTATATTCCCAAGCTTACACTTATTTGGGTAAAACGGATGTTGTGTAAAACGTCGTTACGACAACCCAAATACTATATTCAACTAACTCTTATTCAACATTGATCTTCGAGCCTAAAATCTTACTATTTATTTGTTAATAACGAAATCAATCAAGTTGGGGTATAACTACCTCTCAGACCTTGACTGAATAACATTTATAACGTCAAAACATATATGACTACTTACTCGAATAATCAATACCATACAACTACTTATTCACTTTTGAACATGTATACACTTCCTTTTTCTATTCTTACTAGATTTTATTCTAGACTTCCTTTTTGATTTTACTATTCTATTTCTAAGTTCGTTTCCTTATCGACTTCTATATATATCGATACGTTGATTTCTAACTATCAAATTATCTTAAAAATATTCTAACTCCTTAAATTCCCGGAAAAATTTGCCATAACCTCCTTTGTACCAGGAGCATCGGAATATTTCAAATAGCCTCCCATGGCCCTCGCCAATCCAAAAGAAAAAGAAAAAGCCAAGCGGCTAGCCGATATGGCGCATAAAATCTCATATACGAATTAAATACATACCTTTTCGTTGAGCATTCTATTTATATACCTTCATACCTTATCCATACCTATCTCATGTATATATATACCTGCCCAATCCATTTTAACTATACCTGATCGTTTTAACTTAATTCGTTAATTAATTTGTTAATTAACTCTTTAGTCTATTTCACTTTTATATTTGAACATGACATGTTCAAACATATTTTAACTTGCTTATTAACTAATTTGAATCTAAGTTTCAAATTTAAGTTCTATATTCGATTTCGAATATCCATTTACAAATCTAATTCACCTTTCAAAGTTCAACTTCAAATTCAAAACTCGATTAACTAATTCCTCTTCGACTTAGTTAATTCTATTCAATTTCTATTCAAATTTTATATCACTCCTATTATTCAAATTCTATATATCAATTTCTATTCAAATTCTATTCAAATTTTATATCACTCCTATTATTCAAATTCTATATATCAATTTCTATTCAATTTCTATTCAAATTTTATATCACTCCTATTATTCAAATTCTATATTCAATTTCTATAGTTTAAATTCCGTTTGAATTCTATATTCAAATTCCATTTCACTTCCATTGAATTTCATATATTCAAACTCCCTTTGAATTTCTATATTCAAATTCTATGTTTGAACTTCCTTTATTCAAATTTCTTTAAATAAGTCTCAATTTCAATTCCTTTTTGAAATCGATATTTCAACTTTTGGAAAATAGATTTTCCCTTTTCAATTTCACACTTGTATTTTTATTTCTGAATTATCCAATGATGATTCTTTTCACTTCATTTATAAACTTCGTTTACAAAAGAACTATTTATAAACTTTGTTTATAAAGGAACTACTTGTTTTATTTCTTTTATAACAAGTTAATATTTCAAATCTATTTAAAAATTCAAATTCTATATTTTAAATCCCATTTTGAAATTCAACACAACTTGTCTTTCCCAAAACAAATTCAAAACAGTATCTCTGGTAGTAATTCGTCACTTACAACTCAAAAATGAATACTGATGATGTAGCTGTCATCATCAGAATCTATTTTCCAGCGATCGAAGTGAGTTCAATACTATAAAACCATTTCTAAACATTTCCACTTTGAAATTCATTTCAAAATATGATTCACACGGCTTGTAAAACAATTTAAAATCTCCCAGGATCTTAAATTTCCCTTATTTTTAATCCAAATCCATTTACAAACACTTATCCAATTTTCCAGAATTTTAATTCAATTTCTGGTTTAAATTTCAGATTTAACTCATCTGATTTCACGTATTTCACTTATATGAATTCTGATTGGTTATTTACATAACCATTTAATTTATAATCTTACTCGATTATAATAACAACCAATATATCCAATATATATCAAAATATACGTTGGGTAAAATTAGTTTCATTTACCCTCTTTTCAAACATACCGTGTCGACCCATCGTGTTCAAGTGTTTAGTAACCCTTATCAATACAGTGGATCAAACTGATCGACCAGAATCCAAAAACAACTCAACCAATGAATCTCCACAATATAAAACCGCTTTATATCAATAACAAATACGTTCACTCGTATATATACACTCAACTCAATCTAGGGTATTACTAACCCTATCTCTACCAAGTCACGCCACAAAGCCAAGGTAATTCTTAACTTAAGCTCTGATACCAACTGTAATGACCCGGGATTTTGTTGACTTTGGTTATCACCATAAACTCACTGATGACTAACCAAACATCGAAAAATACCAGTCATTAATGAAAGGAAACAGAGGGTGAGAATAGATAAGATAGAAACTTAGAATAGAAGAAGAAGAAGAACACAACATCAGAGTAACACGAATCTCACAGCGGAACGAAACAACATATAATAGATAACATATCATTGAGATCAAATCATTATATGTATACAATAACATTATCAGAGTACAACACTTACAACACAGTGGAAATAACTATAGCTATAAAATCCTGAAGCCTCCTGCTCCAAGCTCTTCCAGTATATCTGTAAATCCCGATAACTTGACCGCCCATACAAATTTAGGCACCCAAGAGTTTAGGGAAAACAACAAAATAAACTCCGGGTCAGTCATGAGACTGGTGTCAGTAAAACAGTTTAAAACAGTTCAAGCAGGTAATCGATATCTCATAAGACCACGTCGTATAACGGAACGGGTTTTTCCCTTATGAGAATCCAAATTATCTTTATATCAAAACCCTTTGATATTATAATAATGTCTATCAATCACAGTATAATAATCATCTAGCAGAAACGCTTTCATCTCACGTTCTACATATAGAGTATACAATCAAAACCACAAGCACGTATTGGGTAATGGATTTCCAACTATGGCAAGGTATGGAACCACCTTTCGCTAGTGTACCTCTAGAGAGGAATACACTGGGTTCAAACAAGAACATCTTGCAACCCGGCCACACATGACCGACCACTCATTTCGCTTGAGTGTATCGAATGTATATCACCAACGGTTGGGATCAGCAACCGTTTCCCGAATGGGACAACATCAACAATAGATTTTTAGAAGTAAATGAAACTCTAGATCAGGTGATTATACACCCTACTTCGGTGCGACCGACTTAGCCATGCTGCCTGCCCGATTTCTATCATTTACCAGATGTGAGGCTAGAAGCTACGCTTTATCATCACACCAGATTCACTTTTAATGCCACATCGTCAAATCCATCAAATCACGGATTGACGTCCTCAACCATAAATTATGTGTTAGCTAAAAGAAGTTTCCTTCTCCGCTTCCACTCTTGGTACGGTTGGAGAAATCAATATACATGATCGTCTGGAAATACTCTGTCCGACATCCGTCCATTCAAGTCATCCAGGAACAGGATGAAGCGAAGGCACTATTCTGTAAACAGAATAGCCCTTGCATAACCCCGTCTTCAATTTCCTTTGGCATATATGATTCGCAACGCTTATGCCAATACAGAGTGGTTCTTTGGATAATAATCCAACCGGTCTCTCCATATTAACAACGTTAAAATGGTCAAAACTTCGATAATCTGTGATTTAACTATCGAAGAAAAACAGGTGTGCAAACAACGATATTATTTCCAAATGGAAATTTATATCGACCAAACATCATTCAACATTTATCTCTTTCTTTCATTAATTTACTTATCTCCTGTTTCCCTATATTCAATATTTCTTATTTTCTAAATTTGGAAAATATACATTATTAACAATGGAAAACATTTCCATTTCTTGTTTTCTTTATTAGAAAACATTTCTGGTTTCTTATTTGGAAAACATTTCCAAAGCTTTGGACTTAGACATATGTTTAAACAAACATCGCTATGCCAACTCAAACCATTTCCTTTACTGCCGAACCTTAACTATTCCTTAGTTAAAAACGAAGCCAATCAAGTTGGGGTAGAACTACCTCTCAGACCTTAACTGAACAACATTTCTAACTTTGAAATAGGAAAAGTTCACTTTATATTCCTTACTTACCCCTCCTTCGAATTATCTCTTATTCGATAATTCTTTCCTTCGATAAGGTACATTCGATAACTCTATTCAATTTATTATATTCACTTAACTCTTTTGATTTAACTCTAACTCTATTCACTTAACTCCTATCGAATAAACTATATTCGATAACTCTTTTAATTCTATTCTGAATAAACTATATATCTGATTAACTCCTTTTACTCTATTCGAATAAACTATATTCGCTTAACTCCTTCATTCTATTCGAATAAACTATATATTTGATTAACTCCTTTTTGCTTTAACTCTAATCATTTTATAAACATTTTCCTTTTATTTACTTTCGAAATATTTCCTTTTTTTAAAATCTATTGATTTTATAAAATCTCTTTATTTCAATATACATTGAAATAATTCTTTTTACATCCCAGGGTCTTTTCTGATATTAAAAATATCGAGTAACAATGATCAATATCATTTCAACACACATAATCCATAACAGATTATATCTCACATCATATATCACAATATATGAAAAACAATAAAATAAATGTTGAGGAATCCAATCGGATTCCTCCAACCCGTCTCCCTGCATCCACAGATGTTAAACAATATAATATAGCATCACTTTCATTTAAATATGATATATTCTGTTAAACAGAATCGATATAGAAATTCAACTAATTGACTAGCAGTTCAATCAAACAGTCAACACACAGTCAATCATCCAATATCTAACAGTTCTAAAAATACAACATGAAATTATAAACTGTTCAGAGTTAGTGAGATTTACTCACATTGGACTATCATCGTTAATTAGCGATAATTGTCGTTCGATTTGATTCAGACGGACAATTTATTTTACAGTAAATTGTAGCGAGCTCAGATTCATTCCCAATCAGTTCCAGTGTGTAGCCGCCGTCCATACGCTCCCAACGGATTTTTTTTTGCGGAATTCTGATACCGTATGTGAAAGTTACTATCATTATACGGTAATAGACTATTTAGAATTTAAATAAACCACTTGGGAATTATAATTTTTAATGGGCCTCACCCCTTTGTTTCTCCCTTGGCCCACTAATGAATTGAAAACCGACCGTAATTGCTTCTCCTCCTTCATCCAGATTACATCCCAATGCAAGAAAAACATGGCCATTCCAGCTTCTTTAACCTTCACATTCTATATTTCTTTTTAACTTTTCCGCTGGGCCTTTCCCATTTCACTCGGCCCACTAACCAAAATCAGACCCGCCCAATATCTCTGCACCTTTCTTCCTCCTACTCTAAATCCCACGGCTTCAGCACAATTTCCATTTTCGATTCTTCAACTCCACAACGCTCAATCATCCTTGCACCGAACTTCACAATAATTTGACAAATCTTCTTCTCGTCTCAACCTTCTCCTCCCCAAATACTTATTGCCGAACTCAAGTTCGTTCCTCTCCACATCTACAGGAAACCGCGTCCCCCCAATACTCTGTCGCAACCTCAACATGCTCACCGAATACCACACAAACTTGTGTGCATCCTCCCTTTTCACCCACGAATTCAATAGTGACATCAACCCAGACCCATTCTTCCTTAATTCGCTCAAAACTAGAACCCTAGTTTTTACTGTATACAATTTCAACACAGAAAAAGACATCGAACTCAACCCGATTCACATCAGCGCAAAGCTCAGAACAAGTGGAGGCGAACGAAGATGGTTTGAGGATTTATGGAATTTTATTTGTATTTATTTTAGATTTTTCTTTTGATCGAACTTTACTGGAGAAGTTTTGAAAAGTGGAGGCGTGAATTTCATTTGACCAGAGAACTTCTGAGATTAGGTTTGGGATTTTTAAGGAGTATTTATAGCCAAATCAAAATATCTAGATATTTTATTTTGATTATTTTATTCCATTATATTGAACTGCTCCTTGTTTCTAAAAATTCTTATACTCACATATGATACCTAAAAATCACGAAAACCGTCATGCAGCTACAGTTCGATATTACGGTCCCAACGAAACTGGTTTCGTTGAATTCCGACTTCGTATGCTCACACAGCGTATTTTTAATTGTCAAAATACTGACTGTTTTTCACTCTAAAAATCCGTACGACCACACAGTGACTCTAAAAATCACGAAACTGGAAATCTAACAACTATCTGATATTACGGATCCAACAAAATTAGTTTCGTCGAATTTCGACTTCGTTTGCAAAACTGGCTATTTTTAAAGCTCTAGATGACCCATTTAAATATATAAATATATTTAAATATAATTGAATATAATATTTAAGAATAAATATTATCGTACATATCCACAGTGGAATACCATACAGCTCTAATGGGATTTATAACTTGATATTTCAAATCTGGTCAACCCCAAATTCTATCTATATTGAAATTCTTTATAAAAATATAAATAATTCCTTTATAATTTATAAAGGAATTTCACAGCGACTTTTCTAAAATTTGATTTGGACATATCTCAAAATCTACATGGCGAAATCCCAATTTTTCTCTTCCACTAGAAAGATATACTCCACCAGCTCCACACATTTCTTGTTTCACAGAAATCCGGCTTAAAACGAATCCTGTACGTTCAGTTGAAGTTCAAATCGCCAAATTACGAACTACAACGCCATTTCAAGCTCGATTTTAATTATAATATAATTATAAGTTCAAACAGTCGTTATTTAAATATATTCGTTATTCAAATTAAATTCTAAACTGAATTAAATATCACAGATGATCCAGTTCACACCATATCGCCATTTCAGCCGATTCTGATTATTTCAGAATTGAATATATTATTTAATTTATTATTTTAATTAAATATTCACCATTATTTAATTCCACGACCATTTAATTCACTATATCTCTATTTATATAATTAAATAAATTAATTATAATACCTCTGCCAATGCGGGTCATTACACCCTTCTTCTTTAAAACACCTTCTCCTTCTCTCTTCCCTTCCTTTCCTGTTTTCTCCTTCTCTACTTAAACATTCCTCCTTCTCCTCCCATGGTTGTCTCCTACCGCTGCTCCTCCACCACCTGACCGCCGCTGAGCCTCCCCCACCCCCCATTGGCATGCTTCAGCTCCCCCTCCCCTCGCCTCCCACGTCGTGGCCCCCACTTCCTTCATAAACTCTAAAGCTTAAATTTTTAACCCATTTTACAATTTATCCCTTCCAAAATCCCACCTTGTCTCCTCCTATCACCTCCATACCCCCACACAAGGGCCCCACCATCACGCACCAGCCTGGACAACCTCCACCATGGACCCCACCACAAGTCGTGCCCCCTTGACCCACCAAACCCCCTTCGTTTTCCTTAAAACTCTGGACCCATGAGAGTGAGTGTGTTTATGAGGCATAGAAACTCGTTAACTGTTAGATTCAGTCTCGTAAGCTGCAGGAAAATTAAATAGACACCATACGAGAGTTAGGGTGGTGTGAGAGAGTCTGAAATTCTTTCCTATAAAGTTAGGCGGAGTGGAAACCCACGGTGAGAAACCGAAACTCACATCGAAAAAGGATAGATTACATTAACTATCAATTATTAATTGATCATGCTAGATAATAACTTGTGATTGATCATATAAGTTTAATATGATGTTAGACGTTGAGCAATGCGATAAAAGTATGTTTTTTATCTGATGTATGTAAAATCACTTGAATATATGACACTTGAATTATATACAGTGTTGATTGGAAATTAGTTGAACCTTAAATGGTTTTGATTGAGTAATTTATTAATTACTATTTGTTGATTGAGTAGAAAGCCCCACACGGGTTTTGGAATGACAGCTAACCTACACGTCTCCTAAGTGTGTAGATAATTTCACATGGATTGTGATGTAAACCTCACACGGGTATTAGGATGATAATTTTGCACATTTCCCAAGTATGTTGTTAAGACTCATTGTTGTGTGAATGTGATGAAAACCCAACATGGGTACTGGGATAATAATAAACACTAATCCTAAGTGTTTGATATGTTAATCTGCAAATTGACAGGATTGTGTAAGCATTATTTATTTAAAGCTTATATGGTGAGGTGCACTTTATGTGTGCATTGGATACCGTTTGATAGTTGATTGAGTGATATATAATACACTATTTGAAAATGAACAATAAATTTTGTTGTTGGTTCATTGGTTAAGTCACCATCAAGAAATTGGATTTTTAATGAATATTTTATTAATATAATAATAGGTAAAAAATCAAAGTTTGAATTTGGCATCCCATTTTGGATGGACGCGAAGATTATAAAATATAGATGAATATTCGTAACAGCAACAAGTCATTTTGAAATAATTTTCATATAGATATGGCCTATCGAAGTTTTATTTTCAAAGTGAATAGTAATGGTCAAAAGTGAAGTTCGGTTAGGCTATCTAGAAAATGTTTTAAAAGAAGTTTATTTTTTCTTGTTTATTTTTATAACGACTTTCAGGAAAGTTTAGAATAAAAATATTGAAGTTTGAGAAATAATATTATTTTAATCAATATAACATTATTATAATATTGTAATATTGAAATAATGGATTTTGAAATTAAAAATATGGTTCTGAAAAATTATTATATATATTGTATATAATAAATAAAACATTTTCGAAACGATTTGACATATTTTATATTATACGTCGAATATTGGTCAAAATTGAACGTATAGCGCAGCGGTAGTTCGCGAATTCAACCTGTAACTTTAAATGAACGTACCGGGAGATTCGACCGTTGGATTTCTTGAAATTGAAACCGTTGGGTTCATATTGGAAAGATATTTCAAATGATAAGAAGAGATTCAAAATCTAACGATCAGATTTTGAGAAATATTCAAATCAAATTTGAATAAAAACAATGCCATGACGCGTAATGATCTATAATTGGAAATTATGAGTATGGACTGTTTTTATATAAATAAAATAGTGGAAAGTCATTATAAATTATTATATATTATTTGGAATGGGTTTAAACCAGTTTTATAGAATTTTTAACGATAAAATTGGTTAGGTGGAATTTGGCGGTTTTAATGTAAAAGCTTATACAACAGATTTTGGGAAATGTTTGGAAATAAGAATTTTAATTCGTAAATTGAATTGAATTCTTAAGTAAACCTTTAAAAAAAGGGTTATGAAATGATTTTTGAAAGCCAAATGACTTAACCAAGTTTGAAAATAAAATTCTAAATCTTACGAAAAGAAATCAATTAAAGGGGACTTAAGTAGTGAATCAATAATCTGACAAGGATTTGATTTGATTTGTTTTGGCATGAATTATTCGAAAAGACCGGGTTTAACCCATTTCGAATAATTGAATGACGATTGAAGGTCGAAGACATTGAAGACGGTGCAAGACCGGAAATCTTCACATCAAATGGATTGCTGCTGATGCCCTGGATTTGGGTAGCTCCCTTGAAGGGGTTATAGTGGCTGTGGTTCGGACGTACTTATTAATTGTATGGATTTGCAAGGGCCTCTCTCCTGTATTGGACATATGGGACGAGGAATAAGGTGCCTTCAGTTTTGTTCAAACCCAAATGAACTTGTATGGATGTGTGTCTGACGTGGTATTTTGTACTGTATTAATTGATCTCTATTAAATATATATCTATTTGGTGGTAGAGAATTTATTCTCTTAGCTTAACACCTTCTCTGAGTTGCACGATTTTAGAGGTTATATATTAATAGAAATCAGTTGTATGGTATGGAATGACTATGTGGTATGCGAAGTGCTACTAGCAGATAGATCAAAGCTTTTTTTGAAAAAACAGAGCTTTGTGGTGCGTTAATTCGCGAGCTTCAGACCCCTATATGAGTCAAAAACGGGATGAAGGACGACATGAAGGGCATGTGTTTCTTTCTAGCTAGATGTGATGCCATTATATGGAGTCGAGGCATTTTACTTATGTGGATGTTGGAATCGAGGCGCCTTGGATATGGTCGAATAAGGCCATGATGGTCGACATACTGACTAAGAGGTCCGATAAGACTAGGAAACGTTATGTTCAGGCAATTTTCCAATCAACGACGTACTGCTAACTAGCCCTGCCGCTCCAAAGGGATGTTGTTTTCCTTGGGGCATTTTGCTAGAGATGTTATCAAGTTCGAATAAGGAAGATCCTTTGCCTCAGATCATGATGGAAATCCAATCTCCAATATATGACTTTACGGTTTTAGTTTAAACCTATATGGCGACATAATTGGATGGGGTACTATGTCATTTAAGATTAATACATCTGTTTTCGAAATTGTTTTTGTCACTTAAACACTAATAATATCAAATAATTTTCTCGTATCAAGCAAGTTTGGCCATTATAAGGTAAAACTCTATCCTTCGGCTTGAGCTTGCATTATGTGATTGGACCTGAGTGTTATAACGGCTTCATTTTTTGAAAAAGCATTACATGATTTTGTGCACTGGCATTTGTGTGGAGGAAACCATTTTGTGTTATATGGCGTGGTCCCATGATATGCCTTATTTTAAATAAGTTAAGTGAATTGTAGGGTTTCTCATATCAGTCCCATGTTTGGCTCGTATTTTGTTTTTCCCTTGCAAACTTGGGTGCCCATATTTTTACATGGGCAGCCAAGTGAACAGGTCTTTAACTTACTTTCTTTTATATGTGTACGGGAGCATTGGTAGCTGGTTTTGGGCTTGGAACTGAAGTTTGGACTTTGATGTTTCTTTGAACCTTTTCAAGACTCTATTATGTTAATTATCCATTGATTCCACTGTGTACTATTTGATATTTAAAACTTGGTTATGTATAATTATGTTCCTATGTTGTTGTAAACTCTGATGTTATCCTTGATGTAAATTCATGTACATTACTATCTGATGTTATGCTTTGTTCTGTTATCTGTCGTTGTGTTTAATGTGTTATATTCCAACGATTATCCTTTCCGCCCGTGATAGGGGTTTTGGGTCATCACTACAGTATATTCTGGGATTTCCCAATATTAGGGAAATAAAAGAGGTTGTTGATGATACAAGCCAATGATGTTTTATAATTTTATATTTAATAAGATACGTTTACACTATGACAAATTTGGTGGGGCTAATCAGAAAAAGGGAACTAAGACGGGACCCTTAGTGTCTTATGCCACTACGAAAATTGTGGAGCACAGGGTTTTAAGGCTCCACAACATTGAGTAAGAGTGTTCAAGTACATTTGAGAGAACATTCAATATAACGCATCAAAAAAATTAAATTTTATAGCCTTTCCCGGAAATTTTAGGATTCTATGGTTGCATTATGATTGCTAGATTGGATGGTAGGAATTGTTTATAACACAAATGCACCGAGCACTCTTATAAAAATTATATGCGTATTAGGATGTTTGGCATACATACAACATCACATATTATACTTTCACGCTAGCACCGAGCACACTTTAGCAAGCATGCAGTACATAATCACATTGAGTATCGTTGTTTTATGGATGTATAATAAATAACTTGATCGTATAACATGTTTCTTATAACGAGTTGTGTTTTTCGCCCATTCGAAATTTTTTTAGGATGAAATCTCTTTTAAGGGGAAGAATGTAACACCTCTTAAAATACCCTAATTAGACATAAATAATAAAATTAAAAATAAGTAATAATAATTAATTAAATATTAACAGGCTGAAAATATGAATATTTAATAGTTAAGAATATGGTCATGAAAAATATTACCATTGTATTCGTGGTGAGATTCTATCCTCTTTCATATTTTATTTATCGAAAACGGAATTCGTATGAAAAAGTTACAAATAAAACAAATTAGACTGTAACGGCTCGCATTCTTCGTATCGAAGAATCGTAGAATATTTATTTCCTTTTCATACAAAGTTGTATGGTCGTGTAACTTTGGGAAACGACTATTGGGGTCATTTCCCATGTTTACGGTTTTTGTCGATTTTTAAATGACCGTTTTACCGTTAGCAAATCTTGTTTTGCCCATAACTTTTGATTGGTAAGGAGTTTTGACCTGAAACCACTTCCATTGGATCCGAATGATGGTTTACCTTTCCGTACAGTGGTCACATTAACTAAACAGCCTTACCGTTTGGGAGATATGGCTGAAACAAGGTTTAGAAGGTGAAAAACAGCTTAACCGGACCTAATTAAGGTGGTTAGCAGCTAGGCCCATAACCCATTTAGGGATTAGGGTTATGGGGAGGCTGAAATCAGTTAGGAAACGATTCTGTTTCATTTTATCAGCCGCCTAAAACATTTCCCTAACCCTAGCCATGCCCTCCACCTTCTAAAATCATCACAAATCACCTTCTAATCACTAATTAAGAAGATCTACATCAAATCAAGGAAAATCAATATCAAATCAGAGTTGGAGCTATTGTGTTGCATAGGAATTCGACTCAAATCAGAGATATTTTCAGATCTAAGATTTATTTGTGGCTAAGGTGAGTGATTTGCATTGTTTTTTTACTAATTACGGCTAATTAGAGGTGATTAGTGAAACTAAAGAAATTATGCTTTATAAAAATTTGGAAAAATATGTAGAAATTCTAAAACATTATTTTAGGGTTTTTATAGAAATTTGGGCTAATTTGGATAAGTTTTGCTAATTGTATGATTAAACACGATTAACGGGATTAAGGGGAAAACATAGGTTTTGGGTATGTTTGATCCATATTGACATATTAAATTGTTGTTTTGGTGTTTATTGTTGATTCTCTATGTTGCTATGACTGTATGGTATACTTTGTGGTCGAAAAAGTCGTCGTATGGCGTAAAACAATCGCTGGAAAAGTTGCAGGAAATGTGTAGGGTTTCAGATCGGATCAGATATAGGGCTCCGGTCGGATCAGAGGACCAGGCAAGGAAATTCGAATCAGACCGAAGCTTAGCACAAAAGGATGCAAGGGCGATAAGGAGGGCCCGGATCAGATTGGAGTAAACTAGCTGGAACCAGAGGAGAGCAAACATAAGGCAAAGAAGAGTGGGGATGGGATCGGTTCGGCATAGCCGAACCGAATAGGGAGCTTGGGATGACACATTCAAATCGAAGCTGAAGCTGAAGCACCAAAACATATGTCCGAACCGAACCAGAGCAAAGTACTTCGAACCAGGGCTTAAGTACCATAACCGAACCGATGTGACATGGAGGACCCCATATACCGAACCGAACCGGATGACCAAACCGAGTCGAACGTATGTTCCTACTTTTAAGCGACGACTCTTCTGAAGACGAACTCCAATTCGACCAAAACCCAAGATGCAAAGGAAGTCCAGATGAGAGGTTATTACTCAGGATCCAAATGGGATCAGCGAGTTAACTTCATGAGTTGGACTTTACTGCGGGACGTGTGCAAAGGGTTTATCGATGTTTATAGCTTTGACCCACCACTAAGAGACGGATTAGTGGCTATGGATCAGTGTAGTGGGGTTGTTAGGACTCCGTGGGGCAAAGTGATCATAGCAGGACTATGGGCCAGTGCAGTGGAGTTGTTATGACTCCATGGGGCAGAGTGGACATAGCAAAATATTAGTGGTTACGGGTCAGTGCAGTGGAGCCCTCATGACTCCATGGGGGCAGAGTGATCGTAACAAAGAATTAGGTGATCAAAGTGGTAGATATCGTATGTTTTACGCACTGAGTGAGAGATGTAAGGATGATTGCTATGTTTGATGTTTTGCTATCACCATGACATGCACACCCCTCCCCATTATTTTCACACCATTTGTTAGTGTCACCTTAGAGTATTGTACATCCTGTTGTGCTAACTCTTTAGTTGCAGGTCCAGCTATGGTTATGTATATCTGTTATTGTTCTGTTTTGCTGCTTATCGCTCATACCAGACTTTTGTCTGACCCAGAGTTTTATGTCTCTTCTTATTAATCTAGGTGCTCTTTAACAGGCAGACTAGAGACAGGTCAGGTGATTATGCACGAGTAGCTGTACTGAATACGAGCAGGAGGCTTCCATGTATGATATATATATATATATATATTCTCCCTGTGTTGTTGCTTTGGGCATTAGTAGTGTACCTCTTTCTTTTGCTTTTGAGATAGTATTTCAAAGTTGTAATAATGTTGGTTTGGATGATAAGCTGTATTATGGATTTCCGCTGCTATGATGGTTTAGTTTTCAGCTTATGCATTGTCTCGCCTGTTTTATGTTAAAGTTAGGTTATTATTATATTTTATCCCATGCGCTGTGAGACATTCTACAGGTTCCTTGTTAATTCAAATTCCTTTCTTTGGCGACCGTCCTGTGCTAGTTGGGCATTGGCACAGCGCACTTTCATTGGAAATGTTGGCTAGTGCGGGGCGGGCTGTCACACTTGGTATCAGAGCTCTAGGTTGCGTAGTTAACCTTGGGAAAGACACCATGGAGAGATAGTACGTATATGAGAGCGCGTATTTGTGATATTTTGGTTTTCAAAAGCTATATATATATATATACTATTAGTATATCTAGGGATGAAGTCGCACTGCACTGGCACCACTGAAGGGATGGTTAATCGTTTTCTCCTTACAGATTGAACGATGAGCCGATATACGAGGAATACTGGTTCAGGAGCCAATAATTGGAATGCTCCTGATATGAGGACGATGTTCACTCACTTCATGAGAGAGATGCTTAGGGGTGTTCAGAGGGCAGATCCTAATGCTATAAATGGTGGTGGTAAGGCGGTGCAGGCGCCTAGGGCTGATTTCGCCAAGCTTTGTAAGGACTACACTAGTCTTGGTGGGAAGCCGTTCCACAGAACGGAATCGGCTATAGAAGTTCAGGATTGGCTCGATAGTTGTGAGCGTATCTTCGAGGACTTAGGGATCGATGATGTAATGAAGAGAAAGCTAGCATCCCGTCAACTACAAGGACAGGCTATGAATTGATGGAATGCTATTAAGGCAGTTACCCCTGAGGATCAAGTTACTTGGGATTAGTTTAAGGCCCGATTCAGTGATAAGTTTATCCCAGCTACTCAGAAAACAGAATTGTTTAGGAAGTTCTTGGAGCTTAAGCAGAATGGTAGGGCAGTCTCGGAATATATTGCTGAGTTCGATACTTTATCGAAGTATGGATTATCCCTTATTGACACTCCTGAGAAGAAGAATGAGAAGTTCATAATAGGCTTAGATCAGTATTTGGGGGAAAGGCTTATAAACCATGTTGAGGAGACTTTTGAATCGATTGTTGGGAAAGCACTGAGATCAGAGAGCCTTTATCCTAAGCCCAAGACTGAAGTCATTGTTGCATTTACAGAGGGGCCAAAGTCGCAGGCAAGCGGTGGAGGCAAGAATAATTCTTAGAATAAAAGGAAGCAGAGTTAGACCAAGGATGGTCAAAAAAAGAAAGACAGGAAAGATGTAGAGTGCTTTAGCTGTGGCAAGAAGGGCCATTATGCTAAAGAATGTCGAGCAAAGCCAGCGGATAGGAAGTGTTTCAACTGCGGCCAAGTGGGACATCACGAGGATAAATGTCCGCAACCTCCTGAAGAGAAGCAGATTGTGAAAGCGTATGCTATTAATGTTGTTCCTTCTTTGCCGAATACCCCAACTGCGGCGGAGAAAGGAAAGAGTGTCATCACTCAAGGTATGCTTTCTGTTTATGATGTTCTTGTTCGAGTACTGTTTGATACTAAGGCTTCCCATTCCTTCATATCTAGTGACCTAGTAGATAGGTTGGGACTAGAGCCCAAGATAGTCGATAGACCTTTAGCAGTGACGAACCCGATTGATGGTTAGACTAGCCTTAGTATGATTTGTCGTAATGTGGTCTTGTCGAGTCATGGATGTATGTTTGCTTGTGATTTCTTTGTTTTGGGCTTTACTAGGTTTGACATTATTTTGGGAGTCGATTAGCTCCAATTCATGAAAATCCATTGATCTATAAACCAATCTACCAACCGCGAATGTCTAGGGCTCGAACTGTGAGGGATTTTTGGTGACTATTAGGGCGGATGATGGGCGGAGGGTAGTGTTTGGTGGCCTACCTAGTGACGAGGTGATGGCTAGTTTTCATTATTCCTTCGACATCTCGCAGGACGAGTTATCAGGGGTTCCCATTGCTGGCCAGTATCTGGATATCTTCGAGGAAGTGACCAGACTTCCACCACACCTAGAGATTGAGTTCCGTATTGATTTAGTGAAAGATGTCAGACCTATAGTGATGCCACTTCGTCATATGGCACCAAGGGAGCAGCGAGAGCTCGGGTTGCAAGTAAGTGATCTTTTGAAGAAGGGATTTATCAGAAGAAGTGTCTCTGAGTGGGGAGCACCACTTGTATTTGCTACAAAGCCAAATGGTTCCCTTCGTTTATGTGTGGACTATCGCGAGTTAAATAAGGTGACTATGAAGAATAAGTATCCTCTTCTACGGATAGATGATTTGTTTGATCAATTGGAAGGAGCAAGAGTGTTCTCCCAGTTGGACCTCGCGACGGGATTTCATCAGCTTCGAGTAGCAGCTGAGCGTATTCCTAAAACGGCCTTTCGGACGCCGTCTGGATTCTATGAGTGGTTGGTCATGCCATTCGAGTTGACCAATGCACCAACATATTTTGTGTATCTTATGAATAGAGTATTCCGAGATCAATTGAATAAGTTTGTTCTTATGTTCGTGGACGATATACTTGTTTATTCGAGGATAGAGGAAGAACACAAGGAACATTTGAGAGCAGTGATGGAGGTATTGATAAAACACCAATTGAAAGCAAAGTTTTCTAAATGTCACTTCTGGAGGAGGGAAGTGAGATTCTTGGGCCATGTTGTTTCAGAGAATGGTATTGCCGTGGATCCTGCGAAGGTGGCTACGGTATAAGATTGGTCTACGCCCAAGAATACAACAGATGTAAGAAGTTTCTTGGGATTAGCTGGATATTATTGTAAGTTTATCCAAAACTTTCCAAGATGGAGGCAGCATTAACTCAGTTAACCAAGAAGAATCAAGCTTTCATCTGGGACGAAATGTGCGAGAATGCATTTAACAGTCTAAAGGAAAAGTTGATTTGTGCATCAGTGTTAGTTATTCCCAAGGGGAACGAAGAGATGATGGTATACACGGATTCCTGTGGTACCGGACTAGGTGCTGTACTGATGCATGGAGGTAGGGTTGTAGCTTATGCTAGTTGGCAACTGAAACCGCATGAGAAAAGATATCCTACCCATGATTTGGAATTGGCAGTGATCGTATTTGCGTTAAAGATGTGGAGATATTATCCCTTGGGAGAAAGATTCGAGTTGTTTACCGATCATAAATTGTTAAAGTATCTCTTCTCCCAGAAGGATTCAAATCTCCGACAACAAAGATGGTTAGAGTTCTTGGCTTCCTATGATTTCGATATCACATATACACTGGGAAAGGGCAATGCGGTAGCTGATGCATTGAGTAGGAGACATGCCAGTATAAGGGTTATGTTTCTTGAATGCAAGCAACTAGAGTATATCGCAGGGTGCGATTTCAGACCTAAGTGCGAATTAGATCCAGCAATGTTAGCAAGTTTGACGATCAGACCCACTTTGATTGAGCGGATTGGTTCCAGTCAGAGGGACGATCCTAAACTACTAGAAATCATCTCAAAGTTAGAAATGGGTATCGACGGTGAGGAGATGAACAAATATGGACTTGATCGAGAAGGATGACTTCAAAAGAATGGTAGACTGGTTGTCCCCAATGTCAATGTATTGAGAGATGAAGTGCTTAGAGAATGTCATCACTCAAAACTGACTATACATCCCAGTGGTAATAAAATGTATCGAGAAATGAAGCAGACTTACTACTGGGAAGGGATGAAAAGAGACGTTGGGAAGTTTATATCCAAATGCATGAACTGCCAGCAAGTTAAAGCTAAGCAAAAGAAGCCTAGTGGTTTGTTGCAACCATTGGGAATTCCCGAATGGAAATGGGAACAAGTCTCAATGAATTTCATTGATGGGTTACCAAGGACTAGATCGGGCCATGATAGTTGTACCACCCCACCTCCATTAATGTCACTCATAAAGGGAATGCATTAACTTCAATGAAGCGTTATAGGTAAACGATGCAAATAAATTACAAGATAGACAAATAAAGCAGCGGAAAACAAAGTCATTTTATAAGCAACGTAGTTCAATCAAGCTTTTACAACAATTGACTCAATCATACTTAAAAGTACTACATAAAATTTCCGTCTTGATTCAAAAACTTCCAAGTATATAAGAAGCATAAAACATAACAAAGTAGCATAAGTTCCCAAATTAAAGTGCAAACACAGCCATAGCCAAAGATAAGAGGATCCAAGCAATACATCAAAGAATCTTCAAGCTTGGAAAGAGAAACGGTCCAAACTCAGCTGAGTTATTCCCTCCCTGACTACCTGGGGGAAGAAACAGAAGAAAAGAAGACGAAAGAAAACGGGTCAGACAAAAAGCCTGGTAAGTCCAGTGACTTTCAGTATGTAAACAGGTAAAAACAACATGACATGAATAACTGAATATAAGACAATACCATGATAATAGGGATAACAAGATAAGATTAGCATATGATATGATAAGGCAAGATAAACTGAATGCGCTTCTACTTTTCCTCTGCTTCGCTACTACCCTGTTATTCTGGTGTTCATATCTCTGCACCACCTAACTAGTGTCCCAACTAGAAATCTGTATAAAATGATAATGTGATCCCAATCCCCGCAATTGTGGTAGCCTTCAGGTGTACATCTATAATGAGGATCCCACCTCAATCTGCCTAATTGCCATGGATATGTTAGACGTACCCTTACTACCCTACTGATCGGCTCCCTAACGTGCATGCATGTATTACTTGTGTCATTTGACCTCGCTTGTATTCATTCATTACTTGTGTCATTCGGCCTCGCTTGTATGTAGATACCTGTGCTGGCCCCATCAGGGGTGTACCAATTCCCATGATGGCGACCCGACACGATTCAAGATGCACAGTGTATACTACTGATGCCCAGTGCCTGCTTTTCCACTCCAGAGCATGTGCATGCCCATACTCCGTCGGAACTACACTGCTGCACCACCTGCCGCTATTTTGACCGCTTATAATCAACCCAGTAATCGTGCCCCACCCTGCCTAGCTTAGGGTACCGTGATACATCTATGCGGGTTACTGCTGAAATGGGTCCCCATCACTAGGGTTTCTTAATCAACATGTTTTAATGGTTAAGTGTTCTCAATTTAACTTAACCCCACCCATTTTCTTAATTAACATGTTGTACTGGTTAAGTGTTGCCTATACATATGTTACTTAACCCTCTCACTGATTCACGCATGTTTATCTGACGGTTAAGTTTGTGGTATATACTAATATTACTCATTTAACCAAGATTTACTAAACCTTCCCCTTATCAAGTCCATATGTATTATTGGTTAAGCTTGCGTTAACCCTATCCACTTTGTTCATATAATATTGGTTAAGTTGTCTTCTTGTCCATGTTAACTTAACCCATCCACCTAACATGTCATATTGGTTAAGTGTTTCTTATTAACTTAACCCTTCCCATTCATCATGTTGTATTGGTTAAGTGTTTCCTATTAACTTAACCCTGTTCATTCATTATGTTATATTGGTTAAGTGCTTTCCCTTGACTTAACCCCACTCGTTCATCATGTTATGTTGGATAACTTAACCTACTCATTCATCATGTTGAATTTGGTTAAGTGTTTCCTATTAACTTAACCCTTCCACTTGTCATGTTACCTTGGTTAAGCGTTGCCCTATCACACATCATGTTGTATTGGTTAAGTGTTGCCCATTTGTGTTAACTTAACCCTACCATTCTTAGCATGTCCGTTCATTAGCATTAATTCAATCATTAATGCCTCAACCTCTCACATTAAAACTGTTGTTTGCGGTTGTTGGATGTGTCGGGCGGTTCCGGGCAGACTTCTACCGCAAACTCATTCTAACCTCTGGTTTTGAGCTTAATGCGCTAATCTCTCACATTAGATCTATATTGTTGCGGTCGTTGGATGTGCCGGGAGGTTCCGGGCAGTCTTACACCGCAACTCAATCTAACCTCGGATTAGGCACGTTCATCTTTAGCCAATTTACATATTTACCATTCATGTCCAAGTCTAGAATCTTATATGCTAATTATCCCAAATTCACCAAACTAGTCATGTTCCAATTCCCAAGTTATGCCTAACAAATTCAATTATAAGTTATTACTCAAATATAGGTTACACCCAACCCTTCCAAATTTGCAATAATAGTCATGCCCCAAAATCGCAATATACATTATGCTTGGCGTCCCAACCAATAGGTATGCCCAATCTAGATTTAATATTTCAATTTACCGTTTTTGTCCAGTCTAGATTTAATATTTCAATTTACCCCAAGTTCCCAACAATAACAATTATGCCTCCAAATCACAAGTTACAAATTATGTTCCACTATTACCAAATAGATTATTCCCCAATATCAATTACAAGTTATGCCCAACAATTTCACCAAAATAAGTTATACTCAAATATTCCCCATATTCCAATCGTTCGTATTTCGCGATTTCAGCCTAGGTTCGAAGGTAACCCAAGTTCATAAAAGAAAAAGGAAATAAGGGAAGAGAGAGGGAAGGAGCATAAAATACGAATAGGCATAAAAATAGGCATGTAACAACAGACCTAATACAAGAAATTTAGATCCAACAAAGATAGATTCTTGAATAAGCTGATACAATCATTATCACAGGCATGAGAATAGCATCATGAACCAAAAAGGATTATATATTCGATGTTCAACAAAGATAGGCATGATTGAATCGATATAATAACTTCTTAGGCATGTTAAATCATATATTCAATAGAAAGATAGGGGTAAATCTGAAAAGATTGTCTCATCATCAAGCATAGACTTAGATCCATTTTATTACATGCCAAGATTACTATTAGGTGTTTAAATCTGAAAATAACATGAACTTACAGAAAATGAACGGATCTTGTTTTCTGGGATCTGATTTCTGAATTTTTTAAGCTATCCTTTGATGTAGACGTTTGATTCTATAGTTTGGATTTGGTTTGGAGATTTCTAACTTGATTTCTAATTTGGAGAAGATGGAGGCTAGGCTAGCTTAGGGATGGACAACATGACGGCTTCATAGAATGAGATTGTGAGTTTTAGGGTTAAGGTTTGGGGTGTTTATATAGAAGTCTAGGATTAATTCTAGCCTTTAGATTAGTTTAGGAGAAATCAAAGCCATCAAACCAAAGAGATGTGTCATCCAGCCAACCATAGCACGACACATAAGCCCTAATACCTCAGAAATTAGTCATTGGCCAATCAGAGAAGGTCACATCAGCTCAGGCCTATGAAAATTCGTCATTGGATCTGGATCAAAAAGGGGTCGACTCCCTACAGGGGGGTCGACACCTATGTCAACTCCCCTTGGGGGGGAGGTCGACACCTCTGAGCGGGAAATTTCCCGCTCAGCATTCTCTGACTGAATTTCGAACTGTTTTGACTTTTAATTACTATTTTAATTTAATTTCTATTTAAACTTGAAATCTTCTGAACTCCATAACTTCTTCATACGGGGCCCGATTTATGCAAACTTGGACTCTATCTCAAGCAGAATTCCGAGACGAGCGCAACGGTGTAACCCGTTTCACCCAATTCTTCTTATAAAAATTAAGTGTTCTTAAATTTGTTAATTTTAATATTCAAATACGGGGTGTTACAATAGTATTTGGGTGATTGTGGACCGATTGACCAAGAGTGCAAGGTTCATACCGGTCAAGTCAAACAGAACAACAACTAAGTTAGTAGAACTGTATATGAAGTAGGTAGTGAGATTTCGTGGGGTACCCAAAGGCATTGTAAGTGACCGAGATCCGTTGTTCACTAGTGGATTTTGGAAGAGCTTACAAGAGGCTTTAGGATCATAATTACATCTCAGTACCGCGTACCATCCTTAAACCTACAGTCAGACAGAGAGGGTGAATTGTATATTGGAGGATCTCTTGAGAGCTTATATACTGGATTTTGGAGGGTCTTGGGATGACCATGTGCCTCTGGTTGAATTCGCGTATAATAATAGTTATCATTCCAGTATTGGTATGGCTCCATTTGAAGCTTTGTACAGAAGACCGTGCAACTCACCATCATGTTGGTTGGAAACCGGTGAGAAATTCGTGCTTAGGCCAGATGTAGTAAGAGACACTTCAGACAAGATCAAGGTTATTCAACAGCAGATAAAGGCTGCCCATGATAGGTAGAAGAGTTATGCTGATAAAAGACGAAGAGAATTGAAATTCTCCGTTGGAGACTTGGTATCGTCAAGGTTTCTCCGTTAAAGAGCGTGATTCGATTTGGTAGGAGAGGCAAGTTAACACCAAGATTTGTTGATCCATTACCAGTTCTCGAAAAGTTGGGAATTTAGCATATAAAGTTGGATTACCTGACAAGACGGCGGGAGTTCACAACGTATTTCATGTTTCTCATCTAAGGAAGTTCGTGCACAACCCCGATATGACTATTTCACCGGATCAGTTGGATGACATCGAAGTAGAACCCGAGGCGGTTGGGAACCGTAAGCCGATTCGTATTGTCGAGCAAGATACGAAGCAACTTCGAAGGAAGGCGGTGAAACTGGTCAAGGTTCAGTGAGGCGAGAATGAAAATGACTGTACTTGGGAAACAGAGGAGAGCATAAGGAAGTCATGTCCAGAACTCTTTGCCTGGTAAGATTTTAATAGTGATAGTTTATTCCCATGTTAGTAAACCGCATGCTAGGGTAGGCTTGTTGTGCTTGTTGTGTATGTTTGATTGTTTGTGAATGACTGATAAGCATGCAGAACACCTTTGTATGTTTTTGGTTAAGGAATTTCGGGAGCGAAATTTCTTAAGCGGGGGAGAGTGTAACCACCCGCATTCTACATATCGAAGGATCGTAGAATATTTATTTCCTTTTCATATAAAGTCGTATGGTCGTGTAACTTTGGGAAACGACTATTGGGGTAATTTCCCATGTTCACGATTTTGCTGATTTTTAAATGACCATTTTGCCCCTAACAAATCTTGTTTTTCCCATAACTTTTGATTGGTAAATAGTTTAGACCTGAAACCACTTCCATTGGATCCAGATGATGTTTTACCTTTCCGTAGAGTGGTCATATTAGCCAAACGGACTTACCGTTTGGGAGATATGACTGAAATAAGGTTTAGAAGGTGAAAAACAGCTTAACCGGGCCTAATTAGGGTGATTAGCAGCTAGACCCATAACCTATTTCGAGATTAGGGTTATGGGGAGGCTGAAATCAGTTAGGAAACAATTCTATTTCATTTTCTCAGCCGCTTAAAACATTTCCCTGACCCTAGCCATGGTCTCCACCTTCTAAAATCATCACAAATCACCTTCTAATCACTAATTAAGAAGATCTACATCAAATCAAGGCAAATCAACATCAAATTAGAGTTGGAGCCACGGTGTTGCATAGGGGTTCGACCCAAATCAGAGATACTTTCAGATCTAAGATTTATTTGTGGCTAAGATGAGTGATTTGCGTTGTTTTTCACCAATTACTACTAATTAGGGGTGATTAGTGATAATTAGCGAAATTATGCTTTATAAAAATCTGGAAAAATGTGTAGAAATTCTAAACCATTATTTTAGGGTTCTGATAGAAATTTGGTCTAATTTGGATAAATTTTGCTAATTGTACGATTAAACATGATTAAGGGGGGTTAAGGGGAAACATAGGTTTTGGGTATGTTTGATTCATATTGACATATTAAATTGTTGTTTTGGTATTTATTATTGATTCTCTATGTTGCTATGACTTTATGGTATGCTGTGTGATTGATTAGAAAAGTTATAATGGTCGAAAACGCCGTCTTATGGCGTAAAACAGTCGCTGGAAAAGTTGCAGGAAATGTGCAGGGTTTCGGATCGGATCGGATCGGATATAGGGCTCGGGTCTTATCAGAGGACCAGGCAAGGAAATTCGAACCAGACCGAAGCTTAGCACAAAAGGATGCAAGGGAGATAAGGAGGGTCCAGATCGGATTGGAGTAAACTAGCTGGAACCGGAGGAGAGTAAACAGAAGGCAAAGAAGAGTGGGGATGGGATCAGTTCGGCATAGTCGAACCGAACCAAGGTAGCCGAACCGAACAGGGAGCTTGGGGATGACACATTCGAATCGAAGCTAAAACACCAAACCATACGTACGAACCGAACCAGAGCAAAGTACTTCGAACCAAGGCTTAAGTACCATTACCGAACCGATGTGACATGGAGGACCCATATACCGAACCGAATCGGATGACCAAACCGAGTCGAACGTATGTTCCTACTTCTAAGCGACGACTCTTCTGAAGACCAACTGCAATTCGACCAAAACCCGAGATGCAAAGGAAGTCCAGATTGGAGGTTATTACTCAGGATCCAAATGGGATCAACGAGTTAACTTCGTGAGTTGGACTTTGCTGCGGGACGTGTGCAAAGGGGTTATCTATGTCTATAGCTTTGACTCACCACTGAGAGACAGATTAGTGGCTATGGATCAGTGCAGTGGGGTTGGTATGACTCCATGGGACAAAGTGATCGTAGTAGGGCTATGAGCCAGTGCAGTGGAGTTGTTAGGACTCCATGGGGCAGAGTGGACATAGCAAAGTATTAGTGGTTACGGATCAGTGCAGTGGAGCCGTCATGACTCCATGGGGGCAGAGTGATCGTAACAAAGAATTGGGTGATCAAAGTGGTAAATATCGTATGCTTTACGCACTGAGTGAGAGATGTGAGGATGATTGCTATGTTTGATGTTTTGCTATTACCATGACATGCACACCCCCTCCTCATTATTTTCACGCCATGTTTTAGTGTCACCTTTGAGTATTGTACATCCTGTTGTGCTAACTCTTTGGCTGCAGGTCCAGGTTCAGGTATGGTTATGTATACCTGTTACTGTTCTGTTTTGCTGCTTATCGCTCATACCAGACTTTTGTCTGACTCGGAGTTTAATGTCTCTTCTTATTACTCCGGGTGCTCTTAAACCGACAGAATAGAGACAGGTCAGGTGATTATGCACGAGTAGCTGTACCGAAGACGAGCAGGAGGCTTCCATGTATGATATATATATAATCTCCCTGTGTTGGTACTGGTCACTACTTTGGGCATTAGTAGCGTACCTCTTTCTTTTGCTTTTGAGACAGTATTTCAAAGTTGTAATAATGTTGGTTTGGATGATAAGCTGTATTTTGGATTTCCGCTACTATGATGGTTTAGTTTTCAGCTTATGCACTGTCTCACCTGTTTTATGTCAAAGTTATGTTTATATTTTATCCCATGCGCTGTGAGACATTCTATATGTTCCTTGTTACATCAAATTCCTTTCTTTGGCAACCGTCCTGTGCTCGTCGGGCATTGACACAACTCACTTTCATTGGAAATGTCGGCTGGTGCGGGGCGGGCCGTCACATAGACAAGAATGATATACATATAAGATTTGAATTTGAAATTGTAAACGTAAACGTGAAATGAAAATAAATACAAATGACATAATGGAATGCTTCTTCTCGAATTTCAAACTTGTGTGTATATATAAACATATAAGAAGGAACAATAAATGAAAGAAACAAAAAAATTCAATAATCAATTAATACAAATACCACATGGTCAAGTAAATTAAATTTACCACGCCCAGCCCTTAAGTGGGGTTGGCCGCCTTTTTTTAAGTGAGGTTGACCTAGGGATCGACCGCTCTCCCAATGAGGGCGTCGACCGCCTTTAAAGAGAAAATTTGGGTGGTTCTAGGTTAAACTTGGTTTTGCTACATAGTTCGTTGGTTTGAACGGTTAAAATTTATAATCTGAATCTAACGGTTTACACACACTCCAACAACTATAAGTAAGACACTTGCCTCCTCTCTAAACCTCATATTCTCCTCCAAATTCTGTCTCCATTCTGTAAAAGTTCTAGATTAGGTCAAGTTAGTTTTATTCTTCTCAAATCTAACCTATTTTTATCTTCTCTATTCTAATTTCTATATAGATTTTTGAAACTATATATATAAGAGATTAAAATTTGATTCTTATATATGTAAAATAATTTACGAGAAAGATTTGGGGTATATATATTCGAGACTGCATTCCGGATTTGATTACGTAGTTTTTTCCTTCTTTTTGTTGTACCGTGAGTGAGAATTACTTTGAGTTTAACTATTTTCTGTAATTATTAGTGTAAAAATTGGATCGTTTGTGGTTAGAATAGATTTGGGATTCTTGCGAAAACAAAACATGTAAATCTCCCAAATCTCTAAATAATATCAGAAATGGTCAATCATGTGTTTATTTGGTTTTGGATTATGGATGTAAGGAAAGATTGGATTTTGGGTGTTTGTGTAATTTTACTATTTGGTCTGATTTACTTTCTTTTCGTTTTATTGTAAATCTGATTTATGCAAAGGCACAGAACTGGGTATTGTAACTTACATATGTTTCAGCATCTATATTTATAAAATAAGTAATTTAAACGTATTAAAACACGTATTACCAAAGTCTTAGTTCTTGTGTAATTATCTTATATGATAGTAAAGTAGTACTAAAAGGAAAGAACATATATTGTTGTATTTCACCTTGTCCTTTTCTTTTGTTATTGAAATAATTCTAAGAACCTGGGCTGCAAGTTATTTTATTTGTGTTATGTTATTTCCTTATTATTGTTTTAGATTTGGAATGAGATATTTATAAGTTATATTGTGAAAACTTGGAAAATATGACTTATACACCTTAATTTTGAGTTAGGATTGACATTTCTACGTTTAGTATATTTTCTTTATACGCACCACTAATCACACTCTTATTTATGTACACTAAACAACGTAATTAACATATCATAAATGTGTACTAAATGCATTTAATTAGGTATTCGAATTTAAAATGTCCACGTAGGAAATTTGTATGTTGTGTGTAATAATGGCTTTTAATAACAGTAATGACACTTGACACGAGGTTAACCCCTAAATGTAGTAAAGTCTGCCCCGAACCGACTGGCATATCCAACAGCTACAAGAAGTCGGGTCAATATGGAATGTCTAGTGCCATGGCTATTTATAATAAATACATATAAACGTGAGGTTAATCCTTGCTTGCAGTACAAATTTGCTTGGAACCGTCCAGCTAATCCAGCAACTACAAGGAGTCGGGTTAATGTGAGACGTCTAGTGTAATAAATATTTGTACGAAGTAGGTCTACCTCGAGAATGTACTAAGTGGATGATCCACCTTATTGGGTATTAAGTGGTTAGGACTTGGCCCGTTACCGAGGTTCATTCCTTGGTTTTGGGATGAAGTCATGGGATCCGCCATTACTAGGTATTAAGTAGTCAATGGGGCCTCCTTTCTCTAGTAGTTATAGGGTATTAAACGGTCCTAAATGAAGAGGTATATAAATGAGTAGGGTAGTTCTCCGAGAATTGTTCACTTCTTATGTAGGGACTATGTGAAGGCATACATAAGGATGTGCTACTAAGGGAAACCGTCTGTCTAAGGGAAGTATTAAATGAATATGAGTTCACCCATAATGCCAGCTATATAGTAACTCATGGTCCGCCGGAGTGGTCATAAATGGCGATGAGAGTCTACCCTCACCCGATATTAAGTGGTAGATTACTATTTCTCGCATTAGGACTGTGAGTATTTGATAACGTCAAATGAGGTCTTAAATGACTAGGTCCGCCTTAGGGTACTAAGTGATCGGTAGAATCCGACCGTAGGGTAACAAATGATCAAAGGAGTCCATATATATATATATATATATATATATAATGGTCTTAAGTGATCGAATGATAGCTCACCTCGTAGGGTCTTAAGAAATCATAAGAATCCATCTATACGGAATTAAGCGATCGTATGATTCCGTCCATAGACATACATGATGGCCTTAATTGACCGAAGGATAGTCCGTCTATTTAACGTATGTGTATGCTATATTCAGTTATGTGTTGTAATCTCCTAGACATAACTTGATGGATTTATACTGCTAATTATAAGAAATAGATTTCCTTTTAAATTTAATAATTTTCGATCATCAGAATTGTTGTTCTGACCTCTTCCTATTAACGACACATGTTAGTACGTGGTTATGTTTGATTGAGGATATCATGGAGTTAAGAGCTTGGCGTGGAGATTTTACTCTAGTTTATATTATCATTATGTCAAGTTGGCTGTATTTATGGGATATTTATGATGTACCGTTATTATGACACTGGAAATTGGCATTGTGTGGTTTCTATGAAATGATACGTATATTTTAATTATTATATTTTTTCCCCATCCACTATGAGATTCTGATTTTGTTTTAGTTTGGTTCTGTTATTTTATTTCTTATAGAAATGATGACTTGCTTGGAATGACTCTAAGTTTCGATGGTCTTTATTTGAGTTGGGATTTAGGCACATTCCAGGCGAATAATTACAGTTTTGCACCATTGTAAAGAGTCCATATGACGCCACTATAGTTTAGGATATTGAACTCATTCGGATAGAAAAACAAATTCCGTCTCGGTGACAATTTGGTATTCTTAGGTCCACTCCACCTGAAAGTACATAAATTTATATATAGTTTACTACATGTAGATAAGTCCATAGAACCGTATAACCAATGATAATTTACCTAGACGTATACAGTTTTGAGTTGTCGATTACTAGTCTCTTCATTGTAATATGACCAACTGGAAGATAAGTCAATGACCATATCTGCAAAATGAATATATAATGTATTTTATTTTTGTTTGTACCATGTATCAATTATGAGTTAGTTAAAACTACGATCATACTTGAATAAGAGTCAAACAACCTTCAGCGCAACTTTGTTGTATCTGAACAACTATAATCACCTCCAAATAGGTGGCTGCTAGCATCGGGCTACCCAATAAATATTGTCAATAAGAATCAAAGTCTGCTAGTAAAGGAAGCATTTGAAGAGACACTCTAGTCTTTGATTTATCAAAAAATAGACGTTGAGTGATGATGTGTAAAATAACAGCACGAGCACACTGCGTGATCTACAACAGAGATACATTCCGTGGAATACCACCGACCAACTATGCTTTAAACCAGGCAGCCACAACCATCTCATTCCCTCGTCCATCTTCGTTTGGAGGAGATAAATCAAACAAGCTCCGACATAAATCCATATAATTATGCACCAAATCAGATCCAATAATGGGATCCCCGCTTATTAGAAAACCAAACAACACAGCCATACCCTTCAGGGTTATGGTCATCTCATCTACTCTAAGATGAAACGTAGATGTTTTCGGCCTCCATCCATCAATCAGACTGTAATCAAATTGCGAATATACTACGTGTACCCTAGCTTATTAATCAAACCAAATATCGGTTTGTGTAAAAGCTTTAAAACTTCTGGATGAGAGGAAGTGACTTGCTTAAGTGTCAAAGAATGGACAACAGTCCCTTCCCAGTCAATGGACTGTAGCTAAGTAAAATAATCTCATGTAAGTACTCATGTTTACTAAAATATTATCGCATTGCTTAATAAAGTACAATAAAAAGCCATCGTCATCAATTCCATATAGTTCGTTTGGTGTTGTTCTTGTAAGTAAAAAACGCTTCCATCAACTGGTCCGGGTTTTATTTCTAAATATTCTAACAAAAGAAAATCCAGATTAAACCCAAGTTGCACATACATGTTTTAAATACAATCAAACAAATGCTTATCAAACACCTGCCAAATACATATCAAACAAATACTGTAACTGCACATACTACTTCAACAACTATACACAGAATGATTTCAATCTAAAAATTATGTTTTCACCTAAACTCTAAAATTCAACAAAACCAATTTTAAAAAATGAATTAAAGAATACAAACTTATAGGAGGAACATGAGATGATACGGAAGCCATTCCATAAAAAATTTCCTATAAAAGTTGGTATATTGAGCGGTTTTGGAGATTGAGGCAAAATTTTCGTTATTCCAAAAGTTGGATTATGGTGAAATGAGAAGTTGGATTTTAAGTGAAATGAGAGGAAGAAAAGGGAAGCTAGTAAATAGTCTAAACAAAATTTGAAAGCATCCGAAATGCTACAAACCAGCACTTCAGATGTCGTCACTTGTTTTTTTTAAAAGTTAATTGACGGCATCTGAAATACCATCAGTGGTCGTGGCAACATTTGAAATGCTGACAGTACACGTGGAGGTTAACTTATTAATCTATTTTCGTAATTAGTTTTAAAACTGACCTATTTTTGTTATAAAATTTTAAAAAAGGGCCATATGAAAAAATATCTTTTGGGTGCTACTATTCACACCCCGGTTTACACTTCCGGCCACCTTCTTAAATTTAATACAAATGAATATTTTTTATATTCTTCTGACCACCATATATTATTCTTTGACTCGGTTATGTACCACCGTACTTCTCTTAAGAAAAACATGTATTTCTCTATAATTTCAAATCCTAAACCCAAACAAAAACATATATTATTTTGTGTCTAATAGAGATGGAAAATGAAGATAAAAAAGAGATTAAAATTGCCTGATTTTTATTGTTTTCAATTATGTTGTCAAATATGTTAGGTTTTTTTTAATGGTTAGGGTTTTCCATTGCGTTTTATGATATTTTTTTCGTTTCGTTGGTTTTCAAGTTTGGAGGACATTAAATTTGACGACGTTGTAATAGAGAATGACAATGTAAGTTTTGACTTGTAAGGTTTTTATCCGTATAACTTACATATCTTCTTTTACAAATTGATACATTAGCTTTTTTTTTCGTTTGATATATAGAGTATTTGAATAATGATAAACTGGACGATAAACATGATGATTGTGATAATATGATGCAAGATGTTCGATCAAATGACTCAAAAGAAATAAATGTTGATTTGACGAATCATTTCACAACCGACAAAGTAAATACTCATTTATAAAAATTAAAATTGCTAATGTAGTTAGGAAAATGGATTATGTTAATTTTATCTTGAATTATTCGATTCGCAGAGTGCATTGACGTAAGAGAGGAAGGAAGCGTTTGTGTAGAGAAAGGAGTTGGTGGCCTCTACATTGTTTGGTTATTAATTTAGATGGTGGCCAACAGAGAAAATTTGGAATATTAGGAGTGCTTTTAGTTTTGGTGGTCAGAAGTATAAATAGGGGTGTGAATAGTAGCATCCACTGCTGAAAAGATCTCATTTTATGCTTCATAACACCACAGCATAGGATAGTGCCTTTATCATTACATCAACCATGTGGAACCAAAGTCAACCAGTTTTGTGCTTTGGCCACAAGTTCAGACAAAATTTTCCGAGGTAGAAGAACCAGTCTAATGGCTGCTACCCCAACCAAAGAAAAATTCTTAGAAACGGATCAGGTAAAGAGTACTTTCATTTGGTTCTTATTACGGAGTATCCATATATCATATCAGTTCCGGTTTATTATCGTTTAGCATTTTTTTTCCCTTCTGTTTTGGTTATATTAGATATTGGTAGATAAAAATGGGTTTGTAAGCACATTGACGCTGAACCGGCCTAAGCAATTGAACGCCCTCTCATCGCAGATGGTATTTTTCTTGCATATACATACTTTTTGTTTGATGTTTCGTCATTGCTGTAGGACGACTAAGACACTTATAGTCAAATTTATGTCTACTGGAAGGTAAGAATCTAGAAAGTATAGGTACAAGAAATAGAGCTCACTCTAGAGCATTTTTTAACTTATTAATTTTTGACAAGTATGATTAGGGAATGCCTCGGAGTTATAGTGATTAGTTGATTAATTTGATAAGTTATACGAGAAAGTTAGATTTTTGACAACTGATTGTGGCTTGCGTGCTGAGTGGCAAGATAGTATGTTTAGAAGTGCTCCTTTTTAGTTCTTATAGAATGTTTGATTGGCATCTAAGAGAATGCCATGGGTTTCTAGATATCTACGATAATATTGTCAAAGATAATTGAACCTTTAGATACAAATTGGGATTCAAACCGAATAGCAGATACAAAGATTGAACTATAGTTTAAACTGTTTTTAGCATGAATAATAACATTTTCTGGTGAGAAAAAGAGGCTTATTGGAAAAAATGGTTGAAATTCAAGGAGCGGATATATGAGTAGAAAAACATGAAGTCGATTTATTAGGGTATACCTAAGATGAACAGAATGAGCACTTGTTTAAACTCATTATGCTTTTAGGTGGAAGCACATTTAACAATCCTATGAAAGAGACAATATTGAAAATGGTATAATTTTCTTATTTCATATTCAGATATTAAAAATGTTGGAGCTTTTCATTGCTTACGAAAAGGATCCTAATGTGAGACTTCTGATTGTGAAGGTATTTTATTTTTTATCTTTATCAAGAGTGTATTATAGCATATTTTGTTGAATCAATAAATTGAATTATTTATTACAATCTATTTGACATCATGAAGGATGAACATAATTTAGAGTATTTCAATGATGGGCATATGGTTGCTTCTATTTCTGTTTTTTTCTGTAAGTACGCATTTTCTTTTGGATTAATGTACCCAAAATAAAAAAGCACTTGTTTGAAAATAGAAAGTACTTGAAATTTATGGAAAAAAGACCTTATGGTACAAATACGTGCCATTTCACATCTTGGGTAGTAAAATATTGTGTAGAAACTGACAAGTGCTTGCATGTCTCTTTGAATACATGCTAACATTGAATTCAATATGCCGCTTAATATTCCGTTTGTCATGAATGTATAACCCTTTCCTTGCCTCATCTTTTTTACATGTCCGTTTATTATTTTCATTATTCCCATGATACCATATTGATACTACTACCTTTTTTTTGGGTGTACTGTAATTCAGTTTAATTTTCATTTCTTTAGGGAAATGGAAGAGCATTTTGTGCTGGAGGAGATGTGACTGGGGTGGCACATGCTGTTAATAATGGTCAGTTTATTTTTTTTGATATCTGTTCCACTATTACAAAATTTGTTTGTAGTAATATAACATTTCACATATCAGGTCATTGGACCAATGGTGCTAATTATTTTTGGAATGAATATACCTTGAACTACATGATTGCTACATATACTAAACCTCAGGTGATCTATATGTGAATCTTTATGTATTGTAGCCATAAATTATTTACCAATTGGTATTGATATGGTCCGCTATTCTTGATGAAGGTTTCACTTCTTAATGGTATTGTAATGGGGGGAGGTGCTGGTATTTCAATACATGGAAGGTTTAGAGTTGTTACAGAAAGAACGGTGAGACACCCTTCTATATAATCAACTTCTTGAGAAGAGTAAAGTTCGGTCAAATTTTCATTATGCAGACTGTTAACCAAAACAAGGTACCAATCTCCTTATGTACAAACACATGGGCTGACACAAATAAGCCTAGCAACTAAACAAAATACAAAAGCCCAAATAACAAAGAAAATACGAAAACAATGTTACAACATAAAAGAATACAGAAACGAATTACAAACAAATTACAACTCTACACCCCCCCCTCAAGATTGACCGGATCAAAAGAAGGCCAATCTTGAGAACACATATGATTTATCATACCAAGCTTATAAACCAGAATCTTATGTTGATCAACTCCAAGTGGTTTGGTCATCAGATCAGCCAATTGTAAAGAAGATTTGATGTACTTCAGCTCCAACAGACCTGATTGTACCAACTCACGAACACAATGAACATCAAGCTTTGGATGTTTAGTCCTCATGTGCTTGGTCTTCTCATGAAAACACGGATCTTTTGCGATGAACATTGCTGAAATATTACCACAGTACAAGGTAATAGGACTTGGTACTTGCACATGTAAATCTGCTAACAAACGCTCAATCCACACAATTTCACTTGACGTATAACTCATACTCCTGTATTTAGGGCTGTAAATTTTGTTCGAATGTCCGACGTCCGTTCGTGTTCGTGACCGAAATACGTCCGTCCGAGTCCGTCCGATTTTCAATTAGGATACGAGTTAGGACAACAAAATTTGTACGAGAAAAAAATCATGTCCGGTCCGAGCTCGTCCGAATTCGTCCGAATTACTTGTAATTCGACATATAGTTGAGAGAAAATCTAGTAAAATGTACAAAATGTGATATAAATAGCCATGTCCGACCGAGTCCGATCGGTCCGAACATGTCCGTGTCCGACCGTTTTTATTTAGGACACGTATTAGGACAAAGAAATTTGTCCGAGAATTTTTTTGGTCCGGTCCGTGTTCGGTCCGATTTTTTTTAGGACAGAAACTGAACACACCTCCGTCCGGTCCGGTCCGACCGATTTACACCCCTACCTGTATTCTGCCTCAGTACTACTCTTTGACACTACTTTCTGCTTTTTAGTCTTCCATGAAACTAAAACATTGTCAAAAAAAAATACAGTATCCAGTCAAAAACTTACCAGAATCCGCACACATGCCCCAATCTGCGTCACAGTAAGCAGTTAGAACAAAATCTGAATTAATTGGAAAGCTTAAACCCAAGTTGATAGTGCCCTTCAAATATTTCAGCACATGTAAAGCAGCAATGAAATGTGGAACTCGTGGACATTGAAGAAATTGACTTAATTACTGGACTGAATAAGAAATGTCTGGTCTCATCAAATTTAGATATAACAATTTGCCAATCAAGCATCGATAAATTTCTGGATCTTCTAATTCATCACCATCAAATTTACTAAGCTTCAAACCTTTTGCCATAGGGAAGTTGACTATTTTACAATTTTCTACATTAAAATCTCGCAACAAATCTAAGATATACTTCCTTTGATTAAGAAAAATATTAGATTGTGATCTTGAAACTTCAATACCAAGGGAAAATTTAATATTTCCTAAATCTTCAATAGTAAAAGCTCGATGTAAATCTGTCTTCAAAGTAGTAACAGCAGCAACATTATTTCCAGTAATCAGTAAATCATCAACATATGCTACTACTATAATGAAAATACTCTGCTGATCAAGTATAAACAAAGAATAATCCTGCTGTGACTGACTGTAACAACCCGTATTTCTGATAACCTGTTAGAACATAAATCGAGGCAGAATTTAATTTATAAATCTGAATCAAAGGAAACGGGCTATGCCATTGCGTTCGTCTCGGAAAAATACGCGAAATAGAGTCCGAGTTTTCGAAAATCGGAGTCCGTATGATCCGATTAAGGCCCAACGAAATTTTCAGAAAATATCAAAGTAAAAACAGATTTCAAATTCAAGTTTGAAATTGAAAATTAGGGTCATATTGGACCAGGCGGGAAAATTCCCGCCAGAGCACCCAAGTCGACAGCCCTGTCGACTTGGGAGTCGACTTGGTTGGACCAAGTCGACAGCCCTGTCGACTTGGCTCAGCCGGGCAGTTCTGCCTGGTGCACCATTTTGAGATTGTGTTGAGCTTGGGGGCCAGATTCGGTTTTGAGGGCTGAGATTGGAACTAGGGTTTAATCCTATGGCCTAAAACACTTGCCTAATCTATAAATAAGACCCTAAGCTAGCCCTAAATCATTATTAATCAATCCTACAACTAAACTATGGCAAAATTTTACCTCTCATGGCCTCCACTCTCTTCATAAAATTCCTAAATAAATTTCTATGAGATTTTCCATGCATACAAGTGTTTTCAAGCTTGTATGAGCATCATTAGCTTGCATTTAAGTCAAGTTTCTATATTTGCATCATAAAGAAAGAGTTTTGATCATTTTGGCTCAAGGGTTTTTATGTTAGAGCTTGCATTTTGGGTCTATTTGATTGCATAAGGGCTTTGTCATATCTTTTGTGCCTTCATAAGTATTGTAAGCCCTATTCTACTTTCATACTTAAACTCTAAAGTTAAATGTATGATATGCAAGTTTGCCATGATATGCAAGTTTACTATGATGTGTTATGCAAGTTTACTATGATGTGATATGCAAGTTCATCAAGTTATGTTATGCAAGTTTATATGCAAGTTGCTATGTTATGATGTGCAAGTTTATATGTAAGTTTTGCCATGTTATGTTATGCAAGTTTATCATGTTGTGATATGCAAGTTTATATGCAAATATGCCATGTTATGATATGCAAGTTCATCATGTTATGTTATGCAAGTATGCCATGTCATGATATGCAAGTTTATCGTGTTATGTTATGCAAGTTTGATATTGAAGTTTGTCATATGATATGCAAGTAATGTTATGCAAGTTTGGGTTGATCATTTTGTTCATGCTATCATGTTATGCAAGCTTATCTTGAGTTTATGAACATAAAGCTTCAAGCTTTATGCTAAAGGTTGCATTTTGGCAACATGTAAGTTATCATATCTCTTATGATAACTTGCATGTGAGGCTAAATGCGAACTTATGGCCATTTTTACATGTCATTTATCACCATGTATCACCAATATGCTAAGTTTGGTTTTATACATGTTTTTGAGGCCTAAAATGTAATATGCAAGTATATGAACATATGTACATTTCATATGCCACCATGTTGAACTTGTGGCTTCAACACCTTTATGTCGTGACTATGCCAAGTTCCCTCTTTCTATCCTTTATGCGCTATTGCGATATGTAAGCGATGGGATTGCGTTTGGGGTTGGGTAAACTTAAAAGACATAAAAATATAAGCTTGTGAATTTACCTATTAAGTTAGGTCTACCCATTGGGAATTTACCTATTAAGTTAGGTCTACCCAATTGCTTGAAAATTTGGAACATGTTTTGGAAACATGATGAACATGACCCTTAGAAAATATAAGTGTGACCAACTCGAGGTTGGGTTGAGTTTGTAGCGTAAACCTATCCGGAACCGACCGGCTTAACTAGTTGCTACAAACAATAGGACCCAATGTGAGAAGTTGGTCATGTGATACCTTGAACCCGAGGTTAGACCAAGTTGTAGCGTAAACCTACCCGGAACCGACCGGCTTAACTAGTTGCTACAAACAATAGGACCCAATGTGAGAAGTTGGTCATGTGGTACCTTGAACCCGAGGTTAGACCAAGTTGTGGTGTAAAGCTACCCGGAACCGACCGGCTTAACTAGTAACCGCAACAAAGTCTAATGTGAGAGGTTAAGGCGCATTAATTAATTAATGCTACATGATAAGGTTAAGTAAACTTGACTTATGACACTTAACTAATCTGAACTCGGTAAATTAACGGGGTTAAGTTAACCTACACTTAACCAATCGGAACTCGGTAATTTAACGGGGTTAAGATGAACTATACTTAACCAAATCAACTCAGTAATTTGGTAAGGATGAGAACCAATCTGATGCCTGGTCTGGATAAATTAACTTGATTGATAAATAAAACGAACCTGTTTTGCGGATCTGTAGGACCCACACTAAGTTAGGCAAGTTTGTAAATCTGTTATCTGATCCGTTAGTCTGAGATCTAATCGTCTGAACTTTGTATGTCTGAACTCTGTTAATAAGTTAATCAGAATCTGATAGTCTGGGGACACAAGGGGGAATACTTGTGTCATATGTTGTTTGGGACCCATATTAGTCAGTAACCCTTTCTGGTATCAAAAACTTTGACCCAACTGTAGGTAGGGTCCGGGCACGCTTACTGAACTAATTATAAGTGGTTCATTCTGATAATGGCGATGGGTGTTGATGGTGCGTTCCAACCGGGTCATGTGCGTGCATTATCAGAATGAACCACTTATAATTAGTTCAGTAAGCGTGCCCGGACCCTACCTACAGTTGGGTCAAAGTTTTTGATACCAGAAAGGGTTACTGACTAATATGGGTCCCAAACAACAGATGACACAAGTATTCCCCCTTGTGTCCCCAGACTATCAGATTCTGATTAACTTATTAACAGAGTTCAGACATACAAAGTTCAGACGATTAGTTCTCAGACTAACGGATCAGATAACAGATTTACAAACTTGCCTAACTTAGTGTGGGTCCTACAGATCCGCAAAACAGGTTCGTTTTATTTATCAATCAAGTTAATTTATCCAGACCAGGCATCGGATTGGTTCTCAGCCTTACCAAATTACTGAGTTGATTTGGTTAAGTATAGTTCATCTTAACCCCGTTAAATTACCGAGTTCCGATTGGTTAAGTGTAGGTTAACTTAACCCCGTTAATTTACCGAGTTCAGATTGGTTAAGTGTCATACGTCAAGTTTACTTAACCTTATCATGTAGCATTAATTAATTAATGCGCCTTAACCTCTCACATTAGACTTTGTTGCGATTACTAGTTAAGCCGGTCGGTTCCGGGTAGGTTTACGCTACAACTTGGTCTAACCTCGGGTTCAAGGTACCACATGACCAACTTCTCACATTGGGTCCTATTGTTTGTAGCAACTAGTTAAGCCGGTCGGTTCCGGGTAGGTTTACGCTACAAACTCAACCCAACCGTTTACGCTACAAACTCAACTCAACCTCGAGTTGGTCACACTTATTTTTTCTAAGGGTCATGTCCATCATGTTTCCAAAACATGTTCCAAATTTTCAAGCAATTGGATAGACCTAACTTAATAGGTAAATTCCCAATGGGTAGACCTAACTTAATAGGTAAATTCCCAAACTTATGTTTTTATGTCTTTTAAGTTTACCCAACCCCAAACGTAATCCCATCGCTTACATATCGCAATAGCGCATAAAGGATAGAAAGAGGGAACTTGGCATAGTCACGACATAAAGGTGTTGAAGCCACAAGTTCAACATGGTGGCATATGAAATGTACATATGTTCATATACTTGCATATTACATTTTAGGCCTCAAAAACATGCATAAAACCAAACTTAGCATATTGGT
Source organism: Allium sativum (assembly GCA_030737875.1). Taxonomy (NCBI): domain Eukaryota; kingdom Viridiplantae; phylum Streptophyta; class Magnoliopsida; order Asparagales; family Amaryllidaceae; genus Allium; species Allium sativum. Next base: position 605,841,222 of record CM060918.1, on the reverse strand, counting down.
GATACATGGTGATAAATGACATGTAAAAATGGCCATAAGTTCGCATTTAGCCTCACATGCAAGTTATCATAAGAGATATGATAACTTACATGTTGCCAAAATGCAACCTTTAGCATAAAGCTTGAAGCTTTGTGTTCATAAACCCAAGATAAGCTTGCATAACATGATAGCATGAACAAAATGTTCAACCCAAACTTGCATAACATTACTTGCATATCATATGACAAACTTGCATATCAAACTTGCATAACATAACACGATAAACTTGCATATCATGACATGGCATACTTGCATAACATAACATGATGAACTTGCATATCATAACATGACATATTTGCATATAAACTTGCATATCACAACATGATAAACTTGCATAACATAACATGGCAAAACTTACATATAAACTTGCACATCATAACATAGCAACTTGCATAACATAACTTGATGAACTTGCATATCACATCATAGTAAACTTGCATAACACATCATAGTAAACTTGCATATCATGGCAAACTTGCATATCATACATTTAACTTTAGAGTTTAAGTATGAAAGTAGAATAGGGCTTACAATACTTATGAAGGCACAAAAGATATGACAAAGCCCTTATGCAATCAAATAGACCCAAAATGCAAGCTCTAACATAAAAACCCTTGAGCCAAAATGATCAAAACTCTTTCTTTATGATGCAAATATAGAAACTTGACTTAAATGCAAGCTAATGATGCTCATACAAGCTTGAAAACACTTGTATGCATGGAAAATCTCATAGAAATTTATTTAGGAATTTTATGAAGAGAGTGGAGGCCATGAGAGGTAAAATTTTGCCATAGTTTAGTTGTAGGATTGATTAATAATGATTTAGGGCTAGCTTAGGGTCTTATTTATAGATTAGGCAAGTGTTTTAGGCCATAGGATTAAACCCTAGTTCCAATCTCAGCCCTCAAAACCGAATCTGGCCCCCAAGCTCAACACAATCTCAAAATGGTGCACCAGGCAGAACTGCCCGGCTGAGCCAAGTCGACAGGGCTGTCGACTTGGTCCAACCAAGTCGACTCCCAAGTCGACAGGGCTGTCGACTTGGGTGCTTTGGCGGGAATTTTCCCGCCTGGCCCAATATGACCCTAATTTTCAATTTCAAACTTGAATTTGAAATCTGTTTTTACTTTGATATTTTCTGAAAACTTCGTTGGGCCTTAATCGGGTCATACGGACTCCGATTTTCGAAAACTCGGACTCTATTTCGCGTATTTTTCCGAGACGAACGCAATGGCATAGCCCGTTTCCCTTGATTCAGATTTATAAATTAAATTCTGCCTCGATTTATGTTCTAACAGGTTATCAGAAATACGGGTTGTTACACTGACTGAAGCCCCATTTAATCAAGAAATTACTTAATTCTCTATTCCAACATCTAGAAGCTTGCTTCAGACCGTAAATGGATCTTTTTAGTTTACATACTTGACCTGACAGTGCCTTTGTATAACCAGCAGGAGGAGACATGTAAACTTCTTCAAGATGACCATGCAAGAATGCATTATTAATGCCCAATTGCTGTATACTCCAATTCTTGGCAGCAGCTAAAGCTAACACAATTCTTACAGTTGTTAGTTTTGCAACAGGACTAAAAGTGTATTTATAATCTTTTCCTAAAATTTGTTTACCCCCCCCCCCTTGCAACTAATCTAGCTTTATATCTATCCACCTCACCGTTAGGCTTAAACTTTGTTTTAAAAACCCATTTACATGCAATAGGTTTTTTACCAGTAGGAAGATCCATTAATTCCCATGTATCATTTTTATCCAAAGCTGATAATTCTGTTTCCATGGCCTTAACCCATTTTGGATAGTTCTTAGCTCGACCATAAGATGATGGTTCAAAATTAGAGAAGACATTTGCAAGAATATGCAACTCTTTATTATCTAAATATGCCAATGAAGGTTCAGTACACATTGAAAGAAACAGACTCATCACTTTGTGTATTAACAAATTGCCTGGTAGGAATTTTTCCAGTAACATAATCATTGAACTTTTTGGGTATTTGGCAAATTCTTGAAGAAGTTCGAGTTGGTAAATCAGTAGAAATTGGTAAATCAATAGGAATTAATGATGCTGAATCATTAACTAATGGAGATGCCTGGTTGTGAGAAGAAAAATCATCATTTTGTATAGAGGAATCATCAATATGTTCAATAAGGGAATTTGATACATGATTATTTGTATCAGAATTAAATTGTGAGGGCTGTACCAAACAAATATCTTGATCCAAAGCAGGGTTAACTAATGTGGAAATTTTAGAAGTTGAAGATACATTTGGAACACTTGATGGCTGACATTTGAAAGGAAAAACATTCTCCACAAAGTGTGCATCTCTAATGTAAATAACTTTATGAGTGTTCAAGTCATAAAGTTTATATCCTTTTTGTCCACAAGGGTATCCAATCAAAATACATTTTCTTGCTCTTTCATCAAACTTATCATGCAATTTTTGAAATGAAAAACATAAACGTCCTATAACCCTAAGATGTTCATAATCAGGCTTCTTATTCATTAATAATTCATAAGGTGTTTTCCAATTTAAAACTAAACTTGGCATTAAATTGATGAGATGAGTAGCAACTAAAACACAATCACCCCAAAATTTATAAGGCATACCAACATAAATTCTGAGTGTCCTTGCTGTCTCTAACAAATGCCTATGCTTCCTTTCAACTCGACCATTCTGCTGAGGATTGCCAGGTATTGGTCTCTGATGAATTATCCCTTTTGATTCAAACAACTGCCTACATGTTTCTTGAATAACCTCAGTTCCATTGTCAGACCTGACTATTTTGATCTTCTTTCCAAAATGAGTTAATGCAAATTCAATGAAAGCAGCAATAATAGAAACTACTTGAACTTTTGAATGAAGCAAATACGTCCAAGTGTTTCTAGTATGATCATCTAGAATGGTCAAAAAATAAGTTTCTCCAAACAGTAGGTCTATGATATCTACCCCACAAATCAACATGAATGAGATCAAATGAAGATTCAACATACGAAGTAGAATGTGGAAAAGACAACTTATGATGCTTTCCTAACACACATGCTTCACAAGAAAAATCCGTATTAAGTAATTTGCCTGATACAAGAATTTGAAAATGTTTCATTTTATTTATAGAAGGATGACCTAACCTAGCATGTATGATATCAATACTAGGTTTGTTACAAGGAGTGATTGTGTTATTGACAAAAACAAGGGAACAACAACGAACAGGTAAATCTGAAAAACCATTTAAAGAGGATGACAAAGATAGTTTGTAAAGACCAGAGACTCTTGATCCAACAGCTTGAACTTGCTTTGTCTCAAGGTCCTGAAAATAACAAGAAGTATGAGTGAATTTTGCGAGAATTTTATTTTGATCAAGTAACTTTCCTACAGACAAGAGATTATTTCTGAAAGTAGGTCGTAACTTCGAATTTAAAATCACAGTTCCAACATGATTAACAAGAATCGAAGAATTATCAGGCAAAATTACTTCAATAGGATTTTTAACTTTCTTTAATGAAGCAAAATGTGTGATGTTAAAAGTCATATGGTCTGTTGCTCCAGTATCGATTATCAATGAATTCTGATCACTAGATTTTGCAGTATTGTTTTCAACATTAAAAAAACAATTACCTGTATATTTAAAAGCAGATCCCAAAGGATTATCCTGAATCTGTGAAGATGCACTTGACTTGTGAACCATTTTCATTACCTGATTGTATAATGCAGACACCACCACTGGATCAAACCTCTCTTCTTCAGCACTGACAATATTAGCAGCTACATTCGAAGTATTGGCAGGCTGTGGATGATTTCCAAGTATTCCTTGGCTTGAAGAAATTTCAACAGTATTAGCATTCTTTTGATTCAGCTTTGTTTTTGCAAATGCTTCTTTATTCCACCATTCTGGATAACCAATCAATTTAAAACACTGATCTACTGCATGACCCTTCTTCTTGCAATGCTCACAATACAATTCATTTTTCTGCCTTTTGTTTTATCTTTTGAAATATTGAGAATTTGATTTGAATCTGTTTTCACAACATTAAAAACAACCTCCGTTAAGGTCACTCACAAAGGGAATGCCTTAACTTCGGTGAAGCACTTTAGGTAAAAGATGCAGATAAATTACAAGACAGACAAATAAAACAGCTGAAAATAAAGTCATTTTATTAACAATGTGATTCAGTCAAGCTTTTACAACAATTTTCTCAAATCATACTTAAAAGTAATACATAGAACTTCTGTCTTGATTTAATAACTTCCAAGTGTAAAAGAAGCACAAAAATAACAATGATATTCCCCAATAAAGCATGAGCCAGCCATAGCAGTGGAAGAGAGAGTCCAAAGTAAAACATCGACCATCTTCGAGCTTGAAAAGAAAACTGAGCTAAGTGGTAACATTTTCTGTTCTGATGTTCAACCTGCTGCAGAATGTAATAGGCTTTATGAACTGTCGGTAATGGATCTGAACTAAGAATATTAGTCTTCACTTGATCATACTCCTTCGGAAGTCCAGCCAAGAACTGCATCAATTTGTTTCGTTGATCATTTTCAAGTATCTTCTTCAAAATTCCACATGAACAATCCTTCAGAACTCCACAAATACACTCTGGAAATCCTTCAATTATTTGTAACTGACCCAAATCGATTTCAGTTTTCCATAATATTCTGCAACAGTTAACTCGTTCTGAAAGGTTGAAGTTAAGCTTTGATGAAGTTCAAATAATCTTGGTGCAGTTATTTGCCCAAATCGTTCTGCTAATTCTTTCCATAATTGCGTAGAGGAATCAACAAACATTGAACTCTCTGATAAAATCTTATCCATAGTTCAAGATCCACGACATTACCATATAATCGTTCCTGATCCATTTTTGATAATCGTTCGAACCGACTATTGGCATAGGCAACCATCAACAAACTGAAGTTTGTTTCTAGCATTTAATGTCACCCTCACTGTTCTAGACCACTTTAGATAATTGGAACCAGTTAGAATGTGATTTCCCAATTGCATACCTGGGTGATCTGAATTCGAGAGATAATAGGGATTGTGGAAATTGATCGCTTGAATCCCCTTGAGGAAGAACACCAGATGATTCCGATCCATCATTAGTCATTGAAGAAAATTGAAGGAGAAGAATTAAGAAGAATTTTTTTTCCAGATCTGGATCGTATCGCTCCGATACCATGAAAAGAGTAAAGTTCGGTCAAATTTTCATTATGCAGACTGTTAACCAAAACAAGGTACCAATCTCCTTATGTACAAACACATGGGCTGACACAAATGAGCCCAACAACTAAACAAAATACAAAAGCCCAAATAACAAAGAAAATACGTAAACAATGTTACAACAGAAAAGAATACAGAAACGAATTACAAACAAATTACAACTCTACACTTCTAAACTTATATATGATCCATGTTAGATACGGTTGATATAAGTGTGTAATTTTATATCACTTTAGTGTGTAATTTTTTATTCATTGAATTTGTTGTTCTCCCTTCTTTTGCAACCATGGATTGCTGAAAGATTCAGTTGGTAGTTGGTTTTCACATTCTTTTAGTGATCCCATTTTCACTGTTGTGTTTTCATTATAATAAACCTATTAGTCTACTAATATACCATCTGAATTATTATTTAGTTATTGACTTCCTTGTAACAGTATTATGGCACTATTACAAGTACATTTATCAAACAATTAATTTCTAGGCAGCGAAGACACAAAATAATCAGCGTTCTATCAGACAGCTTTCTGGTCCAGTTGAATTTTATGTTGCTCAAGCCATTAGCTAGTTTCCAGTTGTACTTTAGGGCTAGAAATGTTAGTTAATAGCTATACTTTATCTCAAATAAGTCTTTCTCCGGATAGGACATATGATATTAACTTTCCATCAGTCCTTACCTTCGTACTAGTCTAGAATTTTTATTATGGCCAGAAATGCTACTGTTGGAGGCATTTCAACATGGTGCTTTGCAACCCACCCCAACAGCGGGTAGGTTGGCTTTTTTGAGCCAGACTATGAAGATACATACTTGTCCAACATTTTAATATTGAATAAATTATACGGCGTTTAAAATGCCGTAGAAGTGCGCACAGACGACGATATATATTGTTACCGCTACTTAACCAACTTTTAAAATATTAGGTAACTACATCACTATATATTTATGTCGTAGCTTTTCTCATTTCTTGGTCTTCTATATCTATATTAACATTATACATTACCCATACTTTTAAAATAAATAAAAAGGAAATAAAAACTCATTCTCCCCATTTCAGTATCAATTCTTCAAAAAGAGATCTACAATAATAATTCATTACCTTATCTTGGCGTTCATGCATATCAAAAGTAATTCGATTACAATGACAATTCATATCCTATGAGGCAGTCACAATAACACCAACAATAGTCTTCATTTCAACAACGAATTCAATATGCTTCTCAACAAATTTTTCAACAACAGTCAATTGCAAACTCAACAACATAACACGAATTTCCATCAAGATCAACATTTTCAGCAAGACCCAAACTTGAGTCTACGCTATCGATCTACAATTTTTGGCCATTGCCCTAAGTTAATATTGCTCACACTCAAACATAGGTAAGAATTTGGGTGGTTAGAGTGGGGAAAATGGGATTTAAACCCCTATCATTGCAGAAAGCAACACTATGCATTAACTATTACGCTAAAAGATTGTTTGTGTGCATTGATTTTTCGAATGTATTTTACAGACTATCTCTCTTAAAGAGTCCAACATACTCGTTGGCTCATCGTCGCACGCCACTCAAGCGTTGTGCTCGTAACTTGCGTCAATGCCACATGGAGTGATATTCGTAGCATTACAACACACAATTTCGATTGGTATATGCTATATTAACAAATGTGATAAACGTGAGATTCGAATCCCTGCCATTGTAGAAAACAATATCACATATTAACTACTATGCTAGAAGATTTTTTTGTGTGTGTGCTTTCTGAATGGATGTTACAACCAATTTGACTCCACAGATGGTGGTCGTAATCGGCTTTTGTTTAATTCAATAGGATACATTGAATGATATGACATATGAGTAGGATATTCTACCAGGGGCGGTCCTAGGAGTTTTTATACCTAAAGCCAATTCTAAATCAAGGCCCTTACACATAAACAATCGTGTTTAAATATTGAAAAAAATAAACATAAGTAAACAACTATCTTCATAACAATAATAGGTAAGGCGAGGCTCGTGCTTGGCATGCAAAACATTGATTGTAGATACTTTAGGATGATATTAGCTAAAATTTTACATAAATTGAATTGGATAAGCAACAGGAAGTGCGTGTAGGAGACATCGAAGTAATTAACATTTGAATTATATCTAGAACTAATGTAAATCAATAAGCACAAATCAGTAATGTTCATTGCAATTCTCTTCACTTTGAATTTTACATCTCCCACTAATAAAAAATATGGTACCATGCAACTATTTGCTTCAATCTCATTGATTAGAAACAGAGTTTTGCTGTATAACTAACTTAGAAAAGCTATCACATGCATTTCATTTAAAGAATCAATTACGGAACACTAAATAGAAAAAAACACGCATAAATTTAATGGATCAGATTGCATTATAGCACCTCACTAAAATCTTCTATTAACAAATTCAAACGTAGTAGCGACTTTTTAACCATCCCAACCTACAGTTGAAATCACAATATATCAATTTATTGAAAAATTGCGTTAGAATTTAAATATATTAACAAAAAAATTATGGCTACATCCAAAAATATATTTAAAGAGATGTAGTTGGGTTTGTATTTAACCAGTTACCAAATCATTTTATATATGCATACCACATTGATAACAAACACAAAAGGAGAAATGAAAATTAAAACCAAATTTTAATAAAGCCTTAACAAAACTTAAAAAAGAACTTGACCCTCTAAAGTCTAAACATACATTCCATGATTCGTTTGAATTGCTTGACGATTAGATAAAGGGTTGGAGCATCAATTTTGAATCAAAGGTGGGGAGGCCGATAGCAACAAGTAAGAAATTGATGGGATGGAGCCATGGAGGAAAGCTGAGGTCGTCAACAAGCTGTGGCTTGAATCAAAGGTCAGGTAACTACATAAGTATTTATTTATGCCGTTGCTTGTTTTCTCATTTATTGAATTTCAAGATCTATATTAACATTATACATTACCCATACTTTTACAAAATAAAAATAAAAAATAGAAATAAAAAACTCATTCTCTCTACATTTCAGTATCAGTTCATCAAAAAGAGATCTATGATAATAATTCATTACCTTACCTTTCAGGCATATCAAAAGTAATTCGGTTACAACAATAATTCATATCCTATGAGGTAGTCACAATAACACCCTGTGTTATCAAAGCGCGCGCTACATCGCCAAATAGCGCATAGCGCAAGCTCTGCGCTATGGAACCCAAAACAGCGCAGGGGTTCCCTATAGCGCATAAATAGCGCGCTATTTTATCGAAGTGCAAAATAGCGCATAGCGCGGAATAGCGTGCTATTTGTTTTTTTTTTTAAATTTTGTATAGTAATTAAAGCCCAGACCCATTGAGATGTAACCATATTTACAATGTTTTTTGATTCTGCATGCATGCTTTTTTCCTTCTATGGTTTGCATATTGCTTTAGCTAGTGTTCCATCAAGTTTCATCAATGCATTTCACAATTTTTTTTTACTGAGAACTTGACTTGGTTGGACCGTTGTCCAGATACTCCATTCTATATCTATGTTCTTTGGTTTAGGCTATTAGATCTAATATCTAGAAACAATAGAGACTCTTTTGTTTGTTTGAGCATCACCAGTAAAATGATGCATGCAATATCTAAAAACAATTCCAATATGTCTAGTATGTTGGACAACAATTTTTTTTGCTACCCTTAAAGTATCAAAATATTTCCTTCTTTTCTAAGTGAGATCTCTAAACACAAAATATTTTACTTATAATGATAGTTTTTGACTTTTTTTATTTTTACTTCGTTGCTTTTTGTTGTTTATATTCTTACTTAATTCTTGTCATTAGAAAATATTTTACAATTTATGCAAAATTGTATTTTTCATGCATTTTGTTTGTATAATTTTATCATCATTACTCACAAAACAAGAATAAATTTTATCATAATTCACACTTAAGACTAGATTATAAATTCTATAAGACATATATTATGAACCATCAATTATTTTTAGTGTATAATATAAAATTATTAAATTTTCTCTAATATAATTGCATTTTACATCAACAAATATTTAATACATGCATAAAGTATGATAGTTTTTGTGCTTGGAGTATTGAACGGTTTGGATATGACATGAAATATGCAAAAACATAGAATTAAATTTCAGTTAGATATAATATACGTGATTAATTATTAAGAAATGCAAAAAAAGTGGACCAAATAGTGCACACTATAGCGCATAGCGCAAGCCTTGCGCTATTCGCTATTGACTACACTGATAACGCCAACAATATTCTTCATTTCAACCACGAATTCAACATGCTTCTCAACAACTTTTTCAACAACAATCTCAATTGCAAACTCAACAACATAACATGAATTTCCATCAAGATCAACCTTTTCAGCAAGACCGAAACTTCAGTCTACACTATCAATCTACGAACTTTGGTCGTTGGCCCAAGTTAATATTGCTCACACTCAAACATAGGTAAGAATTTGGGTGGTCAAAGTGAGGAAAATGGGATTTAAATCCCTACCATTGCAGAAAGCAATACTATGCATTAACCACTATGCTAAAAGATTGTTTGTGTGCATTAATTTTTCGAATGTATGTTACAGACTATCTCTAGGAGTCCAACATCCTCGTTGGCTCATCGTCACATGCCACTCAGGCATTGTGCTCGTAACTTGCGTCAATGCCACATGTGATATTCGCAGTATTACAACACACAATCCCGATTTGGTATATGTTGTATTAACAAATGTGATAATCGCGAGATTCGAAACCCTGCCATTGTAGAAAACGATATCACGCACTGGCTACCATGCTAGAAGATTTTTTTTTGAGTGTACTTTCCAAATGGATGTTACCAATTTGACTCCACGGATGGTTACTCAAACTCAAAACATTGACAGTAAAAGAAAGTGGAGTAATACTAACGGTGGAATTAACACAGATGAGGTGTTAATTTTCGCTAGCGGGGAGGGAAATTCCAAGGGGAAAGATCAAAGATGACAGATAATCTGGAAAAATATCATAAACAAAGTTCTGCCTCCAGCATTGCTCATCTAGATATCACATACCACCAGAGCCGGCTCAGAGCCTAGTCGGAGCAGTCGGCCGCCTAGAGAAACCCCCCACGGTGGAGCAATCACCAGAGGTTGGTTGTGGTGGTGGAGCAAATTTTTTGGGATCAAATAGAAATAGATGGGAGTGCTAATTAATGAATTACTTGGTCCAGTTGGAAGTGCATGTGGTTAAGTTTGTGCAGGTCTAGTGTTTGATTCTAAAGAGCTTCAGCTGTTGTTTGGGCAACTTTTTTGTTCAGGACATAAACTTTGGTTGGGGCAATGTTTTCCGCCTGGGGCAACCCAGCTTTTGTACAATTATGGAGCCGGCTCTGCATACCACCTTGGTACAAGTGGAAATTGCCTCGTGGATAGGAATCCAACGTGCTGTAAAGCTGGGTAAGTGAAGAATATGAAGCAATCATATAACTACCAAATGGTCTTGTCACATGTACTATGAAGCTCTAACTAGTTATGAGCAACAACCTTAACATGACATGCATTTCCTCCAACCACTTTTATCGGTACCGATTTTGAGTGGTCGATGCATAAATCCGAGGATGAAATAATGTTGATTGTGTCTGAGCAATCAGATATGCTATATTATCAGTGTACACGTAGTACCATTGTTGCAGTGTCTTCTGAAACCACTTTAAAATGTCCTTTTCCGACTAACTATACGTTAAAGATTTTAGGTTTGATATGCATGTGCCATAATATGCGTGCTTTGATTGTGGACTTAACGTAGCTTATTTTCAACTAGATTCGAGCTTGCAAATTTCTCCATATACGACAATACATTGCGTAACTTGCTATGTACCCATCATATGGAAGACGGTCATCAAGTCCTACAACTAATCATGGTGAAATCTGAAGGAATGATTCTCAACTCAGCAAAGAAAAAATGAAATATATGTACGGTCTTTCATCAACTGGTTACTAGTGTTCGCTCAACTATGCTTCCAAATTCAACATATTTTTATTCTTATGACAACAAAGTGGGTTTTTTGTACGAGATAAATATGTGATAAATATAAGTAATCCAAGTATAAAAAGCATACCTAAAAATCATCAAGTCATTTGTCTTGCAAAATTATAAATCATAGGGTCAGTATTCACATATGTTGTTAACTTATGTAGATGCAAATGAACTTCGTAGACGAACCATTCAAGCCTGTTTAATCGAAATTTTCAATTTTTATATTTATAAACACAACATGATAGTTTTTTTGTTTGCCTAGTACATGTTCAAATTTCTACAGGTCAAATATGAAAAATTTACCAATTAAGTTAATATGCAAAGCATTGTGATTTTATTTTAAAATTCAAATGTACACTGTTATCATTATTGATGACCGCGGTAATATGTTGATTTTCATTTGGAAGAGCATAAAATTTTGCTAACTTCTTATTCTTTAGAGGTTTTGATTTATGCAGGGGTCTCTAGCAACATCTTTTGATATTGTCCATCTATCTTTTTCGTGACATGGTGGTGCCATCACCTATTCGATGACATAAGAGCTCGATGTAGAACCATTGTTGCCTTAACCATCACTATGCCCGCTTTCACCCTGACTTCAGTCTTCTACGATGTTGATCTCTTGGTACTACCATCTCATAAGTCACATCCGATATTCTCCTTATTTTGACCAAAAATTCACTAGTTTTAGAGCAAAATATGGGACTTGGATTGCTGGGGTTGACTGAGATTTGCAAAATAAGGTAAGAAAATAATAAAAACAAAATAGGGGAAGAACATACAAGATTATCAGGCATTTTTAATGTCGGATAATCTTGTAGCACATATTTTGAGATTTGGAACACATGAATTGCAATCATTGTTTTATAAAATCCGCTTTGATGCTTGTCTTAAGAAAATGAGAGCTAGGTGCCTTGCGCCTTTCCCCAAAACGCTTTTTATTTCTATGACTTATGCCTCAATAACTTCAGGCATACAAGATGTACAAAACATATGCCTTGCATGGTTCAAACTGCCAAGGCATGCGACTCAGATTTTTCAACCCTTAGTTGCAATTATTGACACTTCTAACAGAAGTTAAACCTTAATTATTCACTGAGAAATAAAAAAGGACCAAAATAAAAAATCGAAAGTTAGTGTTTATTACTTTTAAATTTCAATATCGACTTGTCTAGCTAGGATTCAACGATCAAAAGCTATGTAATGGATTTTCTGATTGTTATTTAATGGAAATTGCTTAATAAACTTCGGTGAATCTTCAAGTAAATTTTGCGGGCAGAAGAAACCAAAACGGGAATTTTGTGGAATCATCAAAATTTTACGGAAATGAAATCATATGGATTCCCAGTTATTTATTTCTAATCCTTTTAATATATATATATATATATATATATATATGTGTGTGTGTGTGTGTGTGTGTGTGTGTGCGCGCGCGCGCCTCTGTGTGTGTGTGTGTGCGCGCGCGCCTCTATGTGTGTGTGTTCAGAGTCAGTTTTTAATGATTTGATTTTCATTTTTTTTGCGTAGGTTAGTTTAAAGTGTCAAATTTCATTATATGTTTTGCATTTTATTTTAAACCGAAAAGTTTATGCCTCAATGTTTCGATGCTCACACCTTGCCTCATGGACTTGAAAATGCCTCATGTACGCTTTCACGTTTTAAAACAATGGTAGCAATCTGGGCTATTCATATCATGGTTTGAGGTCTCGTCGGAAACTGCGAGATCCCGTTGATCTCGTACTGGTTCCGGCGGTGACCGAGACGAAATCATCGCAAAATCTCCTTCCGTTTACAAGGGTTTAAAAAAAAAAAAAAACTAAATCACGAAATTGAGCTTATAAATAAACGATTGAAGAGGATAAGTTACCACGCTGTCTTCCCCATTCAATAATCTTCAATCAAAAATCGAGCTTCAAAATTCTTCCCCATTCGAAGTAGCAGACAGAAATCGTGCTGCAGACCACAATTGACTTTTAGGTGATAATTGATTTGTGACTTCCCTGATTTTTCTTTTTAACAGGCTTCATCTTCTTTTTCGCGCTCGATATTTTCATTTTCCCTCTCTGCGTGAGCATTTACTAGAAGGGGGTGAAAAAGATATAATGCGTTCTCCTTTTCATTTTTTAATCTAAATGAAATGTTACTAGACACGTGACAGTCAGCTTGAACAGTGAACTTTTTGATAAAGGTTCTATTGGACAGTGAATGAAGGTTAAAAAAATAACCTAAAAGGCTGAAACACGTTAGACAGTCAAAAGTAGTCTAATATAAGGACCGAAGTAGCCATGTCACATCATTATATTTTTATAAATTATATTTCTTTGTGGATTTACAACATTTATTATTAATTTTTTCATAAAAAATATGAAAGTTTGCTTTTTGGTCCGAAACTGAAACAAAAACTGAAACCGCCGAAACCGAGTTTTCGAACCTTGGTTCATATACTATTCAACATTTAAAATGACGAATAATATGTGCACTCGCTCTGTATCGTTCTGAGTAAAAAAAAAAAAAGTTTCTGAGTGGGTGATTGGGTGAAGCCTTGTTTATTATCATGGTAAGGGGGTGGAAATGATTTTGTGTTGGAAGTGCTCTTAAACCAAAGACTAAGAGGTAAAGTCTCTAGGATTGCAACATTTTATTAAAAATTTAATTAGGTCTCAAGATTTTGTTACTAACTAGAATTTTACTTTATGGGTATAAACATAGCGCCTATAAAGAAGCAAATTTTATACTATTGCCTCACAATTAGAACCTTTGATATTATATATGTTGGGGTGTCATATTGTATGTGGGTAATGGACGTACATTGAAAAGAGTAGTTCGACATCGTGAATAATAATGGAGGCAAAGTGTTATACGTTTAGTCGTATCTAATAATAATGGATTCGTATTGTTAAAAAAAAGTGTTAAACCAAATCGTATGTTGTCCACATGGAGGGATGTGTGGATGGATCTAGAAATTTCAACGTGATTCCTTTCTTTAAAAGGTATAGACCAGACTCTATGTTGCCACTCACGAGAGATGTGCGGACAAATCTCGAAATTTCGACAATATTCACCATTTTAACTAGGTATAAAGATTGATGCATCAAGTAAAAATTGATGTCAGAAAAAAAAAACAATGAATAAAGTTTAAATATCACAGATGCATGAATAACTTACGGCATACTTCTTTTAATGTCAATTATTTTGAACATCAGAAATGAATGAATAACTTATGGCATACTTCTTAAATGTCATTTTTAGGTATTTGCAATGCCTGAAACAGCTCTGGGTTTGTTCCCCGATGTAGGTGCTTCTTATTTTCTCTCAAGGCTGCCTGGCTATTTCGGTAATACCAATACACCATACTTTTATGTGTTTCTCATGAAAAAATTCTTTGTAATATTTAATGCTCTGCATTGTTTGATTTTTCATCATGCTGTTTATCAGTTCATGCTACCGTCTAGTTAATTATCTTGATGCATAAACATGTACACTGTTGGTTCCTGACACTATCGTACTATAATAGCTGCTTTTAAGTAGTTGGAACTGATTAATAAGCTATTCTGCTCATCAAGTCCTTCATATCGAAGAAGCTGATTTCATCCCATTCTTAAATCTCTACTTCAGAACCAAGGATAGCATATGACAGCAATCACTAAGGAGTTTCCAAGTGAATACCCTTAATGGTTTTTTCTTTTCATGCCATCCAACATAGAGCCTTTTTGTGGATCCACATTTTAGTTTAACTTTTTCCGGAGGTTCCAAAATTAAAAACTCATAATTAAGAATTATATAGCATAGCATTGATAGCCACGGTAAATGTGATTTGTAACTTTCTAATTGTGCCTGACCTTCTTTGTATTGCTCATTAGCTATTATGCACTATTCTTCAGTCTCTTGCACTAGGAATTGTCATATAACAGCTGTACTATTTGAGTTATAACTTATAAGATATGTAGATGCACGACTTCCTTTTATTTACCTTATTTGATCTTGTGTGACTACTCTTCATAATTCTTAGAAAACTTTTATTGAGTAATTGTAATTTACAACAGTGTTTAATAGCATATAATTTCCCACAGGAGAGTATATTGGTCTAACTGGTAAAAGACTGGATGGACCTGAAATGCTTGCATCTGGTCTTGCAACTCATTTTGTTCCTTCAGAGGTAGTGTATGCATTGATGAAATGTTTAAGCGCCAACGGTTGATGAAGTGGTGTTCCAGTATAACTCACTAGTATTTATCCTTGTGCAATAAAATACATACTTCTTAATCATTATTCATCTCGTATTAAACATCTGAACATGATAAATACCACAAGTGGTGTCTAAAAAGAGGAAAAAAGGTATTTAGATCAAATATATATCTTGTATAAGAATTAGCTATGAAGATTGCTCGGAAGTTGTATAAAAATGCTACTCAGAATGTTATATAACTGATAAAAGACGATTTCTCCATATAACATTATCTATCAGAAGAGAGAACTGTTCCCAGACCCTGTTTGTTAAAAAGCTATTTTAGGAGAAACTTAACAAATAACGAGTGTCTCCCCTATCCAGAGCCTATTTTTATTATTTCGGAATGGACTATACATTCTTGGTATGTTTTCAGATTTATTTTTCTTTTTGATAGCATGAGGGTTGAATCCTGGTTATGGCAAGAGCCTAGCAACAATTTTTTTTGTGTCTTGTAGCCACAAAGTGGCCAGAATATGTTATTAATGTGTGTTGCTTGCATTATACGCATTTTATTTATTTTTTATTTTAATTTCAGTTATTTAAACATTTCAGAAATTAGAGTTACTGGAGGAATCACTTGTTAGGATGACCAGTTCCAATCCTTCTGCCATTTGCCAGATCCTTGATAGTTTTTCTCAGCAGATACCCTTAAAGTTCGATAGCATCTTGTGTAGGTACATATTTTTTCTTCCAGTGGAACGTTTTATTATTTATATTAAGTTTATATATGAAAACTAAATGTTAACGATATTTTTCGTCAACATCGGAGATACGTCTACGGAAGTGGACCTAAGAGAAAAAATAGGTTTATTTAGCTTTCGCGAGTTCGAGTTAGTTCACCTTTTCCTAGATATCAAGGTTTTGAGTCCAAAAGATTAATTACTCTTCCCTTAATGGGGTTGAGCATCACGCTTCAGCGACTCAACAACCAACAAGAGTTTCCTAAGAACAACTCTCGGTAAGGGCTAAATGGCTTGTAAGAAGGAGTTCCGCACTGATTTTGCGGAAGGGTTCAGGTTTGGGCAAGAACTTGTAAGCATGTAGAAAGCATACAACATACAACACCGGCGATAACTAACAAATTACATGAGTGACTCATAAGAAAATGTTCTAAGTATTGATCCACTCTTTATTGATCTTTGATTTAGAATATACAAGTGATTACAACCAAAATCCCCAATTTGATTTAGGAATTAGGGTTTACTCTAGAGAAAAGAGTACAAGAATGAGAAAATCGTCCCGAAAACAAGGCCCCTGGGGTCTTATTTATAGACAAATTAGGGCCCCTTTTGCTATTGGGTCAGCAATACCCCCTGTCGGCCGCTCTTCCCTTTGGTTCCGGAAGTATTGGTTCTTAGCCGTCTTTTCTTTCGGTTCTGAAGGTTTTGCCTATGGCTTGTCGAAGTGCCGACTCATGCTCTCGGGAAGAGGGTTCTAGTCTGCGGAACTCTTTTTGATTGCTTGTATTGGTCTCGAGTTTGTCGGAGCAGTTGGTTTTCGGAAGGCTTTGGCTTTCGGATATAGGCCTCTGGATGTAGGCTCTCGGTCTTGTTGCTAACACTTTGTGAAGCTTGACTTTGTGATTCAAGTGAAAGGTTGTCGGGTCCGCCACTCATGTCGGTATCGACACTAAGCAGATTAATGTGGAAAGCTTGTCTCTCTTTGAGGTTCCGGTTAGCCTTTCGACAGACTTCTGAAGCATATTCTCGCCTTTCTGAGATGTTGCTTCCGGTGTTTTGCTAGATGTTTTATAGGGTAGCTTCTCAGAAACCAGCTAATGGAAGTCCTAGTAATTGGCTCTCGGACAACTTCTTCGTGCTTTAATCCTTTGTTATTTCAATGCTTTCGTCTCCTTATGTATCAGTGTTAAGCAAATTAATACTGATAGTCGATTCGTTCTTCTTGGTCCCGGCTGGTAGGATTCTTAGTTTCCCTCTTCGTTGGCTTTCGGTCTTGGATGACCTTCTACCGACCGTGTCGGTACTACGCTGCCGGTACTACCTTGCCGGTATTTTCTTTTGTACAGATTTTGAGTTTTTCACTTCGGCGATGGTGCCGGTTGTACAACTTTTGGACTGTTCCTTTATGTTGTCGGCTTTTTTTGTGCTTGCCTTTTGATGACAGAAGACTTCTTTCGGCTTGTGGCGATTTGTTACCCCTTCACCGTCAGCTTGTTCCGGATGCTTTATTTTGATAGTAACATTTGTCTCTCCCCCCTCCCCTCCCCACAAAATTGTGAAAGGGTAATTTCGACTTTTCAAGTCAAACCCTTTTTTGATTTTGATTATGTACGATTCTGATTATGCAGGATCCCGCTTTTTCACCTTTTTCAGGGTAGATCAGTCTGTTAGCTCGTTTTTATTTGTGTGGTTGAGATTAAAAGCTGGTTTTTTGTCAGAGATTCTTCCTTCTTCCTCTTCTTTACTGCATAATACATTTCTCAAGGTTACTGTTATCGCAACTCCTTAAATTTTTTCATGATTTTCAGACTCGATCCTTCGTAAGTATTTCAAACTCAACAAAGATGCAAAGCTTGCACCGGTTTCCAAATTGCCTGCGGAATTTAAACGTAGCTTAGTGTAGCTAACACGGTTCAATCCTTTGATGATTATTGGGATGATGCCTAATGGCGGATCTAACAAACTGTACATATACATGCATTTTTTTACTGTCAGGGTTAAAGATGCAAAATTACACGTTAGATAACTATTTTGCCAAATAAACAATATACTGGAATGCTGGTATGAGTGAACCCCATATTCCTATTGTTTACTTAATTAACTTCTTGATTTTGCTGAAAATTTCAAGGGGATTTAAGTTTCCGATCCAATGGGTGTCAGTTAGTGTCGGAAGTGCTATTGCAAACTCCTCTTCTTTTTTGACCCCGGTGCCGACAAAATTTGAAGTTAATTTTTATTTTTTTTGAAGTATGGCATGTTTACTTGGGGGTTCACTTGTATCGGGCTTCGGGACAAGTTAGACATTTGGCAACGATTCAACTAACCATTTCGTTCCAAAGGCCTGGTTGTCCCTCAATCGTGAATGGTTCACGCGTAAGCCCAACTAATATTACCTCTCATAGGTACTTAATAGCAAATTCCTACGTTATCTACCTATCTATACGTGGCTTGTGTGCACTTTTTATTAAAAGAAAACGGAACCAAGTTGTATATTATGGTATGACGTCGCCTGACAGGATCATGTCTAACGTTCGACAATTTGGTAGCTCTAAGCTAGGTAGGTCCATTGAATTTCATCCGAAGAAGGCTTCCTTTTTCCAATGCCTTGATAGCCCAGTTGCCTCAGGTGCTGATGCATGTCGTGATCCGGACTTGTCCGAGAAAAGGCCAACTTCTTTTGTTGATGGTGGTTCTTCTATGAGGCGTAAAGATGCAGATTTTGGGTTATGTTCCTTTGGTAGAGGAACTGTCGCTGCGTCTGGTAGTCAACCGTCATTTAGTTCTATTGTCTTTTCTTTTGACAATACCTCTAACGTTGATTTTTCCCCAACTGAGACGATAGGAAGTGACTTCGTTGCAGGCTTTCTAGGGTCTGGTTCTCAAGATGTTTCAGATTTGAGAGGATGCGAGCCGACCTTACTTCCTTCTTATCATTATGGCAACCCTTTGGATCCTTCTTTAACAACTTTCGACTTCGATGGTGTCGTAAGATCTATTCTTTCTTCTGTTGATGTTTTCAATATGCCAGAGTCGACTCCTTCGGATTGCTCGGATTTCTTCATCTCATTAAGCAAGAGCTTTCGGTTTATCCTTTGCTCTTTATAATTTCTTGTCAGTCGTCTTTGTATGAGAGTTGACATTTCTTTGATTCTTTTTCAGATATTTAAAGATTGGCATATTTCTCGGGCAATGGTTGCCTCACTCTCTTATGGTGAGTAAGCTTAAAGAAGAAAATGCTGTGCTGGCGTCTCAGATGCGTGATTTAACTATGGCGAAGAGCAGAAACGTGGAGGTATGTGAGCAACTGAGGACATCTTTAGAAAAAGAAAGAGAGCATAATCGTGCTTTGGCTGTCGAGGTTTTGACTTTTGAAAGTGAGAGGGCAGATGCATTGGCTGAGTATGCAAAGGAGTTGGGGGTGAAGGAAAAAACACTTATTGTTGCTAAACGGATAATTTATGAAGTTTCAGATAGGATTTCCTCATTTTCGAAAATGCATCTCCCGAATGTAGTGGCAGAATATTATGAGAAGGCTCTTTTCCTGGCTTATCGTGACAATTTTGAAAAGTTTCCGGATATGCATTTTCCTTCTATTCACCCTTTTACCCGAAGCAGAGTCATGGAAAAAATAGATTTAGCCAAACAGGGTATTGAGGTCCCTGGGAAAGATGCGATGAGGCTCAAGGATTTCCTATTTATTGAGGAACCGTCAGAAAACCGAACAACTGTTGGTGAGGAAGAATTGGCGCTGGACGTTGGTGGCGATGATAGAGACAACTGTTGTAACAGACATATTCCTGAGAGTAGAAGCCGCCCGATCAGCAAAGCAGATGACACATTTCATCTGCGATACTTTGGGATTTGAAGATGCAAATGCTGATTCTTTGTGTGCCCCCATTACTCTTTATAGGGATGATACGTCTGCTAAGGGGATGGTTTTCTCAGAATTTGTCGAAAGGGAGCAAGTATTGCAGCCCATCTTCCCTATTTCTCAAGTACAAATTTTAGCCCTCGAGTGACCCCTTTTTCCTGCATTGGGTTAGTTTGCTTTGTCTTAAAATTCATTGATAGTTGCTAAACGTCACGGTATGTACTCTCAGAAGTGATTTCTTGTTATCTATCATTACTGCGGTAATAACATTGTTCTTACTAATGATGCTGCTTTCAAGGACGACTTGCATTCTTATTCTAGGTCGAGGAGGGAATTTCTCTCAACGTCTCCCTTTAAGTCCAGCAGGGAATGCTTTTTAAAAGAACTTAAGCTTATTTATATGAAGTATCATCTGCTCTTCTTTAATTTTTTGGGAGGTAAGAGGGAGACAATACTAAAGAGGCTTAGGGCTCACCATGCGCAGTTGATAGGCAATATGAACACAAAATGTAATTGGGGGGGGGGGATTGATTAAACTACTATGATTCATGTAATTAACGTTCGTCTGTACGAATGTTGGGTGACATCTGTACTAACCTTTTTGGACAAATAGTGTTATGATGTACTATAATTATCTCTTTTCTGGAAATTAGCCACATGAGTAGTTGCTTATATATTTGTAAAAACAGGCAGAATCGACCAAGAACCTTCCCTCTTTGTCCATCAGAATATGCAACTAAACGTGAGCCAGGAAGAATTTTCAAAGAACCACCCTGCTGGCGCTGATGACGGGCCTGCTCTGCTCGGGGAACTGTCTATGGAGCACTTGAATGAACAAATAAGTGTTTTAGAATATCTATTAAAGCAGAAAGATAAAGTTGTCTGGGTGCTAAAGAGAGAGGTGAAGGCAAATCCCTCTATTGATTTCGATCAGGAAAATGACGAGTTACATCGTTAAATTGTTGATTTAGAAATCGAATGTGACCATGCATTAACAGAATGCAAAGCCTACGAATCCACTTTCGGGTGGATTATTGAAACTTCTGTATCTGACTCTCTACAAGCCTCAACAAAGTTTGAAGCTCCAAAATTTGAAATAAGCCATCATATGAGGAACCTCCCCTCGGGGTTAGAGGATTCTTTTGCAAGTAGATGGTATCAGCAAGTTAAGGCTAACATGAAAGATCTTTATGACAAAGTGTAGTGAGGAAACGCTCCGACGCATTGACTTTTATACCTTCAAAGTCAAACAACTACGAAAAGAGAAACATGTCTTAGGAAAAGACGCTCGTAATTTAAAAAGGGAAAATAAAATTTTGCGCGCCATGAGTAAGGCCTACAATCGGGCCTCGTAGCTACAACTTAAGCCCTTAGATGATTCATGTAAGATTATGGAGAAGTGGCAGAAGATTAATAAACTTTTATATACTGCGATTCGTTATGCTAACACTTCTCCCTTGCCCGAGAGCAGGGAGCTTTAGGAAAGTGCATTAAGTTTCCTTTAATTGTTCGATTTCCTTTCGAGTAGCTAATAGCATTACTAAGTAACTTAACCTATAAATGGGATGCATATCTACTTGATATACGACTTTCTTCTATGTTTTGCATAAATAACAGTAAGCTAAATGTAAGGGGTTCCGGGAACTTCCCTGAGTAATACAGAAGATTCATGTCCTTGCTTGGAGACCCTTTAGGTAGTTGGGCTTCAGCCAGTGGGTCGATTGTATATCCCCTTCCCAAGGACTAGAGCTCTGCGACCTAGATTAGGCTATTAAGAATGGATTTCCAGAAGTCATCTCCTGATAGTGATAGGATTTTGATCCATTTCTCGGATTAGGGTGCAAGGTTAGGAATCCGCTTCCGATAAAAAATCTGGTTCCCAACTAGATCTAGACTATTAGGAAAATCGAATGCTGACCCAAAATCGACTTATTTAAGATAGGACCAGGAATCCCTTTCCAGCATTGATCGATGCTTGAATCACCCCAGATTTGGGTATTTAACGGAAATTCCCAACTAGCCCAGATTGAGGTATTTAAAGATTGGAGATCAGAATCCCAGTTCTGGTATTGATAGGAGCCTCGAACCAACTCTTATTCGGGCGCTTAGAGATTGAATACCAGAATTCCACTTCTGGTATTAATAGAAGTCCTGAACCAACTTTTATTCGGGTGTTTAGAGATTGAAGACCAGAATTCCACTTCTGGTATTAATAGAAGTCCCGAACCAACACTTATTCGGGGATTTAGAGATTGAAGACCAGAATTCCACTTCTGGTATTAACAGAAGTCCTGAACCAACCCTTATTCAGGTATTTAGAGATTGAAGACTAAAATTCCACTTTTGGTATTAATGTTTTGCTACCCCTTTGGGTTTGATTTATGAAGCAGAGGTTGTACGTGCTTCTTGAGCCGCTCTCTGGGCTTTTGGTTATCAAACCAGAGAACGTACGTGCTTTATTGACCACTCCCTGGGTCTGTGCGTCCGGTGCGTTTGGCTAGCTTATCCACAAGCAGGGCTCAAGGACTTACCCGACCTCCCTCCAGGAGGCGCCTTATCCTGACCATTGTAGGCGATGATAAGGTATTAGATGCTTAAACCGGACCATCGTAAACGCGGAATTAAGGCTTACTCTTTTGATGTTCTACCCTGGTCATCGTAGGCGGTGATAGAGGCTTACACTCTCCCTCCCTCCAAGGGGTGCCATATCCTGACCATCGTGGACGATGATAGGGGTTTGCGTTCCCTTTTGCGGGTAACGCGGAACATAAGCAGAGGTAGCACGTGCTCTTCTACGAGCAGAGGTAAGACGTGCTTAGTTCATAGCAGAGACATGGCGTACTATCCTGCGAGCAGAGGCAGGGTGTGCTAATTAGATGCTCTGTCACGATCGTTTCCGGTGTGGGTCGTTATGCTTTAACCTAACCCTTTCTGATTTGGGCGAGGAGAAAGGCTTACACACCACCCCCCTTAGGGGGGTGCCTCTGCCCTGGCCAACTCGGTGATGACAAGGATTTTCATCCCTTTGTGAATTAACCCATCTTTGGTTATTTCGATTTTTGAGAGAGTTTCTATACCCTGAGTCATGTAGGCAATCCTTTTCCGAAGGATTTTTATTGGACTTAGTTTGATCCTATTACAAATTCTTGTAGTTTGTCCTGGTTGAAGAACTTAATGATCATCCCTTTGAGAATCCTATGACAGTTAGTCTCATGTCTATTCATCTTGTGATAGTGACAATAAGACCTTCATAATTTTCTTTCGTATTTGGGCTTCTCTTTTGTAGATGGCCAATAATCGAGCTCATGTCGGGTTAGAAAATAGATATTTTCCATTAAAGTAGTAAAGTATTATCCTTTGGGTAGCCTTGGTGTTCCTTTCTTATTGCAGAGACTTAGCTCTTTTGTAACCGAGTCTTATTGCTCAATTCATACCATGGTTTGAGGTTTCGTCCGAAACCACGAGATACCGCTCTTCTCGTTTCGGTTTCGAAGGTCACCGAGACGAAAACACGATGAATTCTCGTTTCGGTTCTTACAGGAAAAAAATCCTAAATCACGATTCAGTAAACGCTGGAAAAAAAATTGATTGCAGAAAATCAATTACCTCACTTTCTTCTTCACCATTCAGCCTTCTTCAGAGCTCGAGATTCAAAATTATCCCCAATTTGAAGAACCCGCGCTTAGCAGAGACGAAGGTGAGTTGCAATCGAGGATAACCAACGGTCGACACTTGCAGGTGATATCGATTTGTGAATTCCATAAAAAAAAGCCGCTGTCTTCATCTTGCGTGAAATCGATCTGTAGCTTGCGTGAAATGAATTTTTACGAGGGCTGGGAAATGCGTATTGATTACCTTATGTTAAATTTCTTTTTAATGTGATATGGTCCAGTTACTTTCTTTTTATGTGCAGGTGACATGGTCCAGTTACTTTCTTTTTAATGTGCCCAGCCCGATTACCTTATGTTAATTTTCCATCCGCATGAACCTCTTTATGTGCCCATTATTTTATTTTATGTGCCAAGTTATTTTATGTGCCCATTATTTTATTTTATGTGTCCAGTTATTTTATTTTATGTGTCCAGTTATAACTTTTTCATAAAAAATATAAAAGTTTGATTTTTGGATCGAAACCGAAACAAAAACCGAAACCTCCGAAACCGTCCGAAACTAGTAAATTTTCAAATGACCGAAACCGAAACAGAAACCGAGTTTTCAAACCATGATTCATACTTTTGTTTTCTCTTTCCAAGATAGGCTGGGGTTGGAGATCTACCCTTTCAAACCATTTGGAAACGAAGTGGTTAATTTTTCTGTTATTTCTTCCTCGAACACCATCCCTTTGATTTGTTTGTGGAGAGCCTCCCTTACAAGAGAGAAGATGTTATAATCTTTTGATGTAGAGTTGTTTAGAGGAAATCTTAGGGTTTGTTTCAGGTAGGAAGGGCTACTGCTCCAATAACTAAATCATATTGCTCTACTTCTCTTTTCCGCTTAATTAATCGTAGAGCTTCCATTCTTAATCTTTGTTCTTCGGTCACTCTTGGGTCAGTAGTGTCTGACACATCCATTTGAGATACAGAAGACTCGTTGGGACCTCTTGCCCATGGTCTTGCTTCTTCAAAACCTTGTCCAACCTCGGACGCAACAACACAGTTAGATACGAGGGAAGCTTGACCACAAGGTCGGAGGTTCAAGCCCTCCTTCTAGCGCCAAAATATTACCGAGACTTTTCGTCAACACCAGAGATAGGTCTACGGAAGTGAACCTAAGAGAAAAATAGGTTTATTTAGCTTTCGGGAGTTTGAGTTAGTTCACCGTTTCCTAGATATTAAGGTTTTCAGTCCGAAAGATTAGTTACTCTTCTCTCAATGGGGTGAGCATCACGCTTTAGCGACTCAAGAACCAACAGTTATCTTGGGATAAGGGTTTCCTAATCACAACCCTCGGTAAGGGCTAAATGACTTGTAGGAAGGGGTTCCGCACTGATTTTGCGGAAGAGTTCAGGTCTAGGAAAGAACTTGTAAAGCATGTAGAAAACATACAACACCGACGATAACTAACAATTTACATGAGTGACTCATAAGAAAATGGTCTGAGTATCGATCCACTCTTTATTGATCTTTGATTTAGAATATACAAGTGAGTACAACCAAAATCCCCAATTTGATTTAGGAATTAGGGTTTACTCTAGAGAAAAGAGTACAAGAATGAGAATGAGAAAATCGTCCCGAAAACGCAACCCATTGGGGTCTTATTTATAGACAAATCAGGGCCCCTTTTGCTATTGGGTCAGCAGTACCCCCCTGTCGGCCGCTCTTCCCTTTGGTTTCAGAAGTACTGGCTCTCGGCCGTCTTTTCTTTAGGTTCTGAAGGTTTTGCCTGTGGCTTTTCGACGTGCCGGCTCATGCTCTCGGGAAGAGGGTTCCGGTCTGCAGAACTCTTTTTGATTGCTTGTATTGATCCCGAGTTTGTCGGAGCAGTTGGCTTTCGGAAGGCTTTGGCTTTCGGATGCAGGCCTCCTGATGTAGGCTTTCGGTCTTGTTGCTAACACTTTGTGAAGCTTGACTTTGTGATTTAAGTGAAAGGTTGTCGGGTCTGCCACTCCTGTCGGTTTCGACACTAAGCAGATTAATGTGGATATCTTGTCTCTCTTTAGGGTTCTGGTTAGCCTTTGGACAGACTTCTGAAGCATATTCTCGCCTTTCTGGGATGTTGCTTCCTGTGTTTTGTTAGTTGTTTATTAGGATAGCTTCTCGGAAACCCGCTAATGGAAGTCCCAGTAATTGGCTCCCGGACAACTTCTTCGTGCTTTAATCCTTTGTTATTTCAATGCTTTCGTCTTCCTATGTATCGGTGTTAAGCAAATTAATACCGATAGTCGTTTCGTTCTTCTTGGTCCCGGCTGTTAGGATTTTTAATTTCTTTCTTCGTTGGCTTCCGGTCTTGGGTGACCTTCTGCCGACCGAGCCGGCACTACCCTGCCGGTATTTTCCTTTTGTATAGATTTGAGTTTTTCACTTCGACGATGGTGCCGGTTGCACAACTTTCGGACTGTTCCTTTATGTTGTCGGTTTTGTTTTGTGCCGGGCTTTTGATGACGGATGATTCCTTTCGGCTTGTGGCGATCTGTTACCTCTTCACCTCCAGCCTGTTCTGGATGCATTATTTTGGTAGTAACACTAAATATCTTTTTGCCCAATTATTATTTGTTTAAATTTTAATTTTTTTTCTTAGCGATGTTGTCCGTTCACGATATATATATATATATATATATATATATATATATATATATATATGAGCGTTCAATGACACCCAAATAGCGAGCACCCCAAAAGCTCCCCTATAGAAACCAAACATTTATAGTAGTTTAAGTTAGTGGGAGGTGAGAGAATGAGTGGAGGGAGAGAAACATGATATGTGATGGAAATCAGGGAGCATTTAGGGGTGCTGCACTGTTTCGGGTACCATTGAACACTCACCATATATGTATATGTATATGTGTATATGAGGAACGTTCAATGATACTCCAAATAGTGAGCACCCCATTTGCCTTCTTCTCTCCATCTCTCATTTATTATAAATTAAGTTAATGGAATGAGCGAGAAGTAGTGAAGGGAGAGAAAAAATAGAATGTATGGTGGAAATCAAGGGGCGTTTAGAGGTGCTGTACTGTTTCGGATGTCATTGAACGCTCGCCTATATATATAGGAGGGTTCCGCTACATCTTTTATATTGCACGTGAACTCTCCACCTGAATCTCATCCACTCATTCTCTCTCTTCCCACTAAGAAAGAATATTCAAATGGAAAAAGAGAGAATAAATGGAGGAATGAGTGGATGAGATTCAGGGGGAGAGTTCACGTGCTATAACAGGTGTAGTGGAACCCTCCTCATATATGTGTGTGTGTGTGTGTGTGTGTGTGTATATATATATATATATATATATATATATATATATATATATATATATATATGAATGAATTATATTAAGTGGTTTCTTCTCAACTGGCAGGTTGGACATCATCAACAAATGTTTCTCTGGAAAAACGGTTGAAGGAATCTTGTTTGCTCTTGTAAGCTGGTAACCGTGTTTTACTTATTTTTTTACCATATGACAAAATAATTTTGCTATGGAAATCTCATACTACAGGAACAAGAAGCTACCTTAAACCATGATGATGGGTGGATATCAAGTTCAATTGAATCCATAAAAAAAGCATCCCCTACCAGTCTTAAAATAACTCTTAAGGCGGTAAGAAAATTTACACTCTACGGTTCTCTATGCTTTGATTTATGTTCTATATAGTATTTATTTATTTGTATAAGCTGAGTTCCATAACTGTTTGAATAATTATAGGTGCTACATAAATGATTTCCCAGATGCTGCATGTATAATTTTATCCTATCCCTTTCCTGTTTGCCCCTTTTAGATTGTATCACTCTTTTCTTGTTTAGCGATCAAATAAAAATCACATCACTAACTAGCCTTACATCTGTTTCTTGCATTATATTACTATGATGCACTTGGATGCTATATATTTATCTCTTACATTCTTTTTTAATCTGTTTGTTTCATATATATTTTTCTAATGTTATACTGCTTAAGTTTCTCACTGAGGTGTTATTACCATCCTTCTATTTATGTTTATCGGCCACCACCAAGACATGCCTTCTTTGGTTACTGATAAAATGGTATAAATACTCAACTGGCCGCAGATTAGAGAAGGCAGAATACTAGAAGTTGACCAGTGCTTGAGTCAGGAATACAGGATGTCTTGTCATTTAATGCGGAAAGAATTAACCAATGATTATTTTGAGGTATTTACTGAAATTCATTAGCTATACATCATGTATGTTCATTATGATTTATAAACGAATGATTCCTTGAGCAGGGCTGTAGGGCTATATTAATAGACAGAGACAGAAATCCTAAGGTAACTTTTATATTCCTAACACTTGTATTGTGGCTAATAACACACGCTACACACATGCATGCATGCATACAGACATGCGTGCATACATACATACATACATACATACATACATACATACATACATACATATATATATATACACACACACACACATCTTTTCTTTGCCTTTCTTTTCATTGTTTTGTCAAACAAAACTTGTTCTGACCCCAAAAAAAAGAAGAAGCTAAGTGTGCATTTGGTTCATCCTTTTTAGTATTCTGTTTTCGCCATAATAACATCGCAAACGACATATATAAACCATGAAAAATGACCGTTTTAGAAAATAAATTTAACATGTAAAATAAAAAACAACTTTTTCTTATATTTCATGTTTTGGAGAATAATGGATGGATGAGACACAATTCATCCTTCCGTCCTCCCTCCAACATCCCCGTCGTCCTCTTCATCGTCCTTCCATCCCCTCCCTCGTTCGTTTACTCTATCCATTTTTTGTAGCTAATGTTGAAAACTCAAAATACAAAACAAAAAATAAACCAAACACCACCTTAATTTATGCTCCAAAACAAATTATGTTAAAATAGATAAGAACTCCAAACTGACTTATTTTATGAGTTGCATAAAAATTTATCATGATGAAAAGCAGTAATCTTAGGTGGTGTTCGGTTAAATCGGTTTATCCTTTCTAAGTTTTGGGTTTTCACCCATTCCAAAGTGCGGAGTGCAAACGACGCATGTATGCCGTGAAAGAACTACCGTTTTAGAACACATAGTTAATACACAACATAAAACAAACTTATTTTCTATGTTTTGGAAAGAATGGAAGAACGAGAGACAATTCATCATCTATCACCTCTATCGTCCACTTCATCTTCCTTCTATTCCCTCCGTCGTCGTCCTTCCGCTTTTCTTATTTTTTGTAGTTAATATCGAGAACTCAAAACACAAAATAAACCGAATGACGCCTTTGCTTTTCTACAATTGTGTTTTGACGTTTTTCTTGGAGAGCAAGAATCTGTGTCTAAAATGTATTTTGTTATGTAAAACTAATACAAACATCCCAGCCTTGGTTTGCAAGTTTCTGTAAATGACGAATGCCATCATCTATATCTAATATAATATTTAAATGTTAAATGCCACCATCTGTATCTGAACTAATACATACTTGTTTTATCTTGCACGTTACTAGTTTGACATTCATGTTGAATATAATATGAATGCTTTATTTAACAAGTAGCATGTAGTCGTATACCTGAACGTTTTCCTGTGCATGGATTTTAATGCAATTTTAAATATATATGACATAATAGAATCCACTGTTTTTTCTTTTGAATTTAAAATTATATGAAAAATAATAAAACTATGATATGGGTATGGTTTCTATCACAGATATCATCTAACAACCTTTGAATAAAGCGGACAATGTTGCATAGGAAATTTTCTAAACATTCAAAGGTAAAGGACAATGTTGCTTGGTGTTACACCCAAATTTTTTAAAGATCAACAAGGTGCAAAACCATTGAAAGTTGAAACATGAAGCTATTGCAAGTTGACGGTAAAATAGCTGTTGCAATTTGAATATAATGGAGCTATCACAATCACAAGTCAGAAGTGAAGCAGTTGTCATAGGTTGAAGACCAAGTAGATGCCGCATGTTGATGAAAAATGATTATTGCAAGATTGAGTGCAAAATGAAGTTATCATGTATTGACTGAAGCCACCACAAGATGGATACACATTAGGCTATCGTGGGATGAGAAATAAAACTATCGAATGTTAACACGGTCAAGGTCATCGCAAACTGACACCATGAATCCCTCGAAAGTTGATATAAACCGATGTATGATAATGTAAAAGGAAAAGCTACCACAATTGATGTTTTGAGAGCTATCAAGGCTGAAGTTTCAAAGCTATCACACATTTATACACTCTAGGGCTATCACAGGTTGATATTTCAAAGCTATTGCATGTTGACTGGTCGAGTCATCAAAAGTTGATGTTTCAAGCTGGTGCATACTGATACACTCTGGAGCTATCACATATTTGGTTTACTTAGCCGTTGCATGTTAACCACTTAGAGCTATCACATACTGATGATTCAAGGAACTATCACATGATAATGAGATAGGCTATTGCAAGATGATAATGTAAGGTCATAACGAGTTAAAGCAATGAAGACTAAAAGAGTCGTCACATGTTGATAGCCTAAAAACCCATAATGAAGACTAAGTGAGCTATCGCATGTTGACTACCGCAGCTATCGCATGTTGAGAAATATAACGAAAATCGACACCTCAGCTGGCCACATGGCATTCTCAAATTCTCCTATTCGATCAACTGTGCCATGTCATCATGGAGAAGTAAAAGGATCACGTCACATGTCATCTCGATCGTGTGTCACATCGGCAAATGATGGCGTTTCATATGTCACAAGTGGCACATGTCATGAATCTAAAGTTCCACACTCCCTGTAAGTAGGCATGTACCCTTAGAGCATGTCGAACAAATCGGGTGTAGAATTCCAAAATTCTACACCTCGAAAAATCGAACAGGCGGGAACAAACGCGCGTATCCAAGCGCTTGTTCAACAAGCGCTTGGATCCGCGCGTTTGTTGAACAAACACATGGTTTTGTAACAACCAAATTCTAATCTAGGATTTTTAGTATATTATATTACGTTTAAAATTTCAAAAATTCTTCAACATTAATTTTAAGAATATGTTTATATACTGCTTCATATTTTTAATATATCATATGTAATCTTTTGTTTTTATCGTCGTGGTTGATGTAGAACGCACAATTTTGTAGGTATGGTTGGGGGGACGAAGTGTAAACTATTTAAACAAGGGGGTTGATTTTTGGTAAAGCTTTGTCATCATTAATTGAGCAGTAGGATACAGATATATGACAAGACAACCCTTTGTCCTCAACAGTTGAGTTGCTACGGCTCTGCATTTTAGCAGTTGATGTTACTACACTCTGCACCACTAAGGTAACGTGTTATAGGTTGTCCAACGAATAGAAATAATATGACTTGACAACTCGTGCTGATTAAAGATGACTTGACCACTGCTTTAATAAAGCAAAGTAAGAAACTAGGGTCATCCCTGTGTATATTCTTAGTCTATGGGGTCGTCACGTGTAAAGTTAAATGGGATTGATCTTTTCATTTACATAGTAGATGATGGATTGCTCTTCTTTCGTAAATAACTCCTTAGGTTAAATGGGAGATTGGTATATAAGTGATGAACAAATGGAGCAAATGTTCGATGAGTGGGAACAAACCAAAGATAACCAAAATGAGGTAGGATTCGTGCCAGAAACTCAAATAAACGAGGTGCCTGAAGAGGTTCCTGCACCGTAAATACGACCTACAATAAGACGACCTACTAGAAGCATACAAGCTCAACCAGTTCGTGCTAACTATAGAGTCTCATCTTCATTAGGTTCAACTAACGAATATTCTGCAGATGAATTATACATCCTCGTGAAAGCGTATTTTGAAGTTGAACGTCAAGATGCGTTATTGATTAAAGGAGGTGGACGTTTAAGGCATGAAGAGTTTTGGTCAATGATCGCAAAATTACATAACAGTCACCGTAGGTGTCCCGTTAGAAGATCAACAGTTGAAACTCATTTAGCTCACCGTTGTTTTGTAGAAGCTTACAATCGCTACCATACGATTGTCCAGACAGTGGAAGATGAAGACATACTTCAAGCATCTCAAGCAACTTTTGATGCTCGTTACCTGGCCGAGGACGGGACGGATTTTGTGGGTCACAAAGCTTACAAGCTTCGCTATGGTTGGCTAACTCGATCCCGGGATGAGTAGGTTTATATTGTATGTTTACTAAATTTCGTGCTTTTAATTAAGTCTGTCGTATTTTTAATTCTGATTAGGAATTTCTATGTTGTGTTCTCGTTGCTTTAGTAGTTGTAATAGTGTACTGTATCCTTTAATCAATATCTGAAACTATGTATCCGTTAATTATTAGTGAAATAATGTATCTTAAGCTTTTGTTTGTTGGGATAATAAAACTTAGGATGCAACATATACTAACATAGAAATAGATAATAGAACTACGGGTAATAAAACTTCCTTCTTGTTTGTTGGGATTTTAAGTCGCTTAATCATCACGGTTAAACCGCAAATGTTCAATAACGTTTTGGAGACGTCTAATCTCGTGTTCGAGTTTGTTTGCATATGTAATTCCCCTTGGGCCTAGAGATTCGTCTATCCATTCTGCGTAATTGCATCCATTCAGATAGTATGGACATTGCTGAATGCAACGACCAATATTGTTTCCATCTGCTCGAACCACAACGTCAACCGGATTACCGCAATAGCAGCAAACTTGATAAAAATCACCTTCCTGTTCATAAGGAATTGGAACATGTGGTACTTGATAAGAATCAACTTCATGCCGTGGTAGAACGTTTGGTACTTGGGCTTGATGTGGAAGTTGGACGGACTGTTGTTCGGACGGTGGTAGAACGACGAACTGTTCATGCGTGTGTTGAACGTTTGGTACTTGGGCTTGATGTGGAGGTTGGACGGGTCGTTGCTCGGACGGTGGTCCAACCCGAGAGCTCAGTTCGTTTAGAAACTCGAGTTCATCTGCAAGCTCCTGAAGTCGCATCTATTCATACGCCTGTTCTTCAGAGTCTGAAGATGATGGCTAAGAAGACATAGTTGTGGTAAAGCACATAGTAGTTGGAGTGAGGTAAGTTGTGAGTAATTTGACAGAGATATATAGCTGCGTAGTGTACTAGTGGATAAAGGGTAAAACAAACATACCATGGTTTTATTTCAAATATTTGAATGCAGTAACCAATGCATGACTTGCTTTATGACAATCATACCGCGGTAATCAATGCATGCCACATTTAAAGTATTGCTTTATGTCACTGATACAGCCTTAAAGTGTTGCTTTATGTCAGTGATACAGCCACTGCAGCTTTATTTCAAATATTTGAATGCGGTAACCAATGCATGACTTGCTTTATGACAATCATACCGCGGTAACCAATGCATGCCACATTTAAAGTGTTGTTTTATGTCAGTGATACAGCCTTAAAGTGTTGCTTTATGTCAGTGATAAAGCCACTGCAGCTTTATTTCAAACATTTGAATACAGTAACCAATGCATGACTTGTTATATAAGGAGGAAAACTTGTAGCATTCACTACTCAAACACAGTCCAATATTTTTAGTATATACACTAAACTCAAAAGTCCACAATGGCCACCGAAGATGATTTGTTGTTCGATGATAGTGACGAAAACTTTGATATTATGGTGGATGATCATTTTCGTCGACAAAGACAGCTTATAGCTGCATTAGAAGATGGCAAATCTAGCAAAAAACATGGAGGTTCTTTTGTAGACCGTCGATATAAAAATCGACATCATGCATGGCACAACGAGAGACTAATGGAAGATTATTTTGTTTCAAATCCGAGGTATACAGCTACAGAGTTTAGAAGGAGATTCCGAATGAGGCGTCCTTTGTTTCTTTGAATCCTAGAATGTATTAAACAACACGATTCCTACTTTATCTACAAACGCAATGCGTCTATGACAATGGGGCTCACCGGAATTCAAAAGATGACAGCTGATCTGCGAATGATAGCCTATGGAGGTCCCGTTGATGCTCAAGACGAAAATTTGAAAATGACAGAAAGCACAGTACTAGAATGCTTAGACCATTTCTGCCAAGCAGTCGTAGACGTTTACGGTAATCAATACTTGCGTAGACCAAACGAAGCCGACATTGCAATGCTAATGGATATGCACGGTAGCAGAGAATGGCCAGGGATGTTAAGATCTTTAGACTGCATGCATTGGGAGTGGAAGAATTGTCCGAAAGCATATGCTGGAGCTTATTAGGGTAAGTCTCATACGTCAACTATTATACTTGAAGTTGTAGCATCGTACGACTTGTGGATATGACATGCTTTTTTTGGAATGCTAGGTTCGAACAATGATTTGAACGTAGTTGAACGTTCAACGTTGTTTAACGATTTGGCGAACGATAGATCAGTTCCGTATCATTTTACTTTAGAGGGTCACGAGTATGACCATGGATATTATCTAGGCGATGGTATATACCCACAATGGAGTACTATTGTCAAGACAATACCGAACCCACAAAACAATAAACAAGCAAGGTTTGCAGCAATGCAAGAAGGACAAAGAAATGATGTAGAAAGAGCATTTGACGTTTTACAATCCAGATTTACCATAGTCAGTAATCCATGCAGACTTTGGTCTCCAATTAAAATGACTAGGATAATGTATACTTGTGTTATTTTACATAACATGATTATAAAGGACGAAAGAGACATGAAGGATGATTTCAATTATGACTGTCTTGCTCCACCACCCGAGATTTGGCGCGAAAATATGATTGAAAGCGAACTAGAGCTTGAGTTTCATGTCGAAAGCCAAATGTCCTGCCGTAACGCTCACTTTCATCGAAGACTCCAGAAAGATTTAACAGATCATCTATGGAACTTTGTTGGAAGTCAGTAAAACTATTTACCCTTAGTTGTTGTGTTTTCGTTGCTTTAGTAGTTGTAATACTGTACTGTATCCTTTAATCAATATCTGAAACTATGTATCCGTTAATTGTTAGTGAAATCATGTATCTTAAGATTTTGTAAAACTGTTGATCATTTTTGTTTAATTACATCTTCTTGTCTAAATTTCAGTGGAAGTAAGATAGATATCACAAAATTTCATCTAATGACTTCACACGTCTGTTAGTGAAATCATGTATCTTAAGCAAGGTTCGAAATTCCGGTTTCCGGTTCCGTTCCGGTCACATAAAAAAATTAAAATTCCGATCCCGTTTCGTTATTTCCAGATTTTCCGGTTTAGTTCCGATTTGACAATTCCGGTGTTTTTTTTTATAAATACGCAATTTTTATTTAACGATGTTCCTGTATTCGTCGCTATTTGAAATATTTGGGATAAAAATAGTTAGATTAATAATTACTAAAATTCTTTATTTAAAATGAACAAGAACTTAATCCTTCTAAGGTCCCATCTTTATCAAACTTATATGCCATAAGTTAAACTTTAAAAAACATTTTACCAAATTCTGTAAAAAGTGATATGATGATAAATTCAAATAAACCAACTGCAATTAAATATGTTATAAAATTTATTGTCTCAGTAATAGTTGATAACATTAAAGAAATGAGTAGACACGTGAAGCACCCAATCAAAATATCACAAAAGCAAATACCACTTCATACCGTGAAAAGGGCATCTTCTCCAAACCAGATCTGGTTTTTCACGCGTAGTAAAATAAAAAATGAGCAGCAGACAAATCGAGAAAGAAGCGACGCCAACCCTCCATTTCGAGAAATCTGAAGAAAGAGAAGCTCGAGCTGATGATGCAGCCTGCAGAAAACAGAATCCAATCAATATAGCTACCGCTTCTTTTCCTTTTTAACATCTTTTTCATGCTTCATGGCCGGAACCGGAATTTAGCCCTATTTCCGTTCCGGTGCTGGCCGGAACCGGAACGGGATGAGCGGAATTCCGTGGTTTCGGCCGGATTCTCAAACCATGATCTTAAGCTTTTGTATAACTGTTGATCGTTTTTGTTTAATTACATCTTCGTTTCTAAATTTCGGTGGAAGGAAGGTAACTATCACAAAATTTCATCTACAAACTCCACGCGTCTGTTAAACAAACGCGTGATTACACGCGCTTGTTCAACAAGCGCGCGCTTCCACGTGTTTGTTCAACAAGCGCTTCGGGAGTTTGGAGATTCCAGAACTTTTCTCTCCGATTTCAGAACGAAGCGCTGTTTTCAAACTCTGTTGGAGCGGAATATGGGTGTGGATTTCGGGAATTTGGAATTCGGGGTAATTGTTGGAGTTGCTCTTACTAGAAATGGATGGGTTCCGAATAGTTCTTCTTCCCCGTTTTCATTTTATCTTGTGCATAATAAATAACCTTAAATTTGGGACTATAATGACCATTAGGTCATATTTGAATTTGAGACTTTCTAACCAAGAATCTTAACAAAGAACCATTTGGATGGTACTTCCATATGGACTTGCACGCTTGACAGAGTGTCCTATTTTACTCAAGTGCTATTGACTCTTTGCGATTAAAGCATTTAGGTTGAATCAAAATTTTGGCTTCAACACATATGAAGCTTTCTAAACGTTTAAATGTAAAAATTAACCATGTAAAATGCAAAATAAATGTTTAAATGTATAGGTTAACCATGTAAAATGCAAACTAAATGCTTGTGCATACATACACTATTATAATATAAATTATGCAGAAATTGTTTTTATTGTCTAGATGAGCTAAAGATTATCATATGTGTATGTTAGTTTGATTGCCAAATTTCTCAAATAAAGCCACACAGAATTATATGGGTACAAAGGGTTAAATACTCGAAATGAAACATTTAATCGCAAGTTATGCCAGCATTCTGTATCTGCCCTAGGCACCCATTGCGTTATAAATGATGAAATGGATTAAAGTTTTGGATTTTGCCATCTCTATTTACTAATCTTGCGATGAGATGTGAGTTTCACGACTTAGTAAATGTAATTTTCTTTTCTTTCTTTATGCATTGTTTTCTTGGATGATTGTAGCATTCGAAAATCCATTATCTGGGAAGCAAAAAACTTATTATCGAAAGTGGCCCAAAGTTTAGAAAAAACAAATAAAAGAATGTTTAATTCATTAATAAAACTGTCAAAGATGTGTTTGCATATTTTTCTTTGTACATATGAAAATCATAATGCTAAACTGCAGTTAAAAGCTGCAGATAATGAGAATAACATTGAAATGTTTAAACTTGCCTACAATCTTTACAACTAAAAAAAAAAAAAGATTTTTATTGAAGATGCATGTTAATATTCTGTACCTGGCTTGTTTTGAAGTCAGCCTTAAAATTGTACATGTTAATACACTTTAAACTGTATTATACCTAATATTTAAGCTAATTATATATGTTGTGCTATATATTGCATAGTGGGAGCCATCTACAATGGATATGGTAACAGATTCAATGGTTGATCAATACTTTGCCGCTGTGGATGATACTAGTTGGGAAGATTTGAAACTACCTGAAAGCCGCAGATTAAATATCTCATCCGTGTCGAAGCTTTAAATGAAGATCGGTATGCAACCTGTATTTCTTAATGTGAAGCAAAATGGGGTTAAATAATGTGAAAACAATTATTCTTGGCTTGGATATTACTTTATTCATACTGTTTTAAAAAATGTGTTATTAAATCATTTATTGGACACTGATGGCCGACGAATTTGTTTTCATTTAGCGTAAATAATGTTTCCAAAGTCAGTGCATTTAAGTTAACACATAGTTGCAAGGGACACAGCACGCATGTTAAATGTTCCCCTTGTATATGTATTGTTATGCATATTGTCATTGTAGCCTGCTGTCTATTTGCTTGTGATATCAGCATGACTTTGTTTTTTTGATATGCTTTCGTAATAGTTGTATATAGGTTAGTTGTAATTATGTCGCTGAATTATAATCAGTAGCACCAGTAGTGGGTATCATTATTTTTCCCCTTCTTGTTTAATGCATGGTTATCATGACTGAATCCGAACCTCGGTCCGACCACAATACCACAAGCCATGATCTCCGACGGCCCAGAGAGTAAAATAGCCGTCATCAGTGGCCAACCACGGCTAGCCGTGGTTCGATCTTAAAAACGGTAGTTGTTAGGGTTGAAATGGCGCCTTCTGGAAGGAGGAGAAGAAAAATAGTGGGAGATTTGCGTTGGAGAAGTAAACTTAGAAAGGCTGGGAGACAGCTGGTAATAATAACAACGATTTTTTTTTTTTTTTTTTTTTTTTTTTTTTTTTTTTTTTTTACATAGTTGTTATACGAATAACCTTATTTTAAAGTTAATTATAGATAGTGTATTCTGATCAATTTATAGCGCTGACTTGATCAGAATACACTGCTATCATTTCAAATCGTACGAGTATAAATTTTTGTTACGTTAGCGCCATTTGAAATGATGTCAACTAAAAAAAAAAAAGTATAATCCATTGGTTCCAGCGTGCGTCTCTCTCTCTATATATACGCACGCACACACACATACATAGATATATACATATATATGAGTGTTCGGGGGTACTTCTTTTTTGCAGCACACCTATAACATCCATACCCTACCATGAACTATATTAATCCACATCCAATAAGATTTTGTAGATATTCAATACACACACACACACACACACACACACATATATATATATATATATATATATATATATATATATATATATTATCATCTATTTTAAATTTGAGCTCATTCCGAAATTTGTAAAATAATATATTTGACATTTAAATTTAACAGTTCGAATAAATGCCTGAACGGTGAATATTGAGTTAAGATTTTGAAAATATTATGAATGTCGGAATAAACTCAAATTTTGGATTGATGATAATATATGCGTGGATTGAACATCTACAAAATTTTGTTGAATTCAGATCAGTGTAGCTCACAGTAGGGTAAGGATGCTACAAAACAAGAGTGTCCCGGAATTCGCAGTATTCCTTTAGCACCTCTACCCGTTCCTGAGCTACACCAATCTAAATCCAACAAGAATTTTCAGATGTTCAATTCACATATATATTATCATCTATCCAAAATTTGAGCTCGTTCCAACATCCGTAGAATAATATATTTGATGTTAAATTTTAATGGTTCGATTAAATGTCGAAACGAGTTCAAATTTTGGATAGATTATACACACACACACACACACAAACATGTATATGGTCAGAGTTCCGCTACACCTCTTATATTGCACGTGAGCTCTCCCCTTGAATTCCAGCCACACAATCCCCGACTCATTCTCCCTCTTCCCACTAACAAAGTATATCTAAATGGGAAGAGGGATAATGAGTTGGGGATTGTGTGGTTGGAATTCAGGGGGTGGGTTCACGTGCAATATAAAAGGTGTAGCGGATCCCTCCCCTATATTTGTTGGACTTTGATTGGTGTAGCTCATGAACAGATAGGAATGCTAAAGTGGTGCTGCAAAACAGGGGTGCTTCAGAACGCTCCTCATGTACACTATACTGGCTTCATTTCAATAGAACCAGAACATTAGAATGGTGTCAGTGTACTTTGGTCAACTCACCGCTCAGTTGATCAATATTGGGCTATATTTGTAGTTAGTTTTAATCCCGTACTATTTGCATAATAAGTGTGCAAAAGTTAGCTAAATTATATAAAAAAAAAAACCTAAATGTAAATTATTGTTATGTGAGGTGATTGGCAGACATGATAAATTAAATTATTTGGCTACTGTAATTGAATTTGTAAAAAAAAATAAAAAAATAAAAAAAAATAATCAATTTTAGAATGCATGAGAATCACGGTTCAACCCTCAGAGCCTCTAGTTGTAAAATACAACGGTTCGACGTACAGTCTGGTCATGATAATTATGGTATAATGTCATGCTACCTATCCTTAGTCTTGCTACATCAACTTTTTAAACATGTCGATTGCATATCCTATTTCAATATGTTGTAAACAATTTCTTTACTATATTTGTCAAAACAGTAAACGAACATCTTTGTCAACAGTGTGGTTGTATCTAGGCCATGGCTTTTGATGCCTTGACATTCATTGCATATTCTTTTGTTTTCAAAAGGAAAATAATATAATACCAAAATGGAGAAGAAAGTCCTTCGACGGCTTACAAAAGCAGTTAAGCAGTAGAATAAAAACACTACCACAACCGCGCACCAAGCTAAAACACACACTAACGAGAATAAGGACAAATAAATAACTCCACACAAGTAAATAACAAGAAATAGATCCCCACACTCAGTGGAAGTAAAAACCAAGCAACGACTGAAGACCAATAAGGCCCCCAGCAACAAGCGACAGGGTAAGCGAAGAAAACCAGAACCAAGCACGCAGCTTGCTCCAATCCAACCAAGACACTAAGCTCTCAGACATCCAATAACTAAAATAGCTCCAAATATCCACAAGGCAAAGTTCATCGGAAAGAACAAACTAAGGATGCACCCTCTTAAAGGCACCTACCACTAAGTAGAGCTAGGCAGAAGGTCGTTTTCAACAAAGAATATCCCAACTAAAATCCAATACTCCACCCCCAGACCTTAAAAAGAAAATACAAAAAGAAACCACACCTCACCTAACACCTACATGGGGAGGAGACCCCGTGGTAATATTGAAAGAATGAGCCAAATCTGAGGAGTGGGGCTGCAGATTCCCCAAGAAAGGCCTCCCTCGGAATGCAAATGAGACATCATCCTTAACTTTACAGAGGATAGATGAGGGCTTCATAGAGCTCTCATCAAAGACAGCCTTGTTACTGTTTGACTAAAGTCGTCGCTGATTCTCTGAAAACTAAAATCTCCGAGGCATGATGTGTTGATCACTATCCTAAAATAGTATTTGCCCTTTTATCTTATGTGCACGAGTAATGACAAATCTGTTCGAAGATACAACGGAGCATATATTGAATATCTTTAATTGGGGTGGTTGCACAAACACGATTGTTAGCCCTCTTTTTGGCAAAAGCCGCAACGGGTCAGATCGAAGCCCAAAATGTGCAGCTAACCAAATTAGACAGATCGCACTCCAGGAAGTCCAGTAGAAGCTTGGTACAAGGAAATCACTTATTGGGCCGAGCCGCTTCTCAAACAAACCAATATCTCACTCCAGAAGACTCGCTCTCCCAGTCGACCGAGAGAACCGCTCTCATATAGGGCATATCGACCGAATATTTCGGATCTACATGGAAATATCCAGCCGAGCTGTTCAAATACTTAGCCCGACTTTCAAGGAAGAAAAGGCGGTCAACCACATCCGGACAAAGCTCTACTTTTGATACACCTCAATGTGGATGCCACGTAAGTCGCAACTTCCAAGGATACTATTTATGAATAGTGGAATCAGTCTTCCAGCCGCTATTTTATCCAAGGAATGGACTCCACGTGTCCAGGACTTTCCAGAAAGGCCGGGCCACGTCACAGCAGCCCAAGTCTCTATCTCTACCTATAAATACCTCAAAGCTTAAAGAGGAAAATGACCCTTTTTTCGACTTCAACTTCTTCTTCTTCCCAGAGAGACTTTATCTGGAAGAGAAAAATAGTCGTTTTCTCTCTTTTCTTCAAATAGAAAAAGCATTGTACTTGTAATCTAAAGCAGAAATAATATAAAGTGGACGTAGGCACAGTCTTTGCCGAACCACTATAAAAGTCTGTGTGTTTCCCCGTTTTCTTTACTTTTTTTGTATTTTCTAATCGGTATTCGTGTGCTCTTCACACGATTGGGGGTTGAACGTCACTAGTGATCAACTTTTGACGTCAACACTTTGGCGCGCCAAGTAGGGGGAAAAGCTTGCCTTAGTCCATGGAGAACAAACGAAAGAAAGATACAACATCCTCTCGTCCCGCATACACCGATGCAGCCAATACTAATGCTACATAAGCAAGCCACGAGGTTTCCTATCATGAAGATATGTCTCAATTTCTTACTCGGGACGACATGGATAAAATTATGGTCGAGTTCAGAGACCATTAGACATCTCAGGGTAAACTCCTCGAACAACGACAGCAGTTGATGGATCACCTTCTCGGTCGACTGGAGACAGGACTGAACGCTTCAACATCAATTCCTCCACCGGCCGGGACTGGGGCAACAGCTGACCTTCGGTCCGCACAGAATCAGGCCACTAATCAGGCTACACCTTTATTTCATCCTGGTTTGGTCCCACCAACCGATCGATCACAGCCAGGAGTATCGCTTCCAGCGACCAGCGCAGCTGCAGCAGCAAAACTCCAGGAGGCTCGCGGTCAAGATCTAGATCGATCGAACACTTTGCCTCCACTATTAGAAACAACTCGACCTATCGAACCAGTCGAGCGACCACCGGGCCCATCGAAATCAACGTCATTCCCATTACAACCTGGAATCTTACCGCAGACCAGTCTAACCACTCTTCCCCCTCAACGAAGAGCTGGTGCGGCCTTCCCTTCAAACCAGGGAGGCCACCCCACCGTACCAGTCCTCACTGTGGCAGAAGAAAACGCTCCCGTAGACCCTCCTAACCTCGCTCCTACCGGGGGCACCCCCGAGCCACGAACATCACATGCTATGCTGGATCAGCTTAGGCCCTCTGTTATGGGTACGAATCGACCCAATACTTATCAGGTTCAAGATGGGCCACTCTCCCCAGAACCACCTACCAGGGGTCACCTTCGCTCGCACCTTCACTCAGCTCTCGGAAGACAGGTCCAACCAACGGCCGCCCTTCCGAGCGTGCTTTTGTCAAATCCTCGCACCGAAGTTCTTTCGGATGTCGAACTAAATTCATGGCAACGACTCCTCGGAGATGGAAGCCAGCTTACATGCATCATCCGACGCTTTACTCGGGGCATTTCCTCGCAGCAGTACATAGATAATGTCAATCGTAGCCCCTTTACCAAGGAAATCAGAAATTCCCGAAACCATCTGGACTTCAAGTTCCCAGCTATCGAACCATACAATGGTCGCACTGATCCAACCATCCACCTCATGCGATACATGCGACACATGAAAGTGCTTGGTGCATCGACCAACGTCATGGAAAAGTACTTCCCGCTCTTCCTCACAGACATAACTGGAATGTGGTTTCGACAGTTAATGATGGAGTCAGTCAGCAGCTGGAACACGCTGGTCACCCGCTTCACCAAGCAATTCAGGGTACATATCTCCCGACCAAAAAGTGTTATGTCCTTATCCACCATTAAGAAACGATCAGGAGAAACGCTTAGATCCTTCCTTAAAAGGTTCAACGCGACAGTAGCGTCAGTCGATCGTCCTGAGCCATCGATGGTACTTATGGCCGCCATTGTGGGTGTTCAGAATCGACCAGAATTCTCAATCTCTTTACCCAGAGATCCCCCCAAGGATATAGATGACTTCTATTCCGAGGCTGAGCGATTCCTCTAACAAGAAGATGCCAGCATTGAGATGGAGAGCCTAGAGGTCTTAGCCGACAAGCAACAAGGTCTATCCAATAGCAACAGCCAGAATAAAGGAAGAGGAAATGCCCCGGAAAAGAGCAAGCGTCACGTGCGACCTCGAATCGAAAGTAAGTACGATCAGTACACCGAACTCAATTCCTCTCTGCTCGATATCTACCTTGACATACGAGGGTCCTTGCCCACTCCGAGACCACCTCGACGAGAGCCAACACAGATGGAGCTTGATTCTGGCAAACATTTCATATTCCACAACGTAGCTGGACATAGCACCAATGAATCCCGACATTTGCGCGTTCTCATCGAGGATCGAGTCAGAAAAGGGGAGCTACCCGAATATGTCAAGAATTGCGCCCCGGCCTTGCCACCGCGATCTTCTGCCCAAGCTCCTCAGGTCGATCCACGAGCTCCTAGAAACGGAAAGGACCCTAAGACCAGCACTCGCGGCATTATCATTAATTAGATATTTTTTCTCTGATGTGTTTCTTTCAATAAAAAGAACACCTTGATGTACACATGTACGGGGTTAGGATTTAGCTCCTAAGCATGCTCTGCAACCAATCGATGTCCTCTTAGAATTTCTTTTCTCTGTAACAATTATTTAGCAGCTATGGATTTTCTTTTGCAAATATGGATAATGTTTGGGAAACTCTAAAGCCGAGTATGGATAATGCTCGCCCCCCCTTTAATGTGGTCAGTGCAAAAGCCTACCACCACTTATAAACACCTGCTTCCCTAGCCGAGTGTGGTATATTTCCTTAAGACGGGTATGGATGATACTCGCCCCTTCT
Organism: Allium sativum; assembly: GCA_030737875.1. Classification (NCBI taxonomy): domain Eukaryota; kingdom Viridiplantae; phylum Streptophyta; class Magnoliopsida; order Asparagales; family Amaryllidaceae; genus Allium; species Allium sativum. The sequence goes on along the minus strand of CM060918.1, from coordinate 605,797,417 downwards.
TTTTCTATACCACGAGCATTTACTGCTCGTTGGAACATTAATCTAACATGATTCGAGCATGAAAAACACTTGCCCTAAGCCGAGTATGGTTAATGCTCGCCACTAAGCCGAGTATGGTTAATGCTCGCCACTAAGCCGAGCATGGTTAATGCTCGCCACTAAGCCGAGTATGGTTAATGCTCGCCACTAAGCCGAGTATGGTTAATACTCGCCACCCCCTCAAAGCCAAGTGAAATAAAATGCTCGACCCATCAGCCTTCTCCAAGCCGAGAACGGTTTATTTTTGTCTTTGCGGGAACTAACTCTCATAAAGACGATAATCATCTCGGCCTTAATACGGTTCCCGATGGTTGCCAGTTTTCCGGCCTTAATACAACCTAATTCGATTGCCGGTTTTCTGGCCTTAATACAATCATCGGAATCGTCGAGTTTTTAGCCTTAATATGTATTGGATTTCACGATCCAATCGACATCCAATATAAATGTTTTAACAGTTTAAAACATGGATCGTTTGCAAAGTAGTAAATTAAAATTAAACAAATAAGGTTTTATACCTGTTTATTACGAGTCCATGATTCTCCATCCAAATCTGAAAGCCAGACGACGACCGGACCATCGAATCAACGAGCTCAGCAAATGTTGAGCCTCTACAAGTATCTACTAGAACGATCTCTTCTCGAATCGAATTGGAGAAGAATAAAGGGGACGGTGCTAGCCACCATTTCTAGGGTGTTATTTCGCTTTGGATCTGATCTAAAATGGAAGTCGGTCGTTGTTATTTTAAGGTAACGATTTTACCCCTTTACAAAATAAAGGTTTTCCACAATTTAAGGAATATGACCCTTTTACCATTTCAATTATCAAATAAAATTGTCAACAATTTGAAATTTTATTTATCCAATAAAATAGTCCTTTCCCTTTATTTCGTTCTGTATGTGTGACCCTATAGGTTAATACAACGCTGGCAATGATTTTAAATTATATTTAAAATCATAAGCAGTGATTGGCATCTAGCAATACGTCGCTTCTACCCAGGTCATATTAAGATCAATGATTCGATACAACCTTTTTGTGACTAGTGTATCAATGTATTATAATCCTTCTAACCAATATATCCAGAATTAAACTAGGGGCATGGATCATATCATCCTCTTTATAATTTAATCCGTTTTTCTTGATCGATGAGTAGACTGTTTAAAACAAATCAATATTTGAGCACGACCATGCATTTCACAGTCTCACTCAATCAAGAGGCCCATGGATATCACTACGAATATATCGTAGGGTTAAATTCCATCTAGATCATTCATAATTCCTATTCGATTCAGATGTATCCAATAATCACCGTTATCGTTACTCTGTTACTAGTAACTTTAGATGATATCAAAACACAAATATCCTCGAATAAAATTATAATGATTTCAGGTCTGAGGACTGTTACATCACTGTCACTATGAGAATAACTTATGATACTGTTAATTATATTCCATGCAGCTATCTCATGGTGGGTCAGCCCAATACGCTATTCTCCAATACGTATTTATATCTTGACTTTAATATCACGTACATTAATGATCAATGAGATGTGATCATCAGTCAATCAATATACTAGTCTCAACGATTTATTGTTGTCCTATATAAACAATAAAACTCGACTAGGGACATTTAAGAATTATAATACTTAACATATTATATAATCTCAAGTTCAAGTCACTTACTTGAACTATATAAATCTGTATTACTATTCTAAGGACTTCTGTTATGTTAATATTTATATTTCGCAGTAAATATAACATATCAAAATATTTTATTTTATTCCAAATAAAATAATAACATCAAAAGTGTTATCAATCTCATCAAATGGATTACCTCTAGGCCATAAACTCTAACAATCTCCCACTTGCACTAGAGTCAATCATTCATGTATCGTATACTCATGAAACTAGTGTGACTATTAAACTTCTGCTGCGACAGAGTTTTATTAAGTAGGTCTACAACTTTACAATTTTTGCAACTTGTAGATATGTTCATTTCCTGTGTGAACAACTTCACATAAGAATTATATTTCTTAAATATATGTTTGGATCGATAATGAGGTTAACGATTTGGGCTTGAGAAATAGCCATATTGTTATCCCAATGCAAATCATTGGATAAACAATTAATTTAGTTCAATTGTGAACTTCTTAATCCAAACAGTTTCTTTCTCAGAATCAGTATATATTTCTTGTTTTAAAACTAACATTATTTACAATAATTAATGTGTTATCAATATATAACATTAGAATTATTGTGATATCCCACTCAATTTCTTGCCTACATAAGATTCAGTGGTATTTTTTTGGTTTTCGAGACATTTCGAATTCCGTTTCATTTCCTTTGATATCTAGGAGACTGGATCTCCTTTAAAAGGATACCAATTCGACCAATAAACATTTTATCCTCTGAGGATTTATAGAAATAATATCCATTTATTTCTTTTGGATATTCCACAAAATTTGTTATCTGATTTGGGTCTGATCTTATCAGAGGAAGGCCATTCAATAAACGTCTTGCATTTCAAATCTCTGCATTAGACATACTAGGACATTTCCTAGTCCATATCTTGTATGGCGTCTTCAAACTCGTTTTAGTAGGATTAAGTGCAATTGTCCTATTTCAATTTATTAGAGGATCTATATGACTTATCATTAATCGCACTATATCTTATAAGGTGCGATTTTTCCTTTCAGATACACTATTCCAATATGGTGTTCTAGATGGAGTGAATTATGATACAATTTCAATCTCATATGGACAGCCATTAAATAATTGGCTTAAATATTCTTTTCGATCTGTTCGAAAAGTATTTATTTTCTATTAAAATTGGTTTCTATCTCCACTTTGAATTCTTTGAACTTTTCAAAGGATTACGGTATGTGTTTCATAAGATACACATATCTGTATCTACTGATATCATCAGTAAATATAATGAAGTAATATAACCTGCCTTTAGCTTATGTATTCATTGCTCCATATACATCATTATGTACGAGACCTAATACATATTGCTCATTCACTGTGTCAAGTGAAAGACGATTCAGTTATTTTTCCTAATAGACAAGACTTGCATATGATTCAAAATTAATGGTCTCAAAATTCCATCATAATAGAGTTTTGATATACATTCTTGTTTATACGGGCTAACTGTTAATGCTAAAGGTATGTTGGATTTAAATCACTAAATTTAATCAATTAATTATTCATGTCAAGTACATTATAGTTAATGATTTATAAAGTTCATTAACTATTTGTGAAATTCCATATATATTTCATATAAATAAATTGAATAACAATTGTCCTTTTATTATAATGAAATTCAAACTTGTCTAAATAAGATCTATTATAACATTTATCTTAAGTGGAATTTCATTATAACAATTATTTTATTTATTTAATTAAGCCAGTATAATAAAAATAATCGCCTTCCTATGGATAATTCGACAATATTTGCTTCATTTCCAATCGTAAGTCCATTTGTCCTTTTATATGATTTCTACTTATTCTAGAATTTCTGTAAATCAACATACATTTATGTGATTTATATCTAGTATCTAATACTAGAAATGTATAAGTAGATTATTATAACAATTATATCTTATTCAGTTGAAGTCACACTTTAACTTTTATTTTAGATCCTCTATATTTGTTAGAACAATTACGTTTTAATTTGTTTGAGGAATATCCTCAAATTTCAATGTTAGTCAAGAAATTTGTTTAATTCAATTTATCCTTCTCAAGAATAAATTTAAATTGTCGGAGTTATTTATTATTTAATATCTACAGTAGATAATAAATAATAACTGATTCTTTAATGTTTATTTAATATAAATTTTGATAATCAAAATTGTACACTAACATAAACATGTAATTTAAACTAAAATACGCTCCCACTCAAATTAACATCCATTTATTTATATAAATATATCAGTATATATATTTAATGGTGTTCCAAGATCCATATCTAGTCATGCCTTGACCTAGCTTTGGCTAATCCCCAAAACACAACCTTTTAGGTAGACATCTTATGTCAATTATATCGTGTATATAATTCTTGGATCGCATGATGAACATTTTGTTCAATATTATTCATTTGCTCAAATATAGAATAATTCATGCTGTTGTCTCTAAGCCATAATCTTATTATGCATCTCAGTTAAACCAGACCCAATAATACAGTTCAAGTATCACTTTTACTCCGTCGCATATAACCAAAATAAAAGGATGCACAATGCTTTGGCATTACCCACATCCAGTGATTTTGGACATTGATGAGTGTATTATTGGAAGACGTCACCATGATTTAATGTAACAAAATAATTTTCTTTGAAGGGAACTTATAATTCATAGTGCAAAACAATATTAGAGTTATTTACATATATCAAATATATGTATTTTATATTTGTAATATTAATGGATCTAAATAGTATATATATATGTAATGTATATATATATACGTTTAAATTCAATATTATAAATATTTATATATAGGAAGCATACCTGTTTAATTTTTGAACATTTCAAAACTTTAACATTAATCCATTGTTTATATATAAACAGTTTATATATACATGGTGTGGACTTAAAATAAAAACAGACAATATGTAGCTCATCAGGTAGGACGGCCTATAATGACTAAACTATATCACAGTACAGTACATATGTGCTATTACTCAATACTATTGATTCAAATTGACGATGTTGTATGTAACATTTTACACTTGCATATCCAATAAAATATATATCATTATATATATATGTATATATATGTACACATCATAGATGAAGTCTAAACTTACAACTGTCACAGTCATAAGATCAAACAATTGAATGATAAATGTTCAAATACATATACAACTATATAGGAATGATATTCGAAACTATACATTTTGTAATTCTTTGCACTATCATATATATACACATTATAACATAGCACTCATCACATGTTTACATATATTTCAGTCAGTTCACATACATCAATCAAAAATATTAATATCAAATGCAAAAGAATGACTGCTAGCATCAGATATATATGTGTTAACACCGCTTGAGAACATCCATCATGCACATCTCGAGATCATTTAGTATATCTGTATATACTATGCAAAATTTTGGCATGTTCACTAACATCCATTCTTCAATCCTCTGGAATAGCTTGTATATCATTATATACAGTCTAGATCAGTATTGATCATAAACATGATTAAGGGTATTTTCAAGGGTACAATTAATAACATATATATTCTAATCCTAATTAGATACTCATACATGTTTTAAGCAACATATATAAATATGTACATAGGTCTGATGATTGGAACAAATAAAACAGATATATATACTCTAAAAGACTTTGGTATAAAATTAAATTGCCCAGATTAAAAGATTTTAAATTATCCAAATTTATACAGTATAACATGAAGTGTCCAGACAACAAACTTTAATTTAAACAATTCTATATCATATCTCCATAATTAAAATCTAAAGTGATCATAGCAGAATTTGGTAAGTGGTTCTACTTACACAAGTAACTTAATGAAAAGAACACACAAAGGTTTTTCAGAACAAAGGTTATCCTACAGTCTTTTCTGGCATGACTCTCACGCCACTTTGAACAATGTACAGGTCTTACAGTATGTATACTTGCACTGGTGTATTTTAAATGAAATATATACAAACAATGGCATTAAAAATGTCATTTGAATATAAATCATATTAATATGAATAAATCTGTGCCCATATTTCTGAATACACATATGTATGGTTAAGGTAGATCATATTTGCCGAGTTATATATATATATATATTTGTATATATCCTTATACTAATGAATATGCAAGATTAACTGTTTTAACTTAGCAGGTACTTTGGTAATTATTCAATTAATTTTAAATCATGTTTTGGATCTCATCCTAAATTTCAAACAGTCATTACTAAGTTTTAAACAACCATATTTTAGATCTATACATTGTTCCAGATATGAATCTTAAATCATATTTAGGAGGTTCTAAAATTGATCAGGCAAGTCCATTTCAACATGTATTCGTATATAAACACAATCCTTAAAATATGAATATGTTTTAACACTATGATTCGTATACAATAGTTGTCATATTATGTACATGGAAGAAGAATTAACAAATTCGGTTTGCATTATTCAATCACCATTATATATATATATATATATATGCAGTATCACAATACAACAGATTCATGTAATCTGTTTTGAAACAGATTTAGATCCAGTGACATATTCAATTGCATGTGCATCTATATATGTATATATTAAAAACATGCCTAACATAATTGGCAAGACTATAACATGTTTGACATTCAAAAGATGTTACAAGCCTGTATGTACAAATATAAGGATTCATACAGCTACACAGATCCAATCAAATTGGTATGTTCACATAAAACTACATTAGATCCATTTATAATGTAATTATATAAATTAACAGATTCAAAATGTATCATTAAATCTGATCAAAATGATTTGGTTTACCTGACAAGTCAAAAACAAGATTATTGATTATTCTACTTGATTACTAGGTTCATCAATTAGAAATATTAACTAATTAATATTTCTAATCTGAAATTTTTACATAATCTTATATCATATATGAAAATTTATGTATTATAAAAAAAATTTGTATTGTGTATCAAATACAGACTACCTTATAACAATGAAATATTTTTCACAGATTAATAATGAAACAATTTCATGTTAACAGCGAAAAGATTTCTGATTAACAATGAGCTAATTCCTAGTCAATCATTCAATTTTGACATCCAATTATATAGATCAAATAAAGGACTAAAATGAATATATCAATATATATATATATATATATATAACAGAATTAGGATCATAATGCTCGAAAACCAAACTGATTTTGGTTTCATTTCCAGATATAAAGATAAAATCTAAAATTTATCTTAACAAATTTCTATTTGGATGATTTCATTATATGAAAATTCATTCTTACTGGTCCATTAATCAGTGAAACCAATGTTATCAAGAAAAGAAAAAATAATAAAATCTGGACATACAAATTAATTAATCCAACACTTTGATTGTGATTTTAGTACGTATAAACAGACCAGTACACTATATTAATCATAATCAGTGTATAGAGAATTTAATAGTTTTAATACCAGTACAGATCAAATAGAATGAAGATCAAATTTTAATTCTTATCTGAATGAAACATTTTAAATATAATCTAAATGGTTTTAAACCAGTTTTCCAATCAGTAATAAAACAAACTGATTCATATTGTGACATTTCTTATATTGCCAGATTCAAACACATTTTAAGTATCTGTAGAATTAACAATTTTAATTCATAGATATATTTTATTTCAACATGTGTTTGACTGAATAAGTAATATTATTGATTTCAGAAATCAATCATAACAGAGATGATTATATAACTGTATTCAATTACAAGAGGTTGAATTCAAAATTAAACCAACAAAATAAATTCTATCAAAATAATTAATTCAATTTGAAAGGATTAATTGAATAGACATTTGAGTTGGTTTTGATATCCAATATCAATCTTAAAAGGTTTTTGAATTTAAACCAAATACAAATCTTATTCTGGTGCATAGTTAAAAAACCCAGATTTCAAAATAGATTAAAACCCAGATAAATGTATATAACATACAGATAAAACTCAGACTATTATACACCATATTACCTATGTATCAATACTTTAAGTGACAACAAGATCAAATTATTACTTGAAATAGATTTCACAGGTAAACATATCCAAACACGATTGAAACATACATATGAAACAGAGCAATTATGTTATTCTAGAATATAATAACAAAATTAAATATATTGAATTTCGAGAATTAACAGTGTGTTCATACCAGGTTTTATATCAAATATAAAAGATTGTTTACTGCAAAACAATTTCACAATTCATATCAAATACTTTACGTCATTTTCGATGAAACAATTTCATTTTGAAACATTTGATATCAATCCCGGAAACTTTGATTTCATGGCTATCATTTGTACACGAAATCAAATACACTAAACCTAAATCTGGGATCAAAGCACTAATTTTGCAAAGAGTCTATGCTCTGATACCACTGTTGGATTTCACGATCCAGTCGACATCCAATATAAATGTTTTAACAGTTTAAAACAAGTATCGTTTGCAAAGTAGTAAATTAAAATTAAACGAATTAGGTTTTATACCTGTTTATTGCGAGTCCATGATTCTCCATCCAAATCTAAAAGCCAGACAACGACCGGTCCATCGAATCAACGAGCTCAGCAAACGTTGAGCCTCTACAAGTGTCCACTAGAATGATCTCTTCTCGAATCGAATTGGAGAAGAATAAAGGGGGCGGTGCTAGCCACCATTTCTAGGGTTTTATTTCGCTTTGGATCTGATCTAAAATGGAAGTCGGTCGTTCTTATTTTAAGGTAACGATTTTACCCCTTTATAAAATAAAGGTTTTCCACAATTTAAGGAATATGACCCTTTTACCATTTCAATTATCAAATAAAATTGTCAACAATTTGAAATTTTATTTATCCAATAAAATAGTCCTTTCCCTTCATTTCGTTCTGTATGTGTGACCCTATAGTTTAATACAACGCTGGCAATGATTTTAAATTATATTTAAAATCATAAGCAGTGATTGGCATCTAGCAATACGTCGCTGCTACCCAGGTCATATTAAGATCAATGATTCGATACAACCTTTTTGTGACTAGTGTATCAATGTAATATAATCCTTCTAACCAATATATCCAGAATTAAACTAGAGGCATGGATCATATCATCCTCTTTATAATTTAATCCGTTTTTCTTGATCGATGAGTAGACTATTTAAAACAAATCAATATTTGAGCACGACCATGCATTTCACAGTCTCACTCAATCAAGAGGCCCATGGATATCACTACGAATATATCGTAGGGTTAAATTCCATCTAGATCATTCATAATTTCTATTCAATTCGAGATGTATCCAATAATCACCGTTATCATTACTCTGTTACGAGTAACTTTAGATGATATCAAAACACAAATATCCTCGAATAAAATTATAATGATTTCAGGTCTGAGGACCATTACATCACTGTCACTATGAGAATAACTTATGATACTGTTAATTATATTCCATGTAGCTATCTCATGGTGGGTCAGCCCAATACGCTATTCTCTAATACGTATTTATATCTTGACTTTAATATCACGTATATTAATGATCAATGAGATGTGATCATCAGTCAATCAATATACTAGTCTCAACGCTTTATTGTTGTCCTATATAAACAATAAAACTCGACTAGTGACATTTAAGAATTATAATACTTAACATATTATATAATCTCAAGTTCAAGTCACTTACTTGAACTATATAAATCTGTATTACTATTCTAAGGACTTTTGTTATGTTAATATTTATATTTCGCAGTAAATATAACATAATAGAATATTTTATTTTATTCTAAATAAAATAATAACATCAAAAGTGTTATCAATCTCATCAAATGGATTGCCCCTAGGGCATAAACTCTAACAATACGGTCCGGCGCGACCATGGCAACTCGAACGATTGTGCTTTGATTCATACTTCAGAACACACCTCCCTCTGTCGAAGAAGATGCATTTTGAGGGCAAAATGTTAGCCCTCATTTTGGCAAAAGCCGCAACAGGTCAGATTGAAGCCTAAAATGCGCAGCCAGCCAAATTAGACATATCACACTCCAAGAAGTCCTGCAAAAGCTTGGTACAAGGAAATCACGTATTGGGCCGTGCCGCTTCTCAAACAAACCAATAGCTCACTCCGGAAGACTCGCTCTCCTAGTCGACCGACAGAACCGCTCTCATATAGGGCATATCGACCGAATATTTTGGATCTACATGGAAATTTCCAACTAAGCTGTTCAAATACTTATCCTGACTTTCAAGGAAGAAAAGGCCGTCAACCACATCAGGACAAAGCTCTACTTCTGATACACCTCAATGTGGATGCCACGTAAGCCGCAACTTCCAAAGATACTATTTATGAATAGTGGAATCAGTCTTCCGGCCGCTATTCTATCCAAGGAATGAACTCCACACGTCCAGGACTTTCCAGAAAGGCCGGGCCACATCACAACAGCCCAAGTCGCCATCTCCACCTATAAATACCTCAAAGCTTAAGGAGGAAAAGGACCCTTTTTTCGACTTCAACTTCTTCTTCTTCCCAGAGAGACTTTATCTAGAAGAGAAAAATAGTAGTCTTCTACCTTTTCTTCAAATAGAAAACGCATTGTACTTGTAATTTAAAGCAAAAAATATATATAAAATGGACGTAGGCATAGTCTTTGCCAAACCACTATAAAAATCTATGTGTTTTCCCTGTTTTCTTTAATTTTTCTGTATTTTCTAACCACTATTCGTGTGCTCTTCACATGATTGGGGGTTGAACGTCACTAGTGACCAACTTTTGACGTCAACAACGACGATTCACTTTCTGGATTTATCACTACAGTAATAAGATAATAGAGTTATATCCTGCAGAACTATAACTTGTATAATTTATTAGAAACTTGGTAGATCAGAGAGAAGATGATGTTAGAGAAGGAATTCAAGTGTTTTAAAACTGAATTGCGGTCCAGTTTTTACAGTAAGGAGATATGGCTGCTTTATTCAGAAAGATCGCAACTCTTTGTACAGCAGCGACTGTTTCTTTTCAGAAACAGCCGCAACTCTTCGGACCAGTCGATTGGTATGTATACAAGGCAACTCATCCGAAAAGTCGTGTGTGTTTGTAGTTAAACAGACACTATCATTTCACCCTGACTAGTCGACTGGTATAAATACAACTAGTTGACTGGTAAGATTGTAAAACTGCACCAGTTGTCTTTTGTTAAAAAACAAAATAGTTCAAAGTGTAGCAAGCCCATTGACATTCCAAGGCCCAACTGATCATGAGACCCCAAGAGCCCCAAGGCCCATCTTTTGAACTTTAAATATTAATATCCATGCCAATGCCGTGCTCTTGCCTGATCATGCTCTCCCTTCCTCTTTCTTTTGATGTAATATATCATGTTTTTACATATATAGGGGTAAGCACATGTATATTTCATGACGTGGGACAAAAGAATTTGCCCCTTCTTCATTTTATTTCAAATTTCCTCTAACAATTACGAGAACAACAAAGGTGCCAACAAATGAGACAAAGAAGAAGACGAAAAACGATAGACTGAAGTTTTTTTTCTAATCCGCCACTCCTCGAGAGATGAAGCAATTCTAGGAGAGAAAGAGAATTACCCCTAAGGCCTACCTGACCCTCGAAGAAGGACCAAACAACACGGGCACAATCTCCCCTAAAGAACAAATGAGTTGTAGATTCCAGATCACCCGTCCTACAACACTTACAGCGAGACACAAGAGGGACACTGGTCCTCATAAGGTTCACATCCAATGGTAAACCATCATGATGGATTTTCGACATAAGAATGGAAAACTTGGGAGGGATATGGGAGTCCCAAGTGAAAGAGAAAGCTGGAATCCTCGGCATTATAGTTCTAGTAGAATTCCACACAGCCCTCACGGAGAAAGGCCCTCCATTCCAGCTGATCCCCTGACTATAAGAGTGAGAGAAGGCATTCACCGGTTACATCCATTTCCACGTTTCACTAGCGTAAGATGCAGTCCTGGAGAAATCCGATGGTAAAAGACAATGATACTTAGCATGAAGAAAAGACACTCAAAGGGAGTCGTTGGAACGAAGCCTAGTCCAAAGCTTACAAGCGTAAGCCTTGCAGACATCCCTAGGGTTCCTTACACTAGTCATCCCTCCCGTCTGGGACGACAAGTGACATCCCAAGAAACCTAGTGATGCCTCGAAATGTCTTCCTTCTTGCCCCTCCCTAAAAAAGACAAAGCCAAAGAACGAAAAGTGCGAAAAAGGCGAAGTCGGTGCCATGGCAGCAAAAACATGAGACCTAATCAAATCTAAACCAGAAATTATGAGAACAAGACTACTTGCCTGGGAATAAGAGTAGAGTTCCATTTCAGGATATTTCCTCTGGCTTATCGGCTAGTGGATCAATGATCGCATCGAGCTTGCGACCGCGATATAGAAAAGTACCTAGATAAGGCAAAGGAAGAGATGCAACACGAATATGAGATAAGGATTCAATCCACAAAATCCTTATCGAGGTCATCGTCTTGGTGGGAATGAAGCAACCTTTCAAAGCATTGATCAGTTTCCCAGAACACCTCTCATAAAGATGTACAAATACCAGGAGCCAACGAATGGAGCATCATTTCCCGTTAGTAAAAAAATGATGTCATCTGCAAAAGATAACGAAGAAATAATGGGGAAACCACTTGGTATGTGAAATTGACGAATCTGCCTCGTTATCGTTAGGGAGTGAACTTCGCGGACTAAAGCTTCTGCAGCGATGATGAAAAGGGTAATGGACAAAGGATCTCCTTGGTTTAGACCCCTTCCCGAACGGAAGAAGACATTTCCCGATCCATTGATAAAAATGAGCCTCCAAACCAAATTGATGAGAGGCTTAGAAAAACCGAAGGCTCTGAGAATCCGTATGATGAAAAACGAGGACATGTGATCATAAGCCTTCGCCATGTTAAGTTTTAAAACCACATTAGAACCCCTAACCTTGCTATCGATTTGAGAAATAAGCTCTTGAGCAAGAAGGACATTGTCTGTAACAAGAACCAACTTGGGATGAGGAAATCACACGATCTAGAAAAGCATGAGTCTAGAGGATAACACCTTAGATATAATCTTGTTCAAAAATTTGCATAGCCTGATCGTACGAAAATCAGAGCACGATCTAGGATTCTCACATTTAGGAGTGAGAACAAGATTGGTTGATGTCCACCCCTTAGGAAGCAGAGCACCAGAAAAGAAGGATTGAATCGCTACGCAAAAGTCAAGTTGAATGATCGGTCAAACACTATGGTAAATAATTCCATTGAATCCATTCAAACCACTCGCACTATCCTTGCTACGAGAAAAAACACAAGATATAATTTTCTCTAGGGGTGAGCAACATTCGGTTCAAACCGAATTAACTGACCGAACCGGTTCATTTCGGTCGGTTCGGTTCGGTTTTAAAACTAAATCGGTTTGAATTCGGTTTATGAAATATATTTTTTCGTTATCGGTTTAACCGAATTAACCGAACTTTTAGTTTTTTATCTAATTTTACAGTATTGTAGTACTTTATGTAATTAGTTTAGCTATATAATACAAAGATATTTGTTGCAAATAGATCAAATATTATCATAAACATAAATTTTACTATGTAAAATTTCTCCAAACATGAATTTATATTTTACCTTCAGTGAATTCATCATTTGAAAAATAATACATCCTTCAAGTTTGGTTAAATCGGTTGCAGACCGAATTAGTCGAAATTAATTCGGTTCGGTTCGGTTTGGAAAATTTTCGGTTCCAATTCGATTTGAGTTTTTTTAGCTCCGAACAAACCGAACCAACCGAACGCTCACCCCTAATTTCCTCAGTAGAAGGGGGAAAGAAAAGTCTATCAAACTTAGGTGGAAGAACCAACCTGGGTATAACAGACAAGAGAACAGGGTCAGAAAAGGAAACTGACGGACATTGTAGGAAATTTTGGAAGTGAGAAACGATAATCTCTTTGACTTTTTTCGAGGATCATACCAAAGAAAGATCCAGGTGGAGAAATTGATGGATAGGCAGAATGTTCTTTTTACGAATAGAAGAATGAAAGAATTTAGAATTCAAATCGCATATTCATTATGCAGTAGTTATGTATTTTACAATGAGAAATAATATTGTCATAATGTCAGGTTCAGCCCTATGTGGATTCGGATTCAAGATAAAATTCATAATCCATATTTTTACGCATGTTTTTGGAAAAATCATTTTAAATCAACTTTGTTGTTAAACAAAATAATCATTGTGATAAAATAAATCGATTGATTTGAATTAAATTACAAACTCACAGTATTGTCTTGAATAAGTTTTTTACGATTCATTAAATAGGTTGAAAAATGTTATAGACGTTAAGGTGAACTTATAATCCTTAATTACAAAACTTAAAGTACAATAAGTAGAATTATATTTTCAATAAATTTTTGGCACGCGCATATAACAATTAGCATAATTAATGCGAAACCGCCTTCGTTGTTTATTTGTAACAAAAATGTATAATCTATCCTAAATTCTTTTAACAGATTTCAGGAAAATATTGGTAAAGACAAAATTTAAGGATTTTTTAAGTTCAAGGACAACCCATCAAAAATTTAATCACAAGGACAGTATAGTACTATTTATAAAGAGCCCCAATCTCACATGCACTAATTTCTCTTTCTCTTCGATCAATCTAGCATTCTCTTCCTCGATCTTGCACTTTCTCGTATTTCTCTTCAATTGCATTTTGTTTCATTCGTGTTCTTCGATCTCGATATGCAATTTTGTCTTCAAAATATTGATTACGTCGATACAGGTCGTCCTGGGACTGGACAGACCGAAGGTACTATTCTATAAATCCATTTCGGGCAATTTCTGCCTAGGATTTACTAAACAGTCCTTGCATAACTCCATCTTCAATTATCTTCATCATATTTGATTCGCAACGCTATTGCCATAAGGAGTGGTTTTCAGATAATATATCTGATCTCGGTCGCTCCGTATTGACAACGGAAATGGTCGAAATCTTTGATAGTCGGTGATTTAACTATCAAAGGAAAACATGTGTACAAACAACGGTCGTATTTCCAAATGGAAATCTTACCGATAAATCATCATTTCATTTCCCAATTTCCCATTTATAGTTTCCATATATTCATAAATTCCTTATTTTCTAAAATTAGAAAATGTACGTTATTAACTTTGGAAAACGTTTCCATTTCTGATTCACGCATCAATATCTTCCCGCCTCTATCAGTCTCTAACTGTAAACTAGTAAGAGAACAACTTCCCAAGTATAAAATCGAAGGCCGAAACAACCACCAGATCGATACCCAGAAAGCCATTCAACTCAACTAATTTCCGGTTAGTTTCTAATTTCAGTAATTCCATTTAAATTCCTAATTCAAACCCAAATTCCTTTATAATATTTTATTTGCAAAATATTTACATTAATCTAATTTTTCACGTAGAATGTGAATAATATTTCTTTATATAATCAAAACAGTTTGATTTCGTATTTAAAAACAATATCTCAAACCCAAATTCTATTTATATTTTTATTTGCAGACTTATTCATACAAATCTTATTTCATTTACAACATTTCTAATCTCATTACAAATTTCCTTTATAACTACTACAATCACATTCCATTTCAAATATCAATGCTAAAACCGATTTTACTTCTCTATATAAATTCATATTTATATATTCAATTTACCAAATGATAAATATTTCCTTAGTTTATAAACATCGTTTATAAATTATTCTCCTCAATTTATCTGTTAAAACAAATTTCTATTAAATATTTACTTTAAATCAATTTCCTATAATTCTTTTATATCTTGCCAAATCCCTTTTATAATTCTATTAATTTTCCAAATTAATATTCCTTTTATAATTCTATTTATTTTCCAAATAAATATTCCTTTTATAATTCTATTTATTTTCTAAATAAATATTCCTTTTATAATTCTATTTATTTTCTAAATAAATATTCCTTTTATAATTCTATTTATTTTCTAAATAAATAATCCATTTTCAAAATATACTTTGAAAATTCACTTTTTACATTCCAGTATTTCTTATGGTATTTAAAATAACAATTAAACAGACCAGTGTCATAATAACCAATCACAGGTTTTATATCACATCATATATCACAATATATGAAAAAAAAACAGTATTATAAATATTGAGGAATCCAGTTGGATCCCTCCAACCTGTCTCCCCCCATTCACAGATGTTAAACAATATAAATAACATCGATTTCATTTCAATATGAAATATTCTGATAAACAGAATCAATATTTGATTAACGATATATATATATATATCATTATCTACAATTTCAACCAATAAATCAGCAATTCAACCATACAATCAACACACAACAATCAATGATCATTTATCAATACTAGATTATATTTATAAAAATATATACTGTACAGAGTTAGTGAGATTTACTCACATTAGACGATCATCGTTAAATAACGATAATTTTCGGTTGATTCAGACAGACAATTTATTTCGCTATAAATTGTAATGAGCTCCAATTCACTCCCGGTCAGTTCCAACGTGTTTCCCTCTCCCATACGATCCTAGGGATCTAACCATTCATGATTCTGACAATGTATGGTAAAGTTATACATTTTATAAGTGGGATATATTTAACGGTCATTTAAAATTTGACTAATATTAAATAAACCTTATTTACCATTGTTAACCACCCTCTCAAATTATACGGCCTCTTCCTTACCTAGACAATCTTCACAACCCCGACATTCCTTCAACAGCAAAGATCGATCTTCATTTCCAATTTACGACAACATTACTCCACCGAAAATCAAACAAGAATTACCATAATTGCTTCCTTCATCACCCCATTGTTCACCACGTTTTATCCACCACCGAACCCCCTTGACTAAAACCCAAAATTCCTTTTCCAGTTCAGCTGAATTCAAGCAACAACAAAACTCCACCTGAATTCACTTTCACTAACTACTACAACCCCTTCACCGACATGACCCTTTCCAATACACAGATCGTTCAAAATACTTCCAGCAATTCAAAAACTACACAAAACTTCACCCCCGTCTTTTAGTCAACAGCAAACGATCAACATCCCTACACCGTGACTTCCTTCTCAATATTGAAGACAAACGAACCTGTCTTCCTCAGTACCAGGCAACCAACACCCACTTTTCCAGTCCATTCACCTTTGTTTCACCACAACTTCACCAAAAGTTTTAACCAAACTCTTCCTCTTCGAACCCTCATACCATCCTTATACAACTCGGCGGCTCCCTCAGAACTCTGATATGCTACTATGTGGAAAAAGCAGCGAGCCAATCTTGTACTACACCCCTTCTAATTTTTCACAAAGGAGCTCACATACACGCTGAATCCAAATTCGTACTCCATTTCGAATATCAATAACTTGATCAAACTTAAAACCTAACCCTAGCTAGTAGTTCCGAAAACCACTACCCCAGAACAAGCATCGAACCCAGAAACTCTTATACGATTTTGAAGAGCAGTCCACGCTAATCGTCAATATATTTATCCAGTGATTTATAGAATTTGATTTCATTTTCTATGGCTTTTTAAAGGTAGCGATTTTTTTTTAAGGAGAAATGTGACGGCGAAAAAGGGTTTGATTGAAGAAATGAAAATCTCTAGGTTTAGAGATAGTTTGAGGTATTTATAGTATAGATATTGGCTTGCATTAGAAGCTTCTTGTAATTTTATATTATTTTATCTCATTATTCTATTTGTATTTGCCACCTAAAAATCCCTATGATAACACATGATATCCAAAAATTACGAAAATGAGCATGCAACTATAGTTCGACATTACGGACCCAATGAAACTTGTTTCGTCGAATTCCGAGTCCGTTTGCTCACACAACGCATTTTTAAAGTCAAATTAACATCTGTTTTTCACATTAAAATCCCGTACGGCTACATATTGACTCCAAAAATCACGAAAATTAAAATCTAACAATAATTTAATATTTTGGATCTAACAAAATTAGTTTCGTCGAAAACAGAGGTCGTTTGCAAAAATGGCAATTTTTAAATTCCTAAATAAACCCATTTAAATATTAATATATTTAAAAATAATTGAACTAAGTATAAATAAATAAATATTATCGTATATATATTCACATAGGATACAATATAGTTCCAAAATATTCCTATTTGAATTTATAACTCGACATTTCAAATCCAGTTTAAATCAGTTTCAATTTATATTGAAAAATCCATTTATAATATAAATAAATCATTATAAATTATAAAGAATTCCATAACGACTTTTCAAAAATTTGGTTTGGACACAACTCACAATCTACACGACGAAATCTCGATTTTTCTCTTTCATAGAAAAATATACTTCACCAGCTCCGAACGTTTCTTGTTTCACAGAAATCCTGCTTAAAACGGATTATGTATATACATTTAAAGTTCGAATCGCCAAATTACGAGCTGCCACGCCATTTCGAGCTCGATTATAATTATAATATAATTATACGTTCAACTGTCGTTTATATAATATATTCGTTAATATAATTCAACTCTAAACTGAATTATATATTATAAATGATCCAATTCACACAATATTGTGAATTCCACTATTTTCGACTATTTTGGAAATTAATATATTATTTAATTATTATATTAAATTAAATATTCAAAGTTATTTAATTAAACCTTTTAAATCTCTACATCATTAGATAAATAATTAATTAAATTAATTATTATATCGTTAACAATACGGGACGTTACATTCTTTCCCCCTTAAAATAATTTCGTCTTCGAAATTGCTAAGGTAGAAAACAAACCCTATTAATTGGGTTAAAAATTATTTGTTTATTTATTAACTTCAGTTTCAACTGAACCATTTAATTTCAGTTAATTTATTCTTGGTAACGAATATTTTCATCTTGAAAATTTCCTAACTCCTGAAATTTTCGAAAAATTTCGCCAGCACCTCCTTTGTGTGGCTCAATCGGTACAACTACAACTCGCCTCTCTAGGCCTTCTCCAACCCAAAAGAAAATCAAACAGCCAAGCGGCTTGCCAATCGGCACATAAATCACGAAACGCATATAAAAATAAAATTGTACCTTTTTGTCGGGCATATCATTATATTCTTTCCATTTGCTGCTAATTCAGCATAAACAAATGTCATTCCCAATCAATTCATCCTCAACACAAATTATTTGCTTATCCAAGCCAATTTTATTTCAACTGAAGTTCCATTCTTGATTCCAAACTCTAAACTCATCAATTCAATACTAGTTCAGATTCCTATCTCACAGTCCAATTTCATTCGATATCATTCTAATCCAATTCAATTCCAGCTTGGTTTCACAAATTTCTATTTAAATTTGTTTTTAATTCAAACAGTCTCTTCCTGGGGATTTTTAAACAACTTTTTCTTTTTCACAAATCAACTTTCCCTTTCAGGATTCAAAACAACTTGTTTTCTCAAAACATTTACAAAATAATATTTTTGGTAGTAATCTGTCACTTAGAAACTCGAAAATGAACACCGATGATGTCCGGATCATCATCGGAATTATTTTCCAGCCACCTTTGCGATTCCAATACTATATCACTTTCAAAATCATTTCTAAACACTTCTATTTTGGAATACATTTCAAAATACAATTCACAATGCTTGTAAAACAATTTAAAATCTCCCAGGATTTTAAAATTCTTGTATATTAAATCGAAATCCATTTACAAATACCTTTCCAAATTTCTAGGGTATTAATCTCAATTCTGATTTATATTCAGATTTAATTCATTTCGTAATACTTATACGAATTTTGAATGGTTTTTACATAACCGTTTCAATTATAATCTTATCTGATTATAATCACAACCAACACATCCATTATACTATAATATTTAAAATATCTGTACTTTGTTTATATCAAAATATATTTTGGGTAAAATTATTTCATTTACCATCTTTTCAAAACATATAGTGTCGGTTCATCGTATTCGAGTGTTTATAAACCCATACCGATAAAGTGGATCAAACTGATCGACCAGAACTCATAAACAACTCAACCAATAAATCTCCATAATATAAAACCATTTCTATACAAAGTAACAAATACGCGCTCATATATACACTCAAACTCAATCTAGGGCATTATTAACCCTATCTCTATTGAGTCACGCCACAGAGCCAATGTAATTACTTAACCTCGCTCTGATACCACTGTAACGACCAGAGGGATTTGCGACCTTGGTTATCGACATAAACTTATTGTCGACTATGCACGCATCGGAAATACCGGATAGTTAATAGAAAGATGTTAGAGGGCGAGAATAGATAAGACAGAAAAATTAGAATAGAAGAAGAAGAAGATCACAACAACAGAATTATAGTAACACGAATCTCACAGCGGAATGAATAAAATATAACATAACTTTGAAATAAAACCAGTATATGTATACAACAACATTTATCAGAGTACAACACTTGCAACACAGTGGAAATAAACAATTGTTATAAAATCCTGAAGCCTCCTACTCCAAGCTCTCAGTATATCTGTAAAATCCCGACTGCTTGACTGCCCGTACAAATTTGGGCACCGAAGAGTTTAAGAAAAACAAAACAAAATAAACTCCGGGTCAGTCATGGGACTGGTGTGAGTAAACAATTTAAAACAGTTTGAGAAAATAAACGATATACGATAAGACCACGCTGTATAATACGGAACGGGTTTTTCCCTTATGAGAATCCAAAGCATTTGATTTAACATCAAAAATCCTTTTGCAAGAAATAATGATCTTTTATATCAAAACTCCCTTGATATTATGATAGTGTCTATCAACCACAATATAATAATCATCTAGCAGAACGCTTTCATCTTACGTTCCACATACATAATATGTAATCGGAAACCGTGGGCACTTATTGGTTAATGAATTCCAACTGCCAAGGTATGGGACCACCTTCTGATAGTGTATCTCTAGAGAGGAATACACTGGGTTCAACAAGAACATCTTGTAACCCAGGCTAAACATGACCAGTCACTCATTTTGCTTGAGTGTACCGAATGTATTATCACCAACGGTTGGGATCAGCAACCGTTTCCTGAAAGGGATAACATCGAAATAGATTATAAAAGTAAATGGAATTTCTCTAGATCAGGTGACAATACACCCTAATTGGCAGCTAACCACTTAGCCATGCAACCAACCCGATTTTATACCATTTCATGGTTGTGAGGCTAGAGGCCATAACGTATAGATCACATCTTTATTTACTTTGAATGTCACATTGTCATACCCGCCAAATCACAAATTGATTTCCCAGAAAATACAACGGGTATACAGCTAAGAGAAACGAATTCCTGCGCCATCAAACATAAATATGTTTGAAGAGATCAACTTATGCGATCTATTAAATATACCCTGTCAGACATCCTTCCATATAGGTCGTCCTGGGACTAGACAGACCGAAGGTACTATTCTATAAATCCATCTTAGGCAATTTCTACCTAGGATTTACTGAACAGCCATTGCATAACTCCATCCTCAATTATCTTCATCATATTTGATTTGCAATGCTAATGCCATACGGAGTGGTTTTCAGATAATATATCTGATCCCGGTCTCTCCGTATTGACAACAGAAATGGTCAAAATCTTTGATAGTCGGTGATTTAACTATCAAAGGAAAACATGTGTACAAACAATGGTCGTATTTCCAAATGGAAATCTTACCGATAAATCATCGTTTCATTTCCCAATTTCCCATTTATCGTTTCCATATATTCATAAATTCCTTATTTTCTAAAATTAGAAAATATACGTTATTAACTTTGGAAAACAATTCCGTTTCTGATTCACGCATTAATATCTTCCCACCTCCATCAGTCCCTAACGGTAAACTAGTAAGAGAACAACTTCCCAACTATAACCCAGAAGGCAGAAACCAACATCAGATCGATACCCAGAAAGTCATTCAACTCAAATAATTTCCAGTCAGTTTCTAGTTTCAGTAATTCCATTTAATTTCCTAATTCAAACCCCAAATTCCTTTATAATATTTTGTTTTCAAAATATTTACTTTAATCTAATTTTTCACGTAGAATGTGAATAATATTTCTTTATATAATCAAAACAGTTTGATTTCATATTTAAAAACAATATCTCAAACCAAAATTCTATTTATATTTTTATTTGCAGACTTATTCATACAAATCTTATTTCATATCCAACATTTATAATCTCATTGCAAATTTCCTTTATAACTACTACGTTCACAATCCATTTCAAATATCGGTGTTAAAACCGATTTTACTTCTCTATATAAATTCAGATTTATATATTTAATTTATCAAATGATAAATATTTCCTTAATTTGTAAACATCGTTTATAAATTATTCTCCTCAGTTAATCTGTTAAAACAGATTTGTATTAAATATTTACTTTAAATCAATTTCCTATAATTTTTTATATCTTGCCAAATCCCTTTTATAATTCTATTAATTTTCCAAATAAATATTCCTTTTATAATTCTATTAATTTTCTAAATAAATATTCCTTTTATAATTCTATTTATTTTCTAAATAAACATTCCTTTTATAATTCTATTTATTTCCTAAATAAATATTCCTTTTATAATTCTATTTATTTTCTAAATAAATATTTCTTTTATAATTCTATTTATTTTCTAAATAAATATTCCATTTTCAAAATACACTTTGAAAATTCCCTTTTTACATTCCAGTATTTCTTATGGTATTTAAAATACCAATTAAACATACCAGTGTCATCATAACCAATCACAGGTTTTATATCACATCATATATCACAATATATGAAAAAAAAACAGTATTATAAATATTGAGGAATCCAGTTGGATCCCTCCAACCTGTCTCCCTACATTCACAGATGTTAAACAATATAAATAACATTGTTTTCATTTCAATATGAAATATTTTGATAAACAGATTCAATATTTGCTTAACGATTTATATATATATCGTTATCAACAATTTCAACCAATAAATCAGCAATTCAACCAAACAATCAACACACAACAATCAATCATCATTTATCAATACTAGATTATATTTATTAAAATATAAACTATACAAAGTTTGTGAGATTTACTCACATTGGACAATCATCGTCTAATAACGATAATTGTCGGTTGGTTCAGACAGACAATTTATTTTGCTATAAATTGTAGCGAGCTCCAATTCACTCCCGGTCAGTTCCAATGTGTAGCCCTCTCTCATACGATCCCAACGGATCTAACCATTCATGATTCTGACAACGTATGGTAAAGTTATACATTTTATAAGTGGGATATATTTAACGGTCATTTAAAATTTGATTAATATTTAATAAACCTTATTTACCATTGTTAATAATCCTCTCAAATTATACGGCCTCTTCCTTCCCCAGGCAATCTTCCTAACCCTAACATTCCTTCAACAACAAAGATCGATCTTCATTTCCAATTTACGACATCATTACTCCACCAAAAATCAAACAAGAATTACCGTAATTGCTTCCTTCATCACCCCATTGTTCACCACGTTTTATCCACCACCGAACCCCCTTAACTAAAACCCAAAATTCCATCTCTTGTTCAGTTGGATTCAAGCAACAACAAAACTCCACCTGAATTCACTTTCACCAACACAACAACTCCTTCACCGACATGACCCTTTCCAATACACAGATCATTCGAAATACTTCCAGCAATTCAAAAATAAACAAAACTTCATCCCCATCTTTCAGTCACAGGCAAACGATCAACATCCCTACACCGTGACTTCCTTCTCAATATTGAAGACAAACGAACCTGTCTTCCTCAGTACCAGGCAACCAACACCCACTTTCCCACTCCGTTCACCTTTGTTTCACCACAACTTCACCAACGGTTTTAACCAAATTCTTCCTCTTCGAACCCTCATACCATCCTTATACAACTCGGCGTCTCCCTCAGAACTCTGATATGCTACTATGCGGAAAAAGCAGCGAGCCAATCTTGTACTGCACCCCTTCTAACTTTTCACAAAGGAGCTCACATACACGCTGAATCCATTCGTATTCCATTTCGAATACCAATAACTCGATCAACCATAAAACCCAACGCTAGCTCGCAGTTCCGAAAACCACTACCCCAGAACAAGCATCGAACCCAGAAACTCTTATACGATTTTGAAAAGCACTCCACGCTGATCATCAATATATTTATCCAGTGATTTATAGAATTTGATTTCCTTTTCAATGGCTTTTTAAAGGTAGCGATTTTTTTTGTAAGGAGAAATGTGACGGCGGAAAAGAGTTTGACTTAAGAGATGAAAATGTCTAGGTTTATAAATAGTTTGAGGTATTTATAGTATAGATGTTGGCTTGCATTAGAAGCTTCCGGCATTTTAATATTATTTTACCTCATTATTCTATTTGTATTTGCCATCTAAAAATCCCTATGATAACACATGATATCAAAAAATCAGTAAAAAGGACATGCAACTACAGTTCGACATTACGGACCCAACGAAACTTGTTTCGTCGAATTCCGAGTCCGTTTGCTCACACAACGCATTTTTAAAGTCAAATTATCGTCTATTTTTCACATTAAAATCCCGTACGGCCACATACTAACTCCAAAAATCACGAAAATTGAAATCTAACAATAATTTAATATTCCGAATCCAACAAAATTAGTTTCGTCGAAATCGGAGGTCGTTTGCAAAAGGGGCTATTTTTAAATTCCTTAATAAACCCATTTAAATATTAATATATTTAAAAATAATTGAATTAAATACAAATAAATAAATATTATCGTATATATATATTCACACAGAATATAATACAGTTCCAAAATATTGCTATTTGAATTTATAACTCGACATTTCAACTCCAGATTAAATCAGTTTCAATTTATATTGAAAAACTCATTTATAATATAAACAAATCGTTATAAATTATAACAGAATTCCATAGTGACTTTTGGAAAATTTGATTTGGACACAACTCACAATCTACATGACGAAATCTCGATTTTTCTCTTCCATTAGAAAAATATACTTCACTAGCTCCGAACGTTTCTTATTTCACAGAAATCCGGCTTAAAACGGATTCTGTACATTCATTTAAAGTTCGAATCGCCAAATTATGAACTGCCGCGCCATTTCGAGCTCGATTATAATTATAATATAATTATACGTTTAACTGTCGTTTATATAATATATTCGTTAATATAATTCAACTCTAAACTGATTTATACATTATAAATGATCCAATTCACACAATATTGAGAATTCCACTATTTTCGACTATTTTGGAAATTAATATATTATTTAATTATTATATTAAATTAAATATTCAAAGTTATTTAATTAAACTATTTAAATCTCTAAATCATTAGATACATAATTAAATAAATTAATTATTATATCGCTAAAAATACGGGATGTTACATTTTCATTCTTTTTTTTAATGTGTCATGATCAGCATTGTAAATTTGTCTGAAATATTACGATTAAGTGATTTGGTTTCGTTTGGCGATTAATGCTTCTATGGCCAGTTCCAACAGGTTTGTTTTTTTTGTTTTTTCTTGAAGAGTTGTTTCTTTCTATCTTTGATTCTGATGTTGTTTAGTTTTTTAATTTTCTTACATTATTTACGCAAATTCAAGAAAATTGTATGTGTTTGCTTTATTTCAGTTGTTTGGTATCAGTTTTTGTTTTTTTAAGTATCAGTTTGGTTTAACTTAATAGTGTACTTGTTTTAAAATTTTGGACTTCTATTATTATTTAATTCACATCGTTGCATTCATCATATTATTTTGAATGAAACCTCTTCTGTTTAAATTAATCTGTAATATAAATAACTTTTTGTAGTGGCTATGTATTTTTTTATTTATTATACTAGTAGTTTTAGAGTTTAATATTTTTAGGTATCGGTTTTATTTTTGCGAGTGTCGAAGTTTTCTAATGTAGTATCAACTTTTTGTCTATGGGTATCAAAATTGTGTACTGTGGGTATCAGTTTCAAGTATTTGTTTTGTTGATTGCTTTTTTAATTATTAACTTTCTTTTGCAGTGGTGACAACATGCACCTTGTTGTATTTGTTTTAATGATTCATCTTTTAGCACTTGGTTGTCTGTGGATTGTTCATTTTACGATATGAATAATGAAATATGCCAGCATTGGTCTCACCTAACTCCTCTATTTATTGAGATTATTTATGTGCTTGAGAACAAAACTATTCATATTGACATTGATTCTGATCTGCAATGTATAGTTTTTATTTCCCAACCACATAGGAAGGGTGTTTTTTTTTACTTTTACTGTTAAGATGAAAAATTCTCAATTGGAAAATATCAGTGATGGCTCTATTCACTTTCCTCCAATGTTTTAATACATTCATAATCTAATTAGTCTTTGTATTCAAATATTATCGTGCATGGCCAAGTTATTTGAAAGATATGACGAAAAGAGGTTCTACATTATTCATTTTATACTTTATTGGTTTTTGTTTTGTAGGATTAAATGATTTTAGAGAATTTTTAGTGGCATACAAAATTCAAAAAGGATATGAGTTACGTTTTTTGAAGAATAATTCTACTAGGAATACAGTTGTTTGCTTTTCATATTCAAGTGGACGTCTTTTTAAAGTGCATGCTTCTTGTGATTCCGGACAACTTAATAGTTTTTTTACTTGGAATTTGATTAGTGAGCATTCTTGTGGCGGTGATCTTAGAAATTTGAATAATTCTTGCATTTCTAGTTCATTTGTTAAATCATTGATAATTGATGAAATTTGAGACTCTACGAGTAAGAAACGTAGAGATATTATTGATGATATTCGTAGAGAGTACAATCTTCACTTGTCTTATGGGATGCAACTTCCTTTAATCGAATTGCACAGTAATGATGTCATGTCTCATAAAGATTTGAGTTGGTATTTAAAAACGTTAAAGAATCATAACCCAGGTACTTTTGATGACATGGAAGTTATTGCTTCTACAAACCAATTTGAGAGAGTCTATGTTCGTCTAGGTGCTTGTATTCTTGGGTTCAAGTATTGTCGAGCTATGATATTTTGTAAATGTTGCTTATTTAAAGGGGATGCCAAGTGTATTGGTGGGGGGGCTATTGCAAAGAATAACAATAAAGGTATGATGTTATTGTTTATTGATTTACAATATGGTGTTAACTTTTCAGTTGTTATGGTAATTCATTAGTATCAGTTTTTAGTGTCCGACAATATCATTTTTATGTTTCAATGTTTAATATGAGCATCAGTTTACTGTGTGCTAGTATCAAGTTTTACTTTTTAGCTTTTAGGTATCAGTTTTTTATGTCTGATGGTATTAATTTTTAGGTTATAGCTATTAGGTATTATTTTTATATGTGTGCTGATATCAATTTTAATGTATTAACTTTTAATAGCAGTTTTTAATTCTGATGGTATCAGTTTTTAAGTTACAGCTTTTAGGTATAATTTTATGTGTTTGGTAGTATTAGTTTGTATTGCCTGGTAGTATCAGTTTTATATTTTAGTGTATATGATGAGTATTTTTTTGTTTGTAATACTTTTATAAACTTTTTTTGTTTTTTTGTTTTTCTTTATATGTTTAATTTATGAAGTATCATTTGTTGTTAATATTAGTATCAGTTTAATGTTTACAGTTTTCAGTCTTTTAGGTATCAGTTCTTTATATGAATTTTGATTTTCATCAGTTTTGATTTTTATTTTTGAATGCTTTTTGTAGGTTTTTCCCCTTTAGCAATGACTAT
Organism: Allium sativum; assembly: GCA_030737875.1. Taxonomy (NCBI): domain Eukaryota; kingdom Viridiplantae; phylum Streptophyta; class Magnoliopsida; order Asparagales; family Amaryllidaceae; genus Allium; species Allium sativum. The sequence goes on along the minus strand of CM060918.1, from coordinate 605,769,913 downwards.
AGTCTCTATTGAAAATGTGGGCAATTGGAGATGGTTTTATGTCACTTAAAGGATATGCTTCAAAAGGTCGTTATTTGATCGTTATGTCGAATCATCATCAAGGTTTAATTTCAGGTATTCGTGAGGTTTTTCCCAAGGCGTTTCACAGTTATTGTTAACTTCATAGCGAACAAAAAAAAATTCCCAACAATTAAGTCAAAGAATGTGAAAATTTCTACTGTTGGGTTTTTTAAGACATGTTCGAGAGCTTCAAATGTTTATGAATTTAAATACACACATTTTTTTTTTTGAAATCGATGGTGTTGGAGATGTGAAATTTTTAAAGGATAAACCATTTGATAAGTGCACTGACTTGTTTTTTCCGAGTAAATGATACAGGGAATATAGTTCTAATATGGCTGAAAGTTCTAACAGTTGTATTTTAGATGAAAGGACACCGTCTACTACATCATGCTTAGATGTAGTTCGTATTAAAGTTATGGAACAAATGAATAAAAGGAGAGAGGAAAGTCGATTATGAAATACCATTCTATGTCCTTCTATGGAAAGTCAGTTGAAAGGGTTGATTGAAGAAGGTTTGGGATGAGATGTCTACAAATCTTCGGAGTTTGTTTATGAGTGAAATCTCCGTTCTCTCATCGTGTTAATATGAAGAATCAGAGTTTTAGTTGTAATCAATGGAAAGTGATAGGATTTTCTTGTGCTTATGCTATAAAATGTATTAATAAATCGAAACTATGTGTGTATGAGTTTGTTGAGCACTATTGTACTATAGTTGCTTATCGATCTTCTTATTCTAATGATGTGGATCATGTTCTACTTATGATAAGGCTTGTTGATTCTAGCAATGAAGAAGTCACTAAGCCATCCAAGGATAAACGTGGAGCCGATAGATCTTCTACAAAATGAAAAGAAGAGTTTGCATTTTTTCTTAAACAAACAAAGTAGATATGGTGCGTGCAAACAGTATAGGCATAACAAACGTAATTGTCAAGCTTCATATAAGATGTGATTTTTTTTTCTTATATTTGTATTAGGGCTATAAGTATTTTTCAGGTTTTATTTAATTAAATTTGGATTTGTAAGTACATTGGTATAGGATATATTAGAAATGTGCACAATCTTTTATATTTGTAATTGAAATTCTTTATATTTTTTCTTTTGGTTGATCGTTATGCATTATATGTTTGCATTTTTATAAATTTTTTGCAAGGTATCAGTTCTTGAACATAATTTGGTATTATTTTTGTTATATTGTTGTGTTGTTGGTGTAACACAGTGTCTGTTTTTATGTCATATGGTATCAATTTTAGCTTGTTTTTGTATTATTTTCAGAGGTAGAGTATCAGTTTTGTACCCTGATTGGTATTATTTTTGTTATGTTGTTGCGTCAACATTAAGTGATATCAGTTTTATACCCATATTGGTATCAGTTTTGTAATGTTGATGTATTTTTTAACAGTAAATAGGTATCAGTTTTGTACTCTTGCTGGTATCAGTTCCGTCGTGTTACTGCATTCTTCACTGTAACTGGCTTTCAGTGTTGAAAAATATTAATGGTATATGCAGTTACACAGAATCACTTCTACTTGATAATAGGTATTATTTTAATAACTATACATACGTGACAATAACAATATCAACATTACATTCTTACAAATATATAACAACAATAAAAAAATTAGTACAAATATCTTCGATAAAATAGAAGTGAAACAACAACATCAAGACACGTAACTTATATTCAATATTGCATACTTGCAAGTTCATGTATATTTACACGTAAAACTTCAACATTGTATTTCAAAATCATATAAACTTTCAACACTTTATAAAACTATCGTTCAACACTACAAACAACTAGAACCCAATCCCACCATTATGAAATTCCAACATAAAACTGTAGCTCGTTTTATAAAACTTTGGCAGCACATACAACTTTATAAAACTGTAGCTCATTTCTTTTTATTGAATTCAGACACAATGTCAACCAAATCCCAGTAATATCCTGTGTTGCCTAGTATTTCGTAGACTATTCATGCATTTCGTTTCAACATGTTTATTGGACTAACCTTCAGTGGAATTTTCGTTCTATTTGGTGATATGATAAAAATCATCACAAAAATTCCACAGTCTAACCTGCATGAATGAAGTAGGTTGTTGGTGAGAAATAATGGTTATAGTATACGATATAACCAGGGATAATATTGTAATGCCATAAGTGTTGATTTATGTATAGTTAGTATATCATTTTTATGAGTACTAATCATCGTGTTAGTATCAGATTTTAGTTTTGCATGATATTTTTGAGTCAAAATGATGTTGGTGATGGTGTGTGCTATGGCTCATATTTTTGTTTGCTACTATGTCGGCATTGAAAGTAGAGATGAGATTACAATTGAATTGTTGAAGATGAATAGTTTTGTTTCAAACATATATTTCCTGATCTTAAAATCATTATCAAACAGTACCAATCATTATCACCAATAGAACCTCAAAATAAATATAAAATATAAAAATGATACCAATTAACATTCCACTAGAAAAGAGGCGAGGTGACTACTGGCCATGAACCTATGTTAATTCTGAAATATTTCCAAGGGAAATAAACAAAAATTTAATATGTTTTATAGTGTACCATATGGAAAATGACTAGAAATATATACGTTAATTATGTTCATTAGTATGATCATAGAAGGTGTTTGTTTTGGTGACACATGATGGTGGTGATCACTTTGTATAACATGATGTTGTCACAAAAATGATACCTACATATATACATAATGATATCTAATAATTGCTGCATATAGTATGACACTAAACTGTTACCTACTTGTATGTAGAAATAATACCCAATAATGTTTGCATATAATACTACACAAAACCGATACCTAAATATATATAAAAATGATACCCAATAACTGTTGCAATATGTCACAAGACTTATACCTACACATATGCAAAAATGATACCCAGCAACTGCTACATATAATATGGCACAAAACTGATACCAGCTGGTATTCATAAATGATACCTTGTAGCTCTTTTTCTTATTCAACAGAAACATAAACGAACAAGAAGAATAAAAAAATATATGTGGGTATCAGTTTTTATTTCTGTGGGTATCAGTATTAAAAATTGGTAAATAATTATGACAATTTATAAGAAAGAAAATAGATAAAAACTTTATGTGTTAGAAGCTTGTTGTGCACATGGTAATCGATGGATTTCTTTTGTTTTGAGCTGCTTATCTTGAATATTATATTTTTTCCATAGCTGCTCTAATATTCCTTCAACTTCATCTCTCTGTAAAAAATATACATCAATACTGTTGCTATAATATTCCTTCAACTTCATCTCTTTGTAAAAAATATACATCAATGATTATTTTGTTTTTATATTTATAACATATATTTGAGTTTATTATTCTAAAAATTATTTCATACCAAAGTCATAACTTTTTTCTAGACATGAATTATTTTGCTTGTTCGATCTTCTCGGGTGCAACGAATTAAAATGAGACCAACACATTGTTGGGTATGTCAAAGTGATTAGCGTCTAATGGCTTTCACAATGCAGTGAGAAGTATATTATCTTTGTATACTCATTTTTTAACAATTTCCTCTAACAACAGGATAACTAAATGGTTTATAATTCCTTCTCTTTTTTCAATTAGTCCTTTCTGGTCATAATCAATGCTCATCTTTTCTTAGTTATTCAGAGTACATAAGGATTATTTTTAAGTGTTCATTAAAATTGTAATAACCGTCCTTATTGTTTTCATTGCATAGGTGTTTTGTACCAATGCACATTTTACAGTGAACTAGTCGATAATCTGAATTATGAGTGAAAAGGAGTTAGACAAGCTAAAGAAAAAAAGTGGGTATCAGTTTGTTATTTGTCTAGGTACTATTTTCAGTTTTTTGAAGGTTTTATATTTTATACACAGATGTTGGGTGTTAGTTTCTTATATATGTAGGTAAAATTTTAAAGGTATATTAGGTATTAGTTTCTTATGTACTAAGGTATTAGTTTTAAAATTTCAAAATTATCATATTTCATATGCACTTAGGTATCAATTTTTAAACATTAAAGATATCACATTACATACACATATTCTAGCCTTCTAGGTATCATTTTCATATACGCTTAAGTATCAGTTTTATTTTAGTTGAAACTTATAACTTAACAATAAATACATATCAGTTTTCTAATGTTCAATATCAAATTCTTCATACAATATTTTAATGAAAATAGTACCTTGCCATCAGTAAAGTTGCCTCCCAACACAACTTTAAGCATGTCCTTTGTTAATCACACATCCTCCTTTCACCGTATTATCGTCGCACCATGCAACTTGACTGTTTTATTTTTCAAAAAATGAACTGAATTAATTTCTCAACAAATTGTTGTAAAATCAAAGAATACTTACTTTTCTGAAGATTTTGCGTTAGAGAATTCCTTTTAACAACACTTTTTGGTTGTAAATTCAAGTGATGAACAGTTTTGTAGTGGGACAATTGTAGCTTGTAATGACCTGGATTTTTCAGTCATCTGAATTATATTTGAATATTTAAATATGTTTTAAATATTGTATTAGAAATATTAATGGATTTTATATAGAATTTATGAATAAAATGAAGTTTAAACATATAATTTATATTTAATTTAAAACGAGCCCACAACAACACGATAGTTCGTAATATTGAGTTTTGAACTTCAATTGAAACAATAGAAACTAATATAAGTTGGAATTCTTTGAAATAAGAATTATTTGAAACTATTTTATTATAATTTTCTAGTAAAAGAGAAAAATCAAGATTTCATACTATATATTTTTAGTTATGTCGAAATCAAATTTTCAGAAAGTCGCAATGGAATCATTTACAAACCATAACGATTATTTTAATAAATTTAATTTGTTTTGAAAGGAATTTGTGTGTAACTTGAGCAAATAATCGAATTAAAACGCAAAACCAATTTCACTGAATTCATATTGACATTTATAATCAGGACAGGTATATAGTTCGTTATTTTTGAAGATTGGATAATTTGGTGTCCAAAGTAGCATCGTTTTGCGTATAAAATATCATTCGGGAGAAACAGTCATGGAATGCGTTGAACTGTTTTTGGATTCTTATTAGTTAGTTATTATAGGATTTCGATTTTTTTATCGATCAGACTTACAGTTTGATCGTGCAAATGGTAAACGCTTAGATTTTTATTTAATCGTTTTATCGATTTAATATGAATTTATAGAATAACCAATTTTCAAATGACCTCGGATTTCAATGAAAATGATTTTATTAAATTTGTAGTGATTAATTTTTATAGGATTTCAAATTTCAAGTTAATTGGATTTATTTCGTGATCGTGTGCAATTTAAACGTGTAGCGATTCATGTTGTGAATTATAAAGTAAATTTTACAAACGATCTCGAAATTCGACAAAACTAGTTTTATCATGTCCGGAATATTGAGTTATGCTAAGATTTCAATTTTCATCTCGATCAGAAGTCATATTTGGTTGTTTTTGCGAGTTAATTCGGGCCGAAGTTTCATATAATATTATTATATTAATTGGTTGTCTATATACAGGACCTTAACCTTAACTTTTTGGCCAATGTTTTCTTGCATGGTCAATCAGTAAAACCCGCCTCCACCATGAATTGAACAACCGAAATCATTCGACACTTCCTCCCCTTTTATCCCAAAATCTCTTAATCTATATCAAAACCTTCCAACTACATAAACGTTAAGCACGTCGAGCTATTAAGACTGACCGGTGGCGATGGGTTTTCAAGCCGCGGACTGGTCGGAATTTGGCCTCAAAGGCGGCGATGTTCGAACGATCTTGAGGGAGATCGGGGAGGCCGAGTTGTGAGTGGGTCCTAGTGGTGGTAAGTGGCGTTGAGGCGCTCAGAGCGAAATATTCTAATTGTCATCCGATGATCTAGAGGAGGAGCAACAGTGAAGATTTGGTTTCGTGTGTGGTTCGGCTGTTCGAAACGAAGCATTCGAGGGATTGAAGAAGATATTATCGACTTGGGTTATGAATTTAAACAACGTAATTAGTTTAATAAATATTTAATTAAGGAAATAAATTATGTTAATTAATCGTATAACTTGTATTATTGATATCTTGTGCATATATTATCAAAATCGAACAAAATAAGAGATGTTGGAATCGTCTTGATGAGATCTACGTCATGGAACAGAATTGGACGCGTATGGAATCAAATGGAATTTCCAATTAACTAAACGCTTGTTTAATTTAACTGAGACGAGCCATTTTAACAACAAATGGAAATCAAGGTGAGTTTATTCACTCAGTTTGTCCCACTTATATTTTATATAAATCGGGTATAAAATATGTTGATTGTTGAATGTGTGTAAGCTATATATATTCATATATTGACTGAATCGATGAAATTAAACATTTATTTAATTCAAGTAAAAAACCAAATCATTATTTTTACGGTTGGAACCAAATGAGGTCACTTGTTGATTACACTTATATAAATATAAACGTGTTAAATACAATGGTTGATGTTAAATTACTATTATTGGCTATTATAGAAATCATTTGTTTAGTTGGATGTTCTTATGGATGATATTATTTTGATGCAACATGTTTGTTACGCAGCGAAATACAGGTTGGAGGGATCCAACTGGATTCCTCACCACTGGTTGTCAAATTTTATATATTATAATATATTTTGAAACATGAATTCGTGGCATAGAAAATGACAGGTTGGAGGAATCCAAAAGGATTCCCTACTGATATTGATAATGTTTATAAATATGATTTGCTGTGTTCGTTTGGATGTGAAATTGGTTGACAAAACATTTATTTCACTATTTGGTACTTTAGCAGTCGTTTGTCTCTTTAGTATAGGAATGGAAATGGGGTGGTTAGGGAGGGTTTCTCGTGCCCTGGACCTGACCCAAAATTTTTAAACCCCGCCCCAGACCCAACCCGTAGACCTGGTGCGGGTCTGGAATTTCTCCCCATACCCGAAACTCGTAAGGGTCAGGGCAGACCCGGCCAGCCCTACGACCCGGTGATATTGTGTTCTAATGTGCATAAACTTATATACATATTTTTTTATCACTAAATGACAAATTATATACATATTATAATGTTTTCACAATGATAAGAGAATATAACAAAATGAGTTGTAAGATAATATTTCAAAATGTATGCATTTGTTATTGTATGATTTCATCAATGCAACTTAATACAATGAAAATTTTATAGTTTGTTGATTGAAAGATTATAGTATTCAAGTTATAACCATGTATACCTAAGAAGATTAACAAGTAATAATTATAGTTATAAAGTATTTTAATGATGTTTCAATCATGCAGGTCGGGTTGGGGCGGGTAAGCCGTGCCCCAGACCCGACCCTCCAAAAGCGGGTCGCAGGTCTACCCGCCCCGAAGACCCTATAGGGTGGGTCTACATGGGTCAAAACAGGGGCGGGTCAAGCAGGTTTGGACCCTAGTCCCGCCTCATTGCCATTCCTACTTTAGTACCATCAATAAAATAAAATATATTTTGGAATCGATGTTAAATTGATTCTGAATGTTTTTAAAGTTATATTTATATATGGATTTGAAATATAACCTTTGTTTTAAAGGTAAACGCCTAAGCTTTATTTATGTTTTTATAATCATTTAAATTATAACTAAATGGAAATACCAAGATATTATTAAATAAATGGTTAAGAGATATAAACTAAATTGGAGTGTTAAAAGGGAATGAAGTATCGTAAAATGGAATTTTAAAAGTTTTTAAATTATTGAAATGGGCTAAAAGTATTGTAAGTGCTCGTGAATTGATTTGAAGGAGTTAAATGTGGTTTTCTCTAACCAATGAACGTTCTTGCAAATGTTCTTTAAATATATGAAGTGTGATGGAATAACATTTCGAGAATGAGATTAGTGAATAAATGGAATTTAAAGTATGGATTTGGCATGTAATTGGATTTAGGAAAATTACTTAGTAATTGAGATTTCAAGGCAAGATTTGCCAAAAGTGGTTATAGATTGGAATGAGCATATAATGGGGTTATATGGGAAAAAGAGTCGTAAAATAGATTTCCTATAATTAAAGAATTTGTCAAATAAGAGTTAAATGTAAGCAAATGGAATAAAGAATACGCGAAATAAAAGAATCCCAGTTATTTGCAAAATATTGGCAAATAGGAAGGATAGGAAAGACGAAAAATGTCAAGGGTTTTGGAAATTAAATATGTAACATTTGTTTACAAATGTTAAGTTGAAATATTATGGTTATTAAAAATAAGATTGTTATAATAGTTTTTTATATAATATTTTAAATAATAGTGTTGCGAATAATTTGTAAAGAGAAAATTAAAGAAGTTGAAATCTGATGTATGTTTGGTTGAGTCGACTAACTTTCTAAGCGAAGATCTTTGGATTTGTATACTTAGAGATTATCCACTTACCGACTTATGTTTAGGAATTGATAAAAGTGAAGCAAATTGATGAATGAATATTCTGATACTGAAAATAAGAAATGGAAACGCTTTCCAAAGATAAAAGGTTTAAAAAGAAAAGTGATTTATAAAAAAATATTATAAAAAGATATTAGAAGTGAAGTAATAATTGAATTTTCTTATATTAAATAAGAAAAGGAAATATTTTCCTAATATAGTAACATTTTTTATGTAATATTTTACATCACTTAGAGTGATAGTCATCTCCCAATTTGTAAAATTAAAAGTAGAGGTCTCTGACTTCCACCTCTCTACAAGTGCGGTGATGAGATTGTGATCTAAATGTATACAACCAATCTCATCAAAGACATAAATCCTGCTCGATCTATCTCCAATAGAACTCAAGAACGTTGTAAAGTTCTTTCAATGAAATAGAGTAGTAAATGATATAGTATAGATCTTCATGTTGTTCAACAATGAATATAAATTACTACAAACACAATTTTATTGAAGATAAGATAACTAAATTCAAGTTCAATGAAGTTAACATCATTCAATGTACGTTGAAAGTGCGATGCATGTGCTGGAGATACAAAACATTACAATCTACTGGACCGAGTTTCATCGCTATGTATTCTAAAACATAATAGTTCATGCAAAACCTAAATTTCTATCAAAATCAAATCAACATACACCTAAATTTATATAACTAAAAAAAACTTCTAAGAGTTTTTGGATAATCGTTTGTATCAACTTCATTAGGGGTGACAATCAGACCCGACCCGACGGGTCATGGTTCTCAGCGGGTTGGGTTTTGTCAGGTTTGAATCACACATTCAAAAATCTAGACCCGACCCGACCTTCGTTTCGGGTCGGCTGGGGTTCGTTTGGAAAGTAGCACTAAAAATTCATATATTTTAATGCTTTTTGGTTGGGTCTTTCGGGTCGAATCAATTCAGGTCGGGTTTGGAAAGAATCCTCTTCCATTTAATATGGAATCTTCACGGAAATTTGAATAATTTATAATCGATATAAATTTCTGTATCAGACTAATACTATAAATGAAATAACGGCAAAGCCTTTTAAATTCCATAAAAGCAAATACCTTCCTTCACATAAGCTCATCTCAATTATTATTAATCGAATTCCATTCAATTCCAATTTAAGTAAATAAACTGGAAAACTTCTTTAAATCTTATTTGAAAAAATTATTCCTTTCACTTATGGTTTGAAGAACAATATTATTTAAGATACCATTCACAACGAACTCAAAGTCCAATTTGATATTAAATATATGATCTTAAATGGAAATCATGTCGACTTATATTCAGTACCAAATTCTAAAATTAACAGGTATAGTTTTGGAATAACGATATCAATATCTTTCAACTCCTATAGCAATATCCGTATAATTACAGAATCTAATATAGAAATATCCGAAGATATTTTCCATTCAAATACATTCCATTTTATTCATTGGATAAAAAACTTAGGTTATTTTAAAACCATTTAGAAATCCAATTTATTAATTTAAAAACCATTAGATTTCAAATATAGTTGTTAACTAGTTTATTTAGATAAAAATATCTTTTATTGTCTCAAACTTAGAATATTTTATCCAACATCTTTGGAAATCATTAATTATGATTTTACATAATTTTTCCATATTTTTAATAATTTTATTAAGGCACTTACAGTCGGTTTCGAATATCGGCCACCGAACTGCATCTATAGCGACCTTTTCTTAGATTGATTTGGATATATTTTTAAATCTGACCATTCAAATTTAAGTCTCATATATTCATTTGAAAGATCTTTTCGATAGCAGCCCAATAGTTCCGGTTTTAGAAGAATCCGACGGCCGGATCTCTTGTTATATCAATCTGAAGTTAATGGTTGAAATTCGCGAATGGTCGTTGCGCAGCGCGTTCTATTCAAGCCATTTAAATATATATAATATAAATATCATTGATTTCCAATTAAAATGTATTTTATAAAACGTTTTCAATTCATTTAAAAACGATTTCAAGTTCCATTTCAATTTTAAATTAAAGTTGAACATCCCATTTTATTATAATCTCAAAATGATAATCTTATCAAAATGTCATATTTTGAAATTCATTCTTCTCTATATTCATTATAAAAATGAATAAAATCGGTATAGAAATTCGTTCGAGTTAAAATAGCTTTCGTATACTTAACTCGGCCTCATATTTTTATATATTTTCATGTCCATCCAAAATCAGACATCAAAATCAACTTCCATTCTTTGTTGAATATTATATTATAGAGATATTCAAATTTATTCCAGATTGGGACAATATTCAACAAATATCCATGTAAATAAATTTATATGGATTCCATTCATCAAATATATCCAACAATAGTCATAAACGACTATCAACATCCAAAATGACATCTAGTGTGTATTTTATTTTTATATAAGCTTCAATCGAATCAATGACGCTTATATTATTCTGTCAATCAACCGATTAACCGCAATTTCACACAAGGGAGATGTGCAAGTCAAATATCATCCCAAGGCCTGTGTGGGGTTTTCAAACAACAACAATCAATTCAAATTAATCACTGGTTAATAAATTCAATCAATTCTAATTTGATTCGATTTATTTTTCTAATCAACCAATTTTCACTGTTCAAAATATAAATGGATATTTATATCCAATTTCAACTACCACAATAATATTAACATTATTTTTAATATGTTAAACAGTTCAACACCCAAAACAAAACATAATATAGTCAATCAAATCATCCATGGGTTTTCAAACAATAGTGAGGTGAGCTAACAGGCACCGTATAACAGTTATGATAATTAAAACTGATAAAAATCAACATTGGAAATCTATATATTCAGTTACAAAATAAATAATTGTACAAATATTTTAAGTGAGAAAGTTCTCACTTTGATTTCCACTCTGTCAGTCTTTTATTTGAGGATTTATTTTTAAACTAAACGAACGCTTAATTTAGCTCAAAATTCAACTTGCTCCTTTCTGTTCTGGTCAGTTCCATGTTGTAGTGCTCGACGATACGAGTGCAAGGCAACTGAAATCGTCGAATTCCGATCTCGTATGAAAAAGATATGGTAATTTATACATTTGATAATTAAAGAACGTCATTAGCACTTAAATTAATTAATTAACCTTAGTTAATTATCTCCGTGCTTCGTTAACCTTCAGCAAACCGTCGAACCCATTAACCACCCTCTAGGGCTTCACGTGGCATGCCGTACGAGGCACCGAAGCACCATCGAACACCCCCACGCGAAGCGCCGCCGCGCCACGCCCCTACGCCACCATCGACGTCCAAATCAGCAGCCCCCAAGCACCGGAAATCGTGCACGAACCGCCAGCCTTTGAGGCATGATTTCTCCTAATTCTTGCAACGAGATTTGATCTCTACCATTGAGAACATAAATCTCGTGATGCTCTTTGAATTTTCTTCAGGAAGATTTCAAAATGGTTGAGCAGATTTAGAGATTTTCTTTGATTAAAATGGGAGCTCGCAGGCCATTAATCACGTATAAGGCGGCAGTAGAAATTTATGAGGGATCTAGGGTTTAGAAATTAATATATATATATATATATATATATATATATAATATTGTTTATTTCGTAAACGTGAGATTTTGCATTCGAACTCCAAATCAAACCCAACGATTGTCGTTCCTAACCAAATAAACACATTGGGATACGTTTTGTAAGCCAATTCGACTGTTTTGATTAGTTTTTATCAAAATTAAAATATAAATTAATAAAACATTCAATATTGAATTTCAACATATATTTTAATTTACCGGGGCCACATATTGACTCTAAAAGTTATGAAATTTGGAATTTCGCTATGTTTTGACGAACATTCCTAACAAAATAAATTTCATCGAATTTGGAGACCGTATGAAAAATGGCCTTTTTACTAGCCAATTAAATTTGAACTGAAATTGAAAACGCGTTTAAATTTACTACGCTTACATACTAATTCCAAATGACTTGAAATTTTAAACCTTACAATAATTTGACGTTCCTGATCCAACAAAATTAGTTTTGTCGAAAACGGAGGTCGTTTGCAAAATGACTATTTTTAAGAGCTTATATATTACTAATATATATATATATATATATATATATTCTATAGCTGCTATTTTAAATTTTAAAATGGACATAACTTACAATTTATAAAACGAAATCTCAATTTCTTACATTCATTGGAAAGATATAATTAAATAGATTCTACTGTTTCTTGTTTCATCAAATTCTATATATATTGAATTATGTACATTCATTTGAAATTTAAAATCAAATTTTCAAACAACCGCGTCATTTCATGCTCATTTTATAATTAAAATAAATTTATACGTTCTAACTTCGCTTTAAATTTTAAGTCGTTAGTTATCAAAATAAATCGTATAAAATATTTAATTTCTATTAAAATAAATTTAAAGTAAATTTTAAATTGGTTCAGAAAATACGGGTTACACGGAGTTAGCGCTTACATGGCTAATGTGGCATATAATTGTAAATATTTTATAATATTTGCGTTAATTTTTAAAGAGTGGCCTAGATGAGAAGATTTTCCTTTTAAACATCGAAATGCACACATTTATTATTAAAATATTCGGATTAACTCATGCATTACTTTTTCCTGCAGCGTGGGAAGCCAAAGCCGACGATTTGACCACCCACCTACTATAGTTGTCAACTTCACATCCAAAGCACCCCCTTCCTAAAAGTCTCCTCTATCAACGTCTGAGATCTGGCCTTCTCTGGTATCTCTATTCTCATCATACCCATTTTAGCATTGGTTTTGAAATCAAAATTTTTGTATTTGAATAAAGGCAGAAAAGTGAAGGAAGGTGGAGAACGGATGTTAATGGAGCAGGAAAATGAAGTACGTATGAGGCAGAGATAAGGTTCGAAGGTACATGAGAAGGAAAAAAAAATTAGAAAAAGTGGGAAAAATATACATGAAAGAAAAATGAGAAGAGAGAGGTAAAGGTGCACGTCGAGGTAAAGAGGATGGATCGGGATGTTGGTGGGGGAAACGTCAGTCTAGCGTTGGCGGTAGGAAGGTGTGAGTTGCCCGGATGGTACAAGTTGCGTGCTTGGGAACGAGGAGCAAGTTTGAAGGCACATAGCTCACGTCCATAACATAGGAAATAAATGTAAGAAGAGTGAAATGTGCTTAAGTAGAAAATGATTTCTTGTTTGAAAGTGAAGAGAGGGAAGAGGAAAAAAGGGAAAAGAGAAAGATGTGTAGGAGGAAAGAGGGTCACATACTTAAGAAATCCCCAAACACAACTATAAAAATATGTGTCAACACTTCGAATTCAAAAATTTAAGTGTACCCTATAACCTTGTTTTAGACCTCTACGCTCTCAACAAGAGTCAAATCTTAAAAATAGAATTATCATTTCAATCAGTGATATGAAACTAACAAATTGGTAAACAAATAAACGTGCTATGATGAACCCTTCAAAATTTCAACTTTAATCCACAAAACTCTATCTAAAACGTACGACAATTTTTATTTTATAGTAAATGGAGCTAGAAAACTCGGAATTTGAAGAAACGAACTTTGACATCGCACTCAGAAAAATCACTAGACTATTTTTATGTAAAACTATTTACAACATCAAAATAAATATTTTTCACTTAGAGTTAACCGGTTTTGAATTGAATTTGAAAGGAATAGATTTTCCTGAAATTCGAAAGTTGAATTCATTTCTTTTCATGATAAACTGATTAAAACATATTTAGCCATGAAACTTTAATTTATCTTAAGTTTTAAGTTTAGCATCAAAATTAGTTTCGTACCATTTACGACTGTTATTTAACGATCATAAAATATTGTTTAATAATCCAATTTTTTTCCTTTTTAGAAAATCATACATCCATCAAAATGAAAACAACTATTTTTTACGAATTTCCTTTTATTTTTATTAAAACTCTCATTTTCTTTTATTACAAACACGCGTTTCTTTTATTAAATTCTATTGATACACATGTTTAATTTTTAATCTATAACTGTTTTGTACAAATTCATTGTTTAATCCATTTTTTTATGTGGTCAAAAATATGGGTCATTGTAATGTATGTACGAGGAGGTGAAGGTGAATTTATACCAGCCTTTATTTTTTCCTCTTAGGTCACTCTTTTCATCTTTTAAACTTTTTGAAATAAAATAATGTAAACTATTGTACAAAAATTTACTAGCAATCACTTTTAGCAAAAGTTTTGGAATATATTTTGAATTCTAACTCCTTTGGAACAATGCTTTAAGTGAAAGACCCTCACGTGTTGAGATTCACGATGGAATTTCCTAATAGAGGAACACCTTTTATGTGTTGAAGGTGCCACACTACGGGCACTCTCACATCTAATTGTTGCATTGCTATTGATGTAATTGTTTAGACTCAATTCTTATTACAAAATAATACTAGTATTTATGAGAATCAAAGCAAAGAACCAAACTACTTTATTCATCAAACAATAGCCTATTATATAGGCAGCTACATCAACTTGTAAAAAAAGATCTATTATCCCACTAACCAAATTACTCAGAAATAAGCAAAAAGAAAATAAAATAAATCGCTAGAAACTAGCTAAAAAAAACTCCAAAATGGAGTAGGACAACAATCCCTTTTATTTTATTTATTCTTTCTAAAAACAGTCCCATTGTAAGGACCAGGGATTTTCGACCTCGAAAATCGACACAAAAATACCATGTCGAATATTCAAGCACCGAAAACACCGGAACGTTATGAGAAAGAAATTAGAGGGTGAGATAAGAAACAAAGAATACTAGAATAGAAGAATAAGAAGAATATCAGAATCTCACAGCGGAACGAATGAAATATAATATATCAAATCACTTTATACAAAAAGGAATTGTATAAACATACCAATCATCAGAGTACATCATATATCAGACACAACGGAAATAAACTCTAAATAACTAATGGTAAAGCCTCCTGCCTCCAGCTTTCGAAACTCCAGCGATACCTAACCTGTTAATATACTCAGTCTGACCCGAGCACATTTGATTTACAACAAAATTCACCGGGTCAGTCTGGAATATTTTTAGTGGTAAATTCATAGCACAACAACTTGTTTAACTTTGGAAATCCTTTCAAAAAGAAAAGGATAATAGTAAGACCAGCCCACACATAAACATGGACGGTTTTTACCTTACTATAACCCAAAACATTTTTGAAATCAATATCTTTTCTGATATTATGATAGTGTCTATCAAATCACAAATAAATGATCATCTAGTAGAACGCTTGCATCTCACGCTCTACATATATAGTATACAAACAAAACCGTAGCGCTTATTGGAGATTGGATTCCGACTATGACAAGGTATGGAACCACCTGCCGACAGTGTATCTCTAGAGAGGAATACACTGGGTTCAACGAGAACGTCTTGCAAGCCGGTCTACACATGACCGACCACTCATTTCTCTTGAGTGTATCAAATATATTGCCACCTTACGGCTGCACAGCTACCCTTTTTTCTGGGAGATACAGAAATGAAAAGAAGTAACAAATATGAATATTATCTAGATGGTGACAATACACCCTAATAGGTGCAACCCACATAGCCATGATACCTGCCCGATTTTTTTCATTTTCCGGTTGTGAGGCTTGAGGTTATGATCTTCTTTTAGAACATCTGGTCACCATTTACATTGTCCATACATGTCATCCAGGAACAGGATGAACCGAAGGCACTCTCCTGCTGCATCCTTATATCGGAATCACCCTAAGGATCAGTAGCGAGTAGTCCTTGCAATCCGTAAATTCCAATCACGACAGAACCACAGTGTAACTCTTTTATGGGAGCGACCCAGAGATTATAAGTAGTCCTTCCGTTTCATGAAGATCTACGGTCTTCAATGCTCCATCTTCATTTGTTATCAGTTAGTTTCGTACATAACATTGGATCGAAGTGGTTTTGGGTCTAGTTTCCATCCCGGTCTCTTCGAAACAACACTCCAAAAGGTCTAATAATATATTCATTGATAGTCGGTGTTTTAACTATCAATTCACATAGCATGGTTAAGTATATTAGCAGCTCTGATTTATTTATTAAAACTATTTTATCGATCCTTAGAAATCGATCTCATATTCTCTGGTCTCGAATCCCATTATTCATTACGTTGAAAATGATAATATATTTTTATTTACCAATTTCCCTTTTCACTTCTTTATTTCAAAAACATTCTACATATTCGCAGAATCTCTTTTATTTCCTCTTCGCCATGCGAAAAATCATCTTATGTTCTTGACTCCAGGTCAACGATAAATTTCACCATTTAAATTCTAGTTAAACAATGTCAAGTATACATTGTTTTATTAAAATCAACCAGTTCTAATTAACATTTCAAAATCTTGTTAAGGACGTCAAAATATTTGTCTTGTAGAAATAATAACCAATTTCCAATACTCATATCGTTTCAAACTAATATCTTTCCTTGAAAATAGAGAAGTCGTTCAAGTTGGGGTATTTTAGTTACCTCTTAGACCTTAACCGACAACGTTCTTATCTTAAAATAGATAAAAGTTTGAAACACAAAACCTATCATCGTACTTCTTATCCATCCGCTTTACCATTTTATTCAATACTTGGTTTTAATAACCATTCCTTTATTTGGCATATTTAATCTCCAAATATATCTCCTTTACTTTTTAATCAAGTAACTAGCTAAAGCAAACTCTTTTATTTTAAACTTCTGTAATACGACTCATTATCAATTTGATTTACATTAAACCCATTTAATAAGTTCTCTCTTTTACATTAAGACATTAATCCTCCTTCTTTGAAATCACATTTAAATTCTACCTTTGTTCACTAATTCTAATAATTTCGTAAATAAAAATCTCATTAAAATCTTTTATTACATACCCTTTATATCTGAAAGCTTCTTCCAATCTCTCTGCTTGCACTTAATCCAACTATTAAGTAACATTTAACTGCAAATGGTGTATTAGTTTTCGTATGACTTCGCCTTAACATTATTCAGTTAAGGTTTGCTTCAACTTAAAAACCCATGTAAAACTTGGAATTCCTTTACCAATCTCCTTTCCAGTTTACATAATTTGAATTCAAATCCTCTTATAGAATCCATCAGTGTTTCCTTTTTGAAGTCATACTCCACTTTAATTTACTTAAATAATTAAGTAAAAACAATCCCCATTAAAATCCTTACATTACTCGTCTCTCCATAAACTCTTCATTCTAGTTGGATTTCCTTATCCAATTTCTTATGATAAATCTCTTTTCGAACTTCTCAATTATGGTATCTTAGTTTCGCAACTTGTTTATACTTTTGGTATACCATTTCTCTTAACATGATTCATTTTAAACTAAATCATTTCTTAATTTACTTTCATTGAAGAAGTAAATTACTTATTAATTACCATAATTAATTAACTTCATTATTAACTGAAGTGGAATAGTTTACTCCATTAAAAATAGATCAACTAATTCCTTATCGATGTTTTTAACCGATACATATTACATTAATGACTTATCAATCGATAAGCAACTTTAAATACCATTAAACAAAAAGATAATTAATATTTAAGAAATAATATTAAAATAAAAACAATTACTCATTTAACTTTTATCATTAGATTAATCAAAGAACGATTAATTCTAATTATCAACTCTAATTTAAACAGTTGACTTCGTCAACTTAAAACATTAGTTATTTACTAAACTGATTATGATTATTTCTCTTGTTAGATTAATACAATTAATCTAATTACGTTGTTTAACTGTTTTATTTAAACATTTATCTTCAAAACACTAACCCGTAAGTTGAATCCTGCCTTCTACATTTGCAAAATATTATATAACTACTCTTATAAAACATTTATAAATATCGTCCTATTTTATTCTTTTATTTTTAAAAAGAAATCAATTTTAAATTATACTTCAACTATAAAATAAATTTTATAATTGATATTATGCCAATTCATCTGATAGCGAACTAACGTCTTAACAACAGCGTTCAGATCATTTGCTGCTAATACTTAATCAATATCATTTATTTGTTTAAAAACATCACACAACGTTGAATTTCAATTCAATGTTCAATATCCACTCAATAATCAAAATTTATACAGAATCTAATGTTGTTTGGGGGTAAACGTTCATATTTGGGTGATATGGAAAAATAAACAACGATATAAAATATTTGAGGAATCCGGTCGGATCCCTCCAACCTGTTCTTCCCTGCATCACCGTTAATATTTGATAATAATTATGAAATAATTATTTAAACAAAATTATCGAATACGACAAAAAATAATTTGTCGACAATCATTTAATAAGCAAGCAAGGCATTCAATCAACCAATTCTATGATAAATGACGAATTATATTTTAATGTGAATTTAACACATCATAGAATTCCAGAAGGTGTGAGAATTAACTCACCTTGCTTTCAAGTTGACGGTGCTGCGCTATTTTATATTGTTCCAAACAGTCATCTGAAAATATATAAAACCCATTCATTCCTGACTCCCGCCATTCCAGCTTGACACCGTCATATTTTCGGATACAATTCGCGTTCCCTGTAATTCTATTAATGTATGAACCAATTACGATCGTTTCAAGTTTGAATTATTTTGAAGGTTATTAATAAAATTACCTTAATTAATCTAAACATTTCTTCTCCTTGTGGCAATTCGAACTGTAGTTGAAGCTTGCACGCACCAAGAGCGAACCCGTTCATTTACTGGTTGTTGTACGCTTTATTCTTTTACCTTTTTTTCATCGAAGTCCAAATCTCTTTTTAAGTTTTAACCACTCTTCTTTTGCTCATTAGCTTATTGAAACCTTCCTCGCACTGTTCTTCTAGCTGGCACATTTGTCCCCAGTCACCGACTCTCCATTACATGTCTGAACCCAACATTTCCTGTCACTACTTCCTAGTGCTTTAATTTCCGTGAACCACTTCCATGCCAACATGACAGCTCCAGCATTCCACACCTAGTTCACTACAGGCCCTTCCTTTCGTATTTTCTTTCCTTTTTTTTTCTCTATTTTTACTTCCTGTTACAAAAGTTGATACCCCTTTTTAAATTCCTTTGCTAGCCCTTGGGCCCAAGCCCAGTTATCCACTCACGGCCCGCCACAACTTCATCTTCCTCACGTTGGAAATACTGTTGCTCCAAAACTCATCTGGAAACTTCCCATTTCGGTACTTCTTCTTCTTCCCAGGTCCTCAGGTGCCAGTGTCTACTCCTTGTATTTCCGTTGCATGCACCTTAACATTTCCGCCACCTTTCCTTATACCGTACCTTAACACTGAGCCTTCAACAGACCCTCCGACGCTTGAGACTCCTCTCGCCGCCACAACTACATCAGCGAGCCGCCGCTTTCCCGATGTCCCCTGTCACCAGTGTCTTACCTCCTGGTGACCGCCATATGTCCTTCCATCGCCTAACATTGCCTTATCGTGTGGAGATCGGGGTCTTTTTTGACTCGAGAGAGATGGGTCGTTGTTTTATTTAAGAAGGAAGGCTCATCTTGTTTGCTGAACTATGAAGAAGTGATCGTATATATAGAAGAAGATGGAAGGAGATAAGATCGAAGTCCTCTCATATATGTATAGCATGGTACATATTAGATTTGGCTACTTCTTCTTAGCCTGCACGCTTTTGTCGCTCGAAATGGGAACACAGTAGCACTTGTTATTTTCATCAGACAACCGTGTACATTTTGGTCTGTATAATCCAACATTCAGGGACGAAACCAGGAAATAGACGATGGGGGGGCCAAAATCAAACAACAATATCCATGCTCGATTTTTACTATATATCATGTTTCGTACAGGCTGCTCATAAAAGAAATGAAAATATCCATGCCCCATTTTTACAAACACAGTTGAAAACAAATGCTAAAACAGTTTACCAGCATGTCATTTGCACAGTTACCAACAAATTATACAAAAACAATTTAAAATAAAAGATTAAAAGACAAACCAGATGAAGGCAGAGGTCCGGTTTCATTAACAAAATGGTCAAGTTTCCTTGATTGACAGCAACAAAGTGATCAAGGCTCATTAATTAGGCATTAATTGGCAGCAACAAAGTGATCAAAGCTACACTACACAAAAAGCACCAAAAGCTACAACATTAGTTAACTTAACAGCAAAAGTTACATGAAAAGCCAAAAGAAATAATTTTATACCTGATTGTACGCAAAAGCACAGAGCACCAAAAGAAATAATTTTAAAAGTTACGCCCATAGCTTGCCGGAGTTACAGCAACACCAAAAGCTACATGGAAAAAAGAGATTATTTTATATTTAATTGCACACAAAGCTTAAAAACAAATATTAATAAGGCACATTTACATACATATTTGATTAACTTATTTCTGCATAAGCTGCACTCCATGGGTTTTCATCTTGTCAAACTCTTCGATTATTGAATCATTGTTGAACTGAATTGCAATCTCTTTTTCAATGTAAACCGTCATACTATCTGCAAGAAATTCATCCTCCATTTTGTTGCGAAGACTAGTTTTAACTAGCTTCATAGCTGAAAATGCTCTTTCAGTAGTCGTCGTGGAAACCGGAAGAGTCAATACAAGACGAATTAATCGATCTACCAAGGGATAAATATTTGACTTGTTTGTCCTAGCCAATCCTTGACAAAGTTCAGAAATAGTTGATAAGTGTTTTAATTGATCATCGTTAGGCACATCTAAAATGTAATGTTGCAATTGATATTTAAGATGAAGTTTTTCTTGCTCGGAAAAATCTTGTGGGTAGAATGTATCAACTAATTCACAAATATTTGAGATGTTAAATGATTTGTATGCATCTTTTGGCTCCAAAGAAGAACTAAGAGCGAAGAGTTGTAGTGTGTGCTCATTAAATCGATGATCTAATTCTTGCCATTAAGTGTCAATTGTTTCATTAAATATATCAAAGCGATAATGTTGTTCAATGGTAACTTTATCTTTTTTCTCTCGAGCACTTCTTCCTGAGCTATACCAACTATGCAAGTCGTCAACTAATGCCAATTGAAGCTGATGAGCTAAACAATGAACACAATAAGCATATGGGCATTCATTTAAGAAAAGAGCTTGTAATCCTTTCCACCCGCCACGCATGTTACTAGCACCATCATAACCTTGTCCACGAATATTTTGGATACATAAATTGTTACTAGAAAGCAATGTAGTAATTTCATGCTTTAAAGTTTCCGCTTTTGTGTCTTTAACATGAACAATATTGAAAAAACGTTCACGCACAAATCCTTCTTTATCAACAAATCTTAAAACAAGACCCATTTGTTCTCTTTTTGATTCATCCCGTGCTTCATCAACAATGATACAAAATTTAGCATCTCCAATTTCTTCACAGATAAAATTTCTAACTTTTGTTGCAATAATGTGTAAAATCTCCTTTTGAATTTTAGGTGAAGTATACTTAGCATTTCCAGGTGCATTCTCTAAGACAACATCTGCAACTTTTTCATTGTAAGAGGCTATGGCTTTTATAAATTGGGTGAGTTACTAGGATTTTTAGAATTAAGACTTTCATCATTTCCACGAAGTGCACATGCTTGAAATGTTAACCATCGGACGGTGTCAATAGATATTGAAAGTCTTAATCTATTTTGAGATACTTGCTCTTCGGTTTGTTTCTCCAAAATAGTTTCAATATGTTGAGAGGATTTCATTAAATCTTTGCAAGATTGTTCGGCAGCATTATGCGTTGAGTTAGCAGACTTTCCGACATGATTTAAAAAAGCACAATCACTACCGCTATGGACCTTCTTCCAATTTCGAAAGCCATCGATAGTGAATGCATTTGATCTATATCGATCGGTCGTTCTCTTATTGAAAATAAAACATGGTAAACAAAATGCTGCATCTTTAGCGGAGGAATATTCCAACCATGGAAACAATTTATACCAAGAACCATTAAACCGTCGAAGATGTATTTCTTTTCCGGACAATGGAAACTCTTTAAGTATAGGTTGATAAGTTCCCATATTAACATAAGCACGCCTAATTTCATCTTGTTTATGTAAAGGATAATCATATATTTGTGAGCGCAATCCAAGATCACGCTCTAAAGCATTTTCTTCAATCTCTGTAATCCCAATTCTTTGATATTTTGGAGTTGGAAAAGCATCCGGAGTTTGACGATCATTATTGGAGATTGAAGAAGATCCAATAAATTCTCCAGTTTCAGTAACTTTTCTTTTAAAAAAGTTGTGTATTTTAGAAGATCTAACCATGATATCTAATATATCTAAAATTCAAAAAGGAACAAGATATGAATAAATTGCATTTTAATTCGTATTTAAAAAAAAAATTGATGAATTCATGTTTTATAATTCATAAGACCACAGTCTGCACACTAAGTTGAAACCTTAAAAAATGAAAATTAAAGTAGCAAGAACTAAGTACCTCAGTTTTCCAAAATTGAATTGATTTCTTTCACTTTTTGAAACCTGGGAAATGGAATAATGAAATTAGATCATAACATTGCATTAACCTACATATAAAAAATTAAAAGCATAAAAGAAATACCTTGACTAGAGAGGGACAACCGAATGCTTTTGTAAACCTGGGAATTGGAAGAATAGAGGAGAAAGCCGCAAGAAGAAGAAAATGAATGCTGCAGCAAAGTGACAGCAAGGTATAATAGGTAACGTGTAAAATAAGGGAGCAAAAGTCAGCATAGTTGAAAATTCAACATACTCCTTTTTTTTTTTAAACTTAGGGGGGGCCATGGCCCCCACTTGCCACCATAGCAGTTCCATCTCTGCCAACATTGGCATGTGCTATACTATTATGAAATGAAATATTAAAACTGCATGTAGTATATGTTGGTATAAGTAGGTTTGTACTGGGTTAACATGTGTTAAATTTGAATTGAAAAACATTTCAGCGTGAAGTACTGTATAGACATACGTAGGCAGACAATCCAGGTACGAAATGTTCGAGCTATAGGGTTCTGGGATATGGCTTTTCAATGGCTGATTAAAACAAATAAAGGCTCGAAAGTGATGTGCATTTAACAATTTATAGGCTTTAATTTCAACAGTAGGCATGTGCGTAGGATGCTAATGCAAAGCTTGTGTTCTAAGACATAATGTCTTCATTGGTTTACGGGCTATGGATTTTTTTTTATGAATTTTGTTTTAATAATAAAAGTTGTTTATTCGTCCTATTTTCCATTGTGTATTATAACTATTCTTTCAAATAGCTATCTAGAACAAAGTTACCCTGAGGATTTACAAAGGTAATTGATATGTAAAAACGTTATTTCTCTTTCAAATATAATCTATGCAGTTATGTTCTCAAATATGGATTAGTTAATATGTATTATAATGCCGCAAAGTATCGACACTTCTACTAAATTGGACAGTTACTTAGTATATACTTAGTCGAACCGTAGATCTCTAGTTAGTGATTTATAAATTTGTGAAAAATCGAATTATTCGGTTAAAACATTGTCCGACAATGTTTCTTTTTTTCCCTCCCTTATACAGCAAAATGTTATATTTTGTAAACAAATTCTATAACGACTATTTGAAATTTTGATTTGGACATAAAACAATCTACAATAGAAAAACTTGATTTTTCTGCTCCATTAGAAAATTATTATCAAGTAGATTCAGACGTTTCTTGTTTCGAAGAAATCTGACTTAAATTGGATTCGGTATATTCAATTAAAGTTCAAAATTCAATATTACGAACTACCGCATCGTTTCGAGCCCGTTTTAATTATATTATAAATTATATATATTCGAACTCCATTTTATTTGATATAAAATCCCTTATATTTCCAATATAATATATAAAACAGAATTAAATATTCCAATTTAAATGGTAGAAAAATCTGGGACGTTACACCCATGAACTGATATTGTCGAATACCAAGTTTACCAGGATAAATCCTTTTTCTAAATGCTTATAGAGAGTGTTATTTACTGCTTTTCTTGTTGGATTCTTTACAAGCTTCAACCCTTTTTCTAATGGAGTAATAACAGAGATGTAATTCTTCAAATGGAACTTGGCCAAAACATCTCCTGCATGTTTCTTCTGAGACGTAAAAATACCAACATCAGACTGTACTGTTGTCGAATGTTTAATAAGATTAATTGCTCCAAGATATGAATAAATCACTTGTTGTGGAAATTTTGCCTTATGCAAAAGCGACCGGGAACTTGTTCACCTAATTACTTAAATATGATTTGATTGAAATGAACATAGATATGTAACCAAAGCACAAACAAGAGATATTCCACTCAACCATCCTCTTTATTGATTCATAAAAACGAATTTTGTTTATATTCAATGGATCAAAACCAAAATTAAACAAACTACAATTGAATCAATAACCTTATTGAGAAAGGAAAAAAATATCTAGATGACTACAACTATTGTTAGAGAAGGAGAACAATGAAGAATGGCGGTAAACCCTCGTATCAACTATTTCGGTCTCAATCCCATTCAAATCCGGTACAAATAATCGAAATCTATAAGCTGCTTAATTAGGTGAATAGAAGACCTAGGCAAATACTCAAATTGCCCCTTCGAAAATGCATAATATATCCTTATAAAGACGGGATCAGAAAACAGAAATCAACCGTCTCAGACGTCTGACCGGGAATGTTAGAAATCCGAAAACACTTTTGGGAATTATCTCCCCATCAGGTCACACGTCTGAACTGGGGCTCCAAACGTCTAAACCGCCTCTCTACCCTTTTTTTGCTCCTTTCGCTGTCGCACTTCCTCCTCTATCACAAAGCACTTTCGAGCATCGTCTTCTTAAATATACATATCACAAATCACAACACTCCATCTTTATATGAAATCACAACATCAAACATTTTCCCAACAATCAACAAACAAGTTACCTAGCTCTTTCAACAACCACCTATTTTCAATTAAAATCATTACAAGCACAACCCACTGCTTGCAAAAGATGCATCGTCCACCTGAGATGCACCATGCAAAACTAATGGTCTAAAAGTGTTCGTATTACAACATGGATCACCATCTTGTGGATTTTCCAAATCGACACCTATCTACCACTTGATCAAAGCTTCTTACTTGATCTCCACCTGATCCGTCGAGCACTATAAACATGAAGACCCAAGTCTAAAATATGATTCTCAATCCTAGGATCATCAGCAGCGACCACATTAACCTCTCCACCTTGTTGTGGACTAGGTTCTTCAATTGTCACTCGTCTTCCACAGTCGACCACATATCTAACCAATCTATAAAGGTTCTCCTCTTCCAATACACCTCACATCATAACACGACCACCCTTCTTCACTCTCAAAACACCACCTCAAGTATCAAAAGAGCAACCATGATGATCCAACTGACCGAGAGAAATGAGGTTATGCAAACAAGTCGGGATATATCTGACTCTGGAGACTTCTCTCACTACACCATCATTCATGCGGAATCGGACAGATCCAATACTACGAACTAGTAATTTTACTCCATTGATCGTCCTAATCACATGGACATTCTTCTCATAAGAAGAAAATTATTTCACATCCTTACCATTTTGACCCCGAAAATCACTAATTGACATCCACAAAAACACTATAGTTGTTAAGCTAAGAGAACCGTCGTTCTCTGCCACCAACTATGGTATGTTTGAAGAAATCAACGTATGCGGTTACTTTGGAAATATTCTGTCCGACATCCATCCATACAAGTCATCCAGGAACAGGATGAGCCAAAGGCATCCTCCTACAACATCCTAGGTATCACCCTATATATCAATAGCGAGTAGTCCTTGCAATCCATAGATTCCAACCACGACAGAACCACAATATATCTTTGGCTGCAGACCGGAGATTATTAGCAGTTCTTCTGTACCAACAATCGTATAACCAAATTTGATAGTCAGTTATTTAATTATCAAATAAATAATCGTGCAAATAAATGATTTTATTGGTTCAGTACTCAACATCACTTGGCCTTTTTAATTAAACTATTAACGAATGGTAAATTAAACTTGTAAATCTTTCAACATTTCAACACATTATTTACTTCTTATTTTTATATACTAATGTTCTCAAAACCAATTCATTATAATACTTAGAAAAATATCTTATAATATATTCAATTTCCATTTACCTTTCTTTCCAAAACATTTGCTACTTCATTCTTCATTATTTAAATTCAGAAATCAATTCAACTTATCCCTCGTAAAACAACGTTACGAAATCTCTTTGTTCATTACTTGACAGCACCCAGTGCTTATTCTTATAGAATAAATCTATTTCAATACTCAACTTTACATTTCCTTTCAACTCGAAAATATCTTTATATTTTCACGCAATTCCCTTTCTATTTTTCCTTTACTTTGGAACATTCTTATATATACCCAAATCTTTTTAATTTCCTTTACTCTGGAACCCTCATTATATATATATTCTTTATATTTTCACCAATAATGTTGCATTATTATTTCTTTAATGAAATAATAAATTATTACTAACCTTTTTATCATTACAAACTAATGTTATCCTCAGATAATCCTGAAGTCGTTCAAGTTGGGGTATGTTAATTACCTCTCAGACCTTGATCAACACCATTCTTATCTTAAGATGGATACGAGTTGTAATACAAAAACTGATATTTCATTCTAATATCAATACAAATTCCATTTAACTATTTTATTCAAATTACGATTTCATAAAACCTTCTTATCTTTTGAAAACCTTTTTCTCAAATACAGCTATTATTTCTTAATTCAATAATTAAGTAATTTCTTATTAAACACAACCTTTTAACCTCTACCTCTTTAAAAAAAAATCATTTTTATAATTCGGATTTGGTTACAAAATTCTATGACCCACTTTTTTTTTACCAAACTCACTTTTACCAATTCCTTTTGCTAATCCATTCAACCATTTCCTGCTTTGAAAATCTTATTTCAATTTTCCCCTTTTACTTAATTCCATTTAAATTAACATTAATGTAAAATTAACGCTTTAACACCTTAAACCTCATTTATATAACCTTGGTTTAATATAAACCCTTTTGTTCTCAGTTTCCTTTTTAAGAAATCTTATTAAAATTAAAACAAATATTCGTTGAACTATTTCGTTGGATTAATTCAAAAGAAACTAATTAAATAATCACTCCCAGATAAAATGGTCGACTTAGTCAACTCAAAACACGGTTATCTCGTTAACTGATTCCAATTGGTTTTCACTTTAAATTAATTAATAATATAATTAATTTAAATAGTTTAATTTAATTGTTTCTTTAAACAATTATCTAACTTTTGACCATTAGGTTAATTTCTGTTCACTTGTTTATAAATCTGACTAACATCAGAATTTACTTTATAAAACCGGTTAGTAATTAATTATAAAATTAAATAACAAATATTTATTTTCTTTAAAAAACTTTTATTCAAATACAATTTAAAAATCTATCTTCAGTTATAAAATAAATTTTATAACTTCATCCCTGTTGGTTCGCCTGAGCTAAATCAACATTTATAAACTGATTGATTGTATGGGCCATATGCTGCCAGTACTCAACCAATACTGCCCATTTGTTAAAACAAAAACAAACATTGAATTATGCTTCAACAATCAATAAACAAATCAATCATCTAATCAGACCAGTTCATATAATGATCATGTGAAAATAAATAATATATTTAAGGAATCCAATTGGATTCCTCCAACCTGTTCTTCCCTATATCAAAATAGATTATCTCACATAATTTCATTCAATTAGGATTACTATAATTTAAACTAATAATTTCTGTAACGAAAAATAAAAATTTAACTGAACAACAAAACAAACAATTCATTAAAATAAACACGTTTAATTGTAAATGTGACCAACAAGGTAAGTTACCTTTATTGGGTCTAATCCTTAAAATAACGATTTGGTTTTCATTAAAATTAAACAACGTTTAATTTCATTGGTTTAGTCAATATATGAATATATTTAACAACCAAACAAATAGTCAACCACTAGCTGTCATAGCACACAATTATAAAAACCCAACTTATATAAAATATAAGTGGGATGAACTGAGTGAGTTTAACTCACCTTGATTCCGATTATCACTGTAGCGTTCAGTTTTAGTTAAATTAAATAGTTGTTTAATTTAACTAAAATTTCCAGCAGTTTCCAGTCCTGTCCAGATTAGTCCCAACATGTAGTGTTCGTAGTTATGGTCCTGAAGTGGTTTATTTCGTTCATTTCTGATCACATAACCATAAATTATAACATTTAGAGATATATGGTATAATCGATATAATTTACTCTCCTAATTAGGATTGAAAATGTTAATTACTTGGTCAATTTACGAAACCCAGGCAACAGTTATCTGCTTCATGTTCGACTTGTCTTCATTCCTATTTCAATAACCATAGCAGTAGGTAATAGGTTATAATTAATTCTTTATTTACACTTATAGCGTTAAATCATGTTTTACTTAAGTAAACCTAGCCTATTCCTCTTTTTTTCCAGAGGCTACTTAACGTCTGTTAATTCTCCTACGTTCGTAGTGTTCCTGTTCAAAACGAAGAACCCACGCATGCCCAACTTTTTCTATGTCCAATCATGTTAACATTTAATGATGGTTTTAAATAATTTATAATATAATAATAGCTTTAATTAGGCATTTAATAAAGTTAATTATAAATATATTACTCACATAATTAATGTATTTAGCGCATTAAGGCCTGATTTACTTTTGCCCTTTTCTTCTCGATTGAAGACTTTCTCTAGATTGAAACAATAACCTCCTGCACCATGCTTTCCATTGTTGCGAGAAACTCCACCGACGTGAGCACCTTTCGACCGAACTTAAATGCTCCTGCCATCGTAGTTGACCATTGCTACCACCAGCACTTGCAAGTGCCCCAACCTACACCTCTATTCCCACTGCTTTCACATGTGCGCGTGCTCTTGCCATACGAAGGATGGACCCAAGTCATTTTCCCCTGGTCGAAACCATCTTCCTGAACCCATGCTCATGACAAAACCCACCAGCGTCGCCAACTTCAGTAAGCCACTACACCACCATCCTTTGACTACAACTTCATCGAAGACCGCCTCTAGAACCACCAGAGCCTCCTTTATGCTTTCCAGGAGACCGGCCTGACTCGACGCCCCCATTCTCCTTTAAATCGGCTGCGAATGACACCGCTTCCTCACCTAATTTCGACCAGCACAATATGAATTTCCTGCTCACGGTCCTGCACCATGGAATTCTCGTCTAATACTATCATTTTGTAGTTATGAGTTCGTATATTGATCGAGCGATTGAGATAAAATTGGTGGGAAGATTGGTGCATTACTGATTGTGGATTATTGGAATTGGTGGCCAAACATTTTGTTGACCACTGGGTAAGGAGTTGACGCGCAAACTAGGTTATGATGTTATGTATATAGGGTTTTTAGAATATTATATTAAGATGTTAAACTTAACTTTAAAGTATCCTTTCAAAACACCCACGTAGGATTTCCAATTGAGACGAAACTCCTAATCCTTTCAAAAAAAAAAAATTCCAGACCCGATGGGATAGATTTCGTCAAATTCCGAGGTCGTTTGTAAAAAATATTTTATAAATCACGCATTTCATTTTTCCACGATCACAAAATAAATTCAATTAACTTGACTCTTTGAAATTCCACTAGATCTTTTCTTTACGGATCCAATAAAATTTGTTTCGTTAAAATCGGAGTTCATTTGGCCAGTCGTTTATTCCTTTAAAGTTGCCCCTGTCTAAACTGACCTAAATAATATAAATTATTAAGACGTTTCTCGTTGCAATGATCAAACAGTAACTCCGATTGACCCGGAAATCGAAATCTTATAATAATTAATTGTTATGAATCCAATGGCACAAGTTTCGTCACATTCCAAGACTGTTTCCCCGTACGCTATTTTTATATGTCAAATAATGCTATTTTGGACACCAAAATACCCAATGTCCAAAAATAACAAACTACCTACTTTCCTGACTCTAATAGTCAATACGAACTCAACGGAATTGGTTTCGTGGATTAATTCGATTGTCTACTCAAGTTACACTCAAATACCCCTCTATTAAATTAAATTAATTTAATTACACGCTATAGAAAATGACTGGGTGTTTACGGCTGCCGTTGTCACATACGACATCGATTTGCCATGAAATTCAATACCATACAATAATTTAACGTTATGGTTCCAATGAAACTAATTTCATCGAAAACTGAGCTCGTTTGCAAAATAGCTATTTTAAAGACTTGTATATAATATCGACTAAAATATTATAAAACTCCAAAATAATCAAATAAAATAATAATAAATACTCAACTGGAAATATCATATAGCTTCAAATATAAATTATACAACTCAGTATCATTAATTTCGAGTTAAAACCATATCCAAATAATATAAAAACTTTATTAAATTATTAATAAACGTTATATTTTATTAACGAATTACATAGCGACTATTTTAAAATTTGATTTGGACATAACTAACAATTTATAATACAAATCTGGATTTTTCTCTTCTATATGAAAATTATTATCAACAAGATTCAAACATGTCTTGTTTCACATAAGTTCGACTTAAAATAGATTATGTATATTCAATTGAAGTTCGAAACTCAATATTACAAACTACCACACCATTTTGAGCTCGTTTTAACTTATATATATAAATTAACGTTAAAACTTCGTTTTAATTAACGAATTAAATATTAAAAACCAATAATATTCCAAATAAAATATTTAAAATAATAAATTAAATATAATATTTGACTACCAAAAATACAGGTCATTACAAGTCATCACAAGAAGCATCACTAACTGAACCTTCAACAAAACCTGCCTGTGCATCATTACTACTATCAACATCCACAACCTTCTTCTTATCCTTCTAACAAGAACAACAATTTCTACGTATGTGACCTTCTTTATCACAATGATGACAAGTGATAACACCTTTGCCATTAGCTCCCTTCTTCTTCCATCTTGTATCATTCGTCGAGTCACTTGCTAACATAGCATCACCTTGAACTGATTTCAAACCCAACCCTTTTCTCCTTAGTTCCTTATTCAAAAGACTGCTTCGTATCGTTTTCAAAGAGATATTTCCATTAGTATTGGAAGTACTCAATTAAACAATTGAAGTCTCCTAACTTTCTGAAAGCGAACACATCAACAAAAAAGCCTGCAACTCATCATCAAAATTGACCTTCAAATTTGTCAATTGATTGATCACATCTTGAAATTCATTCAAATGCTCCGCAATAAATTTTTCTTCATCCAACCTCAACTGACCAGAAAAGTCTTATTTGTTCTTGACTCATACAAAGATACCAACTTGTCCCATAAATATTTCGTGGATTCACAACTAACCACATGTTGGAATACCGAATTATCAAGGTACTGCCGAATCAAGGCAATCGTCTTCTTATCCATCTTCTTCCATTTTCCCTCATCCATATCCGAAGACTTCATCCCCTCTCCATCAATCAGATTATGAAGATCATTGAGATATAGAACATCCTCCATCTTAGGCTTCAAAATCCCTCAATTTCTTCCATAAAAAATAATCATCTTTGAAAACGTCATTATATCCGACATAACAAAAATCAAAAGTTCAATTCAAAGTCACTCTAATCTTTATGATGTCTAGCTGTGATACCAACTATTGTGGAAATTTCGCCTTCGGCGCAAGCAACCAGGATCTTATTTACCCTATTATTTAAAGATGATTTTATTGTAAACAAACACAGATATGCAATCAAAACACAAACACAAGATATTCCACCCAACCACCCTCTTTATTGATTCACAAAAACAAAATTTATTTACGCTTAATGGATCAAAACAAAAAATAAACAAACTACAATTGAATCAATAACCTTATTGAGAAAGGGGAAGAATATCTAGACGACTACAACTATTATTGGAGAAGGATAATAATGAAGAACGAAGGCAAACCCTTGGATAAACTATTTCGTTCTCAATCTCATTCAATTCCGGTACAAATAATACAAACCTAAAAGCTTCTTATATAGGAGAATAGAAGAATTAGGTAAATACCCAAATTACCTCTTTAAAAATGCAGAGTATATCTTTATAAAGACAAGGTCAGAAAACAGAAATCAACTATCTCGGACGTTTTACTGGGAAGATCAGACGTCTGAAAGCACTTTGAGGAATTGTCTTCCCATTAGGTCAGACGTCTGAACTTGGGCTCCGAACGTCTGAACTGCCTCTCTACCCTTTTCTTTCCCATTTCGCTGCTGCACTTTCTCCTCTATCTTAAAGCACTTCCAAACAAAGTCTTCTTCAACATACATGTGATTGAATATCACAAATCACAACATCATTGTCTGTCAAAATGTTTTCCCATCTTTTTATCACAAACAATTGATTGAAAACTTTGTTCAGTATACGGTGGAAAATATTTTTGTAAGTTGTGATTACTTGCACATATTAGAAAAACACTAAAGAAAAACCGAAAGAGGCTTATTGTTTGGAAATTTCAAAATAAAATAAAAGGTGAATCTTTATGTTGATGAAATGTGTATTTTTAGAGGAAGTGAAATATCTGCTTTTCACGGATGTCTATTGAGTCGAATGGTCTTCGTTTTCTAATGAATATTACTGCTAATGTTCGAATCCGAATTCAACAACAAAAAAAGTACCATAATGAACAGCGGGGACTTTTCCCCATGAATCCCTGCATCCTGACTGGATAGGTCGAGCCTGTTAGCGGAAGCATTGCCTCCACACTCCTACCTTGGGGGCTGTTATTCCCTTGACTCCCCATATAACATTTGATTAAAAAAAATTAGAGAAACTTTCAGCATGTACTACTTTTAAGCCAAGAAAGTGGTGCATCATTCCAAGATTAGACATTTCAAATCAGTCAACGTAGATTGCTTAAAGTTATCAATCAAGGCTCCATCATTTCTAAAACAGCATACAGTCAACAACTTTCCCTCACCTTGAATTTCGTGTACAGAGCATGCTTATACAGACATCTTTTTGACCTATCATTTACAAAATAAGAATCTATATGATTATACCAAGCTTTAGAGGCTTTTTTAGTCCATACAGAGCCTCAATTTAATTTATAAACTTCATTCTCATGGCCTAATTCCACATTTAGTAGGTGTAGATCGATGTATGCCTTTTCTTTCAAATCCTCGTTCAAAATTGCAGATTTCATATTCAATTGGAAGATCGACAATGAGTTTTGTGTTGCTAATGCCATCTTTAGTCTGATAGTCATGTCTTTCTATTGGTGCTAAAACTTCTCTACAGTCCACACCAAACTCTTGCTTATACCCTTTAACCACTAATCATTCCTTATGCTTGTCCTTCACCATTTTTCTTTAATTTCGTCTTATGGACCCACTTGACACCGATGGACTTTTGTCCATCTGAAAGTTATGTTAACACCCAGCTGGTGCTATTTTTTTAAGTAGCTCCAATCTCCAGCCTGCTTTCTTTTCTCTTTTCTTCCTTAACAGCAACTTCAAATACCACAGGATTGCAATATGAAAATAGTGCATAATGCACAAGTGGTTTATCGATATCTTCTTCGTTGGATATCACATAATCGTACATCCATGTCAGTCAACTCCTAGTATATTAAGGACGTGTACCTCTCGTAGTACCAACTTGCTGATAAATTTCTGTTGTCGTAGGTGAAGATTCAGAGGCTGTAGGAGCAAATATTTTATATATTTTGAATTTCTAATGCTGTTGGAACACTTTGTTGAAGCTGTTGCCGCATTTCATCTGCATTTTCACCATCAAAGTCTGTTGAAAACTGCCGTTCACTTGTGTTACAGGTTGCAGCTCCATATCCACATATTTTCTTCAGCAAAGATGATATCACGACTAACAATAATTTTCATGATAACAGGATATATGACTTGTAATCCTTTGAATGCTCACTAACACCAGCAAAGATTGTTTCAGATTTTTCATCTAACTTCTCCCATTTTTGTTTGGAATATAGGCATATGCTATGCATCCAAATATACGAAAATGATCAACAACTGGTCATATCCTTCTCCATGCTTCTTGAGGAGTTATATATTGAGCAGCTAGAGTAGGACTTCTATTCAAAATATAATTTCTCCACTTCACTACTTCGGGTCTTTTAGGTAGACCACTTCTCTGTTGAAGGTTTCACACCATATTAAGAATTGTTCTATTTTTACTCTTGCTTACACTGCTTTGTTGAGGTGCATATGCTGTAGTGAGCTAACTCCTAATTCCATGTTTCTCACAAAAAGCAAATTCTTGTGAGTTATACTCTCCATCACAAGATATGCAAGATTCTAACCGGGCTACCGACTTCGCTTTCAGGTAGTGCTTTAAACTTTTGAAAGGCTACGAGAGTCTCTGACTTTTCATGCAAGAAATAGACCCTGGTTTTCCTAATATAATCATCAAAAAAGGGTATGAAGTATTGTTTCTCTCCATTTGAAATTGGTTTAATTGTCCTACACAAGTCATAATGTACAAGTTCCATCCCCTCTTAAGCTCTTCATGATTTTTCTTTGAGAAATATATCTTGATGTTATTAACCAACAACGCAGTCCTCGCGTGTAATTGAAGGAGATTCAAATTCAGAAAGGCTCGTCACAATGTCTTTGTGTTACAAGGTCTTTAAGCCACCAAAATTAAGATGGCCATATTAATTAGCGCCATAACCATCCTTTAATTTTATAGCTAGACATGCATGAGTGGTGTAATTGAGATACAATGGAAACAATAGATTTGCTGTCATGTTTGCTTGTGCAGTTTGAAAGAATTTTGATGTAATTGTAAGAACAACTGTATGAATCAGAAACGATTATTGTATTGAATTGATGACTATAGAAATGTACAGACTAATTGAATTAATAATGTACAGTTCGGCTAATGTATTTATTGCCGATTTAAGTAATAAATGGGCTAAGCCCAAGATGGACCGATCCCACCATAGTACAACCCAAGATAACGTTAGACTATATATACAAAGAGGTACAGCCGACAGAAGATCAACCCTATTTCTCTAACACCCCCCGCAATTCAATGCACAACTAGAATTTTTTTTATCATTAGCGACTGAATCTTTGGTGATGAAATTTCTTCCATTACTTGATGAAACATCACTCTGGAGTAGGAAAAGGTGGAGATCTGAAAGGATAGACAAGAATCTCTGCTTGATCGAATCTCTGGTGATGGATGCTTGAATAACTTACTTCATCTATAGCAAAATCGAGGCAGTGAGAAAGTAATCATCTTTTCTTCCTAACTTCATCTTTGGTATAACTTTCTTTAACTTTGAGTTCAACTCTAAGTCTCTGAAAGTTTTTAAAAGATAGAGCTTTTGTAAAGATAACGGCTTTTCGATAGAATGCTGGTAAGTGACGAACTTCAAGTTTTCCTTTAGCCATTTGCTCTTGAACAAAGTGTAGATCTATCTCGATGTGTTTAGTTCGAGAATGTAGAACAAGATTGCTTGACATATATACAGTGCTTTGATTATCACACCAAAGTATGGCTTTAGCATCATTTTTAACTTTTAATTCCATAAGTAAGGACTGTAACCACATAATTTCAGATGTAACACTTGCAACACTCCTGTATTCAGCTTCACAACTGGATTTGGATACAGTTGACTGTTTCTTAGAACTCCTGGAAATTAGTTTTTTCTCCAAAATAAATGCAATGACCAAAAAAAGATTTTCTGTCATCTATGTCCCCTGCCTAGTCTGCATCGCAGTAGCCAATTAGGTTGAGATTTTCGCCTTTGTTGATATGTAAGCCAAAGCTTGATGTTCCTTTTAAATATCCGAGCACTCTTTTTATGCCTTTCCAGTAACTATCCATTGGATCCTGCATAAATTGAGACAACTTATTAATGCTAAAACTTATGTCTGGTCTAGTAATTGTAGAATACTGAAGAGCACCAATGATGCTCTTATATTGTTCAGCGTTAATTATGGGTTCTCCTCTGTATTTAGAGAAATTTTGACTGCTTATCATTGAAGTTGGTTGAGGATTAGCATGGGCCATTTTTTTTCCAGTAATTCAGTAATATACTTCTTTTGATTGAGGATAATGCCATTGGATGATCTTGTAACCTCAATTCCTAGGAAGTAGTTTAACTATCCAAGATCTTTGAATGAAAATTGTTGATGTAGATAATTTAACAGATTTTTTATCTGCTTCTCATCATTTCCTATGATAATTAGATCATCAACGTAAATTAGTATATAAATTGATGAAGTAGCAGTGATGTTAACAAATATTGAGGCATCTAATTTGGTAATCTGAAAACCTTTATCGATAAGTGTTTCTTTCGGCTTATCAAATCAGAACCTAGGAGCTTGTTTAAGGCTGTAAATTGCCTTCTTAAGTTTACAAACGAGATTTTTATTTTGAACATAGCCTTGAGGCTACTACATATAAAGTTCTTCTTGTAAAACTCCATTTAAGAAGGCATTGTTAACATCTAACTATCTGATAATCCAATTTCTATAAAAAGCAATAGTAAGAACAGGTCTAATAGTTGTTGGTTTCACCACTAGAGAAAATGTTTCAGTAAAATCAAACCCATATTCCTGTGTATATCCTTTAGCGACCAGTCTTGCCTTGTATTTCTTTATACTTCCATTTGGAAAAAAAATTCAACCTGTATGTCCACCTGCAATTAATTATATTCTTGTTTTCTGGTGGATACACTAACTCCCAGATTTTATTTTTGACAAGAGCTCTGAATTCTTCGTCCTCGTCCATTGCTATCTTCTAATTTATATTGTTGACAGCTTGAATGAAGTTTTCAGGTTCACTGTTTGTAGAAACTACAGTATAGATTTTGGGCTTGAAAATCCCACTTTTTGATCTAGTCATCATTGGATGTTCATTTGTAACAATTGGTGCACTGCTTGGTGGTAAGTTGTCTTCATTTCTTTGTTTTGAGCTAGCTTCAGTGGTAGCATTTCTTTCAGCTGTTTAGTTCATCTGATCTGAATTGCTATGTGATATATTAGGAGTCTGATTTGAATGTCTAGTGGAACAATCAGCTTCTTGACTTGACCTTGATGGTAAAGTGTGTTGAGAATCTGAGACTTCACTTATTTCTTCAGACTCCATTACTTTGGCAGCTTCAGAATTTTGAGATATTTCTGGTATTGATTTCTTTGGATTGTAGACCTTTTTTGTGGTTTTTATATAGTGATTATTGAAGAGAAATTCCTTCCCATTGAATACCACATGCTTACTAATAATAACCCTATCAGACTCATCTAAACATTTATATCCCTTTTGGTTGGCACTATATCCAATGAATGTACATGATTTAGATCTGAAGTTGAGTTTATTTTTGTTATAAGGTCTAATACATGGAAAACACAAAAACCCAAAAGTTTTAAGCATCTTGTAATCTGGTTTGACTCCAAGTAATTTTTCGATAGGGCACTGATCATTTAACACTTTAGTTGGTAGTCTATTAATTAAATAAACTGCAGTGTTAAAAGCACCAGGCCAGAATTTTAATGGAATTGATGCTTAAGCCAATAAAGTCAACCTAGATTCAACTATGTGTCCGTGTTTTCTCTTAGCCAAACTATTTTGTTCAGAAGTATAGGGTCAAGTTATTCTATGTACTATGCCTTTCTTAAGAAAATAATCATTGAGTGTTTTATACACACTACCACCATCAGTTTGAAACACTTTCATTCGACAATTAGTTTGTTTTTCTGCCATAGCTATAAACTACATTACAACATTACTAGCATCAGATTTGTACTTTAAAAAATAGATCCATATGTGTCTAGAGTATGAGTCAACGAAGGACATATAATATTTGTAACTGTAGTCGGAACTAATGGGTGCTGGACCCCAAAGGTCTTGTAACGACCTAAGAATTTTGATCCTTAAAATATAAAAAAATTAATTACTATGGAAATAAATTTTTATTGTGCAATTTAGTTAAGATAATGTTCATTTTGAAAATTGTTTCGTCGTTAGTCAAATTATTAAAAAGAATGGTAATTCAGTGGATAAAAACGATCAGAATTTGAAATTAAATTATAATTAAATATTCGTTTCAAATTTTTGTTAAGTTCTTGTATGCGTAGTCTTAAAATATTTTATAGAATTTTACTAAAAATTTTATTTTGAAAAATAATCATATGTTTTAATAACATATATTAGGGGAACTGTGGTCCTTTTGATACTTACAAAACTAGTCAACCAGTCTGTTTTATTACTGTTTTGGGATAATAGAACATTGTTGTATACTATTTTATTTTTAGTTGTAGTCACTCACCATCTAAAAGTTAAAAAGAAATGTAAGCACAGAGCATTAACAAAGCACTAATTCAAAAAAAAATTAGGTCACTTTTGCATAAAACGTATAAGAGAAACATTTAATCACTTATCCAGTGATGACCCAAGCAACGTACATAAACTAATGGTACATATAAGCCTACACTGTAAAATAAAAATAAAAATGAAGTAGCATAAACGGATGGGCATCTCAACTGACATTTAATACACTGCTTGACGCACGCGGATAGTAGAAAAAAAATAGTATTACCAAAACGTGGCAGGCAATAGGAGTATGGTGGAGACGTCCCGGTGGAGACAAGTGTGTAAACACTTTACACGTGCTCGCCTGGAGGTAAAGCATGTAATGAATTTATGGACAAATTCGTCCCTCCTCATCACCACTTTTGCTTCTCCTCTCCAACATTTTACCTTCACCCATTACTTTTCCCTCCGACCTTTTTCTACAAGCTTCTGCTCATTCCTTTTCTCCGCTACTTAGTTTTTCCTCTACCTTACTATTCTTTCTCCCCTCCTAACACGTTTGAACCTCCACTTCATGCACCACATTCATCAAGACACCTGCGCTCCAACGTGAAGCCTGCATGAGCCTAGACAGCACCACAACCTCTCCACTCTCTGTCATTCTTCTCTCTAAACAGCTCCGCAACCACTCACATTCCATCTTCCCGCACTTCCTTTCCTTCACCACCTGTAGGCACCACCTCCAGACCACCAGAACCCGCCCTTTCCTTCGCGTGAGACCCACCTTCACCGCCGTTACGCCGTGAGTCCGCTACACTTAAGCGTAGGTCCGCTCCAACCAGTGCCTGTCCGTGTGCAGGTCTCGCATGCATCTACAGGCGCATGTTTGAAAATGTAAAGCCATTGGTTTATATATATAAAAAAAAGGTTTCAGAAAAGGAAATATAAAGTAGAAAAGAAAGAGGAGACGAAGGGAGGAAGCAAAAAAAGGAGAAAGACGCAAAGGAAGAGGAAGAAAGAAATGATACGACGAGAAGAGAGATAACGCAAGGAGCGAATACACAGAAAGTATAGGAAGCACGCAAGTTGGAAAGATTCATTGTTGGAATGCAAATTTTGGTGAGAACATTTAATTTAAATTTATTTTAACGATTAACTATAATTAGCTGATTATTATGGTTAGTTAGCGTTAAATATTGGCTCGTGAATGTTGACTGTTGTATATGATGTTTGAATGGATGTTTACGTTGTTAGAGCACACCAGACACTAAGCGTTATTGACCGTAATTCTTTTGCTCACAATAAAATTTGTTGTTGATTGTTGTGTTTACCGTAGATGGAGTCGTGTTCATAAAGCTGTTTATTGTTTGTTTTGGTCGTATCACACACACCTTAATTGTGTGATTGCACGGAAAACCGATTTGAATCTCCTCAGCATGCAAATAACGATTTTATTGATAAAATTTAACAATTGTAAATTTAACTTTGATTTTATTAAATTTATATGGAAATCCATAATGATTAAATAACGTTTGCAAAAGACATCAATTTTGAGAAGAACCAATTTTGGAATTTAAGGGAAATGAGATTTTTATTTACGTATGATGAGTTTTATACTTACAATTGAAATCGAACGAGCTCTTAAGGGAATATTATTCGATTTTATTTGAAAAGAAGTTTCGAATTTTTTTAAATGATAGTTGAGATAAAATTGTTAGACTAAATGGAAAGATAGAATATCGTTTCTAAAAAGATTTGAAAAATATCATTTTAAATTTTGATTCAAAATGAATATTTGAAATTTGGGATGATGATTTTTTAAGTAAAGGGATTTTGAAACTTGAATGTAAATATAAAAATATTATTCGAAATATGGTTTTAACTGTCCAAGTTATGAAAATTAAGTTTATTTTGGGAAGAACTATGCCAATTTATATTAACTCGTTATATGATTTGAATTGAACGCGACGCGTAACGACAACCCATAAATATCGATTTTATTTCAAATGATCATAACCTGAATATTTTAAATCGGATTCACATATGAATAATAACTCTTTAGAAAGAATTTCAAATTCCAACATATGGTTTCAAGTTATGATTTGAAGAGGGTCGCTGCATTTGCCGTTTGGCGACCGTAATAAGAAACTGGTAAAATGAATTATAAGTTATTGGAAATTCAGAAAATTTGGTTAAAACATATTTTAAATGATTTGAGTTGGAAGATATTAGTTTGAATGATTTCCAATTTATAATTATTCTATAATGCCTTAAGAAATGCTTCTACATTTCGTTGGACATGTTTTGAATTTGAAGATTATAAGGCATGAACTATGATCCAACACCAGGAAAAAGTTTTGTGAAATGTTTTAGAAGGATTTAAAGAATTATGAAAATATTAACCAACATAAAGATATTATGTTTTAAAATTTAAGTTTGGTAAATGAATATCAGGTTTGTAAAGAAATTAAGAGGTTAATTGTAACAACCCGCAATCTATGCATCGGAGGATCGTAGAATATTTATTTCTTTCTTATATGAAGTCGTATGGTCATGTGGCTTTGGGAAACGACCATTGGGGTCATTTCCCATGTTCATGATTTTTGCCGATTTTAAACGACTGTTTTGCCCCTAGTTGATCTTGTTTCGGCCATAATTGGAAAGGAGTTTTGACCTGAAACCACTTCCATTGGCTTCGGATGATGGTTTACCTTTCCGTAGAGTGGTCACATGTGGAAAAGGGACTTACCATTTGGGAGAAATGACTGAAATAAGGTTTGGAAGGTGAAAAAACTGCTTAACCGGGCCAAATAGGGTGATTAGTGAATGGGCCCATAACCATTTCGGGATTAGGGTTATGGGGAGGCTGAAAAGAGTTAGGGTTTCATTCCATTTCAGTTTTCTAGCCTCCACTTACCTCTTAGAAACCCTAAAAATGGACTCCAACCTCTAAATCACCTCCAAATCACTTTCTAATCAAGGATTAAGCTTAGCAACATCAAATCAAGGGAGATCTTCACCAAATCAAGATTAGAGCTGCTGTTTAGCATTGGTATTCGCGCCATATCAGAGACTTATTTCAGATCTAAGGTTTATTTGTGGCTAAGGTGAGTGATTTGCATAGTTCCTCACTAATTATGGCTAATTAAGGGTAATTAGTAAAGATTAGCGAATTTAAAAATGATAAAATTCTGGAAAAATATTTATAAATTCTTAAATAATGTTTTAGACCTCTGTTAGAAATTGTGTTTGATTTGGTTAAGTTTTGCTAAACCTATCATTAATTATGCTTGAACATGCTTAAGGGAAATATGGGGTTTTGGCTATGTTTAATCCATTTTAACCTATCATATTGATGTTTTGGTGTTTGAGATCACTTCTATTTGTTTCTATGACTTTGTGGTATGCTTTGTGATTGATTAGAATAGTTAGAGTGGTCGAAAACGCCGTCGAATGGCGTAAACAACTCGCCGGACAAAATGCAGGAAATGGACAGGGACCGGACCAGATCGGATGGGGAGGTCCGAACCAAACCGTTCGTGTGGCCCATCCACGATCTGCCCCTTGCATCCGAACCGATCCTACATGCCACGAGCTGACTGGAAACTTGGAGGAGATCACGACCGGACCGATCCGCCTGGAGTTCTCCGACCCGATCCGCCAGAGTATCCCGATACCCGGCGTGCTTGGAAGGAGGCCGATCTGAACCACCACGAGCTGGAGCATGGAGCACGACCCGAACCCGATGGCACCCTCCTATCCGATTCGAAGAAGCTCGTGACGAATCGATCCAGTGGAGGATACTGAAGGCCGAACCGAACCGATGGCTGTGAGGAGATCCGAACCGATCCGGTGATGACCAATGACCCGAGATGCAAAGGTAGTCCAAATGGAAGTTAGAGCTCAGAATCCAGTTGGGAAACAATGAATTCGCTTCATGATTGGGTTTTGCTGCGGGACGTGTGTTAAGGAGTTGTCGACGTTCATAACTTCGATTCACCACTGAAAAGGAATGATGGGCTACGTATCAGTGCAGTAGAGTCACCGTGACTCAAGGGGCAAAGTGATCGTAGTAAGACTATGAGTCAGTGCAGTGGAGCCATTGTGACTTCATGGGACAAAGTGGACATAGTAAAGGATTAGTAAGGCTATGAGCCAGTGCAGTGGGGTATGTACGACTCCATGGGGCAAAATGGACATAGCGAAGGATTAGTGGCTATGGATCAGTGCAGTGAAGCCGTTGTGACTTCATGGGGCAGAGTGATCATAGCAAAGTATTGGGTGATCGAAGTGGTGGATATCGTATGCTTTACGCACTGAATCGAAGTGGTGGATATCGTATGCTTTACGCACTGAGTGAGAGATGTGAGGATAATTGCTATGCTTGATTGTTTGCCATCACTATTACATGTACACCCCCACCCCCGTATGCTTGTACACCATATGTTAATGGCACCTTAGAGTGTTGTACAACATGTAGTGCTAACTCTTTGGTTGCAGGTCCAGGTTCAGTTATGGTTTAGTATACCTGTTATTGTTCTGTTTTGCTGCTTATCGCTCATACCAGACTTTTGTCTGACCCAGAGTTTTATGTCTCTTCTTATTACTTTGGGTGCTCCTAAACGAGCAGACTAGAGACAGGTTAGCTGGTGATGCACGAGTAGCTGATCCGGAGGCGAGCAGGAGGCTTCCACGTATGATATATATATATATATATATATATATATATAGATATATAGATATTCTCCCTGTGTCGTTGGTGGTCACTACTTGGGCATTAGTAGTGTACCTTCCTTATCTTACTTTTAGAGATAGTTTTAAAAGTTGTAATAATGATGTTGTGGAACATAAGCTGGATTTGGATTTTCCGCTGCTATGATGGTTTGTTTTCAGCTTATGCACTGTCTCACCTGTTTTGTGTCAAGTATATGTTATGATAATATTTTATTCCATGCGCTATGAGACATATTACAGGTTCTTTATTGTTTCTTCATCTTCTTCCTTTTCTTCTGACGACCGTCCCGTGCTAACTGGACATGTGTACAACGCACTTTTGGAGTAAATGTCGGTTGGTGCAGGGCGGGCCGTCACATTTGGTATCAGAGCTCTAGGTTGCGTAGTTAACCTAGGGAAAGACACCAGGGAGAGATAATACGTATATGAGAGCGCGTAATTGTGATTATTTTGGTTTTCAAAAGCTATATATTTACTATTAGTAGTATAAGGATGAAGTCGTACTGCACTAGCACCACTATGGAGATAGTTAATCGTTTTCTCTTTACAGATTGAACGATGAGTCGAGACACGAGGGGTGCTGGTAGGGGGGCCAATAATGGGAATGCTCCTGACATGAGGACGATGTTCACTGACTTCATGAGAGAGATGCTTAAGGATGTTCAGGGTGCAATTCCCAATGCCGGTAATGGTGGTGGTCCAGTAGTGCAGGCGCCTAGGGCCGATTTCGCCAAGCTGTGCAAGGATTACACTAACCTTAGTGGGAAGCCGTTCCACGAAACGGAGTCTGCCACGGATGTTCAGGATTGGTTGGATAGCTGTGATCGTATCTTCGATGACTTGGGTATTGAGGATGCGATGATGAGAAGGCTAGCGTCTCGTCAGCTGCAAGGGCGAGCGATGAATTGGTGGAATGCTATTAAGACAGCCACTCTAGAGGATCAGGTTACTTGGGATCAGTTTAAGGCTCGCTTTAGCGACAAGTTTATCCCAGCTGCTCAGAAGTCGGAATTGTTTAGGATGTTCTTGGAGCTTAAGCAGAATGGTAGG
Organism: Allium sativum; assembly: GCA_030737875.1. Lineage (NCBI taxonomy): Eukaryota > Viridiplantae > Streptophyta > Magnoliopsida > Asparagales > Amaryllidaceae > Allium > Allium sativum. The sequence continues at coordinate 605,725,331 of CM060918.1, read as the reverse complement.
GGCAGTCTCGGACTATATTGCTGAGTTCGACACTTTGTTGAAGTATGGATTATCCCTTATCGATACTCCTGAGAAGAAGAATGAGAAATTCATTACTGGTTTGGATGGATACTTAGGGGAAAGGCTTATCAACCACATCGATGAGACTTTTGAATCGATTGTGGGGAAAGCTTTGAGATCAGAGAGTCTTTACCCTAAGTCAAAGACTGAGGTTGCATCTGCAGAAGGGCTGAAGCCGCAAGCAGGCAGTGGAGGCAAGAATAACACTCAGAACAAGAGGAAGCAGAACCAAACTAAGGATGGCCAGAAAAAGAGCAAGAAAGATGTTGAGTGCTTCAGCTGTGGTAAGAAGGACCATTATGCCAAAGAATGTCGGGCCAAGCCAGCGGATAGGAAGTGCTACAACTGTGGCCAAGTGGGACATCATAAGGATAAATGTCCACAACCTCTTAAGGATAAGCAGATTGTGAAAGCATATGGTATCAGTGTTATTCCTTCTTCGTCGAATGCCCCAACTACGGCGGAGAAAGGAAAGAATATCGTCATTCAAGGCATGCTTTCTATTCTTGATGTACCTGTTCGAGTTTTGTTTGATACTGGGGCTTCCCGTTCCTTCATATCTAGTGACCTGGCAGATAGGTTGGGACTGGAACCCGAGATAGTCGATAGACAGTTGGTTGTGACGAACCCGATTGGTGGTTCGACTAACCTTAGTATGATTTGCCGAAATTTGGTCTTATCGAGTCATGGATGTATGTTTGTTTGTGATTGCTTTGTTTTGGGCTTTACTGGGTATGGCATTATATTGGGGGTCGATTGGCTCCAAAGATACGGGGTGGTGGTAGACTGTGAGGGCTTTTTGGTGACAGTTAGAGAGGATGATGGGCAGAGGGTAGTGTTTGGTAGTCTACCTAGTGATGGGGTAATGGCTAGTTTTATAAATTCCCTCGACATCCCACATGATGAGTTGTCAGATGTGCTCGTGGTTGGCCAGTATCCGGACGTCTTCGAGGAAGTGATCGGACTTCCACCACACCGAGAGATTGAGTTCCGTATTGATTTAGTGAAAGATGCCAGACCTATATTGATGCCACTTCGTCGTATGGCACCAAGGGAGCAGCGAGAGCTCGGGGTGCAAGTAAGCGATCTTTTGAAGAAGGGGTTTATTAGAAGAAGTGTCTCCGAGTGGGGAGCACCAGTTGTGTTTGCCACTAAGGCAGATGGTTCCCTTCGTTTATGTGTGGACTATCGCGAGTTGAATAAGGTGACGAGGAAGAATAAGTATCCTCTATCGCGGATATATGATTTGTTTGATCAACTGGAAGGAGCAAGAGTGTTCTTCCAGTTGGACCTCGCGACAGGATTTCATCAGCTCCGAGTAGCGGCTGAGAGTGTTCCGAAAACGACATTTAGGACGCCGTCTGGATTCTATGAGTGGTTGGTCATGCCGTTTGGGTTGACCAATGCACCAGCATACTTCGTGGATCTTATGAATCGGGTATTCAGAGATCAGTTGAATAAGTTTGTTCTTGTGTTCGTAGACGACATCCTTGTTTACTCGAGGACAGAGGAAGAACACAAGGGACATTTGAGGATAGTGATGGAGGTGTTGAGAAAACACCAATTGAAAGCGAAATTTTCTAAGTGTCACTTCTGGAGGAGGGAAGTGAGATTCTTGGGCCATGTTGTTTCAGAGAATGGTATTGCCGTGGACCCTGCGAAGGTGGCTACGGTACAGGATTGGTCTACGCCCAAGAATGCAACAGACGTAAGAAGCTTCTTGGGGTTAGCTGGATATTATCGTAAGTTTATCCAGGACTTCTCCAAGATAGCAGCACCATTGACTCAGTTGACTAAGAAGAATCAAGCCTTCGTCTTGGACGGAGTGTGTGAGAATGCATTCAAGAGTCTAAAAGAAAAGTTGACGCGTCCCCAGTGATAGTCATTCCTAAAGGGAATGAAGAGATGACGGTATACACAGATGCTTGTGGTACCGGACTAGGTGTTGTATTGATGCAATGAGGTAGGGTTGTAGCTTATGCTAGTCGGCAACTAACGCCGCATGAGAAAAGGTATCCTACCCATGATTTGGAACTGGCAGCGATCGTGTTCGCGTTGAAGATGTGGAGACATTATCTCTTGGGAGAGAGATTTGAGTTGTTTACTGATCATAAATCGTTAAAGTATCTCTTCTCTCAGAAGGATCTGAATCTCCGTCAGCAGAGATGGTTAGAGTTCTTGGCTTCGTATGATTTTGATATCGCATATACACCTGGGAAAGGCAATGCGGTATCCGATGCCTTGAGTAGGAGACATGCCATTTTAGGGGCTATGTTTCTTGAATGGAAGTAACTGGAGTATATCACAGGGTATGATTTCAGACCAAAGTGCGAATTGGATCCAGAGATGTTAGCTAGTTTGACGATCAGACCCACTTTGATTGAGTGGATTGGTTCCAGTCAGAGGGACGATCCTAATCTATTGGAAATCATCTCCAAGTTAGAGATGAATATCGACGGTGAGGAGATGAATTTGTATGGGCTTGATCGAGAAAGATGGCTTCGAAAGAATGGAAGACTAGTTGTACCCAACGTGAATGGCTTGAGAGATGAAGTGCTTAGAGAATGTCATCACTCAAAACTGGCTATACACCTCGGTGGTGATAAGATGTATCGAGACATGAAGCAGACTTACTACTGGGAAGGGATGAAAAGAGACGTTGGAAAGTTTATATCCAAGTGCATGAATTGCCAGCTAGTTAAAGCCGAGCAAAAGAAGCCTAGTGGTTTGTTGCAACCATTAGAAATTCCCGAATGGAAATGGGAGCAAGCCTCGATGGATTTCATTGATGGTTTACCAAGGACTAAATCGGGACATGATAGCATTTGGATAATTGTGGATCGATTGACCAAGAGTGCAAGATTTATACCAGTCAAATCGACCAGAACGACAGCTAAGTTAGCAGAACTGTATATGAAGTGGGTAGTGAGATTTCATGGAGTACCTAAAAGCATTGTGAGTGACCGAGACCCATTGTTTACTAGTGGGTTTTGAAAGAGCTCACAAGAGGCTCAAGGGTCGGAATTATATCTCAATACCGCGTATCATCCTCAAACCGAGGTCAGACAGAGAGGGTGAATCGTACATTGGAAGATCTCTTGAGAGCTTGTATATTGGATTTTGGTGGATCATGGGATGACCATTTGCATCTAGTAGAGTTTGCATATAATAATAGCTACCAATCCAGTATCGGTATGGCTCCATATGAAGCTTTGTACGGAAGACCGTGCAACTCACTATCATGTTGGAAAGATGTAACACCCCACCTCCGCCAGGGTTACTCTTGCAAGTACACTGGCTTTGGAGGGGTGTTGGACAAGGTAAACATGCATAAAGATATCACAAGACATAACATATAAGTAAAACAGAGTAAGTAAAGCAGCGGATAAAACTACTATTTCAAAACCATAGTCAACTTACATCAAAAGTACTAAGTCATTATTTTCCAACTACTACAAGTCTAGAAACATAAACTGAAAACTGGAAATAACATAAAGTGAACTATCCCCAAAGTAGACGTGGTAAAGCCATAGCGAGCTCAAGTCCAAACCGTACATGAGCTATCCAGAAAGCAAGCTAAAGGTCCAAGCTAGGTGCTAGTGTTCCCACCCTGAGAACCTGGTGGGGAGGGGGGGGAACGGAAGAAAAGAAGCGAAAGGAAAACAGGTCAGTCAAAAAGACTGGTAAGTCCTACCTACTATTAGTATAAAAACTAATAAAGTTAACTAAACATGAGAAACTGAGATGAAACATAACTAGCATGATAAATAGATAACAAGGTAGATCAAGTGTGGCATCGCATATACAAGGTTAAGTTTTGCAGCAATAGTACTAGTAATCCAACCCATGTCAAGTATAAACAAGAAATGATCCCTTGGCCCAGTATCATGAGATGACCCAAGTCAGGGTCCAACTACACGGTCTAGTCGATCGGCTCCCTATAAGCCTAACTCGTCGAGTTTCGGTGTCATACGGCCCAATCACGGAATGTAGTCAAACTGTGCTAGGTCCACCCTAGGGTGTATCAAGTCCTAGGGTGCCAACCACTTACACGAATCAAGCACGCACAGTCTAAACCTACTGGTGCCCGTGCCTGCTTTTTCAACTCCGGACTATGTGCACGACCATAGTCCGCCTGAACCTACACCGGCGCACCAACTCAGCCGTCGTTCTGGTCGCTTACAATCAGCCCATTAATCGTGCCCTACGCTAGCCTAGTCCCTAGGGTATCGTTGATACATCCAAGAGGGTTACTGCTGAAAAGGACCGCGTAACTAGGGTTTCCAACGGGTTAAGTTTGGTCAACCCTATCCCATCATGTATCAAGTTGGTTAAGTATACCCAAGTGGTTCATGACTTAACCCCAACAATCCATCGTGTTCAATTGGTTAAGTATTCAAGTGGTCCATGACTTAACCCTACCATGTGGCATTAATTAACTTAATGCACCCCAACCTCTCACATTAGACTTTGTTGTGGTTACTAGTTAAGCCGGGTGGGTCCGGGTAGCTTTACACCACAACCTAGTCTAACCTTGGGTTTTAAGTGCGATATGACCAACTACTCACATTGGGTCCTATTGTTTGTAGCCACTAGTTAAGCCGGTTGGTTCCAGGTAGATTTATGCTACAAACTCAACCCAACCTCGAGTTGGCCACCTTCATGTTTTCTACATGTCATGTCCACATTCATGTTTTCAAGCATAATCACATGTCATATTTTCAAGTCATGTTTCATGTCATTTAAGTTTACCCATAACGTAACCCCATCGTACGTAAGTTCGCATCAACACAAATAGATCAAAAGGGGGAACATGATGATATGATAATTTGGGCATAAAGTGGCAAAGTCTATCACATGTTTAACATGGTGGTATATGAGGCAAAGGTGTTCATCACAACTAGCATATGGCATTATTGGCCTCAAAACATGTATGACATCAACTTAGCAAATAGGTGATAACATGGTCATAGTTAACATAGGGTGATAACTTGTGATTAGCACATAGTTCAACATCATATGCGAGTTAACATCAAGGTTATGAGAGGATCTATGTTGCATTATGCATAACTACCAAGTTCTATGTTGCATTATGCATAACCACCAAATAAAGCTCATAGCTTTCTACCCAAAAATCAAGGTAAATGATACTAGGTTCATGATAGTGCCACAATCATAGATCAAAAGAGTCATAAATGGATCTATGCATACAAATATAGCCCCCAAGACAAGTATTATACCCAAAAGTCTCATTTCAACTTGCTACATGATCATATTAACTTCATAGTTTAAATCTAAGAGTAGAATAGGGCTTACAAATTGTGGCTATGAGATCTAGAATGAAATAGAACAAGATTGAGACGAAGCCACACTAGAAATCCCCAAATAAAGATAAGATCCACTCCAAGCCTTGAGAAATAAGAAGAAAGATCCTTGTTTTGATGAAGAAAGATGGCTCCTTTGCTTTAGATCAAGCTTAGGCTCTCAAGCTCTCAAGTTGAAGAAGATGGAGGCCATGATTAGGAAGCATTTTGGCATAATTTAGTTGTAGGAATGATTAATGAGAGTTTAGGGTAGGTCTAAGGGTGCTTATATAGAAGTTTAGGTTAGTTTAGGCTATAGGATTAACCCTAATTCAGATCTGAGCCATCAAATCACATCACAAGCCAATAAGACAAGACCCAGGAGCCAAAACAGGTGCACCAGGCCAAATTCGCCCGACCACCCAGGTCGACAGGGGTGTCGACTGGGTAGTCGACACCACCTGGGGCAAGTCGACTCCCCAGTCGACTTGGGGGCTGGGCGGGAAATTTTCCCGCCCAGTCTGTTTGGCTCCAGATTTGAAATTTGAATTGTTTTTGAACTTGAAATTTTCTGAAAACTTTGACGGACCATAACTTGGTCATACGGACTCCGATTCTCGAAAACTCGGACTCTATTTCGCGTATTTTTCCGAGACGAACGCAATGGCACAGCCCATTTCCCTTGATTCAGATTTTAACATTTAATTCTGCCTTGATTAATGTTATAACATGTTATTCAAAATACGAGTTGTTACATTCTCCCCACCTTAAAGGATTTCGTCCCCGAAATCTTCAAGTTAGGAAGAAAGTATCTTACCATCCATCATCCATCTACTCAAAACATCATCCACGAGCATTCATTGTCCTTAAAAGATTCTAAATGCTGTATGATCATATGCGAAGGGTGTGTGTATATGTACTTATCTAATGTGAAAATCAGGCAGTTACTGATTCAGTAAACCTCCATAATGCAAAGTATGTTAGTGAAATGAGTCCATATGTATGCAAATTCCTAACATAATTCATAATCTCTACATGAGGCACATAACATTCATCCATATGCAACATCCACGTGATAGCATAACAAGTTTCATCCATGAATAAGTATAAGCACTCATGCATATGCAATATGAAAGTGTGTGAGCCGATCTTAGTGCATAATGTGTATCATGCATCCACGAGTATCCACTTGCAAATACTTGCAACCACTTGCAAACATCAAGCATAACATGTTTCAAATACATGTTTCATCCAAAGGGTTTCTACCTAATGTTCTCATGACAAGGTTAACGAGATAACAAGATAAACATGGATAGCAAAAGAAAGATATGCTAACTAGGAAAAGAGATTGAGAATGTACCCTAAAAAAGGAATGGATAAAGCCCACGCATCTTCTCCTCGGTTTCCCAAGTTGCATCTTCATCGGCTTCACTCCACTGAACCTTTACTAACTTGACTTCTCAATTCCTCAGCTTCTTGATCTCCGTTCCCAAGATACAAATCGGAGCTCACCTCAAAGTTGCCTCGTTTTTTACCTCCACATCTTCAAGAATGCTAGGCTCAACTACCTCGGTTGACTCATGTAGGCACTTCCGGAGATGCGAGACATGAAAAACATTGTGCACTCCGGCCAGCTTCTCGGGCAATTCCACCTTATAAGCCATCTTCCCAATCCTCTCTATGATAGGGAAGGGTCCTACGAACCTTGGTGCCAGCTTCCCAACTGCTCCAAAACGAACCACATTTCGCAAAGGAGAAACCTTCACAAAGACCATATCTCCAACTTCAAACTCTAAGTCTGTCCTTCGCTTGTCTGCATAGGATTTCTATCTGTCTTGGGCCGTTTTCATCCGCCTTCGAATCAACTCAACCTTCTCGGATGTGTCCCTTATCATGTCGGGCCCAAGTATAAGCTTATCCGTCGTCTCCCACCAACATGTTGGTGACTTGCACGGCCTCCCATACAAAGCTTCAAATTGAGCCATCCCTATGCTTGCTTGGTAGCTGTTATTATAAGAAAACTCTACGAGAGGAAGGTGGTCTTCCTAAGTGCCACCAAAGTCAAGAATGCATAACCTCAACAGATCTTCTAGTACCCTATTCACACTTTCGGTCTGGTCATCCGTCTGTGGGTGATAGGCTTTACTTAGATTCAATCGCGTACCCATCGCTTCTTGCAAACTATTCCAGAACTGGCTAGTGAAGATTGGGTCACGATCGCTAACTATGCTAGAAGGAACTCCATGCAATCGCACTATCTCTCGAAGATAAACAGATGCTAGTCATGATGCGGTCCTCTTACTCTTTACCGGAATAAAGTGAGCACTCTTCGTAAGTCTATCAACTATGACCCATATGCTAGTATTCCCCTTCCTTGATCTCGGCAATCCATCCACAAAATCCATAGAGATACTTTCCCACTTCCATAGCGGGACCCCCAATGGATGCAGTAGCCCACCAGGCTTCTTCGACTCGGCCTTTACTTGCGGCAAACAATGCATCTAGAAACAAACTCTGCCACATCCTTTTTCATCCCATCCCAAAAGAAAATGCGCTTCATATCCCGGTACATCTTATCCCCTCCGGGATGTATGGTCATCCTCGAGTGATGCGCCTCCTCAAGAACTTTATTTACTAAGTCTCCCACTCGTGGGACACATAGTCTTCCATCACGCCTTAGCCATCCCTTGTCATCAATAGTATATCTAGCGAGGTGACTTGACGTCTCACCCCGAATCAACTTGTCCATGATCTCGACTATCTGCGGGTCTTCCCTCTGTGAAGCCCCAACTTGATCAAGAAGTGTAGGTCTAAGCTCAAGGGATGCTAACGAACCAGTCATCGACTCAACAGCAGGTGTGAAATCAAAGGTTGCCAAGAACTCTAGGCTCTTCATCTCAATAAACAAGGGACTCAAAGTCAACCTTCTTCTGCTTAGCGCATCCGCCACAACATTACCCTTGCCAGGGGTATAAGCTATCTCGAAGTCATATGATGCCAAGAATTCCATCCACCTCTGCTGCCTTAGATTCAAATCTTTCTGCGAGAAGAGGTACTTGAGCGACTTGTGATCAGTATGTAACTCAAACCTTTCGCCTAGAAGATAGTGGCGCCACGATTTGAGTGCAAAAACGATCGCCGCCAACTCTAAATCATGAATGGGATAGTTCTTCTCATGAACTTTGAGTTGCCTACCCCCAAAGCATATCACTCTCCCTTCTTGCATCAGGACAACGCCTAATCCCGTGCCACATGCATCGGTGTACACAGTAAACAACTTCCCTCCATCGGGCAATGCTAGAACTGGAGCTGTGGTGAGGGCTTTCTTGAGCCTTTGAAAAGCAAGCTCACACTCAAAGTCCCATGCAAAGACTAAGTTCTTCTTCGTTAACTTAGTGAGAGAGGATGAAATCCTAGCGAAGTCCTTAATGAACTTCCTATAAAATCCTGCCAGACCGAGAAAGCTTCTCACTTCAGTTGCATTCTTCGGAACTTTCCAGTCTTGTACCGCCACCACTTTAGCGGGATCTACAGCTAAGCCCTGCTTAGAAACTATATGCCCAAGGAACCGAACTTCCTTTCTCCAGAAATGGCATTTAGAGAACTTGGCTTTCAACTGATGAGCTCTAAGCGTATCCATAAACTCCTTGAGGTGTGTAGCATGCTCTTCCTCGTCCTTAGAGAAGACCAGAATATCATCCACGAAGACAACCACAAACTTGTTAAGGAACTCCCTGAACACCCTAGTCATCAAATCAACAAAGTATGCGGGTGCATTAATCAAATCGAATGGCATGACTAGCCATTCAAAGAATCCATCTGGAGTCCTAAACGCAGTCTTGTCAATACTATCCTCAACCACTCTAAGCTAATGGAATCTGGTGGCTAGATCGAGCTGAGAGAAAACAGAAGCACCAACAAGCTTGTCAAAGAGATCATCAATCCTCGGTAACGGGTGTCTATTCTTCTTTATCAGCTTGTTCAACTCACGATAATCAACACATAGACGAAGTGAACCATCTGCCTTAGTAGCGAATACCACCGGAGCACCCCATTCTGAAATGCTTCGCCTAATGAAATTTTTCTCAAGCAACTCTTTGATTTGCTTGCTAAGTTCTCTTCTTTCTCGTGGGGCCATGTGCCTAACAGGCAATGAAACTGGCTTGGCATTATCAACAAGATAAATACGGAAGTCTATCTCGCGTTTAGGGGGTAACCCCTTCACCTCATCAAAAACATCAAGATATTCTCAGACCACCCTCACAGATTGAAGATTGTCAATAGACGAGTCGAGGGATTCAAGATAACATAACATGACGGGATCCAGAGGGTTACAAGAAATCTCTAGGGTATTGCCAAGGCGAGTCATAAGCCTCACTACCCTATGCTCACAATCGAGAATGGCTCCATAACTGGACAACCAATCCATGCCCAAAATCAACCCGTATCCCATGAACCCGAGAACATAAGCATTACATGTGAATTCTACGGTCAAGATAGAAATCCTCAAATCCATACAAATCATAGATAGATGGGCGGAACCCCCAACTGGATTTGAAACACTAACGGGATCCTCAACTAGACTAGTACTTAGGTGCAAACTTTCAACAATGTCAGAGGAAATAAAGGTATGCGATGCGCCAGAATCAAATAAAGTTCGAACAGGAAAACCAGAAATGTAAACAAGGCTTTCTACAGAAATACTACCTCGGTCCGGAACTGGAGCAGTGTTGAGAGCATGCATCTGCCTTCAAGAAGGTCCTGCTCGCTGAGTCTGTCCTTGCCCCTGTCCTTGCTTCTTTGGGCAATCCTTACTGAAGTGTCCAGCCTCTCCGCAATGAAAGCATTCTCCCAACTTCCTCTTCTTCTTCCTACAATCTTTGGTTATGTGTCCAATGATCCCACAGAAGTTGCACTTTCTTGTGTCCTTTGCCTTGTTGTTGTTGGCCTTGTTACCCTTGTTGTTCTTGTTGTTCTTGTTGTTCTGGTTGCTCTGATTTCCTCCCCACTTGGAGTCCGCCTTCTTGGTTTGAGTCTCATTAGGCTTGACTTCTTTCTTGCCATTCTTATCATCTCCCTGAAGCAAGGCCATATCCACTAAGCTCTCAAAAGTGGCTCCCATGGGTATATGAGACATGGCTAAACCTTGCAATGGCTCATTCAATCCTCGTGCAAAGCGTAGAGCCTTCTTCTGGGGTGTGTTAACCATGTCCAAACCGAAACGAGCAAGCTGGTTAAACTTATTAACATACTCCCTCACTGTCATGTCTCCTTTCTTCAAAGATATAAACTTCTCCATTTGTAGATTCTCCTCAGCAGATGATAGAAACTTAAGCCCAAACCTCATCCTAAAGTCGGCCCAAGTCTCTATAGGCCTAGTAGCGTTGGTGACCTCCCACCAATAAGCAGCTTCCTCTTTCAATAGCCATACTGCCAACAGAACTTTCCTACAGTCATCCACATCAAAGATAGCAAAAAGGTCTTCAGTTTCCTTTAACCAGTTTCTTGCCTCCACATAAGTCTCTGTCGCAACAAAATTCTTGCCACCCATCGCCTTAAAGTCTTTGCAAATCTTTGCGAAATCCGCTGGTGGATGCTGAGGAGGAGGAGGAGGAGGAACCTCAGGTACGGGGGGAGGAGTGGAAGTGTTTGCCGGGCCCGCATCGTTGGCCCTAGCTTCCAAGTACCTTCGGAACCATCCGGGTATGGGTACTCCCTCAAGAAGATTAAGATCGGCCATGCTGAAAAAGGAAAAGATAGATTTAGAACGAGGAAACAAAGGATAGTGCTAATGGCTTTTGGGGAATAGCCTTTTAAAATAAACTATACTTTCTTGGAAAAATACTTAATTGGTTTTGAAGATAGTTTTTCAAAAGGGTTTTTAAAACTTTTGTCCGGTCTAGTAAAACCTTATGCTCTGATACCAAATGTAACACTCCACCTTCGCCAGGGTCACTCTTGCAAGTACACTGGCTTTGGAGGGGTGTTGGACAAAGTAAACATGCATAAAGATATCACAAGACAGAACATATAAGTAAAACAGAGTAAGTAAAGCAGCGGATAAAACTACTATTTCAAAACCATAGTCAACTTACATCAAAAGTACTAAGTCGTTATTTTCCAACTACTACAAGTCTAGAAACATAAACTGAAAACTGGAAATAACATAAAGTGAACTATCCCCAAAGTAGACGTGGTAAAGCCATAGCGAGCTCAAGTCCAAACCATACATGAGCTATCCAGAAAGAAAGCTAAAGGTCCAAGCTAGGTGCTAGTGTTCCCACCTTGAGAACCTGGGGGGGGGGGGGAACGGAAGAAAAGAAGCGAAAGGAAAACAGGTCAGTCAAAAAGACTGGTAAGTCCTACCTACTATTAGTATAAAAACTAATAAAGTTAACTAAACATGAGAAACTGAGATGAAACATAACTGGCATGATAAATAGATAACAAGGTAGATCAAGTGTGGCATCGCATATACAAGGTTAAGTTTTGCACCAATAGTACTAGTAATCCAACCCATGTCAAGTATAAACAAGAAATGATCCTTGGCCCAGTATCAGGAGATGACCCAAGTCGGGGTCCAACTACACGGTCTAGTCGATCGGCTCCCTATAAGCCTAACTCGTCGAGTGTCGGTGTCATACGGCCCAATCACGGAATGTAGTCAAACTGTGCTAGGTCCACCCTAGGGTGTATCAAGTCCTAGGGTGCCAACCACTGACACGAATCATGCACGCACAGTCTAAACCTACTGGTGCCCGTGCCTGCTTTTTCAACTCCGGACTATGTGCACGACCATAGTCCGCCTGAACCTACACCGGCGCACCAACTCAGCCATCATTCTGGTCGCTTACAATCAGCCCAGTAATCGTGTCCCACCCTAGCCTAGTCCCTAGGGTATCGTTGATACATCCAAGAGGGTTACTGCTGAAAAGTACCGCGTAACTAGGGTTTCTAACGGGTTAAGTGTGGTCAACCCTATCCCATTATGTATCAAGTTGGTTAAGTATACACAAGTGGTTCATGACTTAACCCCAACAATCCATCGTGTTCAATTGGTTAAGTATTCAAGTGGTCCATGACTTAACCCTACCATGTGGCATTAATTAACTTAATGCGCCCCAACCTCTCACGTTAGACTTTGTTGTGGTTACTAGTTAAGCCGGGTGGGTCCGGGTAGCTTTACACCACAACCTAGTCTAACCTTGGGTTTTAAGTGCGATATGACCAACTACTCACATTGGGTCCTATTGTTTGTAGCCACTAGTTAAGCCGGTTGGTTCCGGGTAGATTTATGCTACAAACTCAACCCAACCTCGAGTTGGCCACCTTCATGTTTTCTACATGTCATGTCCACATTCATGTTTTCAAGCATAATCACATGTCATATTTTCAAGTCATGTTTCATGTCATTTAAGTTTACCCATAACGTAACCCCATCGTACGTAAGTTCGCATCAACACAAATAGATCAAAAGGGGGAACATGATGATATGATAATTTGGGCATAAAGTGGCAAAGTCTATCACATGTTTAACATGGTGGTATATGAGGCAAAGGTGTTCATCACAACTAGCATATGGCATTATTGGCCTCAAAACATGTATGACATTAACTTAGCAAATAGGTGATAACATGGTCATAGTTAACATAGGGTGATAACTTGTGATTAGCACATAGTTCAACATCATATGCGAGTTAACATCAAGGTTATGAGAGGATCTATGTTGCATTATGCATAACTACCAAGTTCTATGTTGCATTATGCATAACCACCAAATAAAGCTCATAGCTTTCTACCCAAAAATCAAGGTAAATGACACTAGGTTCATGATAGTGCCACAATCATAGATCAAAAGAGTCATAAATGGATCTATGCATACAAATATAGCCCCCAAGACAAGTATTATACCCAAAAGTCTCATTTCAACTTGCTACATGATCATATTAACTTCATAGTTTAAATCTAAGAGTAGAATAGGGCTTACAAATCGCGGCTATGAGATCTAGAATGAAATAGAACAAGATTGAGACGAAGCCACACTAGAAATCCCCAAATAAAGATAAGATCCACTCCAAGCCTTGAGAAATAAGAAGAAAGATCCTTGTTTTGATGAAGAAAGATGGCTCCTTTGCTTTAGATCAAGCTTAGGCTCTCAAGCTCTCAAGTTGAAGAAGATGGAGGCCATGATTAGGAAGCATTTTGGCATAATTTAGTTGTAGGAATGATTAATGAGGGTTTATGGTAGGTCTAAGGGTGCTTATATAGAAGTTTACATTAGTTTAGGCCATAGGATTAGCCCTAATTCAGATCTGAGCCATCAAATCACGTCACAAGCCAACAAGACAAGACCCAGGAGCCAAAACAGGTGCACCAAGCCAAACTGGCCCGACCACCCAGCTCGACAGGGGTGTCGACTGGGCAGTCGACACCACCTAGGGCAAGTCGACTCAAGTCGACTCCACAGTCGACTTGGGGGTTGGGCGGCAAATTTTCCCGCCCAGTCTGTTTGGCTCCAGATTTGAAATTTGAACTGTTTTTGAACATGAAATTTTCTGAAAACTTTGACGGGCCATAACTTGGTCATACGGACTCCGATTCTCGAAAACTCGGACTCTATTTCGCGTATTTTCCCGAGACGAACGCAATGGCACAACCCGTTTCCCTTGATTCAGATATTAACATTTAATTCTGCCTTGATTAATGTTATAACATGTTATTCAAAATACGGGTTATTACAATAGAGACCGGTGAGAAGTTTGTGCTTGGACCAGATGTGGTAAGGGAAACTTCAGTAAGATTAAGATCATTCAACAACAGATGAAGGCGGCCTAGATAGGCAGAAGAGTTATGTTGATAAGAGAAGAAGAGACTTAAAATTCTCCGTTGGTGACTTGGTGTTTGTCAAGATTTCTCCGTTGAAGAGCGTGATACGATTTGGCAGGAGAGGCAAGTTGGCACCAAGATTTGTTGGCCCATTCCCTGTTCTCGAACAAGTTGGGAATTTGGCGTATAGAGTTGACTTACCTGAGAAGATGGCGGGAGTTCACAACGTATTTCATGTTTCCCAGCTAAGGAAGTTCGTGCACGACCCAGATATGACTATTTCACCTGATCAGTTAGAGGAGCTCGAAGTGGAACCCGAGGCGGTTGGGAACCGCAAGCCGATTCGTATTGTCGAGCACGATACGAAGCAACTTCGAAGGAAGGCGGTGAAGCTAGTCAAGGTTCAGTGGGGCGAGAACGAGAATGACTGCACTTGGGAGACAGAGGAGAGCATTAGGAAGACGTATCCAGAACTCTTTGCCTGGTAAGATTTACTTTGCAATTTAGTTATTCCGCATGCTAGGATAGACTTGTTTTGCATGTTTGATTGTTGTTTTATGGCTGATAGGCATGCGGGACCCTTTGTGTGTTTTGGTTAGGGAATTTCGGGAGCGAAATTTCTTAAGGAGGGGAGAATGTAACAACCCGCAATCTACGCATTGGAGGATCATAGAATATTTATTTCTTTCTTATATGAAGTTGTATGGTCATGTGGCTTTGGGAAACGACCACTGGGATCATTTCCCATATTCATGATTTTTGCCGATTTTTAAACGACCGTTTTGCCCCTAGTTGATCTTGTTTCGGCCATAACTTTTGATTGGAAAGAAGTATTGACCTGAAACCACTTCCATTGGCTTCGGATGATGGTTTACCTTTCCGTAGAGTGATCACACGTGGAAAACGGACTTACCGTTTGGGAGAAATGGCTGAAATAAGGTTTGGAAAGTGAAAAAACTGCTTAACGGGGCCAAATAGGGTAATTAGTGAATGGGCCCATAACCCATTTCGGGATTAAGGTTATGGGGAGGCTGAAAAGAGTTAGGGTTTCATTCCATTTCAGTTTTCTAGCCTCCACTTACCTTTCAGAAACCCTAAAAATGGCCTCCAACCTCTAAATCAACTCCAAATCACTTTCTAATCAAGGATTAAGCTTAGCAACATCAAATCAAGGGAGATCTTCACCAAATCAAGATTAGAGCTGCTGTTTAGCATTGGCATTCGCGCCATATCAGAGATTTATTTCAAATCTAAGGTTTATTTGTGGCTAAGGTGAGTGATTTGCATAGTTCCTCACTAATTATGGCTAATTAAGGGTAATTAGTGAAGATTAACGAATTTAAACATGATAAAATTCTGGAAAAATATTTATAAATTCTTAAATAATGTTTTAGACCACTGTTAGAAATTGGGTTTGATTTGGTTAACTTTTGCTAATCCTATCATTAATTATGCTTGAACATGCTTAAGGGAAAATATGAGGTTTTGGCTTTGTTTAATCCATTTTAACCTATCATATTGATGTTTTGGTGTTTGAGATCACTTCTATTTGTTGCTATGACTTTGTGGTATGCTTTGTGATTGATTAGAATAGTTAGAGTGGTCGAAAACGCCGTCGAATGGCGTAAACAACTCACTGGACAAAATGCAGGAAATGGACAGGGACCGGACCGGATCGGATGGGGAGGTCCGAACCGAACCATTTGTGTGGCCCATCCATGATTCTCCCCCTTGCATCCGAACCGAGCCTGCATGCCACGAGATGACTGGAAACTTGGAGGAGATCATGACCGGACCGATCGGCCTGGAGTTCTCCGGCCCGATCCGCTAGAGTATCCCGACCTGACCCGGCGTGCTTGGAAGGAGGCCGATCCGAACCACCACGAGCTGGAGCATGGAGCACAACCCAAACCCGATGGCACCCTCCGATCCGATCCGAAAAAGCTTGGAATGAATCGATCTGTTGGAGGATACTGAAGGCCGAACCGAACCGATGGCTGTGAGGAGATCCGAACCGATCCAGTGATGACCAATGACCCGAGATGCAAAGGTAGTCCAAATGGAAGTTAGAGCTCGGGATCCAGTTGGGAACCAATGAGTTTGCTTCATGATTGGGCTTTGCTGCGGGACGTGTGCTAAGGAGTGGTCGATGTTCATAACTTCGATTCACCACTGAAAAGGAATGATGGGCTACGTATCAGTGCAGTAGAGTCACCGTGACTCGAGGGGCAAAGTGATCGTAGTAAGACTATGAGCCAGTGCAGTGGAGCCATTGTGACTCCATGGGGCAGAGTGGACATAGTAAAGGATTAGTAAGGCTATGAGCCAGTGCAGTGGGGTGTGTACGACTCCATGGGGGCAAAGTAGACATAGCGAAGGATTAGTGGCTATGGATCAGTGCAGTGAAGCCGTTGTGACTTCATGGGGCATAGTGATCATAGCAAAGTATTGGGTGATCGAAGTGGTGGATATCGTATGCTTTACGCACTGAATCGAAGTGGTGGATATCGTATGCTTTACGCACTGAGTGAGAGATGTGAGGATAGTTGTTATGCTTGATTGTTTGCCATCACTATGACATGCACACCCCACCCCCGTATGCTTGTACACCATATGTTAGTGGCACCTTAGAGTGTTGTACAGTATGTAGTGCTAACTCTTTGGTTGCAGATCCAGGTTCAGGTATGGTTTAATATACCCGTTATTGTTCTGTTTAGCTGCTTATCGCTCATACCAGACTTTTGTCTGACCTAGAGTTTTATGTCTCTCCTTATTACTCTGGGTGCTCCTAAACGAGAAGACTAGAGACAGGTTAGCTGGTGATGCACGAGTAGCTGATCCGGAGGCGAGCAGGAGGCTTCCACATATGATATATATATATATATATATATATATATATATTCTCCCTGTGTCGTTGGTGGTCACTACTTGGGCATTAGTAGTGTACCTTCCTTATCTTGCTTTTAGAGACAGTTTTAAAAGTTGTAATAATGATGTTGTGGAACATAAACTGTATTTGGATTTTCCGCTGCTATGATGGTTTGTTTTCAGCTTATGCACTGTCTCACCTGTTATGTGTCAAGTATATGTTATGATTATATTTTATTCCATGCGCTGTGAGACATATTACAGGATCTTTATTGATTCTTCGTCTTCTTCCTTTTCTTCTGACGATCGTCCCGTGCTAACTGGACATGTGTACAGCGCACTTTTGGAGTAAATGTTGGTTGGTGCAGGGCGGGCCGTCACATTAATGGGATGAAAGGATTTTTGAAATGAACCAACCTTGAATGAATGAATAATGAACGGGAAGGAGATTTGGATTGGAAGACCATGTAATCCATAGCTATTGTTCTAAGTACGCTTATTACTTGGAAAGACTGGGATCAGATTTAAGTCTGAAAACCATTCAAAGTAATAATACGACGCTATGAAGCAAATCGAGGACTTGGAAATGATGAATGAAGACTGGGAATCTTTGAATTCGTTTGGATTGATTTCTGATGTCTTGAATTGGGCCGTACACCTGATTGCTTTCATTAACATTAAAATAAAATCTCGTTGTAAACCCTTTACGAAATCTACGAATACCAGTACCCTTTCCCAACCAAGACTTTCCAGGAACAAAGCTATAGTCATAAACACAATAGTTGCTGTTAGTAGAACTTATAACCATGGTTATTTCTCCATTTTTGTTGTGTTCAACTCATAAATTTTACCAAAGAAGATAAAGAAAACGTTAAACATATAATACCAACACATGCCAACCAACGACGGATCTTGAATTTTCATTTGTATTGGGCAAAAATACGGAAGTAACCAACCATAGAATAGGAATAGTAAACTTAAGTTGAGCAGAAAGTTAGCACTATAATTAATAGTCTGATTGTGTCATTACTAAACTGTGAACATTATATTTATGATAAAGTTACTTCAAATGAAAATATTATAAGCATCAACAAAGACAAAAATGGAAGGCATTAGAATGCTTGGAAATTTCAAAATGAAAACTCTACTGTCACAATTCCTACTTTGAATACATAACATGAATGTATACACATTCCTATGCCTATTCACTGCACCTCACGTGCTAGACTATTCATTCAAACTAACATAGAACTGAAAGCCAAAGGGAACACAATAATTAAATAAAATAAAATGCATGCTACCTTACCGAGTAAACAATCCAAAACCGTGTAATCCAAACTTTTAGAACAACGTGATTGTCAAGCTACATACAGCGTGCTCTCCATGGTTCCTTTGTCAATCCCGTGCTCTCCACGTTTAGTTATCGGGCCTACCAAACTTGCTTTTGCTTTAAATAGTGGTGTCCGCACTTCTTTCCTCAAACCCAAAAACAAAACGTGAAAACCAAACTTCATTAATCCATAAAAAACAGAAACCATAATGAAAACTCATAAAATTAAATCTCTTCGAATACTGTGAGCTGGCTCTTTAACCCAGTAGGGTTTTTATAAGGTCCGATATACATTTCCTGATGATGGAAATATCATCTGCGCCACTTGGGTTGACACCGCTTGAATTGGAGAAGGCCGCCAGTGATTTTGAGGGTGGTACGGGTTTTAGGGTGGCATGTGGGTCCTTGTAGAGGAGTTTAGGAGGGCTGGTGGCGAAGGTGTCGTTGTGGGGTTGGTGAGTTGATCGACACGGATTCCGAGACGCTTCCAGGTTTGGCTTTTTGGGAATAGAAAGGTGGAGGTAGTTATGAGGAGATGGATGGAAGTTTCAGTAATTGTTTTAGGGGTCGGTTTGAGGAGAACGATGAGTACATGAATACAAAAATGGGTTAATGGGTTTGGAGGAGCAACGTGATTCTGAGCATCGGTGGAAGAAAGAAAAGAATTGGGTTTACGGGCTTGAAAATTGAAGATGGAGTCACGGCACTGATTTCATTTTGGTCAGGTTATCATGATGGTTAGTAATCTTTAGTGGTGGAAGTAATTTTAATTTAAAGTGATTATTTAACTAAACCAAATTGATGGGGCTATTTTATGCTGGGAAAGATAACGTTAGAAGCAGATGGACTAAGTTTAAATTGACGATTAACAATGTTAATTAAAATTAGTTTATATATATATTTAAATCTATAAGGTTACACCGGTCATAACTTGATCATATGTTAACAGAATTGGGCAAAACCAAGCACGTTAGAATCATAGCAACAAAGGCTACATTGGGGAACTGACTTCACTAGGGACGGAGCTACTAATATTTCATAATAAAATCAAATGCTTGTTTGATTTTAAAACGAAATAAAAGCAGACCGGCAATTGCAAAATGAGGTGAGCAAACTCACTAACTCTAACTCGTTTATATTTTTAAACGAGTTTTAAATTTATTTATAGTAAATTTATACTGTGCAATGGTTAACTGGTTAAATAGTTGATAAAATTGGTTGAAACGGTTGATATGATTACATCGTTGATCGATTATTAGTTCTGATATTTTATATTGATGTGAAATAATATTATTGATGTTGATTAACATCTGTGGATGCAGGGAAACAGGTTGGAGGGATCCAACTGGATTCCTCAACAGTTATATCATTGTTTGTTATTTACTGTGATATATACTGTGATTAATTATGCTGAGTTGAATTACTCTGGCCCTAGGAATTTGGTATTGAAAATATCGTAAAATATTTTCGAAAAAAAGGAATTTAACACTTTAAAAAGGAAATTATTTCCAAGGTGGAAATTAAATGTCGAAAAGATTTGAGAATCAAAACTTGTTTTAGTGAATAAAACAAGTAATTAAATTTATAAACGATATTTATGGATTATCATTGTGTAATTAATATTTGGCTTAAAATTGACATGTCATAATCAAATGTAGAATTGTGAAAAGGTTTTAAAAGGGTTTTTTATATGGAAATCTGTTTAACAGTTAATTTGAGAAGATTAATTCATAAACGATGTGTATAATTTCAGTAAAATATTTTGAAATAAATTGAAATATAAATTCAGATTTGAATTTATATCGAAAATGGAAATCGGTTAACAGTTAACTGATATGTACGGTCGACGAAACAATTAACCATTTTAATTAATAATGAAATTACTTTGAATTTAACAAAGGGTGTTAAACATTAGTTAATCTTCGATTAACTATAATTAAAGTAATTATCGAATTGGTTAGTGTTGATAAAGTTATTTAATAAGCTTTTAAAAGTGATAATTGTACTATTTTAGCAATGTTAACTATTTTAATATAGTAAATATTAAAATTAATTGTTACTTTAATTAATAATAATTAAAATGATGGTGTTAATTGGAGATTCAATTAAGAAATGATTTATTGGCATTATAGTTTGATCAAGGAGGTGATAAGAATTTCATAAAGGGATTTGTAATCCAAGTTTTAAATGAGATTTGTAAACGGGATTTGTCGGTAAATGTAGAGATTTAAATAAGGCTTTGTCTTAATTTTTAAAATTAAGTAAAGAAAATTCAATGGAAGGAAACTTTTAAGGAAGATGGTTAATAGGTTAATAATAGACTAAAATGTGTTAATGGTTTTAAAATGAAATCTAAGCTAAGTGGTGAAAAGATGGTAAACGGATTAGTATAAGTGATTAATCCAAACAAGATTTAAATGAGATTTTTAAAACCAAAGTGATGACTTTAATTGAATTAAGCAAAGCACTGCAATTGAAATAAATATTTTAAACGCAAAGGAAAACACATAAGATAGTTTGTGTTAAACATTGATAAAATGGATTTTTTGAAATAAAATCCAAGTAAAGAGGTCTTGTTGTAAGGAAGGTGGAAAGCAGATTTTTATCCTTATATACCCTTTATCTTATGGGTTTTGACAAACAAGATGGTATATGTCTGCATTGTGTAGATCCAGACATTTTGACTATCTTTTAAAAATGAACAACGGAAGCGCGTGCGTTGCATATGGTACTTTATTCAAAACAACGATTATAATGCTACTATTATCATAAATGTTTTATAAATTTAAACAACGATTTTAGCGCTATCGTTATAATAAATGTTTTGTAAATCTAAACAGCGACTTTAACGATGTCGTTATAATAAATGTCATATAAATAAAATATTTGGAAACAATGATTATAACGCTACCGTTATAATCAATGTTTTCGTAAAGGAAGTGGATTCTTAGATTGAATCTGAGAGTCGCGTAAGCGATATTTCGTGTGAAGTTGTGAGCTTTGACTGTTTCAAAGTTGAGAATGTTGTTCAGTTAAAGTCTGAGAGGTAATTATACCCCAACTTGATTGACTTCATAATTAACTAAGGAATGGTTAAGGTTCGGTAGTGAAGATTGGTTAGGGATCCAATTAGTAAATGAATAATTAATGAATTGAATTATAGCAACGATGTTTATTATGTAACATGGGTTTAACTAAATGAAAAGGTCTTGGAAACATTTTCCAAAGTAAATCGGAGGTGGCTTCTAAGTATAGAGAATGAAATGATTTGGGATAACTAGAAGTAAGGAATGATAATTGGAAATGTTTTTTTTCAATGATAATAAAGTATATTTTCTAAGAATAAAGAAATAAGAATATATGAATATATAGAAATGTTTTCAATTTGGAATAAGTGATATCTTCTCAAATAAAGAAATGATGACGTTGGAAATGTCTTCCAAGAATCGAGATTGAGATTTGAAAGGATATGGAAGATTGAAAATGGATTTTAGAATCATAAGGAATTAATATAAAAAGGGGCCAGTGTTGTTGATGGTTGATCGGTAGAATTTTCAATTGGAAATAGGACCGTTCATTGTATGGATGTTTCTTTGATAGTTAAATCACCAACTATCAAAGTTTTGATTTATTTTATACCTCCGTTGTCAATACGGAGAGACCGAGATCAGATTTAATATCTGAAAACCACTTCGTATTGGCATAAGCGTCACAAATCAACTTATGCTGAAGATGATTGAAGTCGGAATAAAGTTCAAGGGCTGTTCTGTTATTCCTAGGTAGAAATCGCCCAAGATGGATTGATGGATGCCTTCAGTTGTTCATTCCCAGGACAACGTGTATGGACGGATCTGACCGTGTGAAATTCAAAGGAAATGGTGGCAAGATGTTCTAAAAAATAATCGTGACCTCAAGCCTCATCAACCGCGAAATGACAAAAATCGGGCAGGCAGCATGGCCATGTTGGCCATTCCCATTAGGGGTATTATCGCCTGATCTAGAGAAAAGTCATTTGCTTCTTATTCTATTCGCTGTTGTATGCTTTCGGTAACGGTTGCTGATCACAACCGTTAGTGATAATATGCTCGATACACTCAAGTTAAACGAGTGGATAACCATGTGTGGGCCCGGTTGCAAGACGTTCTTGTTGAACCCAGTGTATTTCCCTCTGGAGATAAACTATCGGAAGGTGGTTCCATACCTTGTCATGTTGGAAATCCAATCTCCAATAGCGCCCTGTGGTTTCCGATTTTATATTATATATGGAGCGTGAGATGCAAGCATTCCGCAAGATTCTACTTATTTGATGTAGACATTATTATAATATCACTGGATTTGATAATAAAAATATTTTTGGTTATCATAAGGTAAAAACCATCCGTGTCTATGTGTGAATCGGTATTAAGATTATCATTTCTTTCGAAATGATTTTTGAAAGTTAAACCGATGGTTGGAGTTTACTCACACCAGTCCCGTGACTGACCCGGAGTTTATTTTGTTTTGTTTTCCCTAAACTCTTGGGTGTCCAAATTTGTATGGGTAGTCAAGTAGTTGGGAGTTTACAGATTCACTTGAAGGAGCTTGAAGCAGGAGGCTTCGTCAGTTAGCTATAAACGATTATAATTTCCGCTGTGTACTATGTTGTATCTGGGAAACAGGTGTTTAGAACAGTCCATGGAATAACAATTGTGCTCTGATGATGGTATGTATATAAAATTACTAATTTATATTTCAAAAAGTTATGTTATTTAATATATTTTATTCGTTTCGCTGTGAGATTTTTGTTCTTCGTTTTCCTTTTATTCTAACTTTTCTTTCTTTCCATTCCTCATCCTCTAACTTCTTTCTACTAATGATTCGTATTTCTGTGTCATTTGGGTTAGACGTGTGGTGTTATTAGTCAACTCATAGGGTACGGAAATTCGGTTCGTTACAGCTGGTATCAGAGCTGAAGGTTGAGTAGTAACCTTGGCTCTATGGCGTAACTCAATAGAGATAGGGTCAGTAATACCCTAGATTGAGTTGAGTGTATATATATAAGCGCGTATTTGTAGATTTGATATAAAAATTGTTTTATATTGTGTTGACTGGTTTGTTGAGTGGTTTATGAATTTTGGTCGATACAGGATGTACAACTGTATCGATAGGTATTTCTAAACTCTCGAACAAAGCAATTCGATATAGTATTGTTTTAAAATGGGTAAATGAAATAATTTTGCCCAAAAATTATTTTGATATAAAAGGAATAATTTCTAAATTATTACATATGAATGCATTGATTTTTATTACAATCAAATGAAGTAGATTTGGTGACTTATAATTGAATATGATTTGTATATGGATAGTATATACAAATGAGAAAATTTGTAATTGAATCCAAACCAGAATTTGAATTTGAATCCCGGAAGTTAAAGAATATTTTTGAAGTGTTTTGAAATTAATCAAGAAATATTTTGAAAGGATTTGAATAAAAATTGTTTTAAATAGATTTTAAAATTTTTAAAGCACTATAATCACTTTATCGCTAGAAAATAATTCAGATGATGATAGCCACATCATTTGTATCTATTTTCGAGTTTTTAAGTGATGAATTGCTACCATAGGAAGATTTTTAATGGAACTGGGTTGAGAAACGAATTACTTTGAGAATTCAAAAGTTTTGAATTATTATGGTTGTATATATGTATAAATATGTATGATTTCAAACTAATTTGAAATAAAAACCGGGAATTTGAATTCTGAAATTGAATTTAACTTGTATAAGTCGAATGAATTAAAATGGTGGAAGTAAATCAAATGGATTGATTGAAATTTAACTTAAGTTAAATAAAAATTGAAACTCTAACTGAATAAGTGGATTGATTCCTGAAGTAAAGATCAAATTGAATTAGTAAAATGAAAATGAACTAATCGGGAAGTTGATTAGTGAATTTAAAACCAAAAGTTGGATTAATTTAGAACCTATTGGAAATCGGTATATGTATGTTGAGAAGGTATTGGAAGGAAGAAAATGCAAGAGATAGAATTTATGCCCGACAAAAGGTACATGTTTACAATATTACTTGGGTTTGATGGTTTTATGAGCTCATGGGCAAGCCGCTTGGCTTTTTGATTTTCTTTTGGATTGCAGAAGGCATCGAAATGCGATTTGTGGTTGTACCGATAGAGCTGTGCAAAGGAGATGCTGGCAAAAAATTTTGAAAGTTTAAAGAGTTCGAAAATTTTCAAGAATTTTTTTGATAATTTAAAATCGAGTTGTTAATTGTAATTGAAATAAGAAAACCAGGATTGTTTAATAAATTTCAAGTGGAATAATGAAATTGATAACGAATATAAAATCAACTGGAATGGGTGTGGATATGCAGAAGAGCATATGGATTAAAGAAAAGAATTTAATGATGGATTGTCCAAAAATGGTGGATAGATCATTTGGAAAAATTATGACAGGTCGAGCATTGGTATGAGAATTCGAAAATTGGGTGAGAACAGGGTTATGAAGATATGGAATATAAGATTTCAACTACGTATGTTATGAGGTGTTAGAGTTATAGCATTTTTACTGCTTAGTAATTACGGGGACGAAATTCTTTTAAGGGGGAAGGAATGTAACGACCCAGATTTTTAACCATTTAATTTAGAACATTTATATTTATTTTAAATGTTGTGCGAGAAATATAAATGGAAATTTATATGGAGTTTATTAATAAAAAAAATGATGATTTAACATATAATTTGTTAAACTCGATTGCATTCATTAACATTAAAATAAAATCTTGTAAAATCTCGTTTTAAATCCTTTACCAAATCTACGAATACCAGTACCCTTTCCCAACCAAGACCTTCCAGGAACAAAGCTATAGTCATAAACAAAATAGTTGTTATTAGTAGAACTTATAACCATGGTTATTTCTCCATTTTTGTTGCGTTCAACTCATAAATTTTATCAAAGAAGATAAAGAAAACGTTAAACATATAATACCAACACATGCCAACCAACGACGAATCTAGAATTTTCATTTGTATTGGGCAAAAATACGGAAGTAACTAACTATAGAATAGGAATAGTAAATTTAAGTTGAACAAAAAGCTAGCACTATAATAAATAGTCCGATTATGTCATTACTAAACTATGAACATTATATTTATGATAAAGTTACTTCAAATGAAAATATTACAAGCATCAGCAAAGACAAAAATGGAAGGCATTAGAATGCTTGGAAATTTCAAAATGAAAACTCTACTGTCACAATTCCTACTTTGAATACATGACATGAATGTATACACATTCCTATGCCTATTCACTGCACCTCACATGCTACACTATTCGTTCAAACTAACATAGAACTGAAAGCCAAAGGGAACACAATAATTAAATAAAATAAAATGCATGCTACCTTACCGAGTAAACAATCCAAAACCGTGTAATCCAAACTTTCAGAACAACGTGGTTGTCAAGCTACATACAATGTGCTCTCCATGGTTCCTTTGTCAATCCCATGCTCTCCACGTTTAGTTATAGGGCCTGCCAAACTTGCTTTTGCTTTAAATAGTGGTGTCCGCACTTCTTTCTTCAAACCCAAAAACAAAACGTGAAAACCAAACTTCATTAATCCATAAAAAATAGAAACCATAATGAAAACTCATAAAATTAAATCTCTTCGAATACTGTGAGCTGGCTCTTTAACCCAGTAGGGTTTTTATAAGGTCCGATATACATTTCCTGATGATGGAAATATCATCTGCGCCACTTGGGTTGACACCGCTTGAATTGGAGAAGGCCGCCAGTGATTTTGAGGGTGGTACGGGTTTCAGGGTGGCATGAGGGTCCTTGTAGAGGAGTTTGGGAGGGACTGGTGGACGAAGGTGTCATTGTGGGGTTGGTGAGTTGATCGATGCGGATTCCGAAACGCTTCCAGGTTTGGGTTTTTGGGAATAGAAAGGTGGAGGTAGTTATGAGGAGATGGATGGAAGTTTCAGTAATTGTTCTAGGGGTCGGTTTGAGGAGAATGATGAGTACATGAATACAAAAATAGGTTAATGGGTTTGGAGGAGCAGCGTGATTCTGAGCATCGATGGAAGAAAGAAAAGAATTGGGTTTACGGGCTTGAAAATTGAAGATGGAGTCACGACATTGATTTCATTTTGGTCAGGTTATCATGATGGTTAGTAATCTTTAGTGGTGGAAGTAATTTTAATTTAAAGTGATTATTTAACTGATGAAAACCAAATTGATGGGGCTATTTTATGCTGGGAAAGATAACGTTAGAATCAGATGGACTAAGTTTAAATTGACGATTAACAATGTTAATTAAAACTAGTTAATATATATATATTTAATTCTATAAGGTTACACCGGTTATAACTTGATCATATGTTAACAGAATTGGACGAAACCAGGCACGTTAGAATCGTAGCAATGAAGGCTACATTGGGGAGCTAACTTCACTAGGGACGGAGCTACTAATATTTCATAATAAAATCAAACACTTGTTTGATTTTAAAACGAAATAAAAGCAGACCGGAAACTGCAAAATGAGTTGAGTAAACTCACTAACTCTGACTCGTTTATATTTTTAAACGAGATTTAAATTTATTTATAGTAAATTTATACTGTGCAATGGTTGATTGGCTGAATAGTTGATCAAATTGGTTGAAACAGTTGATATGATTACCTCGTTGATCGGTTATTATTTCTGATATTTCATGTTGATGTGAAATAATATTATTGATGTTGATTAACATCCGTGGATGCAGGGAAACAGGTTGGAGGGATCCAACTGGATTCCTCAACAGCTATATTATTGTTTGTTATTTACTGTGATATATACTGTGATTAATTATGCTGGGTTGAATTACTCTAGCCCTAGGAATTTGGTATTGAAAATATCGTAAAATATTTTCAAAAAAAAAAAAGGAATTTAACACTTTAAAAAGGAAATTATTTCCAAGGTGGCAATTGAATGTCGAATAGATTTGACAATAAAAACTTGTTTTAGTGAATAAAACAAGTAATTAAATTTGTAAACGATATTTATGGATTATCATTGTGTAATTCATATTTGGCTTTAAATTTGTAAACGATATTTATGGATTATCGTTGTGTAATTAATATTTGGCTTAAAATCGATATGTCATAATCAAATGTAGAATCGTGATAAGGTTTTAAAATGGGTTTTTGTATGGAAATCTATTTAACAGTTAATTTGAGAAGATTAATTCATAAACGATGTGTATAATTTCAGTAAAATATTTTGAAATAAATTGAAATATAAATTCAGATTTGAATTTATATCGAAAGTGGAAATCGGTTAACAGTTAACCGATATGTACGGTTGACAAAAAAATTAACCATTTTAATTAATAATGAAATTAATTTGAATTTAACGAAGGGTGCTAAATATTAGTTAATCTTCGAGATTAACTATATTTAAAGTAATTATCGAATTGGTTAGTGTTAATAAAGTTAACTATTATTCAATAAGCTTTTAAAAGTGATAATTATACTATTTTTAGCAATGTTAACTATTTTTAATATAGTAAATAATAAAATTAATTTTACTTTAATTAATAATAATTAAACTGATGATGTTAATTGGAGATTCAATTAAGAAATGATTTTGTGGCATTATAGTTTGATCAAGGAGGTTATAAGAGCTTCATAAAGGGATTTGTAATCCAAGTTTTAAATGAGATTTGTAAACGGGATTTGTCGGTAAATGTAGAGATTTAAATAAGGCTTTGCCTTAATTTTTAAATTAAGTAAAGAAAATTCAATGGAATGAAACTTTTAAGGAAGATGGTTAATAGGTTAATAATAGAATAAAATGTGTAAATGGTTTTAGAATGAAATCTAAGCTAAGTGGTGAAAAGATGGTAAACGGATTAGTATAAGTGATTAATCCAAGTAAGGTTTAAATGAGGTTTTTAAAACCAAAGTGATGACTTTAATTGAATTGAGCAAAGCACTACAATTGAAATAAAAATTTTAAACGCAAAGGAAAACATATAAGATAGTTTGTGTTAAACATTGATAAAATCGATTTTTTGAAATAAAATCCAAGTAAAGAGGTCTTGTTGTAAGGAAGGTGGAAAGCAGATTTTTATCCTTATATACCCTTTATCTTATGGGTTTTGACAAACAGAATGGTATATGTCTGCATTTTGTAAATCCAGACATTTTGACTATCTTTTAAAAATGAACAACGGAAGCGTGTGCATCGCACACGGTACTTTATTCAAAACAGCAATTATAATGCTATTGTTAACATAAATGTTTTATAAATCTAAACAGCGATTTTAGCGCTGTCGTTATAATAAATGTTTTGTAAATATAAATAGCGACTTTAACGCTGCCGTTATAATAAATGTCTTATAAATCAAATATTTGGAAACAACGATTATAACGCTACCATTATAATCACTGTTTTCGTAAAGGAAGTGGATTCTTAGATTGAATCTGAGAGTCGCGAAAGCGATACTTCATGTGAAGTTGTGAGCTTTGACTATTTCAAAGTTGAGAATGTTGTTCAGTTAAAGTCTGAGAGGTAATTATACCCCAACTTGATTGACGTCATAATTGACTAGGGAATGGTTAAGGTTCGGTAGTGAAGATTGGTTAGGGATCCGATTAGTAAATATATAATTAATGAATTGAGTTATAGCAACGATGTTTATTATGTAACATGGGTTTAACTAAATGAAAAGGTCTTGGAAACATTTTCCAAAGTAAATCGGAGGTGGCTTCTAAGAATAGAGAATGAAATGATTTGGGATAACTAGAAGTAAGGAATGATAATTGGAAATGTTTTTTTCCAATGTTAATAAAGTATATTTTCTAAAATATAGAAATAAGAATATATGAATATATAGAAATGTTTTCAAATTGGAATAAGTGATATCTTCTCAAATAAAGAAATGATGACGTTGGAAATGTCTTTTAAGAATCAAGATTGAGATTTGAAAGGATATGGAAGATTGAAAATGGATTTTAGAATCATAAGGAATTAACATAAAAAGGGGCCAGTGTTGTTGATGGTTGATCGGTAGAATTTTCAGTTGGAAATAGGACCGTTGATTGTATGGATGTTTCTTTGATAGTTAAATCACTAACTATCAAAGTTTTGATTTATTTTATACCTCCATTGTCAATACGGAGAGACCGGGATCAGATTTAATATCTGAAAACCACTCCGTATTGGCATAAGCGTTACGAATCAACTTATGCTGAAGATGATTGAAGACGGAGTAAAGTGCAAGGGCTGTTCTGTTAATCCAAGGTACAAATCGCCCAAGATGGATTGATGGAATAATGTAACAACCCGTATTTTTCGATAACATGTTAAAACGAGAATCAAGGCAGAATTTAATTTTAAATTCTGAATCAAGTGGAACAGGCTATGCCATTGCGTTCGTCTCGGAAAAATACGCGAAATAGAGTCCGAGTTTTCGAGAATCGGAATCCGTATGACCAAGTTATGATCCGTCGAAGTTTTCAGGGTTGTCAAGTTTGAAAATCACCTAGGAAGTTCAAGTTTTGGGGTAGGCGGGAATTTTCCCGCCAAAGCCCATGTCGACAGGGGAGTCGACAGGGCTGTCGACACCCCTGGACCCCAAGTCGACAGGGCTGTCGACTTGGGTGTCGACTGGGTCCAAAACACAATCTCGTGTTTTGTGGCCTGGTGCACCTGGATGCAGTCTTGGTCTGGTCTGATGGGCCTGTGACGATTTCTGTGGTCTAGATTAATCCTAGGGCCTAAAACTATCCTAATCTCTATAAAAAGACCCTAAACCTAACCTAAACCCCTAAAAATAAAACCTAGCAACTAAGTGCTGCCAAAACCAATTTTGATCATGGCCTCCATCTCAAATCCCTAGAGCCTATGCACTCAAATCAAGTTCAAATCAAAAGGTGCAAGCTTGCTACACCAAATCAAGGCCAAATCAACGTTGCTATGCGAGTTTCATGACGGATCTTCGTCAAAGGAGCCACCTTTCTTCGCCAAAACGATGCATGCTCCTAGTCCTCTTGCCATGCTAGGTAAGTTCTAGCTACTTTTAGATGGAAACGGTAGTTTTGATAATGACATGGGATAAAATGAGGCTAAACATGATTATGCGAACCTATATGAACCTTACCATGCCTCTTGTGTTCATATTTATGATCTTAGGCCATGTGAGTGACTTAATCATGCCTCTCATGCTATGCATAACCTAGTTTAACTTGCAAGTTTGGATCTTTATGCATGAAATGCTAGCATGAACCTTTAGGAACCACTTTATGTGTGAAACATTGGCTAAGACAAGATTTTGGGGCTTATGCATGTTTATGAACCCAAACCCCTTATGGTAACATGCAAGTTTGTGGCCAAATCCTTTATGAGATTATGCATGCTCGTAGCCAATCCCCTCTTTTAAGTTGTGCATGTTTATGGCCAAACCCTTTTTGATAATATGCATGTTTGTGGCCGAATTCCCTTGTAACATTTTGTGTGTTTGTGGCCAAAACCCTTTTTATGACACTATGCATGTTCGAGGCCAATTTGTAGTCATAGTATTCCTACTATGTTGACTCGTCTATACTTACGTTGGAAACACGTTTTGGGGTTAGGTTAGACGAGCGTGAATATACATGAGAAACTTAACTTGAAGTTCCATGAAATATGATGTGGAACATGATTTGGGTTAAATGGGTATAACATGACAACATGCAACATTGAATATAGCATGTAAATTAACATGTAAATATGCATAAAAACATGAGCTTGGGAATTTACCTATTAAGTTAGGTCTACCCTTTGGGAATTTACCTATTAAGTTAGGTCTACCCAAATGCTTGAAAACTCGTAACATGTTTTGGAAACATGATGAACTTAGATAATATAAGTGTGGCCAACTCGAGGTTGGGTTGAGTTTGCAACGTAAAACTACCCGGAACCGACCGGCCTAACTAGTAGTTGCAAACAATAGGACCCAATGTGAGAAGTTGGTCATGTCGCGCTTAAGACCCGAGGTTAGACTAGGTTGTGGTGTAAATCTACCCGGACCCGCCCGGCTTAACTAGTAACCACAACAAGGTCTAATGTGAGAGGTTGAGGGTGCATTAATTAAATTAATGCCACATAATAGGGTTAAGTTAATTTGATTAATGAGGCTTAACCAAATATGATATGGACAAATGGGTTAAGTAATTTGATTAGGCTAATGATACTTAACAAAACATGATAAGCTTGGGTAGGTTAAGTAACTTGATTTGCCTAATGACACTTGACCATTTTTATACGACTAGTGGACGGGATTAAGTTAACCAACACTTAATCAATCCAACACGATAACGTGATAAGGTTAAGTAAATTTTCTTAATGACACTTAACCGCATAATACAGTTAATGGATGGGGTTAAGATTAGACTTAACTAATCTAAACATGGTAATCGGATGGGGTTAAGTTGGCCTAGACTTAATTAATCCAACTTGGTAATTTAATGGGGTTAAGTTAAACACTTAACTAATTTAACACGATGATTTGATGAGGTTAAGTGACCTATACTTAACCAATCTAACTCGTTAATTTGATGAGGATAAGTTAATTTATACTTAACCAATCTTACGTGAAAACATGATAAGGCTAAGTCACGAATCACTTGAATACGCTTGACCGATTTGATGACAAGGTCAAGTTAATTTATATAATTAACCAATCTAAAATGATAATTAGACGAGGTTAAGTCATGAATTCCTTAATATACTTAACCAACTTGACACATGGTCTGTAGGGTTAAGTCTTGGACTTGGATACTTAGCCAGTTTCGACATGTTTTGTAGACGGGTTAAGTTGTGAACTTAAGTGACACTTAACCCATTAGATAAACCCTAATTCGGAGGATTAGGTAAATAACCATAGTTAACAAGGATTATGGAAATAAGGCTAAGTGGTAAACCTTAGTTAAGGGAAACTAAGTAATAATTCTTAGTCAAGGAAATTTGGACCATTTCTTAGATAGATTAGTAACCCGATACGTCAGGTCAACGTTTAAGTATGCGTGTAGGAGCAGGCTATCTAATTTAGATAAAGGCTCCAACGAACTGGGTAACGAAGCAGCGGCTTCGGGGAACGTGAGGATATTCTTGGGATCCCTCTGTGAGCTGCCAGGTCATTATACTAGGCTCACGAGAGGTTGAGGTCTGCGGTAGAAGAACCAAGAATATGCCTTGGTTGCTATGCGAGCGACCTAAAGACTGGGGTGGATAGCAGTGAGTCGACGAATACATAAGGTGCCCGAGA
This sequence comes from Allium sativum, assembly GCA_030737875.1. Classification (NCBI taxonomy): domain Eukaryota; kingdom Viridiplantae; phylum Streptophyta; class Magnoliopsida; order Asparagales; family Amaryllidaceae; genus Allium; species Allium sativum. The sequence continues at coordinate 605,692,664 of CM060918.1, read as the reverse complement.
TAGCAAGTTCGTCGATCATCTACCATCTTGAGTCAAGCGTGTACGTACGGAAGGGCAGGGAACACCCAACAGACCATAATTGCTATCTAATTATGGGTGAGGTAGGCCGTAGGATGTGGGCTGGCCGGAGTGTAGTTCTCATGCAAGATTTTCTCTTGTGTTGCCTTTCACTAGTTGAGGGAGGGGTCTCGTGGGACCATAGCCACGTGTAGAAAAGCAGACCTTAGTATCTGCATCGGCAGATAAATCTAAAGCTCCCGACCGAGTCCTGTATTTCTTGGTTTGCCCTGTGACAGGACTCGGATGGCACGATGTGATACATGTGCATACAGTTATAGAAAAACGATTCACGATGAATGCGTGGGAAAAAGGGGCGCGGTTGAGGGTTAGCGTAATCCCTAGTGGCCTAGGTGGTTTAACCCAAACCGAATTACGAAAGCGTGCAATAGGTAAGCGTAATCCCTAGTGGTGCTAGGTGGCGTAAGTCCTAGTAGTTCAAACGATGATTCATATGGAAGAGCCTAGCTAGAACAAGGGTGACAGTCCAAACGATTTCAAGGATAATACGACATGAGGAAGCCCGTACGAGGTACGGCAAAGGACTGAACTTATATACATGGAAAGAAACATATGATTCGAGTAACCTATATATATGCGATATACTAGGTTGACATGGACCATTACACGACTTGGAGCAAGGGACATTCATGGTTAACACATGACGCGGGTAGGGGTACTAGTACGAGAGGTGCAGAGCAAATATACATGTTAGGGCTAAGAAGAATATACATAATAGATACCGTGGGATGTTAGACGGGGTAGATACCTTGGGATAATGTACTCGATAGAAATCTGACGATGTGATACCTTGACTTATCATAACACCGTAGTTTATCATGATACCTTAGTTTACCTTGCCGCAGTAGTTCAACCGGCTACCCTGGTTTATCTATCTTGTAGTTATCCTTATGTTTACTTTCAGTTTATGCATGTCATGTTACCTTTACCTGTTTTTATACTGGAAGTAGATAGGACTTACTCAGTCTTTTTGACTGACCCGTTTTGTTTCGCCTCTTTTCTTCCGTTTCCCCCCCCAGGTTTCAGGGAGGAAACAATGCTGTTTAGTTCGGACTTCTTCTGCTTGAAGGTCATCATGGATGGCTTGGACTTCTCTTGGCTATGGCTACTTTACGGTTTTACTTGGGGAATAATTTATTAAAAAGTCTTTATGCTTCTTTACTATTGCAAGACAGGTTTTGATGTACTCTGATGTAAAAGGCTTTAGACCTTATTTATTCATGTTATGAAAGTTTGATTTTACTTCCGCTATTTATATATGTTCTGTCTTGTGATATTTCTGTGCATGTTTACCAATAACGCCCCTCTAAAGCTAGTGCATTCCTTTGCGAGTGACCCTAGCGGAGGCGGGGTGTTACATTTGGTATCAGAGCAGAAGGTTACCAGACTGGGCAAAAGTTTTCAAAGACCTTCTGAAAACTATTTTGAAAAACCATTTACAAAGAAGCATTTTTCAAGAAAATTTTCTTTTAAAAGAAAAAGGCTATTCCCCAAAGGCCATTAGCACTATCCTTGTTTCCTTAATTGAATCTCTTTTCCTTTCTTTCCTCCATCTGTAGTCACAGTGGTCTTAACTGCGACTAGTCTTTTCTATCTACAAAAGTGTTTTCCTTACGATGGAGGTGGTTCTCGAGAGACCAGTGGCCGCGTTATAAGAAAGGATAGTGAGGAAGAGGATAAAGGATACGAGCTTAAGGATGAGCAACTTGTTGGTATGGCTCAACCCAGAATGAGAGGGAAAGATGAACAATGAAACCCATGACGAGGGAGTACCTTTGGCATGGTGAAACGGGGCGGATAGTTAAGTATCATGGGACAAGGACAAGATCATCAGGAGGGCAGTAGTATGCTCCCATTTCTAGAGTACCTCGGAAGGAGGGTAACGATCTTGTTAAAGGTTTAGCTTTTCTTCTCTATCATCCCGTTAGGACTTTGGTTTGATCATCGTATCATTTAAGTCTGCTTCGATAGTTGAGTCTCTGCACCTTAGTACTAGCGTAGTAGAGGATCCCGCTTTTGTCTCAAGTCCTATTGGAAGATCGGTCCATTTACTCATGGCTTGTTTGGATTTGAGAATGCCTATATCAAGTGTTGAGCTTGGAAATAATGCTTATGTTTATATGTTGTGGATGGATTCTAGGGATGAAGTGGTTATCCAGTAAGGGGTGCCACTCTCGGTTTTAGAAGGAGGGTAGTTAGACTCTTGGCTTGTTTTGGTAATACCCTTGAAGTATCGCGTAACCTTTTGGGTTCTGTCATGATTAGTTACTTAGAATCCCTAGATGCCTTTGTTGGAAATTAGAAACCCGATCGAGTGGTGTTCGCTAATAAAACGGATGGTTTACTTCGCTTATGTATGGGTTATGGGAATTACCCTAGTAAGTGCGCATGATAACCTGATTGACATCTGTTTACTTTCAAGAGAAAGTTTTTCTACATGGAATACCTTATGGTACAAGGTCCAGTATTCACTAGTGAATTTTAAGGGCTCGCATGGAATAATGTGTACGCAGTCCTGTTTGCGCCAAGTATTCTAGAAGGAGAATAAGTGCAAGTGGAACGAGAGGCGACGAGGAAATGAGTTCCAACTCACGTTATGGAAACAGGAAATAAGAAGCTGCGAAATCGTGAAGAAAAAAAAAGGGCGGTCAAGGCACGATGGAACTAAGCTCAAGGTAATGCGACTCAGGAGACTGAAGACTAAATACGTGCATGATATCTCTTTTGGGAATATATCCTCGATCCCTGTTTTTCTGTTGGGCTTGCTTGTAGGCTATCTTTTATGGATATCCTCTCGGTCCTGTCTCTGTTACAAACCCCGTACGGAGTTTGTTTTGTTTATCTTCTCGACCCTGTTTCAGGGAATCTTAGGTAGAACCCTATGGATGTAAACATGTATTTGAAACATGTTATGGTTGATATGGTTGCAAATGGTTGCAAGTGGTTGCTCGTGGATGCGCGAATTTACTGTAGATATTAGCTCGACTCGGTCACATTTCATATTGCATATGCACGAGCATTTATACTTGTTTATGGATGAAATTGAATGTGTTATCATGCGGATGTTGCATATGGTTGAATGTTTGTGCACGCATATAGTGTATATGACTAGGACTATTTGCATACATGATGGATTCATAGCACTAAACATATTTTTGCATTCAAAAGATTATTCAGGCCTGATCATTAGCTAAGGAACATGTACACACACGTTTTGCATATATTCATACAGCATTAGAAATCATCTAAGGACAATGGTTGCTTGTGGATGATGTTTTGAGTAGATGGATGATGGATGGTAGGGTATGTTCTTCCTAACTTGGAGATTTCGGGGACGAAATCCTAAAAGGTGGGGAGAATGTAACAACCCGTATTTTTCGATAACATGTTAAAACGAGAATCAAGGCAGAATTTAATTTTAAATTCTGAATCAAGTGGAACAGGCTATGCCATTGCGTTCGTCTCGGAAAAATACGCGAAATAGAGTCCGAGTTTTCGAGAATCGGAATCCGTATGACCAAGTTATGATCCGTCGAAGTTTTCAGGGTTGTCAAGTTTGAAAATCACCTAGGAAGTTCAAGTTTTGGGGTAGGCGGGAATTTTCCCGCCAAAGCCCATGTCGACAGGGGAGTCGACAGGGCTGTCGACACCCCTGGACCCCAAGTCGACAGGGCTGTCGACTTGGGTGTCGACTGGGTCCAAAACACAATCTCGTGTTTTGTGGCCTGGTGCACCTGGATGCAGTCTTGGTCTGGTCTGATGGGCCTGTGACGATTTCTGTGGTCTAGATTAATCCTAGATCTAATCCTAGGGCCTAAAACCATCCTAATCTCTATAAAAAGACCCTAAACCTAACCTAAACCCCTAAAAATCAAACCTAGCAACTAAGTGCTGCCAAAACCAATTTTGATCATGGCCTCCATCTCAAATCCCTAGAGCCTATGCACTCAAATCAAGTTCAAATCAAAAGGTGCAAGCTTGCTACACCAAATCAAGGCCAAATCAATGTTGCTATGCGAGTTTCATGACGGATCTTCGTCAAAGGAGCCACCTTTCTTCGCCAAAACGATGCATGCTCCTAGTCCTCTTGCCATGCTAGGTAAGTTCTAGCTACTTTTAGATGGAAACGGTAGTTTTGATAATGACATGGGATAAAATGAGGCTAAACATGATTATGCGAACCTATATGAACCTTACCATGCCTCTTGTGTTCATATTTATGATCTTAGGCCATGTGAGTGACTTAATCACGCCTCTCATGCTATGCATAACCTAGTTTAACTTGCAAGTTTGGATCTTTATGCATGAAATGCTAGCATGAACCTTTAGGAACCACTTTATGTGTGAAACATTGGCTAAGACAAGATTTTGGGGCTTATGCATGTTTATGAACCCAAACCCCTTATGGTAACATGCAAGTTTGTGGCCAAATCCTTTATGAGATTATGCATGCTCGTAGCCAATCCCCTCTTTTAAGTTGTGCATGTTTATGGCCAAACCCTTTTTGATAATATGCATGTTTGTGGCCGAATTCCCTTGTAACATTTTGTGTGTTTGTGGCCAAAACCCTTTTTATGACACTATGCATGTTCGAGGCCAATTTGTAGTCATAGTATTCCTACTATGTTGACTCGTCTATACTTACGTTGGAAACACGTTTTGGGGTTAGGTTAGACGAGCGTGAATATACATGAGAAACTTAACTTGAAGTTCCATGAAATATGATGTGGAACATGATTTGGGTTAAATGGGTATAACATGACAACATGCAACATTGAATATAGCATGTAAATTAACATGTAAATATGCATAAAAACATGAGCTTGGGAATTTACCTATTAAGTTAGGTCTACCCTTTGGGAATTTACCTATTAAGTTAGGTCTACCCAAATGCTTGAAAACTCGTAACATGTTTTGGAAACATGATGAACTTAGATAATATAAGTGTGGCCAACTCGAGGTTGGGTTGAGTTTGCAACGTAAAACTACCCAGAACCGACCGGCCTAACTAGTAGTTGCAAACAATAGGACCCAATGTGAGAAGTTGGTCATGTCGCGCTTAAGACCCGAGGTTAGACTAGGTTGTGGTGTAAATCTACCCGGACCCGCCCGGCTTAACTAGTAACCACAACAAGGTCTAATGTGAGAGGTTGAGGGTGCATTAATTAAATTAATGCCACATAATAGGGTTAAGTTAATTTGATTAATGAGGCTTAACCAAATATGATATGGACAAATGGGTTAAGTAATTTGATTAGGCTAATGATACTTAACAAAACATGATAAGCTTGGGTAGGTTAAGTAACTTGATTTGCCTAATGACACTTGACCATTTTTATACGACTAGTGGACGGGATTAAGTTAACCAACACTTAATCAATCCAACACGATAACGTGATAAGGTTAAGTAAATTTTCTTAATGACACTTAACCGTATAATACAGTTAATGGATGGGGTTAAGATTAGACTTAACTAATCTAAACATGGTAATCAGATGGGGTTAAGTTGGCCTAGACTTAATTAATCCAACTTGGTAATTTAATGGGGTTAAGTTAAACACTTAACTAATTTAACACGATGATTTGATGAGGTTAAGTGACCTATACTTAACCAATCTAACTCGTTAATTTGATGAGGATAAGTTAATTTATACTTAACCAATCTTACGTGAAAACATGATAAGGCTAAGTCACGAATCACTTGAATACGCTTGACCGATTTGATGACAAGGTCAAGTTAATTTATATAATTAACCAATCTAAAATGATAATTAGACGAGGTTAAGTCATGAATTCCTTAATATACTTAACCAACTTGACACATGGTCTGTAGGGTTAAGTCTTGGACTTGGATACTTAGCCAGTTTCGACATGTTTTGTAGATGGGTTAAGTTGTGAACTTAAGTGACACTTAACCCATTAGATAAACCCTAATTCGGAGGATTAGGTAAATAACCATAGTTAACAAGGATTATGGAAATAAGGCTAAGTGGTAAACCTTAGTTAAGGGAAACTAAGTAATAATTCTTAGTCAAGGAAATTTGGACCATTTCTTAGATAGATTAGTAACCCGATACGTCAGGTCAACGTTTAAGTATGCGTGTAGGAGCAGGCTATCTAATTTAGATAAAGGCTCCAACGAACTGGGTAACGAAGCAGCGGCTTCGGGGAACGTGAGGATATTCTTGGGATCCCTCTGTGAGCTGCCAGGTCATTATACTAGGCTCACGAGAGGTTGAGGTCTGCGGTAGAAGAACCAAGAATATGCCTTGGTTGCTATGCGAGCGACCTAAAGACTGGGGTGGATAGCAGTGAGTCGACGAATACATAAGGTGCCCGAGATAGCAAGTTCGTCGATCATCTACCATCTTGAGTCAAGCGTGTACGTACGGAAGGGCAGGGAACACCCAACAGACCATAATTGCTATCTAATTATGGGTGAGGTAGGCCGTAGGATGTGGGCTGGCCAGAGTGTAGTTCTCATGCAAGATTTTCTCTTGTGTTGCCTTTCACTAGTTGAGGGAGGGGTCTCGTGGGACCATAGCCACGTGTAGAAAAGCAGACCTTAGTATCTGCATCCGCAGATAAATCTAAAGCTCCCGACCGAGTCCTGTATTTCTTGGTTTGCCCTGTGACAGGACTCGGATGGCACGATGTGATACATGTGCATACAGTTATAGAAAAACGATTCACGATGAATGCGTGGGAAAAAGGGGCGCGGTTGAGGGTTAGCGTAATCCCTAGTGGCCTAGGTGGTTTAACCCAAACCGAATTACGAAAGCGTGCAATAGGTAAGCGTAATCCCTAGTGGTGCTAGGTGGCGTAAGTCCTAGTAGTTCAAACGATGATTCATATGGAAGAGCCTAGCTAGAACAAGGGTGACAGTCCAAACGATTTCAAGGATAATACGACATGAGGAAGCCCGTACGAGGTACAGCAAAGGACTGAACTTATATACATGGAAAGAAACATATGATTCGAGTAACCTATATATATGCGATATACTAGGTTGACATGGACCATTACACGACTTGGAGCAAGGGACATTCATGGTTAACACATGACGCGGGTAGGGGTACTAGTACGAGAGGTGCAGAGCAAATATACATGTTAGGGATAAGAAGAATATACATAATAGATACCGTGGGATGTTAGACGGGGTAGATACCTTGGGATAATGTACTCGATAGAAATCTGACGATGTGATACCTTGACTTATCATAACACCGTAGTTTATCATGATACCTTAGTTTACCTTGCCGCAGTAGTTCAACCGGCTACCCTGGTTTATCTATCTTGTAGTTATCCTTATGTTTACTTTCAGTTTATGCATGTCATGTTACCTTTACCTGTTTTTATACTGGAAGTAGATAGGACTTACTCAGTCTTTTTGACTGACCCGTTTTGTTTCGCCTCTTTTCTTCCGTTTCCCCCCCAGGTTTCAGGGAGGAAACAATGCTGTTTAGTTCGGACTTCTTCTGCTTGAAGGTCATCATGGATGGCTTGGACTTCTCTTGGCTATGGCTACTTTACGGTTTTACTTGGGGAATAATTTATTAAAAAGTCTTTATGCTTCTTTACTATTGCAAGACAGGTTTTGATGTACTCTGATGTAAAAGGCTTTAGACCTTATTTATTCATGTTATGAAAGTTTGATTTTACTTCCGCTATTTATATATGTTCTGTCTTGTGATATTTCTGTGCATGTTTACCAATAACGCCCCTCTAAAGCTAGTGCATTCCTTTGCGAGTGACCCTAGCGGAGGCGGGGTGTTACAAATAATGCCTTCGGTTGTTCAGTCCCAGGACAACGTGTATGGACGGATCTGACGATGTGAAATTCAAAGGAAATGGTGGCAAGATGTTCTAAAAAATAATCGTGACCTCATGCCCCATCAACCGAGAAATGACAAAAATCGGGCAGGCAGCGTGGCCATGTGGGTCATTCCCATTAGGAGTATTATCACCCGATCTAGAGAAAATTCATTTGCTTCTTATTCAATTCACTGTTGTATGCTTTCAGTAACGGTTGCTGATCACAACCGTTGGTGATAATATGCTCGATACACTCAAGTTAAATGAGTGGTCAACCATGTGTGGGCTGGGTTGCAAGACGTTCTTGTTGAACCTAGTGTATTCCCCTTTAGAGATACACTATCGGAAGGTGATTCCATACCTTGTCATGTTGGAAATCCAATCTCCAATAAGTGCCCTGCGGTTTCTGATTTTATATTATATATGGAGCGTGAGATGCAAGCGTTCCGCTAGGTTCTATTTATTTGATGTAGACATTAATAAAATATCACTGGATTTGATATTAAAAATATTTTTGGTTATCGTAAGGTAAAAACCATCCGTGTTTATGTGTGGATCGGTCTTACGATTATCATTTCTTAAAAAATGATTTTTGAAAGTTACACCGATGGTTGGAGTTTACTCACACTAGTCCCATGACTGACCCAGTGTTTGTTTTGTTTTGTTTTCCCTAAACTCTTGGGTGCCCAAATTTGTGCAGGCAGTCAAGTAGTTGGGAGTTTACAAATTCACTTGAAGAAGCTTGAAGCAGGAGGCTTCGTCAATTAGCTATAGACGATTATAATTTCCGCTGTGTACTATGTTGTATCTGGGAAACAAGTGTTTATAACTGTCCTAGGATAACAGTTGTGCTCTGATGATGGTATGTATATATAATTACTGATTTTTATTTCAAAAAGTTATTTTATTTAATATATTTTATTCGTTTCGCTGTGAGATTTGTGTTCTTCGTTTTTCTTCTATTCTAACTTTTCTTTCTTTCTATTCCTCATCCTCTAACTTCTTTCTACTAATGATTCATATTTCTGTGTCATTTGGGTTGGACGTGTGGTGTTATTAGTCAACTCAAAGGGTATGGAAACTCGTGCCTTTACATTATGTATGGATGGAAATCAGCGGTCATGTTGTGAGTTGACAATGTAACATACTTAAGATATGAAATGAGCTTATATGATCATAGCATTGCCCATCTAGGCATGCTTTGTGTATAACGTGACATCGACAATTCTCACAACCCGGACTGATGAGAAACTACCGGTTAGGTTGTATACTTATATATTATTGATGATGAAGCTGCAGCAGTGGGAAACCACTTATGAACTTGGGGAAATTGGGTATGTTCGGGGTGCCGTGTCTGGTCGAAAACCGTTGATCTACCCTACGATTTGTTGTTGGTGTCCGAGATGGACGAAAAAGCCGTGTTGCACTTCGCTTCGTATCCCTGACTGATCTTTCGTGCCAGGAATCATCAAGTTAGAAACCCAAATCTCCAATACGAGCCATACGGATTATGATTGTATACATATATGTCAATATAACTAATTGGGGTTATGGGGGCTATGATTTTATATTTATTTGCGAAATGATTTCCACACTGTATGTAATAATTAAAGGAGGATTTTCACGTACGAAAGCATATTTGGTTATCATGAGATAAAACTCGCCCATTTGGTCTGCGCTTGCCTTGTGTGATGTGGGATGAGCTTATGATAGCCTCATTTTCCAAAATTCATTGCAAATTTAAATGCATGGGCATTCACATGGAGTAAACCCGTTCCGCATTAGCAGCGTGGTCCGGTGAATTTTCCTACTATAAAATAAGTCCTAAAAACAACTATTTTATGTTCTCATACCAGTCCCATGACTGACCTAGAGTTTATTGTTCCTTCCTAAACTCTGGATGCCCATTAATTTTCACACGGGCAGCTAGTAGTTTAGTTTGCAGTTATAGATCGTTGGAGCAGGATTCAGAGCGCTTTTAGAGTTGGAGTTCACGTTAGAGTTTGGAGGTTCCGCTATATCATACATTTATTCCACTGAGAGTATATTTACTTTTCTTCCGCTGTATATGCTGTAACTCTGATATTCCATGTAACTCTGATGTAAAATTTTATTATGCAATGAAAGGTTCTGTTATTTGTTCAATATATGTATCTATCCATAACATTTCGTCTTTGTGAACGGTTTTAGTTGGTTTAATTACCGACGAAAAACAGACAAAAGGACGGGTCGTTACAGTTTGTATCGGAGGATTGGTTATACAAAGCTACAGGGTACGACATATTTTGAACGAAAATATAGAACTCATCAGAGTTATAATATCTCATTAGAGACATGGTTAGAAATGCCCTAGAATGAGATTCTGGAATATTATGTCGAGAGAGCGTATTTTGAAATCAATATAAATTATTTTGAAGCCAGTAGATCGTTTTGAAAATGATAATTGTTTTGAAATACAATTTTAGGAATATAACTTTTAATAAGGATTTTGAGTATTTTATTAACGTCGCAATTGGACTATCGAATAAATAGGGATTTTGAATATATGCCTAGTTAACGTATATATGAAGTCCAGTATATACTAGATAGATGTAGAATCACACTTTAGATGCTTGGAAATAAATGCTGGGATGAGCGCGACAACGCTGATATTTATTTTCAAGTTTCGAAGGTGGGATGACTATATAATTCTGATTTAAACGTTGAAGAATACTTAAATCATTTAACTAAGTGTTTTAATGAATAAATCTTAATAAAATAGTTTGATAAATTAATTTAACTTGGGAAAACAAACTAGAAGATTTTAAAAGAAAAAAAACTAAGATTAGCTTAAAATACTTCATGACTTTGAACCCCTTAAACCTTAGATATGTTAAACAATAAGAACTTACATAATTAAAAAAGATATATTTTAGGGCGTAAAGCTCACTTAATGTAACACCCCACCTTCGTTAAGGTCACTCACAAGGGGAATGCCTTAACTTTGGTGGAGCATTTTAGGTAAAAGATACAGATAAATTACAAGACAGACAAATAAAGCAGTGGAAAATAATGTCATTTTATAAACAACTTAATTCAGTCAAGCTTTTACAACAGTTATCTCAATCATACTTAAAAGTAATACATAGAACTTCTGTCTTGATTCAAAAACTTCCAAGTATAAAAGAAGCGTAAAAATAACAATGATATTCCCCAATAAAGCATGAACCAGCCATAGCAGTGGGAGAGAGTCCAAAGCAATACATCGACTATCTTCAAGCTTGGAAAGGAAACTGGGCTAAGCGGTAACATTTCCTCCCGGTGGACCGGGGGGGGGGGGGACAGAAGAAAAGAGGCGAAACAAAACTAGGTCAGAAATAAGTCTGGTAAGTCCAGTGACTTTCAGCAAATAAACAGGAAAAAGCATCATGACATGAATAAGCTGAATATAAGACAATACCGTGATAACAGGGATAACAAGATAACATAGGATAAGCATAAGGTATGATAAGGCAAGATAAACCGAATGCGCTTCTACTCTTTCTCTGCTTCGCTACTACTTTGTTATTCTGATTTCTATATCTATCTCTGCACCACCTAACTAGTGTCCCAACTAGTAATGATAATGTGATCCCAATCCCCGTAATTGTGGTAGCCTTCAGGCGTACATCTATCGTGAGGATTCCTCCTCAATCATCCTAGTTGCCATGAACATGCTAGGTGTACACTTACTACCTTATCAATCGGCACCCTACTTGTATTCATTTCTCTTGTGTCTGTGTTAATCGGCCCTCTCTTGCGTGTAGATACCCTGTGCTGGTCCCACTATGAGGTGTATCAATCCTTATGATAGCGACCCAACATGATTCAAGATGCACAGTGTATAACTACTGGTACCCAATGCCTGCTTTTTCCCCACTCCGGAGTACGTGCACGCCCGTAAACCATCTGAACCTACACTGACGTACCTCCTGCCGCCACTTTGACCGCTTACAATTAGCCCAGTAATCGTGCCCCACCCTGCCTAGTTCAGGGTACCGTGATACATCTATGTGGGTTACTGCTGAAATGGGTCCCCATTACTAGGGTTTCCTATTGGTTAAGTTTGTGGGCCTATATTTACTAATATTACCTACCAACTCGATATGTACTTAAACCTCTCACTGATTCAAGCATGTTTATTTAACAGTTAAGTTTTGTGGGCCTATATTTACTAATATTACCCACCTACACGAGATGTACTTAACCCTCCCATCGATTCAAGCATGTTTATTAAACGGTTAAGTTTTGTGGGCCTATATTTACTAATATTACCCACCAACCCGATATGTACTTAACCCTCCTGCACATTATGTCATATTGGTTAAGTGTTGTCCATTCATGTTAACTTAACCCACCCATTCATCGTGTCATGTTGGTTAAGTGTTCCTTATTTACTTAACCCCGTCCGTTCATCAAGTTATATTGGTTAAGTGTTTCCTTGTTACTTAACCCCACGTGTTCGTCTTGTTGTATTGGTTAAGTGTTATCAGTCTATTCAAGTTAACTTAACCCACCTACTCATCATGTCATGTTACTTTGGTTAAGTGTCACCTTCTTGTGTTAACTTAACCCTACCACAAATCAAGTTTTATTGGTTAACTTAACCCTTTCCATTTATCATGCTATATTGGTTAAGTGTTTCCTATTAACTTAACCCTAGTCATCCATCTTGTCATATTGGTTAAGTGTTCTCATTACTTAACCCTAGTCATTCATTTTGTTATATTGGTTAAGTTTTCTCATTATTTAACCCTAGTCATTCGTGCTATATTGGTTAAGTGTTCTTATTACTTAACCCTAGTCATCCATGTTATATTGGTTAAGTGTTCTTATTACTTAACACTAGTCATTTCTTAGCATGTCTTGTTCATTAGTATTAATTGATTTATTAATGCACCAATCTCTCACATTAGATATGTGTTGTTGCGGTTACTGGATGTGCCGGGCGGTTCCGGGCAGTTTTACACCACAATTCAATCTAATCTCGGGTTTTTCTTGGGCATGATGCACTAACCTCTCACATTAGATAGGTGTTGTTGTGGTTACTGGATGTGTCAGACGGTTCCGGGCAGTTTTACACCGCAACTCAATCTAACCTCGGGTTAGGCATATTCATCTTTCACTAGTTCACATATTTACATTTTATATGCAAATTATTCACAATTATCATATACACCCATTTCTAGTTTTTTCATGCTAATTACCAAATTCACCAAAAATAGTCATGTTCCAATTCTCAAGTTATGCCCAACAAAGCTAATTGCAAGTTACGGCCCCCAAATTCAAGTTTTGAGTTATTGCTCAAATTAGGCTATATCTAATCTTCCCAAGTTTGTACTAATAGTCACGCCCAAATACCCCAATATACATTATTCTTTGGCATCTTAACCAATGGTTATGCCCAATCTAGATTAATATTCCAATTTACAGTTTGCGCCAAATCTAGATTTAATATTTCAATTTACCCCAAGCTCGCAACAAAGGCAATTTATGCCCCAAATCATAAGTTACAAAATTATGTTCCACCATTACCAAATAGACTATTCCCCAATACCCCCGCATTCCACTTGCACGTATAATAAGTTTCAGTCTAGATTCGAGGTTAATCTAGATTCATAAAATAATGGGGACGAAAGAGGAACATAAACGAGAGTAGGCACAAAACAGGCATTAAAATGGTGGATCTGTCAAATATTTTTGGATCTAAGAGGATTACAAATCTGTTAGAGTTGGGGTATAACAAACTGACAGAAATAACCTTATAGACATATAGATCTGATATAAATAACATCATGAACCTAAAAAGGGTTATATATCAGATGTCCAATAAAGACAGGCATGATTAAATAATAACTTCCTAGGCATGTAAATCATTGATTCAATAGGAAGATAGGAATTAATCTAAAAGGTTTGTCTTATCATCAAGCATGGGCTTAGATCCATTTCATTATATGCCAAAATCACTATTAGGTGTTTAAATCTGAAAATAACTTGAACTTACATGTTTACAGTTCAATTTACGGCCCAAATCCCAAGTTATATGTTCAATATATTTTATGCCTCAAATCTCAAGTCATAAGTCCAATACTTTATGCCTCAAATCTCAAGTCATATGTCCAATATTTTATGTTTTGAATATAACTCAATTATGCCTAATTTTATTTCCAACGTACGTTCATCTCTTATGAGATTTGGCTCAGGCTCGCAGTAGCCTGGCCATAAAACAAATAGGGAAGAAGGAAAGAAGAGACAAAGAATGGACATAATATTGTCAATGAGATAGATCCAAAGGATATAGAAAGATAGGCATAATCTCAGATCCATATTTATTACAATGTCAGAATCACAATTAACTTTTATTTCTAAAAGTAACATGAACTTACAAATTACAGAACGGTCTTGAATTCTGGGATTTGTATTCTGAAACTGAATATCTCTCCCTTGAAGTAGACTATTTTGTTCTTCTAATTTATATTTGATTTGATTCTTAGAAATAGTTGTTGAAGTCGTTGAATTGGCCTTTGAATCTCTACTAGAATTCTAAACTTGATTTCTACGAAGGACTTGAGCAGCATAACCCCGTCTTAGATTTATTTTGATATGAATTAGGGTATAGTATAGGTGTAATGAAGTTGTGTGGAGAGAAAGTGAGGTTTGGGGGTGTTTAAATAGCTTAGGAGCAACGAATCTGGTCAGAACGGGCGTCTAAATACAGAAAAGTGAATCTGTCCTCGAATCTGGAAAAAGAGGGGAGGTCGACCCCATGGTCGACCTATGTGACCAGGTCGACCCCCTGGTCGACCTGGGTCCTGGGCGGGAAATTTCCCGCCCAGCCCAGGTGTGTGATTTGAATTTCGAATTTGAATTTGTGAACTTGAGCTGTTTTAATTTATTTAAATTCCTGAAACTTCTAAGTGCCATAACTTCTTCATACGATGTCCGATTTACGCAAACTCGGACTCTATCTCAAGTAGAATTCCGAGACGAATGCAATGGCATAATCGCTTTCCCTTAACTCTTCTTCTAAAAATTAAGTATACTTTAATTTGTTACTTTGACATTCACAGAAAATACGGGGTGTTACATTCTCCCCTCCTTAAAGGATTTCGTCCTTGAAATCTTCTAGTTAAGAAGAATGCATATCCTAACATCCAACATCCATCTACTCAGCCATTCAATCACAGGCATCCATTGTCCTTAGAAATATTTCTAATGCTTTCATGATCATATGCATAGCGTGTGTGCATGTCCTTATCTAATGCAAAATCAGGCGGTCGACTGATTCAGTTGACCTCCTTAATGCGGATTATGTTAGTGCCATGAGTCCATCATGTATGCAATTATTCCTAATCATACTCTATAACTTCTACATGAGTGCACAGTCATTCATACAAATGCAACATCCATATGATAATACATCAAGTTTCAATCTATATATATAAAAATTCACTCATGCATATGCAATATGAAAGTGACTGAGCCGATCTAGTGCCTAATGTGTGTATATGCATCCACGAGCAACCACTTGCAACCACTTGCATCCACCAAACATAACATGTCTCAAACACATGTTTACATCCATTGGCTTCTACCTAAGGATCGAGGATAGGACCGAGAGGATATACTTAAAAGATAAATACTAGCATGCAAATAAACTTTACAGAAAAAGAGGAATCAAGGACATACCCTCAAAAAGGGTATGATGCGTGTATGTAGTCTTTAGTCTTCTAAGTCGCATCTTCTTGAGCTTCACTTCACGGTACCTTATCTAATTTAACCTCACGATTGCGAAGCATCTTGACCCCAAAACTAATTAGTAAAGATAGGACCTCGATCACTTACTATGCTAGAGGGTATCCAATGTAGTCGAACTATCTTTCCAAGATAAACTGATGTTAACCATGATACCAAGTATATACACTAAGATGATTATAGGTTTCTCCTCTACTTAGCTTACCCATCATGTCACAAATCTGAGGGTCGATATCTCTTACACAAACCATCCTAGTCGAATTTGACATCCCTCAAGTATCAGCCCCAAAGGCCTAAACCAATATCAGACAAGCACCCAAGGAATACCTCCTCCGAATTTGGACGATTTATGTGAGATGATACTAGCAAAACGACCAAACAATTGAGCACTTAACCGACTCTGGCTATCCTTGCCAATCTTGCTCAAAAACTATCGTTGATCGCATAACAGGCTTTGCATTGTCATCTAGATATATGTGGGAGTCTACCTCACAGTTTAGGGGAAAAACCCCTAACCTTAATCAAAAACATCTGCGTACTCATAGACTACTTCAACGGATCAAAAATCATCGATAAATACATAAAGTGATTCTATGTAGCTAAGACAAACTGATCCCTTAGGATCGCACGAAATTTCGAGGGTATTCCCGAGGTAAGTCGAAAGTCTAACTACCCTCCTTTCACAATTACTAGCTAACTAATCCATACCTAGAATCAACCTATAGCCCATGAAACCAAAAACATAAGTATCTCAAATCCTTACAAACCAAAGATAAATGAGCCGAACCACAAATTGGATTTGAGACAATAATGGGATCTTCTACTATACAAGTGCTAGGGTGCAGAGACTCAACTATGGAAGCAGATATAAACGAATGTGAAGTGATAACATCAAAAAGAGTACTAACAGGATGATCAAAGAGGAAAAACTAAACTCCTTCAATAGAAATCTTACTACCTCCCTCTCAGGTACGCTGGCGGTGAAAGCATGTATTTGCCCTTCTGAAAAAAAATCCCGTCATTTGTTCTTGCCTTGTCCTTAATTATACGACCCATTATACCATAATAAAGATACTTCCTCTTATTTTAGGTTTTACTATTCTTTCCTCCCCTCCTTTGTGAACCAAGTCTATATCCATGAGTTCTTCATCCTTGGGTTGTGCTCCTTAGCCAAACTCCTTCGTTCTCATCTTTGCCATCCTTGTGTAACTTTTTGATAGGTTTTTTGAAAGCTGCCTCCATCGCATTGGAAAATCCTACAAACTCGAAAGAAATTTACCGCAGGTGAAACTACAGTGGTTATGGATGGAAGTTGGGCACTTATTTGCCCTTTGACAAGTGTCGTAGTCTCATCAAGCCTACGGAACCATGTCGCGATGAGGTTACCTCCCAGAAAGCCAGGAGCCCCTGAGACTCAAGAAAGAAGGAAACGAGGATTCAAACAGAGGATCAAAAGATAGTGCATATGGCTTTGGGGAATAGGCCTTTAAAATAAAACTTTTCTTTTGAAAATGCTTCTTTTAAAACCGTTTTGAAAATAATTTTTCAAATCTTTTATCTGATCCAGTAACCTTCAGCTCTGATACCAAGTGTAACACCCCACCTCCGTTAAGTCACTCACAAGGGGAATGCCTTAACTTATGTGGAGCATTTTAGGTGAAAGATGCAGATAAATTACAAGACAGACAAATAAAGCAGTGGAAAATAATGTCATTTTATAAACAACTTAATTCAGTCAAGCTTTTACAATAGTTATCTCAATCATACTTAAAAGTAATACATAGAACTTCTGTCTTGATTCAAAAACTTCCAAGTATAAAAGAAGCATAAAAATAACAATGATATTCCCCAATAAAGCATGAACCATCCATAGCAGTGGGAGAGAGTCCAAAGCAATACATCGACTATCTTCGAGCTTGGAAAGGAAACTGGACTAAGTGGTAACATTTCCTCCCTATGAACCTTAGGGGGGAACGGAAGAAAAGAGCCGAAACAAAACTAGGTCAGACATAAGTCTGGTAAGTCCAGTGACTTTCAGCAAATAAACAGGCAAAAGGATCATGACATGAATAAGCTGAATATAATACAATACCGTGATAACAAGGATAACAAGATAACATAGGATAAGCATAAGGTATGATAAGGTAAGGTAAACCGAATGCGCTTCTACTCTTTCTCTGCTTCGCTAATACTTTGTTATTATGATTTCTATATCTAGCTCTGCACCACCTAACTAGTGTCCCAACTAGTAATGATAATGTGATCCCAATCCTCATAATTGTGGTAGCCTTCAGGTGTACATCTATCGTGAGGATTCCTCCTCAATCAGACTAGTTGCCATGAACATGCTAGGTGTAACCTTACTACCTTATCGATCGACTCCCTACTTGTACTCATTTCTCATGTGTCTGTGTCAATCGGCCCTATCTTGCGTGTAGATACCCTGTGCTGGTCCCACCATGAGGTGTATCAATCCTTATGATAGCGACCCGACACGATTCAAGATGCACAGTGTATAACTACTGGTACCCAGTGCCTGCTTTTTTCCCACTCCGGAGTATGTGCACACCCGTAAACCATCGGAACCCACACTGACGTGCCCCTTGCCATTGCTTTGACCGCTTAAAATTAGCCCAGTAATTGTGCCCCACCCTGCCTAGTTCAGGGTACCGTGATACATCTATGTGGGTTACTGTTGAAATGGGTCCCCGTTACTTGGGTTTCCTATTGGTTAAGTTTGTGGGCGTATATTTACTAATATTACCCACCATCCCGATATGTACTTAACCCTTCCACTGATTCAAGCATGTTTATTTAACGGTTAAGTTTTGTGGGCCTATATTTACTAATATTACCCACCTACACGAGATGTGCTTAACCCTCGCATGTTTATTAAACAGCTAAGTTTTGTGGGCCTATATTTACTAATATTACCCACCAACCCGATATGTACTTAACCCTCCCGCACATTATGTCATATTGGTTAAGTGTTGTCCATTCATGTTAACTTAACCCACCCATTCATCGTGTCATGTTGGTTAAGTGTTCCTTATTTACTTAACCCCGTCCGTTCATCAAGTTATATTGGTTAAGTGTTTCCTTGTTACTTAACCCCACGTGTTCGTTTTGTTGTATTGGTTAAGTGTTATCAGTCTATTCAAGTTAACTTAAACCCCCTACTCATCATGTCATGTTACTTTGGTTAAGTGTCGCCTTCTTGTGTTAACTTAACCCTACCACAAATCAAGTTTTATTGGTTAACTTAACCCTTTCCATTTATCATGCTATACCGGTTAAGTGTTTCCTATTAACTTAACCCTAGTCATCCATCTTGTCATATTGGTTAAGTGTTCTCATTACTTAACCCTAGTCATTCATTTTGTTATATTGGTTAAGTGTTCTCATTACTTAACCCTAGTCATTCGTGTTATATTGGTTAAGTGTTCTTATTACTTAACCCTAGTCATCCATGTTATAATTGTTAAGTGTTCTTATTACTTAACCCTAGTCATCCATGTTATATTGGTTAAGTGTTCTTATTACTTAACCCTAGTCATTTCTTAGCATGTCTTGATCATTATCATTAATTGATTTATTAATGCACCAACCTCTCACATTAGATATGTGTTGTTGCGGTTACTGGATGTGCCGGGGGGTTCCGGGCAGTTTTACACCACAACTCAATCTAACCTCGGGTTTTTCTTGGACATGATACACTAACCTCTCACATTAGATAGGTGTTGTTGTGATTACTGGATGTGTCGGGCGGTTCCGGGAAGTTTTACACCACAACTCAATATAACCTCGGGTTAGGCATATTCATCTTTCACTAGTTCACATATTTACAGTTTATATGCAAATTATTCACAATTACCATATATACCCAGTTCTAGATTTTTCATGCTAATTACCAAATTCACCAAAACTAGTAATGTTCCAATTGTCAATTTATGACCAACAAAGCTAATTGCTAGTTACGGCCCCCAAATTCAAGTTTCGAGTTATTACTCAAATTAGGCTATATTTAATCTTCCCAAGTTTGTACTAATAGTCACGCCCAAATACCCCAATATACATTATTCTTTGGCGTCTCAACCAATGGTTATGCCCAATCTAGATTAATATTCCAATTTACAGTTTGTGCCAAATTTAGATTTAATATTTCAATTTACCCCAAGTTCGCAATAAAGACAATTTATGCCCCAAATCATAAGTTACAAAATTATGTTTCACCATTACCTAATAGACTATTCACCAATACCCCCGCATTCCACTCGCACGTATAATAAGTTTCAGTCTAGATTCGAGGTTAATCTAGATTCATAAAATAAAGGGGACGAAAGAGGAACATAAACGAGAGTAGACACAAAACAGCCATTAAAATGGTGGATCTATCAAAAAAAATTGGACCTAAGAGGATTACAAATCTGTTAGAGTTAGGGTATAACAAACTGACAGAAATAACCTTATAGACATATAGATCTGACATAAATGACATCATGAACCTAAATAGGGTTATATATCAGATGTCCAATAAAGACAGGCATGATTAAATAATAACTTCCTAGGCATGTATATCATTGATTCAATAGGAAAATAGGAATTAATCTAAAAGGTTTGTCTTATCATCAAGCATGGGCTTAGATCCATTTCATTATATGCCAAAATCACTATTAGGTGTTTAAATCTGAAAATAATTTGAACTTACATGTTTACAGTTCAATTTACGACTCAAATCCCAAGTTATATGTCCAATATATTTTATGCCTCAAATCTCAAGTCATATGTCCAATACTTTATGCCTCAAATCTCAAGTCATATGTCCAATGTTTTATGTTTTGAATATAACTCAATTATGCCTAATTTTATTTCCAACGTACGTTCATCTCTTATGAGATTTGGCTCAGGCTCGCAGTAGCCTGTTTATAAAACAAAAAGGGAAGAAGGAAAGAAGAGACAAAGAACGAACATGATGTTATCAATGAGATTGATCCATAGGATATAGAAAGACAGGCATAATCTCAGATCCAGATTTATTACAATGTCAGAATCACAATTAACTTTTATTTCTGAAAGTAACGTGAACTTACGAATTACAGAACGGTCTTGAATTCTAGGATCTGTATTCTGAAACTGAATAGCTCTCCCTTAAAGTAGACTATTTTGTTCTTCTAATTTAGATTTTATTTGATTCTTAGAAATAGTTGTTGAAGTCGTTGAATTGGCCTTTGAATCTCTACTAGAAATCTAAACTTGATTTCTACGAAGGACTTGAGTAGCATAACCTCGTCTTAGATTTATTTTGATATGAATTAGGGTAGAGTATAGGCGTAATGAAGTTGTGTGGAGACAAAGTGAGGTTTGTGGGTGTTTAAATAGCTTAGGAGCAATGAATCTGGTCAGAACGAGCGTCTAAATACAGAAAAGTGAATCTGTCCTCGGATCTGGAAAAAGGTGGGGAGGCCGACCCCCAGGTCGACCCCATGATCGACCTATGTGACCAGGTCGACCCCCAGGTCGACCCCCTGGTCGACCTGGGTCCTGGGCGAGAAATTTCCCGCCCGACCCAGGTGTGTGATTTGAATTTCGAATTTGAATTTCTGAACTTGAGCTGTTTTAATTTATTTAAATTCCTGAAACTTCTAAGTGCCATATCTTCTTCATACGGAGTCCGATTTATGCAAATTCGGACTCTATCTCAAGTAGAATTCCGAGACGAACGCAATGGCGTAACCCGTTTCCCTTAACTCTTCTTCTAAAAATTAAGTATACTTTAATTTGTTACTTTGACATTCACAGAAAATACGGGGTGTTACACTTAAGGAACTGGAAAATGAATTGTTGAAGTGCACGTAAGAAGGATAATTTACCCATATCCCAAATTGACAAGAATAATTGATCGAATTATAACGAACATTTGAAAATGAATTTTGGAATCTAATAAATTGTAATCAAATAAGATATCATACTCCTCGATGAGTGTTAAATAACAGAGTTGAACCTATACCTAACGTGAATTGTGGTCGATAAATTACAAGTTAAATTAATTTTCTTAGAAGTAAATTTTGCAATCAAACTTCCCTTAGGAATTCGAATGTGACTTTTTGATTTATGTTAAGAACTTGAATAAAGGGTGATTTAAAATATAACTAACATCTAAGTAGGGGAGAAAACTACTCTTCCCTATTGAGACGGTATGAGTAAGACGATTGGAAGTTATTTAACAAGCAATCGTTTAAGACGCAAAGGAAATATTAAAGTAAAGTTTACCTTAACTGAATTGTCCGTAATTGTATCGTTAGGTGCACTCGATTTTCTATCTTGACCTATGCTTGTTCCATTTTCGAACCATTTGTTCTTGAAAAGCATCATTCATACCCTTTTGTCTTATGAACTTGGTCAAGTAATTTGATTCGAACCCCCATTCTCATACTGAACTCTTATCTATAACTT
This sequence comes from Allium sativum, assembly GCA_030737875.1. NCBI lineage: Eukaryota > Viridiplantae > Streptophyta > Magnoliopsida > Asparagales > Amaryllidaceae > Allium > Allium sativum. Next base: position 605,670,545 of record CM060918.1, on the reverse strand, counting down.
GACTTGAGCACATGCCATTTGATTTGTCGAACGAAACCAAATTTTAAATTCAAACTAGATAATGGTGATCTATCAAAATATTATGTTAACAAAATCTCAATAAATAGACGCTGCGTAGTAATTGAAAGCGTTTGAAATAAAGGGTCTGACTTATGCAAGGAATTTGGATTAATATTAGTTGATTTCGAAAATTTACCTCAAATGTTTGAATAAATGCTTGAAACAATACTCGTTTGGAATATGCTGAATCAGAGTAGCGTGGCAAAAGCACGATGAAAATGATTTTTCCAACTGGTTGAGTAAAGAAAATTTTCCCAAATAAGCTTCAATACTTGAAGGTAGAAGAAAAACATATACTTTGGATTTCAAGCTAATTTAGAAGAAAAAATTTATTTAATTATGTGAATATGAAATTAAGACATGAAATCCAACAATAGAAGATATGAAAAATTTACTGGAGATCTTGGAAATATTTGAAACAATTTAGAATTTCAACTAAAGAAAATTTAAAGGACTTGTGTAGTTAACGTTCATAGAATGTAGATAGGCTTATTGGAAAGGTTGCTAAAGAAACCATATTGATCAAAGGGAGAAGTTGTATGGTTTATATGAACATTTACTTAGGTAGATAATTAGATGATTCAAAATGAATTGAACCTATGAATATTGTTCTTAAAATTTTCGACTTAGAATTTGAAACGTTGAATAAGCTCCTTAAATTCGAAATTTTAGAACATAAATTTTGAATGTTTGAGGTTGAATTTTATTCTCAATTGAACAAATTTGTTTTCCAATTATTTTGGATGTGATGAATGACTTATAAATAAAAGAAATTTCGACGACTAGAATCCCGATATTTTGAAACAATAAGTGTTTGTAAATTATGGTTGCAAAATGATTTACAACTTCGGGATATAAAATGATTTGGTTGGTTCGAGTAACCATGACTAAAACTGGGTTGTGATGGAAGATAGGATTTCTTGCGATGGGTGATACTCAGTTGCCCTGTTATGAGGACGAACTTCTCGAACTAATAACATATAGATTTCATCATAGTATATTTTAAATTTTGAAAGCAAATTCGGTTTTGGAAGTCCGAGGTAAAGTATGTAGTGTGTCAATGAAATTAGAAGTGGGATTCTAAGACCGAGAAATCATTTTTGAGTTTCAAATGCTTTCAAATTTTAATTAAAAATCAAACTTCTTTAAATTGGCCTTTCCAACAAATTATATCTTTCTAATATAACGATCTATGTTTGTATAAATAAGCATTTGATATAAGAAATTTTGCCAACTTCGTCATATGAAAATTTGCGCTCCGATGAACCATTTTGAAAAGTTTCAAGATTAATGAAATTTGTAAGTAATTGTGTTTCAACAAATTTATAGGTAAGATTTATTTTTCATATGTATAATTTCACGAGCTCTCCTTTTCGAGGACGAAAAGCCTTAAGTGGGGGAGATTGTAACGACCTAAGAATTTTGATGCTTAAAATATAAAAATTTTAATTAAAGATTTTTGTGGAAATAAAATTTTATTGTGCAATTTAGTTAAGATAATTTTCGTTTTGAAAAATGTTTCGTCATTAGTCAAATTATTAAAACGAATGGTAATTCAGTGGATAAAAACGATCAGAATTTGAACTTAAATTATAATTAAATATTCGTTTCAAAATTTTGTTCGGTTCCTGTATGCATAGTCTTAAAATATTTTATAGAATTTTACTAAAAATTTTATTTTGAAAAATAAGCATATATTTTTCTAACATATTTTAGAGGAACTGTAGTCCTTTTGATACTTTACAAAACTAGTCAACCGTTCTGTTTTACTACTGTTTTGGGATAACAGAACATTGTTGTATGATTTTATTTTTAGTTGTGGTCACTCACAATCTAAAAGTTAAAAAGAAATGTAAGCATAGAGCATTAACAAAGCACCGATTCAAAATTTTTTAGGTCACTTATGTATAAAACATATAAGAGAAACATTTAATATCTTATCCAATGATGACCCAAGCAACATACATAAACTAATGGTACATATAAGCCTAGATGTAAAATAAAAATAAAAATGAAGTAGCATAAATGGATGGGCATCTCAACTGACATTTAATACACTGCTTGACGCACGCGGATAGTAGAAAAAAATAATAGTATTACCAAAATGTGTCAGGCAATAGGAGTATGGTAGAGATGTCCCGGTGGAGAAAAGTGTGTAAACACTTTACACGTGCTCGCCGGAAGGTAAAGCATGTAATGAATTTATAGACAAATTCGTCCCTCCTCATCACCACTTTTGCTTCTCCTCTCCAACATTCTACCTTTGCTCATTACTTTTCCCTCCGACCTTTTTCTGCAAGCTTCTGCTCATTCCTTCTCTCTACTACTTAGTTTTTACTCCACCTTACTATTCTTTCTACCCTTCTGCTAACACGTTTGAACCTCCACTTCATGCACCACACTCATCTGGACACCTGCGCTCCAACGTGAAGCTTGCATGAGCCTAGACAGCACCGCAACCTCTCCACTCTCTGTCATTCTTCTCTCCAGTCAGCTCCGCAACCACTCACATTCCATCTTCCCACACTTCCTTGCCTTCACCACCTGTAGGCACCACCTCCAGACCACCAGAACCCGCCCTTTCTTTCACGTGAGACCCACCTTCACCGCAGTTTCTCCGTCAGTCTGCTACACTTAAGCATAGGTCTGCTCCAACCAGTGCCCGTCTATGTACAGGTCTCGCATGCATCTGCAGGCGCATGTTTGAAAATGTAAAGCCATTGGTTTATATATATATATATATAAAAGGGTTTCAGAAAAGGAAATATAAAGTAGAAAAGAAAAAGGAGACAAAGGGAGGAAGCAAAAAAGGAGAAAGACGCAAAGGAAGAGAAAGAAAGAAATGATACGACGAGAAGAGAGAGAGCGCAAGGAGCAAATACACAGAAAGTATAGGAAGCACGCGAGTTGGAAAGGTTCATTGTTGGAATGCAAATTTTGGTGAGAACATTTAATTTAAATTTATTTTAACAATTAATTATAATTAGCTGATTATTATGGTTAGCTATCGTTAAGTATTGGCTCGTGAATGTTGACTGTTGTATATGATGTTTGAATGGATGTTTGCGTTGTTAGAACACACTGGACACTAAGCGTTATCGACCGTAACGCTTTTGCGCACAATAAAATTTGTTGTTGATTGTTGTGTTTACCGTAGATTGAGTCGTGTTCATATAGTTGTTTATTGTTTGTTTTGGTCGTATCACACACACCGTAATTATGTGATTGCACGAAAAACCGATTTGAATCTCCTCAGCATGCAAATAAAGATTTTATTGATAAAATTTAACAATTGTAAATTTAACTTTGATTTTATTAAATTTATATGGAAATCCATAATGATTAAATAACGTTAGCAAAAGACGTCAATTTTGAGAAGAACTAATTTTGGAATTTAAGGGAAATGGGATTTTGAATTACGTATGATGAGTTTTATACTTACAATTGAAATCGAATGAGCTCTCAAGGGAATATTATTTGATTTTATTTGAAAAGAAGTTTCGATTTTTTTTTAAATGATAGTTGAGATAAAAAATTTAGACTAAATGGAAAGATAGAATATCGTTTCTAAAAAGATTTGAAAAATATTATTTTAAGTTTGGATTCGAAATGATTATTTGAAATTTGGGATGATGATTTTCTAAGTAAAGCGATTTTGGAACTTGAATGTAAATATAAAAATATTATTCAAAATATGGTTTTAACCGTCTAAGTTATGAAAAGTTAAGTTTATTTTGGGAAGAATTGTGCCAATTTATATTAACTCCTTATATGATTTGAATTGAACGTGACGCGTAACGACAGCCCATAAATATCGATTTTATTTCAAATGACAATAACCTGAATATTTTAAACCGGATTTACATATGAATAATAACTCTTAAGAAAGAATTCCAAATTCCGACATATGGTTTCAAGTTATGACTTGAAGAGGGTCGGTACATTTGCCATTTGGCGATCGTAATAAGAAATTGGTAAAATGAATTATAAGTTATTGGAAATTCAGAAAATTTGGTTATAACATATTTTGAATGATTTGAATCGGAAGATATTAGTTTGAATGATTTCAAATTTATAATTATTCTATAATGCCTTAAGAAGTGCTTCTACGTTTTGTTGGACATGTTTTGAAGTTGAAGTTTATAAGGCATGAACTATGATCCAAAACCAGAAAAAAGTTTTGTGAAATGTTTTAGAAGGATTTAAAGAATTATGAAAATATTAAACAACATAAAGAGATTATGTTTTAAAATTTAAGGTTGATAAATGAATATCAGGTTTGTAAAGAAATTAAGAGGTTAATGGGATGAAAGGATTTTTGAAATGAACCAACCTTGAATGAATGAATAATGAACGGGAAGGAGATTTGGATTGGAAAACCGTGTAATCCATAGCTATTGTTCTAAGTACGCTTATTACTTGGAAAGACCGGGATCGGATTTAAGTCCGAAAACCATTCCAAGTAATAATACGTTGTTGTGAAGCAAATCGAGGACTTGGAAATGACGAATGAAGACCGGGAATCTTTGAATTCGTTCGGATTGATTTCCGATGTCTCAAATCGGGCCGTACACCTGATTCGAGGTTATAAGTGGCATGAGATCTGAGTATATTCGGAGATTTTCGGATTTTGTTCCGTTCAGACTTAGAATGGACTTGTATGGATTGTGTGTCTGACATTGTGATTAACAGCATAACACTGATTTCCGTTGATAGGTATCTGGTTTATGATGTACGAGCTCAAAGTGGTTATGTATGGATGGAAATCAGTGGTCATGTTGTGAGTGGACAATGTGATGTATTTAAGATATGAAATGAGCTTGTATGATCATGGCATTGCCTATCTAGGCATGCTTTGTGTATGACGTGACATCGACAAACCTCACAACCAAAATTGATGAGAAAATGGTGGTTAGGTTGTATACTTATATATGATTGATGATGAAGCTGCAGCAGTGGGAAACCACTTATGAACTTGGGGAAATTGAGTATGTTCGGGGGGGGGGGGGGGGCGTGTCTGGTCGAAAACCGTTGATCTACCCTACGATTTGTTGTTGGTGTCTGAAAAGGACGAAAAAGCTGTGTTACACTTCGCTTCATATCCCTGACTGATCTTTTGTGCCAGGAATCATCAAGTTGGAAACCCAAATCTCCAATACGAGCCATACGGATTTTGATTGTATACTTATATGTCAATATAACCAAATGGGGTTATAGGGGCTATGATTCTATATTTATTTGCGAAATGATTTCCACACTGTATGTAATAATTAAAGGAGGATTTTCACGTATGAAAGCATGTTTGGTTATCATAAGATAAAACTCGCCCATTTGGTGTGCGCTTGCATTGTGTGATGTGGGGTGAGCTTATGATAGCCTCATTTTCCTAAATTCATTGCGAATTTATATGCACAGGCATTCACATGGAGTAAACCCGTTCCGCGTTAGCGGCGTGGTCCGGTGAATTTCCAACTTTAAAATAAATCCTAAAAACAATTGTTTTATGTTCTCATACCAGTCCCATGACTTACCTAAAGTTTATTGTTCCTTCCTAAACTCTGGGTGCCCATTAATTTTCACACGGGCATCTAGTAGTTTAGTTTGCAGTTATAGATCATTAGAGCAGGATTCAGAGCGCTTTTAGAGTTGGAGTTCACGCTAGAGTTTGGAGCTTCTGCTATATCATATGGTTATCCGCTGAGAGTATATTTACTTTTCTTCCGCTGTATATGCTGTAACTCTGATATTCCATGTAACTCTGATGTAAATTTTTATTATGCAATGAAAGGTTCTGTTATTTATTCAATGTATGTATGTACCCATAACAATTCGTCTTTGTGAATGGTTTTAGTTGGTTTAATTATCGGCGAAAATCGGACAAAAAGACGGGTCGTTACAGGTCTAAAGCAATCATTTCCAGTGGTTGACTGTATTCTGTTTCAGAATTGGCAAAAGGCAACTCGTGACTTTTGCCTAGTTGACAGTAGGTACACACATATGGAAAATGTGCACTTACCAAAGGGAATATTATTACCAATAAGTATTTTCTTGACAATTTTCTCGCTAGGGTGTCCCAATTTGTTATGCCAAAAATGAAAAATACTATTATTACTGCCATCAGTAGTAGTTTCAGGAACATTATCATTACATTGGTCATTAGAAGTAACTTCAGAAATATTACAGTTACTATTTGACTTAGTGGACTTATTGTTAATAATAGAATTTATAATGGCCTTTGTCAGCTTCACCCTGTAATAAAACTTCTCTAGTTAGTATGTCTTTAATTAAACGGTATTTGGGATAGAAAATCAAAAAATACATTGTTATCCCTAGCAAATTAAGATACACTAATGAGTTTTTTTTTAATTCTTGGTGCTCTAAGCAAGTTATTTAGATGCAACTGTCTTTTCCCTTTGATTTGTGCATTTCCTACGTGTGTAATATTAATACAGTCACCATTACCTAAACAAGTAAGTTGTTTACCTTTTTATTCTCTGTTGCCAACATTCAGATTCTCTAAACTACTTGTTATGTGATTTGTTGCACCTATATCTGGATACCATGCATTATCTTGTATATATTCAGGTCTTGGTACTTCACTTAATTGACAGCTTCCAACAACATCATTCCGATCAGAATTGTCTTTAACTTGCGTTAGATTAGCACTGGCATTACTATTTCTTTGATTCCCTGAATTTTTTCCTAGCATGTATCCTTGTGTGAATCTGAAATAACATTTTGCTGCTGTGTGACCAAGTTTTTCACAAATCTGGCATTTAGGTCTTGAGTTATTATTTCATCTGCCTCTCCCTCTAGATCTACCTGAAAAACACCTCTCTAGTTAGTTTGTTCACTTCTTATATTCTTGTTTTTATTGCTGGTTGCTAAATTGACAGACATGTCTAGATTTATTGCTTTCATGTGATCTATTCTTGCTTCATGAGCAAGAAGAGTTGAATACACAAATTGCATTTCTAGTGTATTTCTTTTAGATGATAAAATTGCCTGCAGCCTCATAATCATGACTTAACCCATTTAATATGGTTAGCACTTGTTCATCCTCTCTTACTTTGTAACCTGGAGAATTTAATAAGTTGTACCATTAGTTTACTCTAGCAAGATAATTTCTCATGTGTTCTGAATCTTCCTTTCTGATAGTCTGAAGCTCTCTTTTATAATGCATTGCTCTTGCTGCTGATTGAGTGCTAAAAACTTTTTTAGTAGTGGATCATATTTCATGAGCTGAATTGCAGTTAATAACTTGAGGCAGAAGATCAGTACTAATTGATGATAAAAGCCAAGAACTTATCAATCTATCTTGCCTGAAATACTTTGTGTAATCTTTGTTACTTAAAATTTTGTTTTCATTGTCAGTAACAAATTGTGGGGGAATGGGCAGTGTACCGAAGATATACCCTTCAAGGCCATAGCCTTATATTGCAGTCTGTACCTGCAGTTTCCATAAGAGATAGTTATCTTCTTCCAATTGTACAGTTATTAGTTGACTTTATAGACTAATAATTGTTTTGATCAGATTGTTGGCTTCAATGATGAGATCTGACGGATTCGGTTGGTTTTGCAAAGAGGATTCTACATTTCCAGTTTCAGAATGATTGTCTCTAGACATGATGATTGGAAATCTGATTCAAGAAACTTAGAGAAGCAGAGGAAATTTAACTGAGCCTTCAGGTATTGTTCTTTCTTCAAGAAATGTAATGTAAAACTAAATTGGAAGCAACCACTTTGATGAAGAATATCTTCAGCAAGGTTAGGACGGCTTCTTATATAAAAAAAAAACTGATTTCTCTAAAGAAAGTATATGATGTCTGAACTAGCTTTATTTATTTCCTCAACAGTTTATCTTGTGAAATTGATGATGTAGCCAAGAATTAGATGAAATTCTTGGCATGGTACTCAATTTTCAAGGTAAAAACTGTTTTACACCTCCCAAATAATGAATTCGGATCTGATGGGAGGAATATCAATAATCTCATCGTGTTTCTTTGAATATTGAAGATATACTTTCAGGAATCAAAAAAGGATGAAGATCTGAAGCAATTAGAGATGCTACTGATCTTTTTCTCACTCAGGATGGATTGCTGTTAAGCATTAAGGACGCTCTGATACCGTAAAAGAATTCTTGATGTAATTGTAAGAACAGTTGTATGAATCAGAAATGATTATTGTATTGAATTGATGACTAGAGAAATGTACATACTAATTGAATTAATAATGTACAGTTTGGCCAATGCATTTATGGCTGATTTAAGTAATAAACGGGCTAAGCCCAAGATGGACCAAGCCCACCATAGTACAACCTGAGATAACGTTAGACTATATGTACAAAGAGTTACAGCCGACAAAAGATTAACCCTATTTCTTTGACACAGTTAAACCACTGTGAGTTTGTTCACATCACATTATGTGGTGTGAACATAACCCTCTTCAGTGATTGGAGGAGATAAGTGGGGCCCATATAACCTCCCTGATTCCCTCCAATCAGTGGCGTAGCCAGGATTTTTTCCTGGCGAGGGCACAATTTTTTTTTTGTTTTTTTGGCAAAACTTTGGACATTAAACACTAATACTAACATTGCTCCTTACATATAGAAGATTCTAATATTCGAGATTACAACAGAGATTATTGGCAGCAAAAGAGCAAAATGATACGAGCAAGAAGAAGATGAACTTATTGCAGAAAATGTAAAATAAAGTTGTAGAGAACTTAGTTAAAAAACTGACAGTGTAAGATGCATTTATATTACAATTTAAGTAAAACAGAAGGGCCAGATTAGTAGCCCAACAGCCGAAAAGATGAAATAATGTAGAGATGCGACATCACGTGAGAAGCAGGTGATGAAATAATGTATGAGAATCTTCAATCCAGTTGCATGTACATACCAGAATGATCTATATCTATGGCATATGAAAATCCTGGGAGGGGCACGTGCCCTCCTCAGGTCCAATGTGACTCCGCCACTGCCTCCAATCACAGTCCGAGGTTTTGTTCACACCACATAATGTGGTGTGAACAAACCCAACCTCCAGTTAAACCCAACTTCTCATCCTAGATGCGACACTCTCCATTCTTAGCTCAAATCTCATAGCCTTTTTTTTTTTTTTTTTTTTTAAAGTTGTCAACACAAAGCAAATTAGCTTTAAAATTGGAACAAGCAAAACGTTGGAAATAGAATAAGCATTCCCTTTTGTTTGTATTGTAATCCTTCCTCTTACCAAAACAGATACAAAAGAATTGTCGCCAAACTACACAGTATTTTGGAATGATTTATATCAGTCCAAAAAAATTGATTCATATCCACTTACATGATTGCTGCGGCCCGCATGCAGATACCATAGATTTGTGTTAACCTCCTTCTTTGGTAAGATTTGTGTTAACCTCCTTCTTTGGTAGGATGAATTGTTCTAAATCCAAATCGGATGTTCTCATATGCCGGATCAATCCTAACCACTGAATTGCACAAAATCTAATGGTTTTGAGTGGGTTATAGGACATGTTCATTAGATTATTAATAATATGTGTAGTTGATGTGTGGTTGTGATTTGTCGGGCATACGGGAACGTCCCGGTTGGATACAGAAGAATTGACCCTTCTTTGATATGACACGTCATGAGAAGAGAAACTTCTTCATCACGTTTTTCTATAAATTAGATCTCTCTCCACAATTATACGACATTATGAAGGAAAATGGCCATACCTGTGACAACGGTAACACCCACCCTTTGGATTTGTCTAATGACTGTGGTTTGTACCCTGCTGGTTTGTACTTTGCTAATTTGTATCCTGTTAAACTTTGAGAATCGCAACCCTTTTGATTTCCATGAAATTCAACATCTTCGCTATTTCCTTGTTTTTGGTGCATATTCCTGCCTTTCCATCTACCATCTTTATGTCCTTTTGAGTTTGCTGTTGCTTGCAATCTTTGTTCTTCAACGACTTCCCTGTTTATCTTACGCCCATGAACCATCAAAGAATTTTGCAATTCATCCAGTAAAAAGAGTATCAATGTCTTCAGACTCCTCAATAGAACAAATCACAAGTAAAAATTAGGCATCACTGAGTGAATGACCTTTTCAACGATGGTGACATAATCTAGGCTTTCTCCATGAGTCTGCAACTTGTTTGAAATTATCATTGTCCTTGAGAAATGTTCGGAAACAAACTCCCTGACTTCATTTAAAGAACTTCAAACTCTTTACGAAGAGCTTGTAGTTGTACATGCTTTGCCCTCACATTTTCTGGGTACTTCATCCTCTTCGAATCCCAATTCTGCTTTAGATGTTTCTTTGCATAGAATTGTCTCCAAGGTAGACCGATCAATCGCCTGAAATAGGTAATACTTTGCATTCAAATCCTTTAGCTTCAATGCTTTTAACTCTGTCTGCTGTGAATCCGCCAATACGGTACCCGTTGCTGGTTTTGCTACCAGAAATAATCACTTGTCAATGCTGTTTTGATTGCATGGAATTCTCCATTAACATACTCAAATGATCGTAGTGATCCTAAAACATTCGAATCGTCGGTCATACACAACTTTCAGTAGCTATTATGTTCACTGCTGGAACCAACCCGCTCTGATGCCACTGTTACCAAATAATACTAGTTTTTATGAAAATCAAAGTAAAGAACCGAACTACTTTGTTCATCAAACAACAGCCTACTGTATAGGCAGATACATCAACATGTAAAACAAAAAAATAGGATCTAATATCCCATTAATCATAGGATTCAGCGATAAGCAAAATGGCAACAAAATGAACTAACAATTATAAAGGGAATCAAACCCATGACCTTTTGCATTAGGTTCAAATATCTTAATCAGTTTGAATAAGATGTTTGTCCTTTTTATTTTATTTATCTTACTATTGGAAATGTATCAGTCAAGCATTCCTATAAAATCTGCTCTTCAACGTAATTAGATACTTGTTGGCCGTCTTCAGCCTGTATAACCAATATGTTTTCTTAGATTTACCCAAACATACGTTTAGTACTTCAAGTGGCAACAAGCTCACTAGAGTGATATTTCAAGGTCATCCTCAATAACTTCAATGTTAAAGGCATCATCTTTAATGCAACACTGATCAAGTAATCATCTTTTGTTAGTTGAACTTTTTTTTTCTAGATTACTGGGAAGTGGGAATGAAGATAGATCCGTATCTCTTGTCCCATTAGCTTGGGCTAATAGATAAAACTTCTTACATTATTAGAAGGGTAAAGAGGATGTGTGAGATTACACCACTCTGTGACCATAATAGCTAAATACTGTTTCTTTTGAGCTTAAATGGCAGGTTTCAAGCATATTTGCACAAAGAACTGCAACTGACAATGTCTCGGTCATTCTTAGCTGTATTTCCTGATAAATGCAGTTTTCAGTTGCCATTTTTGTCAAAGTCCTAAGTGGAATACTCATCTCATCTCTAAGTTCTCCATTCAATAAGGTATTTGTTCCACATTTTTTTGTGTTGAATCATGCTAGCAAACCACAGTATCCATATTAATTCAGAATTTTCTACTCCTTGCTTACCAAAATTCATTACAAGAACATACTCCACCTTCAAAATGATGGAATCTACTTCTATCTCTTAAAGTAATCCTTCTTTCGAAAATTCCAGAAATCAGTTTTAACGCCGTATGGCAATCTCTACAAATTCTGAGATTATTCAGTATATGAATTTCATCTCCTGGAGTAGTTTTAATCAATCCATAGCACACTGCTAATTTCTCGCTATGTTGAGAAAGCTTATCTGCCTTTTCTTCTTCATCTATATTCAGCAAAACTTCTGATGTTTCAGCTACATACCCTGCTTCGCTCAGCTTATAATTCACTACGTCAAGCATTGCGTAAATCTTTTCTGATTCTGCATGGGAAATATCACCAACTGTAAATTCATAACCATCTCCATTAATTGTAATTGAACTACAGCCTGGCTTTTTCCTGACTCCTCTCTTATGCATAAGTAGCCTCACCCTTTTCACTTCTTCCCAATTTTGCTTTTGTGCAAAAACATTTGATAGTAGAACATAGTTTGCATCATTATATGGCTCTAATTGAAGAAGATGCTTAGCTGCCTCTTCCCCAAGTTCAGCATTGTTATGCAACCTACATCCGCTTAATAAAGCTCCCCATACCGCTCCATTAGGTTTCATGGGCATTTCAGTAATTAACCTCTTTGCTTCTTCAAGCATTCCAGCTCTACTAAACAAATCAGCCATGCATCCATAGTGTTCCAACTTCGGCCTAATGCCAAAACTTCCTTCCATAGCTTTAAAATGATGCATCCCTTCATTTACCAATCCTCTATGGCTACAGGCTGATAGCACTCCTATAAATGTGATATCGTCTGGTTTAATACCTTCATTTTGCATCAGTTCAAACTGGTTCAGAGCTCTATCACCAAAACCGTGTAATGCAAATCCGTTGATCATTGAATTATATGAAATGACATCTTTATATTGCATGCTTTCAAAAATTTCAAAGGCCAAATCAATCTTACCACACTTAGAATACATATCAATAAGCGAGTTCATTAAACCAGCAGTATGAATCAGTCGTTCTTTCCGAATATATGCGTGTACCCATTGTCCTAAACTCAGGTTACCAGTTTGAGCACAAGCTGCAAGTGCTGCCATCACTGTAACTTCATTAGGTTTAACATTAGAACTTTTAACCATCTTTCGAAACAGTTTCAATGCTTCATTCCCTTGATTGTTTTGTGAGTACCCAAATATCATAGCAGACCAGCACACTACATTTTTATTCAATACACCATCGAAAACTTCTCTTGCTAATTTCAGCTCACCGCATTTGCTATACATTTCAACAATGGATGTTCCTAGAACCACAGAAAGCTTCGTATTCAACTGCTTAATATGATAACATAATTTCTTTCCATACTCTAACTTCTTCAGCTCTCCACAAGCTGAAATTGCAGTTGCCAATGTAATTTCATCAGCTGTTAAACCCTTCTCTTCTTGCATTACGGAGAACAATTCCAATGCTTGTTCTGGGAACCGATTCTTTATATATGCATTTATCATAGAAGTATATGCAACTTCATTCTTCTTCTCCTTTTCCATCCTGTCAAATACCTCTCTTGCATAGTTGCAGTCACTGCATGATGAATACATCAATATTAATGTGGTTTGTATGTAAAGATCGTGTACCAGTTTACGTTTAACGATTTGAGCATGGAGAGCTTTTCCACTGATGAGAGGAGACTGAACACAAGCTTTGAGCAATGAAGGGAAAGTAAATCTATCTGGAATGATACCAAATTCTTCAAGCATGTCCAAGTAAGTCATGATTGCTAACTTCGGCATGTCATGGTCGACGAAACCTCTCAACATAGTGTTATATAAAACTACATTGGATTTGTCAGGAGCGTGATTGAAGAGTTCAATGGCGTAGGATAACAAGGTAGTTGTTTGTGGCGAGAGAGTAAGAGAGAGGGAGAGGAGCTTTTGAAGTGAGGGTGCTTTGTTGATGTAATCAATTTTGATGAAGTGTGCATGGATTTGTTGGAGATGTTTCAAGGTTGAGCATTTTTGATCTAGGAGGTGATGGGTTTGGTTGTGGTTGGAGGAGGGGACTGAAATTTGCATTGCTGGTCTAGGGGATGTTTCAACTTTCAAGATAAGCCGCAGTTGCAAAATACTCCTAATATTTTGCAACTTGTAGGATTTATACGAAGAGCAATTTTTATGGCCATATAAACCAATCCTGAGACTTATCCATCTGCTTGCGCAGTACACACTTTGTCACGATTCAGACCCCATTTTACAGTGTATCCTTCCCAATACGAGTTTGTTGACAATTTTTTAATGTGGGTCATGACACCACTAACGGTGTTAGTGGTGTGAGGCTATGATTACCCTCTAAATTCCACCTTTTTTATCTCAGCCACACAATCATTAACACCGTTAGTATGTCATGGAGACACACTTTAAAAAAGTGTCAACAAACTCACTCTCCTATCCTTCGTGAGTAATCTAGAATTGAACACCTGAAAAGGCGTTTTGTTGTTGCATCTTGAAGTAAGTCAGCCCATTGCTGCGTGTCAAAGTGTGTAGCTTCATACGCAGAATTGAAGTTCTCCAAGTATCAAATTAACTTACCGTTGGAGTTGTCCAAGTCCAACTATCAAATTTACTTCCAGGACATTAGGAATACTGTCAGTCTTATGCTAAAACGAAGTTCCTGGAAGGTAAAATGTATCTTATTTCTCATTCTCAATAATGGCGTCAAGAGTATTTGGAAAGGGATTTTGAAGGGGCATTGTTGGGAACGGGGAATATGATTTTTTTACGAAAGGAGCATTTTGGAATGACCAGAGTTTTTTTTTTATATATATATTGTTTTTAATTGTTTGTGTTTGTGTGTGTTTATTGTTGAACAGAATAATAGAACGCAGAATACAAATTGCAGAATACAAAAATTACTGAATGCCTCTTGCAGAATTTAAATTGCAGATTACAAAAGCCAGTACAACGCATTACAACACCATTTAAAAAAAAACATCACAACACAATCACAAACCACAACACATTCAGAAAATAAAACAACACAACTACAACACCCACATAAAAGAAAACATCACATCTTTCCAACCCTCAGCTGCGTAACAAAATGAATAACACAAGCCCTAAACTGTTCGGGCTTGCCAAGCAGAGAATAAAATGGGTTGTGGCCCAATCTGTCATGTGTAGACATAATAACCGACACCTCTCAATCCTGATAGTCATCCTCCTCACGGCGTATAGACATGCATAAATCGATAAGCTCGTCTCGGTGCATGCGCGAAGGAGTTGAACGAGAAGGGCCAGCACCAGACCTGACCGGCCTACGAGTCGGATGACTCGAGATCTCCACATTATCGCCACAAATGATATCGCCAAAGAGCTGAGTCTTTTGCAGATGAACTGGTGGAGCATCCGGAATTGCGTACTTACATCTATCGGTACGGATGTATCCTGTAAACATAGAGTCCAACTGACTGAATCGTGCCGGAGACCCACTCTTGAACTTGCGCATCGGTATTGGCACCGTCGCCCACCAATCATCCGTTCCTGTGACGGTACCCAATTGCTCGTCCCATCCCCCTCCATCAAACTGTAGCAGTCTGTTCCACGGAGCCCAATCTCTTTTCTTGTTGTCAAACTTGTTCTTCATATGACCAGCGTTGTAGTCCAACCCGGTCCGCTCGTTAAACGCCTGTGCAATCACCTGGTACCATCCTCTAACATTATGTGCACGGGAACTGAGATGTTCCATGCACACATCGATGAAAGTGTTTGTCGTATCGTTGTTCCATTCGGCAATGGAACGAGTAGACGAAGACTGACTTGCGGCCATTCTAGAAAAGAAAAAACCGAAATCATTACGAATAAAATATACATGGGAGTAAAGAAGCAAAAAATACAAATATAAAAGCAAAAACCTGAGAAGATCGACGAGTAGACGGTGATTGGAGTTGAAATTTTCGGATTTGGTGCTGTTTTGGTGATGGAAGGGCAATGAAATGGAGGAAATATATAGGGAGAGGGAAAGGAATCCGCTGTTCTGGAAATTTCGTGGCGTCAGACATGCGTCCGACACGTCGGACGCGAAAGCCACCTTTTCAACCGTTCGTCTTGAAGGGGCAAAAGTGTGGGACTCACCTTGGACGCGTCGGACGCGTCGGACGCAGACGTGAACATTAACTGCCCAGTTAACAAATCAAACGCTACCTAAGACGTTAAGAAAATGCCAGCCCATCCAGACGTACACGAATGAGCGTTTGAGGCGTATTAGAGGCATTTAACACTTTGGAATTTTTTTTGGTTCAAATTTAAATGGAAATGATTACACCTCTTGGTTAAAGGGTGGTAAACTTTCCAAGCGTTACAACTATTAAACGTACCTTTCCACACCTATATATATGACAAGATGAATATAATAAAAATGTTTTTTTCCTTCTGAAATATTTTTTTTCTTCATTAAGCTCTGTACTTAATTATTTCCTTGAGTTCGCTAGGCTCTATAAATTACAACGTAGTTTTGTTAAGCATATTCGTTTTATCTTGAAAAACAGTTGCTCATCGACTTTCTACATCATAGAGGAAGCAATATTATTTCAAAGAAACAGAGAATTCTGGACTCGGACAAATAGAAAGATATTGTACGTATTGCTGAATTTTAATAATAGTTTTTTACAAAATCTTTGCAAACAGGCTTATGCAAATTATTTGCATTGGCTTTTTGTTACATAAGTAAACACAGTTTTTGCAAATTATTTGAAAACGATTTTTGAAATATGTATTGACATTGTTTTTGCAAATTATTTGCATTGGCTTTTGGTTACATAAGTAAACACAGTTTTTGCAAATTATTTGAAAACGATTTTTGAAATATGTATTGACATTGTTTTTGCAAACTATTTGCAAATTATTTTCTGTTGTATTATTGATATAAACAAAAAAAGGTCAAAATTAGACCAAAAACGATAGATTGTGTTTTAGGATATGCACAAAATAGTGTTGCATATCAGTTCCTAATATATAAGTCCGAAATCGATGTTGTTAACGATATTTTTCGTCAACACCGGTAGTGGATTAACAGGGATAGACCCAAAGGGAAATCAAGAGGATTGGCTCACTTCTCCAATCGATTCTGGTGGGAACTTAAGAGGCTAGGGCTTATAGGTGTAGGATCACTGAGAACTATCAGGTCGGATCTAAGCTCAGCGGATGAGGTTCGACCGCCATTCGAGGAAACTGAAGGGTGTAACCCGTGTTTCTCTGCATAATTAATGATAAACTGCAGCTATTATGACTAGGGAAATAATAATAGACACTTACAGAGCAGTTTTCACAAAGGAAGATCCCTTTTCATTAAGCTTTTATTGGAAGTACATGAATGCTATATGGAGGAATTCTCCATTAATCTTCTTTCTCAAGTTATTTCTAATGGTACAAAAAATTAGGAATAAAAGATAAGACCCCCCTTAATCTGACCTCTGGGGTCTTATCTATAGTGGTTCCGGGCCCCTCCCATTGGAGGGTTGTCGGACCCGCGTGTGTGACGACCCGCTCCGCACTAACCTGCATTTCCTCTGAAGGTGCGTTGTACACATGCCCGACTAGCACGGAACGGTCGCCAAAGAAAGGAAAGAAGAGAATGAACTAACAAGGAACTTGTAGAATGTCTCACAGCGCATGGAACAAAATATAATAATAACATAATCTTGACATAAAACAAGCGAGACAGAGCATAAGCTGAAAACTAAACCAACATAGCAGCGGAAATCCAAATACAGCTTATTACAACTTTTCAAATTTACTGTCTCTAAAACAAAAGAAAGCTAAAGTAGAAGATGCACTACTAATGCCCAAGCAGTGATCTTCAACAACACAGGGAGAATATTATATATATCATAAGTGGAAGCCTCCTGCTCGTCTCCGGATCAGCTACCCGTGCATACCCAGCTAACCTGTCTCTAGTCTGCTCGTGAGAGCACCTAGAGTAATAAGAAGAGACATAAAACTCTGGGTCAGACAAAAAGTCTGGTATGAGCGATAAGCAGCTAAACAGAACAATGACAGGTATACTAAACCATACCTGAACCTGCAACCAAAGAGTTAGCACTATATACCGTACAATACTCTAAGGTGCCACAAAAAAAATGGTGTAAAGATAACGGGGGTGAGGCGTGCATGTCATAATGATGGTAAACAAGTCAAACATAGCAACCATCCTCACATCTCTCACTCAGTGCGTAAAGCATACGATGTCCACCACTGTCAATCACTAGACCCATCGAAGCAGTGACGGAGTTCGACTTGTACAACTACTGCTACTACCAAGCTTGCCACATGGAGTCATGACCAAATCTTTACAAATGACCCCACTTCATTGGTCTATTAGCTCTTTAGTCGTACCTAGGCCACTGTGGCCCTGAATCCGTTCATGTACTCCCTATACATAGTGATTCAAAATTACAGACATCGACAACCCCTTAGCACACGTCCCGCAGCAAAGCCCAATCATGAAGCTCACTCATTGGTTCCCAACTGGATCATGAGTCAAAGCTCCTCATTTGGACTTCCTTTGCATCTCGGGTTTTGGTCGAATTGGAGTTGGTCTTCAGAAGAGTCGTCGCGTAGTAGTAATGGCACATGTACGGTTCGGTTGCTCTTCACTAGTTCGGTTCGGCTCACTCCACTTCCTGGCCATCCGGTTCGGTTTGAACGTGTTCAAGTGCTCCAGCCTCGGTTCAGTTAGGTTGCTCTCATCCGGTTCGGTTCAGGTGCCACGCTCCATTCGGTTCGGTTCATCCCTCCTGCTCCAGCTTGCCTGCTCCGATCCGATCCCGCTCTCTTGCCGGCTCCGATCTGCTTCCTAGCTCCGATCCGATCCTCTGTCCAACTCCAACTCTAAGCAATGGCCTTCCTTCCTGCCAAACTTCCTTTGTGCCAGACTTCAGTTCGGTTCGGATTCCTTGCCCAGCTCTCCTATCCGATCCGAGCCCATACTCGATCCGATCCGAAACCCTGCACAACTTTCTGCAACTTTTTCCAGCAACTTGTTTACGCCATTCGACAACGTTTTCGACCAATCTAACTATACTAATCAATCACAAAACAAGTAATACAGTCATAGAAACAAATAGAAGTGATCATAAACACCAAAACATCAACCATAACATGTAAAACGGATCAAATATAGCCAACACCCCATACTTTCCCTTAAGCATGTTTAAGTAAAACTAATGACATGATTAGCAAAAGTTAACCAAATCAAACCCAATTTCTAACAAATGTCTAAAACATTATTTAAGAATTTATAAAAAAAATTCCAGAATTTATTAGTGTATAAATTCGCTAATCTTCACTAATTACCCTTAATTAACCGTAATTAGTGCAAAACTATGCAAATCACTCACCTTAGCCACAAATAAAACCCCAAAACTGAAATATTCTTCGATTTGGCGCTGTCCCCAATCTTACACAGCAGCTCTACCTCGATTCTCGTGCTAATCCGCCTTAATTTGATGTAGTTTAAGCCAAAACTAGATTAAGAGGTGATTAGAGGTGTATTTAGATGTTGGAGGCCATTGTTAGATTGAAGAGAGAGTTTGTGGGGGCTGGAAAATGAGTGATAAACCGAAATTCTAATCCTAGCAGCACTTAAATACCTCTAATCCCAAAATCCCCCATTGGGCCTAGCTGTTAATCACCCAGTTAAGCCCAATTAAGCTGTTTTTCACTATCTGAAACTTGTTTCAGCCATATTTCCCAAACGGTGAGTCCGTTTGGCTAATGTGACCACTCTACGGAATTGTAAACCATCAAACAAATCTAATGGAAGTGGTTTCAGGTCAAAATTTCTTTCCAGTCAAAAGTTATGGCCAAAACAGTATTAGCTAGGGGCAAAACAGTCATTTAAAAATCGGCAAAAATCACGAACATGGGAAATGACCCCAATAGTCGTCTCCCAAAGTTACATGACCATATGACTTCGTATGTAAAAGAAATAAATATTCTACGATCCTGCGATGCGTAGAATGCGGGTCGTTACATTCTCCCCCCCTTAAGAAATTTCGCCCCCGAAATTCCCTAACCAAAACACACAAAGGGTCCCGCATGCCTATCAACCATAAAACAACAACCAAACATGCAAAACAAGTCTGTCCTAGCATGCGGAATAACTAAATCGCAAAGTAAATCTTACCAGACGAAGAGTTCCGGATACGTCTTCTTAATGCTCTCCTCTGCCTCCCAAGTACAGTCATTCTCATTCTCGCCCCACTGAACTTTGACTAATTTCACCGCCTTCCTTCGAAGCTGCTTCGTATAGTTCCCAACAATACGCATAGGCCTGCGGTTCCCAACCGCCTCGAGTTCAACTTCGATATCATCCAACTGATCAGGTGAAATGGTCACATCTGGGTCGTGCACGAACTTTCTTAACTGGGAAACATGAAATACGTTGTGAACTCCTGCCATCTTCTCTGGTAATTCAACTTTGTATGCTAAATTCCCAATTTGTTCAAGAACTGGGAATGGACCAACAAATCTTGGTGCTAACTTGCCTCTCCTGCCAAATCGTATCACGCTCTTCAACAGAGAAATCTTGACAAACACCAAGTCACCAACGGACAACTTTAAGTCTCTTCTCCTCTTATCAGCATAACTCTTCTGCCTATCCTGAGCAGACTTCATTCGTTGTTGAATGATCTTAATCTTATCTGAAGTTTCTCTTACTACATCTGGTCCAAGCACAAACTTCTCACCGGTCTCTATCCAACATGATGGTGAGTTGCACGGTCTTCCGTACAAAGCTTCATATGGAGCCATACCGATACTGGATTGGTAGCTATTGTTATATGCAAACTCTACTAGACGCAAATGGTCATCCCATGATCCACCAAAATCCAATATACAGGCCCTCAAGAGATCTTCCAATATACGATTCACCCTCTTTGTCTGACCATCGGTTTGAGGATGATACGCGGTACTGAGATATAATTCTGACCCTAGAGCCTCTTGTAAGCTCCTCCAAAATCCACTAGTGAACAACAGATCTCGGTCACTCACAATGCCTTTGGGTATTCCATGAAATCTCACTACCCACTTTATATACAGTTCCGCTAACTTAGCTGCCGTCCTGTTTGACTTGACGGGTATAAATCTTGCACTTTTGGTCAATCGGTCCACAATCACCCAAATGCTATCATGGCCCGATCTAGTCCTTGGTAACCCGTCAATGAAATCCATTGACACTTGTTCCCATTTCCATTCTGGAATTTCCAATGGTTGTAACAACCCACTAGGTTTCTTTTGCTCAGCTTTAACTAGCTGGCAATTCATGCATTTGGATATAAACTTCCCAACGTCTCTTTTCATCCCTTCCCAGTAGTATGTCTGCTTCATGTCTTGATACATCTTATTACCACCCGGATGTATAGTCATTTTTGAGTGATGACATTCTCTAAGCACTTCATCTCTCAACCCATTGATATTGGGTACAACTAGTCTTCCATTCTTTCTAAGCCATCCATCTCGATCAAGCCCACGCTTGTTCATCTCCTCATCGATACCCATCTCTAACTTGGAGATGATTTCCAATAGGTTAGGATTGTCCCTCTGATTAGAGCCGATCCGCTCAATCAAAGTGGGTCTGATCGTCAAACTTGCTAACATTTCTGGATCTAATTCGCACTTTGGTCTGAAATCTTACCCAGCGATGTACTCCAGTTGCTTCCATTCTAGAAACATAGCCCATAAACTGGCATGTCTTCTACTCAATGCATCAACCACCGCATTGCCCTTTCCTGGTGTATATGCGATGTCGAAATCATAGGAAGCCAAGAATTCTAACCATCTTTGTTGTCGGAGATTTAGATCCTTCTGAGAGAAAAGATACTTCAACGACTTATGATCCGTAAATAACTCGAATCTTTCTCCCAAGAGATAGTGTCTCCACATCTTCAACGCGAACACGATCGCTGCTAATTCCAAATCATGGGTAGGGTATCTTCTCTCAAGTGGTTTCAGTTGCCGACTTGCATAAGCTACAACCCTACCTCCTTGCATCAACACAGCACCTAGTCCGGTACCACATGCATCTGTGTATACCGTCATCTCTTCATTCCCCTTAGGAATGATCAACACTGGTGCACATGTCAACTTGTCCTTTAGACTCTTGAATGCATTCTCACACCTTTCGTCCCGGACAAAAGCTTGATTCTTCTTGGTCAACTGGGTCAACGGTGCTGCTATCTTGGAGAAGTCTTGGATAAACTTATGATAATATCCAGCTAACCCCGAGAAACTTCTTATGTTTGTTGCATTCTTGGGCGTAGACCAATCTTGTACCGTAGCCACCTTCGCGGGGTCCACGGCAATACCATTCTCTGAAACAACATGGCCCAAGAATCTCACTTCCCTCCTCCATAAGTGACACTTAGAAAACTTCGCTTTCAATTGGTGTTTTCTCAACACCTCCGTCACTATCCTCAAATGTTCCTTGTGTCTTCCTCTGTCCTCGAGTAGGCCAAGATATCATCCACGAACACAAGGACAAACTTATTCAACTGATCTCTGAATACCCTATTCATAAAATCCACAAAATATGCTGGGGCATTGGTCAGCCCGAATGGCATGACCAACCACTCATAAAATCCAGACGGCGTCCGGAATGCCGTTTTAGCTATACTCTCAGCTTCCACTCTAAGCTGATGAAATCCTATCGCGAGATCCAACTGGGAGAATACTCTCGCGCTACTCAACTGATCAAACAAATCATCTATCCGCGGTAGAGGATACTTATTCTTCCTCGCCACTTTATTCAACTCGCGGTAGTCTACACACAAACGAAGGGAACCATCCGCTTTGGTAGCAAACACAACTGGTGCTCCCCCATTCAGAAACACTCCTTCTGATAAATCACTTCTTCAAAAGATCGTTGACTTGCACCCCGAGCTCCCGCTGCTCCCTTGGTGCCATACGACGAAGTGGCATCACTATAGGTCGGCATCTTTCACTAAATCAATACGGAACTCAATCTCTCGGTGTGGTGGAAGCCCGGTCACTTCCTCGAAGACGTCCGGATACTGGCCAACCATGGGCAAACCTGACAACTCACCTTGCAGGATGTCGAGGGAATTTAGAAAACTAGCCATTACCCCATCACTAGGTAGACCACCAAACACTACCATCTGTCCATCATCCGCTCTAGCTGTCACCAAAAAGCCCACACGGTCTACCACCACCCCGTATCTTTGGAGCCAATCGACTCCCAAAATAATGCCAAACCCAGTAAAGCCCAAAACAAAGCAATCACAAACAAACATGCATCCATGACTCGATAAGACCACATTACGACAAATCATGCTAAGGTTAGTCGAACCACCAATAGGGTTCGTCACTACTAAAGGTCTATCGACAATCTCGGGCTCCAATCCCAACCTATCTACCAGGTCACTAGATATGAAAGAACTGGAAGCTCCGGTATCAAACAAAACTCTAACAGGAACATCATAAACAGAAAGCATACCTTGAATAACGACATTCTTTCCCTTCTCTGTCGCGGTTGGGGCATTCGACGAAGAAGGAATAGCATTAAGGGCATATGCTTTCACCATCTGCTTTTCTTTAGGGGGTTGCGGACACTTGTCCTTGTGATGTCCCACTTGGCCACAGTTGAAGCACTTCCTATCCGCTGGCTTGGCCCGACAATTACTAGCATAATGGCCCTTCTTACCACAGCTGAAGCACTCAACATCTTGCTTATTCTTTTTCTTCTGGCCATCCTTATTCTGGTTCTGCTTTCTCTTATTCTGAGAACCATTCTTGCCTCCACCGCTTGCCTGCGGTTTCGGTTCTTCTGCAGATGCGGCCTCAGTCTTCGGCTTAGGGTAAGGACTCTCTGACCTCAATGCTTTCCCCACAATCGATTCAAACGTCTCATCAATGTGGTTAATGAGCCTTTCCCCCAAGTACTGATCCAAACCAGTTATGAACTTCTCGTTCTTCTTCTCGGCAGTATCAATAAGAGATAACCCATACTTCGACAAAGTGTCGAATTCAGCAATATACTCCGAGATAGCTCTGCCATTCTGCTTGAGCTCCAAAAATTTCTTAAACAATACTGACTTCTGAGCAGCTGGAATGAACTTATCGCTAAAGCGAACCTTAAACTGCTACCAAGTAATCTGATCCTCGGGAGTAGCTGTCTTTATAGCATTCTACCAATTCATTGCCCGTCCTTGCAGCTGACGGGATGCTAGCCTTCTCTTCATCGCATCCTCGATACCCAAGTCTTCGAAGATACACTCACAACTATCCAACCAATCCTGAACATCCGTAGCCGACTCCGTTCCGTGGAACAGCTTCCCACCAAGACTAGTATAATCCTTATTCAGCTTGGCGAAATCGGCCCTAGGCGCCTGCACTATTGGACCACCACCATTACCATTATTGGGAGCTGCCCTCTGCACATCCCTAAGCATCTCTCTCATGAGGTCAGTAAACATTGTCCTCATGTCAGCAGCATTCCCATTATTGGCTCCTCTACCGGCACCTCTTGCATATCAGCTCATCGTTCAATCTGTAAAGAGAAAACGATAACCATCTCCATAGTGGTGCTAGTGCAGTGCGACTTCATCCTTAGCTATACTAATAGTATATATATAGCTTTTGAAAACCAAAATAATCACAAATACACGCTCTCATATACGTATTATCTCTCCCTGGTGTCTTTCCCTAGGTTAACTACACAACCTAGAGCTCTGATACCAAATGTGACGACCCGCCCCGCACTAGCCTGCATTTCCTCCGAATGTGCGCTGTACACATGCCCGACTAGCACGGAACGGTCGCCAAAGAAAGGAAAGAAAAGAATGAACTAACAAGGAACCTGTAGAATGTCTCACAGCGCATGGAACAAAATATAATAATAACATAATCTTGACATAAAACAGACGAGACAGAGCATAAGCTGAAAACTAAACCAACATAGCAGCGGAAATCCAAATACAACATATTACAACTTTTCAAATTTACTGTCTCTAAAATAAAAGAAAGCTAAAGTAGAAGATGCACTACTAATGCCCAAGCAGTGATCTTCAACAACACAGGGAGAATACTATATACATATATCATACGTGGAAGCGTCCTGCTCATCTCCGGATCAGCTACCCGTGCATACCCAGCTAACCTGTCTCTTGTCTGCTCGTGAGAGCACCCATAGTAATAAGAAGAGACATAAAACTCTGGTTCAGACAAAAAGTCTGGTATGAGCGATAAGCAGCTAAACAGAACAATGACAGGTATACTAAACCATACTTGAACCTGGACCTGCAACCAAAGACTTAGCACTACATACCGTACAATACTCTAAGGTGCCACAAAACAAATGGTGTAAAGATAACGGGGGTGGGGCGTGCATGTCATAATGATGGTAAACAAGTCAAACATAGCAACCATCCTCACATCTCTCACTCAGTACGTAAAGCATACGATGTCCACCACTGTCAATCACTAGACCCATCGAAGCAGTGACGGAGTTCGACTTGTACAACTACTGCAACACCAAGCTTGCCACATGGAGTCATGACCAAATCTTTACAAATGACCCCACTTCATTGGTCTATTAGCTCTTTAGTCGTACCTAGGCCACTGTGGCCCTGAATTCGTTCACGTACTCCCTACACATAGTGATTCAAAGTTACAGACATCGACAACCCCTTAGCACACGTCCTGCAGCAAAGCCCAATCATGAAGCTCACTCATTGGTTCCCAACTGGATCCTGAGTCAAAGCTCCTCATTTGGACTTCCTTTGCATCTCGGGTTTTGGTCGAATTGGAGTTGGTCTTCAGAAGAGTCATCGCGTAGTATTAATGGCACATGTACAGTTCGGTTGCTCTTCCCTAGTTCGGTTCGGCTCACTCAACTTCCTGGCCATCCGGTTCGGTTCGGACGTGTTCAAGTGCTCCAGCCTCGGTTCGGTTAGGTTTCCCTCATCCGGTTCGGTTCGGGTGCCACGCTCCATTAAGTTCGGTTCGTCCCTCCTGCTCCAGCTTGCCTGCTCCGATCCGATCCTGCTCTCTTGCCTGCTCCAATCCGATCCGCTCCCTAGCTCCGATCTGATCCTCTGTCTAACTCCAACTCTAAGCAATGGCCTTCCTTCCTGCCAAACTTCCTTTGTGCCAGACTTCAGTTCGGTTCGGATTCCTTGCCCAGCTCTCCTATCCGAGCCGAGCCCATACCCGATCCGATCTGAAACCCTGCACAACTTTCTGCAACTTTTTCCAGCAACTTGTTTACGCCATTTGACAACGTTTTCGACCAATCTAACTATACTAATCAATCACAAAACAAGTCATACAGTCATAGCAACAAATAGAAGTGATCATAAACACCAAAACATCAACCATAACATGTAAAACGGATCAAATATAGCCAAAACCCCATACTTTCCCTTAAGCATGTTTAAGTAAAACTAATGACCTGATTAGCAAAACTTAACCAAATCAAACCCAATTTCTAAAAGAGGTCTAAAACATTATTTAAGAATTTATAAATATTTTTCCAGAATTTATTAGTGTATAAATTCGCTAATCTTCACTAATTACCCTTAATTAACCGTAATTAGTGCAAAACTATGCAAATCACTCACCTTAGCCACAAATAAAACCCCAAAACTGAAATATTCTTCGATTTGGCGCTGTCCACAATCTTACACAGCAGCTCTACCTCGATTCTCGTGCTAATCCGCCTTAATTTGATGTAGTTTAAGCCAAAACTTGATTAAAAGGTGATTATAGGTGTATTTAGATGTTGGAGGCCATTGTTAGATTGAAGAGAGAGTTTGTGGCGGCTGGAAAATGAGTGAAAAACCGAAATCCTAACCCTAGCAGCACTCAAATACCTCTAATCCCGAAATCCCCCATTGGGCCTAGCTGTTAATCACCCGGTTAAGCCCAATTAAGCTGTTTTTCACTGTCTGAAACTTGTTTCAGCCATATTTCCCAAACGGTGAGTCCGTTTGGCTAATGTGACCACTCTACGGAATTGTAAACCATCAAACAAATCTAATGGAAGTGGTTTCAGGTTAAAATTCCTTTCCAGTTAAAAGTTATGGCCAAAACAGTATTAGCTAGGGGCAAAACAGTCATTTAAAAATCGGCAAAAATCACGAACATGGGAAATGACCCCAATAGTCGTCTCCCAAAGTTACATGACCATGCGACTTCGTATGTAAAAGAAATAAATATTCTACGATCCTGCGATGCGTAGAATGCGGGTCGTTACAGCGTGGGTCTCTGTTGGTTGTTTTATTCTTCGCTTTGGGTGCTTGACCTTTGGCCGCTTTTGACATATTCGATTATA
Organism: Allium sativum; assembly: GCA_030737875.1. NCBI lineage: Eukaryota > Viridiplantae > Streptophyta > Magnoliopsida > Asparagales > Amaryllidaceae > Allium > Allium sativum. The sequence goes on along the minus strand of CM060918.1, from coordinate 605,643,595 downwards.
ATCTCTAAATGATACGTGAATTCTCGAAAGCAGTTCATGAATGTAGGCTTGTGGAGATGAGCTTTTGGATGTAGCCCCTCGGCTTTATCGTGAGTGCTTAGAGGATATATAAGTCTGAAACTTCGGCTTTCTCGAAAGTTCAACTTTAACATACCCTTTTTCTCCGGTTTTAAACTTTGTACACATGATATGCTTGCTTCGGTCGCACCACTTGTTTTTATCTTAACCGACCCTTAAATCTCCGAATTGTATGACTATTCATTAACTTATTTGTACAAGATGGATACATCTCAGAAGTGGTGTGAGCTGGAGAAGTTTTTTGATTTAGGCGATCAGACGACTGAAGTTCAAACGTCTGGCCAGCCATCCGTGAATTCCCCCTTCGTCGGCCCAACTCATGCTGAGCTTCGAACAATTATTAGCAGGCCCCGTTATGCCCCAAGGCCCTGCAATCCTAAGCTTGCCAAGCGATTCAGAGGCTGGAATTTGCAGGGAGTGTCTTCTGACATGGATATATCTCCATTCGACCAACAAACAATTTCTAGTGATATGATCGTTATGAAGACCCAGATGCTTACTCGATTCAAGACCGCCATGTACCAGTTTGAGGAACAAATGGATATGCTCAAGGATCATACTGCGAAAATAATGAGTGGTTGGCACACACTAGCTTGTGATATCCAAAGGCTACACAGGGGTAATCTTGAGCGCAATTCCATACTAGAGAACGATAAGGCGAATTTAATCCAGACTCTCAGATCCCGAGACAGTGTTGTTGCCTCTTTTGCTCAAGGAGACGTTGAGTTGGTAGGTCCAGAGCGCAAAAGGCCCTTGGCGGGCGAACCTCTATTCTGCTCTACTCAGGTTAAAAGGAAGGTTGGCAGGCCTAGGAAGAAAAAGGATTTGTAGTCTTCTTATCTTGCCTCTGATCACTTCTCTTTTTTTGTGAACTATGCTTTAGATTGGTTGTATAAGCGAGTGTCGATCCTCGCGTTTAACTTTATGCTAGTCTGTGTTACGACTTAGGCTTTTGTTGGTGTTTTTGGTGGCCCCGCGACTGATTTGTGACTTTGTGATGTTGCTGTGCTTTGTTTCGTTAGTGCTTGTGTTTGTCATACCGCAGCCTTTCATCCCGTTTTGTCGCACTTTTATTTGTACCTTGCATGTTGCACTTTCAACACCATTCACTTTGTCGACCACATGTTCGTGACGAGCGTACGTTATTGCCAATTCGCTATTGATGTTGTAGTAACTTACTATAGCTTTATTAGACTGGAAGTGATCATGCTTTCCGATGAAACAGTACTACGTGTCTATAAGGAAACTTCTTTTTGAAACAACTATCCTTAAAATACTTCTAATGAAAAATCACCCAGAACAAATAAAAGGAGTAGTCACTCAATAGGATGTTATTGAAACCGCTCGTAACCTTTGAACCGATGTTACAATATGATTTCAGAGTTGCGTAAGGAATTGATATGTTGAAAAAGAATACAACTAACGGATGTATAAGTTAGAAGTACTTCCCTGAGAGGTTTATGTGCATACTTTTGGTGGCAAACCTTTAACCCTCACTTGGATTTCTGAGAAAGGCAGGCGATTCTTTCATGCTTGAATCAGGAATTGGGTTCTTCATAAATTTGGTGTGGCCGTAGTGGCTTCACATCTGGTGGTGATGATTTTTTTCTTAGGATTGTTCTAGGTTGTGGTATCTAAGACCGCCCGCTTGCTTTAGGACTTTGTCGAGAGATTGATTCAACCTAGATTCAGGCATTAATATGTAGAGGACCGGAACCCCTTTCAGTTTCTGCAAAGAGCTGGACGGATCCATATTTGGGTATTAATATGTAGGTGGTCGGAACCTATTCCGGCTTCTGCAAAGAGCTGGATGGACCCGGATTTGGGTATTGATATGTAGGTGATCGGAACCTATTCCGGCTTCTGTAAAGAGCTGAATGGACCCGGATTCGGGTATTGATATGTAGGTGACCGGAACCCCCTCCGGTATTAATGAAGCGCCGAATCGACCCAGATTCGGGAATTTAGCATAGAAACCCGAAGAGTTAATCGGTAATCTTATGTCATACGAAGTAAATTTGCAGGAAAAAAAGACTCAAGCTCAAGATAAGAAAAATCTAGCTTCTCATGCTAAAAAAGATGAGTCGGATTCGAGCGAAGAAGATATTGCTTTTGTAGCCAAAAATTTCAGAATTTTTTTGAAATATAAGGAGAGCCAAAATAAGAATGCAAAGAGGAATTCTACAAAAGAACCTGACCTAGCCTTGGTGGAATGTTTTAACTGTCACAAAACATGACACTACCAAAAGAATTGTCTAGAGTTAAAAAAGACTCGCAACAAAAAAGGAGAAATCAAAGAGAAGAGCTTTCTCAGTCAAATAGGATAATTCAGATTCATCATCTTCTGACAGTGACAGTGATAGTGACAATGAACAAGCAAATGTGTGCTTCATGGCTAAAGATACTGAGGTCAGTGATTTTACTTATGAAAAATTAATAGAAGTTAATACGGAAATGCTAGAATCTAGGAATAATTTTAAGAGGAAATATAAACAAGCTAATGAAGATAGAAAAAGAGCAGAATTTGAAAGAGACTTATTAGAAGATGAAAAAGAAATTTTAGAAGATAAGATTAGAAAATTACAAGAATCTCTATCAGTTGCGAATTCTCTGATTTCCATGTTGAGTCAAGAAGTTAAGACTCAAAAGGATAAAAATGATATATTAGTGTCTGAGAATCATGATTTGAATACTAAGATTAAAATTATACAGTTAGAAAATTCTAGTCTGAAGGTTAAATTAGATAATATTTCTCAGAATGTTAATAATTTTAATAAAAGTAGAGAAAATCTATCTAAGATATTAGAAAATTCTCAACCAGTTTCTAGTAAAAAAGGACTAGGATATGTTCAAAAAGTTAATTCTAAAATGAAGTCTAGTTATAATATTAAACCAGTAATTCCTAGTAGTAAAAAGCTAGATATTACTACTAAGAAAAATTATTTGAGAAATACTAGTATATGAGTTCCAAAAACTAATAATATTTTGAGGAACAAATATATTAAGAATTTTCTTAGATACTATTCATAACAATATTAATTATATTTTCAAAAGGGACTCTTAACCCTTTTGGGTTTAGTTTCCTAAGACCTAACTCTTAAGACCCTAACGGAGAAAGTAGGTACCAATAAATTCTGAATTATTTTTTGCAGGTCCCACTCAATAAAAAACAGAGGAAAATGGATACTCGACAGTGGTTGCTCAAAACATATGATAGGAGATAAAGAGATGTTATCCAGTATTACCTATTCAAAAGGAGGAACTGTCACATTTGGAGATAACTCCAAAGGATATGGCAAACGCGACGTGAGTAATTACGGTATATCTAATTCACCTTTTATTTCTGATGTTTTATTAGTTAAGAACTTAAAACATAATTTGTTAAGTATTAGTCAATTATGTGATAAAGGTTTTAAAATCGTTTTCTAAAAATAAATGTAGCATATTTGATTCCAATCAAAATCTCATTTTTTAGGGTAACAGAGATACAAACATTTATATCTTGAATATGGCAATTAATAATAATCCAAGTATGTGCTTATTAGCCAAAGATAACGATCCTTGTCTATAGCACAAACGATTCTGTCATTTAACTTTATAACTATAAACAAGATTTCTAAAAATGAGCATGTAAGAGGTTTACCCAAAATAAAATTCAAAACTAAAAATTTGCGCGATGCTTGTCAACTTGGAAAGTTAACTAAATCCTCTTTTAAGTCTAAAAGGTTATATCAACATTACAACCACTTGAATTACTACATATGGATCTATTTATACCAACTGAGGTTCAGTCCATAAACCATAATAGATATGTATTTGTAATTGTTGATGACCTTTCAAGATATACTTGGACTATGTTTTTGAAAAATAAAAGCATTACATTTTATCTCTTTAAAACTTTTGTCAAACAAATTCAAAATTTAACCGAGTTAAAGATTAAAAATATACGAAATGATTATGGAGGAGATTTTGAAAATGAGAAATTTGATATATATTATCAAAAGAAAGGAATTTTTCATAATTTATCATTTCCTAGAACTCCACAACAAAATGGAGTAGCAGAACGTAAAAATAGAACTTTACAAGAATGTTCTAGAACGTTATTAAATGGAAGTACACTACCAAAACATTATTTGGCTGAAGCAGTTGCAACGGCTTATTATGTTTAGAATCGTGTCTCCATTCGACCTCTTACTAAAAATACTCCATATGAACTTTTTACTGGTAGAAAACCGAATATTTCGTACTTTAAAGTTTTTGGTTCAAAATGTTTTATATTAAATACATAAGATCAGCTAGAAAATTTTGATTCAAAATCTGACGAAGGAATATTTTTGGGATAATCTGAGCGTAGGAAGGCTTATCGTATTTACAATAAGAGAACCAGTAAAATAGAAGAATCAGTTCATGTTTCATTTGATGAAAATTGTATTCGAAATTCTTTTAATTTAAATATTTTGAAAAGAAATTCTTCACAAGATGATGAAATTATAATATATAGAGAAGATGAAAACATTGTTCATAGTAATATAGAAAACAATGTTACAAAAAATCAAGATAATACCGGAATAATGACCAAGATAATCATATTAATGAAATTAGAACTCCACCAAGAATATTAGGAGACCATCCGACTCAAAATATCATTGGAGAAATAACTTCAAATGTAAGAACAAAAAGCTAGCTTAATTTAGTAAGTAATGTTGCTTTCTTATCAATTATTGAACACAAAACCCAAAAGAAGCATCAAAAGATGAAAACTGGATAATTGCTATGCAAGAAGAATTAAACCAGTTTGAACGCAATGAAGTCTGAGAATTAGTTCCAAGACCAAGTGATCAAACTGTCATTGGAACAAAATGGGTTTACAGAAATAAAGCAGACGAATTGGGTAATATTACTAGAAACAAAGCTAGACTTGTAGCACAAGGTTATAACCAAGAAGAAGGCATAGATTATGAAGAAACATTTGCTCCTGTCGCTCAACTAGAAGCAATTCGTATTTTATTAACATATGCATGTTTTCATAACTTTAAACTATATCAAATGGATGTTAAAAGCGCTTTCTTAAATGGTTATATTAAAGAAAGAGTTTATGTTGAACAACCTCCACTATTCGCTCATGAAAAATTTCCTGATCATGTTTCAAATTAAAAAAGGCATTGTACCTCGTGCTTGGTATGAACGTCTCAAGAACTATTTATTAGATTCAGGATTACAAATTGGAAAGGTTGATCAAACATTTTTTATTAAGAAAGCTGGTAAAGATATTTTAATAGTTCAAATATATGTTGATGGCATTATTTTTGGTTCAACAAATGATAAATAATGTCAGGAATTTTCAAATATAATGACCAGCGAATTCGAAATGTCGCATATGGGAGAACTATCATTATTTTTTGGGTTTACAAATTAAGCAATTATCAAATGGAATTTTCATTAATCAAGAAAAATATTGCATTAATCTAATAAAACATTTTGGAATGGAACATACTTCAAGTAAACCTACACCAATGAGTACAATGACACATTTAGACAAAAATGAAAATGGTAAAAGTGTCGATCAAAACTTATATCAAAGCATGATAGGTTCACTTCTGCATTTAACTGCTAGTGGACCGGATATTATGATGAGTGTTTGTTTATGTGTCCATTTTCAACCTAATCCAATAGAACCACATTGGAGGGCAGTAAAACGTATATTACATTATCTTAGTTGTACCAAATATTTTGGGCTATTCTATCCGAAAGATTGTTCCTTAAAATTAGTTTCATATAATGACGCTGATTTTGGAGGATTACGGACAGATCGTAAAAGTACAAGTGGAACTTGTCACTTTATCGGTAAATCACTTATATCTTGATTCAACAAGAAATAGAACTGTATTTCACTGTCAATATGTGAAGCTTAATATGTATCTGCGACACTAGCCTGTGCTCGAGTAATTTATATGCAGCAAACACTAAAAGAATTTAATGTTAACTTGACTAACTTCACAATTTATTGCGACAATACAAGTGCAATAACTTTATCCAAAAATCTAGTAAACCATTCTAGAACTAAACATATTGATATACGACATCATTTCTTGAGAGACAATATTGAAAAATAAATTATTAACTTAGAATTTGTAAATTCAAAAAATCATATTTCTAACATATTTACTAAACCCCTACTCGAGAATATTTTCATAAAACTTCGAAGAGAGCTAGGAATTGTTTCTTGTAAAGATCTCTGAAGATTTATACTAATCTCATAGCATGTGTTCTTTTTTATCGATGACAAAGGAAGAGAATAATGTATCAATTTAGTTAGTTATATGCGTATATATCAAATATATGTATATTATATGCTAACATTTTGTTACAGGAAATTACACGGCAAATACATATTATATTTTGAACTAACAAAATGTTGCAGAGATTCAGGGGAGCTAAATATATATACAAGCATATATTCAGGGGGAGCAATTCAATATTTCAACAGAATGCGAGATGTTGTCATCAATCAAAAAAGGGGGAGAATGTTCATTCATGATATTTACGATTCATGACAACAAAGAAATGGACATTAATGAAGATCGTATCAAAGAGCTAAGTTTATATATGTGTATATATATATATATATGATTATTTAGTTGTGTTATAAATATATTAAAATCTATCCTTATAGTATAACACAAATGCACATATATATATATATAAAATCAAAAAATAGCATTACTGGACTGGTTTCACCTAACCAATCGACTAGTGAAAAAGAGACCAGTCGACTGGTCAGTAATCCAGAGCCCAGTAACGGCTAGTTTCTTTTCATATTTAAATATATATACACGATTTTCTCTGTTGACCAGTCGACTAGTGATTTTTATACCAGTCGACTGATCAGGAAATTACAGACATTTTTGTGAAGAGTTACTTTCTTTCATGAAGAGATTCCTCTTCATGTATGAACAAAAATAGTTGCAATTCCTCGCTGAATCTCTTCGTGAAAGATTACTACTCTTTTACAATTATAAATACACTTCAAACATGATTTCCAAATCACCGATTCTCACTTATTCTATTCTAATTTCTGATTTACATTTCTATACTCACCGCATTATAAAAGCTCTCTAAAATTCAAGTTACTTGTTGAATCATTGAAATTATTTCATATATCTTGATTCAATAAGTAACATACTTCCTTCAATCTTCACATACACATCAAATACTTGAGGGTAAGATTATAGGAAGGGTGTACTTAACCGTTGACTATTTAGTGTTGATTCGAGAACACATTCAGTAGTCAAAACTCTTTTGTAATTTGTGAAGTCTTGTGCGGGTGCTCAGGCGGGGACATCCTTGTTGGTTCTCGGGTGTATTGTGACCTATTCCTCCGGGTTAAGAGTGGGCATGTTAGTGAATTCCGAAGAGGAGCTTCAGGACTAGACGTAAGACGGGAAGTCTGAACCAGTATAAAATTCCTGGTGTTGTTACTTACTATTTTTATTTGTTTGTGATATATCTATATTGCTTAGATTTATTCGTATAACTATTGTAGCTTACAAGTTAGCTTGTCATATACAATTCCTCTATATCCATATAAAGATCCTACTTAAGTCACACGTCGACTTTTTCAGTATATATTGCTCCATTCAACCCAAAGAGTTTTAGCTCCAGTAACCAGAATCCGAAAGTGCTAAGATAAAGAAGCTACGTTCCACTACTTTATGTTCTTTAATCCCAATTCTCTATTACACTTAGGCTTCTCAATCTTATGATAAGCTAATGGGGATAGTTTGTTTGAATGAATATAGCCAGACCCTAGAAATTTTATCATAGCAGTTCTTACCATTGCCCGAAGCTTAGATGGAAAAAGAAAGGTTCTGCGCCAGTATATAGCCATTGAGAATATAATAGAGTTAATAATCACAAGGCGGCCCGGTTGCAATAAAAGTCTATTTTCCCATGTGACGGCCTGCCCCGCACCAGCCGACATTTCCTCCAAAAGTGCGCTGTACACATGTCCAGTTAGCACGGGACGGTCGTCAGAAGGAAAAGAAAGAAGAGAATGGGATAATCCAGGAACCTGTAATATGTCTCACAGCGCATAGAACAAAATATAATAATAACATACTTGACATAAAACAGAAGAGACAGTGCATAAGCTAAAAACCAGAACTGAGCATCATAGCAGCGGAAATCCAAAATATAGCTTATTACAACTTTTCAAACTGTCTCAAAGCAAAAGCAAGATAAAGGAGGTACACTACTAATGCCCAAGTAGCGACCACAAACGACACAGGGAGAATATCTATATATCATACGTGGAAGCCTCCTGCTCGCCTCCGAATCAGCTACTCGCGCATCACCAGCTAACCACAACCTGTCTCTAGTCTGCTCGTGTGAGCACCCAGAGTAATAAGAAGAGACATAAAACTCTGGGTCAGACATAAAGCCTGGTATGAGCGATAAGCATCTAAACAGAATAATAACAGGTATAATCCAATCATACCTGAACCTGGACCTGCAACCAAAGAGTTAGCACTACATACTGTACAACACTCTAAGGTTCCCTTTCAAATGGTGTAAAGATAACGGGGGTGGGGGTGTGCATGTCATAGTGATGTCAAACAATCAAGCATAACAATCATCCTCACATCCCTCACTCAGTGCGTAAAGCATACGATATCCACTACTTTGGTCACCTAATACTTTGGGCCATGACGGAATCCAATCCCGTGTAATTATCACTACAAGCCCACTATCCATCTCTCAGTGGTGAACCAAAGTTATGAATACCGACAACCCCTTTGCACACGTCCCGCAGCAAAGCCCAATCATGAAGTGAACTCGTTGGTTCCCATCTGGATCCTGAGCTCTAACTTCCATTTGGACTACCTTTGCATCTCGGGTTTTTAGTCGTCATCTCCGTCCGGATCGATCTTCATTCAGTTCGCTTTGCTTCAGGTCATGGCCATCAATGTCGGATCGCGATCGCCCACTGGGTTCGGGTCGTGCATGTCCCGCAGCATCGGATCGTGGCGCTACATCAGTTCGGATCGGCTCTCCCTTCGGATCGTGGCGCTTCATCAATTCATAGAGGCATCGCTTCAGAGGATACGAGGCGGATCGGTTCGTGGCTTCAACTCCGGATCGTGAGAACCATTCGTGAGTGGATCGTGGCGCCCAAACTGGAGCGGATCGTGGAGATGACTCGCGATCGGGTCGGAGAAAGTGGGGCGGATCGTGAATACCCATTGGTTCGGGTCGTGCTTCTACTACCGGATCGTGCCACCTAGCTAAGTCGTGACTTGCTCCTTCAGACGGATCGTGGCGCCCATGCTGGAACGGGTCGGGTCGCGTTCCCCTCCACCGATCCAATCCGGATTCTGGGTCATTTCCTGCATGTTTTCCTGCGACTGTTTCTACGCCATTCGACGGCGTTTTCGACCAACCTAACACTTCTAAACAATCAAAAAGCATACCATACAGTCATAGCAACATGCATAATCAACCACAAACACCAAAACAACAATATGATAGGTTAAAATGGATCAAACATAGCCAAAACCCCATATTTTCCCTTAAGCATGTTTTGGGTGAAACTTATGATATGATTAGCAAAACTTAACCAAATTATCCCAAATTCACATCAGAGGTCTAATACAATATTTCATAATTTATGAATATTTTTCCAGATTTTTAACATGCACAAATTCACTAATTATCACTAATTACCCCTTAATCCCCCAAATTCCGGGATTTGCAAAATTAGTCGAAATTAACCCAAATTCATATCAGAGGCATAAAATGATGTTTTAGAATTTTGGGAATTTTTCTAGATTTTTCTGAGCCATAATTTCGCTAATCTTCGCTAATTACCATAATTAGCCATAATTAGTGAGGAACTATGCAAATCACTCACCTTAGCCACAAACAAACTTTAAATCTGAAACATTCTCTGATTTGGATCCAATCCCTATGCTAAACAGCAGCTCCAATGTTGCTTTGGTGTAGATCTCCCTTGATTTGATGTTGCTAAGCTCAATCCTTGATCAAAAGATGATTTGGAGGTGATTTAGAGGTTAGAGGCCATTTCTAGGGTTTCTTGGAGATAAGTGGAGGCTAGAAAACTGAAATGGAATGATTCTCTAACTCATTTCAGCCTTCCCATAACCCTAATCCCGAAATGGATTATGGGCCTATTCACTAATCACCCTATTTGGCCCGGTTAAGCAGTTTTTCACCTTCCAAACCTTATTTCAGCCATATCTCCCAAACGGTAAGTCCGTTTGACTATTATGACCACTCTACGGAAAGGTAAACCATCAAACGAATCTAATGGAAGTGGTTTCAGGTCAAAATTCCTTTCCAATCAGAAGTTATGGCCAAAACAGTACCAACTAGGGGTAAAATGGTCACTTAAAAATCGACAAAAATTATGAACATGTGAAATGACCCCAACAGTCATCTCCCAAAGTTACATGACCATACGACTTCATATGTGAAAGAAATAAATATTCTACGATCCTATGATGCGTAGAATGCGGGTCGTTACACTCTCCCCACCTTAAGAAATTTCGCCCCCGAAATTCCTTAATCAAAACACACAAAGGGTCCCGCATGCCTATCAACCATAAAACAACAATCAACATGCAAAACAAGTCTATCCTAGCATGCGGTTTACTAACAAGGGAAGAAACTATCACTACCAAAATCTTACTAGCCAAAGAGTTCTGGATACTTCTTCCTTATATCCTCCTTTGTTTCCCAAGTACAGTCTTTTTCATTCTCACCCCACCGGACTTTGACTAGTTTCACCGCCTTCCTTCGAAGCTGCTTCGTATCGTTCCCAACAATACGCATAGACTTGCGGTTCTCAACCGCCTCGGGTTCAACTTCGCTATCATCCAACTGATCTGGTGAAATAGCCACATTAGGGTCTTGCACAACTTCCTTAACTGGGAAACATGAAATACGTTGTGAATTCCCGCCGTCTTGTCAGGTAGCTCTACTTCATATGCCAAATTCCCAACTTGCTCGAGGACTGGGAATGGGCCAACAAATCTTGGTGCTAACCTACCTCTCCAACCAATCCGAATCACATTCTCTATGGAGAGATCCCGACGAACACCAAGTCGTTAACGAAGAATTCCAAATCTCTTCGTCTCTTATCGAGATAAGCCTTCTGCCTATCTTTATCCCTTCCCAGTAGTAGATCTGCTCTATGTCTCAATACGTCTTGTTACCACTGGGATGTATAGTCAATTTCGAGTGATGATATGCTCTAAGCACTTCACCTCTCAGTCCATCTACGTTGGGTACAACCAGTCCCTTATTCTTTCGAAGCCACCCTTCTCGATCAAATCCTTACCTGATCATTCTCTTTCCATTGATACCCATCTCTACCCTAGAGATGGTTCCCAATAGATTAGGATCCTCCTTCTAACTGGAAACAATCCACTCAATCAAAATCGATCTAATCGTCAAGCTTACTAGCGTATCTGAATCCAATTCAGTCTTGGGTTTGAAATCATATCCTGTGACATACTCTAGTTGCTTCCATCCTAGAAACAAAACCCCTAAACTGGCATGTTTCCTACTCAATGCAACTAGTACTGCACCCAAATCCTTTACTATGATCACTCTGCCCCATGGAGTCAGGGCGACTCCACTGCACTGATCGATAGCCACTAGTCCTTTGCTATGTCCACTCTGCCCCATGAAGTCATAACAACTCCACTGCACTGGCTCATAGCCTTACTAATCCTTTACTATGTCCACTTTGCCCCTCGAGTCATGACGACTCTACTGCACTGGCTCATAGTCCTACTACAATCACTTTGTTCCACATCGCTGGAACCCTACATGTGATAGTCTACTCAAGAGAAGAAAGATAGGAACAAACATAGCAACCATAACATCCATCAAACAAATCCTATCTATCACCTGCTAAAGTCATAAACACATCGACACCTACATGACTGGTCTAACCAATCCCAATATGTCGATTCTAGCATGTCTGGTCCAACCAACATCACTAACTAATGGAAGCCCAGCCCCCATACATACACCGATGCCTACTTGACTGGTCCAACCAATCCCAGGCCAATGGAACCCCCGCCTCCCTTCGGACTACCGTACGTCCAACGTACGTTTATCCTCCAAGGATAATTAAACTAATGGAAGCCCAGCCTCCAATCGGACTACCGTACATCCAACGTACATTTATCCTCCAACGATAACTAGATCACATCCAACGGATCCAAGGTAACGGGTGTCCCCATATACCCCTGCTTTTAGTCCTCCTAAAATACTTGAGTCCAACCCAAGTCTATCCATTATCTTGCTGCCCTCTCGAGTCCAACTCGAGCTGAATCCAATTCCTTGCAGCCTTCTCGAGTCCAACTCGAGTCACTCTATAACTCAGACCCAGTCTTGAGTACCGACAAACTCTAGTCCAACGTGAGTCGTCTCCCTATTCGTTGCATCTCCAAGATCAACAAACACCTATTTTCTTTTACGAGTTCAAGTCCAACTTGAACCACTCTAATCTTCGTTGTATCTTCCATGATCAACGAACACATCCTATTCCTTCAAAATTCTACTATCCAATAGAGAACATCAATATAGGGTCCTAAACAATCCATTACTTTACATCTTTCTCGAGTCTCACTCGAGCAATCTCATAACCCTATCGAGTCCAACCCTGGGCAGTCTATACCATTGAACAGTCTTATCATGTTCCATCTGCCCGTCACTCCTCGAGTGAACCAAGATATCATCCAATGAAAATCGCAACGTCTACTTATCCCTCACGCAAACCATCCTAGTCAAACTCGACATTCCCCAAGCACAAGCCTCAAAGGCCTAAACCAATATCAGACAAGCGCCCAAGGAACATCTCCTCCGATTTCGGACAATCCACATGAGGTGATACTAGCAAAACAATCTAGCACTGGAGTACTCATTTGCCTCCCAGAGACAACTAGAACAACGATAACCTTTCAGTTTCCTTAACTCCAGTTACCATCGCCATCACTAGGTAGGTACCTAATACCACCCTATTCCTTTGGAGTAGATCGACTCCCCAAAATAATGCTAAACCCAGTAAAGCCCAAAACAAAGCAATCACAAGGAAACATACATCCATGACTCGATAAGACCACATTAACAAATCATGTCAAAACTAGTCGAACCACCAATCGGGTTCGTCACTACTAAAGGTCTATCGACTAACTCAGGTTTGTCAAACAAAACCCGATCAAAACATCTTAAATAGAAAGCATACCTCGAATAACGACACCTTTTTCCTTCTGCACCGCAGTTGGGGTATTTGACGAAGAAGGAACAGCGTTAATAGCATACGCTTTCACAATCTGCTTCTCCCTAGGAGGTTGTGGGCAATCATCCTTGTGATGTCCCGCCTGGCCGTAGTTAAAGCACTTCCTTTCCCCAGGATTTTCTCGACAATCTCTGGCGTAATGGCCCTTCTGGCCACAACTAAAGCATTCGCCATCTTTCTTATTTTTCTTACTCTGACCATCCTTGGTTGGGTTCTGCTTCCTCTTGTTCTGAGAATTCTTCTTGCCTTCACCGCCCGCTTGCAGCTTTGGCTCCTCTGCAGATGCCGTAGCAACTTCGGTCTTCGACTTAGGGAAAAGGCTCTCTGACCTTAATGCCTTTCCTACAATAGACTCGAACGTCTCATCGATATGGTTTATAAGCCTTTCCCCCAAGTACCCATCCAAGCCAGTTATGAACTTCTCGTTCTTCTTTTCGACTGTATCGATAAGGGACCATCCATATTTCGATAAAGTGTCGAATTCAGCGATATACTCCGAGACTGCTCTACCGTTCTGCTTAAGCTCCAAGAACTTCCTGAACAGTTCTGATTTATGAGCAGCTGGAATAAACTTATCACAAAAGCGAGTCTTAAACTGATTCCAAGTAACTTGATCATCTGGAGTAGCTATCTAACGGCATTCCACCAATTCATCGCTCGCCCTTGCAGCTGACGAGACGCTAGCCTTCTCTTCATCGCATCCTCAAGACCCAAGTCGTCGAAGATACGATCACAACTATCCAACCAATCCTGAACATCTGTGGCCGACTCCGTTCCGTGGAACGGCTTCCCACCAAGGTTAGTGTAATCCATGCACAACTTGGCGAAATCGACCCTAGGCGCCTGCACTACTAGACCACCACCATTTTCGGGATTGGGAACTGCCCCTTGAACATCCCTAAGCATCTCCCTCATGAAGTTGGTGAACATTGTCCTCATGTCAGGAGCATTCCCATGGTTGGTCCCTCTACCAGCACCTCTAGGATATCGGCTCATCGTTAATCTGTAAAAGGGAAAACGATTAACGATCCCATAGTGGTGCTAGTGCAGTACGACTTCATTCTTATACTACCAATAGTATATATATATATATAGCTTTTAAAAACCAAAGTAATCACAAATACACGCTCTCGTATACGTACTATCTCTCCTTAGTGTCTTTCCCTAGGTTAACTACGCAACCTAGAGCTCTGATACCAAGTGTGACGGCCCGCCCCGCACCAACCGACATTTCCTCCAAAAGTGCGCTGTACACATGTCCAGTTAGCACAGGACGGTCGTCAGAAGGAAAAGAAAGAAGAGAATGGGATAATCCAGGAACCTGTAATATGTCTCACAGCGCATAGAACAAAATATAATAATAACATACTTGACATAAAACAGAAGAGACAGTGCATAAGCTAAAAACCAGAACTGAGCATCATAGCAGCGGAAATCCAAAATATAGCTTATTACAACTTTTCAAACTGTCTCAAAGCAAAAGCAAGATAAAGGAGGTACACTACTAATGCCCAAGTAGCGACCACAAACGGCACAGGGAGAATATCTATATATCATACGTGGAAGCCTCCTGCTCGCCTCCGAATCAGCTACTCGCGCATCACCAGCTAACCACAACCTATCTCTAGTCTGCTCGTGTGAGCACCCAGAGTAATAAGAAGAGACATAAAACTCTGGGTCAGACATAAAGCCTGGTATGAGCGATAAGCATCTAAACAGAATAATAACAGGTATAATCCAATCATACCTGAACCTGGACCTGCAACCAAAGAGTTAGCACTACATACTGTACAACACTCTAAGGTGCCCTTTCAAATGGTGTAAAGATAACGGGGGTGGGGGTGTGCATGTCATAGTGATGTCAAACAATCAAGCATAGCAATCATCCTCACATCCCTCACTCAGTGCGTAAAGCATACGATATCCACTACTTTGGTCACCTAAAACTTTGGGCCATGACGGAATCCAATCCCGTGTAATTATCACTACAAGCCCACTATCCATCTCTCAGTGGTGAACCAAAGTTATGAATACCGACAACCCCTTTGCACACGTCCCGCAGCAAAGCCCAATCATGAAGTGAACTCGTTGGTTCCCATCTGGATCCTGAGCTCTAACTTACATTTGGACTACCTTTGCATCTCGGGTTTTTAGTCGTCATCTCCATCCGGATCGATCTTCATTCAGTTCGCTTTGCTTCAGGTCGTGGCCATCAATGTCGGATCGCGATCGCCCACTGGGTTCGGGTCGTGCATGTCCCGCAGCATCGGATCGTGGCGCTACATCAGTTCGGATCGGCTCTCCCTTCGGATCGTGGCGCTTCATCAATTCATAGAGGCATCGCTTCAGAGGATACGAGGCGGATCGGTTCGTGGCTTCAACTCCGGATCGTGAGAACCATTCGTGAGTGGATCGTGGCGCCCAAACTGGAGCGGATCGTGGAGATGACTCGCGATCGGGTCGGAGAAAGTGGGGCGGATCGTGAATACCCATTGGTTCGGGTCGTGCTTCTACTACCGGATCGTGCCACCTAGCTAAGTCGTGACTTGCTCCTTCAGACGGATCGTGGCGCCCATGCTGGAACGGGTCGGGTCGCGTTCCCCTCCACCGATCCGATCCGGATTCTGGGTCATTTCCTGCATGTTTTCCTGCGACTGTTTCTACGCCATTCGACGGCGTTTTCGACCAACCTAACACTTCTAAACAATCACAAAGCATACCATACAGTCATAGCAACATGCAAAATCAACCACAAACACCAAAACAACAATATGATAGGTTAAAATGGATCAAACATAGCCAAAACCCCATATTTTCCCTTAAGCATGTTTTGGGTGAAACTTATGATATGATTAGCAAAACTTAACCAAATTATCCTAAATTCACATCAGAGGTCTAATACAATATTTCAGAATTTATGAATATTTTTCCAGATTTTTAACATGCACAAATTCGCTAATTATCACTAATTACCCCTTAATCCCCCAAATTCCGGGATTTGCAAAATTAGTCGAAATTAACCCAAATTCATATCAGAGGCATAAAATGATGTTTTAGAATTTTGGGAATTTTTCTAGATTTTTCTGAGCCATAATTTCGCTAATCTTCGCTAATTACCATAATTAGCCATAATTAGTGAGGAACTATGCAAATCACTCACCTTAGCCACAAACAAACTTTAAATCTGAAACAATCTCTAATTTGGATCCAATCCCTATGCTAAACAGCAGCTCCAATGTTGCTTTGGTGTAGATCTCCCTTGATTTGATGTTGCTAAGCTCAATCCTTGATCAAAAGATGATTTGGAGGTGATTTAGAGGTTAGAGACCATTTCTAGGGTTTCTTGGAGATAAGTGGAGGCTGAAAAGCTGAAATGGAATGATTCTCTAACTCATTTCAGCCTCCCCATAACCCTAATCCCGAAATGGGTTATGGGCCTATTCACTAATCACCCTATTTGGCCCGGTTAAGCAGTTTTTCACCTTCCAAACCTTATTTCAGTCATATCTCCCAAACGGTAAATCCGTTTGACTATTATGACTACTCTACGGAAAGGTAAACCATCAAACGAATCTAATGGAAGTGGTTTCAGGTCAAAATTCCTTTCCAATCAAAAGTTATGGTCAAAACAGTACCAACTAGGGGGTAAAATGGTCATTTAAAAATCGACAAAAATTATGAACATGGGAAATGACCCCAACAGTCGTCTCCCAAAGTTACATGACCATACGACTTCATATGTGAAAGAAATAAATATTCTACGATCCTATGAAGCGTAGAATGCGGGTCGTTACATCCCATCTAGTTAATACTACCGTTATTTTTTCATATAAAGGAATACGTTGTGCGGTTGATATTCTATTGGTGGATATGGGAATACCCAAATATGACATACTCAAATTCATAGGCCGCATGTTTGTTAAGCTATGACATTCAATCTCTTGTATAGGGGGACAAGCCAACTAGGAGAATATGAGACTTGGAGGGCTTCAATTGGAGGCCAGTGAAGTTGCGGAAGGATGAGAGTGTTCATGATACAAGAAAGGGAAGTCAAGGTAGGTTTAGAGAAGATTAATAGGTCATTAGCAAAGGCTAAGGACGTGATCATCGGCATTTTACATTTTGGGTGAAGAACATAATTCTTCAGCATAACTTGCTTTTCAAAGGCTGGAGACAAGGCTTCCATAATTATAATGAACAGGTATGATGAGATGGGGTCTCCTTGCCTCAAACTGTTATGTCCTTTAAAGTATCCCACAGTATGAGCATTGTATACCATAGTACATCTTACTTTCGAGATGCATAAGTGTGTCCATTTAATAAATTTAGCGGGGAACCCCATTTTTTCCATTATACTTTAATGGGAAGACCAACCAACAGAGTCGAAAGCCTTTTTGATGTCAATTTTCATCATGGCTCTTGGGGATATGTATGCAGAAGAGTACCTATTGAGGATTTCATGAGTCAGAAGTACATTGTCTAGGACGATTGGTAAGGAAGGCGGCTTGGTTTGGAGATGTTAAGGTTGGAAGCACAAGCTTAAGTCTTTTGACTATGATACGACATATGGCTTTGTATATTACATTGCGTTAATAGACGATCGGTCTGAATTGGGAAACATTATTAGGATGATGAGTTTTAGGGATTAAGGCTAAGTTGGTAGAGTTGATGGCGCTATGAATTTTGTTATTATCGAAGAAACCGTGAATAACTATTAAGACATGTGGGGAAACAATTGACCAACAATGTATAAAGAAGGAAGCAGCGAAACTATCAAATAAGAATTTCAACTATCAAATAAGAATTTCAACTATCAAACAAAAATGTTACAGCTAATGAAGCCTCAATCCCCTCGAAGGCTTCTGAACCTTTCAATGTTGCTAATGAACAATCTTATATGGGAGGTGAAGTACAAAATACTGATGCTTCCATGCGCAATAACTATGATGTACCAGCAAGTAATGAAACAATAGTCTTAGACAGTACAAATACAGAACAATCTAAAGAACAAGAAGAAACAGATGCTCAGTCAAATTACAATGATAATAATGAGGTACAGACCATTCATAATGTTAATGAGACTACGGCTATCTCAGAAGCTTCGGCACAGAGCATGAATAGTAGTTAAATACATGAGAAGATGACAGTTACAAACAGTGGCTTTACAGAGGATGTTAATATTACCAAAGACAAGAATGATTTTGCACAAAATATGGGACTAGGCATTTTTGGCACCCTGTTTACTGGCGGCTCTCCCAATGAGTGCAGAAATTCAAACACAGTAGAAGCAAACTTGACAGGAGAAAATCCACAGAAGGAGAATTTGGATAGCATCGATGAAAATTGGGAAGATCCAGAGGATGACAACCTTGCTGATCTCATCACCACTGACGAGGATTCTTCAACTCAACCTGAAAAAGAGACAGACGTGTCAAATAATATTGAGAAAAATAAAAAATTCCTAGAAGAACTGGAAAATGCAAATCAAAATAGCAAGAAAAAAAGCGGTAAGTCCGTTCCTGTAGCTCCTCCTAAAGTGTCGACAAGGAGCCAAAGCAAGATTAAATGAACATTGTAGCATGGAATGTTAGGGGACTTAATGCGACAAATAAACAATTTGAAGTTTTTAAGTTCCTTAATAAAAATAGGCCATCATTAATCGGCCTACTGGAGAACAAGTTGGGTGATAGAATGATCAAAGAGCTGAAAAATAAAATGAATAGCAACTGGGACACTTTGGATAATAATTGTACTGGTAGCAAAGGCAGAATTGTTTTGACGTGAGACTCTAATTTGTGGCGGGTTAATATCGAGGCTATGTCATATCAGCATGTTTCTATTAAGGCACATAATTCTGGAGGATTCGCCTGTAGATTTACTTTCATCTATGCTAGTAATTTTCTTAATGACAGAGAGAAACTCTGGACTGAGTTGGTTATGGAATCTCGTATTGTAGATTTGCCGTGGCTTGTTCTGGGAGATTTTAACAACATATTATCTCCTAATAATAAAAAAGGGGGGGTCTACAGTGCCGTTCAGACATATTGCAGGACTCATTGACTACATTTCCAATGCAGGCTTGATGGATATTCCTATTGCACGATTTAAATACACATGGAGGAAGAAAGGAGTAGCTACTAAAATCGATAATGTTCTTTGCAATCATCAGTTTATTGATATTTTCCCTGAGATCAATGCATATGGGGTTTCGAATCCCATAAGCGATCACATACCGATTTGTGTCAATTTCAGGAAAAGAAGAAATGAAAAGAAAAATATTCCCTTCAGATTTTTAAACACTTGGACTATGAAGGAGGGATATGGAGACGCGTTCTACCAAGCTGTGGATTATATGAGGCTTCTATATTGGCAAGGATCTAAAATTTACAGATTTCAAATGTTTTTGAAAATTTGTAAATTCTTTCTAAAGGGATGGAACTACCTGAATTTAAAAGATGGATATGCTCTAAAAAGGATGGAGGATAATTATAGATTAGCTCTTGCCGAGGTTGATGACAATCCTACAAACGAGGAGAAATATGACAAGTTAAGAGACGCATATATAAAATGGAAAGACCAGTGTTATATTGATACTTGTAATGTGAAGCAGAAGGCGAAAATAAGTTGGCTTATAGAGGGGGACTCTTGTTCAAAAAAATTTCACGCAAAAATGTCGTTGCGGAAGCATGTTAACAACTGGAGCAACTTGCTTATGAATAATGGGGATCTTGTTCATGATTCAGAGACTATTGAACAAGAAGCTATTTCCTACTTTTCAAAGATTTTTAATTCAGATACTCATTTGAAAGATTCCTTCCCTACTATTAATTGTATCAATATCATTAATGACCGGGGCATAGAACACTTGTCTGAAGACGTGACTTTGGAGGAGGTTAGGAAAGCTACCTTTTCTATACCAGATGACAAAAGCCTGGGACCTGACGGTTTTACCGCTAAATTCTTTAAACATCAGTGGGAGGAGCTTAAATTCAACTTGCTAGAGATGATACAGGAAGTTTTTAGTTCTGGAAAGATCGCAAAAGGTATAAACCATACGTTCATAACGTTAATCCCTAAGGTTGACAAACCTAGTACCATTTCAGATTATAGACCCATTGCTTGCTGTAATGTGATTTACAAGATTATATCTAAAGTCATTTGTAACAGAATTAAACCATACCTCAAACATTTGATCTCCGAGAATCAATCTGCCTTCATTCCGGGTAGATTCATAGCTGAAAATATTCTGTTGGCACATGAACATGTTAGACATTTTAATGTAAAGGGGAGTGGGAAATTATGCATTAAAATTGATCTTCAAAAGGCGTATGATATGGTTAATAGATATTTTATTTGCCATATGCTGGTGAGAATGGGGTTTCCAAGGACTATTGTGTGAATCATCAAAACTTGCATTACAACGCCTACATACTCTATTTTGGTACAAGGTAGCCCTAAGGGTTTTTTACATAGTAATAGAGGTTTACGGCAAGGAGATCCTCTTTCTCCGTACCTTTTCTGTGTGGCTATGGATTTTTTTTCTATTCTCATGTACAAGTCAGCGGATGCAGGGTTAATTCAGCCTATATTTAAACAAGAGCCTTATGTGACTCATTTAATCTACGCTGATGACCTTATGATCTTTTCCAAATCAAAGACAAGCGGGATTTTGGTGATTAAATCTATTTTAGATCAATTAAAGGAGATTGCTGGTCTAATAATTAACAATATGAAGTCCAAGGTTTTTTTCAGCAAAGGAGTCAACAACAAATGTATGGTCCTACAGGAGCTCAATATGGTTGAAGGAAGGCTGCCGGTAAAATATCTAGGTGTTCCCCTCTCAAACAATAATCTAAAGTTTTCAGATTGTGGAGCCCTAATTGACAAAATTAGATGCAAAATGGATAGTTGGGATTGTCGTCTTCTGTCGATGGCAGGGAAAATTGAGTTGATCAAAACTGTTATTACCCCGATGGTTATGTACTGGCTTATGACATATCAATTACCGGAAGCTACGATTAGCAAAATAAATAAACTGTGTGCTAACTTTATATGGGCCGGAAAAACGCACAAGATCGCGTGGGGTACTTTGTGTACTCCGAAAGGGGAAGGGGGGTTGGGATACGAAATTTCAGAGATATTAAAACAGCAGCAACCCTGAAACTTCTCTGGAGATTCGTTAATAATAATAGTCTTTGGAAAAGATGGATGATGAAGCGTTACTGCAACGGAAAATTCTTCTGGGTGATGGATATCGATAATAACAGTTCGGGGACATGGAAAACCATTCTTAGACACAGACAAAAAAGTTTGCAGTGCATTAATCGCTACATTGTGAACGGAAATGATACAATGCTCTGGTTTGACCCATGGATAAACAGTGTTATTATGGTGAGACTTCTTGGATGGGATCATTTAAGTTTGTTTGGAGGAGACGAACATAAGGTTAATTCGATTATTCAGGACGACGAATTTAATCCGTATTGTTTAGCTGCGGCAAGGCAAATTTCAGGCTAAATTAATGAAGTAAAAATTCAAACAAATGGGGATGCTGACTATTGGACTTGGATGGATAAAAAGGATGGATTCACGTTCTACTCTGCGTGGGATTCTTCTAGATGTCCTGACAGTGAGCAGTCGTGGTGTAAACTAGTGTGGCACTACATCAACAGTCCTAAAATGTCCTTATGCTTATATAAAGCTATTTTAAACAGGTTGAGTACAAAAGACATTATGGCTACTTGGGGATACAATATAGATCCTTTATGTGTTCTATGTAATGAAGAGTGCGAATCTAGAAATCACCTGTTTTTCCAATGTTCGTATGCTGCATACCTCTGGGTTAGATGTCGCCTTAAATTGGGCCTGGTTCCAACGGCCACCTCTTCTCTGCAATTAGAGGATGAAATCATGCTGCTGAAGAACGCCTTCTCCTCTTCATCGATCAGACAGGATATAGCCTTCTGTGCCTTGACCACAACGGTCTACCACATATGGACCGAGAGAAACCTTCGCACTCATGGCGACCATGGGTGGGATAAATTCCGTCGCTGGAACTTCATAGAAATCGATGTCAAGTATTTACTTCGTAAATCAAAGTGGAGCTTCTTAATGCGGGTTGAAATTGGGAGAGAGCTCAAGTTTTAGGGGTTCGGTGGATTTCATTTTGGGGAAGAACTTGGTTAGATCTGATATTTCCTTTTTTTTTAAAAACGGTTATGTACTTAGAGGAGACACGTGTCGGTTTCTTTACTTTGGTTAGTAATGTGTCCGTTTGTAAGTTTATGAGGGTATATCGGTGGGCTGAAGAATGTTGTATAGCCTACTGTGTACAATTCTTTGTACTGTTTATTGTTTCATTGTCAATAAATCACCGCACTCTTTTTTCCCGTCTAGTACTCACGTTGAATACTAGTTCGGGTTTTTAACGAGGCGGTTTACCCATTTTCAAAAAAAAAAAAAAAAGAATTTCAACAATCATTCATTTAAAATGATTATTTATTTGTTTATTTGTTTGTTTAAATTTTTTTGGCACCCCCATCGTATAATTTCTGGCTACGCCCCTGACCCTTTGATAAAATTTTCTTTGTTGTCGACAAACATCTTTGTCTCAACTGTTTAAGACGATGAGGAAGGATAAGTTGGAGATATTATTTGTAACATAATTGGTTACACCTGAATCTGAAAACCAAACATCATCAGTGATGTCTTCAACTTTTGCTATGTCTGCATATTTTGTATTGTCTTCTTAATTTCTTGAATCTTGTTGTAGGTTAGTTAAATTGGCATTGAAATTATTGGTTTTCTGATTATCTTGACTTTGGTTGCAGTTAGAATCAAATCTAAAGTAATATATGTTTATTGTGTACCCAAACTTCTACTAAATTTGGTAGCTTGGTCTGTTGCTACTATTGTTCCATCTACCACCTCTTCCTATTTGTAATTTATTAAACTGATTGCTGCTTTGATAATTGTTGCTTTTTTATTACTTCTTAACTTTGCTGGATGAAGCAAAGCTTACAGGCAGATCTGGAATAGTGGTTCTCTTTTGTTCAATTCTACCTTCTTGAGCAAGAAGAGTAGAATGAACATATGAAATGGATGATGTTGGTTCCATAGATGATATGATGGCAACAACAACTTCATAATCATCGTCGAGGCCATTCGACATGTAATGAACATGTTTTGGATCAGAAATTATGTGCTCAACATATCCAAATGAGTCACATATTTTTTTACTTTTATGAGATAATCTCTCATTAGCATGCTGTCTTTTTTCAATTTTTTGAGTTGTCTTCTGTAGTGTATAGCCTTTTCTAATGATTGCAAATTGGACATATTTTTTATATAGATAACCATGTATCATAAACAGTTTTGCATCCGATTAATTATGGTACAAAACTATCATTGATTAATGACAAGAACCGTAAACATAACAGTAGACCTTGTCGTTTATAGATTCTGTTGATAGTATTACCTTCTTCATCAGTGGTGAGATGGTCTGGTATGACTTTTGATCTATCAATGTATTTCTCTAATCTGTATCCATTAACAACGGTTTCATTTTGAAACTTCCATAGTGCATAATTTGTTTCATATAATTGTATTGAGATTAGCTGATTTTGTGGACTAATGATTATCTTTGAAAGATTTTCGTTGGATGTTTGGGACAGAGCATTTAAAGTTCTGGAATTGATGGAGGTGATTGTGTTATCTGTTATCATTCTCACCTTCCGCCATGGTAAAGAAGTTTAATGTTCTTGGTCACATAAAAAGCATGCAAAGGACGAATAACAGAATCTTGAAATCAAGAAAACAGAATGGAAAAACTGACTGAAAAAACAGCTAGAACTAAGTAATGCAATGTTGATGATTCTCGACGTGGCTTAGTTATCAGATCAGAGGTAGAAAATGGTAAGCGCGGATACAGCACAAGACAGGTTCAGCTGACGAGGTAATCTCTGATGAATTGCCACTAATCGTAGCCTACTGTAGATGATGAAGATTCTTTGATGCGGTAGAAGCATGAAGGTTGTGTGTCACTAGACTTTGGTTGCTCTGATACCACGTAGAATACTAGCTGTAACCTCTAATAGATTTTGATGAGACAATTCTCAGAAACGATGTATCCTTTATCAGTCTCACCAACATTTTTATGTTTGCTAAGCTAATATTTGCACAAATGTGATACTGGGCTTTTTGCTATTAGGTTTTATACCCGCATTTACAGTTGTAATAAAATAGTTCTCAAAAACATTATATTCTTTAACTATTATCAAGCTCACCAGCAATTCTATATTTGTTTAGCTAATATTTAACACCAGTTCCTTCGAACTTAGTTCGTCTATTTTTTCCTTTCTCCGCTAAATGACCACCTAGCTAGTCTTTCAAGAACTCTAAGCATCTTCAAATTTTCCTCAAGTACTTCTTATACTCTTTGGTGCCTCTTATTTTGGATCCGAGCACTGAAGTAAAACTGTATTATCATCTTTAATTGCTAGATAGAGTTAAAATGTCCCAAGAGACAATTATGTATTATGATTATATGAATTAACACTTATAGTGAATCTTATATAAAATAAATTAAGTTTTCGATTTTATGTCATATCGTATATGTTGTTATATTGAAATTTAAAATATGCACTAGTAGATATATATAGAGAGAAAATTCCTTTGGAAAAGTATTTAATGGATTGTAATTATGAATGTATTTGTAGCCATAAGTATTGAATCAAATAAAATTAACACTTATTATTGAATGTTCCTATATAAGATGTATTACAAATGAAATATTGATACATTTACTTAGACTAGTGTAAAAAACACTCTTCATTTGATGGATGGTGAATTACTCATAATTGTTGAGGGCACCATGGGGTTGTGAATGTACAGTTCTTTGGAGTAGTTATGGTACACAGTGTCGGTCCTATCTTCCGGGTTGTCCCAGAAAAACGCAACAATGTTGTCTTTAATTGAAGAAAACAATGATAATATCAGGTCTAATGTAGATATTGATAAGTTATATGAATTTAACTCAGCTTTCAATTTCATCGAAATGCAAAATTAAAACTGCTAATTGCATTCTTATTCCGTGAAACTATTGAAAATCTTATATACACACATACATTTTGATCAAATTGATGCTCCTTGAAAGGGGGTTGCCCTAGGCGATTGGCTTGCTCGTCTTACCCTAGAGCCAACCCTGATAGTACAAATCACCGAGAGTCTTTTATAGATTAAATTCAAATGAAAATAACTCACAGGATGATGTGCGACGGTCTTCTAACTTGAGAAGAAGGTTAATCTTAAGTGTCCAAGCTATAATTTAATTATGGTTAACACATGACAACGAAGATCATGTAAGGCCACGGTTAGATATAAGCTGAACCATCTAAAGTGGGACAGTATTTAAAAGAGGATTTGTCTCCTTCGAATTGAAGGTTAATATCATCTTAACTGGTAGTCAATGTAAAGTTAAAGTCTTTGACCGAAACATACTAGGTAGTCGATTATCGTTATCCAATTGAAACATGGATTTTAATGTTGGACTTTGCTTTTTAAATATGGATATTATTTAAGTTTCGACCAATGTTCGAACTATAGATATTTAATGATATACTAATAACCAGTATTACCGCACAACGGTGGGAAAACCGACCATTAATGTATTTTATATGAAATATAAAATTATTTATTAAAATTTATTTCAAGTTAGATTTTAATGAGAAAAATATAGCGTAATTTAAGAGAAAATGGAATTAATTGAAAAGGTGAAAATAAAGTAAATTGAAATTTGCATGTAAACCGACGTAAGACAAAGAATGTGCTATCAAAGTATTGATTTAAATCCGTCATAGACACATATATACATTTTTATTATATATCAAGTTGGATTAATGTAGTCTTGAAGTTTAATATTTTGAGCTCTAAGCAATTAATGGATTGAAAAATAAAAAGAGAAAAATATAAGTTCAAATTATATTATCATATGAGTGAATATTTAACTGAAATAAAAAAAATGCAAGAGTAGATGTAATAAATAAATCATAAATGATTGAAGTAACTTATATAAATAAAATCACTTAAAGTATCATTGTTATCTGAAAAACTAAAACCGCAAACTAGAGTAATTTACAAACTCGGATCACACGTTCCCAATATTAACTTAAGTATTCAACCTAAGTTGAAAAATAATCTAGAAAATAGAGTTCTAACCATAACTCAAAACAATTTCACATAACATATGTTTTTAGATTAATTGAGAACAAAACGCAGCTGCCCTCTATCGCAAAAGTTATCTTTAAAAAAACTACCTGCATAGCCAAAAATTAGACAATAAAATTACTTAGTGTTCTCAGTCTTTTGTATAGTAGAATCTTTACAGACATTTCATTATTCAGTTTTGATATTTACTAACTTCTTTAGTAATGAACATTTTATGGACAAGTAACATTTAAGAAACAAGAACAACAAAGTTGCTTCATAGTTCACATAAATAAGTCATCAAACAAAATATTCCAACTAAAATAAACAAATTTAAACTAAGGCATGTTGGGAGTATCAATTATGCAACAATGTAGAGATTATCTGTCTTATAAAATCATAAAATTTCATGAATGAAAATAATACGTAGTGTTTTTTTTTTCATTTTTCACAATCAAATGAAACATTGAATAATGTTAGTTTCAATCCGTGATCAGCCATAAACCATAAAAATCAATATCAAAATGAATAAAAATCATATAAATGGTATAGAAAAATCACACACATTATACTAAACTAGGCTTGGTAACCTCATAAGCCAAGAAACAAATAGCGTTAGCAGGAATACTATGCGCCACAATAGGTCTGAACACTCTATAGAGTCTTTAACTCCTTCAAAAGCCAATATTTTCTAAAAAGCATCGATAGATCCAGAATAGTTAGGGGACTTAAAATCATCAACTTGCAGGACACTTTTCACGACATTAGTAGGGTACATAGAGCCCTAGAAAGATGCTCCTGCCAAACCTCCTGCTATGATTAACGGCCCCTTCTCTAAACCTGATGTGTCTGTCCGACCAAAAATATATTATTTGATTGCTTCATATGCTCCTAACATAGCAGTGTTTCTAGGTATTTCTTTGGCTAACCTAAAGAAACGGAGATGACACCAGCTGATTTAGACAGTACAAAAATCTGACCTTCATACAAAAGAAATGATGATATTTAGTTGGCAATGCATGATTGTTTCGCAAAATCTATTTGATGTTTTGCTAAGTTGAGTTCAGACCATTTCAAAAATGGTGTTATGCAAAGTTTCTCTTTTAAAATAATTCGAATGCTTGTTGGAATCCCCTAAATGAGTTCTAATATATTTGGAATCAAAGAATAACTGATATGTTAACTAAAAGTTCAGACCGTTTCCACTCTTAGACCATTCCAAATATGTGAGAATGAATGGATATTAATAGTACAATTAATGTATATACCATATTTTAGTTATATAAGATACCAAGTTATTTGAAAGTTTGACTTTTAACATTTACATTTGATACCAACCAGCTTCTAAAAATGTTTACAAATATAAAAAATGCATAGACCGGACATTTGTTAGTATTTGAGGCATTGAAAACTCATTTCTGTCATCAGGCATGAATTCCATATAGTTATGAATTAAAGGCTTGTTAAAAATAAGTAAACTATCCTTTATAAACTATAGTACTCTATCAACACTAGTATTTTAGGAATTTGAGCCTTCAATTTTCATTATGAAACACTATCAATGATGATAAAATACACCAAGTGAAAATTACAAGAAGATTCTATGTTGAGAAGTACACTATCTTAAGAATGGTCACTAAAGGTTGTATCAATCTTTTATTAGTGAAGTAAAGGATTCTTCACCATTTTATGTCACCAACATAGACGTTATTAAGGGAGAAGAGAACAAAAAATAAATATTCAAAAATATATGGCACCTTTTTCGGTTGTTAATTTTTTGCATTATATTAACCAGATTTAGGATCAAAAACACCTATTACCTTCATCTATGATGCAGATTTATGGATTTGTACATGCTTGAAAATATAGCTGTAATTAATGTGCCATTTATCTATTCTATATTATAATTACCGAGTTAGCTTTCGTGCGCTCACTGGCCTTCTCGCACTTATCTAAATATGAACAGTCGCCCTTGCTATTCCCAATCGTTCTCGCTAATTCTTAACTTCCCAGCTTCTTCAGCTTATGTCCGTTTCTTCTTCTCTAATTAAAACCGAGTAGGAAACGGCGAGCCTCCGTGAAATTTTGTACACTCGAAGGTCGAATTTTTCATCTTCTCTCTGATGTTGGACTGCTCTTCTGCTGCTGGACAACTGTTAGCTTAACAAACCATTTTCTACGAAGCCCTAGCTCATCAAATCTATCAAATTAAACACCACGACTTACTTTCCTGAAATGTTTTCTTCGAAGTCCTAACTCATCCAATTAATGTATCATGATTTAATTCTTCTCTACCCTGTGATCCTGAACCTAATTTCATTTTGGGGATTCGATCGAACTGAAATTCAACCAAGCTACTGGGCAACACTTATCGTTAAGATTAGGTTTCCTCAACGGCTGCTGTTCGCGGCAAACTCGGTTGTTTGCAGTCTTTTCCGTCGCTGTTTTTGTATGGGCCTCCTACCCTTGCGCAGCTTGATTCGATTGGTCATCCCATTGTTTTATTGCCAGATTCGGCGACAAGCTTCTTTATCTGTCCGATTGCCAGCCCTGTTTGAGGTAAAGATTCAAATTTTTGCAGATGCATCCATTCTATTACTATTTCTTTGCTGCTTGAGCTAAAGTGTGCTTTGCTTTTTGATTTTGCTCTTTGCTCATACTATCGTATAAAAATGTCAAGCATTGGGCCGGTCTACAGAGAGTACGAAGTTTAACACCTTATAGTTGTTGACTTTGCTGAAAGTGAAATTTATTTGAATGAACCAGATTACATAAAAACAAAAATTAAAAAAATCAAACTACACTTATGGTCATTTATACTCATTTTAATTTCTATCTTAGTTACTGCATTATATTCATATATCAGCCAGCATTGCTTGGATGCATGTAATTTTCAGCATTGCTTGGCTGTAACCTGTAATAGATTTTGATGTAAATTGATAAGCTGCAGATGAAAGTGAAACTGTAACGAAAAGAAAAAGTGAAATGTATTCATTATTACTGAATTAATATTACAGAGGTTACAGAGGCAGATATATATAGGGGATGAATTCTTCTGTACCCAACTCCGGTGTTCCCATGTACCGGATCAATCTTATCCATTAATTTGCACAAAATCTAATGGTTTTGAGTGGATTGTAGGACCCGTTCATTAGAATATTAATAATATGTGTGGTGGTGATCTGTCGGGCACATGGAAACACCGGAGTTGGGTACATAAGAATTGATCTCTATATATAGCCGCAAATGTGATAATGGCCTTTTTGGCTATTAGTTTTTCTACTTGCATATTACAATTGTAATAAGACAATTCTCAGAAATGATGTATCCTTTATCAGTCTCACCAACATTTTTATGTTTGCTAAGCTAATATTTACACAAATGTGATACTGGGCTTTTTGCTATCGGGTTTTATACCCGCATTTACAGTTGTAATAAAATAGTTTTCAAAAACATTATATTCATTAACTATTATCAACCTCACCAGTATGTCTATATTTGTTAAGCTAATATTGAACACCAGTTCCTTCGAACTTAGTTCGTCTATTTTTTCCTTTCTCCGCTCAATGACCACCTAGCTAGTCTTTCAAGAACTCTAAGCATCTTCAAATTTTCCTCCAGTACTTCTTATACTCTTTGGTGCCTCTTATTTTGAATCCGAGCACTGAAGTAAAACTGTATTATCATCTTTAATTGCTCTAGATAGAGTTAAAATGTCCCAAGAGACTATTATGTATTATGATTATATGAATTAACACTTATAGTGAATCCTATATAAAATAAATTAAGTTTTCGATTTTATGTCATATCGTATATATCATTATATTGAAATTTAAAATATTCACAAGGTATATATATATATTGAGAAAATTCCTCGGAAAAGTATTTAATGGATTGTAATTATGAATGTGTTTGTAGCCATGAGTATTGAGTCAAATAAAATTAACACTTATTATTGAATTTTCCTAATTAAGATGTATTACAAATGAAATATTGATACATTTACTGAGATTAGTGTAAAAGACACTCTTCATATGATGGATGGTGAATTACTCATAATTGTTGAGGGCACTATGGGGTTGTAAATGTACAGTTGTTTGGAGCAGTTATAGCACAAATCACCGCGAGTCTTTTATAGATTAAAATTCAAATGAAAATAACTCACACGATAATGTGCGACGGTCTTCTAACTTGAGAAGAATGTGAATCTTAAGCGTTCAAGCCGTAATCTAATTATGGTTAACCACATGACAACGGAGATCATGTAAGGCTACAGCTAGATATAAGCTGAACCATCTGAAGTGGACAGAATTTAAAAGAGGATTTGTCTCCTTTGAATTGAAGGTTAATATCATCTTAACTCGTAGTCAATGTAAAGTCAAAGTCTTTGACCAAAATAAACATGGATTTTAATGTTGGACTTTGCTTTTAAATATGGATATTATTTAAGATATACTGGTAACGAGAAAAGGAGACAACATGTCTATAACATCCCTAAATTTATAGTTGATTAATTAAGTTAATTATTAGTACAAGATGAGTTAAACTAGTATAACCGCAGAACGGTGGAAAAACCGACTTTGTTATACATCATTGATAAAAATATTTTTTATTATAATCTTTTATTTATTTGAAAGCACATCAAATAAAAATATATGAAAGAAAAAGTACATATATTATACACTACAAGAAAAACCGCATTTAGCAGCGGAAAAATCTGCTTCTAATCCGTCGCTAAATTGGACTTAGCGACGTAGCGATGGATTTCCTGCATAACATAGTGGTCGGTAAAAACCATGACGGTAATTGTGTCAGATTTTCGACGGAATTTAGCATGAGTTTTCTGACAGTTTTCCGTCATTTTACTAATTATATAATAAAAATAAAATTTTATTTATTATTTTAATTTTAATTTATTTATCGACTATTTACCGACGGATAAGTAATTTATAATAAATTATTATTTATAAAAAGCGTTGGTAAACCATTGCTAATTGCCAGGGATTAGCGACGGAAATTAAATTGAAATAAACTTAACCTCACTTTTTTTGTTGGTAATCCACCGCTATTCCTCTTATGATCTACCAATATATAAATATAAATATATATATACACACACACACACACACACATATATATATATATACACAATTATCGAACTAACATCAATTAACCATGAATACAGAAATAAATTGCATATCCAAATTAAACAAAGATAAGTTTGCAATTATGATTTATTTCTTCGCTCGGTACATTCAACTTTGATAACTACTACATATTGTCTTGAACTTTTTAATACATTCAAGCATACACTGATAATATACATTTAAGTAAAAGTAGTTTGATCGGTAATCACCTAACATTACACTTAACATTACAAGAAACTGCTCTATTACCATCCAAAGAAGTTGTTCTTTAACTCAGGGTCATGCTTCTAAAAAAACAACAAGTGCAACAGCTCTTTCATTTTGTGCTTTTGTACCCCCATCATCATGTAAAGATCCCAAGTTCTTGACGCATTTGCTTTATATCACCTATAGATAGGCAATATCATGTCAACTAAAGCTAAATTCACAATGAATTCACATAGCTGAATTCAAAATATATATAGTACACGTAATTTGTTCAATGTTAAATTTAAAATCGAAACTTCAGTAAGTTAGACAATGATCAAGCTATATACCTAAAAAAGATCAAACATATAACTTACCTTCCAAATTATTGGGCTTCCCAATTGATGAAGAAGATGACACAATGTTATGGAACACTCTATCCCTCGCCATCGATAAAATTTATTAGAATTACGAGTTTAGGGCCTGCGATTCAATTCAGTCGATCACATAATCCAACCACAGATCAAGTTGCAATTGCATTAAATCAGTACTGAAAAAACATGATGCTTACCTGATTGTCCGTGAATTCAACTGCAAAAAAGTAGACTTCGAGAGCATTTTATTTCCCTTATTGCAGCAATTGTGGCAAATCCAAACCTATATGTCAAAGCAAACCTATATGTCATATAAATCAACATACGAAGATTTTTTTTTTGGAAGGGCTAAGAATAATAAACTCCTCACAAGTGCTCTGGTTTATGGGCTGAATAGTTCATTGATTATTCGATTGTAATGACCCGCATTGGCAGAGGTATTATAATTAATTTATTTAATTATATAAATAGTGATATAGTGAATTAAATGGTCGTGGAATTAAATAATGGTGAATATTTAATTAAAATAATAAATTAAATAATATATTTAATTCTGAAATAATCAGAATTGGTTGAAATAGCGATATGGTGTGAACTGGACCATCTGTGATATTTAATTCAATTTAGAATTGAATTTAAATAACGAATATATTATATAAACGACAGTTTGAATGTAGAGTTATATTATAATTAAAATCGAGCTTGAAATGGCGCTGTAGTTCGTAAATTGGCGATTCGAACTTCAACGGAATGTACAGGGTTCGTTTTAAATCGGATTTATGTGAAACAAGAAACGTACGGAGCTGGTGGAGTATATCTTTCTAGTGGAAGAGAAAAATCGGGATTTCGTCGTGTAGATTTTGATTTATGTCCAAATCAAATATTTAGAAAAACAGCGGTATATTCGTTCGTGGCCATAACGGTTATTTAAAAATATTTGAATATCGTGTTTGAATTTAGACAAGGTTCTTTTGAGACATAACGATAATTTAATTTTTAGAATTTTACTGTAATTTTTAATTTATTTAATAAGCGACTTTTTATTTGGAGTATTTTGCACCCTGTAATCAATATTTTGGGGTTTCACAATATGAGTTAATCTACCGATATTATTATATTTTTGGGACCCTGGCGCATTGCTCGTCTCATTGGAATTTTTATTTCCGTCCATCACTCTTCATATGTGGACGTAACAAGTGTTTTGTACAACATGAAAGTGTATGGCATTACCATATTTGCACAACACCACATAAACAAAAAGCATGAAGCCATATGGAAGAAAAGAAGCCACGTCCCCTCTTCAAAAGTAAGTACGGCGTATGAACGTGGAGGCTAAGTATCACAAACAAATACATGGTATTCCTCTTGACACCTTACGCCTGCAACCACATATAATCCCCTATATAAATACCCCTTTAGCAAATGCCTTAAGACCTAATTTTTGTTCTTCTGTAAACAATAAAAAGAGGCCGCCACTTTTATCTCCTCTTTAGTAAATTAAATCGAACAATCTTCTCAATGAAATCGCGCAAGAAAGGATTCAATAGACTCGTATGCAACTGGGCTTCACACTGGTAGCTTCAGACTTGGATGCGGTGGTTTTTGGGAGAGTTCGACTTTGTTCCAGTCGATGCGAGGGTGAGGTCGGAATCAAATAAGGGGTGCTAGGGGTCAAACTGAGGTGGTAGGCGAGTTTGGGGGAGCGAGGCAAGGAGAATGGTGGTGGCGATTTTGACTACGGTGGAGGGACCGCCGATGGTCACCACTGTTGATTGACGCTGCCAGATTTGTGACTGTAATTGGATGGCGAAAACATGTCAGTAAGCATGGAAGTGGAGCAATGTTCCTATGCTTAGTTTATACAGTACATCCAAGTATTTTATTTCATTGCCTTGTTCTTTTAAATTGGGAAGAAGGCTTGCATGATTTAATCATGTTTAGTCAGCCTAAATGGTTATTAGCGGTACGATTAAGGGATATAAGTGGATTTGGGTTTTCAAACGTTAAAATAGAAATGAGGGAGGAAATAAGTCGGCCCTGATTTGAATTATTAAAGATCGGGATGTGAATTTGGTTTAAAACTTTGGGAAGGAAGCACAATGAAAGTAGTGGTTACGAGATGGTACATCATGGCAAGAAGAATGAAGTCAGGCAAAAACGTGGTAGGGGAAGAATCATTTTCTATGAAGCAATATTTTATGGTTACAAAACAAACCGGAAACAAACCGGTAGTTATGGAACAAGAAATATGTTGGCCTGATTTCGAAACATTGAAGTAATTAACTATGTAAACGTGGGTTCCTGGAGGTTCCTTGCGTTGCCTTCTTTTTTCCAACAGGAAGTAAAGATTGGAGTGAAGCAGTTAAGGTGGCAGAAAAGTAGTTGCCACGTTTTTAATTAATGAAGCAGTGGAGAAATAGGAATAGTGGTGTCCCGTACCCTTTTCTTTTCAAAATGAAGTGGTGGCAGATTGTTTAAGTACGTGAAGCCTGGAAACTATGTTTGCATTTCTAAGGATCTAGGACTGTGTAAACGTGAGTACAAAACAAATGGGAAACAAATATGGGGAAGGAATAATAAAAATGTGGTACGGGTTTTGTTGATGAAGTAATGGTTCTTCGTGAAAGCTGAAGTGAGGGAGTCGGATTTGTACAGCAGATCGAAGAAAATTATATGCGAGCAGACATCGGGGAAGAAGAGGATGTTTGGAGCGGATTATAATGGCTATGGGCCGGATCTATTTGGAAATTCGCAAAACAAGATCCGTTAGGATCGTATGGACGATGGCTATACACTGAAACTGGCGGGAAGTGAATCGAAGCTCGTTACAATTTATAGCGAAATAAATTGTCCGTCTGAATCAAGAGATGGGTATCGTTATTAACGATGATCGTCCAATGTGAGTAAATCTCACTAACTATGAACAGTTATAATTTCATGTTGTATTTTTAGAACTGTTAGATATTGGCTGATGGACTGTGTGTTGACTGTTTGATTGAACTTCTAGTCAGTTAGTTAAATTTCTATATTGATCCTGTTTAACAGAATATATCATATGGAACTGAAAGTGATGTTATCTATATTGTTTAACATCTGTGATGCAGGGAAACAGGTTGGAGGAATCCAACTGGATTCCTCAACATTTATTTTACTGTTTTTCATATATTGTGATATATGATGTGTTATATAATCTGTTATGGATTATGTGTGTTGGAATGATATTGATCCTTATTATTCGATATTTTAAATATCATAAAAGACCCTGGGATGTAAAAAGGATTATTTCAATGTATATTGAAATAAAAAGGGATTTTATAAAATCAATAGATTTTATAAAAAGGAAATATTTTGAAGGTAAATAAAAGGGGAAACGTTTATAAAACGAATAGAGTTTTATAAAAGGGAAAAATGTTGATAAAACGAATAGAATAGGATAAAGGAGTTAATCGAATATAGTTTATTCGAATAGAGTAAAAAGAGTTAATCGATGTTAGTTTAATCGATTAGAGTTAAAGTTAAAAGGAGTTAATCTATGTTAGTTTAATCGATTAGAGTTAAAGTTAAAAGGAGTTAATCGATGTTAGTTTAATCGATTAGTGTTAAAGTTAAAAGGAGTTAATCGATGTTAGTTTAATCGATTAGAGTTAAAGTTAAAAGGAGTTAATCGATGTTAGTTTAAACGATTAGAGTTCAAGTAAAAGGAGTTAATCGATGTTAGTTTAATCGATTAGAGTTAAAGTAAAAGGAGTTAATCGATGTTAGTTTAATCGAACGAGAGTTAAGTAAGGGAGTTAGTAAAAGGAATATAAAGTGAACTTTGCCTATTTCAAAGTTAGAAATGTTGTTCAGTAAGGTCTGAGAGGTAGTTCTACCCCAACTTGATTGGCTTCGTTTTTAACTAAGGAATAGTTAAGGTTCGGCAGTAAAGGAAATGGTTTGAGTTGGCATAGCGATGTTTATTTAAACATCTGTCTAAGTCCAATGAAGAAGCTTTGGAAATGTTTTCCAAATAAGAAACCAGAAATGTTTTCTAATAAAGAAAACAAGAAATGGAAATGTTTTCCATTGTTAATAACGTATATTTTCCAAATTTAGAAAATAAGAAATATTGAATATAGGGAAACAGGAGATAAGTAAATTTATGAAATAAAGAGATAAATGTTGAATGATGTTTGATTGGTATAAATTTCCATTTGGAAATGATATCGTTGTTTGCACACCTGTTTTCTTCGATAGTTAAATCACAGACTATCGAAGTTTTTGACCATTTTAACGTTGTTAATATGGAGAGACCGGTTGGATTATTATCTAAAGAACCACTCTGTATTGGCATAAGCGTTGCGAATCATATATGCCAAAGATAATTGAAGACGGTGTTATGCAAGGGCTATCCTGTTTACAGAGTAGTGCCTTCGGTTCATCCTGTTCCTGGATGACTTGTATGGACGGGATGTCTGACAGAGTATTTCCAGACAATCACGTATATTGATTTCTCCAACCGTACCAAGAGGGGAAGAGGAGAAGGAAACTTCTTTTAGCTAACACATAATGTATGGTTGAGGACATCAATTGGTGATTTGATGGATTTGACGATGTGGCATTCAAAGTGAATCTGGTGTGATGATAAAGCGTAGCTTCTAGCCTCACATCCGGTAAATGACAGAAATCGGGCAGGCAGCATGGCTAAGTCGGTCGCACCGAAGTAGGGTGTATAATCACCTGATCTAAAGTTTCATTTACTTCTAAAAATCTATTGTTGATGCTGTCCCATTCGGGAAACGGTTGCTGATCCCAACCGTGGGTGATATACATTCGATACGCTCAAGCGAAATGAGTGGTCGGTCATGTGTGGCTGGGTTGCAAGATGTTCTTGTTGAACCCAGTGTATTCCTTTCTAGAGGTACACTAGCGAAAGGTGGTTCCATACCTTGTCATAGTTGGAAATCCATTACCCAATACGTGCTTGCGGTTTTGATTGTATACTATATATGTAGAACGTGAGATGAAAGCGTTTCTGCTAGATTGATATATATTTGTACTTAGACATTATTATAATATCAGAATGATATTGCTTGTCAAAGATGTTGGATTCTCATAAGGAAAAAACCCGTTCCGTATTCATGGCGTGGTCTTATGAGATATCATATATATGTTAAACTGTGTTAAACTATTTTACTCAAACCAGTCCCATGACTGACCCGGAGTTTACTTTGTTGTTTTCCCTAAACTCTTGGGTGCCTAAATTTGTATGGGCAGTCAAGTAGTCGGGATTTACAGATATACTTGGAGAGCTTGGAGTAGGAGGTTTCAAGATTTAATAGCTATTGTTTTTCCGCTGTTGTTGTAAGTGCTGTATTCTGATAAAGTGCTATTGTATATGTATAACTGTTTTACTTAAAAGTTATGTTATATGTTATTCGTTCCGCTGTGAGATTCGGGTTACTCTGATGATGTAAGTTCTTCTTTTCTTCTTCTATTCTAAGTTTCTATCTTATCTATCCTCACCCTCTAATTTCTTTCACTAATTACCAGGATTTTTCGATGTTTTGGTTAGTCGTCATCGTGTTTATGGCGATAACCAAAGTCGCAAAAATCCGGGTCATTACAGTTGGTATCAGAGCTTAAAGTTAAGTGAATTACCTTGGCTCTGTGGCGTGACTCGGTAGAGATAGGGTTAGTAATACCCTATATTGAGTTGAGTGTATATATATGAGTGAACGTATTTGTTATTGATATAAAAATTGTTTTATATTGTGGAGATTCATTGGTTGAGTTGTTTATGGGTTCCGGTCGATCAGTTTGATCCACTGTATCAGTAGGAGTTTATAAACACTCGAATACGATGGGTCGACACGATATGTTTTGAAAAGAGGGTAAATTGAAATAAGTTACCCAAGGTATATCTTGATATAAGAAGATATATATATAAAAAAATTAATATCATGGACATATTGGTTGATATTATAATCGAGTGAGATTATACATTAAACGGTTATGTAAATAACCAATCAGAATTCATATAAGTGAAATACGTGAAATCAGATGAGTTGAATCTGAAATTTTAAACCAGAAATTGAATTAAAATTCTGTAAAATTGGATAAGTGTTTGTAAATGGATTTGAATTTAAAATAAGGAAAATTTAAGATCCTGGGAGATTTTAAATTGTTTTACAAGCAGTATGAATTATATTTTGAAATGAATTTCAAAGTGGAAATGTTTAGAAATGGTTTTATAGTATTGAACTCACTTCGATCACTGGAAAATAGATTCTGATGATGACAGCTGCATCATCAGTATTCATTTTCGAGTTGTAAGTGATGAATTACTACCAAAAAATACTGTTTTGAATTTGTTTTGGGAAAGACAAGTTGTGTTGAATTTCAAAATGGGATTTATAATATAGAATTGAATATAGAATTTGAATAAAGAGAATTCAAATAGAAATTGAATATAGAAATTCAAAGGGAGTTTGAATATATGAAATTCAATGGAAGTGATATAGAATTTGAATATAGAAATTCAAATGGAATTCAAATATAGAATTTGAATATATAGAATTTGAATATAGAAATTCAAATGGAATTCAAATATAGAATTTGAATATATAGAATTTGAATATAGAAATTCAAATGGGATTTATAATATAGAAATTGAATAGAATTAACTAAGTCGAAGAGGAATTAGTTAATCGAGTTTTTAATTTGAAGTTGAACTTTGAAAGGTGAATCGGATTTGTAAATGGGTATTCGAAATCGAATATAGAACTTAATTTGAAATTTGGATTCAAATTAGTTAACAAGCAAGTTAAAATATATTTGAACATGTCAAGTTCAAATATAAAAGTGAAATAGACTAAAGAGTTAATTAACAAATTAATTAACGAATTGAGTTAAAAACAATCGGGTATAGTTAAAATAGATTGGGCAGGTATAAATATACATGAGATAAGTATGGATAAGTTATGAAGGTATATAAATAAAATGCTCGACGGAAAAGGTATGTATTTAATTCATATATGAGATTTTATGCGCCGTATCGGCTAGCCGCTTGGCTTTTTCTTTTTCTTTTGGATTGGTGAGGGCCATGGGAGGCTATTTGAAATATCCCGATGCTCCTAGTACAAAGGAGGTTATGGCGAATTTTTCCGGGAATTTAAGGAGTTAGAATATTTTAAAGATAATTTGATGGTTATAAATCAACGTATCGATATATATATATATATATATATATATATATAGAAGTCGATAAGGAAACGAACTTAGAAATAGAATAGTAAAATCAAAAAGGAAGTATAAGAATAAAATCTAGTAAGAAT
Organism: Allium sativum; assembly: GCA_030737875.1. NCBI lineage: Eukaryota > Viridiplantae > Streptophyta > Magnoliopsida > Asparagales > Amaryllidaceae > Allium > Allium sativum. Next base: position 605,603,961 of record CM060918.1, on the reverse strand, counting down.
AGAAAGAGGAGGCGTATATGTGTTTAAAAGTGAATAAGTAGTTGTATGGTATTGATTATTCGAGTATGTAGTCATATCCGTTTTGACGTTATAAATGTTATTCAGTCAAGGTCTGAGAGGTAGTTATACCCTAACTTGATTGATTTCATTATTAACAAATTAATAGTAAGATTTCAGGCTCGAAGATCAATGTTGAATAAGAGTTAGTTGAATATAGTATTTGGGTTGTCGTAACGATGTTTTACACAACATCCGTTTTAACCCAAATAAGTGTAAGCTTGGAAATATAATAAAGAATATTTCCTGAGTATAGAAATAAACGAGATCGGAAAAGAGATAAGTAATTGGAATATTTTCCAATTATAAATAGCATATATTTTCTAAAGTTTAGAAAATAAAGGAAGGCGATATTCGGAAATGTTTTCCAAATAACATAAAAGGCCAATATGGTTATTGAAAATATTTGGTTAACAAATATTGATAAAGAAATAGAGAAGTGATTTAACAAATGGAATATCAATTAAGGGCCCAGTGACATGTTCAAAAGGAAAATTTGATTTTTGAAAAGAGTAAACTGTTTAAAAACTCCCAGGGAAAGACTGTTTGAATTAAAAACAAATTTAACAGAAATTTGTGAAAGCAAATTTGAATTAAAGTAAAGCCAGTAAAGTGGTAACTGAGGTTGAATTAGAATGATATCAAGACAAATTGGGTTGTGAGATTCAAATTTGAAGTGTAATGTGATAATCAAGTAAGTGGGATTGATAAGAGAGTGGAATCAAGAATAAAACTTGAGTTTGAAATGAAATGTGGCTTGGATAAGCGAATGGTTATAGCGGAGATAAAAGTGATTTCATAATTTGATTGGGATAACATTGGTATATGCCGAGTTGATAGCATATGGAAGTAATAGAGTTGATATGCCTGACAAAAAGGAACAAGTTTATATTTCATATGATATGAGATTTTGATGAGCTGAATTGGCAAGCCGCTTGGCTGTCTGATTTTCTTTTGGGATGGAGATGGCCCAGAGAGGCGAGTTGGAATTTGACGTATTGACCAGTACAAAGGAGGTGCTGGCGAAATTTTTCGAAGAGTTAAGGAGTTAGAAAATTTTCAGGATTTTTGAAAATTTTCGATAATAAGAATTAATAATTTAATTGAAATTAAATTGGTCCAGTTGGAAACTGAAGTTAAGAAGTGAACAAATATGTTCTAACCAGTCGATAGGGTCGTTCTCTACCTTTTAGCAATTTCGAGGACGAAATTATTTTAAGTGGGGAAGATTGTAATGACCCGCATTGGCAGAGGTATTATAATTAATTTATTTAATTATATAAATAGTGATACAGTGAATTAAATGGTCGTGGAATTAAATAATGGTGAATATTTAATTAAAATAATAAATTAAATAATATATTTAATTCTGAAATAATCAGAATTGGTTGAAATAGCGATATGGTGTGAACTGGATCATCTATGATATTTAATTCAGTTTAGAATTGAATTTAAATAACGAATATATTATATAAACGACAGTTTGAATGTAGAGTTATATTATAATTAAAATCGAGCTTGAAATGGCGCTGTAGTTCGTAAATTGGCGATTCGAACTTCAACGGAATGTACAGGGTTCGTTTTAAATCGGATTTATGTGAAACAAGAAACGTACGGAGCTGGTGGAATATATCTTTCTAGTGGAAGAGAAATATCGGGATTTCGTCGTGTAGATTTTGATTTATGTCCAAATCAGATATTTAGAAAAATAGCGGTATATTCGTTCGTGGCCATAACGGTAATTTAAAAATATTTGAATATCGGGTTTGAATTTAGACAAGGTTCTTTTGAGACATGACGATAATTTAATTTTTAGAATTTTACTGTAATTTTTAATTTATTTAATAAGCGACTTTTTATTTGGAGTATTTTGCACCCTGTAATCAATATTTTGGGGTTTCACAAGATGAGTTAATCTACCGATATTATTATATTTTTGGGACCCTGGCGCATTGCTCGTCTCATTGGAATTTTTATTTCTGTCCGTCACTCTTCATATGTGGACGTAACAAGTGTTTTGTAAAGACCCGCAAATCCCCACCCTTTGGATCGACCATAAACCACACAGGTCTGACCCAAAAAGTGAAAATCTACGAATACTTTAACTTTGGGCATACAACATATTAAAACAACAACAGAAGACTTTTATAACATATCATCATATAATGTTACATCAGAGTACAGAATATACATATCAGAGTACATTGGAATATAAGTACAGCGGAAGATAAATACAAAAAAAGTAATATACTGCAACGGAAGAACACAGCGGAAGACTTTCTATCTCTGGACACAGCTTTAAGCTTCAACCCAGAATCCTGTTTAATATATCTGCAAAGAAATAGCTACTCGACTGCCCGTGTGGAAAATATGGGCACCCGAGTTTGCCAGTGGACAAAACTACAGGTCAGTCATGGGACTGGTGTGAGAATTCTACTTAACCTATATAATATAATAAGGCTAATCACAGGACCACGCCACTTTCGCGGAACGGGCTTTCTCCTATGGATTGCCAGTGCATGACTAAAGTAAATCGTCAAAATAGCGCAATGCTTTTTAGAAAAATGAAACCATTATAAGACCCAAGTCCCATCACACAATGCAACGCAAACCGGAGGATAGGGTTTTACCTTATAATGGTCAAAAAATGCTTGATACGATAAACACGATATTATATAATAATAGTGTGCAACCAATTTGAAGTACATCAAAGTAAATGTATCAATCCTAGACGGCATGAGTGCCCCATCCCACTATGTCGCCATATATAGGTATACAATCAAAACCGCGTGATGTCGTATTGGAAATTTGGGTTTCCATCTGAGTCAAGGCTAGGGAGGAGATCCTTACCGATTCGAGACACTCTAGCAATGCCCCAGGATTGGTACTCTGTCCAACCCTTGGATCCTGCAGGGCCGGTCCACACTTACTTTTGTGGATTGGCAATTCCTGAACACACGCTTCCCGGTCCTTTTGGACCTATACTACGGCCAGTAGCGACCGCATAAACCGAGGCCTCGAACAATCCAACAACCACAATGAATAAATGCCAGCGCTGGTAGGTCCCTGGCACCACTCTAGCTAGAAAGAAACGTGCGCACTCCCTGCGTTCCCTTCTCCCGTTTTAGACTCTACCGGGCTGTGAGGCTCGTGAGGTCACGTCATACACAAAGCTATGCCTAAATAGACTATGCTTTGATCATCCCACAAGGCTCTGCTTTGCAACAATAAGCCTTGATCAAGTGCAACTTGGCATACCACATCAACAACTCATATCATGCGATCGGTAAATATTTAACATACAAAAGGGTGTTAAGCAAGAGAATAAATCCTCCGCCACCATGCATTTATATATTAAATAAAAACCGATTTAATTACATGAAATAAATTTCAATGTCAGGCATGCTATCCATTTACAAGTCCGTTCTGGGTCTGAACGAAACAACGTATCCGTCGATCTCCAGTACGTCTGGAAGATCATCACTTTTACCTTGCCTTGGGGGATCAGTCCCAATTCAAGATATCAGTCACCATCAACCAAACGATGTGAAGCTCTCCGGTCTTCAGTCACCGTCTTCATCTTCGACTCTTGATCGTCGTGATGATTATTCAGAATGGGTTAGACCCGGTCTTTCTGAATAACTCGCGTATTTGTAATTAAAACCAACCAAACGCCACATTCCAACTTTGAATATCCTTTTAAATAAAAATTATTATTTATGTTAAAAGGTTCTCATTAATTTTATCAAAGATAAAATAAATTACATTTTAATCTTTCTAAAAAGATGTATTAATATTCCAATTTTGATTTAATTTATAAAATAGATTTATAAATTTCAAATAGTAGTTTCAATGTAAATTGGATTAAAGGATAAATGTTATTTAAAACATCGTCCACTACAAATCCAATCTACATATCAATCACCAAACATAATTGTTAAGATCTACTAATCTTAAATAAAAGATTTATCTTAAAGATATTAATTCATTACTATATAAAAAAAACACATTTTAAAATAATCAATAAAATATTCTATATATAAAAGATTCTGAATGTAAAATATACTTTATAATACAAAATCTTTTATTTTACAAAAATCCTTTCATTTTATAAATTCTTTATTTAAAAAGAAATTCTGCATTGGAATGCGACTCAACCATGTACCATATAATTTGGGTCATATGGGTTTCATACATTTCATGTATAGGGTAATAATAGGAAATAATCCTCAATCCATCCATTAACAACCAGAGTGACAATGTCAACTGTGTGAGCATTAAAATAAAACAATAACGCTCATCGCAGCCTGTCGATCAATCGATAGACATATAAATAACATTGGGATTTGTGTCAGTCAAGTATCGTCCCAATACCCGTGTGGGGTTTTCAGCCAACAACAATTCATATAAATAAATAAATAAATAAATAATTGGTTAATAGGTTTAACCAATTTCTACTGTATATTATGCAAATAAAAGTAATCCTTATATTTGCGCATAAATTGTGTTTCCTACCAAGATGAGTGAAAGTGATATACTCATTTTGTTAACGATTCTATTTCAACAAATACAATGTAAATAAAAGTGTGTTTCTAATCTTGTACTTTTATTTGTACATAAAACACAAATAAAAGTGTACCTCATGTATTTGTCTTTTTATTTGACAAACAATGTCAATAAAAATGTTCTTTTATATCTTGTACTTTTATTTAACAAATCAATGGTAAACAAAATGTCTTTTAACTCTTTTACCTTTATTTAACAAAACAATGACAAATAAAAGTATAATTTTCTTTCTAAGCTTTATTTGCATCTAAAAATGCAAATAAGAAATATAACTCTCTTTTTACTTTTCTTTACAATAGAAAATGTAAATAAAATGGTTCACACAATTTTGTTATTTTTCTTTACAATAGAAAATGTAAATAAAAGGATTCACATTATTTTGTTCTTTTTTTATTTTATCACAACTAAAAGACGATAGAAATGTACTATTAACATCGCTATTTATATCGCATAAAAAAATGTCGAATAAAATGAATCACTAACATTGTCTATTCTTATCGCACTAAAAATGTCGATAAAAATGAATCACTAACATTGTCTATTTTTATCGCACTAAAAATGTCGATAAAAATGAATCACTAACATTGTCTATTTTTATCGCACCAAGAATGTCGATAAAAATGACAGCATTAACTATTCTATTTTCACCGCGTTCAAAATGACGATAAAATATCCAACATTAACAATTCTATTTTTTTACCGCATTCAAAATGACGATAAAATATTCAACATTAACAATTCTATTTTTACCGACTATAGAAAATGTAAATAAAAATATTTCTAAATTCTATTCTTTTTTTATTTATATAAGAGAATGTAAATAAATGCATTTTCAATTTCTATTCTTTTACTTACATAAGAAAATGTAAACAAATATATTTCTAAATTTTTTATCATACCGTTATAACTCATATATAAATTACATAGAAAAAATGTCATTTTTATTTTATCGTTCTAATTCACCTCTAAATTACATAGAAAAATGTAATCTTTATTATGCGATAGGAATTCATATTTTAATTACATAGAAAAATGTAATTCCTCTCATACGACATAAATTCATATTTAAATTACGTAGAAAAATGTAATTTTTATCCTACAATACAAATTCACATTTTAATTACATGAAAAAAAAAATGTAATTTGCATTCTACCGTTATTTTTCATCTCTAAATTACATTGAAAAATGTAATTTAAATCATACAATGTAAATTTACCTTTTTATATCATAGAAAAATGCAATTTTTTGTCATGCAGTGTAAATTCATGTATAAAGCACATATAAAAATGTAACTTTTGTTATGCAAAGAAAAATATGTCTTTTTCTATTTTACAATGTAAAAATATGACCTTTTCTATTTTACAATGAAAATAATAACTTCTTTATTCATTCTTTCATTACATATAAATGTAATCTTTTCTATTTATCACAATGAATAAAATTACAATAAAAAATGTAATCTTAGCTTATGAACTTTTCATGGCGACAACATGAAAATAAAAATATAATCTTTTTATTTTCGTCTTTACAGTGCAATCTACATCGCATTAAAAATATAATCTTTTTATGCAACATCTTTCTATTGAAAACAATCAACACCTAAAAACATAATCTTTTACATTGCTTCTTTTATTGAAGTCACTATTACTTTAAAAATGAAGTTTTAATGTTACTTCGTTTATCGAAATAATATTACGTTAAAAATGAGATTTTTAATGTTACAACTTTTATTGAAATCAAGGTGACAAATAAAATATGACTCTTTATTGAAATCACTATTTTTTTTTTTTTTTTTTTTTTACATAAAGATGTAATCTTTTATTTTCATTCTTTTTAATGGAACAAATTCATATTAGAATTATATACTTTTTAATCCACTATTCTTAATGTAACAAATTTACAATAAAAATTTATTCTTTTTAATCATTCCTCTTTAATATAAACAAATCCACATTAAAAATATATTATTTTTCATTGTTCAAATTCTATTGTAAATAAACAAATTAAAAATAATATTATATTTGTCGTTCAAATTCTGCTGTTATACAAACAAATAAAAATAAGGTTTTTATTTGTTGAACAATCTCTGTTGTAATATAAACAAATAAAAATGAGATTTTATTCATTGTCCAATTTGCATTGTAATATCAACAAATAAAAATAAACTTTTTATTTGGCGATCAATTTCTTTTGTTATGCCAACAAATAAAAATATAAGTTTTTATTTGTCGTTCCCATTCTATTGTTCATTACAGAGTAAATAAAATATTTTTTTTTTATTTTATAACATGAAATTATAATAACTTGATTTGCATAAATATGATTTTTATTCTGAATAAAATATGTTTATGATCTAACTTTCTAACTGCAAATGAATTCAACAATATATATAAAATTCCAATGCGAATTTAGCGTATCATGAACAACAAAACATACAACAAGCAACAATCAACAATTCAAACAACACAGAACATTTCAGAACTGAATCAATATGATAATACAATTATTTTTAGCGCGAGAAAATAATTAATAATTGATTAAATAAATAAAATTAGAATTCTCACATAGATTTTTGGCTGAAATTTTACTGTCTCCTTTTCAGCTGCGGTCTGCGCCATCGCGAAGCTCTTAATTTTGTGATTCCAACGCAATTTACGGTTCGTCAAACGGACCTCGTATGAAAGAGTTATGAATTTTTAAAGATCGGACAATTAAATAATTAAATAATAAAATAATAATAAAAAAAAGCGCAACCTTCTCCCTCACGTTTGAGAACTTCGGCCTCCACCGTAACCCACTTCCCACCGTCCCTCCTTCTGCACGCACCACCAACGAAGCCACCAGAACTCGATCAGCGACCGCCCCTTCGAAGCCCGCACCAGCCTCCACCTTCGGCCGAAAGCATGGCCAACTCGGCCTTCCATCTCGCCCAGAAAACACCCAAAAACGCAGCGGCTTTGGCCTCAAAATTCGTGAAATCCGTGCACCTAATGATGATCATAGCCGTATAGATCTAAAGCCCTCAAAATTCTCTTCGATTTGGTACCAAGTTTGCTAATTTTCGTTGAGCGGATCAAAAGATATTAGCATTTGAAGTTCGGTGATTTCTGGCCTTCGAAATTAAGGGTGGCGGCTGCCATGAACAGGACTAGGGTTTCGGCCAGAAATTTAATAATATTTTAATAATATAAATTTCGAAATTCGTGAAATAAAGTGGATTTTCGGACTTTCTCGGATTTGGGCCTGCTTACTGTCGATCTTAACGTTTTGAGGCCTTCTGAACGCGATGGGCTATGTCCCAAGGTCCAGTTCTGATGTCTACACGTTTTATTTTCGGTTTTAATTTAAAAATGCAATATTAAATTAATTATTTAATTTCTACCGCACATTTAAATGTGTCGGGGCCACATACGACCTCAGAAAATTCTAAAAAAAATATTTTTAGCTTTCTTATGACGATACGAATCCAACAAAATTATTTTCGTCGAAAACAGAGGTCGTTTGAAAAATGACTATTTTTAAGGCCAATATATTTAATATTAAAAATATATTTTTAAACAAATAAATCCCGAAACTCAAAATATATAAGTGTTTACTGTTTTTCAATGTAGAAACATCATTCTGAACTCAATGGAAGTGGTTTCGAGTTCAAATTCCTTCGTATGCAAAAAGTAGCATTTCGACCTTTATAAGTTTCATAGCGACCTTTCTAAATATTGAATTGGCCATAACTTTTGATTCCCGTTATGAAATTTCGATTTTTCGGATTCGTTGGAAAGATATTTTTAAATAGATTCTAATATTTTTGGTTTCACTAAAATCCGTTAAATTTTTCATCCTGTACGGTCAGTCAAAGTTCAAGTTTGACTTTTCAAACTACCGCGTTATTTCTAACTCTTTTTATAATAAAAATTAAATCATTCATTCTAACATCGATTTAAATCAAATTTGTGATCACTATTATTTAAATAAATTATTTTATATTGTCAAAATTCATTAAAATTTTCTAAAATAAAATTTTAAATTGGTCCTGATTTTGCGGGTTGTTACGAAACTATCTTAATTTTAAATTTTTCGTCCTCGAAAAGGAACGTAGCTAAAAATTGTAAAATTAACTATCTTAATTTTAAATTTTAATGGTTGATTATCTTTTCAAAATATATATAACTTTATATATAGAAATCATATTTCACAAAATATATTATAAATATCAAAAATACGTTAATTATAAATTCGTAACTCTGAACTCGTTCTAGGGCATTACTAACCCCATCTCTAACGAGTTTACTCATTCTAAAATACTGCTGATCCTATCTCTAATGAGTATTCTTATTGGATATTACTAATCCAATCTCTGATGAGTCTTCTGTTCAGTTCTAACAAGTTGTACCCCAAAGATTTGAGCTAACCAGAGCTCTGATACCAACTGTAAAGACCCGCAAATCCCCACCCTTTGGATCGACCATAAACCACACAGGTCTGACCCAAAAAGTGAAAATCTACGAATACTTTAACTTTGGGCATACAACATATTAAAACAACAACAGAAGACTTTTATAACATATCATCATATAATGTTACATCAGAGTACAGAATATACATATCAGAGTACATTGGAATATAAGTACAGCGGAAGATAAATACAAAAAAAGTAATATACTGCAACGGAAGAACACAGCGGAAGACTTTCTATCTCTGGACACAGCTTTAAGCTTCAACCCAGAATCCTGTTTAATATATCTGCAAAGAAATAGCTACTCGACTGCCCGTGTGGAAAATATGGGCACCCGAGTTTGCCAGTGGACAAAACTACAGGTCAGTCATGGGACTGGTGTGAGAATTCTACTTAACCTATATAATATAATAAGGCTAATCACAGGACCACGCCACTTTCGCGGAACGGGCTTTCTCCTATGGATTGCCAGTGCATGACTAAAGTAAATCGTCAAAATAGCGCAATGCTTTTTAGAAAAATGAAACCATTATAAGACCCAAGTCCCATCACACAATGCAACGCAAACCGGAGGATAGGGTTTTACCTTATAATGGTCAAAAAATGCTTGATACGATAAACACGATATTATATAATAATAGTGTGCAACCAATTTGAAGTACATCAAAGTAAATGTATCAATCCTAGACGGCATGAGTGCCCCATCCCACTATGTCGCCATATATAGGTATACAATCAAAACCGCGTGATGTCGTATTGGAAATTTGGGTTTCCATCTGAGTCAAGGCTAGGGAGGAGATCCTTACCGATTCGAGACACTCTAGCAATGCCCCAGGATTGGTACTCTGTCCAACCCTTGGATCCTGCAGGGCCGGTCCACACTTACTTTTGTGGATTGGCAATTCCTGAACACACGCTTCCCGGTCCTTTTGGACCTATACTACGGCCAGTAGCGACCGCATAAACCGAGGCCTCGAACAATCCAACAACCACAATGAATAAATGCCAGCGCTGGTAGGTCCCTGGCACCACTCTAGCTAGAAAGAAACGTGCGCACTCCCTGCGTTCCCTTCTCCCGTTTTAGACTCTACCGGGCTGTGAGGCTCGTGAGGTCACGTCATACACAAAGCTATGCCTAAATAGACTATGCTTTGATCATCCCACAAGGCTCTGCTTTGCAACAATAAGCCTTGATCAAGTGCAACTTGGCATACCACATCAACAACTCATATCATGCGATCGGTAAATATTTAACATACAAAAGGGTGTTAAGCAAGAGAATAAATCCTCCGCCACCATGCATTTATATATTAAATAAAAACCGATTTAATTACATGAAATAAATTTCAATGTCAGGCATGCTATCCATTTACAAGTCCGTTCTGGGTCTGAACGAAACAACGTATCCGTCGATCTCCAGTACGTCTGGAAGATCATCACTTTTACCTTGCCTTGGGGGATCAGTCCCAATTCAAGATATCAGTCACCATCAACCAAACGATGTGAAGCTCTCCGGTCTTCAGTCACCGTCTTCATCTTCGACTCTTGATCGTCGTGATGATTATTCAGAATGGGTTAGACCCGGTCTTTCTGAATAACTCACGTATTTGTAATTAAAACCAACCAAACGCCACATTCCAACTTTGAATATCCTTTTAAATAAAAATTATTATTTATGTTAAAAGGTTCTCATTAATTTTATCAAAGATAAAATAAATTACATTTTAATCTTTCTAAAAAGATGTATTAATATTCCAATTTTGATTTAATTTATAAAATAGATTTATAAATTTCAAATAGTAGTTTCAATGTAAATTGGATTAAAGGATAAATGTTATTTAAAACATCGTCCACTACAAATCCAATCTACATATCAATCACCAAACATAATTGTTAAGATCTACTAATCTTAAATAAAAGATTTATCTTAAAGATATTAATTCATTACTATATAAAAAAACACATTTTAAAATAATCAATAAAATATTCTATATATAAAAGATTCTGAATGTAAAATATACTTTATAATACAAAATCTTTTATTTTACAAAAATCCTTTCATTTTATAAATTCTTTATTTAAAAAGAAATTCTGCATTGGAATGCGACTCAACCATGTACCATATAATTTGGGTCATATGGGTTTCATACATTTCATGTATAGGGTAATAATAGGAAATAATCCTCAATCCATCCATTAACAACCAGAGTGACAATGTCAACTGTGTGAGCATTAAAATAAAACAATAACGCTCATCGCAGCCTGTCGATCAATCGATAGACATATAAATAACATTGGGATTTGTGTCAGTCAAGTATCGTCCCAATACCCGTGTGGGGTTTTCAGCCAACAACAATTCATATAAATAAATAAATAAATAAATAATTGGTTAATAGGTTTAACCAATTTCTACTGTATATTATGCAAATAAAAGTAATCCTTATATTTGCGCATAAATTGTGTTTCCTACCAAGATGAGTGAAAGTGATATACTCATTTTGTTAACGATTCTATTTCAACAAATACAATGTAAATAAAAGTGTGTTTCTAATCTTGTACTTTTATTTGTACATAAAACACAAATAAAAGTGTACCTCATGTATTTGTCTTTTTATTTGACAAACAATGTCAATAAAAATGTTCTTTTATATCTTGTACTTTTATTTAACAAATCAATGGTAAACAAAATGTCTTTTAACTCTTTTACCTTTATTTAACAAAACAATGACAAATAAAAGTATAATTTTCTTTCTAAGCTTTATTTGCATCTAAAAATGCAAATAAGAAATATAACTCTCTTTTTACTTTTCTTTACAATAGAAAATGTAAATAAAATGGTTCACACAATTTTGTTATTTTTCTTTACAATAGAAAATGTAAATAAAAGGATTCACATTATTTTGTTCTTTTTTTATTTTATCACAACTAAAAGACGATAGAAATGTACTATTAACATCGCTATTTATATCGCATAAAAAAAATGTCGAATAAAATGAATCACTAACATTGTCTATTCTTATCGCACTAAAAATGTCGATAAAAATGAATCACTAACATTGTCTATTTTTATCGCACTAAAAATGTCGATAAAAATGAATCACTAACATTGTCTATTTTTATCGCACCAAGAATGTCGATAAAAATGACAGCATTAACTATTCTATTTTCACCGCGTTCAAAATGACGATAAAATATCCAACATTAACAATTCTATTTTTTTACCGCATTCAAAATGACGATAAAATATTCAACATTAACAATTCTATTTTTACCGACTATAGAAAATGTAAATAAAAATATTTCTAAATTCTATTCTTTTTTTATTTATATAAGAGAATGTAAATAAATGCATTTTCAATTTCTATTCTTTTACTTACATAAGAAAATGTAAACAAATATATTTCTAAATTTTTTATCATACCGTTATAACTCATATATAAATTACATAGAAAAAATGTCATTTTTATTTTATCGTTCTAATTCACCTCTAAATTACATAGAAAAATGTAATCTTTATTATGCGATAGGAATTCATATTTTAATTACATAGAAAAATGTAATTCCTCTCATACGACATAAATTCATATTTAAATTACGTAGAAAAATGTAATTTTTATCCTACAATACAAATTCACATTTTAATTACATGAAAAAAAAAATGTAATTTGCATTCTACCGTTATTTTTCATCTCTAAATTACATTGAAAAATGTAATTTAAATCATACAATGTAAATTTACCTTTTTATATCATAGAAAAATGCAATTTTTTGTCATGCAGTGTAAATTCATGTATAAAGCACATATAAAAATGTAACTTTTGTTATGCAAAGAAAAATATGTCTTTTTCTATTTTACAATGTAAAAATATGACCTTTTCTATTTTACAATGAAAATAATAACTTCTTTATTCATTCTTTCATTACATATAAATGTAATCTTTTCTATTTATCACAATGAATAAAATTACAATAAAAAATGTAATCTTAGCTTATGAACTTTTCATGGCGACAACATGAAAATAAAAATATAATCTTTTTATTTTCGTCTTTACAGTGCAATCTACATCGCATTAAAAATATAATCTTTTTATGCAACATCTTTCTATTGAAAACAATCAACACCTAAAAACATAATCTTTTACATTGCTTCTTTTATTGAAGTCACTATTACTTTAAAAATGAAGTTTTAATGTTACTTCGTTTATCGAAATAATATTACGTTAAAAATGAGATTTTTAATGTTACAACTTTTATTGAAATCAAGGTGACAAATAAAATATGACTCTTTATTGAAATCACTATTTTTTTTTTTTTTTTTTTTACATAAAGATGTAATCTTTTATTTTCATTCTTTTTAATGGAACAAATTCATATTAGAATTATATACTTTTTAATCCACTATTCTTAATGTAACAAATTTACAATAAAAATTTATTCTTTTTAATCATTCCTCTTTAATATAAACAAATCCACATTAAAAATATATTATTTTTCATTGTTCAAATTCTATTGTAAATAAACAAATTAAAAATAATATTATATTTGTCGTTCAAATTCTGCTGTTATACAAACAAATAAAAATAAGGTTTTTATTTGTTGAACAATCTCTGTTGTAATATAAACAAATAAAAATGAGATTTTATTCATTGTCCAATTTGCATTGTAATATCAACAAATAAAAATAAACTTTTTATTTGGCGATCAATTTCTTTTGTTATGCCAACAAATAAAAATATAAGTTTTTATTTGTCGTTCCCATTCTATTGTTCATTACAGAGTAAATAAAATATTTTTTTTTTATTTTATAACATGAAATTATAATAACTTGATTTGCATAAATATGATTTTTATTCTGAATAAAATATGTTTATGATCTAACTTTCTAACTGCAAATGAATTCAACAATATATATAAAATTCCAATGCGAATTTAGCGTATCATGAACAACAAAACATACAACAAGCAACAATCAACAATTCAAACAACACAGAACATTTCAGAACTGAATCAATATGATAATACAATTATTTTTAGCGCGAGAAAATAATTAATAATTGATTAAATAAATAAAATTAGAATTCTCACATAGATTTTTGGCTGAAATTTTACTGTCTCCTTTTCAGCTGCGGTCTGCGCCATCGCGAAGCTCTTAATTTTGTGATTCCAACGCAATTTACGGTTCGTCAAACGGACCTCGTATGAAAGAGTTATGAATTTTTAAAGATCGGACAATTAAATAATTAAATAATAAAATAATAATAAAAAAAAAGCGCAACCTTCTCCCTCACGTTTGAGAACTTCGGCCTCCACCGTAACCCACTTCCCACCGTCCCTCCTTCTGCACGCACCACCAACGAAGCCACCAGAACTCGATCAGCGACCGCCCCTTCGAAGCCCGCACCAGCCTCCACCTTCGGCCGAAAGCATGGCCAACTCGGCCTTCCATCTCGCCCAGAAAACACCCAAAAACGCAGCGGCTTTGGCCTCAAAATTCGTGAAATCCGTGCACCTAATGATGATCATAGCCGTATAGATCTAAAGCCCTCAAAATTCTCTTCGATTTGGTACCAAGTTTGCTAATTTTCGTTGAGCGGATCAAAAGATATTAGCATTTGAAGTTCGGTGATTTCTGGCCTTCGAAATTAAGGGTGGCGGCTGCCATGAACAGGACTAGGGTTTCGGCCAGAAATTTAATAATATTTTAATAATATAAATTTCGAAATTCGTGAAATAAAGTGGATTTTCGGACTTTCTCGGATTTGGGCCTGCTTACTGTCGATCTTAACGTTTTGAGGCCTTCTGAACGCGATGGGCTATGTCCCAAGGTCCAGTTCTGATGTCTACACGTTTTATTTTCGGTTTTAATTTAAAAATGCAATATTAAATTAATTATTTAATTTCTACCGCACATTTAAATGTGTCGGGGCCACATACGACCTCAGAAAATTCTAAAAAAAATATTTTTAGCTTTCTTATGACGATACGAATCCAACAAAATTATTTTCGTCGAAAACAGAGGTCGTTTGAAAAATGACTATTTTTAAGGCCAATATATTTAATATTAAAAATATATTTTTAAACAAATAAATCCCGAAACTCAAAATATATAAGTGTTTACTGTTTTTCAATGTAGAAACATCATTCTGAACTCAATGGAAGTGGTTTCGAGTTCAAATTCCTTCGTATGCAAAAAGTAGCATTTCGACCTTTATAAGTTTCATAGCGACCTTTCTAAATATTGAATTGGCCATAACTTTTGATTCCCGTTATGAAATTTCGATTTTTCGGATTCGTTGGAAAGATATTTTTAAATAGATTCTAATATTTTTGGTTTCACTAAAATCCGTTAAATTTTTCATCCTGTACGGTCAGTCAAAGTTCAAGTTTGACTTTTCAAACTACCGCGTTATTTCTAACTCTTTTTATAATAAAAATTAAATCATTCATTCTAACATCGATTTAAATCAAATTTGTGATCACTATTATTTAAATAAATTATTTTATATTGTCAAAATTCATTAAAATTTTCTAAAATAAAATTTTAAATTGGTCCTGATTTTGCGGGTTGTTACATGTTTTGTACAACATGAAAGTGTATGGCATTACCATATTTGCACAACACCACATAAACAAAAAGCATGAAGCCATATGGAAGAAAAGAAGCCACGTCTCCTCTTCAAAAGTAAGTACGACGTATGAACGTGGAGGCTAAGTATCACAAACAAATACATGGTATTCCTCTTGACACCTTACGCCTAAAACCACATATAATCCCCTATATAAATACCCCTTTAGCAAATGCCTTAAGACCTAATTTTTGTTCTTCTGTAAACAATAAAAAGAGGCCGCCACTTTTATCTCCTCTTTAGTAAATTAAATCGAACAATCTTCTCAACGAAATCGCGCAAGAACGGATTCAATAGACTCGTATGCAACTGGGCTTCACACTGGTAGCTTCAGACTTGGATGCGGTGGTTTTTGGGAGAGTTCGACTTTGTTCCAGTCGATGCGAGGGTGAGGTCGGAATCAAATAAGGGGTGCTAGGGGTCAAACTGAGGTGGTAGGCGAGTTTGGGGGAGCGAGGCAAGGAGAATGGTGGTGGCGATTTTGACTACGGTGGAGGGACCGCCGATGGTCACCACTGTTGATTGACGCTGCCAGATTTGTGACTGTAATTGGATGGCGAAAACATGTCAGTAAGCATGGCAGTGGAGCAATGTTCCTATGCTTAGTTTATACAGTACATCCAAGTATTTTATTTCATTGCCTTGTTCTTTTAAATTGGGAAGAAGGCTTGCATGATTTAATCATGTTTAGTCAGCCTAAATGGGTATTAGCGGTACGATTAAGGGATATAAGTGGATTTGGGTTTTCAAACGTTAAAATAGAAATGAGGGAGGAAATAAGTCGGCCCTGATTTGAATTATTAAAGATCGTCCTGTGAATTTGGTTTAAAACTTTGGGAAGGACGCACAATGAAAGTAGTGGTTACGAGATGGTACATCATGGCAAGAAGAATGAAGTCAGGCAAAAACGTGGTAGGGGAAGAATCATTTTCTATGAAGCAATATTTTATGGTTACAAAACAAACCGGAAACAAACCGGTAGTTATGGAACAAGAAATATGTTGGCCTGATTTCGAAACATTGAAGTAATTAACTGTGTAAACGTGGGTCCCTGGAGGTTCCTTGCGTTGCCTTCGTTTTGCAACAGGAAGTAAAGATTGGAGTGAAGCAGTTAAGGTGGCAGAAAAGTAGTTGCCACGTTTTTAATTAATGAAGCAGTGGAGAAATAGGAATAGTGGTGTCCCATACCCTTTTCTTTTCAAAATGAAGTGGTGGCAGATTGTTTAAGTACGTGAAACCTTGAAACTGTGTTTGCATTTCTAAGGATCTAGGACTGTGTAAACGTGAGTACAAAACAAATGGGAAACATATATGGGGAAGGAATAATAAAAATGTGGCACGGGTTTTGTTGATGAAGTAATGGTTCTTCGTGAAAGCTGAAGTGAGGGAGTCGAATTTGTACAGAAGATCGAAGAAAATTATATGTGAGCAGACATCGGGGAAGAAGAGGATGTTTGGAGCGGATTAAAATGGCTATGGGCCGAATCTATTTGGAAATTCGCAAAACAAGATCCGTTAGGATCGTATGGACGATGGCTATACACCGAAACTGACGGGAAGTGAATCGAAGCTCGTTACAATTTATAGCGAAATAAATTGTCCGTCTGAATCAAGAGTTGGTTATCGTTATTAACGATGATCGTCCAATGTGAGTAAATCTCACTAACTATGAACAGTTATAATTTCATGTTGTATTTTTAGAACTGTTAGATATTGGCTGATGGATTGTGTGTTGACTGTTTGATTGAACTGCTAGTCAGTTAGTTAAATTTCTATATTGATCCTGTTTAACAGAATATATCATATGGAACTGAAAGTGATGTTATCTATATTGTTTAACATCTGTGATGCAGGGAAACAGGTTGGAGGAATCCAACTGGATTCCTCGACATTTATTTTACTGTTTTTCATATATTGTGATATATGATGTGTTATATAATCGGTTATGGATTATGTGTGTTGGAATGATATTGATCCTTATTATTCGATATTTTAAATATCATAAAAGACCCTGGGATGTAAAAAGGATTATTTCAGTGTATATTGAAATAAAAAGGGATTTTATAAAATCAATAGATTTTATAAAAAGGAAATATTTCGAAAGTAAATAAAAGGGGAAACGTTTATAAAACGAATAGAGTTTTATAAAAGGGAAAAATGTTGATAAAACGAATAGAATAGGATAAAGGAGTTAATCGAATATAGTTTATTCGAATAGAGTAAAAAGAGTTAATCGATGTTCGTTTAATCGATTAGAGTTAAAGTTAAAAGGAGTTAATCGATGTTAGTTTAATCGATTAGAGTTAAAGTTAAAAGGAGTTAATCGATGTTAGTTTAATCGATTAGTGTTAAAGTTAAAAGGAGTTAATCGATGTTAGTTTAATCGATTATTGTTAAAATTAAAAGGAGTTAATCGATGTTGTTGGATCTAGATTAACCCTAGAGGGGGGGTGAATAGGGTTTATCACAATTTTTAAACCGAATTGAAAAACTAACAGGATATTAAAATAATAAACAGATCACAGAATGCAGCAGAAATAAAAGTGCAGAAAATAAATCACACGCAGATATACCCAGCTTCGGCAAAACCCTGCCTACTGCTGCATTCCTAAGGTTTCTACTAGGTGTTATAAACAGATCCCGCATACAAGATCATGTACACTCGCAGCGCCTGCTCCTGTCCTAACCCTACGCTCAAAACCCTAGACTGACCGATGCCCCCTCGATCAGATTTTCCCTAGTTACGACCCCGTAACCAGTACCCCAGATTTTACAGACTCTGAAACTGACAGTCAACACCCTGACTGATTTACCCTAGAATTTTACAGACTCTAGAAAAACTGGTTTTACGGTTTCAATTCAAAACAAAATACAACAAACAATAAACAGCTTTGAAAACCCTAGGTTTAAATTTAAATTTAAGAAGAATTTAAATCTCCTCCTTTTAAACAGCTTTGGACTTGACTAGATCAAGCCAAGTAGGCCGGCCCCTTTCATTTGCACTTGTCCGATCATTTTCTCCTTTGCTCTGGAAAATAAAATAGCGGCAGGCGATTCTCTAGGGTTTCTGAAATCCTTCCCAATTCGAAACGAGGGCTTGATTGAATGATGAAATCTTGTATGAACTTTAATCTCGAGTTGCTCGTGTTCGTGGCTGAGTGATTCTTCGATTGCGGCTTTCACTGATTTGGAGGAAATTCTTCGATTGAAAAACACTTTGGAAAATTGTGAGTATTCTAGATTTTTCTTTCTCTGAATTGATTGTGGTTTTTTCGATGATATCTCTTTGAATTGTAGCGTGGATATTCGATTTTTTTGCCAGTGATGTAACGCGTGTATATATATAGGGTTAAAAAACGAAACCCTAAAACTCTGATTTCAGGAATGACTTGATCTGATTTTTTTTTTTTTTTTTGCGATTTCCATTTTTGTTTATCGGCTTGATTGTTGTTGCATGTGAATTCCCCTTTTGGCAGAAATGTTGTGGTCCCTTAAAAAAAACGGTTTGCAACTTTCCTGTTTTGAAATGGCTTTGATTAAATTGCGAATTCCTTGAAAGCTTTTGAATTTTGAAACTTATACTTGTCCATAATCGTCAGATTGAAATCTTGCCATTTGTTGCCTTAAGTAAAAGATATTCACAGATTTGAATTGATGCTATGACTTGCATGATTCTCCTTGGATTTGAGTCTGGTTGATATTATTTGCATTCTTAAAAAAAACTGCTATTACTCAATTGCCAAATTTGATATATGCCATAACATCATACCATATATGAGCAAAAACAAACTTTAGTCATGTATATCTTCTGGTCCCATGCATGATTGTAAATCTGGAAAACATCATTATCTTGTCTAGAAAAAAAAATTGGTTTAAAAAAAATGTTTTTCCATTTATTAAATCAGTGTCACACTTGCATGATTTAAGCTCAAACTTAATTGCAGCTTTCTGGACATTTTGTTTTCAGCAACTTGAAATGATTTGTTTACCTCTACCATTGTTCTTATGGCTGACTTGATCATTTTCACTGAAATACTTGTACATCCCTTGTGATGTGCAATGAAAGACTGGGAAATACACATGCAAAAACTGAACCATGACTTTGTGCCTTCAATTCCCAAAACTGAAATGTATGCAAACTAGCTCGACTTGCATCACCATTTGTTATGAATGTTCTGAGAAAGTTTGCTATGGTTTTTGAGAACACATTATCACTTGCCATATATGAATAAACTGATTTATCCATGGCTTTTGTTTGCACCACTTATCCTGCTGACTTCCTAAAGTGTTTCACATTGCATTGTTGCACCATTCTTCCATGCAACTTGCCATTTCGATTTGTTTTATATATATATGCTTTGAAATGTTTTGCACCTTTCATGTATACTGCCATGTATATTTGTATCTCAGCAAAGCTGCAATGAAGTGTTGCACTGCTCAATGTTTCACTGCTGTTCCTATAGTTGCACTTGCACATGCTATGTTGGTTCAATATATGTTGATCCCATACTTCATTAATATGCACCATGACATTGCTTTGTTTCACGCATGCTTTTTTTTTTTTGCTGCTACACTTGAGTTTGCTGACTTGTAACTCAACATGCATTGATACCCTTGTCACCATACTGTATATGCATATCCATGATGCACAATACACCTGCATGTTACTTTCTGAATGAGATTTGAACTTCCTGCTACTTTGATTTAGCATAACTACATTGAGCTGAAATGTTGATTTATGCATATTATTTGTAACGATGCTTGGCCATTCTGTGCACACATAAAAATACTTAGCTCATAACTGTATTCACCATCCTTCTATGTTCATGTGCACACTTGTCTTGCTGTTGACTTTTCATTGAGTTGTTTTTACTTTGGCTCGACCATTTTGAAACTGCTTTTGACAGGCTTGCTTGACTCATGAGTTTGCTGTTGACTTTTCATTTAATGTTAGCTGAGTATACACTGAGTTGAGTTGGTCATTACGGCTGCTCCTCAGTTGCTCGCTACATTCTGATTGGCGAGGCAATGCACACGTGTATACACGTGTGTATATGCAGCCAACAGTCAAATTTTCTTGTCCCTGTACTATATACTGTCTAGACACAGTCGGATTAACAAATCAGATCAAGTCAGAAAAATGATGAGAAACACACCAGAAAACTGAGGCAAATAAATTTTTAAAATAAAAAATTATATCTGCAAGAATATGAAATTATTTTTGTTCTAGATACTGTGTGTGTGTTTCTGTATATGACAGGTATGAAGACTTGGACTGACGGACAACAGTGAGCTGGACTGACAGTGAAGACTGTGAAGACAGAAGACAAAAGGCAGTTTTGTCAGCTTTTAACTGAAAATGAAAATGTAACTGAGTGAATGTATACTGAGTGTGAGTGTTGTAAATGAAGAAGTACTCAATGTATGAAGATTGTACTGATATGAAAAATAACAGTGGAGTGTACAAATAGTGGAGTTATAAATTTGTACAGTTTAAATGTTGAAATAAAATATTATATTTAAATAAAATACTGTTTGAATTTATAATTCTTGTGCAATGGTATTCATTTAAATATTAATATTTTATTTCTGTTCTGAGATGTAGATATGAAACAATATAGTAACAAACACATTTATAAAATATATTTGGTTGTTATAATCAAACAAAAATCATATAATTGTGTATACAACACCGTTATATACAACAGATGTTAGTTTAATCGATTAGAGTTAAAGTTAAAAGGAGTTAATTGATGTTAGTTTAATCGATTAGAGTTAAAGTTAAAAGGAGTTAATCGATGTTAGTTTAATCGATTAGAGTTAAAGTTAAAAGGAGTTAATCGATGTTAGTTTAATCGATTAGAGTTAAAGTTAAAAGGAGTTAATCGATGTTAATTTAATCGATTAGTGTTAAAGTTAAAAGGAGTTAATCGATGTTAGTTTAATCCATTAGAGTTAAAGTTAAAAGGAGTTAATCGATGTTAGTTTAATCGATTAGAGTTCAAGTAAAAGGAGTTAATCGATGTTAGTTTAATCGATTAGAGTTAAAGTAAAAGGAGTTAATCGATGTTAGTTTAATCGAACGAGAGTTAAGTAAGGGAGTTAGTAAAAGGAATATAAAGTGAACTTTGCCTATTTCAAAGTTAGAAATGTTGTTCAGTAAGGTCTGAGAGGTAGTTCTACCCCAACTTGATTGGCTTCGTTTTTAACTAAGGAATAGTTAAGGTTCGGCAATAAAGGAAATGGTTTGAGTTGGCATAGCGATGTTTGTTTAAACATCTGTCTAAGTCCAATGAAGAAGCTTTGGAAATGTTTTCCAAATAAGAAACCAAAAATGTTTTCTAATAAAGAAAACAAGAAATGGAAATGTTTTCCATTGTTAATAACGTATATTTTCCAAATTTAGAAAATAAGAAATATTGAATATAGGGAAACATGAGATAAGTAAATTTATGAAATAAAGAGATAAATGTTGAATGATGTTTGATCGATATAAATTTCCATTTGGAAATGATATCGTTGTTTGCACACCTATTTTCTTCGATAGTTAAATCACAGACTATCGAAGTTTTTGACCATTTTAACGTTGTTAATATGGAGAGACCGGTTGGATTATTATCTAAAGAACCACTCTGTATTGGCATAAGCGTTGCGAATCATATATGCCAAAGATAATTGAAGACGGTGTTATGCAAGGGCTATCCTGTTTATAGAATAGTGCCTTCGGTTCATCCTGTTCCTGGATGACTTGTATGGACGGGATGTCTGACAGAGTATTTCCAGACAATCACGTATATTGATTTCTCCAACCGTACCAAGAGGGGAAGCGGAGAAGGAAACTTCTTTTAGCTAACACATAATGTATGGTTGAGGACATCAATCGGTGATTTGATGGATTTGATGATGTGGCATTCAAAGTGAATCTGGTGTGATGATAAAGCGTAGCTTCTAGCCTCACATCCGGTAAATGACAGAAATCGGGCAGGCAGCATGGCTAAGTCGGTCGCACCGAAGTAGGGTGTATAATCACCTGATCTAGAGTTTCATTTACTTCTAAAAATCTATTGTTGATGCTGTCCCATTCGGGAAACGGTTGCTGATCCCAACCGTGGGTGATATACATTCGATACGCTCAAGCGAAATGAGTGGTCGGTCATGTGTGGTCGGGTTGCAAGATGTTCTTGTTGAACCCAGTGTATTCCTTTCTAGAGGTACACTAGCGAAAGGTGGTTCCATACCTTGTCATAGTTGGAAATCCATTACCCAATACGTGCTTGCGGTTTTGATTGTATACTATATGTGTAGAACGTGAGATGAAAGCATTTCTGCTAGATTGATATATATTTGTACTTAGACATTATTATAATATCAGAATGATATTGCTTGTCAAAGATGTTGGATTCTCATAAGGGAAAAACCCGTTCCGTATTCATGGCGTGGTCTTATGAGATATCATATATATGTTAAACTGTGTTAAACTGTTTTACTCACACCAGTCCCATGACTGACCCGGAGTTTACTTTGTTGTTTTCCCTAAACTCTTGGGTGCCTAAATTTGTATGGACAGTCAAGTAGTCGGGATTTACAGATATACTTGGAGAGCTTGGAGCAGGAGGTTTCAAGATTTAATAGCTATTGTTTTTCCGCTGTTGTTGTAAGTGCTGTATTCTGATAAAGTGCTATTGTATATGTATAACTGTTTTACTTAAAAGTTATGTTATATGTTATTCGTTCCGCTGTGAGATTCGGGTTACTCTGATGATGTAAGTTCTTCTTTTCTTCTTCTATTCTAAGTTTCTATCTTATCTATCCTCACCCTCTAATTTCTTTCACTAATTACCATGATTTTTCGATGTTTTGGTTAGTCGTCATCGTGTTTATGGCGATAACCAAAGTCGCAAAAATCCGGGTCATTACATCGATCTTCACTCATCCTAACTTTGGGTATACGTATGAGGTAAATCAATGAACTATGCATAGTAACTTTGTGTAGACTTTCACTCATCGTAACTTTGGGTCGAATAGTTTAAACCTTGCATGCGATATCCATCAAATATGAGTGTGGTCGTTAATCCCTTGGCAGCTTTAAAATTTTGCAAAGCATACCAAAGCTAATTAATATCACCAGTTTTAAAATTAGTTGGCAGCTGTAAAACGTTGCAAAGCATACCAGATATTTTATTATTTTAATATCACCAGTTTTAAAATTCTGCAGCATTCTTGCCATTACTAAACCTTCCAGTAGCTTTCCCATTAGCATAATCAATGTCATTATGAGATATCATTACAAATAATAATGGGAAACAATATAAATAGAACTGCATGCCTACAGATTGAATCAATAAATATGCGTTCGTTGAATAGTGAATCCTATCCTAATATTTGCAGAGGCTTGCAATGAAAATATATATAAGAAAAACAAATATGGTTCCGAGCAAATCAAGTTTACTTTTTTATGGCATAAATTGGATCAACTCATTTCAGATTTTCTGCATGTGAAACAGTTCTTACTAAGTTGTAAGCAGGGACTAGGAATAACAAATTAACATGAAAAACTGATACGTACATGGCGGCACTTATCATAACAAGGGAATTTTTTATCAACTACTGAAGCAAATCTGTTAATAGTAACATAAACTCTAAATTTTATCTGTAATTGAACTACATTCAAAATATTATTAGTAATCTAAATATCATGTAGGGATGGTTTATGTAGGAATGGTTTATGCATGACATGATGTAATATAACAGATTTTTCTCTAACATCAAATGTAATGCAATGAATCTTCTTTCTTGTGAGCATGAGAGTGCATGACGCAATGAGAACCAAACAAAGACAGTAATTAGAACATAATCATGAGCTGTTTCTATAGCATGGAGCCAGAAAACAGTGTATTGATATCCAGACCTTAGCACCAGTCATATCATGACTCTAATAACAAGTGAGCTTATAGGCTCTTCACTATATTATTGCCTTCCTTCAGTGGGGAACAATATGCTATTAATATTTCATCACCATGCACTAATTAGTACACTTTAAAGTAATTGAACTGCATTCAAAATATTATCAGTAATCTAAAATTTTATCAACTCTAAATTCTGAATGGGAAATATTATCAAACAATTGAACTACATCCAAAATTACCATCGTTCTCTGTAATAGAAAGTGCAACTCTAAATTTTTGCACCGATCTAGCAGTAACCTTTTACATAGAATTATCAAAAGATAATTAATCTTGGAACAAGCGAAAATCTAAACAAGCGCAGATTCAAACAACTGTAGAAGAATGAAACCAAAATAAACGATTAACACATACCAGACGAGCTTTCCGAGTAAGCAGATGGTAAATGCCAGGCTGCAGGCGATAGCCGATAGGAAGAAGGTGATAGTTACTTGGATTAGGTAGCGATGTAGCGATTGGATTACAGGGCGAAGCGGTAATGGCGAGAAAGGGCGATGCGGTAATGGCGACGTCGAGACAGGTGATGACGAGATAGGAGAGCAACGCGTTGGAGAAGGTAGATGAGCGTGGTGGTGAAGAAGTAGAGAGCATGGTGATGGAGAAAGAGAAGGTAGGATTTTGGAAATAAATTAAAACGAGAATGAAGGCGGCTGTTGCTTTTAGGGGGCAAACTGTAAATGAAAAGGAGGACTAGGATTTTTGGACTGTCGATTCGGTAATGTGGACCGTGGTGATCTGATACCGTAATCCAACGGTTGCTGTTTAAGAAAACTAGGTATATTATTATTAGTAAAGCTTTCTAATTAATCAGTTATGCACCAGAAAATCAAACGGTCGGATATGAATACAACTATTATCATATTTTTAGCTATTAACTATGTTTTCATAATTATTAATCATTAATAGTAATTATAGATTAATAAATATTAGTTACTAGGTCTTAATTATTAACTTTTATTTACTAAATATAAATAAGTTGATATAAAATTTCATTAAATATAAAATATAATCATTGATTATTAACAATAAGTAGTAATTATAATCTATTTAATAATAATCATTAATTATAATTAATTAAATATATTGACCTGTATAAGTATCATTATAACGAAATACTCATTTTGCAACTAACTAAAATAAACTTTTAAAGAAATGTTTGTAGTTATTTTAATTATTTACTTTATAGGTAAATATGTTAATTATTAAAAATTACTAATTAATAATTGATTATTATAGATTACTTATTAATCTATATTATTAATTATTATTACATTTTAATTATTTAGTAATTATTAATTAATCAATTCTAACTATTGAACTTTATTTACTATTAATCCCTTGCAAATCCCTTGTAAATTTGCTGTAAAATATCACCAGCTGTAAAATATTTTAAACCCAAATGAAACCCAATACTGGAAACGCCCAATACCCTCGATTGCTCAATATCTAATATTATTTATTGAATATCAAAATTTATAAAAACTATTTAATATTGTTGATTTTCTCACTTTTTTAATAATTTTGAATTTTTTCGAAAATATGAATATACAAATTTTAAGTTTATTAAAAGAATTATAATCCTTTATATTTGTGTTTCCAAAAATTCAATTTTTAAAAAAAATTGAATTTGACTTTTTTTGAAATATTAATTATTAAATATAATAATTAATTGTGTCTATTAGATATTAAGTACTAAATATTTTCTTTTCATTAATAAATATTACTTACTAATCCTTAAGTCTTAATTATTAATCATTAATTATTGTTACTTTTCACTTATCTGATAGTAATTTTCAAATATTAAAAGTAATTATTTAAAACTAATCATTAATTAATTGATATTAGTAATTTAGTTGTAATCAATAAGTATTGAAAAGTGTCCTTCCTTATTTTGTTATTACTTTCTGATTATTAATACTTCGATAATTTAGATTTGAATATTAGTAGTTGTTAAATATATGTCAGTCGCAATCGGTAGATCGAACTTTTTATAAATGGAAATAAATAAATATAAATCGACAGCGGGTTATGCGACTTGAATGAAACTCGAACGATGGAGCCAAAAGTTTCACATGTTGGAGCCAAAATTTCACCTGTGGAGCCAATGTTTAAAAAAATTGTAGTTTATCTTGGTCGGAATTTATAGAAAATTTTAAATTTTGAATATAAAGTATTATACAATTTAATAAACTATTAAATGAATTTTTTCAATATTTTAAAGTTTAGAAATTTTGTTACTTCGTGTCAAACAATAATTGGTTTTATAAACTTTATGATTTATTTCAAATCAATTCAAGATTATTTCAAATTTTTAAAATATAAAAAATAATTATCAACTATAATTGTAAAATATAAGTATCAACTATAATTATCAACTGTAATTATTAAATACAATTATTTAAAATTAATTATTGAATACTAATTATCATTTCATAAGTATTAAATTATAATATTAATTATTAAATAATTATTATAATAAAGTGATATTTTCATTATTTAGGGGAATAATTATAAAAGAATAATTTAAAATTTTCGGATTTAGCATAAAATAACTGGCATACTGACTGAGATTTGTGATGAAAGCAGAGGACTTAATTAAGAATTTAGTAATTACATTGGTAATGAGCAAAGATTATTTTGTTAATTTTAAATAAGCAATGATTATAAGTTATTTATTATAGAACGTAAATTAATATTTATTATTACTTATAAATCATTAATTAGAACAAATTAATTATTAATTATTGAACATGTTAATAATTATTATAAAATAACACTAAAGTATATCTTAGAAAAATAATATAAACATCTCTTGCAAATCTGTTGGAATTCTGCTGCAAAATAGCTTCGATAAATATTCGTCGGTATTCTGCCTGGATTAGCAGCGGAAAAGAGCGGTAGAAATTTTCTGTCGGTAATTTGATGCAATTTGCAACAGCTTAGTGAGGGATGACAGAAAATGACGGTAATAAATAAAAGAAAAAAAAGTTAAAAATTAAAAAAACTATCCCTTGCAGATCACATGGAAATCCGCTGCTAATTAGTGATGAAATTTTCCGCTGCTAAAAATCTGTCGCTAATCTTGGTTTTTCTTGTAGTGATATAAAAATGATCAACAAAAGATTTATGAAAGAAAAAGCACATACATTATTAAAAACCAAGAGCAATTATCGTATACAAATTATAAGTTAAACTAAAAACAAATATTTACGAAAATGATCAACAAAAGGTAGATAAAATAATGTATTTATCAAATGATTGCAAAACATGAAAAATTATGGTCAACAAAAGACAGACTTAATTCTTGTTTTACATGCATCTGCCAAAGCATAATTTCATGTGCTTGCACAACCCATGAAAAGAAGAGTCAACATAGATAAACAATAATATTATGTTTTATAAACAAGACAAGTTCTTTTCTCTTCCGACTTTTTACTGTTCCCCCCTACCCCCATTTTTTTATTTACTAAAATGCCTCCGTAAAAATTAACTAAAAAACGGGGTGGAAACGGGGAAAAGTGGGGTGGGAACGAGAAATGTGTATCGATGGGGTGTGTAGAGGAGAAAACGGGGTGGTAATAGAAATAGTCTATAAACAATAACTTATTTTAATAATTTTAATGTCAATTACGAGGATTAAAACCGTCACAGTTTATGGATTTTACAACTAAAAGCAATGCCATATATTATTACACATTTGCAGACTTGATACAAAATTTTGCCTAAAATAAAAAAATAAGGCTTGAGGTTCGCACTCTCACCATTATTTTAAGAGCTTTTATGATTGGATATTGGTTATGTAGTTATACAATTTTTTTTACATAAAAAGAATACATCATTATAAAAAAATTCATCAAAAATATTACAGCATTCAAAAGGGCAGCTTCAGCACTTTATAAAATAGTAGTCTAGCCTAAAAGTATAGTATAAAATAATTCAAGATAGTTAAAATTGCATAGCTCATAATTTTGCTAAGAGCCTTAATTCTTTATCTTCTTACTGGGTAGCTCATAATTGGATACTGGAATTTTTCCCTGCTGAACTCTCATAATTATTCTTCTGCTTATGTCCACCAAACTTTTGTGTCTTATTAGCTGTTTAAATTTGGACTTTTTTTTAGCTTTCATCTTCCAAAGCAGAACCAACATTCATATTTTATATTCCCTTTTTCGGTAAGTGCATCCCGTAAAATTATTCCCAACTGACGGAAACACACGTTGAAACGCTCTTGAAGTGTCCACGCCATATAATTCAATTACACAATTGGCTAGAAACTGTATGTGCTACTGTTTTGATACACTAACGTTCTTAGATAGTCTACAATTCATCACATAAGCCTTGTACACATCTTTAAGGTATGACTTAAGACATTCAGGACCTAGCTTAACGCTCAAATCCCTCAAGAATAGGAAGGAAATCACTGGAAACGCATCCTTTCCAGTACCCCATGTGTGTAGCACCACCTTGATACACTTCCTCAGCAGTGTAGGTAGTCTCTGCCAAAAATACAGATGATGCTTTCACATGCTTCATGGTGATTGATATCAACTGCTCATCGTCCATTTGAGTCAGTATATGAAGCGCATCAAGCGCACCACATCTTTTTCACAACTACAATATTGAGGAAAATTACATTTTAAATTTATATGCTTCACAGGCAATTGTAGATGTTCTCCTAAAGAATAATAAAATAATAATAGATAGTTCTAAAGCGAATAGACTTTTATGACAAACTACTAGATTGGATAATAATCTTAAGCATTTTAAAGATAAAACAACAAAAATGCTCTTATTAAGCATTCATTATAGGTATATATTTAAAATAATTGTAAAACTTCTAAAGGGGCCATCATACATTGTATTGTAGGAATACATGTTCAATGTATTAAACGGTGAGGAAAAATGAAGTAGACACTACGCCTTTTATTTCTAAAATCAATCCACCTCAAAGTACAACAGTCAAGAACTACTTCAAAGTAGAGTGAACTATAATGCTCAAAAGCAAACATTCAAAATCAGAGGAAACAACGTATGAGTTTTACCATATCACTTTCAAAAAGGATTGAACAAATATTTGTTGTAAACTGAGTCACTCTCCGATCTCTATCATATATCATATAACGTCTTAAAAAAAATGTTTTTCTCCCTCCCCTTTGCTGCTCCTCCTCCCTTGCTACCCCCTCCCTGTTGGTTGCCCTAGACATCCGCCTAACTGGACTACCTTAGAGTCGGGCCTGAATATAAGGCGGGATCTCCAACCAGTATAGTAAAAGTTGGTCTCATAAATGCACGACCTGATTCTTAGTCAAATGGTTTAAATAATATGCACCACAAATGGAGCAGATCATATCAAGCGCATAATGAACCATAGCTACTAAACATAAAGTTAGGGAAGCACACGAATGGGATACATCTAACATCACATTCAATATCAAAACTGAGGAATAAAATAATAGTTAACAATGCATGTGGTACAAAATATAAATAAAGATACAAATCAAGAGTCTTCACAAAGCTCATCAAGTGCTTACAAAATTATATATTTTACGTACGTTATCTACATTCCTTATATAGTCACAGAAATATCACAAGTCTATACCCAGGATAATACAGTAATCACTCCAGTATCCACAAATGGAGAACGGGAAGCAAAAATACCTCCATGTGGTAAACCAACCGATGGGCCAATGACCGCTTCAACTACAACAGATGAAGGATGAAATGGGATCATAATTAGTGTTAGCCCTAAAGATTACCATCATGCTACACTATGGGAAAAAAGTCATTTCGATTTTACAAAAATTCTAAGTCAAGGTTAGGCTAAAAATGAATAGAAATGTCGATTTCATGCTTCACAAACATTATCCTCCATAACTTATTTAACCCTCCCCTTATGAAACTCGTCAATTAAGGAAACTTTGTCCAAACTGCAAATGGAAGGCATAGCAGAACTTGATTGTGCAACAACTGAAGTGATTACTATATATAGTGTAGTAGGATTAGATTCTAGGGTGGAAATTTTAGCGTCTAAAACATTCATGCGCACAATGGCTACTTGTCGCATGAATTCAATATCTTTTAGAAGTTAAAGTTTCAGTCTTTTTTGGTTGACCTAGAGAAAAGATTAAATAGTTCCTATAGTAGAACTCCTTTGCACTTTATCACCCACAAACTCACTATAATTTCTTTTACATTAATCCTCCCTCTACAGGAAAATATTGTCAAGGACAAAGTTACACGTTTTTTCAACCATGAGGACGACCTGCTGAAATTTTATTCTAAAGGACAATACATCATATTTTAGGTATTAGTTTTACAGTGTACATGGTATAAAAATTAGTGTATCAGTTTTACAGTATGTATGGTATCAAAATTTGACTATCAGTTTTTAAGTACCGGTTTTACATTATGTATGGTATCAAATTTTAGCTATCAGCTTTTAATTATTAGTTTTATGGTGTTATGATATCAGTATAACAGTGTGTATTGTTTTTAAGAATAATTTTTTGTTAATTTGTCCTTGGGCTTGAAAAAGTTATGAAGTTTGTTCATCACAATAAAATCCTCAATCCTTTAACTCCTTGAACTTGGAATCATAATAATTCTTTACCTCTTCCATTTAGAGACAATGTCATGATCCATTCCTAGTGGAGGTGCAGGATAACCACCTATCCTAGATGATGAATTGGGAATCAAGGCTATAAAAGGGGTTTCTTTCTTTTTAGGCTGCTCTTTATTTCAGTTTCTTTTTCAAAATTAAACTAATATGTTTAATTAATTAAATTTTAGACAACCCTTTTTATAATTTATTTTTTAAAATATAATGACAAACCAAAAAATTCTGAATTTATAACATTTGGATTTTTCTTACCATTGAAATTGGTAATAAAACCAACTGAAATCGTTTGAAACAACCGATTTTTTTTAAATGGGGTTTAATAATTTCAAATCGCAGAACACAGATAGATCATAGATACAAAATAACAGATAACTCACAGCGGAATAAATAAATTAGTAGTTCATGAAGCCACTAATAACAAATCTCAAAAATCTAAGTACATAATATCAGAGTCATAAATCAACACATCAGAAAATCTAAGATACATAAATGCCTAGTATATAAACAAATGATGAAAATGGAATAACTAAATAATCAAGATAGCAATAACAGACACATAATAAGCTAAATCTCTAATAGATCTCCAGATCTCAAAAGATGAATCGCGAAAGCTGGACTCCTTAGTCTGACGAAGCATAAAGTCAAAATAAAACACTCTGATTGCGAGTAACAATTTCAATAGTGAATGAACTCAAGTAAAATGTTCAAATGAAATGCATTAGTAACTTAAATAAAGTTTCGGATTCCATTAATCTAGATATCATATAATACAATACGCTATTATAATAGTGCTTAGGGTTAAATATACTATTGAAAATAGCGTAAGTGAGATAGCCATTATTATCTTTACGTCATTCATACATTGTCGTAAATATTGCATATAAAACACCTGCTAAGCGGTCGGTGGATAAAGATGTGCCGCTATACGACAACGTTAAATCAAAATCATATAGGGCTTGATCAGAATAATATGACAAGGCATCGAGGCTATACTCAACAGCAGGATTCTACCGGATTGCGGACCCAGACCGGTGTAATGCATAGAGAAAATACCGTCCACCTCAGACAATACTCCTAGAATAAAAAAGGCCTCAATCACATCACAAAGTAATAGATATAGTATCAAAGAAGCATACCTGCTAAGAGAAGCTAACTTCATTGGCCTGGGTATGACTCATGTTTTAGTCATTTCAATTATGACCCCAAGGACAAGGCTATTCATCATCGTTCTCTTTCTTCAAATCTAGTAATTGCCTTTAAACCATCCTACTTCATTCTGGATTCTCCACCACGTGAACAGTTGTTAAAGTGGTTCTCGGTATTGACATAGAGTATGACAATATCCGGCCTCTATCTCTTCAACAACCAAACACTTATTTCACACTGTGGTCATTTATATTCAAAATCATATTCAAAAATATCAGAAATCAAATAATAACAAAATTGGTTTATATTCAAATGATTACATTCAAATGTATCAATGTCGTAAATCATAATTCAAACCAGTTCATTATTTGATTAAGTTTATAAATCATAAATCAATTCATTATTAGATTTAGTTCAACATTCAGATTTTGTATTTACAAAACAATCATTTCGATTTCACATTTCACTGTCTCAATTTTCATTGTTTCAAAATCTTTATATTAACATTCTGGATTCAATGGCTTTGACTGGAAACAACCTTTTCAATAAATAGTTATTATAATATAAAATAGTTTTATTTGAAAATAATATATATATATATATATATATAAAATAATATGATTTAAAATAATTATAAAATAAATAATAGTTAAATTAAATAAAATGATATAATTGAAAGAGTTATTGAAAGTATAGTAATTATGTAAAATATATATAAGATAGTTATAAAGTAATAATTAAATTTAAATAGTATAATTTAAAATAGTTTAATATCAATAATACGAATTTCAAATAAATTAAAATAGTCCAATCCAAACCACTTATCCATATTCCCAAAGTTAAATTTCATTAGTTCGGTTCACAAATTTACTTCAAATCAATTTAAACTTTAAACAATACATTCTTAAGCATAATTCATGTCAAAATAGCATTCAAGTTAGGTTACCCAATTTTATTCATAAGAATTCAAATTACATTCAAATTACATTCAAATCACTCTTTTTGTAATGTTCAAATCAATTAAATCTTAATTTCCATTTAATATGTAGAAGAGGAAAGTTGTCGTGGATGCAACGCACGCCAACACCCGATGTGAGTTTGTATTGTGAACACAGAAATCCAAAGTACAGTAAGTAAATGGGGGGGATACAACTTTTTATAGTGGTTCGGCATCAACACCTACGTCCACTTTATAATGATCGTTCATAGTATATTTGTCGATTACAAAGTTGTACAAGTTCGAACAATAGTTGATTTCAAAGCGTTACAATAGAATAACAAAATGTATTAATTCTAAACTTGACTAAAATGTCCTTCTTCTTCGTTGAGATGAGTTAACTTGGTCAACTATGTCCAAATTTTGCTTTAATGTCCAAGAAGTCCAAAAGCAATGTAATTGTGCTTGTTAATGTCCAAGAGTTGATGGAAAATGTTTGTGCAACATTTTACTGTTCCAAGCCAGGTCCAATAGCCATGGAGAAAAAGGTGGCTGCCATTAATAATAGTTTTGGAGCTCTAGAAGGCCAAAATTCCACGAGAAAAAGATCCAAATGAAGGCCAAGGCTTGAGGTATTTATAGATGAAGGTCGATAGTGGAGTAGGTAGGAACTTGGGGACCATGCAGCAGAAATTCGAATACCAGAAGAGGCCAAGAAAAGGAGTTTTGTATCCCTCCGGTGAGGGATATGAAATTCGTATCACGTGATGGATACGAAATTCGTACCCCTCAGGGGATACGAAATTCGTATCTATTGAGGGATACAAATTTCGTATCCCCCCAAGGGATACGAAAAAGTGGGAGGGGAGTCGAAATTCTGATGTTGTGAGATGCGAAATTTATGAATTTGGAGGCGAGTGATACGAAAGTAGTGAGGGATCCGAAATTCTTAAGTTGACTGACATGCATTCATGGAAATGGGCTTAACTTTAAAACTGTAAGTCTGTTTTGTCCAAATGAAAGTTGTACCTGAAGCTAATTTAGAGTACAAAGTTACTGTGCACAACATCGAATGATGTTGTAATAACCCGAAAATCTAAGCCAATTTAATTTTTTTATTTTGGCGATTTTAGTGAATTTTGAATATTTAAAATGAATTATTTTAAACAATGACGACGATAAATTTAATTTGAATAGAATTCGAACGTATATATTTATATAGATCATCGTTAGAATATAAATAATTTATTTTAATTATATAACGAGCCTGAAATGGCGCGGTAGTTTGAAAATTCGATTTCAAATTTCAAATGAATGTACAGGATTCAAAATAGACCGGATTTTAGTGAAACCAAAAATATTTGAATCTAATTGGGAATATCTTTCCAACGAATCCGAAAAATTGTAATTTCATAGCGGGGGTAAAAAGTTATGTCTAGTTGAAAATTCAGAATAGTCGCTATGGAATTTCGGCCCTTAAAAATGGCCATTTTGCAAATGACCTCGGTTTTCGACGAAACCACTTTTGTTAGATCCGCGATGTCAAATTATTGCTAGGTTTCAAATTTCATAATTTTTTGAATCAATATGTGAGCGTGGCTAAGGAAAACGCATTTGACCAGTTTTAGTTGATTTTAATCGACAGGAAAATGACCATTTTTCAAACGGTCTCTGAATTTGATGAAACTAGTTTTGTTAGGACTGTATCGTCAATACGAAGCTAGAAAATATTTTTTGGGAATTTTAGAGTTCGTATGTGGCCCCGGTAAATTGAAATGTGCGTTCAAATTCAATACATAGAGTTATATGTTGATTTTGACGAAAACTGATCGAAACGATCGAATCAGCTTACGATACATATCCCATTGTGTTCAGAATGGGGGTAATTAGCTATGGACGACAGGTAGTGGGTTTCGTTTCGAGTTCGAGGTAAAAAGTAACTTTTTGGTGGAAAATAAAATAATTAAATAAATATATATATATATATAAACTTATCCTCACCCCTCTCTCTCTCCACACTCCCCCTTCCACGTCAGAAATCAAAATAGAAAAAAAAAAGAAAAAAAACCCTAACATCGTCGGAGACCCCCCCTCTCGTTCGACGCCGCGACCGCAGCCTGCCACCATCGTCGAAGCCCCCCCACGACCATCGCACCCCCTCCAACTCCTCATCCTCTCCGTTCGACTCCACCGCCCCCTTTTTTAAACCCTACCCAAAGCCGTCGGCCAACAACCCAACCACCACCACCGAGACCGACGCCCCGACCTCCATAGCTCTCCTCCAGCCATCTACATCCCCCTGTGCCTCTCCTCTTCGTTCAACAGTAAGTTTTTTTATTTTTACTTATATAAGATCTGATTTTTTTGTTTTGCTTATAGGAAATTTGATTTTTATTAATATAGAAAAGCTCAGATTTTTGCCATATGAAAAACATAGTTTAAATCAATTTTAGTTTATATAAAATTTGATTTGAAAATATGCTACAAAATCTGATTTGAAATATATAAAAAGATAGAAAAAGCGAGGATAGAGATGTGATTTTTTAAATATAAAAAGATTTGGTTTTTTAATTATACCAGGATATGATTTCATATATATAAAAATGCGATTTTTATATAGTTAATCAAATAGAAAAGGTCGGATTTTTTATATATGAAAACATTGAGAATAAAAATATAATTTTTATATTATAGAAAGGTTAAAAATATGATTTTTATATTATATAGATAGTAAAGATTCGATCTTTATATCATAGGAAGAATAAAAATATGATTTTTATTCATGTAGAGTAATTTTTTTTTATTATATTACTAGCAAGGTAAAAATGGAATTTTTATCTATATAGTAGCGATGTAAAAATAGAATTTTTATCTATATAGTAGTGGTATAAAAATGTAATTTTTATCCATATAGAGTGATTATAAAAATGTGATTTTTATATACATAGCAACAACGTAAAAATGCGATTTTTATATATGTAGTGGCTACGGACAATGAAATTGACAAAAGGCGAGCACGACAACGATTGCTACATAGGAAGAGTCGCGATGTATTGGTTTAGCTTGGGTGAGAACTTATCACTTTTAATTTAATTTTCTAGTTAAAATATATACTAGGATGCAGACGGTGTTTAGTAGCACCCGACACCCGTCGTCCACAGACCATGGACGGCTTGTTTGTTTGTTTGATTTTGATGTGTAGTTGATTGTGTGATGTGGATTGAAATAAAAATATTTTTATAGTTAAAAATAGAATTTTTAATGTGTATATGAAATGAAATAAATTAATATAAACAAATCGAACGATTTGTTTATATACACACATTTGACTGATATTGATTGGGACGATAAATTTTACACATTGCCCAACTGCACAAATAAAATCCGTGTTTGATTGTTTGAAACCCCACACGGGTATTGGGATGATATATGACATACACTAATCCCAATAATTAGTTGTATGTCGATCGATCGATTGACAGACTATTATGAGCGTTAAATATTTATATTTGATGCTTATACAGTGTAGAATGCACTTTGGATGATGGTTGATTATTTGTCATTGTTGATATATACATGCGTTGTATGGAAATCCATAGAAATAAAATCTATGGTAATTGATTGGGCCTCATTCCAGTTTTGAAATAGAATATTTGAAGAGAAATATTTGAGAAGAAATATTTGAAACGAAATATTTGAATAGAATATTTGAAATAGAAATATATAAAGTCGGGTTGATTAGATATGCGCTATTTTGACGCGAACGATATTTATATCGATTATATTCATTTTTATAATGAATATTGAGAAGTGATTTCAAAATCGAATATTTTGAAATGAAATTCGAATTCAATTGAAACGAATTAGAATTCGAATTGAATTGAAAATAAAATGAATTCGAATTGAATTGAAACGAATTAGAATTGAATTGAAACGAATTAGAATTCGAATTGAATTGAAAATAAAAGGAATTTGAACTGAATTGAAAAGAATTAGAATTCGAATTGAATTGAAACGAATTAGAATTCGAATCGAATTGAAAATAAAATGAAATCGAATCGAATTGAAATTGAATGGAAATAAATTTGAAATGAATTGAAATTGAATAGAAATCGATTTGAAATAAATTCAAAATCCAATGGAAATTGAACTGAAATTGAAAATGAACTGGAATTGAATTGAAATCGATTTGAATTGAAATCAAATTGAAATGAACTTAAAACGAATTTATAAGGAAATATTTAATTTTGATTAGAAATTGAATGTGAAGTTGAAATCGTTTCGAAAATGAATTTAAAACGATTTATAAAATATATTTTGAAAGGAAATCGACGAAATATATATAATGGCCTGAATAGAACGCGCCGCGCTGCGGCAGTTCGTGAATTTCGACCATTGACTTCGAATGGATATTACGGGAGATCCGATCGTCGGATTCTCCTAAAACCGGAACCGTTGGGTTCGTATCGAAAAGGGATTTCTAATGAATATTAGAGATTTGAAATCTAATGGTTGGATTTGGAATTATGTCCAAATCAAATTTGGAAAAGGTCGTTGTAAGTGCAGTTCGATGGCCGTTGATGGAAATCGGCTGTACGGGCCTTGATAAAATAATTAAAAATAGTAATAATTTGTGTAAAGTCATAAGAAATGATTTGGGAAGAATTGGGATGAAAAACTCCATATTAGAAAAGATAAAAATAGATTTTTATCGAAATGAACTAGTTTTGAACTAGAATTAAAATTCTATTTATTTTTAAAATAAATAAAGTGGATTTGAAATGGTTTTGAAAATAACCAAAATTTCCAATATATGAATTGGAATGGATTTGAATCGAAATTGTCTTTGGAATATTTCGATGTTGGATTTCGTGATGAAACAGATATCGTTATGGGAATTTGAAAGATATATATATATATATATCGTTATTTCCAATACGATATTTGTTGATCGTAGAATTTGATATTGAATATAAGCCGATATATTTTCTATTCAGAGTCTTGTATTTAATATCAAATGTGATTTGGGTTTGTCGTGAATGGTGTCTTCATTAACACTGTTCTTAAGCCTAGTTGAGAAAAAGATTAAATCTGTTTATTTAGATTTAATGAAGTGTAGCAATTAAATAATATTTAATTGGAATTGAATTGGTATTGATTTTTGGGTTTATCTTGAACAGTGTTTTGAATAACACGTGTTCTTTAACCCAATAATTAATGGAATGTGATTTTGGGTTGTCGTGAACGGTATCATCAATTATACTGTTCTTAGACCCAACGGAGTTACGAAAATCAGAAACTAACCTGAGATTAGTTAAGTTGAATGGTTTCTTGGGTATTGATCTTATGTTGGTTTCGGCCTTCGGGGTTAATACCTAGGGAATTGCTCACTTGCTATTTTACGGTTAAAAGCCGATAGAAATGTGATGTGATTTTGGGGTTTATCGTGAACCGTGTTTTAAATGACATCGGTTCTTTAACCCAGTTAAAGATTAAAACCAAGTGGAGTTTTAATGAATCTTTAATTAGATTAAAAAGATCGAGAATGGGGTATCACCAATTTTGCTCCAGGCGATAGTTAAATCTTTAATTAAATTTGAACGTGAAATGGTAATTGAATTTACCGATAACACCGTGGTGTTAGATATGAAGTAAGACTAGTTTTACTTCATAGGATGAATAGGTTGGGATTGGGAAATAAAATAAATGATTACTTCGGTGTGGTTCGTTAATCCCGACTAGTTGAATTGATATTCAAAAGAAGATCAAAGAATAAATTTGAGGAATTTATCTTTGATAAAATTAATGGGAACCTTTCCCTAAGAATGTGAAATTTAGAAACTAACTGGAGGTTAGCAAAGAGAATGGTTTCCTGGGTATTGATCTGATGTTGGTTTCGGCCTTTGGGGTTAATATTTGGGGAATTGTTCCCTTACTAATTTACGGTTAGTGACCGATGAATTGGAATGAGGCGTATGTTGTGTTTGTGTAACACTTGTTTATTATATACGCGAGTTATTCAGAAAGACCGGGTTTATCTTATTCTGAATAACTGATTCGACGATTAGTCGAAGATGAAGACGGTGGTTGAAGATCGGAGGTCTTCACGTCGTTTGGGTGATTACTGATGATCTTGATTGGGATGTACACCCAAGAGGAGGGAATCAATTGGTGATCGTCCAGACGTACTTGGAGATCGATGGATATGCGAGGAATAAGGTTCCTCCGGTTTCGTTCAGACCCAGAACAGACTTGTAAATGGATGTGTGTCTAACATCGGATTTCATTCTGTGTGATTGATATCGGTTGCATAGCGTGAATTGACTGTGTGGCATGCTAAGATGCAAATGATCAAGGCTTCTGTTGAAAAGCAGAGTCTTGTGGTTGATGATCAAAGCACAGCCTGTGTGGCATAGCTTTGTGTAGCGTTGATTCGTGAGCCTCACACCCCGGTTGTGAACCAAAAACGGGAGAAGGACCTCAGGGAGGACATGCGTTTCCTTCTAGCTAGAAGAGGCGTCAGTGGTTTTACACGCCCTGACGAGTTTGACTTATGTGGTTGTTGCTGTTGCGAGGCGCCTCGGATATATCGGTGACTATGTGAAGCCGATGGAGTCATTCGTTGACTCATTGACACCCCAAAGGGTGGGGAAACGCAGTGTTCAGGCATTTTAATCCACATCGGTGGACCGGCCCTGACGATCCGAAGGCTTGACTGAGTACTTGCTTGAGACACGGGCTAGAGCGTCTCGAATTCAGTAGAGGACTATCTTTTGCCTCGGTTCACAGATGGAAATCCAATTTCCAAATACGTGACATTTGCGGTTTTGATTGTAGAGCCTAGTATGGCAACATGATATATGGTACCCATGCCGTCTATGATTGATACTTATGATTTGAAGTTGTTTTATACACTATGCACTTATAATAATATCAAATGATTTGTTTTAAACATACTAAGCATGTTTGGCTATTATAAGGGAAAACCCTATCCCCCGACTTGCGTTGCATTGTATGGTAGGACCTGAGTCTTATAATAGCTTCATTTTTTCAAAAAAGCATTGCGCTGTTTTGTTATATGCACTGGTATTCTTGGGAGGAAACCCGTTCCGTGTTATACGGCGTGGTCCCTTGATATATCTGATTTAAAGTAAAGTTTTAAATAACTGTTTTAGTTCTCACACCAGTCACATGACTGACCTGGAGTTTATTGTTTTAACCTAAACTCTGGGTGCCCTTATTTTGACACGGGCAGCTAGTAGTTTTGGTTTTTAGATTTATATTCATAGGATCCTGGTTTACAGCTGGAACGATACTCGGAAAGCTCTGTATCCGTGTATTACTTCTAGTTGTGTTTTGTATTATTTTCCGCTGCTATGTAATGTATTGTAATCTCAGATATTTTCTGTGTAATATTTATTCATACTCTGTATATTCTTGTATTCTGATGGAATTGTCGTAATAAGCAATGAAATGTTCTTCGGTCTGCGTTCTTTTGTGTGTTGTTCTCAAAGTATCCGCTCTTTCCTTACCGGGGAAGTTACGGGTCCTTACAGTGGTATCAGTGCTTTGGTTTACAATGCTCAGAGAACAAGACACATTAGAACCATACGAAAGAATTCATCAGATATTGGATTAGTAATATCCAGTGAGAATGACTCATTAGAGATAGGATCAGTAGTATCCTAGAACGAGTGTGAAGAGTATATTTTTAAAATGAAAACTGTTTTGTTTTGAAATTTAAATCGTTTTATACGTATTTGAATATTTATTTTAAATTAATTGGGACAATCCAATATATAAGGATTTTGCATATACGTCTTGCAAACGTGTATTCGAAGTTTTAATGTACTGGATAGTTATAGAATCACACTGTAACACCCCACGTCCGCTAGTGTCACTCACAAAGGGAATGCACTAAGTTCTGTGGAGCATTTAGGGTAAAAGATGCAGATAAATTACAAGACAGACAGAAATTAAACATCGGAAAATAAAACTTCGCTTTATTGATAAATAGTTTGTACAAAGATTTCTTTCCAATATCAGAGTGTCATCTGTCTTTCAAAATAAAGAAGCATAAAAATACATTTATATTCCCCAATGTAGCAAGAACCAGCCATAACATCTGAAAAGAGAATCCAAGCAAAACTTCGACAAATCTTCAAGCTGGGAAAGAGTGACAATCCAACTTAACCTGAGCTATACTATTCTCTCCTTTACAACCTGGGGGAGGGGGGGAAACGGAAGAAAAGAAGACGAAAGAAAAACAGAGTCAGACATAAAGGCTGAGTAAGTTCAGTAACTTCTAGCATGTGAACATGGAAAAACAAACGACACGAATTAACTGAATC
Source organism: Allium sativum (assembly GCA_030737875.1). Lineage (NCBI taxonomy): Eukaryota > Viridiplantae > Streptophyta > Magnoliopsida > Asparagales > Amaryllidaceae > Allium > Allium sativum. Next base: position 605,562,242 of record CM060918.1, on the reverse strand, counting down.
CAAGATTACACCATGACCATAGGGTCAGCAAGATTAGACAAGATAACGCTAAGATAAGATAAACTAGATATGCTCTAAAACCTTCGCCGCTTCGCTATTTCCTTGTTATACTGGTTTCTATATCTCTGCACCACCTAACTAGTGTCCCAACTAGTAACGATAACGTGATCCCAATCCCTGTATTTTCCATCGCCTTCAGGCATCCATTTATTTATTTGTTACCTAGATTTAATCTAGGGTTTTCTACCAAGTACTTTCTAGATTCCTCTAAAGTTTACGCTATCTGCTGAATGCTTCTCGGATTCAGGATTTATGCCACCTAGTTCAACTAGTAATTATGCTACCTGTCGAACGATGCCCCCAAGTCTAGGACACACTACCTAGAGTGGTATATGTTCCTATACTTCCCCACGCATGTATCGCGAATCGTTATCGCTTGTCTAGAGGCACATGTCCCATAATGTGCGGTCTGAGTCCTGTGTCAGGGCAAATCAAGGAATACAGAACTCGGTCGGGAGCTTTCAGATATCTGCTGATGCAGATGCTAAGGTCTGTTTTTATTTCAGTGGTTATGGTCCCACTTGACCCCTCCCTCAACTAGTGAAAGGCACACCTTGAAAAATGAGAACTATACGCCGGCCCTGGTGCCCCACTATCCTATGGCCATCCTCACCCATAACTAGATAGCAAGTATATGGTCTTTTGGAGTTCCCCGCCTTTCCGCTTCACGTATCTCGATTGACTCAAGATGGATGGTAGACGACGAGTCGCTATCACAGGGCTACCGTTTGCTCGCCGAATCACGCCGGTCCATCCTAGTCTTTAGGTTGCCATGTATTGCAACCAAGGCATACCTCTGGTTCTTCTACACAGACCTTAACCACTGTGGGCCCAGGCGGATCATCTGCAGCCTCATAGAGGGATACCAATAGTACCCTCACGTCCCCTCGAAGCCTCGGGCTTCGTAACCCAATTCGTTGGAGCCTTCTTTCTACTCAGACGGACATACGCTCCTTCCCGTGTTATACTAAGAATTACTACTTAGTTTTACTAACTAAGATTTACCACTTAGTTTCTAGAATCATTGTTTTCTAAGGTTTACTTCTTAGTTCCCTTTCCCGTCAATTTGGATTGGTTAAGTGTCATTAGTCAATTCAAGCCAACTTAACCCTCTTCATTCATCCTGTTATACTGGTTAAGTGTTATCAGTAATTTCATGTTGACTTAACCCCACCACAAACCAAGTTATATTGGTTAAGTATTACTTAACCCTACCCGTTCATCCTGTGTTGGTTAAGTGTTCCTTTTTAACTTAACCTTGCCCGTCTGTTTTAACTAACATGTTATTAATGGTTAAGTATTACCCCTTCATGTTTTAGACTTAGCCCTATTCCTTTATCACAATCTGACTGTTAAGTGTTCAAGTTTACTTAACCCTACGGTCTTGTCTAGCTAACATATCAAATTGGCTAAGCGTATTAACTTTACTTAACCCCACCTCCTAGTCATGTTAGTTTGGCTAAGTGTGTTAACTTTACTTAACCCCACCTTCTAGTCTAGTTACCATGTGAAGTTGGTTAAGTGTCCCTATGGACTTAGCCCTCCCATCCTAGCTTAACTGTGTTAAACTGGTTAAGTGTTCCTATGGACTTAACCCTCCCATTCTAGCTTAACTGTATGGCCCTAACCCCACCCACTAGTCTGGTTATTATGTTGAATTGGTTAAGTGTCTTAGTGAACTTAACACTACCATTCTTGTTCTAGCTTTAATTAAATAGATTAAAGCCACGACCATTCACATTAGACAGATATTGTTGCGATTACTGGATGTTCCGGTTGGTTCCGGGCAGATTTACATCGCAACTCGGTCTAACCTCGGGTTAGGCCTATATGTGTTTCCTAAGTTCAAGGGGTTTCAATTTATTTTCAAATCAAGTTTTGAAAGTAACCATCCCGTTCGTCGAATCAGTTAGGGATAGCCAGGGAGAGCAGGAAACTTGTATTTTCTAAACCCAAGCCTAGACACTATCCTCTCTGTCACCCTAGAACTTTCTGGCGTGTTATTAAAAGAGTTGTCGTTAATAAACCTTTAATTTGTCTAAGTTAACATTTCCTCATTTAGGACAAATTCTATAAGTAAATTAATCCTAATTTACTTATTTCCTAATTACTCTTTTAATGTGAATCGTCAACATTTATTCTTACGGCCCATTCTCCCCTCTATATCATATTTATGCTTTTTGGTATGTGGACTATACCAAATTAAGTGTCACTAACCATGATTTTGCTAAACCTGACAGTTATTCCCAATTATGGCTAATTTTACTTTTATGCCAATATACTTACCGTGCCAAATTAGCCAATCCAATCCTGATTTAACATTCTAATTCACGTCAAACTAGACTTATTACTCTAGTTCTCTATTCATGTAAACGCTAGATTTACACGTCAATACTAGATTCAAATTACACATCTTATAATTCATGTCAAATTTTTCCCATTTGGATTTCTATGAACATGCCATAATACATGTTCCCAATTTATGCCAATTTCCAAGTTAAACTATGTTTTGAGTAAATATCATATTTTCCCCAAACCGCATTCCCACCGTTCGCATAATCGTGATTCAGTCTAGATTATAAATAAAGCTAGGTTCGTAGAGAATAGGGAATGAACCAAAGATAGACATACTAACTGGCATAAAAAGGGTTGAATAACGACGTCGGTTCAAGAACATGGGTAGACCTAACTTAATAGGTAAATTCCCAAGGTCTAAAACCAAGAATAGACAAAATAGAGACGCCGGTTCAAGAACATGGGTAGACCTAACTTAATAGGTAAATTCCCATAGTCTAAAACAAAAGAAAACCAAGGACAAGGAGAATGAATAATCGGGTTTAGACCCAATCTCATAATCACAGAACTTAAGCAACACTTTCCTAGTCATGAATCATGGGTGTTTAATCACAGATGTCCTTGTTATGACATAGGCAATAGTTTATGTTAATCAAGGGCATAGGTTTTGTCAAGAAAGTAATCCTGACAGTCATAGTCACAGTCATAGGCAATGTTCATAGTCATAGGCAATGTCCATAGTCATAGGAAAATGTTCATAGTCATAGGCATATGGTTTTAAGGTTCATAGTTTCATAGTCACGGTCTTATTTGTCCTTGAATCATAACAGTTCTTAATTTGGTCCAAAGAAATAGGCACTGATTCGAATATAGAGAGAGAGATTTGGCATATTCTTTTATTCCTTTAATTTCATGTCACGAACAGAGAAAAACGTTCAAATCTAGAAATAACTGACTTACAGAGATTAGATCAGAACAAAAAGATGGCGTTGCTAAGATTCGTAGAAAAACAGTCGTTGAAGTCGTTTGAACCTCCTCTTGAATTCTAGCTTGACTTGAACCTCTTCTTGAAAGTCTTTTAGCAGCATCTCCTCGTCTTGATTTATTTTATATATTATTCTATTTATTATTTAATTTAAGATGAGGAGAAGAAGCCATGTTTGCCAATAATCTTTGCAGCATAAGGGTAGAAAATAATTGTGAATAGAGAAGAAGACCAGGGCTGTTTATATAGTGTTAGGCGGACGAACCTGGTCAGAAAATGTGACCAAATACATCCGAACGAACCAGATGCAGAAAGGTGAAAAAATAGGGGGGTCGACCCCCAGGTCGACTATGTAGTCGACCTGGGTGCCCCAGGTCGACTACCCAGTCGACTTGGGTAGCCCAGGTCGACTACCCAGTCGACCTGGGTGTCTTGGGCGGGAAAATTCCCGCCCTGGACAATCCGGCCCGATTTTTGAAATTTGAATTTGTTTTCTGTCTGTTCGAATTTTAAACTGAATTCTGAAACTTCCGGAGGCCATATCTCCCTCATACGGACTCCGATTTACGCAAACTCGGACTCGTTTTCATGCAGAATTCCGAGACGAACGCAATGGTGCAGTCCGTTTTCCTTGATTTTGATTTTAACTTTTAATTCTGCCTTGATTTGTAAATCTTAGCGATACAGAATTACGGGGTGTTACATTCTCCCCCACTTAAAAGGATTTCGCCCTCGAAATCTTTAAGTTAGGAAGAATGTGTCCTACCATCCAATCACCCATCTACTCAACCATTCACTCACAGGCATCCATGGTCCTTAAAAGATTTCTAATGCTTTCATGTTCATAAGCATAGTGTGTGTATGTCTTTATCTATTGTAAAATCAGGCGGTCTACTGATTCAGTCGATCTCCTTAATGCGAGTCATGTCAGTGCCATGCGTCCAACCATGTATGCAAGCATCCCTAGTTATGTAAATACTATATGTGTGCATAGCCATTCATCCATATGCAACATCCATATGATAACATATCAAGCTCAACTTACAAATAAATACATATCTGTAAATGCAATATGAAAGCGTCCGAACTGATCTAGTGCCTAATACGTATGCATATGCATTCACGAGCAACCATTTGCAACCACTTGCAATCATCAACCATAACATGTTTCAAACACATGTTTACATCCATTGGCTTCTTCCTAAAGATCGAAGATACGACCTAGAGGATATACTTTGGAAAGAGAGAAACAATTATGCACAAAGCTCCTACACAAAGAAATCAAGGATGCACCCTCAAGGAAAAGGGTATGATGCTAGTATCTAACCTTCTTGAGCTTTACTCCACTGTATCTTAACTAATTTAACTTCACGATTGTGAAATGCCGGATCTCCATTTCCAAAATAAACAGATGTCAATCACGGTACCAAGTATACGTACTAAGATGATTAGAGGTTTCCCTCTTATCCACCATGCCATAACTATAAGGGTCGAAAGGTTACTACATGCTTTTTAGAGTACCTGCCACAACTATTTATCTCTCACGCAAACCATCCAAACCGAACTCGACATTCCTCAAGTACAAGCCCCAAAGGCCTAAACCAATATCAGACAAGCACCCAAGGAATATCTCCCCCGAATTTAGAAGATCTACGTCAGATGATATAAGCAAACTCGATAGCTATTCTCAAATCCCTACTAACCAAAAATAAACTGGTCGGACCACCAATTGGATTTGAGAGTCTAGTGGGATCTTTCTACTATACAAGTACTACGGTGCAGAGACTCAACTATGGAAGTGGGTATGAACAAATGCGAAGCGCTAAAACCGAAAGAGTACGGACAGAAAACTAAACTCTTCCAACAGAACTTTACTACCTTTCTCCTAGGTGTGCTTGGTGGTGAAAGTATGTACTTGCCCTTCTGAAAATCTCATCCTCGTTCTTGTCCTATCATACCCTAGTAAAGATACTTCCTCTTATCTTAGGTTTTATAATTTCTTCCTCCTTCGTGAGCTAAGTCTACATCCATGAATTCCTCATCCTAGGGTTATGCTCCTTAGCCAAACTCCTCATCCCCTTCCGTGTGTAGTCATGTTGACAAATCTCTCGAAAACTGCCTCCATCGTCTGGAAAACCCTATAAGCTTGAAAGAAAACTGCCCGTAGATGAAACAACTACGACTATGGATGGAAGCCGGGCAATACTTTGCCCTTCTATGAGGTTAACTCCCAGAAAACCAGGAGCCCCAGAGACTCAAGAAAGAAGGAGACAAGAATTCAAACAGAGGAAGAGAAGATAGTGCGTATGGCTTTGGGGAATATGCCTTTTAAAACCAATCTTTTCTTTTAAAAATGCTTCTTTAAAAACCGTTTTGGAAATAATTTTTCAAATCCTTTATCTGATCTGGTAACCTTCAGCTCTGATACCACGTGTAACACCCCACGTCCGTTAGTGTCACTCACAAAGGGAATGCACTATGTTCTGTGGAGCATTTAGGGTAAAAGATGCAGATAAATTACAAGACAGACAGAAATTAAACAGCGGAAAATAAAACTTTGCTTTATTGATAAATAGTTTGTACAAAGATTTCTTTACAATATCAGAGTGTTATCTGTCTTCCAAAATAAAGAAGCATAAAAATACATTTATATTCCCCAATGTAGCAAGAACCAGCCATAACATCTGAAAAGAGAATCCAAGCAAAACTTCGACAAATCTTCAAGCTGGGAAAGAGCGACAGTCCAACTTAACCTGAGCTATACTATTCCCTCCTTTACAACCTGGGGGGGGGACGGAAGAAAAGAAGACGAAAGAAAAACAGAGTCAGACATAAAGCTTGACTAAGTTCAGTAACTTCTAGCATGTGAACATGGAAAAACAAACGACATGAATTAACTGAATCCAAGATTACACCATGACCATAGGGTCAGCAAGATTAGACAAGACAACGCTAAGATAAGATAAACTAGATATGTTCTAATACCTTCGCCGCTTCGCTATTTCCTTGTTATACTGGTTTCTAAATCTCTGCACCACCTAACTAGTGTCCCAACTAGTAACGATAACGTGATCCCAATCCCTGTATTTTCCATCGCCTTCAGGCATCCATTTATTTATTTATTACCTAGATTTAATCTAGGGTTTTCTACCAAGTACTTTCTAGATTCCTCTAAAGTTTACGCTATCTGCTGAATGCTTCTCGGATTCAGGATTTATGCCACCTAGTTCAACTAGGAATTATGCTACCTATCGAATGATGCCCCAAAGTCTAGGACACACTACCTAGAGTGGTATATGTTCCTATACTTCCCCACGCATGTATCGCGAATCGTTATCGCTTGTCTAGATGCACATGTCCCATAATGTGCGGTCCGAGTCCTGTGTCAGGGCAAATCAAGGAATATAGAACTCGGTAGGGAGCTTTCAAATATCTGCTGATGCAGATGCTAAGGTCTGTTTTTATTTCAGTGGTTATGGTCCCACTTGACCCCTCCCTCAACTAGTGAAAGGCACACCTTGAAAAATGAGAACTATACGCCGGCCCTGGTGCCCCACTATCCTATGGCCATCCTCACCCATAACTAGATAGCAAGTATATGGTCTTTTGGAGTTCCCCGCCTTTCCGCTTCACGTATCTCGATTGACTCAAGATGGATGGTAGACGACGAGTCGCTATCACAGGGCTACCGTTTGCTCGCCGAATCACGCCGGTCCATCCTAGTCTTTAGGTTGCCATGTATTGCAACCAAGCCATACCTCTGGTTCTTCTACGCAGACCTTAACCTCTGTGGGCCCAGGCAGATCATCTGCAGCCTCACAGAGGGATACCAAGAGTACCCTCACGTCCCCTCGAAGCCTCGGGCTTCGTAACCCAATTCGTTGGAGCCTTCTTTCTACTCAGACGGACATACGCTCCTTCCCGTGTTATACTAAGAATTATTACTTAGTTTTACTAACTAAGATTTACCACTTAGTTTCCAGAATCATTATTTTCTAAGGTTTACTTCTTAGTTCCCTTTCCCGTCAATTTGGATTGGTTAAGTGTCATTAGTCAATTCAAGCTAACTTAACCCTCTTCATTCATCCTGTTATACTGGTTAAGTGTTATCAGTAATTTCATGTTGACTTAACCCCACCACAAACCAAGTTATATTGGTTAAGTATTACTTAACCCTACCCGTTCATCCTGTGTTGGTTAAGTGTTCCTTTTTAACTTAACCTTGCCCGTCTGTTTTAACTAACATGTTATTAATGGTTAAGTATTACCCCTTCATGTTTTAGACTTAGCCCTATTCCTTTATCACAATCTAACTGTTAAGTGTTCAAGTTTACTTAACCCTACGGTCTTGTCCAGCTAACATATCAAATTGGCTAAGCGTATTAACTTTACTTAACCCCACCTCCTAATCATGTTAATTTGGTTAAGTGTGTTAACTTTACTTAACCCCACCTTCTAGTCTAGTTACCATGTGAAGTTGGTTAAGTGTCCCTATGGACTTAGCCCTCCCATCCTAGCTTAACTGTGTTAAACTGGTTAAGTGTTCCTATGGACTTAACCCTCCCATTCTAGCTTAACTGTATGGCCCTAACCCCACCCACTAGTCTGGTTATTATGTTGAATTGGTTAAGTGTCTTAGTGAACTTAACCCTACCATTCTTGTTCTAGCTTTAATTAAATAGATTAAAGCCACGACCACTCACATTAGATAGATATTGTTGCGATTACTGGATGTGCCGGTTGGTTCCGGGCAGATTTACATCGCAACTCAGTCTAACCTCGGGTTAGGCCTATTTGTGTTTCCTAAGTTCAAGGGGTTTCAATTTATTTTCAAATCAAGTTTTGAAAGTAACCATCCCGTTCGTCGGATCAGTTAGGGATAGCCAGAGAGAGCAGGAAACTTGTATTTTCCAAACCCAAGCCTAGACACTATCCTCTCTGTCACCTTAGAACTTTCTGGTGTGTTATTAAAAGAGTTGTCGTTAATAAACCTTTAATTTGTCTAAGTTAACATTTCCTCATTTAGGACAAATTCTATAAGTAAATTAATCCTAATTTACTTATTTCCTAATTACTCTTTTAATGTGAATCGTCAACATTTATTCTTACGGCCCATTCTCCCCTCTATATCATATTTATGCTTTTTGGTATGTTGACTATACCAAATTAAGTGTCACTAACCATGATTTTGCTAAACCTGACAGTTATTCCCAATTATGGCTAATTTTACTTTTATGCCAATATACTTACCGTGCCAAATTAGCCAATCCAATCCTGATTTAACATTCTAATTCACGTCAAACTAGACTTATTACTCTAGTTCTCTATTCATGTAAACGCTAGATTTACACGTCAATACTAGATTCAAATTACACATCTTATAATTCATGTCAAATTTATCTCATTTGGATTTCTATGAACATGCCATAATACATGTTCCCAATTTATGCCAATTTCCAAGTTAAACTATGTTTTAGTAAATTTCATATTTTCCCCAAACCGCATTCCCACCGTTCGCATAATCGTGATTCAGTCTAAATTACAAATAAAGCTAGGTTCGTAGAGAATAGGGAATGAACCAAAGATAGACATGCTAACTGGCATAAAAAGGGTTGAATAACGACATCGGTTCAAGAACATGGGTATACCTAACTTAATAGGTAAATTCCCAAGGTCTAAAACCAAGAATAGACAGAATAGAGACGCCGGTTCAAGAACATGGGTAGACCTAACTTAATAGGTAAATTCCCATAGTCTAAAACCAAAGAAAACCAAGGACAGGGAGAATAAATAATCAGGTTTAGACCCAATCTCATAATCACAGAACTTAAGCAACACTTTCCTGGTCATGAATCATGGGTGTTTAATCACAGATGTCCTTGTTATGACATAGGCAATAGTTTATGTTAATCAAAGGCATAGGTTTTATCAAGAAAGTAATCCTTACAGTCATAGTCACAGTCATAGGCAATGTTCATAGTCATAGGCAATGTCCATAGTCATAGGCAATGTCCATAGTCATAGGCAAATGTTCATAGTCATAGGCATATGGTTTTAAGGTCCATAGTTTCATAGTCATGGTCTTATTTGTCCTTGAATCATAACAGTTCTTAATTTGGTCTAAAGAAATAGGCACTGATTCGAATAGAGAGAGAGAGAGATTTGGCATATTCTTTTATTCCTTTAATTTCATGTCACGGACAGAGAAAAACGTTCAAATCTAGAAATAACTGACTTACAGAGATTAGATCAGAACAAAAAGATGGCGTTGCTAAGATTCGTAGAAAAACAGTCGTTGAAGTCGTTTGAACCTCCTCTTGAATTCTAGCTTGACTTGAATCTCTTCTTGAAAGTCTTTTAGCATCATCTCCTCGTCTTGATTTATTTTATATATTATTCTATTTATTATTTAATTTAAGAGGAGGAGAAGAAGCCATGTTTGCCAATAATCTTTGCAGCATAAGGGTAGAAAAGAATTGTGAATAGAGAAGAAGACTAGGGCTGTTTATGTAGTGTTAGGCGGACGAACCTGGTCAGAAAACGTGACCAAATACATCCGAATGAACCAGATGCAGAAAGGTGGAAAAACAGGGGGGGTCGACCCCCAGGTCGACTATGTAGTCGACCTGGGTGCCCCCAGGTCGACTACCCAGTCGACCTGGGTGTCTTGGGCGGGAAAATTCCCGCCCTGGCCAATCCGGCCCGATTTTTGAAATTTGAATTTGTTTTCTGTCTGTTCGAATTTTAAACTGAATTCTGAAACTTCCGGAGGCCATATCTCCCTCATACGGACTCCGATTTACGCAAACTCGGACTCGTTTTCATGCAGAATTCCGAGACGAACGCAATGGAGCAGCCCGTTTCCCTTGATTTTGATTTTAACTTTTAATTCTGCCTTGATTTGTAAATCTTAGCGTTACAGAATTACGGGGTGTTACACACACTATAGTTACCCGGGGATAATTCTGGTGACGGGGCACCATCGCCAATATTTATTTTGGAGTTTCGAAAGTGAGATTTCTATATATTTCCAATTGACTGGTGTGAGAATCGAAACTAGATAGGGCTTATTGTTGTGATTTGGCATTAAAAATATGATTTTTGGACTATGTATCAAAGTTATGAATTTGAAAAGCTAATCAACTAATTTATTGCTGATTATGTTGTTTGATTATTGTTTGATTCACAAATTTGAACCATATAGCCAATTTGAACCAAATAGTAAATTGTATTGAAAATTAGTCGCATTTGCATGCATATACATGTACTCACACTGAATAGGTCATAGCAAGGAGGCTAGAGCAGAAGAATAAAATTGTTTGCCCGACAAATAGGTACATGTTTACCATAATTTACTGTTTTGTTTGGGTGATGATGATTTTATGAGCCGATTGGCTAGCCGCTTTTTCTTTTGGATTGAAGAAGGCCATGGGAGGCTATATGAAATATCCCGAAGTCCCCGGCGTAGGGGAGGTTATGGCGAAATTTTTCTAAAATTTAGGATGTTAGCCAAATTTTAGAAAATTTTGAAAAGTTCTTAGAAATAGAAAAGTTGAAGAACTTAAGCCGTAGTGAAAATACTGGAAGTTGAGTTGATTTGTGAAACAACTTTCGGCTTCGTTCCTTTTCGGGGATGAAAAGTTTTAAGTGGGCGAGATTGTAATAACCTGGAAATCTGAGCCAATTTAAAAAAAATTATTTTGGCGATTTTAGTGAATTTTGAATATTTAAAATGAATTATTTTAAATAATGATGACGAAAAATTTAATTTGAATAGAATTCAAATGTATATATTTATATAGATCGTCGTTAGATTATAAATAATTTATTTTAATTATATAACGAGCCTGAAATGACGCGGTAGTTTGAAAATTCGATTTCAAATTTCAAATGAATGTATGGGATTCAAAATAGACCGGATTTTAGTGAAACCAAAAATATTTGAATCTAATTGGGAATATCTTTCCAATGAATCCGAAAAATTGAAATTTCATAGCGGGGGTAAAAAGTTATGTCCAGTTGAAAATTCAGAATAGTCGCTATGGAATTTCGGCCCTTAAAAATGGCCATTTTGCAAACAACCTCGGTTTTCGACGAAACCACTTTTGTTGGATTCGTGATGTCAAATTATTGCTAGGTTTTAAATTTCATAATTTTTCGAATCAATATGTGAGCGTGGTTAAGGAAAACGCGTTTGACCAGTTTTAGTTGATTTTAATCGACTGGAAAATGGCCATTTTTCAAACAGTCTCTGAATTTGACGAAACTAGTTTTGTTAGGACCGTATCATCAATACGAAGCTAGAAAATATTTTTCGGGAATTTTTAGAGTTCGTATGTGGCCACGGTAAATTGAAATGTGCGTTCAAATTCAATATATAGAGTTATAGGTTGATTTTGACGAAAACTGATCGAAACGATCGAATCAGCTTACGATACATATCCCATTGTGTTTGGAATGAGGGTAATTAGCTATGGACGACAGGCGGTGGGTTTCGTTTCGAGTTCGAGGTAAAAAGTTACTTTTTGGTGGAAAATAAAATAATTAAATAATTAAATATATATAAACTTATCCTCACCCCTCTCTCTCTCTCCACACTCTCCCTTCCACGTCAGAAATCAAAATAGAAAAAAAAAGAAAAAAACCCTAACATCATCGGATCCCCCCCTCTCGTTCGACGCCGCGACCACAGCCTGCCACCATCGTCAGAGCCCCCCCACGACCATCGCACCCCCTCCAGCTCCTCTCCGTTCGACTCCACCGCCCCCTTTTTTAAACCCTACCCAAAGCCGCCGACCAACAACCCAAACACCACCGCCGAGACCGACGCCCCGACCTCCATAGCTCCCCTCCGGCCATCTACATCCCCCTATGCCTCTCCTCTTCGTTCAACAGTAAGTTTTTTTATTTTTACTTATATAAGTTCTGATTATTTTTAGTTTTGTTTATAGGAAATTTGATTTTTATTAATATAGAAAAGCTCAGATTTTTTCCATATGAAAAACATAGTTTAAATCAATTTTAGTTTATATAAAATTTGATTTAAAAATATGCTACAAAATCTGATTTGAAATATATAAAAAGAAAGAAAAAGCGATGATAGAGATGAGATTTTTTAAATATAAAAAGATTTGGTTTTTTAATTATACCAGGATATGATTTCATATATATAAAAATGCGATTTTTATATAGTTAATCAAATAGAAAAGGTCGGATTTTTTATATATGAAAACATTGAGAATAAAAATATAATTTTTATATTATAGAAAGGTTAAAAATATGATTTTTATATTATATAGATAATAAGGATTCGATCTTTATATCATAGGAAGAATAAAAATATGATTTTTATTCATGTAGAGTAATAAAAATATATTTTTTATTATATTACTAGCAAGGTAAAAATGGAATTTTTATCTATATAGTAGCGATGTAAAAATAGATTTTTTATCTATATAGTAGTGGTATAAAAATGTGATTTTTATCCATATAGAGTGATTATAAAAATGTGATTTTTATATACATAACAACAATGTAAAAATGCGATTTTTATATATGTAGTGGCTACGGACAATGAAATTGACAAAAGGCGAGCACGACAAAGATTGCTACATAGGAAGAGTCGCGATGTATTGGTTTAGATTGGGTGAGAACTTCTCACTTTTAATTTAATTTTTCAGTTAAAATATATACTAGGATGCAGACGGTGTTTAGTAGCACCCGACACCTGTCGTCCACAGACCATGAACGACTTGTTTGTTTGATTGTTTGATTTTGATGTGTAGTTGATTGTGTGATGTGGATTGAAATAAAAATATTTTTATAGTTAAAAATAGAATTTTTAACGTGTATATGAAATGAAATAAATTAATATAAACAAATCGAACGATTTGTTTATATACACACATTTGACTGATATTGATTGGGACGATAAATTTTACACATCGCCCAACTGCAAAAATAAAATATGTGTTTGATTGTTTGAAACCCCACACGGGTATTGGGATGATATATGACATACACTAATCCCAATAATTAGTTGTATGTCGATCGATTGATTGACAGACTATTATGAGCGTTAAATATTTATATTTGATGCTTATACAGTGTAGAATGCACTTTGGATGATGGTTGATTATTTGTCATTGTTGATATATACATGCGTTGTATGGAAATCCTTAAAAATAAAATCTATGGTAATTGATTGGGCCTCATTCCAGTTTTGAAATAGAATATTTGAAGAGAAATATTTGAGAAGAAATATTTGAAACGAAATATTTGAATAGAATATTTGAAATAGAAATATATAAAGTCGGGTTGATTAGATATGCGCTATTTTGACGCGAACGATATTTATATCGATTATATTCATTTTTATAATGAATATTGAGAAGTGATTTCAAAATCGAATATTTTGAAATGAAATTCGAATTCAATTGAAACGAATTAGAATTCGAATTGAATTGAAAATAAAATGAATTCGAATTGAATTGAAACAAATTAGAATTCGAATTGAAACGAATTAGAATTCGAATTGAAACGAATTAGAATTCGAATTGAATTGAAAATAAAAGGAATTCGAATTGAATTGAAACGAATTAGAATTCGAATTGAATCAAAACGAATTAGAATTCGAATTGAATTGAAACGAATTAGAATTAGAATTGAATTGAAAATAAAAGGAATTTGAATTGAATTGAAACGAATTAGAATTGAAACTGAATTGAAATGAATTAGAATTCGAATTGAATTGAAAATAAAATGAAATCGAATCGAATTGAAATTGAATGGAAATCAATTTGAAATGAATTCGAATTGAATTGAAATTGAATAGAAATCGATTTGAAATAAATTCAAAATCGAATGGAAATTGAACTGAAATTGAAAATGAACTGGAATTGAATTGAAATCGATTTGAATTGAAATCAAATTGAAATGAACTTAAAACGAATTTATAAGGAAAATTTTAATTTTGATTAGAAATTGAATGTGAAGTTGAAATCGTTTCGAAAACGAATTTAAAACGATTTATAAAATACGTTATGAAAGGAAATCGATGAAATATATATAATATATATAATGGCCTGAATAGAATGCGCCGCGCTGCGGCAGTTCATGAATTTCGACCATTGACTTCGAATGGATATTACGGGAGATACGATCGTCGGATTCTCCTAAAACCGGAACCGTTGGGTTCGTATTCAAAAGAGCTTTCTAATGAATATTAGAGATTTGAAATCTAACGGTTGGATTTGGAATTATGTCCAAATCAAATTTGGAAAAGGTCGCTGTAAGTGCAGTTCGATGGCCGTTGATGGAAATCGACTGTACGGGCCTTGATAAAATTATTAAAAATAGTAATAATTTGTGTAAAATCATAAGAAATGATTTGGGAAGAATTGGGATGAAAAACTCCATATTAGAAAAGATAAAAATAGATTTTTATCGAAATGAACTAGTTTTGAACTAGATTTAAAATTCTATTTATTTTTAAAATAAATAAAGTGGATTTGAATTGGTTTTAAAAATAACCAAAATTTCCAATATATGAATTGGAATGGATTTGAATCGAAATTGTCTTTGGAATATTTCGATGTTGGATTTCGTGATGAAACAGATATCATTATGGGAATTTGAAAGATATATATATCGTTATTTCCAATACGATATTTGTTGATCGTAGAATTTGATATTGAATATAAGCCGATATATTTTCTATTCAGAGCCTTGTATTTAATATCAAATGTGATTTGGGTTTGTCGTGAATGGTGTCTTCATTAACACTGTTCTTTAGCCCAGTTGAGAAAAAGATTAAATCTGTTTATTTAGATTTAATGAAGTGTACCAATTAAATAATATTTAATTGGAATTGAATTGGTATTGATTTTTAGGTTTATCATGAACAGTATTTTGAATAACACGTGTTCTTTAACCCGATAATTAATGGAATGTGATTTTGGGTTGTCGTGAACGGTATCTTCAGTAATACTGTTCTTAGACCCAACGGACTTAAGAAAATCAGAAACTAACTGGAGATTAGTTAAGTTGAATGGTTTCTTGGGTATTGATCTGATGTTGGTTTCGGCCTTCGGGGTTAATACCTAGGGAATTGCTCACTTGCTATTTTACGGTTAAAAGCCGATAGAAATGTGATGTGATTTTGGGGTTTATCGTGAACCGTGTTTATCGTGAACCCAGTTAAAGATTAAAACCAAGTGGAGTTTTAATAAATCTTTAATTAGATTGAAAAGATCGAGAATGGGGTATCACCAATTTTGCTCCGGGCGATAGTTAAATCTTTAATTAGATTTGAACGTGAAATGGTAATTGAATTTACCGATAACACCGTGGTGTTAGATATGAAGTATGACCAGTTTTACTTCATGGTATGAATATGCTGGGATTGGGAAATAAAATAAATGATTACTTCGGTGTGGTTCGCTAATCCCGACTAATTGAATTGATATTCAAAAGAAGATTAAAGAATAAAATTGAGGAATTTATCTTTGATAAAATTAATGGGAACCTTTCCCTAAGAATGTGAAATGTAGAAACTAACTGGAGGTTAGCTAAGAAGAATGGTTTCCTGGGTATTGATCTGATGTTGGTTTCGGCCTTCGGGGTAAATATTTGGGGGATTGTTCCCTTACTAATTTACGATTAGTGACCGATGAATTGGAATGAGGCGTATGTTGTGTTTGTGTAACACTTGTTTATTATATACGCGAGTTATTCAGAAAGACCGGGTTTATCTTATTCTGAATAACTGATTCGACGATTAGTCGAAGATGAAGATGGTGGTTGAAGACCGGAGGTCTTCACGTCATTTGGGTGATTACTGATGATCTTGATTGGGATGTACAACTAAAAGGAGGGAATCAGTTGGTGATCGTCCAGACGTACTTGGAGATCGATGGATATGCGAGGAATAAGGTTCCTCCGGTTTCGTTCAGACCCAGAACGGACTTGTAAATGGATGTGTGTCTGACATCAGATTTCATTCTGTGTGATTGATATCGGTTGCATAGCGTGAATTGCCTGTGTGGCATGCTAAGAAGCAAATGATCAAGGCTTCTGTTAAAAAGGAGAGTCTTGTGGTTGATGATCAAAGCACAGCCTGTGTGGCATAACTTTGTGTAGCGTTGATTCGCGAGCCTCACACCCCGGTTGTGAACCAAAAAGGGGAGAAGGACCTCAGGGAGGACATGCGTTTCCTTCTAGCTAGAAGTGGTGTCAGTGGTTTTACATGCACTGACGAGTTTGACTTATGTGGTTGTTGCTGTTGCGAGACGCCTCGGATATATCAGTGACTATGTGAAGCCGATGGAGTCATTCGTTGACTCATTGACACCCCAAAGGGTGGGGAAACGCAGTGTTCATGCATTTTAATCCACATCGGTGGATCGACCCTGACGATCCAAAGGCTTGACTGAGTACTTGCCTTAGACACGGGCTAGAGCGTCTCGAATTCGGTAGAGGACTATCTTTTGCCTCGGTTCACAGATGGAAATCTAATTTCCAAATACGTGACATTTGCGGTTTTGATTGTAGAGCCTAGTATGACGACATGATATATGGTACCCATGCCGTCTATGATTGATACTCATGATTTGAAGTTGTTTTATACACTATGCACTTATAATAGTATCAAATGATTTGTTTTAAACGTACTAAGCATGTTTGGCTATTATAAGGGAAAACCCTATCCCCCGGCTTGCGTTGCATTGTGTGATAGGACCTGGGTCTTATAATAGCTTCATTTTTCCAAAAAAGCATTGCGCTGTTTTGTTATATGCACTGATATTCTTGGGAGGAAACCCGTTCCGTGTTATACGGCGTGGTCCTCTGATATATCTGATTTAAAGTAAAGTTTTAAATAACTGTTTTAGTTCTCACACCAGTCACATGACTGACCTGGAGTTTATTGTTTTAACCTAAACTCTGGGTGCCCTTATTTTGACATGGGCAGCTAGTAGTTTTGGTTTTGCAGTTTTATATTCACAGGATCCTGGTTTACAGCTGGAACGATACTCGAAAAGCTCTGTATCCGTATATTACTTCTAGTTGTGTTTTGTATTATTTTCCGCTGCTATGTAATGTATTGTAATCTCTGATATTTTCTGTGTAATATTTATTCATACTCTGTATATTCTTGTATTCTGATGGAATTGTTGTAATAAGCAATGAAATGTTCTTCGGTCTGCGTTCTTTTGTGTGTTGTTCTCAAAGTATCCGCTCTTTCCTTACCGGGGAAGTTACGGGTCCTTACAGATGTTTTCGGGCCCAAACATTTAAAGGGGTTTTGAGCCATTTTTATGTTCGTGAGATGATTTTGCCCAAACCGCTTTGTGTTTGTTGATGATGTTTTTGACGCTGGAGCGTGTTGCTAATCAGAAACTTAATGTGCGACAACTTTGAACAAAAAGCGTGTCAGCGTAATCAATTATAAAATTTTACTTCGATTATATTTAGATTCAAACATTTAATAAATTATTATCAAATTAATTTATTAAATTTCATAATCATAGAAAATTCATCAAAATCCATTAATTATTAAATTCATGTCTTAGAATCAGTTCGTTTCACTCGATAAATTACCTTTTTATATACTTATGTTTCATTATATATATATATATATAGACAATTTTGAAATTTAAATAATATTTATACTACACTAAAAGATTCATTAGTTTACTTATTAAAATAGTTTATATCATTTAACATTTAAAACTAAATAATATTATAATTTAAATATCATTAATTTATATTAAAACATATATTAACTTGTATATTTAAAATTTATAACATATAATTTTATTTTCAAACTTAAATTTAAAGCTTTATTAAATAATCAAAATATAAGTTTAAATAAAATCCTAATTTAGATATTTAAAATACTTTATCAGATCGGAATATTTTATAAATTTAAAAAATACTTTCAAAATAGATCAGCAGTGTCCGGATAGAATTTTCTACCTAGAACAAGTGATACAAATATGTATCATTTCAATCTGTTTAATATTAAATTTATGGCTATTTATCATTTCAACCCGCATCCCAATAAATTCAGTTTAAATTTCTAAATCTATATAATTATTCGATTATATGTCATTTCAACCCAATGGTTTTACATATATATAAGGAACTTGCGATGAGAACAAAATAAATATATCACATAAATCAACACACATCATAAAAATTAAATTCGTGTAATATATGTCAAAAGTGTGCGTGTCACGTATGCGCAAATAAATAATCGAGTTTTCTAGAGCAATCCTAATATTTCATATGTCATTTCAAATGATATTAATTTACTGATTTAAATTTTTACTCAGTGAGGATTTTCATCTTGCGTGAAAAAATAGAAATGGATGACAAAAGCTAAAACAGACATGGAAGCTGGCACAGCACGATCAAATCAACGAATAAAACTCTAACTTGAATCAACCCAAGCTCGAATAAAATTCCAAATCAACAATCCTTATTATTTTATAAAATATATATACATTCATATGAAGAAAAATATATATACACTTGTATAAAATACTCCAAACAAAATATTATCTCCAGATGACAATTACCCGGATTGAACTCAAGACCCCATACTTGCCATTCATATGTCATACCACTTCACCTACATATCTCACTAATTTTTAAACACAACACAACAACACACATACAATCTCATACAACAACATCATCAACAAGTAGAGGGGTTTTGGCTAAGGAAGCTAGATTTAGATTTTCACTAAAATTTTGTAAAAAATAAAAAATGGCCATTTTGGATTAAATTTTAGGACACGCTATTCTTAGAATTTGAAAAGGTTATAAACATAAAAGTTGTTACAACTTCTTTTTTCTTCAACTAAAATAAAAGAAAAACTTGGTTTGGATAAAATTTGAAGAAAACACAAGCAAAACAACGCTCGGAAATTTTCAGATCAGAAATCTAAACCCAAAAATACATTTGAAAGATTGGCTATTTTAACCTGCAATAATTCAAAATCTGAAAAAGTGTTCAACATGAAAATTGTAGCTATTTCAATTTGACTTAATCTGAAAGAATTAATAGTTGATTCGGGTTAAGTATGCAAAAGTTATGACCTCTGCAACATAAGTCAAAATTCTAGAAAAAACAGAAAAATAAAAAGAGAAGAAATGCTAGAGAAGTTCGGGGGAGGATCCGCGTTTTGGTTCAGGTCAAAGGTGCAGGTAGTTGAAGAGGTGGTGCAAGTGGCGGCCAGGGTTGTAGTGACTGTTAGAGGTGGCTAGGAGGAAAGGATGAGGAAGATCATACGGGTTTGCTTTTTTTTTTTTGCTACAAATTTAGAAGGAGGAAGATGATTTGGTTTTTCTTGCTTTATTGATTTCCTATCTCCTAGAATTCCTTGTTTTTTAGTCCAATTTTTTTGAAATAGATTTTTGAGATCTAGATATTGAAGAGAAAGATAATAAAAAAAGAGGAGAAAGAAGAGGAAGAATGGTCAAAATTTTAATTTCATGTTGAATTTCTCTTGCTTACAAATTCTTCTTTGAATTAGATTTTGATTTGAGATTTTTTCCATGAATCAAACTGAGGACTAAACGGGGAGAGGAAGAAAAACCGAGAAAGTTTTTGAGGGAAACGAGAAAGAAAAGAACACATGAATTTTTAATCGCGCGAGAGAATGGTTACATAATTTTTAATGAAAATTAAATAAAAATGTCCATACACATTAAATATGGCTATTCAAATTCAATGTAGGGATAAATACAAAACAAATACACTTAGGGTATAGGTATGCAGGCTAGAGACAAAATATATACACAGCTAAATGTAGGTTTGCGCATTTTTTGCAGTTACAAACGTGAATTTCGGACAAACAAAAATGAATTTCAACGAACCGAAAAATGCTAGATGCTAAGAATTCAGTATAAATTCATAAAAAAAGTTGAATTCAAATTTTTAATAGTTCTAAATTTTGATAAAAATTCAAATTTAACTAAATCTGACACAAACTGACTTTTTCAAAAAATTTAATATTTCGATAGATTTGAAATGTCAAAATATTTAATAATTAAATTTTATTGTTTGAATTTTTTTATAATCTTACATAAATTTAATTAATATAAGTTGAATCCTTAAACAATTACATTCATATTTGAGAGTTGTTGAATTTAATTATTCAACATTACTTACTATTCTTCATTTACAAAGTGAATTCATTTATTTTACTCAGTCCAAAATAAATTAAATTTCTAAGTATTAAAATTTTAAATCCAAATCAAAATTATTAATTTAAAACCTATTAAAAGTTCAGGTTGTTACATTCTTCCCCACTCAAACCTTTTCGTCTCTAAAAAGGAACGTGGCTTGAAAATAGAAATAAAGCAATAATATATGTATAAAATCAAGTTATATATATGGTTGACTTACTTAGATCAATATATGGGAGTATATTCAAATCAAAAGATTCAGATATTTCCTAAAATTTTTAGTATGATTTCAAGTATCTACTCGATGTCTCGATTGACACTATATATTCATCTCACTTTCGAGACCCGAAAATAAATACTGATGATGCCGCGATCATCACCAAAATAATTTCCAAGCATCTAAAGTGCGATTTTATATCTATTTAGTACTTTTAGGATTAAGTACACATGTTAGCTAGGCGTACGTCCAAATCATTAAGTAGTTGATATACCAATTTTAACGTCAAGTAAATACTTGAAACTTTCCTTTTTCAAATGAAGTATATATAAAAATCCCATTATAAATATATCTCCAATCATTTATTTATTTCAAAATACGAATAGGGAAAGATTTACATATCTCCCTAACTCATTTATTTATTATATCCCGACTCATATCATATATCCAAATATAGCTAGTTTATAAAGTTTATACCCAAATTAATTGTTACATAGTTCCCATACATTTACATTAATTAAATTTCCATTTATAAATATATGAACTAGTCATCGACGAGCAATCCTTCCGATGTAAAGGTCTCCGGTCTTCAATCACAGTCAACGTTGTTTTCATTACGTCATATAGTTATTCACAATGGGTTGAAACCCGGTCATTCCGAATAACTAGCACACATTTAAAATCAGTTAAGATCTACAAGATATCATGAGTCTTGTTCCATTTTGGGAATATTATTTTACTCAAATCATCCTTTACATTTGGGAATTACTCCCCTAAATCATATCAAAGATTTACATACTTTAAACTTTTGTTTAAATCCTTCATTGATCATATCTCTCGCCCAAAATCGTATTTACGATTTCTTAATCTTATTGATTATGCGAAGAACACGCTTATCTTCTTTCAAGTGATTCTTCCCTATGGTCGCCTTGCCTTGATAACAACACTTAAACACCTGATAAAACAGTTCATACAGCGCTTCCTTGTATCAATTCCGGCTGACGGAGCATCATTCTATATGATGGATGGAAGGCACCAGTATCTTAATTAATTCCATGATTCCTTTTTTTGAGTAAGAGCCTTAGCGGGTCAAAAGGCATCCTTTTCTTAAATCCTAGGGCCTTCGAGTTATAGGTACTCTTTTCCATGTTTGGTGACTGCCTACCAGGCTTTCCGTCTTAGTGCTATAGTGGCCGACCGGATCCAATGATCAAAATAAAAATCTTCTCCGCCCCAGGTAAGCTATCGAGCAATCTACTTACCATCCCTCTAACGGTAAGCAAAGTACAAGTCCCTCTGCCTCTAGCTCCACATATAGTTTCCCATATCCCAGTGGAGCCAAACCATCTACTTCTCTAAGACCTGTTCCCAGGGATCCAGATCAATCAGCCTCGGAGTGGAAAGGAAATTACCCCAGCTATCGATCTAATGGTTTTCCATGTATCTCGTCCGGCCATCAAAAGTTGCATAAGAACCACCAGGATTTTATTCCTGGGATCCATCTACTTCGCCCGAACCAAGCAGGTAGGCTTTATTTCTCCACTGCCCAGGGCCGTACCCTGCAGAACAAGTCCTTCTCTTTCGGCGCCAATTAATATACTAGGAGGTTTGGAACCCAACCATTTATTCTATCCACATCTCAAAATGAATCTCTTTCGCTGAAATCTAAAGGTTTGTTCCCATTTTCTTTTATTAGAGAAAACTCTTTCATTAAATTTTTATATTTGAATTTAATAAATATTTCATTTCAACTTATCTTGGAAAATTATCTTCTCCTTTACATGGGTTAAAGACAAACGTTACTTAAAACATCGTTCACGATAAACTCAAAAAACATATTCTTATTTCAAATGAAATCTTCACTTAAGTCATATCAGTTTATAGTCAATATAAATTCCCGTTTTCGACTAATACTATAAGAGGAATAACGACAAAGGCTTTTAAATTCTTTAAAAGTAAAGGTCTTTATCCACAGGGACCCATCTCGATTATTACTAAATCGATTTCCATTTCGTTCTGATATTTTTGGAAAACTTAGCTTTGGTTTAAACCTTTCTAATCCTAAATATATCTTAAAACTTCATTCTAATTCTTTTTATATGTTTACAAATCATTTATATATCACTGGTTATCTCAAAACCTTTTTATTTTAAATAGTTCCAAAAACCGTCGCAACTAGTGTTGCTGAAATAACCCATTTTTGAAAAATAACTTTTTAACTTTCCAAACCTAGTATATTCAATCCAAATCTTTTTAAAATCATTTACTATGATTTATCATAATTTATTCCTATTTTAAATAATTTGAAAATAGCCCATTTCTTTAAAATCCGATTTTGGGTCACTAATGGCACTAACAATGTTTATATCCAAAATTGATTTGAATTTATTTCAAAATCTAACCGTTGGATTTTAAAACTTTTCATTTCAATTGAAGCTCTTTTCCTTTTGAAACAAATGTTATTTTGCTTCGATAAATTTCGATGGTTGGATCTCGCATTACGTAAATTTGAAGCCAATGGTCGAAAGTCGCGAACTACTGCTGCGTGACTAGTTCTATTCAAACCAAACTTCGATTTTAATTAAAAACCGAATCGAATTGCCTCTAAAATAATTTATCAATTATAAAACATATATAATAATTTTTGGAAACTATACTTTCAATATTTCACTTTAAATTCAATATTTCTATTAAATGGCTATATAATATTGTTTTATTATTAAAATAATATTATTTTTCAAAACTTATCTGTTTGAGTCCAAATTTCCTGAAGCCCATTATGAAAATAAATAAGGAAGTTTGGATAATAAAATCGAGTTAAAACATCTTCTAGATATCCAAACTGTACTTCATTTTTCAAAATTATTATTCACTTTTAATATAAAATTTAAAACAAGCCTTAATTGCTTGAAAACTTCTTCAAATGAATTTTTGACTTTCACGAAAACTATTCATAATTATTTAAGCTAGCTTTCTAAATCGTTTCAGATTTAAAATTCAAACTTTTATTTTTCACAACATTTATATGCAATTTATTCCCAATTTTGGAATAAAACTCAATTAATTTCCATATAATTCAACTTATATGGATTCAATGTATTCAATTAACAATTACCAACAATTATTCATCATGATAAGACATCAACGACCTAAGTGTCAAGGTTATCAACACTTAAACACCGTTCCAAACCATTTTTCAACCAAAAAATTAACTGTCATTAATAACTGATTAGTTATTATTTTCTAGTCAATCTTTATCAAAATACACCAACATACAACACACAAGATTGTCTACCCATGTCCTGTTTATAATGACAAAAGTCGTGCCAATATAAATAGATGTTTACTATTCATTCCATATACTCTTTATTCAAGTAGGCGTTTCAACAACCATTTTCACTACACGTATATATATATATATATATTATTTTGGATATGGTAAATTATCCAAACCCCATTATTACTTGCTTAATCACTTAACAACCCAAATATTAACTTGCTAATATTTTATTTTCACCCAATATACATGCAACATTTCAACCAAGTTATAATCCAATTCGACCAACCTTTTATTTAGGGTTTTTAGCTACCCAAATCACTTACGTTACCATTTCAATCACTAACCAACTTCAACAATTCACATTCAAACTTCAATCACATGCAACATTAAGCATATAAGCATATAATTCACTTGCAATATACAACATGCGACATCAATAACCACATATGTAAGCATATAATTCGAACGTGAGCTATAATTGCTCACCATAGCTATTCCATTCCGTCTAACTTCAAAGAAATGATATTTACTTCTCCGCAACCTTGATAGCAACAAAATGAACACTTTTACGCTCAAAGCTAACACCTTTATGCCAATAACTCAACATATATACATATACTAGTGTTTATAAGTAGGAAGATTAGATCTTTAAGGATTTTAAGAAGAAAAGGTGGAGTTTTGGAGGGGGAGTTTAGGGCTTGCAGCCTAGGAGTGGGACCCATGGCTGACGTGGCAGGGAAGAGGGGCTGACATGGGGGTGTGGGGGTAGGGGTGGTGATAGTGGTGGTTGGTGGTGGTTAAAGCTTGGTTATGTACTGGTGTAATTAAATCAAGGAAGTGCTTAAAGGGGGTTTAGGTGTGAAAGGTTGACGCTTTGAAGTGGTAGGGCCAAGGGGAAGGCACAACTGAAGGGAGGGCTGCTAAGGGAAATGACAGAAGTGTGGGAGGGGGTATGGCCGACAGTGGTATGAAGGGAGAGGAAGGAGATGAAGAAATGGAGGTGGAGAAGGAAAAGAATGAAAACGTAGTGGATTTCTTCCATATACTCATATACTTATAGGAACAGACAATTAGACCTGTCAAAATATGACCTTACCCATTTACCCAACCCATTTTACTCTAATTACAACCCTGTTGTGTCAACCGATTTATAATTTTTTATTAAATGGGTCATAAAAGGGTTGGCCCATTTTTAAAAGGGTTACAAATGGGTAACTCACTTCCCCATTTAACTCTGCCTACATACAAAGTCGCTATTTTTTTGTATAAACTTCATGTCGCCTCGGAACCGGATGAGACTTCGACCGATAGATTCCCATCAAAATTACGGACAGTGTGAAACACTCGGACTTTTTCCCCTATGATCGAACATTGTAGTTCTACAAGGGGATTGCAGTTGTACTTAGAAAATAACAGGCTAAATTCCCATATTTGAACTCTGCCTACATACTGAGTCTCTATTTTTTTTGGGTAAAAAATGCAATAATTTCTTCATACTACCTTAGAACCAGATGAGACTTCGATTGATAGATTATCACCTAAATTACGGACAGTGTGAAACACTCAGACATTTTTTCCTATGATCGAACATTGTAGTTCTCCAAAGGAGCTGCCAGTTGTACTTAGAAAATACCAGGCTAAATTCTCATATTTGAACTCTGCCTACATACAGAGTCGTTAATTTTTTTGTAAAAACAGTAATAATTTCTTTATACTGCCTCAGAACCGGATGAAACTTCGACCGATAGGTTTCCACCTAAATTACGGACAGTGTGAAACACTCGGACATTGCCCTATGACCGAACACTGTTGTTCACCAAAGGGACTGCCGGTTATACTTAGAAAATAACAGGCTAAATTCTCATATTTGAACTCTACCTACATATAGAGTCGCTATTTTTTGCTTTGCAGTAATTTCTTCATACTACCTCTGAACCGGATGAGACTTCGACCAATAGATTCCCACCTAAATTACGGATAGTGTGAAATATTCGGACGTTTTGACCTATGACCGAACACTATAGTTCACCAAGGGGACTGTCAGTTGTATGTAGAAAATGACAGGCTAAATCCCTATATTTGAACTCTGCCTACATACAGAGTTGCTATTTTTTTTATTTTGTAAAAATTGCAACAATTTCTTCATTCTACCTCAGATCCAGATGAGACTTCGATTGATAGATTCCTACCTAAATTACAGACATTGTGAAACACTCGGACATTTTGCCCTGTGATCGAACAATGTAGTTCTCCACGGTGTCTGCCAGTTGTACTTAGAAAATAACAGGTTATATTCCCATATTTGAACTCTACCTACATACAGAGTCGTTATTTTTTTTTTGTAAAAACTGCAGTAATTTCTTCATACTGCCTCAGAACAGGACGAGACTTTGACTGATAGATTCCCACCTAAATCACGGACAATATGGAAAACTCATATATTTCGTGCTATGAATGAACAGTATAGCTCTCCAAGGTGATTAACACTTATACTTAGAAAATAACAAACTAATTCTCATAATTGTATGTAAAAAATAGCGGATTATATTTAGATGGGTCTAATGGTTAACCCACTTAGTAGGTTAGTTGATTTATATAAAGCTTTGTGTTGAATGGGTCAAAATAAATAGGTCGAAAATGGGTTGGGTCAAATTTTGGTTGACCCTAATATGACCCTAAATGACCCATTTGACAACTCTATAGACAATGCATGGAAGGGTGATGTTGACGTCAAAAGTTGGGCTAGTGACTGTCAACCCCCAAAGTGTGTAATCCAAAGATGATCACAAGCACAAAGTGCAAGAAAGTAAATAAAGGCAGGGAGCACAACACAATTTTTTATAGTGTTTCGGCTTCAACCAAGCCTACGTCCACTTTATAATCTCTATTCATACTATCGATTATAGGTTGTCGTTGTTTCTGATTGAAAGAAAGTAGAGAGAGAAGATGTTTATACATAAAATCCTTGTATAATATCTAAAGTATGCAGCATGCAACTTTTGGAGTGCCGAACAAGAATTTTTGTATCGAGAATCCAATAATTTTTTCAGTTGCTTTCCATTTCTAGTAAGGAGGTATTTATAAGTGAGAATGCGGGCTAAGATGAAGGCAACATGGAATGCATCTTTTCCAGGGTTGGCCACGTGTAACTCGAACCCAAAACGTAGTTGTATGCAGCATGACCCGGTCTTCTGCTGATGAATATTTCTTCTCGAAAATTATGGCATATATATGGCTTGAGATCTGGTGCATGAAAAGTTATGCATGATAAAGATAACCGATTATGTAGCCTTGGGAATAGGATTTCGTTTTGTAGCATATAAGTTGACCATATATTTTGATCTGGTATTCCAGGCTCGATCCGACCTTCTAGGAGTGACTCGATCGGTCAGTTGGTTTGACTTTGGAAGAGTGCTAATTCTAAGGAGGGACATCTTTGCTTGTTGTGAAGTAGGTTCGATTTGAATCATAGTCGATCGTTCCAGAGTGAAAGTCAATCCTAGGGACTTCGGTCGGTACCTGATAATGAGTCTCGGTCTTGAGTTGTGACGGCTTTTGCCAAAAATATGGTCAATACTTTGCCCCCTAGAACATATCTTTTTTGGTAAAGGAAGATGTGTTCTGGATCTTTAAGAGAAGATTGAATAGAAATCCGATGTGTTATAATCCAGAGAGTCGTGGTTACGTCGAACCAGATTACGAGAAAGGGTAGAAAATCGACGATCACTGATGATTGTATTAAGGCTAGAAAACCGACGACCAATGATGGTCATATTAAGGCCGAAAAACCAACAATCACCAATGATCGTATTAATGCCAAGACTCCAAGAATACCAAAAACCAATCAACCACACTTGGTCGACTTTGAAGAAGAGCAGAACTACCAGGGTCTCGCCGAATTAATTAATACCTGTAATGGGCATAAGGCAAACATGTCAAATCCTGACGATGTTGTTCGGTATTTTCAAGCATAAGCCATGCTTGGATGTTTGTTGGGAGTATAAACCATACTCAGGTTATGATTGAGTTCCCTTCTCAAATCCTGTCAAGGTAGCTCGGTTCGTCAGGTATAAGCCATACCCGGAAATCCAAAGAGGGGCATAAACCATACCTAAAGGTCTAAACTAAGGTATAAGCTATACCGCATGGGTCAAGGAGGGGTATAAAATATACCGAATTAGATTGAGAGGGGTATGGACTATACCCTAGAGTTCGAGCATAAACCATACTCTGAGAGTTAAGGTGGGGTATCAACCATACCCAGAAATTTAAAGTGGGGTATAAACCATTCCCAAAGGTTGAGTATAATCCATACCCGAGCTTGGTAAAAAAGTCCGTTTTTTCAGACATAAACCATACCAGAGAATTTGGAGTTGAGCATCAACCATACCCAAGGAGTGATTTTTCCAAAGAAATTGAGTATAAACCATACTCTAGATTTGTCAAGTCCTGACAAGTACATTTTTAGGAAAGGTATCAACCATACCTTGGGGGCGAGCATAAACTGTGCTCGGTTCGAAAGAAAGTTAGATTTGTCACATCCTGACAAAAATCATGAAACATAATACATGATCGGTTTTCAAAGTATTAGCTATACCTTAAGGACGAGTATAAACCATGATCAGTTTTGGGTCGGAGACTTTGCTACATCCTGGCAAAAATCTTTTTTTTCATCAGACATAATACATGTTCGAAAAATAATTTTTATTGCTGCTAATGGCTTGTAACAAGATTGAAAAAACATCCTATCGGGATTATAGTTGAATCCAGAGCACGCCTAGGAATTAAATCCTAACCCCGTATGTGTGTACTTCAATATAGCCACTTATTTTAAAATAACAGAAATACACTTCTTATAACATAAGAAATAGTGTGTATCCATAATGATCTAATCTAGATCAGTTAATGATAATGCCGCGATTGCTAGACTCGGGGTCCTTCCATTCCGAGGAGCATGAGAGGGTAGTTGTGGTGGTGCGTTTGCAGCAGATTTCTTGACACACTTGGGTAGCTCTCCACGTCTAACCCGTTCATCGATGAGATCATGCAAGTGGCTACAGTCGTTGGTGCCATGACCTGCCATATCATGATACATTCAGTGCTTCCCTGACTCACATTCTCTCTAGGTCGGCTCCTTCCTGGGAGGCTTAGGAAAAGGTAGAGACCCTCATACATTGAGGTACATATATCCAGTAGGGAGGAGATGAGCTCGGTGTATTGGTCATATTTGGGTTCTCTCCGGAACCACACATTCCTATCGTTCTTTTCCGAAGCTTTCCCTTTTCCTTTGTTTTGGCTAGTGGTATTGGATGGACCTCTATCTTTTGTAGCAAGTACTTCGAGATTTTCCATCTTGAGATTAGCATCCTCTTGCCGGAGGAATCAGTCGGTTTCAGAGTAGAAGTCTCCATTATCTCTAAGAGGATCCATTTAGAGGGAGATCTTGAAATCAGTTCGGTTCAAAACACCAGTCATGTCAGCCATAAGTACCATCGATGGCCCAGGTCGATTGACCAATGCTACAGTCGCGTTGAGACACTCATAGAAGGAGCATAAGGTTTCTCCGGACCGCTGCTTGATGGATGTTTGGAACATTACGCTTTTTGGTCGAGAGATGTGAACTCTGAACTGCTCGATGAAGCGGGTGACCAAAATATTCTAATTGTTGATTGATTCATTCGTTAGCTGCCGAAACCGCATACCAACAATATCAGTTAAGTACAAGGGGAAGCACTTGCCCATGACATTGACCGATGCTGATAACACTTCCATATGTCGCATATATCGCATGAGATGTAGGGTAGGATCAGTCTTGCCATTGTAAGGTTCCAAGGCTGGAAACTTGAAGTCCAGAGGGATGCGCGAGTTTCCGATTTCCTGTGTGAAGGGATTGCGATGGACGTTATCCACGTCTTTCTGAGAAGTAGTGTCTCGGGAGAAGAGCTTAATAATGCTAGCAATCTAAGTTCTATCCTCAAGAAGTTTTTGCCATAAATCCAATTCTGCACCATAGACATTGGTGAGAATCCCAGGACGGGGTGGAAGTATGCAGTGGGTTCTTGGGGCAAGTTCGGTGCGGCCTAAGAGTGATGGATGGAGGTAGCCCCTAGCCTTTTGTGTTGGTTCAGGATTAGCTGGAGCCGCTTGGGTGGAATGCGTATTGGGCCGAACCATATCCACGCCGGTAGGATTGGACTGGCTTGGTAAAGCGTTATCAGTTCGGGGTTCGGCATTGCCCCCACTCGAGGAGATATCAGAGTGGTTTACAGTAGCGTTTCCCTCTGCCACATTGGGAACTGGTATGGTAGAGTGGACTTGGTGACACACAGGGTCGCTTCCCCCAGCCCTTCTTGGATTGACAAGCTGGGAAGGCTGCAAGGGAGGTTGCATAAGTCCAGTTTGCAATAAAATACTGGTTAGACCAGAAGTTGCATCGATCCATGTTCTAGTCGACCCAGAAGTTGCAGTGATTTGAGAACTGCTTGTCTCGGGAGTTAAGTTGAATCTTGGACTAAAGGAAAAATGGTCGACCGACTCGGGGCTTGGCATTCCCCGACCTGAGGTTCTACAGTTGTTCCAGCTTTGTTGGTTGCGGGGGTTAATGATCTAAGATCTGGCCGACTGGGAAGTGAAGTTGAACCAAGTGGATGTAGAAAGATAGACTTATCTGGGGCGTGGATTTCATGAACTTGAAAGCTAGCTGTTGCCCTAGCTTCGCCTGGTGCAGGAAGTGATATTGGGTTGTTCAGGTATCCTTTCATTTGAGCCAAGAAGTTATTCATCATTTCCTGTTGCTTTTTGCGGAGTCCATCCTGGTATGCCACCTGTGCTCTGAGTTCAGTCAAAACTTTATCTATTTCGTCCCTAGTTAAGTATTGGGACGAATCTTCATGGAAGGAAGCCTCCTAGCTTGTCCCTGTTGCTGCTGCGTCTGCTGCACCAGTGGCTTGAGCATAAGAAGATGTCACATCCTTCTTCCCTTTACCATTGTATCGTCGAAGGTGGTCGAAGGTTAAGAGCGTGTGTAAGAACCCGTAACTTCCCCGTGAAGGGAAGCACGAATACTTTGAGAACAACACACAAATGAGCGCATACGGAAGAACATTTCATTGTTATTACAACAATTCCATCAGATACAAGAATATACAGAGTATAAATGAATAAATTACATTCAACAAATATCAGAGATTACAATAAATTACATAGCAGCGGAAATATATACAAAACACAACTGAAAGTGATACACGGATACAGAGCTTTCCGAGCATCGTTCCAACTGTAAATCAGGACCCTGTGGATATAAATCTGCAAAACCAAAACTACTAGCTGCCCGTGTGGAAAATAGGGGCACCCAGAGTTTAGGTTAAAACAATAAACTCCAGGTCAGTCATGTGACTGGTGTGAGAACTAAAACAGTTATTAATATTGGTTCTAAAGTTAGGTAAATCAAGGGACCACGCCGTATAACACGGAACGGGTTTCCTCCCAAGAATACCAGTGCATAGAACAAACAGCGCAATGCTAAATAAAGAAAAATGAAGCTGTTATAAGACCCAGGTCCCATCACACAATGCAACGCAAGCCGGAGGATAGGGTTTTCCCTTATAACAGCCAAAGCATGCTTGATACGTTTAAATCACATTATTTGATACTATTATAGGTGTATAGTGTCAAAACAATTTCAAATCATAAATATCAATCATAGGCGGCATGGGTACCATCTATCATGTCGCCATACTAGTTCTACAATTAAAACCGCAATATCACGTATTGGAAATTGGATTCCGTCATGAGCCGAGGCAAGGGGCAAGCTCCTCTCCGCATTCGAGACACTCTAGCAATGCCTCAGGACCCCACTCTGATCCTTTGGAACCTCCAAGGCCGGTCCTCTCTTACTTTTGAGGATTAATTATTCCTGAACACACGTTTCCCGGTCCTTACAGACCTATATCCGAGGCGCCTCATATCCAACAACCACACAGGTGAAAAGTATATAAATGTCAGGGCTGGTAGGTCACTGACACCACCCTAGCTAGAAAGAAACGTCGTGCACTCCTTGGGTCCATATCCCGTTTTTGACTCATACCGAGGTGTGAGGCTCGCGAATTCATGTTATACACAAAGCTACGCCACACAGGCCGTGCTTTGATCATCAACCACAAGACTTTGCTTTTCAACAGAAGCCTTGATCAATTGCCACTTACGCATGCCACACTGGCAATTCACTCCATGCGACTGATGTCCATCGATATACAACCTCTGAGCTCGTACGTCTCAGAGAAGGGCGTTAAGCAAGAGAATAAATTCTCCGCCGCCAAACAGATGTATATTTAATAGAGATCAATCAACACAGAATAAAATCCAGTGTCAGACACACTATCCATTTACAAGTTCGTTCTGGGTCTGAACGAAACCGGAGGCACTTTCCTCGCATATCCATCCATCTCCAGGTACGTCTGGACGATCACCAACTGATTCCCTCATCCTGGGTGTACAGCCCAATCAAGATCATCAGTAATCACCCAAACGATGTGAAGACTTCCGGTCTTCAACCACCGTCTTCATCTTCGACATCTCGTCGAATCGGTTATTCAGAATGGGTATAACCCGGCCTTCCTGAATAACCCACGTATATGATAAACAAATGTTACACAAACACAACGAACGCCTCATTCCAATTCAGAATATTCTTTTATTCACAAAAATCACATTCTTAGGGAAATGTTCCCATTAATTTTATCAAAGATAAATTCTTCTAAATTTATCCTATAATCTTCCTTTGGATATCATTTCAAACTAGTCGGGATTAGCGAACCACACCGAAGTAATTATTTGTTTTATTTCCCAATCCCAACCTATATATCCCATGGAGTAAAACTGGTGATACTCCATATCTAACACCACGGTGTTATCGGTAAAATTAATTACCATTTCACGTTCAAATCTAATTAAAGATTTAACTATCGCTTTGGAGCAAAACTGGTGATACTCCACTCTCGATCACTTTTCAGATTTGATAATTTAAATTATCAATTCACATTTTAATCTAATTAAAGATTCATTAAAACTCCACTTAGTTTTAATCTTTTCAGAAATCGATATCTTGCCTTTAACTGGGTTAAAGAACCAATGTCATCTAAAACACGATTCACGATAAACCCAAATCACATTTGATATTAAATACAAGGCTCGGAATAGAAAGTATATCGGCTTATATTCAATATCAAATCCTGAAACCAACAAATATCGTATTGGAAATAACGATATAAAATATATCTTTCAAATTCCCATAAAAATATCTGTATAGTCACGAAATCCAACATCGAAATATCCCGAAGATAATTTCGATTCAACTCCAGTCCAATCCACGTATTGGAAATATTGATTATTTTCAAAATCACTTTCAAATTCAATTTATTTATTTTAAAAATAAATTGATTTTAATTCTAGTTCAAAACTAGTTCATTTCGATAAAAATCTATTTTTATCTTTTCAAATATGGAGTTTTTCACCCCAAATCTTCACAAATCATTTCTTATGATTTTACACAAATTATTACTATTTTTAATAATTTTATCAAGGCCCGTACAGTCGATTTCCAACAATGGCCATCGAACTGCACTTACAGCGACCTTTTTCGAATTTGATTTGGACATAAATCCAAATCCAACCGTTAGATTTCAAATTTCTAATATTCGTTAGAAAGCTCTTTTCGATACGAACCCAACGGTTCCGGTCTTAGGAGAATCCGACGGTCGGATCCCCCGTAATGTCCGTTTGAAATAAATGGTCGAAATTCACGAACTGCCGCGGCGCGGTGCGTTCTATTCAGGCCATTATATTATATATATAATATATATTTCGTCGATTTCTATTTAAAACGAATTTTATAACTCGTTTTAAATTCGTTTCTGAAACAATTCAACTTCTATATTCAATTCAAATCAAAATTGAATTCTTCTTTATAAATCCGTTTTAAAATTCATCTCTATTCAATTCAAATTTTAATTCAATTTGAATTCATTTCAATTCACTTTCAATTCAATTTGAATTCGTTTTCAATTCAATTCACTTCGAAATCGTTTTCAATTCAATTCATTTCGAAATCGTTTTCAATTCAATTCATTTCGAAATCGTTTTCAATTCAATTCATTTCGAAATCGTTTTCAATTCAATTCATTTCGAAATCGTTTTCAATTCAATTCATTTCGATTTTATTTTCAATTCAATTCATTTCAAAATCGTTTTCAATTCAATTCATTTCGATTTTATTTTCAATTCAATTCATTTCGAAATCGTTTTCAATTCAATTCATTTCGATTTTATTTTCAATTCAATTCATTTCGAAATCGTTTTCAATTCAATTCATTTCGAAATCGTTTTCAATTCAATTCGTTTCGATTTTATTTTCAATTCAATTCATTTCGAAATCGTTTTCAATTCAATTCATTTCGAAATCGTTTTCAATTCAATTCATTTCGAAATCGTTTTCAATTCAATTCATTTCGATTTTATTTTCAATTCAATTCATTTCGAAATCGTTTTCAATTCAATTCATTTCGAAATCGTTTTCAATTCAATTCATTTCGATTTTATTTTCAATTCAATTCATTTCGAAATCGTTTTCAATTCAATTCATTTCGAAATCGTTTTCAATTCAATTCATTTCGAAATCGTTTTCAATTCAATTCATTTCGAAATCGTTTTCAATTCAATTCATTTCGAAATCATTTTCAATTCAATTCATTTCGAAATCGTTTTCAATTCATTATACAACGAATAAAATCGATATAAATATCGTTCACGTCAAAATGGCGCAAAACTAATCAACACGGCTTTATATTTTTCACAACTTCTTTATTTTATTCAACAAATGAATATTTATCCCATTCAACACATGAATCTATATTTCTTTCAACACACGACTAATCTCAACACGTGAGTACTGTCGACACATCACTATTTTTGTTATGTAAAATATTTTATAAAACTATGGTATCTATCGTTTGATTTTCAATTAGACTTCTACTGGGAAGTAGTTCTAATTTTAAATATGATAAAGATGTAAATTTTTATTATATAAAATATTTCACTCAACACATGAACATCGTCAACACATGACTATCTTTATATTCAACACATGAATTTTCTTTTATAATATTCCTTATTTTCCCGATTGGAATGAGGCCCAATCAATCACCATATAACGTTAATTATATGGATTCCATACAACACATGTATATAATAGCATTGAAAAATAATCAACCATCAACCAAAGTGCACTACACAACTGCATAAGCATCAAATATAAATAATCGACGCTTACACAGTCTGTCGACCAATCGATCGACAATAATTAAATAATTGGGATTAGTGTACACCAAATATCATCCCAACACCCGTGTGGGGTTTCAAATCAACAAACACACATTTTTGTTTGTGCAGTTGGGCGATGTGTAAAATTTATCAACCCAATCAATATCAGTCAAATCAGTGTAAATAAACAAATCGGCCGATTTGTTTATAAATATTTATTTATTCACTTTCACGTTAAAAATTATATTTTTAACGTCAAAAATATTTATTTCAACACTTGAATTTCTATTCAGTTCATTTACACAATAAAAATGATATTTTTATTTTTCTAACATATTTTAGAAAATTTCGGCGGCATAACGGCACGATACTAGAAACGGGACGAGGCCTAGCCTTATCCCCGGTCTAGTGAAGGCCCACGCCATTCACACATCAATCAAATTCACCAAACAACCAAATTCAAATCAAATCATATAACTAAGCTATGCAACCAAACAAACAAGTCCATGGTCTGTGGACGATTGTGTCGGGTGCTACTAAGCACCGTCTGCATCCTAGTATATATATATATATATAACTAGAAATTTAAATTGAAGAGTGAGAAGTTCTCACCGAAAGCTATCCAATACCATGACACTCCTATTGTAGAGATCTTCGTCGTTCTCGCCTTTCCTTCTCCTTTGTTGCCCGTAGCCACTACATATAGAAATCACATTTTTATATTTTGATGTCTTTAAAATAAAAATCACATTTTTATTCACTCTTCAATATAAAAATCATATTTTTATAATCACTTCATATATTTAAAAATCGAATTTTTACTATGCTATTCAACATATAAAAATCGAATTTCTACTTTGGTGTCATATAGATAAAAATTCCATTTCAACAATATTGATTTCGCCTTTATAAAAATAAAGTTTTCGCCTTTACTATATTTAAAATATCGTCTTTTCACTTTTAAAAATATCGTCTTTTCACTTTTAAAAATATCGTCTTTACGATTTCATCCCTATAGAAATCACATTTTATTTTGCTACCTATAAAAAGATGATATTTTTAATATTCCTAACATGTAAAAATTATATTTTTAATTCTTTAAAAATATGAAAATCATATGAAAATCAAATTCTTCTTTGCTATTTTATATATTAAAATTCAATTTTTTTTCTACTATGTTTCTTTATAAACACTGCTAATTTATTTAATAAAAACTGAAATTTACGATGTATTTTATCAAACAAAAACTGAATTTTTCCAATGCTTGTGATCAAACAAAAACTGAATAATTATAAGGAAAAAAAAAAGAAATCATTTTTCCCTTAATTACATTCAGATAAATAAATAAATAAAAACAAAACAAAAAGGAAAAGAAAAAAAAATAAACTGAACTTACAGCGTTCATTGAATTGGGTGTTCGAGCTGTAGCTCGCGCGAGCGGAGAGGGAGGTCGCCGGAGTAGGCGATGGCGGAGGTGAGGAGCGTCAGGTGCGGTGGCGGTCGAACTCGAGGGGGGTGGAGATGCGTCGGCGTCGGGTTCGGGCAATGGGGGTTCTCGCGGTGGGAAGAGGGAGCGGGAGGAGGGAATCGAGGAGGGAAGAAGAAGAAGCGGCGGAGGGCGGCAGGCGGATGGTGGCGCGTCGGGGTCTCGATCGCCAAGGGGGCGCCGGGCGGGTCCGATCCCCTTTCTCTTTTTTTTTTTTTTTTTTTTTTAGATTCTGAGAAAAAAATAAACGGGGGGGGGGGGGGGGCTATATAAAAAAGATTTTATATATTTAATTTAATTTTAATTTATTTTATCCCAAGGAGTTGACTTTTTATTCGACTTCGAAACGAGGCCCACCGACTGTCGCCCATAGCGTTTCACCCCCATTCTGAACACAATGGGATATGTATCGTAAGCTGATTCGGCTGTTACAATCAGTTTTCGTTAAATTTACATTTAAATCACTATATTGAATTTTAAACGTACATTTCAATTTACCGGGGTCACATACGAACTTTAAAAATTCCAGAAAAATATTTTCTAGCTTCGTATTGACGATACGGTCCTAACAAAACTAGTTTCGTCGAATTCCGAGACCGTTGGAAAAATGGCCAATTTCCAGTCGATTAAAATCAACTTAAATGGTCAAAACACGTTTTCTTTTGCCACGCTCACATATTGGTTCGAAAAATTATGAAATTTGAAACCTAGCAATAACTTGACATCACGGACCCAACAAAAGTGGTTTCGTCGAAATCCGAGGTCATTTGCAAAATGTCCATTTTTAAGGGCCTGAATTCCATAGCGACTATTCAGAATTTTCAACTGGACATATCTTTTGATTCCCGCCATGAAATCTCAATTTGTCGGATTCGTTGGAAAGATATCCACAATTAGATCCTAATGTTTTTGGTTTCACTAAAATCCGGATTGTTTTGCACCCGGTACATTCAATTGAAGTTTGAAATCGAATTATCGAACTACCGCGCCATTTTCAATTCTATTTATAATTATATATAAATATTTATATTCTAACGACGACGCGTATAATATATACGTCGAATTCTATTCAAAATAAATTTTCTCGTCGATATTATTTAAAATAATCTATTTTAAATAATCAAAATTCGCTAAAATTGCCAAAATAAAAATTTCAAACTGGCCCAGATTTTCCGGGTTATTACAATCTCCCCCACTTAAAACTTTTCGTCCCCGAAAAGGAACAAAGTCGAAAGTGGTTTGATTATTCAACTCCATGTTTGGTCTGGCTTCCCTTCTCCAACTTTTCAGTTTCTGAGAATTTTCAAATTCTTCAAAAATTTGGCTAACACCCTAAATTTTCGAAAAATTTCGCCATAACCTCCCCTGCACCGGGAGCATCGGGGAATTTCAAATAGCTTCCCCGGTCCTTCAGATCTCAAAAAGAAAAAGAAAAAGCCAAGCGGCTAGCCAATAGGCTCACAAAATCATCATCACCCAAACAAAACAGGAAATTATGTAGTAAACATGTACCTATTTGTCGGGCAAACAAATTTTATTCTTCAGCTCTAGCCTCCTTGCTATGACCTGTTCAATGTAAGTATATGTATATGCAAGCAAATGCGACCAATTTTCAATATAATTCAATATTTGATCAAATTAGGCAAAATGGTTGAAAATTAGCAAACAAATAAACAAACAACTCAAACATCAATCAATTAGTGAATTAGAATTTCAAATTCATAATTTTGATACATATACAAAAAATCATGTTTTGATGCCAATTCACAACAATGTGTTCTAACTATATAAGCTTTGGTTCTCACACCAGTCTAATGGAAATATATAGAAATCACACCTTCGGAACACGAACATAAATACTGATGATGTGGCCACATCACCAGAATTATCCCCGGGTGTCTAGAATGTGATTCTATATCTATCCAGTATATTAAAACTTCGAATATACGTTCATGACGCGTATACGCGAAATCTATATATACTCGATTGTCCATATTCAAAATAAATAAATATTCAAATACGTATAAAACGATTTAAATTTTCAAAACAAAATTGTTTTCATTTGAAAAATATACTCTTCAAACTCGTTCTAGGATACTACTGATCCTATCTCTAACG
The DNA here is from genome assembly GCA_030737875.1 of Allium sativum. Taxonomy (NCBI): domain Eukaryota; kingdom Viridiplantae; phylum Streptophyta; class Magnoliopsida; order Asparagales; family Amaryllidaceae; genus Allium; species Allium sativum. The sequence goes on along the minus strand of CM060918.1, from coordinate 605,523,289 downwards.
AGTAATTCTAATTGGATATTGCTAATCCAATATCTGATGAATTCTTTCGTATGGTTCTAATGTGTCTTGTTCTCGAGCTCTGTAAACCAAAGCTCTGATACCACTGTAAGAACCCGTAACTTCCCCGTGAAGGGAAGCACGAATACTTTGAGAACAACACACAAATGAGCGCATACGGAAGAACATTTCATTGTTATTACAACAATTCCATCAGATACAAGAATATACAGAGTATAAATGAATAAATTACATTCAACAAATATCAGAGATTACAATAAATTACATAGCAGCGGAAAAATATACAAAACACAACTGAAAGTGATACACGGATACAGAGCTTTCCGAGCATCGTTCCAGCTGTAAATCAGGACCCTGTGGATATAAATCTGCAAAACCAAAACTACTAGCTGCCCGTGTGGAAAATAGGGGCACCCAGAGTTTAGGTTAAAACAATAAACTCCAGGTCAGTCATGTGACTGGTGTGAGAACTAAAACAGTTATTAATATTGGTTCTAAAGTTAGGTAAATCAAGGGACCACGCCGTATAACACGGAACGGGTTTCCTCCCAAGAATACCAGTGCATAGAACAAACAGCGCAATGCTAAATAAAGAAAAATGAAGCTGTTATAAGACCCAGGTCCCATCACACAATGCAACGCAAGCCGGAGGATAGGGTTTTCCCTTATAACAGCCAAAGCATGCTTGATACGTTTAAATCACATTATTTGATACTATTATAGGTGTATAGTGTCAAAACAATTTCAAATCATAAATATCAATCATAGGCGGCATGGGTACCATCTATCATGTCGCCATACTAGTTCTACAATTAAAACCGCAATATCACGTATTTGAAATTGGATTCCGTCATGAGCCGAGGCAAGGGGCAAGCTCCTCTCTGCGTTCGAGACACTCTAGCAATGCCTCAGGACCCCACTCTGATCCTTTGGAACCTCCAAGGCCGGTCCTCTCTTACTTTTGAGGATTAATTATTCCTGAACACACGTTTCCCGGTCCTTACAGACCTATATCCGAGGCGCCTCATATCCAACAACCACACAGGTGAAAAGTATATAAATGTCAGGGCTGGTAGGTCACTGACACCACCCTAGCTAGAAAGAAACGTCGTGCACTCCTTGGGTCCGTATCCCGTTTTTGACTCATACCGAGGTGTGAGGCTCGCGAATTCATGTTATACACAAAGCTACGCCACACAGGCCGTGCTTTGATCATCAACCACAAGACTTTGCTTTTCAACAGAAGCCTTGATCAATTGCCACTTACGCATGCCACACTGGCAATTCACTCCATGCGACTGATGTCCATCGATATACAACCTCTGAGCTCGTACGTCTCAGAGAAGGGCGTTAAGCAAGAGAATAAATTCTCCGCCGCCAAACAGATGTATATTTAATAGAGATCAATCAACACAGAATAAAATCCAGTGTCAGACACACTATCCATTTACAAGTTCGTTCTGGGTCTGAACGAAACCGGAGGCACTTTCCTCGCATATCCATCCATCTCCAGGTACGTCTGGACGATCACCAACTGATTCCCTCATCCTGGGTGTACAGCCCAATCAAGATCATCAGTAATCACCCAAACGATGTGAAGACTTCCGGTCTTCAACCACCGTCTTCATCTTCGACATCTCGTCGAATCGGTTATTCAGAATGGGTATAACCCGGCCTTCCTGAATAACCCACGTATATGATAAACAAATGTTACACAAACACAACGAACGCCTCATTCCAATTCAGAATATTCTTTTATTCACAAAAATCACATTCTTAGGGAAATGTTCCCATTAATTTTATCAAAGATAAATTCTTCTAAATTTATCCTATAATCTTCCTTTGGATATCATTTCAAACTAGTCGGGATTAGCGAACCACACCGAAGTAATTATTTGTTTTATTTCCCAATCCCAACCTATATATCCCATGGAGTAAAACTGGTGATACTCCATATCTAACACCACGGTGTTATCGGTAAAATTAATTACCATTTCACGTTCAAATCTAATTAAAGATTTAACTATCGCTTTGGAGCAAAACTGGTGATACTCCACTCTCGATCACTTTTCAGATTTGATAATTTATTTATCAATTCACATTTTAATCTAATTAAAGATTCATTAAAACTCCACTTAGTTTTAATCTTTTCATAAATCGATATCTTGCCTTTAACTGGGTTAAAGAACCAATGTCATCTAAAACACGATTCACGATAAACCCAAATCACATTTGATATTAAATACAAGGCTCGGAATAGAAAGTATATCGGCTTATATTCAATATCAAATCCTGAAACCAACAAATATCGTATTGGAAATAACGATATAAAATATATCTTTCAAATTCCCATAAAAATATCTGTATAGTCACGAAATCCAACATCGAAATATCCCGAAGATAATTTCGATTCAACTCCAGTCCAATCCACGTATTGGAAATATTGATTATTTTCAAAATCACTTTCAAATTCAATTTATTTATTTTAAAAATAAATTGATTTTAATTCTAGTTCAAAACTAGTTCATTTCGATAAAAATCTATTTTTATCTTTTCAAATATGGAGTTTTTCACCCCAAATCTTCACAAATCATTTCTTATGATTTTACACAAATTATTACTATTTTTAATAATTTTATCAAGGCCCGTACAGTCGATTTCCAACAATGGCCATCGAACTGCACTTACAACGACCTTTTTCGAATTTGATTTGGACATAATTCCAAATCCAACCGTTAGATTTCAAATTTCTAATATTCGTTAGAAAGCTCTTTTCGATACGAACCCAACGGTTCCGGTCTTAGGAGAATCCGACGGTCGGATCCCCCGTAATGTCCGTTTGAAATAAATGGTCGAAATTCACGAACTGCCGCGGCGCGGCGCGTTCTATTCAGGCCATTATAATATATATATAATATATATTTCGTCGATTTCTATTTAAAACGAATTTTATAACTCGTTTTAAATTCGTTTCTGAAACAATTCAACTTCTATATTCAATTCAAATCAAAATTGAATTCTTCTTTATAAATCCGTTTTAAAATTCATCTCTATTCAATTCAAATTTTAATTCAATTTGAATTCATTTCAATTCACTTTCAATTCAATTTGAATTCGTTTTCAATTCAATTCACTTCGAAATCGTTTTCAATTCAATTCATTTCGAAATCGTTTTCAATTCAATTCATTTCGAAATCGTTTTCAATTCAATTCATTTCGAAATCGTTTTCAATTCAATTCATTTCGAAATCGTTTTCAATTCAATTCATTTCGATTTTATTTTCAATTCAATTCATTTCAAAATCGTTTTCAATTCAATTCATTTCGATTTTATTTTCAATTCAATTCATTTCGAAATCGTTTTCAATTCAATTCATTTCGATTTTATTTTCAATTCAATTCATTTCGAAATCGTTTTCAATTCAATTCATTTCGAAATCGTTTTCAATTCAATTCGTTTCGATTTTATTTTCAATTCAATTCATTTCGAAATCGTTTTCAATTCAATTCATTTCGAAATCGTTTTCAATTCAATTCATTTCGAAATCGTTTTCAATTCAATTCATTTCGATTTTATTTTCAATTCAATTCATTTCGAAATCGTTTTCAATTCAATTCATTTCGAAATCGTTTTCAATTCAATTCATTTCGATTTTATTTTCAATTCAATTCATTTCGAAATCGTTTTCAATTCAATTCATTTCGAAATCGTTTTCAATTCAATTCATTTCGAAATCGTTTTCAATTCAATTCATTTCGAAATCGTTTTCAATTCAATTCATTTCGAAATCATTTTCAATTCAATTCATTTCGAAATCGTTTTCAATTCATTATACAACGAATAAAATCGATATAAATATCGTTCACGTCAAAATGGCGCAAAACTAATCAACACGGCTTTATATTTTTCACAACTTCTTTATTTTATTCAACAAATGAATATTTATCCCATTCAACACATGAATCTATATTTCTTTCAACACACGACTAATCTCAACACGTGAGTACTGTCGACACATCACTATTTTTGTTATGTAAAATATTTTATAAAACTATGGTATCTATCGTTTGATTTTCAATTAGACTTCTACTGGGAAGTAGTTCTAATTTTAAATATGATAAAGATGTAAATTTTTATTATATAAAATATTTCACTCAACACATGAACATCGTCAACACATGACTATCTTTATATTCAACACATGAATTTTCTTTTATAATATTCCTTATTTTCCCGATTGGAATGAGGCCCAATCAATCACCATATAACGTTAATTATATGGATTCCATACAACACATGTATATAATAGCATTGAAAAATAATCAACCATCAACCAAAGTGCACTACACAACTGCATAAGCATCAAATATAAATAATCGACGCTTACACAGTCTGTCGACCAATCGATCGACAATAATTAAATAATTGGGATTAGTGTACACCAAATATCATCCCAACACCCGTGTGGGGTTTCAAATCAACAAACACACATTTTTGTTTGTGCAGTTGGGCGATGTGTAAAATTTATCAACCCAATCAATATCAGTCAAATCAGTATAAATAAACAAATCGGCCGATTTGTTTATAAATATTTATTTATTCACTTTCACGTTAAAAATTATATTTTTAACGTCAAAAATATTTATTTCAACACTTGAATTTCTATTCAGTTCATTTACACAATAAAAATGATATTTTTATTTTTCTAACATATTTTAGAAAATTTCGGCGGCATAACGGCACGATACTAGAAACGGGACGAGGCCTAGCCTTATCCCCGGTCTAGTGAAGGCCCACGCCATTCACACATCAATCAAATTCACCAAACAACCAAATTCAAATCAAATCATATAACTAAGCTATGCAACCAAACAAACAAGTCCATGGTCTGTGGACGATTGTGTCGGGTGCTACTAAGCACCGTCTGCATCCTAGTATATATATATATAACTAGAAATTTAAATTGAAGAGTGAGAAGTTCTCACCGAAAGCTATCCAATACCACGACACTCCTATTGTAGAGATCTTCGTCGTTCTCGCCTTTCCTTCTCCTTTGTTGCCCGTAGCCACTACATATAGAAATCACATTTTTATATTTTGATGTCTTTAAAATAAAAATCACATTTTTATTCACTCTTCAATATAAAAATCATATTTTTATAATCACTTCATATATTTAAAAATCGAATTTTTACTATGCTATTCAACATATAAAAATCGAATTTCTACTTTGGTGTCATATAGATAAAAATTCCATTTCAACAATATTGATTTCGCCTTTATAAAAATAAAGTTTTCGCCTTTACTATATTTAAAATATCGTCTTTTCACTTTTAAAAATATCGTCTTTTCACTTTTAAAAATATCGTCTTTACGATTTCATCCCTATAGAAATCACATTTTATTTTGCTACCTATAAAAAGATGATATTTTTAATATTCCTAACTTGTAAAAATTATATTTTTAATTCTTTAAAAATATGAAAATCATATGAAAATCAAATTCTTCTTTGCTATTTTATATATTAAAATTCAATTTTTTTTCTACTATGTTTCTTTATAAACACTGCTAATTTATTTAATAAAAACTGAAATTTACGATGTATTTTATCAAACAAAAACTGAATTTTTCCAATGCTTGTGATCAAACAAAAACTGAATAATTATAAGGAAAAAAAAAATCATTTTTCCCTTAATTACATTCAGATAAATAAATAAAAAAAAAACAAAAAGGAAAAGAAAAAAAAATAAACTGAACTTACAGCGTTCATTGAATTGGGTGTTCGAGCTGTAGCTCGCGCGAGCGGAGAGGGAGGTCGCCGGAGTAGGCGATGGCGGAGGTGAGGAGCGTCAGGTGCGGTGGCGGTCGAACTCGAGGGGGGTGGAGATGCGTCGGCGTCGGGTTCGGGCAATGGGGGTTCTCGCGGTGGGAAGAGGGAGCGGGAGGAGGGAATCGAGGAGGGAAGAAGAAGAAGCGGCGGAGGGCGACAGGCGGATGGTGGCGCGTTGGGGTCTCGATCGCCAAGGGGGCGGCGGGCGGGTCCGATCCCCTTTCTCTCTTTTTTTTTTTTTTTTAGATTCTGAGAAAAAAATAAACGGGGGGGGGGGGCTATATAAAAAAGATTTTATATATTTAATTTAATTTTAATTTATTTTATCCCAAGGAGTTGACTTTTTATTCGACTTCGAAACGAGGCCCACCGACTGTCGCCCATAGCGTTTCACCCCCATTCTGAACACAATGGGATATGTATCGTAAGCTGATTCGGCTGTTACAATCAGTTTTCGTTAAATTTACATTTAAATCACTATATTGAATTTTAAACGTACATTTCAATTTACCGGGGTCACATACGAACTTTAAAAATTCCAGAAAAATATTTTCTAGCTTCGTATTGACGATACGGTCCTAACAAAACTAGTTTCGTCGAATTCCGAGACCGTTGGAAAAATGGCCAATTTCCAGTCGATTAAAATCAACTAAAATGGTCAAAACACGTTTTCTTTTGCCACGCTCACATATTGGTTCGAAAAATTATGAAATTTGAAACCTAGCAATAACTTGACATCACGGACCCAACAAAAGTGGTTTCGTCGAAATCCGAGGTCATTTGCAAAATGTCCATTTTTAAGGGCCTGAATTCCATAGCGACTATTCAGAATTTTCAACTGGACATATCTTTTGATTCTCGCCATGAAATCTCAATTTGTCGGATTCGTTGGAAAGATATCCACAATTAGATCCTAATGTTTTTGGTTTCACTAAAATCCGGATTGTTTTGCACCCGGTACATTCAATTGAAGTTTGAAATCGAATTATCGAACTACCGCGCCATTTTCAATTCTATTTATAATTATATATAAATATTTATATTCTAACGACGACGCGTATAATATATACGTCGAATTCTATTCAAAATAAATTTTCTCGTCGATATTATTTAAAATAATCTATTTTAAATAATCAAAATTCGCTAAAATTGCCAAAATAAAAATTTCAAACTGGCCCAGATTTTCCGGGTTATTACAGCGTGTCCCCTACCTGGTGTGCCAAAATGTTGATGTCAAAAGTTGGCATAGTGACAGTCAACCCCCAAAGTGTGTAATCCACACACGATCACAATCACGAAGTGCAAGAAAATAAATAAAGACAGGGAGCACAACACAATTTTTATAGTGGTTCAGTTTCAACCAAGCCTGCGTCCACTTTATAATCTCTGTTTATACTGCCGATTATAGGTTGCAGTTGTTTTTTATTGAAAGAAAGTAGAGAGAGGAGTTATTTATACACAAAATCCTTGTGTTATACTTAAAGTGTGCAGCATGCTATTTATGGAGTGCCAAACATCAATTTTTGTATCAAGAATCCAAGATTTTTTCAACTACTTTCCATTTCTGGTAAGGAGGGATTATAAGAGAGAAAGTGGGCCGAGCTGAAGGCAACATGTCATGCATCTTTTTCGGGGTCGGCCACGTGTAACTCAATCACAAAAGTAGTTGTAAGCGGCATGACCCGGTCATCTGCTGATGAATAGTTCTTCTCGAAGATTGTGGCATACGTGGAGCTTGAGATCTGGTGCATGAAAAGTAGTACAAGACAAAGCTGACTGATTCCATAGCCTTGGAAATAGGATTTCTTTTTGTCGCGTATAACTTGACCCGATATTTTGATCTGGTATTCCAGGCTTGATCCGACCTTCTAGTAGTGACTCGATCGGTCGGTTGGTTGGTTTGACTTCGGAAGAGTGCTAATTCTGAGGTGGGACATCTTTGCTTGCTGTGAAATAGGTTCAATTTGAATCATAGTCGATCGATCCAGTGTGAAAGTAAATCCTAGGGGCTTCGGTCGCTACCTGATAATGAGTCTCGGTTTTGAGTTGTGATGGCTTTTGCCAAAAAGTTGGTGAATATGTGACCAGTGGAAAAGAGGCATTTGCTAGAGTTGTGAGTTGTCTAATTTCATAAGTCCTTAGGAATTTGTGCTAATCCTATGTTTAATCTCTTATTTATTTATGCTACGTCTTCTTATTTCTACTTGTATAACCACATACTAATTCAGATTACAACGAAATTTGAAACACTGCTATATTCCACATATACGATTCCAATGAACTTTGTTTCGTCAAATTCCAAAACCATTTGAAAAATGACCTTATTTTTAGCTTTTAAAATAGCATTGAATTAACGATTTTCAAAATATTCTTTTTAGTTATCATTTTAAACCAATAACCTTATTTTAACTATTTTATAATGTAAAATAAATTTAGAATTTATTTTTTATAATTTTTAGATCCTAATTTTATACTTAAACATTTTAAAAATCCCTTATATTTATTTAAAACCTTATTTTAGTGGACAAATTGACACGATTAATCCTAATTTTCACGCGTCTTCCCATATTAATTCCAAATTTGAGTTACTTTTAGTTAATCCCAAGTATTGGGGGTCCCTTCCCATATTGATCATGTCTACCCGATAACCTGTTTAACCAGTTTTAGCTTTGTACTTTTTCAAATCCATCGTGATATATTCAATAGTTTAATTTACTCTTCTACCTTTTCCTTTTACTTCGCACGAATAACTAAGTGTATTAAAAAATCAGTCAATGTAGAAGTGAGAAAAAAAACTGCCTCCACTTCTAAATGGCGATTTCCGATCTCCAAGCGATTAGATTTCCTCGCTATTGTCCTTTTCATTCACTGCCTCTGCTTCTCACCTCGTCCATCCACCCTACTGTCCTCCTCCTCGTTTTCATCTCATCAACACCTCGTAAGCACAAGAGCAAGGTATCGGTCCTCAGCTCAGATCTGTAATTGGGCTCTATAACAAGATCGGGACGCCTCTTCTCCAAAGAAGCACCGCCAGGGACTCAAGCCTATTGCTAGCGTTGACTCTCGCTGATGTGTTGTCTCGGAATTTAGGGCTTGTGAAACAACCCGAACTTCCCCATGGGCCTTAACTGAACAAGAAGACGGATTGCATGAGAACATAATGCATCAGAACACAGAACAAGAGAACATTTCATTGCTATTACAACAATTTACATCAGAGCACAAGATATCAGTGTAAAATTTAATAATATACAGTGGAAAAATAGTATCAGAGGTTTAAATTACAAAGCAGCGGAATTTTAAATACATAAATAATGTGCAGCGGAATACATCAACTACCATAACTGAAGGAAATACATGAATACAAAGAATTTCATAGTATATCTCCATCCGTAATCCAGGATCCTGTGAAAAGAAATATCTGCAAAACCGAAATTACTAGCTGACCGTGTGGAAAATATGGGAACCCAAAGTTTAGGTGGGAAACAATAAACTCCGATCCAGTCATGGGATGGGTGTGAGAACTAAAATAGTTATTACCTTTATTTTAATGTTGGGTTAATCAAAGGACCACGCCAGTATGATACATAATGTGTTTTCTTCCAAGAATACCATAAAACAAATAAGGCAATGCTAAAAGGAAGAATTAAGCTATTATAAGACTCAGGTCCCATCACATAATGCAACACAAACCAGAGGATAGAGTTTTACCTTATAATAGCCAAAAACGCTTGATACACGAAATTTATCTTTTATTATCATTATTGCATAGTGCATAAAACAATTTTGAATATAAATATCAGTCCTAGATGACATGAGCATCCCATGCCACTATGACACTATATAGGTTTACAACTAGAACCGTAAAGTTTCGTATTGGAAATTGGATTTCCATCATGAACCAAGGCAAGAGATCTCTCCTTATCCGATTTCAGGACATTTTAGCACATGCTCCAGGGACAAAACGCATCGACCCTAGGAGCAATAGGGCCGGTCCACTCTTACGTTTGTGGATTTGTTATTCCTGAAAAATATGTTTCCCGGTCCTATTGGACCTAAAATATGGTATGTATGTCGACCGTCTTGGCCTTGTGCAGCCGTATCTGAGGTACCTCGCTATCCAACATCCACATTAGTAAAATGTCTGGGCTCCATACCATGACATCACTCCTAGCTAGAAAGAAACGCATGTCGTTCCTGCTGTCCTTTATCCCAATTTGGTTTTTTGGTTTATACCATGGTGTGAACCTTGTGAATTAACGTTATACACAAAGTGGTGTTATATTAAGGCGATGCATTGATCATCAACAACAAGGCTCTACTTTTCAATAAAAGCCTTGATCTTTGCATCTTAGCATGCTACATTGTCAATCCATACCATACCATTGATTTCCACTAATATAAAACCTCTGAGCTCGTACGTCTCAGAAAAGGGTGTTAAGACATAGAATAAATTCTCCGCCACCAAACAGATATATATTTAACAGATATATATCATACATACAATCCATTTGCAAGTCCGTTCTGGGTCTGAACAAAACCGGAGGCACTTATTCCTCGTCTCATATGTTCAATTCAAGAGAAAGGCCATCACATATCCTGTCGATCTCCAAGTACGTCTGGATGACCACCACTTATCACCTTGTCTCGGGTGTACATCCTAATCGAGACATGAGTAATCTTCCCAACGATGTGAAGATCTCCGGTCTTAAACCGCCGTCTTCAAATCTTCGACTTTTAATGGTCGTACCAGTTATTCAAAATGGGTTAAACCCGGTCATTCCGAATAACTCGTGTATCTTATAATAAAGTGCTATAAAAACACGTCATAAGCCTCATTCCAATCCAAAATATTCTTTTATTCAAATATTCATTATACTAGGGATAGTTTTCCATTAATCTTATCAATGATTATCTTATTTAAACTTATTGTTTAATTCATTCTTCCGAAATCATTTCAAAAGATTTTGTAATACCTTTTCACAATATAAACCAGGTTAAGGTTTATAAAACTAGTAGGGAATATCGAGCCTTACCAAAGTAATCATTCATTTTATTATCCCAATCTCAACCTATTCATCCCATGGAGCAAAATGGATAGTAGTACTCCGCATCTAACACCCATTGTGTTATCAGAAAAATTAATTACCATTTAACGTTAAAATCAAATTAAAGATTTAACTATCGCGTGGAGTAAAACTGATGGTACTCCATTCTCGAACATTTCTTGAATTTGGTAAATTTAATTACTCTATTCACATTTCAATCAAATTAAAGATTTACTAAAACTCCAACTTAGTTTTAATCTTCAAAATCATTATTTAATGATTATTTAACTTTAGGAAATTAATCCTGTCTTTACTGGGTTAAAGAACAAATATCGTTTAAAACACCATTCATGATAAACCCAAATCAACTTCCATTAAAATGGAAACTACACGGAAATTAGATCAGTCGTAATCAATATGAATTTCCATATCAGACTAATACTATAAGTGGAATAACGATAAATCCTTTTAAATTCCATAAATAGTAATGGTCTTCCTTCACAAAAGCTCATCTCGATTATCAATAAATCAAATTCCACTCAATTCCAATTTAAAGTATTAAATTGGAAAACTTCTTTTTGGAAAAATTTAATTTAATCTTAATTAAAAGATTTATAAATTCCAAATCATAACTTCACTGGTAATTAGGTTTAAGAACTAATGTCACTTAATAACTTCACTATTAATTGGGTTTAAGAACTAATGTCATTTAAAAACATCATTCACAATGAACCCAAAATCAACTTCCATTTAATTCCAATTATATTTATTAATTGGAAAACTACACTAGATCTTAATAAAAAGATTTATTCCTTTCTCAACTGGGTTTAAGAACAGTGTTATTAAAGACACCATTCACGAAAATCCCGAAATCCAATCTGATACTAAATACAAGGCTATGAATAGAAATTATATCAGCTTATATTCAACATCAAATTATGAGACCAACAAATATCGTATTGGGAATAACGTTGTCTATATCTTCCAAATTCCTCAACAATATCTGTATACCATGGAATCCAATATCGAAATATCCGAGGATAATTTTCATTCAACTCCCATCCAATTTATATATTGGAAATCTTTGGTCATATTAAAACCATAATAATTTCATTCATTTCTTTACTCAAGTTGATAAACAACTTATTTAGATAAAAATATCTTTTATCCTTACAAATTTGGAATATTTAATCCAAATTTTTTTTCAAATCTTTTATCATGATTTAACATAATTTTTCCTTATTTTTTATCATTTAAAAATAGTTCCTTTCAATTAAACGACGTTTCACGTAATTTAACTACACTGACGCTGTTTTTATTCAAATTTGAATTAAACATTTCACAAAATCTAACTGTTAGATTTTAAATCTCTTATTATAATTTGAAAGATCTTTTCGATACGAACCCAACAGTTCTGGTTTTAGGAGAATCTGACGGTCGGATCTCCCGATACGTCCATTCGAAGTTAATGGTCGAAATTCGCGAATGGTCTATTCGAACCATTTTATTATCTATAATAAATTTCGTCGATTTCCATTCAAAAAATATTTAATAAAATGTTTATAAATTCTTGTAAAAACGATTTCAACTACCATTTCAATTTTAATCAAAATTGAACATCCTATGTTATTATAATATTAAAATAATAATATATTCAACATGTCAGATTTTGAAATCCATTTTCTCAACACTCGTTATAAAAATGAATAAAATCGATAGAAAAATCCGTTCGAGTGAAAATGGTGTTTATTTACTTGACTTCATATTTCAATATTTTCATGTCCATCCAAAAATCGAACATCAAAATCAAACCTTTCTTCTTGACTGAATATTATATTAAAATATTCATTATTTTCGAATTGGAATGAGACTTAATCAATTACTATATAGTTTTAATTATATGGATTTCATACATTACATGTATTCAAAAGTAGTTATAAACAACTATTAAACATCTAATTCACATCCAGAGTGCATCTACAACTGTATAAGTACTAAATAATTAAATAATGCTTACAACGGTCAATCAATCAATTGATTGACATACAAACTAAACACAAGGGAGATGTGTGAATTAATTATCAACCCCCGACCCGTGTGGGGTTTTCAACGAATAAATAATCAATAAATTAATTATTTTTTCATTCCAATCGACATTACTTAAATAGGTGAACATAGACAAGTCTGGGAGATGCGACTAAAAGGAGCGGAGTTTATGCCAAAAATCCAAAACAACGGAGTAACCACTCACGACGGCTTTCCTTTCTTGCCAATGCCCGGAAGAATTGGACAAATTGAACTAAAGGGCTGATTGGGCATCTTCGAAGATGAAGAAGAGAAGCGACCAGGAGGCGTGACCGAGATCTCGATTTGGTCTTTCGTCCTCCTCATTATAGTCCTTCTAACCAATTATTCCTTGATCAACGCGTGTTGGTCCCGGACTTTGACCAAACGTTGGACTTTTTCCTTAGCAGTTGAGTATTGAATGCTCATCAGAATATTTGTCCTCAGAAAGGCCATCGACTTCTACGAGGCTTCTAAGAAGGTAGCTTAGCACAGAGAGACTTCTCATCGTTCGACATGTAAATGGATATTTAATGCAATTTCAACTACCACAAATATTTTAACATGTTAATTATTTCAAAATCACATTCAAATCATATCACAGTCAATCATCCATTCATCCATATGGTTTTCAAACAACTGGTGATGTGAGCTACCATATACCGTATAACAATTTGCAATAAATTAATCGAACCTTGCAATCCAAGGAAATCAATATGTATTCAGTTATAAAATAGAATAATTGTACAAAATATTTGAGTGAGAGAGTTTTTACATTGATTGGTTTAAATTAGTTTTATAATGATTGTTTCTGATAGCTCGGTCCGGCATTTTAATTCGCCATAATTTGTCACGAGCTCCAAATCAGTTTCATTGCGAAGATCTCGTCCATACGGTTCCAACGGACTCAGTTTCGTTGAATTCTGATAATGTATGCACACGTTATTAATTTTACAAGATTGCGTACAATTTAAGATCATTAGTAATATAATTAACAATAAAATAATATTCCCTTAATTACTAATCACCTACGTTTAAATCTCCTAACCGAACACTCATCATCTTCCAACGTGCACCCATTCTTCAAATATACAGCCATTACCAAATTTCAAGCTACCCAATCCCAAACAAATACTCCACTAAATCACATGAAACCACCACTAACCAACTCTCTTTTCTATTCTCCTTCCTCTTCTACTCCCCATGAAGCATACGCATGCAATTTATAACCTGCGACAGTCCCTCATCCTCCTGTAGCACGAGCTACAGGTGCATTACTTCTTTAATTTTAATTCGTAAAAGTTTACACGAGCTCCATTCGATCCCAGGAACTCAAATATACATCTTGTTCGATGAATTGAAGCTCTGATCCCTTATAAATTCTAATCCTAGGATCGGCAGCTAAAATCCGAGCTTCAAAAATGGCGTGCGCAACTTATAAAGTGTAGCAGATGAAAGCCCTATTCAACATAAACTCCAATATAAGGCCTCAGAATTTTTAAGAACTTATTTTGATTTCTAGAATTTTTTAAACTCTCATTTTGCTTTCATTTTGAAGCTTCAGGTGGGGCGTGGAGAATTGTTGACCACAGGAGAGAGAATAAGGGATTGGGGAAGAATGAGATATTATACAGTAGGGGCATTTTTTTAGTTTATTAATTTATTTTATTATATACGATCATTACCTGTATTTGTGGTTTAAAAATCCATATGATCACATATGATATCCAATTTTGACGAAAATGGACATGCAGCTATGTTTCGACATTACACACACGACAAAACTTACTTCATTGAATTCCGAGTCTTTTTGCTCCAATAGCATATTTTTAAAGTCAAAATATTGACTGTTTCCCTTTAAAATCCCGCACGGTCACATACTGACTCGAAAAATCACGAAATTTGAAATCTAGCTATGTTTTATAATTACGGTTCTAATAAAACTAATTTCGTCGAATTTGGAGATGTTTGAAAAATATCCTTATTTCTAGCTTTTTGAATTTACAACTAATATTGAACATGCGTTTAAATTTACCACACTTACATATTAATTTTAATTAACTTGAAATTTTAAATTTGACAATAATTTGATGTTCCAGATCCAATAAAATTAGCTTCGTTGAAAGGTCGTTTGAAAAATGGCTATTTTTAAGGGCTTATATAATATTAAAATATTAATAAATTCTATATCGACTATTTTGAATTTTAGTTTGAACATAACTTACAATTTATAACATAAAAACTCAATTTCTTACATTCGTTAAAAAGATACTATTAAATAGATTTTATTGTTTCTTGTTTTACTGAAATCCGACTTATTTTGAATTCTCTATATTCATTTAAAGTTCAAAACTAAATTTTAAAACTACTTCGACATTGCGAGTTCAGTTTAATTAAATTTTAAATTTATACACTCAAACTTCATTTTTAATTTATTCTAAGTCGTTAATTCTTAAAATAAATTATTTAAAATATTTAATTTCCATTAAAATCAATTAAAAATAAATTTTAAATTGGTTCCAAAATTCAGGGTTGTTACATTCTCTCCTACTTAAATACTTTTCATCCCCGAAAAGGAACGGAACCCGAAGTTCGTTTACTTAATCAACTTAGCCTTCGTTATAGCTCAAGTTATTCAACTTTTTCAGTTTCTAAGAACTTCCCAATTTCTCGAGAATTGGCTAACGCCTTAAATTTTCGAAAATTTTCGCCACAACTCAATTGTACGGGTTGATCGGTACAACAACAGCTTGCCTCTCTAGGCCCTTATCAACCAAAATGAAAATATAAAAGCCTAACGACTTGCCAATCGACTCATAAAATATCAAACCTAATCAATACAATAAATATATACGTTTTTGTCGGGCATACAATTTTACTCCTCTTCTAGGCTTCAAAAAAACAACCTGTCTGGCATATATATACATCCAATCCGAACTAATCTTTCAATCAGTTCTAGATTATATTTAATTTGGCTTAATTTACCTTTCATTCTCATACTCGTTTTATTATTCCAATATTTTTATTAGTTAAACTAATAATTATACACCACAACCAACAATCAATTAGTTAACTATTTTCCAAATATGTATCTTTTATATACTTAAATCATATTTTCAATGCCAAATCACAACAATAAATTCTAACTAAATTTTTGATTCTCACACTAGTCAATTGGAATCGTATAAATATCCCACTTTTGAAACTCGAAAATAAACATTGATGATACTAGTAATCATCAGTATCATCCCCGGGAGATTAGAGTGTGATTCAATATCTACCCAGTATATGCAAGATTTCGAATACACGTGGATCGGACGTGCACTCAAAATCTTCTTATACTCGATATTCCAAAATCAATATCAAATACAATACTAAATTATTATAAAATATATTAATTTCAAAACTAAATTCATTTTTGTAAACAATACTCTTCAAACTCAATCACGAGTATTACTAACCCTATCTATAACGAGTTATTCTTATAGGATATTACTAATCCTATCTCCGATGAATTCTTTATATAACGACCCAACGGGTTCGACGCACTAATTTCAACAATAATACATAAAACCCGTATCACTTTCCAAAACCCAAATATTGAAATCACCAAATAGTAAATAGATAGTAGTTAGAGGGGAGATAAGAAAGAAAGAAATGTTAGAATAAAAAAGGAAGAAGAATCAACACAACACAGAGCCTCACATCGCAGCGGAACAAAATATAATACATAAATAAATTTTATTGAGAGCTTAAAAAAAATATTTACATCATCAGAGTACATCAATACATCTGAACAGTTAAAGATATCTGTCCTCATATACAACATGCAGTAGAATAAATACAAATACGTCTAAACTCCTCCAGCACGTCTTCTGAACTTCGTAGTATCCAATAACCTAAACCTGAAAATCCAGGCTAACCCGAGCATTAAAAACGCCGGATCAGTCTGGTGAATCAGAGTAAAAAAACTCACAAGGTTTTAAGGGGAATCATCCAACTTGATTTTAAAGTTCAAAATCTTTTCGAAAGAAAAGGATAATCGTAAGACCAAATTCACACATAAATACGGACGATTTTTACCTTACGATAACCCAAAACATTTTTGAAAATAATATTATTATGATAATGTCTAAATACAAATAAATATCAATCTAGCGGAACGCTTGCATCTCATGCTATACATATACAGTATACAATCAAAACTGTGGGCGCTTATTGGAGATTGGATTCCGACTATGACAAGGTTTGGAACCACCTGCCGATAGTGTATCTCTAGAGGGGAATACATTGGGTTCAACAAGAACGTCTTGCAACCCGACCCACACATGACCGACCAATCATTTCGCTTGAGTGTATCGAATGTATATCACCAACGGTTGGGATCAGCAACCGTTTCCCATAAGGGACAACATCAAATAGATTAAAGAAGGAAATGAAATTTCTCTGGATAGGTGATTATACACCCTAATGGGAGAGACCCACAAAGCCATGTCGCCTGCCTGATTTTTGTCATTTCTCGGTTGTGAGGCTTGAGGTTTAAATTACCCTTTTATGTTAGCATATCACCATTCACTTTGAGTGCTACATCGTCAGATCCTCCAGAAAATCACTAATTGATTTCCACAAAAATACTCTGGTTGTCAGGCTAAAGAAGTTTCCCTTCTGTGCCACCAACTGGTACGTTTGAAGAAAACAACATACGGGATCCCTTTGGAAATACTTTGTCAGACATCCGTCCATACAAGTTGCCCTGCGACTGGACAAACCGAAGACACTCCCCTAGTGCATCATAGGAATCACCCTACAAATCAGTAGCGCGTAGTCCTTGCAATCTGCAGATTCTATTACGACCGAATTACCATCAAAATACTCTGGTTGAAATCCAGAGAATTTATCAAATAGCCCTTCCGTTTATGAACCACGGTCTTCAACTACTCCATCTTCAATCAGCATCTTCGACGATTTCGTATTTGTTGGTTTGAAATGGGTTTCGAATATAAATTCAATCCCGGTCTTTCTGTACCAACAATCGTATAGGTAAGATTTGATAGTCGGTTATTTATCTATCAAATAACAACCATTCAATCATGAAAATAATAATGAGGGCACTGATTCAGTACTTAGCACCACTTCGCCTTTTTTAATTAAAACTAATTAGAGTCCTTAATCTTTGCATATTTTAAAACACCATATTCACTTCTTATTATAATAAAAACTATCCTAAATACATAAGGATTAAATCATATAGATATTTCCCACTTCAATCTCAACAAACTCCATTTAAAACATCGTTATGAAATCTCTTTTGTTTCATTTCTCGAAATCAAAAATTAATACATCCCCTTTAAATAAACTTATTCAAACATATTTTGTAAATTTCTTAAATCTGGAAAATATCTTTATATTCTCAAAATCTCTTTCTATTCCCGTTACTAAAATATTCATTAGTCCCTAACCAAAAACTAGTGAGTGGACAACTTCCTAAATATCAACCGCGAAGGCCGAAACCAACATCAGATCAATACTCAGAAAATCGCCCAACTTAACAATCTCCGATTATGTTCTAATTCTCATCTCGACTTATTATCAACCCATATTATCCCACCCTTAATTCGTTCAACAATTTTCCATTATGAAAATCTCATTTCAAATCTATTTGTTAATTAACGTTAAATTAAAACTTAACATCTTAGCCTCACGCTCCTTTTATAAACATCGTTTAGAACTCTTAGGTTCTTAATATAAAACCTTATTTATCTCCATCCTTATTTTAAGCTATCGTATCGGCTTAAAATCCTTTTTATGACTTAGTTATAAAACAAAGCTTTAATATATAATATGTTCATCAACTCCTTTCAAAATCCAATTTTATTCCAATATCAACTTTGAATACTTACCTTAATGAATCTCATTTACAGCTGGATTACTTAAATCATTATTCATTAAAATAATGATCTATATTATCATTAACTATCATAGAAATAGTTAACTTCTTATTTACCTCAATTAACATTGAATTTCTTTTTAAATCTTAATAAAGTTAAAATAAATATTTGTTGAACTATTTTATCTGATTAATTAAAAATAAATTAATTAAATAACTAATTCCAATTAGATTAGTTCACTTGCTCAAACCATGATTATCTTGTTGATCAACTCCATTTAGTTCTTCTTTTCAATTAATTAATAATATAATTAAATTAAATAATACATTTAATCGTCTCTTGGAAACGAATAATCAAATTCTTAACCAATGCGCTAATTTCTTCTTATCTGCTGATAAATCTTATTACATAATAATTTACTTTACAAAAATCGTTTAATAATTACTTAAATAATAAGCAATACATATTGATTTCCTTTTATAAAACCTTTGTTCAAATATCAATTTCAAAATCCATCTTCAGTTATAAAATATATCTTATAACTCATTACCATCAATTCACCTGATGGTAAATCAATATTTATAAAACGATGTATTTTTAGGCCAATTGCTACCAATTACTCAACCAGTACTGTCTATTGGTTCAAACAAAGGAACAATCAATAACCAAATCACTCATCCAATCAGATATGTTCATATAATGTTAATGCGGAAATAAATAATCACTAATATATTCGAGGGATCCAGTTGGATCCCTCCAACATGTTTTTCCATGCATCTAGATACGTTAAAATAAATAGATATAATATTCAACAGTCAAACAATAACAGTAATCCAAACAACCAATTTTAATTTTAATATGTTTATATTATTATAAACGTAACCAACGTGGTAAGTTACCTCTTTGGAAATAATCGTTAAAAACAATGATTTGATTAAATTAAACAAACGTTTAATTTAATCAATCAGTCAACACATATAAATATATTCAGCATCTATTAAACGATTAACAACTAAAGCACACAAATATAAATCCAACTTGTATAAAGTATAAGTGAGATAAAACTGAGTGAGTTTAACTCACCTTGATTTTTCCGTTAGTGAAACACTTTGTTTCAATTAAATCTACCATCTACGTCCAACTCGGTCCAAACCAACTTCATTTTCGTGCCAGTCGATATGGTTCCGACATCACTTGTGTTATCCAATTCTTTAACACCCCGTATTTTCTGGGATCATCAAAGTAACAAATTAAAGAATAATTAATTTGTAAAAGAAGAATTATGTGAAATGAGTTGTGCCATTGCATTCGTCTCGGAATTCTGCTTGGAATAGAGTTCAAGTTTTCATAAATTGGACTTCGTATGTGGAAGTTATGGCCTTCAAAAGTTCCAAGGATTTAAATAAATTAAAACAGCTCAAATTCAAATTCAAAATTCAAATGAAAACACAGAAGCGGGCTGGGCGGGATTTTTCCCGCCCTAGGCCAGGTCGACCAGGGGGTCGACCAGGTGGTCGACCTCCCTTGATTTGGTCAGATCCGAGGCAGATCCAGGATTTTGCACCTGGACTTGTTTTCTGGACATATTCTTTGGCTCCTAACCTATTCAAACACCCCCAAACCTCACATTCTCTCCACACCAAACCATTGTAACGCTATGCTGCCTCAATCCTAATTAAAATAAGTTAAAGATGTCTTTATGCTGCTGGAATAGTTCATCTTCTTCTTAAAGCTTAGGAATTGCATGTCAGGATTCTAATACAAACGACGAACGAATTATTCTCTTCTCTAATCCGTCTTTATGAGTACAATTTCTTTCACAAAATAATTAATAAACTAATCATGACGAGTTATAATTTGGATTATGAGAACATGCCTGTTGAATCATGTGACGTTACTTAATTTTGTTATCGTTTGTTTGTGAACATATGACAATTTTGTTAACTTATGTTAGTGGGTCTATTTCATATGACCAATCACATATGTTTAACTTGATTCATTTTATGACATAAGTTTATATGCGAGTTTGGATGTAAATCGTATGCTAATTTGTATGTGAATCATATGCAAGTCTGTAATGCGAATTATACACAAGTTTATATGTGAATCAAGTATATATATGTATGCAAGTTTATATGTAAAACATGTGATATGTTTAAATTTATATGCAAGTTTGTATGGAACCCATATGCAAGTTTAGGTGAAAACCAAAGTCATATATGCAAGTTCACAATTTTATGTTTAGATCTATATTTAGATCCATGGCAGTACATAGTTTATGCAAATTTATGTTCTATATGTCCATTGCCTATGCAAGTTATTGGCTATGCAAATTTATGTTATAATGCTTATTTGCAAGTTAGATCTATTTTATGTGTTATGCAAGTTGTGATGTTTCTTTTCTTTTTATGAGTTAGACTATTTGCGAGTCTAACATATTTCATATTAAACGTACAAATGACATGGGGACATTGGGAAAATATTAAATATACATATTGAGAATTGGCATAAAATGGCTTTAAATGCATAAATTAATTTGAGACATTAATTTGTATAATTTATATACCTGAAAATTATGGACATAATTTATGTGACAATTATGGACATAGATTGATTTAGAAATTATTGACAATTTGAATAGGGATATTAATTCAAATTGGGGTTAAATAATTATGTGTAATAATAAACGCCTATGACACGAGGTTAGACTCGTTTGTGGTATAAGACTTCCTGGACCCGCCCGACAAATCCAGCAACCACAAACGGTAGTCTAATGTGAGGGGTCAAAGGCATAAATTAAATGCGTAACAATTGTAAAGACACGAGGTTAGGCTCGTTTGCGGTATAAGACTGCCCGGACCCGCCCGACAAATCCAGCAACCGCAAACGGTAGTCTAATGTGGGAGGTCTTACAAGGTTACGGTTATAATGAATTAAGTAACACTTAACCAAGATAAACATGTAGTGGGACATGGGGTTAAGTGGGTGACATGGGTGGCAAGTGAAATACGATTAGAAACAATTAACCAAATTGAAACATGTAAGAAGACATGAATAAGAAGGGGTTAAGTGGAAAATTCTAGTAAGGACCAAGCATAGGTGGAAAACTTGTGTCAAGTATGGGGACCCTTTTCAAACCAGTAACACATTAAGTATCTTTGTGAGCTCGAGCTAGGTCGAGGACGGGACACGCTTACTGGGTTTGATTGTAAGAGGTCAAAACGGGTTAGCGGTGGCAACGCAAGTCCAATAGGGTCATGTGCGTGCGTTGGCCCGGGCTGGTAGATAAGACGTTTATGCATCGTGTAGATATAAGCTGTGCATATTTAGTGGTATCGGGTTGCCACTTTGGGGAGTGATACACCCCATCGTGGGACCAGCACGGGTATCTACGAGTGAGGGAGCCGATCGCTTGGGGGTAGTGGGTACAACTGGTGGAGATAGGGACAGGCGGCACCTATGAAGACAGCTAGGGGTAAACGGGACTACCATTATCATTGTTATGATTATTATGTTCAGTAGGCGGGATCAACTTTTAGAGTGACTAGTATTGGTGCAGTATAGTAATTATCCTATAGTGTTGGAGGCGCTATCAATGTTATCTTATTCCTCTTATTTGCTTTGTCATGCCCATTTGTTTCACAGTCATTCCTTATTTACCAGTTTATGCCATATCCTAATTACTTTAATAATTATATTGTTAAAGTTATTGGACTCGCCAGACTTTATGTCTGACCCCCTTTGTTTTCGCCTCTTTTCTTCCTTTCCCCCCCCCCCAGATTCTAAGGGTGGGACTAGTGCTAGTGGAGCCTGATTTGGATCTCTTTCTCCCCCTTTTGGAAGTGCTTGGATTGATGAAATTAAAGTTCAGCTTATCTCTTTTTTGGCTACTTATGTTGGGGTTATGCTTTTTACTTTATGTACTCGGAAAACAATTTGTCAAGACAGATATTAAGTGTACTTGGTTTTATTGTTGGTTTTTGATGTTGTTGTATCAAAACTATTTCTCCACTACAATAAAAGTTGTTTTAAAATTTTCAAGTACCAATATATGTATCCGTCTTGTTATATTCCATTCTATACGCCAATAATACTCCATGAAAATTAATGCATTCTCTTTGTGAGTGACATTAATGGACGTGGGGTGTTATACGTGGTATCAGAGCTGAAGGTTACCAGAACAGATAAGAGATTTTGAAAAACCGCTTTCAAAAGCATTTTTATAAAGAAATACTTTCAAAAATATGTCTTAAGGGGAGTATTTTTAAGAGAAAAGTTTATTTTGAAAAACATAACCCCCAAGAGCCATATATCTTTCCTTCGATTCTCCGTTTTAAATCTCTTCCTCTTTCCTTTTTGAATTTCTTCCTCCATGTATAGATGCTTTTTCTAAGATATGTAAGAACTTCCGTACGGTGGGCGGAAAACCGCTTCATGGGACTGGGACATTTGTCAAAGCTAGAAGGAAGTGGAGGACTTTTTGGTACCTTTAAGATAGACAATGGGAGGAAGGTTCAATTAGCTGCTTGGTTAATGAATGACGAAGCCTCATTTTGGTAGGAGGTCACGAATGGAGAATGTGCAGGAAAGACATGGATAGGACACATGATAAGAAAGTAGATCCAAAGAAAGGAGGTATGGATAACAAGGGGCCAAGAGAAAAGGAAGGGCCACACTTGTGAAATACTTGACTACTTAAATAAAGACGTTAGAGAGAAGAAGAAGACTAGTTGTTATCGTTATAGAGAAACATGACATCTTATTAGGATCGTCCAAAGAAGCAAAAGGCAAAGGTAAGGACAAAGTACAAGATCTTCTGGAGGGCAGACGCGTTCCCTCATGGCTGGCATACCTGATAGAGGTAGAAATATCTTGGTTGGAAGTTTGGTTTTTCTTTTTGATCAACCTGTTCGAACCTTGTTTGAATTCCGGCGCTTCACACTCGTTTGTATCTGCTTCGTTAGTTAAAACACTGCACCTAAATACTAGTCTAGTTAGGGATCCCATAGTAGTCTCAAATCCTATTGGTGGTTCGGCTCATCTTTCGATGATTTGTCGGGATTTGAGAGTGTCTATCTTGGGCGTTGGGTTTGAATGCAACGCCTTCGTTCTTGGCTTCATGGGCTATGGCTTGATTCTAGGCATGGATTGGCTAGCCAGATACAGTGCCATCCTAGACTATGAAAGAAGGGTAGTTATAATGTTGACTCATTGTGGAAAGACCCTTGATATTTCTTGTGACCCTAGAGGTCTGGTGATGCTTAGCTACCTAGAATCTCTTGACGCGTCCAACGATGATTTGGAATTTGTTCGTGTGGTCCGCGAATATGGTGACGTCTTCGATGAAGTTCGGGGTTTATCCCCGAGGCGCGAGATAGACTTTCGTATATACCTTGTAAATAATGCAAAGCCAGTTGCATTACCGGTGCGACACATGGCTCCGAGAGAGAGAGAGAGAAGAGAACTCAGTAAGAAAGTAAAGGAGTTGCTTGAGAAAGGGTTCATAAGAAGAAGCATTTCGGAATGGGGTGCTCCGGTTGTTTTTGCTACAAAGGCTGATGGTTCACTTAGATTGTGCGTGGACTATAGAGAGCTGAATAAGCTCACAAAGAAGAACAGACACCCATTGCCGAGGGATAGATGATTTATTCGATCAGTTGGTTGGTGCTTCGGTTTTCTCGCAGCTGGATTTAGCTACAGGATTTCATTAGCTAAGAGTGGCTGAAGACAACATAAATAAGACTGCATTTAGAACTCCTGACGGTTTCTTCGAGTGGCTCGTCATGCCTTTTGGTTTGACGAATGCACCCGCATACTTTGTTGACTTAATAAGTAGGGTGTACAGGGAATTTCTAAACAAGTTTGTGGTAGTCTTTGTGGACGGTATCTTGATTTTGTAATAACCCGAAAATCTGGGCCAGTTTAAAATTTTTATTTTGGCAATTTTAGCGAATTTTGAAGATTTAAAATGAATTATTTTAAATAAAATCGACGAGAAATTTATTTTGAATATACTTAGAACGTATATATTATATACGCCGTCGTTAGAATATAAATAATTATATATAATTATAAATAGAATTGAAAATGGCGCGGTAGTTCGATAATTCGATTTCAAACTTCAATTGAATGTACCGAGTGCATAACAATCCGGATTTTAGTGAAACCAAAAACATTAGGATCTAATTGATGATATCTTTCCAATGAATCCGAAAAATCGAGATTTCATAGCGGGAATCAAAAGATATGTCCAGTTGAAAATTCTGAATAGTCGCTATGGAATTCAGGCCCTTAAAAATGGGAATTTTGCAAGCGACCTCGGATTTCGACGAAACCACTTTTGTTGGATCCGCAGTGTCAAATTATAGCTAGATTCCAAATTTCATAATTTTCTGAATCAATATGTGAGCATAGCAAAGGCAAACGCGTTTGACCAGTTTTAGTTGATTTTAATCGACTGGAAATTGGCCATTTTTCCAACGGTCTCAGAATTCGACGAAACTAGTTTTGTTAGGACCGTATCGTCAATACGAAGCTAGAAAATATTTTTCTAGGATTTATAGGGTTCGTATGTGACCCCGGTAAATTGAAATGCGCGTTCAAATTCAATATATAGAGTTATATGTAAATTTTGACGAAAACTGATCGGAACGATCGAATTAGCTTGCGGTACATATCCCATTGTGTTCAGAATGGGGGTAATACGCTATGGGCGACAGACGGTGGGCCTCGTTTAGAGGTCGTATGTAAAAGTCAACTTTTTGAAATTAAAATAAAATAAAAAAAATAAAACCTCTCCCCTTAAAACCCTCTGCCCCCCTTCTTCGATTTTCAGAATCGAAATTAGAAAAAAAAAGGAGAAAGATGGAGGAACGCAGCAGCCCCCCCTCCGATTGACCGCCGACCACCGCGAGAACCCCCCCGCGTGCAACCCCGAAGCCCTCCCCCCCGCCTTGTCAGATCGAAGACCCTCCTCCTCCTTAGTCGCGTCGATACCCCCCCTCTTCTGCCTCGCGCCGACCCCCTTTCTTCCCCCGTGTAACAACCCGAAAATCTGAACCAGTTTAAAATTTTTATTTTAGCAATTTTAGCGAATTTTGAATATTTAAAATAGATTATTTTAAATAAAATCGACGAGAAATTTATTTTTAATATAATTCGAACGTATATATTATATACGTCGTCGTTAGAATATATATATTTATATATAATTATAAATAGAATTGAAGATGGCGCGGTAGTTCGATAATTCGATTTCAAACTTCAATTGAATGTAACGGGTGCAAAACAATCCGAATATTAGTGAAACCAAAAACATTAGGATCTAATTGATGATATCTTTCCAACGAATCCGAAAAATTGAAATTTCATAGCGGGAATCAAAAGATATGTCCAGTTGAAAATTCTGAATAGTCGCTATGGAATTCAGGCCCTTAAAAATGGGAATTTTGCAAACGACCTCGGATTTCGACGAAACCACTTTTGTTGGATCCGTGATGTCAAATTATTGCTAGGTTTCAAATTTCATAATTTTTGAAGCTAGTATGTGAGCGTGGCAAAGAAAAATGTATTTGGTCGATTTCTATTAAATTGGATCGACCAGAAAAGGGTCATTTTTCAAACGGTCTCAGAATTCGACGAAACTAGTTTTGTTGGGACCGTATATTCAAAACAAAGCTAGAAATAATTTTTCTGGAATTTTTAGAAGTAGTATGTGGCCCCGGCAAATTAAAATGTACGTTCAAAACAGAATTTGAATGTTTTATACTTTAATTTGAAAAATAACTGATCGTAACAGTCAAATTGGCTCACGATATATATCCCATTATGTTCGGAATGGAGGTATTATGCTAGGGGCGACAGTCGTTGGGTTCGATTTGGGGTTCGTGACGGTTTTGACTTTAAAAAACAAATTAAAATAATAATAAATATTATATTATATATTGTCACTCAAAACCCTAGTCCCCGTTATAACCTTTCAGCGCCGCCGCTTATTCAAACGAAAGGTGATTTTCGTTCGAAATTAAAACCTCTTCAATCTCTAAATCCGTTCAACGAATCTTCAACCAACCAAAGGCAAAATCAAAGTCCTATGTGAGATCTAAAAGCTAAACGGATGAGATCGATTTTTATTTAGAGATTTGCCCAAAATCGAAGCTCAAAGAGCTGGAATTCGCACGCAGTTTGGGGGGCACAGGCAAGCTCGAGTTTCGAGGCAAGGTTGGAGAAGGAGGGCGACGTGAAGACCTGGGACGGGGTAGCCTTGGATCGGCGGCGGAGGGTTAGGGTTGGCGTGCGGTTCAAGGAAATCGGAGGGAGTATAGGTTGCGATGTTGAAGTCGTTGCCTGTAGAAGATGAAGTAAGGGTAAATATTAATTAGGGTTTTAATTAATTACTTAATTAAGTAAATTATATATTAATTTGTTTAAATGTTGAAACATCCATATCTTTTTCATATGGCAACCGAATCGCTCGAAACCACTTGCGTTAGAACAGTCGTGAAGAGCACTACAACGCAGAACATACCAAACTCAAAAAGGAGCAAATCCGAATTAGTGGCGATTTTAAATCCAAACAGAATCAGAAATCAGAAATAAAACCGAAGGAGTGGATCCCACTGTGAGAATTCTCTCACTTTAATTTTTTGTACAGTTATTTATTTAGTAACTGCATATATGAACTGTTCCGCGTCGTCCACAGACCATGGACGACTTGTTTGATTGTATTCTGTGTGAAAATTGATCGTGGTGTGAAATGAATTATATATATGAAAAGTGAAAATATATATATATATTGAAATTGAAAATATCGTATATATGAAAAATGAAAATATCGTATATATGAAAAGTAAAACTATCGCATATACTGAAAATGAAATATCGTATATATGAAAAATGAAAATATCATATATATGAAAAGTAAAACTATCGCATATACTGAAAATGAAATATCGTATATACTGAAAATGAAAATATCGTATATATGAAAAGTAAAAATATCGCATATACTGAAAATGAAATATCGTATATATGAAAAGTGAAAATATCGTATATATGAAAAGTAAAAATATCGTATATATGAAAAGTGAAAATATCGTATATATGAAAGGTGAAAATATCGAATATATTGAAAGTGAAAATATCGTATATGTTGAAAGTGAAAATATCGTATATATTGAAAAGTGAATATATATATATATATATGAAATGAAAACGATATATATATGAAATATGAAAACGTATATATATGAAATATGAAAACGATATATATATGAAATATGAAAACGTATATATATGAAATATGAAAACGTATATATATGAAATATGGAAACGTAGATATATGAAATATTCGAATTGAAAACGATGTATATGAAATGAATTCGAATTGAACTGAATAGAAAATGAATTCGAATTGAACTGAATAGAAAATGAATTCGAATTGAACTGAATAGAAAATGAATTCGAATTGAACTGAATAGAAAATGAATTCGAATTGAACTGAACAGAAAATGAATTCGAATTGAATAGAACAGAAAATGAATTCGAATTGAATTGAATAGAAAATGAATTCGAATTGAATTGAATAGAAAATGAATCCGAATTGAATTGAATAGAAAATGAATCCGAATTGAATTGAATAGAAAATGAATCCGAATTGAATTGAATAGAAAATGAATCCGAATTGAATTGAAAAGAAAATGAATTCGAATCGAATTAAAATCGATTTGAATTGAAATCAAATAGAAATGAAAGTAAAAAAGGATTTATAATAGAAAATTCAATTTTGATTTGAATTTGAAATAAGAAGTTGAAATCGATTTGAAAAGGAATTTAAAACGATTTATAAAATTCGTTTTAAATAGAAATCGACGAAATATATATTATATATATAATGTATAATGGCCTGAATAGAACGCGCCGCGCTGCGGCAGTTCGCGAATTTCGACCATTGACTTCGAATGGACATTACGGGAGATCCGACCGTCGGATTCTCCTAAAACCGGAACCGTTGGGTTCGTATCGAAAAGAGCTTTCTAACAAATATTAGAAATTCAAAATCAAACGGTTGGATTTGGAGATACGTCCAAATCAAATTTGAAAAAGGTCGCTGTAAGTGCAGTTCGATGGTCGTTGATGGAAATCGACTGTACGGACCTTGATAAAATTATTAAAAATAGTAATAAATTGTGTAAAATCATAAGAAATGATTTGTGAAGAATTGGGATGAAAAACTCCATATTTGAACAGATAAAAATATATTTTTATCGAAATGAACTAGTTATTAACTAGAAAAATAATCCAATGGTTATAAATAAATAAATTGGATTAGATTTAAATTGAAATTATCTTTGGATATTTTCGATATTGGATTCCGTGATTATACAGATATTGTGATGGGAATTTGGAAGATATCGATATCGTTATCCCCGATATGATATCTGTTGGTTTCAGGATTTGATGTTGAATATATGTCGATACTATCTCTATTCAAAACCTTATATTTAATGTCAAATTTGATTGATTGATTGTTTGGATTGTGCTCGACCAATTTATGAGAAAAATATGCTTTTACATTTAGCATTGGGTTGGGTTGAAAATATCTGTGTGTTAACGCCTTGTGAAACACTTCACGATTTGACGATAAGGTGTTTAGCGATGTTGTGTTCATTTCAAATTTAATGAATGATTGTGAAATGATATTTTTCTTAAGTGAAAAGAAATGTATTCCCGATTTTGGACAGGGAATGTTTTATAAAAATGTTTTATAAAACAGAAAGGATTTCGAGGCCCAAAACCCGATGATTTCTAAAGTGATTTAGAAATGTATTATATGTTACATTGTGGTTCATCGCATATTCGATTAGTTGCTATTGATGATGTATCTGTTTGGTGGCGGAGAATTTATTCTCTTGCTTAACACCCTTCTTTGAGACGTACGAGCTCAAAGGTTATGTGATTAATAGTGACTGATCATATGCATGAATTACTGATGTGAAGTACTATATTTTGAAAGTACTTGTGATTATTACGTTGTGAAATGATTTTCCCTACTTCGGGGTATGAAATGATTTAGTATGTGGCTAAAGAGTCGGGTAACCCTGAGACTAAAAGTATGGGTAAGAGGGCGGTGTATGCTCTCCACGTGTGGGAGGTGCATCGTCGGTGTAGCCTACTCCTATGTGGGGTAGGTGCACATTTATATATCGAGTTGCGAGGTGCGTACCCTTTGCCTTGTCGATGGGGAGCACGATATTTGGTTGCATACTTGTTTGTATGCATTGTTATGTTTTGGAATTCATATTTCCAAACGATTTGATTTGAGATCCCGAAGTGAAATCTACTTTGATATAGAAAGCTAGATATGTATTTCAAATGATTTGAAATAAGAAATCGAGAATAAAATCTAAAGGAATGATTTCTGTAAATTAAATTGGATTTAGAAAATCTAAGTGTAGTGATTAATCTAAGTGGGTAGATTGGGATATTGCATGTTGATTGATGCATATTAGATCCATATATCTATATTGATTGTTGTTTATACACTGGTATTCATGGGGGTAAACCCGTTCCGCGTTAGCGGCGTGGTCCCGTGATATACCATATTATCAAATAAGTTAATTATAACTGTTAGAGTTTCTCACACCAGTCCCATGACTGACCTGTAGTTTGCTTTTCCCTTGCAAACTCGGGTGCCCCTATTTTCCACATGGGCAGCCGAGTAGTTTTATTTTGCAGATGTATTGAGCAGGATTCTGGATTGAAGCTTTAAGCTGTGTCCAGGCATTTACAGTCTTCCGCTGTGTAGTTTATATTTCCGCTGTGCATTGTTTTACATTTATGTAAATTTATCTTCCGCTGTGTATTATTTTCGATATACTCTGATATTCTGTACTCTGATGTAACATTATTATGATGTTTATTGAAGTCTTCTGTTATTTGTTCTGATGTGTTGTATACCCAAAGTTAGCGTATGCGGGATTCGAACGGTCTTGGTCGGTTTAGCGATCGATTAGGTCCAGGCGAAATCCGTTGTCGTTACACGTGGTATCATAGCTTTGGTCAACTCAAATCTTTGGGGTACAACTCGTTAGAACTGAATAGTAGACTCATCAGAGGTTGGATTAGTAATATCCAATATGAAAACTCATTAGAGATAGAATCAGTAGTATTCTAGAATGAGTGACTCGTTAGAGATGGGGTTAGAAATGACCTAGAATGAGTCGAGAGTTATTTGTTTATAAATTATCTATTTGTGATTATATATATAATCTGGTTTTAGAAAATATGATTTTAAATATATAAAGTTATGTATTTGAAAAATCTAATCAATTAATTGATTGTTGGTTGTGTTGTTTGATTATTAGTTAACTAATAAAATCAACATTTGAATAGAAGGAACCAATTAGGCCAAATTGTATACTAATTGAATCAAATATTGAATTATATTGAAAATTGGTCGCATATGCTTGCATATACATATACTTACATTGAACAGGTCATAGCAAGGAGGCTAGAGCCGAAGAATAAAATTTGTTTGCCCGACAAATAGGTACATGTTTACTACATAATTTACTGTTTTGTTTGGGTGATGATGATTTTATGAGCCTATTGGCTAGCCGCTTGGCTTTTTCTTTTTCTTTTTGAGATCAGAAGGCCTGTTTGGCAATTTCGGGATTTTCCCGTGGCTCCCGGTGCAGGGGAGGTTATGGCGAAATTTTTCAAAAATTTAGGGTGTTAGCCAAATTTTTGAAGAATTTGGAAATTCTCAGAAACTGAAAAGTTGGAGAATGGAAGCCAGATCGAACGTAGAATTGATTAATCAAACCGCTTTCGACTTTATTCCTTTTCGGGGACGAAAAGTTTTAAGTGGGGGAGATTGTAACAACCCAAAAATATGAACCAGTTTAAAATTTTTATTTTAGCAATTTTAGCGAATTTTGAATATTTAAAATAGATTATTTTAAATAAAATCGACGAGAAATTTATTTTTAATATAATTCGAACGTATATATTATATACGTCGTCGTTAGAATATATATATTTATATATAATTATAAATAGAATTGAAGATGGCGCGGTAGTTCGATAATTCGATTTCAAACTTCAATTGAATGTACCGGGTGCAAAACAATCCGGATATTAGTGAAACCAAAAACATTAGGATCTAATTGATGATATCTTTCCAACGAATCCGAAAAATTGAAATTTCATAGCGGGAATCAAAAGATATGTCCAGTTGAAAATTCTGAATAGTCGCTATGGAATTCAGGCCCTTAAAAATGGGAATTTTGCAAACGACCTCGGATTTCGATGAAACCACTTTTGTTGGATCCGTGATGTCAAATTATTGCTAGGTTTCAAATTTCATAATTTTTGAAGCTAGTATGTGAGCGTGGCAAAGAAAAATGTATTTGGTCGATTTCTATTAAATTGGATCGACCAGAAAAGGGTCATTTTTCAAATGGTCTCAGAATTCGACGAAACTAGTTTTGTTGGGACCGTATATTCAAAACAAAGCTAGAAATAATTTTTCTGGAATTTTTAGAAGTAGTATGTGGCCCCGGCAAATTAAAATGTACGTTCAAAACAGAATTTGAATGTTTTATACTTTAATTTGAAAAATAACTGATCGTAACAGTCAAATTGGCTCACGATACATATCCCATTATGTTCGGAATGGAGGTATTATGCTAGGGGCGACAGTCGTTGGGTTAGATTTGGGGTTCGTGACGGTTTTGACTTTTAAAAACAAATTAAAATAATAATAAATAAATATTATATTATATATTGTCACTCAAAACCCTAGTCCCCGTTATAACCTTTCAGCGCCGCCGCTTATTCAAACGAAAGGTGATTTTCGTTCGAAATTAAAACATCTTCAATCTCTAAATCCGTTCAACGAATCTTCAACCAACCAAAGGCAAAATCAAAGTCCTATGTGAGATCTAAAAGCTAAACGGATGAGATCGATTTTTATTTAGAGATTTGCCCAAAATCGAAGCTCAAAGAGCTGGAATTCGCACATAGTTTGGGGGGCACAGGCAAGCTCGAGTTTCGAGGCAAGGTTGGAGAAGGAGAGCGACGTGAAGACCTTGGACGGGGTAGCCTTGGATCGGCGACGGAGGGCTAGGGTTGGCGTGCGGTTCAAGGAAATCGGAGGGAGTATAGGTTGCGATGTTGAAGTCGTTGCCTGTAGAAGATGTTAATTAATTACTTAATTAAGTAAATTATATATTAATTTGTTTAAATGTTGAAACAGCCATATCTTTTTCATATGGCAACCGAATCGCTCGAAACCACTTGCGTTAGAACCGTCGTGAAGAGCACTACAACGCAGAACATACCAAACTCAAAAAGGAGCAAATCCGAATTAGTGGCGATTTTAAATCCAAACAGAATCAGAAATCAGAAATAAAACCGAAGGAGTGGATCCCACTGTGAGAATTCTCTCACTTTAATTTTTTGTACAGTTATTTATTTAGTAACTGCATATATGAACTGTTCCCCGTCGTCCACAGACCATGGACGACTTGTTTGATTGTATTCTGTGTGAAAATTGATCATGGTGTGAAATGAATAATATATATATGAAAAGTGAAAATATATATATATATATTGAAATTGAAAATATCGTATATATGAAAAATGAAAATATCGTATATATGAAAAGTAAAACTATCGCATATACTGAAAATGAAATATCGTATATATGAAAAATGAAAATATCGTATATATGAAAAGTAAAACTATCGCATATACTGAAAATGAAATATCGTATATACTGAAAATGAAAATATCGTATATATGAAAAGTAAAAATATCGCATATACTGAAAATGAAATATCGTATATATGAAAAGTGAAAATATCATATATATGAAAAGTAAAAATATCGTATATATGAAAAGTGAAAATATCGTATATATGAAAGGTGAAAATATCGAATATATTGAAAGTGAAAATATCGTATATATTGAAAGTGAAAATATCGTATATATTGAAAAGTGAATATATATATATATATATATATGAAATGAAAACGATATATATATGAAATATGAAAACGTATATATATGAAATATGAAAACGATATATATATGAAATATGAAAACGTATATATATGAAATATGAAAACGTATATATATGAAATATGGAAACGTAGATATATGAAATATTCGAATTGAAAACGATGTATATGAAATGAATTCGAATTGAACTGAATAGAAAATGAATTCGAATTGAACTGAATAGAAAATGAATTCGAATTGAACTGGATAGAAAATGAATTCGAATTGAACTGAATAGAAAATGAATTCGAATTGAACTGAACAGAAAATGAATTCGAATTGAATAGAATAGAAAATGAATTCGAATTGAATTGAATAGAAAATGAATTCGAATTAAATTGAATAGAAAATGAATCCGAATTGAATTGAATAGAAAATGAATCCGAATTGAATTGAATAGAAAATGAATCCGAATTGAATTGAATAGAAAATGAATCCGAATTGAATTGAAAAGAAAATGAATTCGAATCGAATTAAAATCGATTTGAATTGAAATCAAATAGAAATGAAAGTAAAAAAGGATTTATAATAGAAAATTCAATTTTGATTTGAATTTGAAATAAGAAGTTGAAATCGATTTGAAAAGGAATTTAAAACGATTTATAAAATTCGTTTTAAATAGAAATCGACGAAATATATATTATATATATAATATATAATGGCCTGAATAGAACGCGCCGCGCTGCGGCAGTTCGCGAATTTCGACCATTGACTTCGAATGGACATTACGGGAGATCCGACCGTCGGATTCTCCTAAAACCGGAACCGTTGGGTTCGTATCGAAAAGAGCTTTCTAACGAATATTAGAAATTCAAAATCAAACGGTTGGATTTGGAGATACGTCCAAATCAAATTTGAAAAAGGTCGCTGTAAGTGCAGTTCGATGGTCGTTGATGGAAATCGACTGTACGGACCTTGATAAAATTATTAAAAATAGTAATAAATTGTGTAAAATCATAAGAAATGATTTGTGAAGAATTGGGATGAAAAACTCCATATTTGAACAGATAAAAATATATTTTTATCGAAATGAACTAGTTATTAACTAGAAAAATAATCCAATGGTTATAAATAAATAAATTGGATTAGATTTAAATTGAAATTATCTTTGGATATTTTCGATATTGGATTCCGTGATTATACAGATATTGTGATGGGAATTTGGAAGATATCGATATCGTTATCCCCGATATGATATCTGTTGGTTTCAGGATTTGATGTTGAATATATGTCGATACTATCTCTATTCAAAACCTTATATTTAATGTCAAATTTGATTGATTGATTGTTTGGATTGTGCTCGACCAGTTTATGAGCAAAATATGCTTTTACATTTAGCATTGGGTTGGGTTGAAAATATCTGTGTGCTAACGCCTTGTGAAACACTTCACGATTTAACGATAAGGTTTTTAGCGATGTTGTGTTCATTTCAAATTTAATGAATGATTGTGAAATGATATTTTTCTTAAGTGAAAAGAAATGTATTCCCGATTTTGGACAGGGAATGTTTTATAAAAATGTTTTATAAAACAGAAAGGATTTCGAAGCCCAAAACCCGATGATTTCTAAAGTGATTTAGAAATGTATTATATGTTACATTGTGGTTCATCGCATATTCGATTAGTTGCTATTGATGATGTATCTGTTTGGTGGCGGAGAATTTATTCTCTTGCTTAACACCCTTCTTTGAGACGTACGAGCTCAAAGGTTATGTGATTAATAGTGACTGATCATATGCGTGAATTACTGATGTGAAGTACTATATTTTGAAAGTACTTGTGATTATTACGTTGTGAAATGATTTTCCCTACTTCGGGATATGAAATGATTTAGTATGTGGCTAAAGATTCGGGTAACCCTGAGACTAAAAGTATGGGTAAGAGGGCGGTGTATGCTCTCCACGTGTGGGAGGTGCATCGTCGGTGTAGCCTACTCCTATGTGGGGTAGGTGCACATTTATATATCGAGTTGCGAGGTGCGTACCCTTTGCCTTGTCGATGGGGAGCACGATATTTGGTTGCATACTTGTTTGTATGCATTGTTATGTTTTGGAATTCATATTTCCAGACGATTTGATTTGAGATCCCGAAGTGAAATCTACTTTGATATAGAAAGTTAGATATGTATTTCAAATGATTTGAAATAAGAAATCGGGAATAAAATCTAAAGGAATGATTTCTGTAAATTAAATTGGATTTAGAAAATCTAAGTGTAGTGATTAATCTAAGTGGGTAGATTGGGATATTGCATGTTGATTGATGCATAGTAGATCCATATATCTATATTGATTGTTGTTTATACACTGGTATTCATGGGGGTAAACCCGTTCCGCGTTAGCGGCGTGGTCTCGTGATATACCATATTATCAAATAAGTTAATTATAACTGTTAGAGTTTCTCACACCAGTCCCATGACTGACCTGTAGTTTGCTTTTCCCTTGCAAACTCGGGTGCCCCTATTTTCCACATGGGCAGCCGAGTAGTTTTATTTTGCAGATGTATTGAGCAGGATTCTGGATTGAAGCTTTAAGCTGTGTCCAGGCATTTACAGTCTTCCGCTGTGTAGTTTATATTTCCGCTGTGCATTGTTTTACATTTATGTAAATTTATCTTCCGCTGTGTATTATTTTCGATATACTCTGATATTCTGTACTCTGATGTAACATTATTATGATGTTTATTGAAGTCTTCTGTTATTTGTTCTGATGTGTTGTATACCCAAAGTTAGCGTATGCGGGATTCGAACGGTCTTGGTCGGTTTAGCGATTGATTAGGTCCGGGCGAAATCCGTTGTCGTTACACCCCGCCACCCAAAAACCGACGCGAGCTACCCCCTCCCCCCTCTGCCTCGACCACAGCGACACCCCCCCCTCTCCGACAGTGAACGCCGCTCTTCCCCCTTCTATTTCTATGTAAGTCTTTATTTTATTTTTCTATTTTCAGTTACCATTTTATTTGATTTTAAAACTGAATTTATTCGATAGGAAAATTAGAGATAGAATTTTTATTCGATCGGAGAGTTAAAGATATGATTTTTATATGATAAGGAAGTTAAAAATATAATTTATATCATATGTAAAGGTTGAAAATATAATTTTCATATTATATAAATAATAAAAATATCATCTTTGTATATGTAGCGAAATAAAAATCTGATTTTTATTATATATACATTGAAATAAAGAGGTGATTTTTATAGTGAAAGAAAAGGCGAAATCTTTATATTTGAAAAGGCGAAATCTTTATGTAGTATATAGAAGATGTAAAAATATGATTTTTGTTTATGTAGAGAATTAAAAATAAAAAATTTACATGATAGGAATATTGGAAATATCATCCTTACATGTGTAGAAGAATAAAAATGTGATTTTTATAATGATATATATTGAATAGCATAGTAAAAATTCGATTTTTATATATTGAATAGCATAGTAAAAATTCGATTTTTATATATTGAATAGCGAAGTAAAAATTTGATTTTTATATATTGAATAGCGAAGTAAAAATTCGATTTTTATATATTGAATAGCGAAGTGAAAATTCGATTTTTATATATTGAATAACGAAGTGAAAATTCGATTTTTATGTATTGAATAGTAAAGTAAAAATTCGATTTTTACATATGTAGAGAATACAGGCAACGAAGGTGATAAAAAGGCGGGAATGATGAAGCTTTCTATAAATGAAGTGCCGTGAAGTTGGATAGCTATGTGTGAGAAATTCTCACTCTTCAATTTCTTTTCTAGTTATATATATACTAGGATGCAGACGGTGCTTAGTAGCACCCGACACAATCGTCCACAGACCATGGACTTGTTTGTTTGATTGCAAAAATTAGTTAGATTAATTGATTGAAATTTGAGTTGTTTGGTGAAATAGAATGGATTGATTGATGTGTGAATGGCGTGGGCCTTCACTAGACCGGGGATAAGGCTAGGCCTTGTCCCGTTTCTAGTATCGTGCCGTTATGCCGCCGAAATTTCTAAAATAAGTTAGAAAAATAAAAATATCATTTTTATTTTGTAAATGAACTGAATAAAAATTCATGTGTTAAAATAAAATATTTTATCGTTAAAAATATAATTTTTAACGTGAATGTGAATAAATAAATATTCATTTACAAACCGGACGGTTTGTTTATGTACACCTATTTGAAGGACATGGATTGGGTCGATAAATTTTACACATCGCCCAACTGCACAAATAAAATCTGTGTTTGATTGTTTGAAACCCCACACGGGTGTTGGGATGAAATTTGAAGTTCACTCATCCTGATTGATTGAATATGTCGATCGATTGATTGACAGGCTGTTATAAGCGTTAGATATCTATATTTGATGCTTATACAGTGTAGTGCACTTTGGTTGATGGTTGATTATTTTTCAATGCTATTATATACATGTGTTGTATGGAAATCCATATAGTTAACGCTATATGGTAATTGATTGGGCCTCATTCCAATTTAGAAGATAAAGAATATTATAAAGTAAAGGTTCACGTGGACAGTACTCATCCGTTGAGATTAGTCATGTGTTGAACGAAATATTTTAACAATAAAATTTATATCTTTATCACTATAAAGTAAAGGTTCACGTGGACAGTACTCATCCGTTGAGATTAGTCATGTGTTGAACAAAATATTTTAACAATAAAATTTATATCTTTATCACTATAAAGTAAAGGTTCACGTGGACAGTACTCATCCGTTGAGATTAGTCATGTGTTGAACGAAATATTTTAACAATAAAATTTATATCTTTATCACTATAAAGTAAAGGTTCACGTGGACAGTACTCATCCGTTGAGATTAGTCATGTGTTGAACGAAATATTTTAACAATAAAATTTATATCTTTATCACTATAAAGTAAAGGTTCACGTGGACAGTACTCATCCGTTGAGATTAGTCATGTGTTGAACGAAATATTTTAACAATAAAATTTATATCTTTATCACTATAAAGTAAAGGTTCACGTGGACAGTACTCATCCGTTGAGATTAGTCATGTGTTGAACGAAATATTTTAACAATAAAAATTTATATCTTTATCACTATAAAGTAAAGGTTCACGTGGACAGTACTCATCCGTTGAGATTAGTCATGTGTTGAACGAAATATTTTAACAATAAAATTTACATCTTTATCATATATAGAATTAGAAATCAACTAGAAAATAGATGAGATGAGTGGTCTCCTGGATAATAATCTGATGTTGGTTTCGGCCTTCGGGGTTAATATTCAGGAAATCGTTCTCTTACTAATTTACGGTTGGAGTCTGATTCAATATCAAACAATAGATACCTTAATTTTCATAAAATATATTAAATAACAAAAAAATAGTCACACGTGGACAGTACTCATTCGCTGAGATTAGTCGTGTGTTGACAAAGATATAGAGTCGTGTATTGAAAGAAATATAGATCCATTTGTTGAATATAAAGCCGTGTTGATTAGTGATGCGCTATTTTGACGTGAACGATATTTATATCGATTATATTCGTTTTTGAATTTAAAACAAATTTGATTTGAATTGAAAACGAATTCGAAATGAATTGAATATAAAATGATTTCGAAATGAATTGAATATAAAACGATTTTGAAATGAATTGAATATAAAACGAATTCGAAATGAATTGAATATAAAACGAATTCGAAATGAATTGAATATAAAACGATTTCGAAATGAATTGAATATAAAACGAATTCAAAATGAATTGAATATAAAACGATTTCGAAATGAATTGAATATAAAACGAATTCGAAATGAATTGAATATAAAATGATTTCGAAATGAATTGAATATAAAATGATTTCGAAATGAATTGAATATAAAACGATTTCGAAATGAAATGAATATAAAATGATTTCGAAATGAATTGAATATAAAATGATTTCGAAATGAATTGAATATAAAACGATTTCGAATTGAATTGAATAGAAAACAAATTTGATTTCAATTGAATATATAACGAATTTGATTTGAATTGAATAGAAAACCAATTTGAATTCGAATATAATAGAAAACGAATTGAATTTAAATGGAATAGAAAACGAATTGAATTTAAATTGAATAGAAAACGAAATGAATTCGAATCGAATTAAAAATCGATTTGAATTGAAATCAAATAGAAATGAAAGTAAAAAGGATTTATAATAGGAAATTCAATTTTGATTTGAATTTGAAATAAAGGTTGAAATTGTTTTTGAAACGAATTCAAAACTATTTATAAAATTCGGTTTTAAATAGAAATCGATGAAATATGTATTATATATATTATATATATATATAATATAATGGCCTGAATAGAACGCGCCGCGCCGCGGCAGTTCGTGAATTTCGACCATTTATTTCAAACGGACATTACGGGAGATCCGACCGTCGGATTCTCCTAAAACCGGAACCATTGGGTTCGTATCGAAAAGAGATTTCTAACGAATATTAGAAATTTGAAATCTAACGGTTGGATTTGGAGATACGTCCAAATCAAATTTGGAAAAGGTCGGTGTAAGTGCAGTTCGATGGCCATTGTTGGAAATCGACTGTACGGGCCTTGATAAAATTATTAAAAATAGTAATAATTAGTGTAAAATCATAAGAAATGATTTGGGAAAATTTAGGAGGAAAAACTCCACATTTGAAAAGATAAAAATAGATTTTTATCGAAATGAACTAGTTTTGAACTAAAATTAAAACCCATTTATTTTTAAATAAATAAATCGGATTTGAAATGATTTTTAAATAGAATTGGTTTGTGGG
Organism: Allium sativum; assembly: GCA_030737875.1. Taxonomy (NCBI): domain Eukaryota; kingdom Viridiplantae; phylum Streptophyta; class Magnoliopsida; order Asparagales; family Amaryllidaceae; genus Allium; species Allium sativum. The sequence continues at coordinate 605,482,618 of CM060918.1, read as the reverse complement.
TTTATCGTGAAGGGTGTTTTAAATAACACTTATTCTTTAACCCGATAGTAAATAGAATGTGATTTGGGTTTGTCGTGAACTGTGTTTTAAATGACATTAGTTCTTTAACCCAGTAAAAGGAGATTTAAAGAATCTGCAATTAGGTTGAAATGTGGATTGATAATTTAAATTATCAAATCTATAAAAGGATCGAGAATGGAGTATCGCCAGTTTTGCTCCAAAGCGATAGTTAAATCTTTAATTAGATTTGAACGTGAAATGGTAATTAATTTTACCGACAATACTGTGGTGTTAGATATGGAGTATTACCAGTTTTGCTTCATGGGATGAATAGGTTGGGATTGGGAAATAAAATAAATAATTACTTCGATGTGGTTCGCTAATCTCGACTAGTTAGGAAAACCATAATTTGGTTTGAAATGACATCCAAAGGAAGATTAAAGGATAAATTCTAAAGAATTTATCTTGGATAAAATTAATGGAAACCTTTCCCTAAGAATTGAAATTTAGAAACTAGCTGTAGGTTAGTTAAGAAGAATGGTTTCCTGGATATTGATCTGATGTTGGTTTCGGCCTTCGGGGTTAATATTTGTGAAATTGTTCTCTTGCTAATTTGCGGTTAGTGGCTGCTGAATTGGAATGAGGCGTATGTTGTGTTTGTGTAACATTTGTATTTAATATACGCGGGTTGTTCGGAAAGGCCGGGTTTATACCCATTCTGAATAACCGATTCGACGATATGTCGAAGATGAAGACGGTGGTTGAAGACCGGAAGTCTTCACATCATTTGGGTGATTACTGATGATCTTGATTGGGCTGTACACCCAAGATGAGGGAATCAGTTGGTTGTCGTCCAGACGTACTTGGAGATGGATGGATATGCGAGGAAAGTGCCTCCGGTTTCGTTCAGACCCAGAACGGACTTGTAAATGGATTGTGTGTCTGACATTGGATTTTATTCTGTGTTGATTGATTTCTATTAAATATACATCTGTTTGGTGGCAGAGAATTTATTCTTTTGCTTAACGCCCTTCTCTGAGACGTACGAGCTCAGAGGTTGTATATCGATGGACATCAGTCGCATGGCATGAATTTCCTGTGTGGCACGCTAAGATGCAATGATCAAGGCTTTTGTTGAAAAGCAAAGTCTTGTGGTTGATGATCAAAGCACGGCCTACGTGGCAGCTTTGTGTATAACGTAAATTCGCGAGCCTCACACCTCGGTATGAGTCAAAAACGGGATACGGACTGCAGGGAGAGCACGACGTTTCTTTCTAGCTTTGGTGGTGTCAGTGACTTACCAGCCCTGACATTTATATACTTTTCACCTATGTGGTTGTTAGATGAGGCGCCTCGATTTTAGGTCTGTAAGGACCGGGAAACGTGTGTTCAGGAATTGCCAATCCTCTAACGTAAGTGAGGACCGACCCTGAAGATCCAGGGTTGCCCAGAGTGCGTAGCCCTGAGACATTTGCTAGAGTGTCTCGAACGCGGAGAGGAGCTTGCCCCTTGCCTCGACTCATGACGGAAATCCAATTTCCAATACGTGTATTTTGGTTTTATTTGTAGAGCCTAGTATGGCGACATAGTGGTATGGGGCACTTATGTCGTCTATGATTTATATTTATGATTGAAATTGTTTTGACACTATACACTTATTATAGTATCAAATGATTTGTTTTAAACGTACCAAGCATGTTTGGCTATTATAAGGGAAAACCCTATCCTCCGGCTTGCGTTGCATTGTGTGATGGGACCTGGGTCTTATAATAGCTTCATTTTTCGAAAAAGCATTGCGTTGTTTATCTATATGCACTGGTATTCTTGGGAGGAAACCCGTTCCGTGTTATACGGCGTGGTCCCTTGAATTACTCTCTTTTAAAGTAAAGCTTTAAATAACTATTTTAGTCCTCACACCAGTCACATGACTGACCTGGAGTTTATTGTTTTAACCTAAACTCTGGGTGCCCCTATTTTCCGCACGGGCAGCTAGTAGTTTTGGTTTTGTAGATTTATATTCTCAGGATCCTGGTTTACAGCTGGAATGATATCCGGAAAGCTCTGTATCCGTATATCACCTTCAGTTGTGCTTTGTATTATTTTCCGCTGCTATGTAATTTATTGTAATCTCTGATATTTATCGAATGTAATTTATTCATTTATACCCTGTATATTCTTGTATCTGATGGAATTGTTGTAATAACAATGAAATGTTCTTTCGTCTGCGTTCTGTTTTGTCTTGTCCTCACAGTAATTCGTTCTTTCTCATCTCTTCGGAGACCGGGGAAGTTCGGGTCGCTTCATTTGGTATCAGAGCTTTGGTTTACAGAGCTCGAGAACAAGACATATTAGAACCATACGAAAGAATTCATCAGATATTGGATTAGTAATATCCAATTAGAATGACTCATTAGAGATAGGATCAGTAGTATCCTAGAACGAGTGTGAAGAGTATATTTTCAAATGAAAACAATTTTGTTTTGAAAATTTAAATCGTTTTATACGTATTTGAATATTTATTTATTTTGAATTTGGACAATCCGCTATATAAAGATTTTGCATATACGCATCATGAACGTATATTCGAAGTTTTAATATACCGGATAGATATAGAACCGCACTCTAGTAGCCCGGAGATGTTCTGATGGTGGTTCGAAACATCATCAGCATTTATTTTCGAGTGACGAAGGTGTGATATCTACATATTTCCATTAGACTGGTGTGAGAACTAAAACTAATATAGCTAGATTTATTTGTTGTGATTTGGCATCAAAAACATGATTTTTGTATATATATCAAAATTATGAATTTGAAACGTTAATTCCCTAAATGATTGATGTTTGTGTTGCTTGTTTATTTGTTTGATAATTTAGAACCATTATGCCTAATTGCATCAAATATTGAATTGTATTGAAAATTGGTCGCATTTGCACGCATATACATGTATATCATTGAACAGGTCATAGTAAGGAGGCTAGAGCAGAGAATAAAATTTGTTTGCCCGACAAATAGGTACATGTTTACTACATAATTTACTGTTTTGTTTGGGTGATGATGATTTTATGAGCCGCTTGGCTTTTCCTTTTTCTTTTTGAGATCAGAAGGCCTATATGGCAATTTCGGGATTTTCCCGTGGCTCCCGGTGCAGGGGAGGTTATGGCGAAATTTTTCGAAAATTTAGGGTGTTAGCCAAATTTTTGAAGAATTTGAAAATTCTCAGAAACTGAAAGGTTGGAGAATGGAAGCCAGATCGAACGTAGAGTTGATTAATCAAACCACTTTCGACTTTGTTCCTTTTCGGGGACGAAAAGTTTTAAGTGGGGGAGATTGTAATAACCCGAAACCTGGGCCAGTTTAAATTTTTTATTTTGGCAATTTTAGCGAATTTTGAAGATTTAAAATGAATTATTTTAAATAAAATCGACGAGAAATTTATTTTGAATATACTTAGAACGTATATATTATATACGCCGTCGTTAGAATATAAATAATTATATATAATTATAAATAGAATTGAAAATGGCGCGGTAGTTCGATAATTCGATTTCAAACTTCAATTGAATGTACCGAGTGCATAACAATCCGGATTCTAGTGAAACCAAAAACATTAGGATCTAATTGATGATATCTTTCCAACGAATCCCAAAAATCGAGATTTCATAGCGGGAATCAAAAGATATGTCCAGTTGAAAATTCTGAATAGTCGCTATGGAATTCAGGCCCTTAAAAATGGGAATTTTGCAAGCGACCTCGGATTTCGACGAAACCACTTTTGTTGGATCCGCAGTGTCAAATTATAGCTAGATTCCAAATTTCATAATTTTCTGAATCAATATGTGAGCATGGCAAAGGCAAACGCGTTTGACCAGTTTCAGTTGATTTTAATCGACTGGAAATTGGCCATTTTTCCAACGGTCTCAGAATTCGACGAAACTAGTTTTGTTAGGACCGTATCGTCAATACGAAGCTAGAAAATATTTTTCTGGGATTTATAGGGTTCGTATGTGACCCCGGTAAATTGAAATGCGCGTTCAAATTCAATATATAGAGTTATATGTAGATTTTGACGAAAACTGATCGGAACGATCGAATCAGCTTGCGGTACATATCCCATTGTGTTCAGAATGGGGGTAATACGCTATGGGCGACAGACGGTGGGCCTCGTTTAGAGGTCGTATGTAAAAGACAACTTTTTGAAATTAAAAAAAAAATTAAAACCTCTCCCCTTAAAACCCTCTGGCCCCCCCCTTCTTCGATTTTCAGAATCGAAATCAGAAAAAAAAGGAGAAAGATGGAGGAACGCAGCAGCCGCCCCCCCCCCTCGATTGACCGCCGACCACCGCGAGAACCCCCCCTGCGTGCAACCCCGAAGCCCTCCCCCCCTCGTCAGATCGAAGACCCTCCTCCTCCTCAGTCGCGTCGATACCCCCCCTCTTCTGCCTCGCGCCGACCCCCTTTCTTCCCCCGCCACCCAAAAACCGACGCGAGCTACCCCCTCCCCCCTCTGCCTCGACCACAGCGACACCCCCCTCTCCGACAGTGAACGCTGCTCTTCCCCCTTCTATTTCTATGTAAGTCTTTATTTTATTTTTCTATTTTCAGTTACCATTTTATTTGATTTTAAAACTGGATTTATTCGATAGGAAAATTAGAGATAGAATTTTTATTCGATCGGAGAGTTAAAGATATGATTTTTATATGATAAGGAAGTTAAAAATATAATTTATATCATATGTAAAGGTTGAAAATATAATTTTCATATTATATAAATAATAAAAATATCATCTTTGTATATGTAGCGAAATAAAAATCTGATTTTTATTATATATACATTGAAATAAAGAGGTGATTTTTATAGTGAAAGAAAAGGCGAAATCTTTATATTTGAAAAGGCGAAATCTTTATGTAGTATATAGAAGATGTAAAAATATGATTTTTGTTTATGTAGAGAATTAAAAATAAAAATTTTACATGATAGGAATATTGGAAATATCATCCTTACATGTGTAGAAGAATAAAATTGTGATTTTTATAATGATATATATTGAATAGCATTGTAAAAATTTGATTTTTATATATTGAATAGCATAGTAAAAATTCGATTTTTACATATGTAGAGAACACAGGCAACGAAGGTGATAAAAAGGCGGGAATGATGAAGCTTTCTATAAATGAAGTGCCGTGAAGTTGGATAGCTATGTGTGAGAATTTCTCACTCTTCAATTTCTTTTCTAGTTATATATATATACTAGGATGCAGACGGTGCTTAGTAGCACCCGACACAATCGTCCACAGACCATGGACTTGTTTGTTTGATTGCAAAAATTAGTTAGATTAATTGATTGAAATTTGAGTTGTTTGGTGAAATAGAATGGATTGATTGATGTGTGAATGGCGTGGGCCTTCACTAGACCGGGGATAAGGCTAGGCCTTGTCCCGTTTCTAGTATCGTGCCGTTATGCCGCCGAAATTTCTAAAATAAGTTAGAAAAATAAAAATATCATTTTTATTTTGTAAATGAACTGAATAAAAATTCATGTGTTAAAATAAAATATTTTATCGTTAAAAATATAATTTTTAACGTGAATGTGAATAAATAAATATTCATTTACAAACCAGACGGTTTGTTTATGTACACCTATTTGAAGGACATGGATTGGGTCGATAAATTTTACACATCGCCCAACTGCAAAAATAAAATCTGTGTTTGATTGTTTGAAACCCCACACGGGTGTTGGGATGAAATTTGAAGTTCACTCATCCTGATTGATTGAATATGTCGATCGATTGATTGACATGCTGTTATAAGCGTTAGATATCTGTATTTGATGCTTATACAGTGTAGTGCACTTTGGTTGATGGTTGATTATTTTTCAGTGCTATTATATACATGTGTTGTATGGAAATCCATATAGTTAACGCTATATGGTAATTGATTGGGCCTCATTCCAATTTAGAAGATAAAGAATATTATAAAGTAAAGGTTCACGTGGACAGTACTCATCCGTTGAGATTAGTCATGTGTTGAACGAAATATTTTAACAATAAAATTTATATCTTTATCACTATAAAGTAAAGGTTCACGTGGACAGTACTCATCCGTTGAGATTAGTCATGTATTGAACGAAATATTTTAACAATAAAATTTATATCTTTATCACTATAAAGTAAAGGTTCACGTGGACAGTACTCATCCGTTGGGATTAGTCATGTGTTGAACGAAATATTTTAACAATAAAATTTATATCTTTATCATTATAAAGTAAAGGTTCACGTGGACAGTACTCATCCGTTGAGATTAGTCATGTGTTGAATGAAATATTTTAACAATAAAATTTATATCTTTATCACTATAAAGTAAAGGTTCACGTGGACAATACTCATCCATTGAGATTAGTCATGTGTTGAACAAAATATTTTAACAATAAAAATTTATATCTTTATCACTATAAAGTAAAGGTTCACGTGGACAGTACTCATCCGTTGAGATTAGTCATGTGTTGAACGAAATATTTTAACAATAAAATTTACATCTTTATCATATATAGAATTAGAAATCAAATGGAAAATAGATGAGATGAGTGGTCTCCTGGATAATAATCTGATGTTGGTTTCGGCCTTCGGGGTTAATATTCAGGAAATCGTTCTCTTACTAATTTACGGTTGGAGTCTGATTCAATATCAAACGATAGATACCTTAATTTTCATAAAATATATTAAATAACAAAAAAATAGTCACACGTGGACAGTACTCATTCGCTGAGATTAGTCGTGTGTTGACAAAGATATAGAGTCGTGTATTGAAAGAAATATAGATCCATTTGTTGAATATAAAGCCGTGTTGATTAGTGATGCGCTATTTTGACGTGAACGATATTTATATCGATTATATTCGTTTTTGAATTTAAAACAAATTTGATTTGAATTGAAAACGAATTCGAAATGAATTGAATATAAAATGATTTCGAAATGAATTGAATATAAAACGATTTCGAAATGAATTGAATATAAAACGATTTCGAAATGAATTGAATATAAAACGAATTCGAAATGAATTGAATATAAAATGATTTCGAAATGAATTGAATATAAAACGAATTCGAAATGAATTGAATATAAAACGATTTCGAAATGAATTGAATATAAAACGAATTCGAAATGAATTGAATATAAAATGATTTCGAAATGAATTGAATATAAAATGATTTCGAAATGAATTGAATATAAAACGATTTCGAAATGAAATGAATATAAAATGATTTCGAAATGAATTGAATATAAAATGATTTCGAAATGAATTGAATATAAAATGATTTCGAAATGAATTGAATATGAAACGATTTCGAATTGAATTGAATAGAAAACAAATTTGATTTCAATTGAATATATAACGAATTTGATTTGAATTGAATAGAAAACCAATTTGAATTCGAATATAATAGAAAACGAATTGAATTCAAATGGAATAGAAAACGAATTGAATTTAAATTGAATAGAAAACGAAATGAATTCGAATCGATTTGAATTGAAATCAAATAGAAATGAAAGTAAAAAGGATTTATAATAGGAAATTCAATTTTGATTTGAATTTGAAATAAAGGTTGAAATTGTTTTTGAAACGAATTCAAAACTATTTATAAAATTCGGTTTTAAATAGATATCGACGAAATATGTATTATATATATATTATATATATAATATAATGGCCTGAATAGAACGCGCCGCGCCGCGACAGTTCGTGAATTTCGACCATTTATTTCAAACGGACATTACGGGAGATCCGACCGTCGGATTCTCCTAAAACCGGAACCGTTGGGTTCGTATCGAAAAGAGATTTCTAACGAATATTAGAAATTTGAAATCTAACGGTTGGATTTGGAGATATGTCCAAATCAAATTTGGAAAAGGTCGGTGTAAGTGCAGTTCGATGGCCATTGTTGGAAATCGACTGTACGGGCCTTGATAAAATTATTAAAAATAGTAATAATTAGTGTAAAATCATAAGAAATGATTTGGGAAAAATTAGGAGGAAAAACTCCACATTTGAAAAGATAAAAATAGATTTTTATCGAAATGAACTAGTTTTGAACTAAAATTAAAACCCATTTATTTTTAAATAAATAAATCGGATTTGAAATGGGTTTTAAATAGAATTGGTTTGTGGGTTTATCGTGAAGGGTGTTTTAAATAACACTTATTCTTTAACCCGATAGTAAATAGAATGTGATTTGGGTTTGTCGTGAACTGTGTTTTAAATGACATTAGTTCTTTAACCCAGTAAAAGGAGATTTAAAGAATCTGCAATTAGGTTGAAATGTGGATTGATAATTTAAATTATCAAATCTATAAAAGGATCGAGAATGGAGTATCGCCAGTTTTGCTCCAAAGCGATAGTTAAATCTTTAATTAGATTTGAACGTGAAATGGTAATTAATTTTACCGACAATACTATGGTGTTAGATATGGAGTATTACCAGTTTTGCTTCATGGGTTGAATAGGTTGGGATTGGGAAATAAAATAAATAATTACTTCGGTGTGGTTCGCTAATCTCGACTAGTTAGGAAAACCATAATTTGGTTTGAAATGACATCCAAAGGAAGATTAAAGGATAAATTCTAAAGAATTTATCTTGGATAAAATTAATGGGAACCTTTCCCTAAGAATTGAAATTTAGAAACTAGCTGTAGGTTAGTTAAGAAGAATGGTTTCCTGGATATTGATCTGATGTTGGTTTCGGCCTTCGGGGTTAATATTTGGGAAATTGTTCTCTTGCTAATTTGCGGTTAGTGGCTGCTGAATTTGAATGAGGCGTATGTTGTGTTTGTGTAACATTTGTATTTAATATACGCGGGTTGTTCGGAAAGGCCGGGTTTATACCCATTCTGAATAACCGATTCGACGATATGTCGAAGATGAAGACGGTGGTTGAAGACCGGAAGTCTTCACATCGTTTGGGTGATTACTGATGATCTTGATTGGGTTGTACACCCAAGATGAGGGAATCAGTTGGTTGTCGTCCAGACGTACTTGGAGATGGATGGATATGCGAGGAAAGTGCCTCCGGTTTCGTTCAGACCCAGAACGGACTTGTAAATGGATTGTGTGTCTGACATTGGATTTTATTCTGTGTTGATTGATTTCTATTAAATATACATCTGTTTGGTGGCAGAGAATTTATTCTTTTGCTTAACGCCCTTCTCTGAGACGTACGAGCTCAGAGGTTGTATATCGATGGACATCAGTCGCATGGCATGAATTTCCTGTGTGGCACGCTAAGATGCAATGATCAAGGCTTTTGTTGAAAAGCAAAGTCTTGTGGTTGATGATCAAAGCACGGCCTACGTGGCAGCTTTGTGTATAACGTAAATTCGCGAGCCTCACACCTCGGTATGAGTCAAAAACGGGATACGGACTGCAGGGAGAGCACGACGTTTCTTTCTAGCTTTGGTGGTGTCAGTGACTTACCAGCCCTGACATTTATATACTTTTCACCTATGTGGTTGTTAGATGAGGCGCCTCGATTTTAGGTCTGTAAGGACCGGGAAACGTGTGTTCAGGAATTGCCAATCCTCTAACGTAAGTGAGGACCGACCCTGAAGATCCAGGGTTGCCCAGAGTGCGTAGCCCTGAGACATTTGCTAGAGTGTCTCGAACGCGGAGAGGAGCTTGCCCCTTGCCTCGACTCATGACGGAAATCCAATTTCCAATACGTGTATTTTGGTTTTATTTGTAGAGCCTAGTATGGCGACATAGTGGTATGGGGCACTTATGTCGTCTATGATTTATATTTATGATTGAAATTGTTTTGACACTATACACTTATTATAGTATCAAATGATTTGTTTTAAACGTACCAAGCATGTTTGGCTATTATAAGGGAAAACCCTATCCTCCGGCTTGCGTTGCATTGTGTGATGGGACCTGGGTCTTATAATAGCTTCATTTTTCGAAAAAGCATTGCGTTGTTTATCTATATGCACTGGTATTCTTGGGAGGAAACCCGTTCCGTGTTATACGGCGTGGTCCCTTGAATTACTCTCTTTTAAAGTAAAGCTTTAAATAACTATTTTAGTCCTCACACCAGTCACATGACTGACCTGGAGTTTATTGTTTTAACCTAAACTCTGGGTGCCCCTATTTTCCGCACGGGCAGCTAGTAGTTTTGGTTTTGTAGATTTATATTCTCAGGATCCTGGTTTACAGCTGGAATGATATCCGGAAAGCTCTGTATCCGTATATCACCTTCAGTTGTGCTTTGTATTATTTTCCGCTGCTATGTAATTTATTGTAATCTCTGATATTTATCGAATGTAATTTATTCATTTATACCCTGTATATTCTTGTATCTGATGGAATTGTTGTAATAACAATGAAATGTTCTTTCGTCTGCGTTCTGTTTTGTCTTGTCCTCACAGTAATTCGTTCTTTCTCATCTCTTCGGAGACCGGGGAAGTTCGGGTCGCTTCAGATTTTCTCTTGAAGTGAAGAAGAGCATGCCCTACATCTTAGGGAAGTCTTAGAGACCCTACGAGCCCATCATCTTAAAGCTAAGTTCTCCAAATGTCATTTTTGGAGGAAAGAAGTGAGGTTCTTAGGACACATGGTCTCTAAGGAAGGGATAGCTGTGGATCCCGCAAAGGTGGTGGCAACCCAAGGTTGGAAGGTCCCTAGAAACGCGACGGAAGTAAGAAGCTTTCTAGGACTGGCGGGCTATTATAGGAAGTTCATTAAGGACTTCGCGAAGATATCAGCCCCACTTACTCGGTTGACGAAGAAGAACTTGACTTTTGCTTGGGATGTTGACCGTGACAATGCTTTCCAGCATTTGAAGAGGGCTTTGACGACAACTCCAGTTTTAGTTTTGCCAGATGGAAGTAAGCCATTCATAGTGTATACCGGTGCTTGCGGGACAGGGCTTGGAGCAGTTTTCGATGCAAGAGGAAAATGTGATATGCAAAAGGCGGCAAGTACGAGTATCGCTTATCATCCACAGACGAATGAATGGACAGAAAGGGGTAAATAGAATCCTTGAAGATCTTTTGAGGTTATGTATCCTAGATTTTGGAGGGACATGAGAAGATGCAACGAGCTTAGTGGTGTTCACGACATGTTTCACGTGTCACATTTGCGGAAGTGTTTACAAGATATCATGGAAGTAGTAGAGCCGAGCAGGCTTAGAGAAGTGGAAGTGGAGTGAGATGCCCCAATTAGATGAGCCCCTACATGCATACTTGGATCGGAGGTCATAAAGCTACGCAACAGAGAGGTCAAGTTGGTCACGGTGCAATGGGGAAATGATCAAGGAGACGCTACTTGAGAAACAGAAGACAAGACGCGTGCGCTGTACCCTTTCTTTTTTGAGGGTATGTTTTTAACTTCTCCTTTTTCTACCGCTTTGTTTATGCTTGTCCTATCGTTTAGTATGTCTTCGCGATTATATCTTCGATCTTTAGTTAGGAAAAACCCTATGGTTGTAAACATGTGTTTGAGACATGTTATGTTTGGTGGATGCAAATGGATGCAAGTGGTTGCTAGTGGTTGCTCGTGGATGCATGTACACACACATTAGGCACTAGATCGGCTCAATCACTTTCATATTGCATATAAATATGTGTGCATATTTAAATTAAAGGATGTATAATGGTTGTGTTATCATATGGATGCTGCATTTAGATGAATGGTGGTGCACGCATGTAGAAATAATATGTATCATTACGATTCTTTTGCATACATAATGGACGCATGGCATTATCATGGTTCGCATTAAGGAGGTCAACTGAATCAGTAGACCGCCTGATTTTGCATTAGATAAGGAACATATACACACACTTTTTGCATATGTTCATATCACATTAGAAGTCTTTTAAGGACAATGGATGCCTGTGTTTGATGATTGAGTAGATGGAAGATTGGAAGGTAGGATATACATTCCTCCCAACTTGAAGATTTCGGGGACGAAATCCTTTAAGGAGGGGACAATGTAACACCCCGTATTTTCTGGGAACGTCAAAGTAACAAATTAAAGAATAATTAATTTGTCAAAGAATAATTAGGTGAAATGGGTTGCGCCATTGCGTTCGTCTCGGAATTCTTCTTGGAATAGAGTCCAAGTTTTCGTAAATCGGACTTCGTATGTGGAAGTTATGGCCTTTAGAAGTTTCAGGGATTTAAATAAATTAAAACAACTCGAATTCAAATTCAAAATTCAAATGAAAACACAGAAGCGGGCTGGGCGGGATTTTTCCCGCCCCAGGCCAGGTCGACCCCCCCTATACAGGTCGACCTGGGGGTCGACCTCCCCTGATTTGGTCAGATCCGAGGCAGATTCAGGATTTTGCACCTGGACTTGTTTTCTGGATAGATTCTTTGGCTTTTAACCTATTTAAACACCCTCAAACCTCACTTTCTCTCCACACCAAACCATTGTAATGCTATGCTGCCTCAATCCTAATTAAAATAAGTTAAAGACGTCCTTATGCTATTGGAATAGTTCATCTTCTTCTTAAAGCTTAGGAATTGCAAGTCGGGATTCTAATACAAACGACGAACGAATTATTCTCTTCTCTAATCCATCTTTGTGAGTACAATTTCTTTCACAAAATAATTAATAAACTAATTATGATGAGTTATAATTTGGATTATGAGAACATGCTTGTTGAATCATGTGACGTTACTTAATTTTGTTATCGTCTATTTGTGAACATATGACAGTTTTGTTAACTTATGTTAGTGGATCTATTTCATATGACCAATCACATATGTTTAACTTGATTCATTTTATGACATAAGTTTATATTCGAGTTTGGATGTAAATCGTATGCTAGTTTGTATGTGAATCATATGCAAGTCTGTATGCGAATTATACACAAGTTTATATGTGAATCAAGTATATATATATATATATGCAAGTTTTTATGTAAAACATGTGATATGTTTAAATTTATATGCATGTTTGTATGGAACCCATATGCAAGTTTAGGTGAAAACCATAGTCATATATGCAAGTTCACAATTTTATGTTTAGATTTATATTTAGATCCATGGCAGTACATAGTTTATGCAAATTTATGTTCTATATGTCCATTGCCTATGCAATTTATTGGCTATGCAAATTTATGTTATAATTCTTATTTGCAAGTTAGATCTATTTTATGTGTTATGCTAGTTGTGATGTTTCTTTTCTTTTTATGAGTTAGACTATTTGCGAGTCTAACATATTTCATATTAAACGTACGAACGACGTGGGGACATTGGGAAAATATTAAATATACATATTGAGAATTGGCATAAAATGGCCTTAAAGGCATATAATTAATTTGAGACATTAATTGGTATAATTTATATACCTGAAAATTATGGACATAATTTATGTGACAATTAGGGACATAGATTGATTTGGGAATTATTGACAATTTGAATAGGGATACTAATTCAAATTGGGGTTAAATAATTATGTGTAATAATAAACGCCTAAGACACGAGGTTAGACTCGTTTGTGGTATAAGACTGCCCGGACCCGCCCGACAAATCCAGCAACCACAAACGGTAGTCTAATGTGAGGGGTCAAAGGCATAAATTAAATACGTAACAATTGTAAAGACACGAGGTTAGGCTCGTTTGCGGTATAAGACTGCCCGGACCCACCCGGCAAATCCAGCAACCGCAAACGGTAGTCTAATGTGGGAGGTCTTACAAGGTTACGATTATAATGAACTAAGTTACACTTAACCAAGACGAACATGTAGTGGGATATGGGGTTAAGTGGGTGACATGGGTGGCATGTGAAATACGATTAGAAACACTTAACCAAATTAAAACATGTAAGAAGACACGAATAAGAAGGGGTTAAGTGGGAAATTCTAGTGGGGACCAAGCATAGGTGGAAAGCTTGTGTCAAGTATGGGGACCCTTTTCAAACCAGTAACCCATTAAGTATCTTTGTGAGCTCGAGCTAGGTCGAGGATGGGACACGCTTACTGGGTTTGATTGTAAGAGGTCAAAACAGGTTAGCGGTGGCAACGCAAGTCCAACGGGGTCATGTGCGTGCATGGGCCCGGGTTGGTAGATAAGACATTGTTGCATCGTGTAGATATAAGCCGTGCGTCTTTAGTGGTATCGGGTTGCCACTTTGGGGAGTGATACACCCCACTGTGGGACCAGCACGGGTACCTGCGAGTTAGGGAGCCGATCGCGTGAGGGTAGTGGGTACAACTAGTGGAGATAGGGGCAGGTGGCACCTATGAAGACAGCTAGGGGTACACGGGACTGCCATTATCATTATTATGATTATTATGTTCAGTAGGCGGGATCAACTTTTAGGGTGACTAGTATTGGTGCAGTATAGTAATTATCTATAGTGTTGGAGGCACAATTAACGTTATCTTATTCCTCTTGTTTGCTTTGTCATGCCCATTTGTTTCACAGTCATTCCTTGTTTACCAGTTTATGCCTTATCCTAATTACTTTAATAATTATATTGTTAAAGTTATTGGACTCGCCAGACTTTATGTCTGACCCCCTTTGTTTTCGCCTCTTTTTTTCCTTCCCCCCTCCCCCCTAGGTTCTCAGGATGGGACTAGTGCTAATGGAGCCTGATTTGGATCTCTTTCTCCCCCTTTTGGAAGTGCTTGGATTGCTAAAAGTAAAGTTCAGCTTATCTCTTTTATGGCTACTTATGTGTGGGTTATGCTTTTTACTTTATGCACTCAGAAAACAATTTGTCAAGACGGATATTAAGTGTACTTGGTTTTATTGTTGGTTTTTGATGTTGTTGTATCAAAACTATTTCTCCACTGCAATAAAAGTTGTTTTAAAATTTTCAAGTACCAATATATGTATCTGTCTTGTTATATTCCGTTCTATACACCAATAATACTCTATGAAAATTAATGCATTCCCTTTATGAGTGACACTAATGGACGTGGGGTGTTACAAATTCCGTTGCTATATGACACGGTTATGCATTAAATAAGGTATTCCCTAATTAATATGTCATTTATTAATACATAAATAATAAGTTAATTTCCTAATCTAAATTTACGTTAATAATCTTTACTTGGCACATCCAAATGGGTTGGGCATATTATATTCAGGCCGCGTATAAAATACGAATAAAAATATAATTATTAACTTAAATCCTAATCTTACGTTGTGTAAGCTATGATTAGGCAAAATTACGAACTTCCAGGATTCCTCATATACCATTCCATGTATAGATTAATATATATTATTCTAACCTTACTTATGATTATTACCCTAAATCACTAATACAAAGCCACATATAAAAGTTCGGTTAGGAATACAATACAATAATGGGTACATTAATATAACATAATATATATAGACAAGCATAGGAAAACTTCTCAAAACCAGACTTCATTAATAATGTAATTGGACACATCAGGTTGGGTTTAGGCACACAATATAAATCACCTAGGCTTATTAATAATGAGTGACTATAGAATTTAGAATTAGCACCTGCTGTTTCGAATTATACCCAGCACTCACGTACGTACTGTTCATTGAAACTTCATCATCCCCTATGTTGCGTCACGCCCAAACTAACTGCTCCATTTTTTTTCAAGATGTATATATTTTAAAATTAAACTAAAACTAATAATATTTAATAAACTAATTACCATTATTTATGTCTCTAAATCACATTTTAAGGAAATGTTGGATATAAATTAAGCAACATATAATACTACTACTGTACATCCTTCTTTTGCATTGTTACCTGCTATTGCCATGCGAAACTCCACTCCCCTCAACTACACACAACCACCACTCCAATTCCACCACCTAACGCACCGTCATGGTTCTTCACATCTGCCTCGCACCTCACACCCTTCCATTGTCTCCACACAGTCTCCACGCCATTTCTCCTCCCACCGTAGACCCAAGTTACTACCAACTTGCGGCTTTCCTCCACCTACTTCGAACAACCCATATATGCACATCTTCTTCCAGTTCTTTTCCCTCCTGCTTGTATTTCTTCCCATTTTCCGTTTTGCTGCATGGCATCCCACTGTTCACACTTCACACAATCCCCCAACGCATTATATCATTCCCATCTCGCACCTTGTACATCCGTGGACCACCTGATCACCCCCTTACATGTGCCTTCCAGCTGAGATCCGTACCACATTCCCCGATGCTCCTGGACCATCCGCCTACCCCATCACGCGAGTTACAGAGGTCTCTGCGAGCAATTCCATACATCGCGGTCCCCTTTATATTTTTTAGAAGAGTAGTATGATTCGTTTATTATTTATAAACTTTGCAGTGGGATGAAATGAGGGAGGTGCTGTATGTTCTATTTATTGGGGAAACCAAAATGAAGATTGACTCGACGTCGTTTCATTTAATAGGATCTAGCATGGGTTAGAACACAGATGGATACAGTTTTCATATGCCTGGGCTAAGCGAAGGAAAGAAAATAAAGTATTAGCTGTGTTGATCTAACAATGCAAGGTGCCACGTGGTTTTAGGGTAGACGAGGAGTACTAGATAGTTTACTTAACCATGAAGATATGTTTGGATAGGCTATATCCTTATGGTAGCTGATCACGAAGAGACTGATGGTAGTAAGAGGTTTACTTCCATGCCTGGTGAGCACACAAAGTGCATGAATCAAATCACTGAAGTCTAGCTTGCGTAGATATTTTTTTCTAAACCAATATTTTTTCAAGTTGCTTATGGACAAGAAACGACAATTGCACTTTCCTTTTGTGGAAAAATGGTAGATATAATCATATGAAGCTAGCGGAAGATTACTTACTTGTGTCGAAGAAAAATTAAAAGATAATGTTATTGAGGCTATAGAATGTGGGTATAATCATATTGCAGTATTGACTTCTAAGGCTGAGTTATACACTTGGGGTAAAGGGGCTAATGGTCAGTTAGGCCAAGGAGATAGAAATGATCTCAATGGACTAACTCTAGTTGAAACTTTAAAGGGAAAGCAAGTGAGAAAAGTTGTTTGTGGTCTAAAGTTTACCGCTGTTATGTATCCATAGGCTAATGTCCAGTAATAAGATGTCGACGTATTTAATTCGAATGGAAATATTGGGCTGGTAGGCATGGGGTAGCCCGTTCGTTTCACATGGAAAAACAATATCTGTAAAGTTTGAAAGCACAAGGCGAGGGGAATTCATATTAATTTAGAGAGGACTAGACATGTATACTCAAATTTTCCCTACCTGGAGTATTAAGTTTATATATATGTATTTTTACCAGGGGCTTAAGTTATACGTTAGTTTATGGTAGGCTTTATACCAATACCCGGAATTCAAGCAAATGGCTTTATTTTATTATTTTACACGATATCACTGTTTATTGTCCACCGTTAAATTCAGATCAACAAACATGAACTCTAACCGCAACGAGAATAGACACACCGTTACGTCTCAACATTTCGGTTCCAATGGAATTGGTTTAGTCGAAACCGACTCCATTTGTAAAGTCAACATTATTTTATTTCCAATTTATTTATCAGTTCACCCTGAAATTACACCTACGAATAAAACAACTCTCATTGGTTCAAAACCGGAAATCTAACAATAAGTCACACGTATTCTAATAAAACTCTTTCCATTGAAAATGTAGGTTGTTTGAAAAATAATTATTCTTACGGCCTATATAATATCGATAAATTATTAATTCAATTCCCAAACAATTAAATTAAATAAAAATAAATAATTATTATCATATATATCCAAATAAAATATATGTTAGCTTCCAATATAAACTATTATGGAATATACAACTCAATATCAACATTTCGAGTTTAAATGATACCCAAATTATAACGAAATCCTTATTAAATTGTAAATAAACGTTATCGTTTATCAACGAATTCTATAGAGAGTATTTGAAAATTTGAATTGGGCATAACTACCAATCTATAGGCTGAAATGTAACGATCCAGAATGTTAACCAATTTAAATTTGGAATTTTTATTACTTAATTTGAATTTAAATTTGAATTTTACATAAATATATATGGTTAAGAATTTTGATAAGTTAGATGATAGATTTTATTTGAATTATAAATGAGAATGATTATTAATGTGTTTGTATCTATTAATACTATTTGTCGTTCGATCGGATTTGTCAAACCATAACATGAATTAGTAGCATTAGAATTAAATGTTGCCCTTAGTTTTCATAGCATTTAAGGGAAAATGCTACCAAAAGGTCACCTTCTCTTCTTAAGACAAGTGTATGGACACTTGTAATTTTGCATGTAAATTTTCATGCATGGTTTCCACTTGTCCCCTTATGTGTCTTTACCTCCTTAGTCCTCCTTTCCTATATAAGGAGCTCTTTACTTCATTTTTTATCATCTATTTTCATTTTTCTTACCTACCTTCTTCTTCTTAAGTTTATGGCCATGGTTTCCATGGCATAAGTCTTCCTCTTTTCCACCACCACCTTGCCAAAGTTCGTCGTCATCCTCCTCCTCTACTTATAATATAAAGAAAGAGAGTTTAGTGTATATTATATTATATATATTGGTGAAGAAGACGTTATGCCGAAATACTGTCTGATGGTTCGCTCAGCTAGGCTAGCCTACCATGAATGTTTGGAAAGCTGTTAGGTGAGAACTCTTTAACCATGGTTTATATATTTAATAAGTAGTTAGACTAATTTAAATATAGTATGAATTATTAGTGGTTAATGATGATTGATGCTTGTTGTGATGGATGATGGATGCGTAGTTTAGAACACACACACACTATTAAGCATTAGTGTTATAACGCTTGTGCACAGTTATGATTTATTTAATTATGTTGATGATGGTTGCTATAGATGTTTATAATGGTTGTTGATGCTATTTTGAAAACACACTATGACACAACAAGTATGGTATCACATTGGTGACTGACAAATCTCATTCGTAATTAGAAGCAATATCATTATTGAAATTGAAGGTTAATAATTCGGAAAGATCATATGTATGAATTCATATATATTGATAAAGTTCTTTAAATGAATAAATAAATACCGGAACATTCTAGGTTGACAGAGAGGATTGTGTTTAGGCTTGGGTTTGGAAAATATAGTTTCCTGCTCTCCCTGGCTATCCCTAACTGATCCGACGAAAAGGATAGTTAATCTGAAATTGTTTGAATTTAGAAATGAACTGGAATTTGATTTATTAAGTAAAAAAAATAAAAGTTGAATTTTGTACCCAAAATAAATTTGGAAAGTCAATGTAAATTACTTTAAATGGTTTAAATGATTTACATTAGTATATAATGGTTTTCTAAGATATTTTCATGTACTGAAGAATAATTTTATTTCTATCAAAATAGAGCTGGTCGCACAATGGTAATTTGTGTATTTTAGTTACAAACTTTAAACGCTTATAACTTTTGCAATCTAAATCGGATTTCCAAGAAATGAAAAAACAATTGATTTATATTAACAAGAGCTTTTAAATGGGTGAAAGCGGATTTAATTTCGGGTTATAATTTTCAA
This sequence comes from Allium sativum, assembly GCA_030737875.1. Classification (NCBI taxonomy): domain Eukaryota; kingdom Viridiplantae; phylum Streptophyta; class Magnoliopsida; order Asparagales; family Amaryllidaceae; genus Allium; species Allium sativum. The sequence goes on along the minus strand of CM060918.1, from coordinate 605,463,133 downwards.
GTTATGTTTAAAACCATTTTGGAAAAGGTCGCTATAAGAGCAGTTGTCGACTATAAACATCAATTCTAAAAGTTTTAGAAATATGGAACTTTTTTGTAAAATCATTATAGATTATGTAAAAGTGCTTTGAATCATTAAGTTTAGGTTTTGGCTAAGATAAACGATATTTTGATCAAAGTAGTTAAGATAGCTATTTTGTAACGCTTTTGAAACACTATGGTAAATCTTCCTTTGAAAATAATCTATTTTGAAGTGGTAAACCGCGAGCTGTTTCTCGAACTACAAGTAATCATTTGTAAATGATCAGTGGAATGTTTTCAAAGATTTAAAAGCATTGAAAATGTTTTATATGGAAATTAAATTGATTTACTTGATACTAAAACGGGGTTTCCAATTTTAAATAATCGGATATGGTTAGAGATAAATCTTCGGATGTTTGATATTAATCCTATAGATGATGACTCTTACTATTTGAGGAATTTAAAAGGTAGTTCACCATTATTCCATTTATAATGTGAGTTTGATACAAAGATTAATATTAAGTATAAGTGAATGATATTTCTATCCAGATCTAATGTCAAAAAGTTGGATAAATCTTTAAATTAAGATATGGGTTTCCTAATTTGGTTGGGATAAGTTGGATAAAAATAATCTTTGGATATTTGATATGAAATTCTTTGGTGTAAACGTATACTATTTGAGGAATTTGGACGATATTATTATTATATCATTATTCCACTTATAGTATTCGTTGATTATGAGAGTTGATATCGAATATAAGTAGATACAATTTCTGTGTAATTTATGTTCAATATTGATTTATTTGGGTTTCGTCGTGAATCATATCTTCAATAATATCATTCTTGAAACCTAATGAGATTAAGTTATGGAAATTCAAATCGTAATTTGGGGATTTAACCAAATCTTTGATTTGAGGAAATTAAAAATAAGGAATTGGAAAGGAAGAATAATCTTTAGTTAAGATTACAGAACTGAATGTTCGGAAACCAATTTAATTGGAAACTAAGGTTGAAATGTGGGGTAGGGGTTTTTCAAGGAAACTGGGTTTTTGATAACGAGTTATCAGTGGAAAATTAATTAAGGCTTTGAGGCTAAATTATCTTTGATTTAAGGGATGTGTTTTAAAAGAGAAAGGTTAAATGTGGATTTTGTTATAATTTGAGAATGGATTTAAAGAAGTTTAATTTAACAAAATCCAAGATGGAAGGAGATTTGGTTGAAAGCCTGTGTGTTCCATAATGGTATTTTTTTAATTGCTTTTATTATTTGGAAAGACCGAGATCGAATATATGTTCGAAAACCATTCCAAGTAATAATACGACGTTATGGAACAATTCAAGACTTGGAAAACAACGAATGAAGACCAGGATTCTTTGAATTGTTTAGATTGATTGCTGATGTCTAGGTTGGGCCGATCCCCCGATACGAGGTTATAAGTGGCATGAGGTTTGAATATATTTGGAGATTTTCGGATTGGTGTTTCGTTCAGACCCAGAATGGACATATATGGATTGTGTGTCTGACATTGTAATTGACTGCGTAGCACTGATCTCTATTAAATATATATCTTCTTGGTGGCGGAGAATTTATTCTCTTGCTTAACACCCTTCTCTAAGACGTATGAGCTTAGAGGTTATATATTAATGGAAATCAGTGATGCATTGTGAATGGACAATGTGGCATACTTAAGTTATGTGGTGAGCTATGAATGATCAAAGCATAGCTTATTTAAGCGTAGCTTTGTGTATATCGTGACCACGAAAAGCCTCACTCCCCAGTAAATGACCAAAATAGGAAGAAATGCAGTAGGGTTATGGGGTGTTGTCTCCTTCTAGATAAAAGGTGTACTATGGTATGAAGCCCAGGTATTAACCTGTGTGGTTAAAGCCTTCAATTTTGTGGTTGTTGTTGGCGCACTGCTCGGAAAGGTTGGTAATGACCGGGAGATGACATACACAGGCGTACTCTAAGTTACCCAGTTAAGGGGTAACCAGGCCTTGTGTTGGCAAGAGGAGCATTAGTTGATCCTCGGACATCCCTCTAGAGGTGTTCAAAATTCGATTCGGAAGGTAGCTCCTTTGCCTGGCCATTGTTGGAAACCCAATCTCCGCTACGAGCTCGTACGATTTTAGTTGTATACCATACGTCGGTAGAGTATATGGTACCTATGCTGGCTAAGATTGATACATTTGCTTTCGAAAGGATTTTTCACACTATATTATAGTATTGAAAGAGGATTTTCACGCATCAAGCACTTTTGACAATCATAAGGAGAAATCTCGCTCATGTGTGTGTTTGCATTGTGTGTGTGCCGCAAGACCTTATGGTAGTTTCATTTTTCAAAAGTCATAGCGAAATTTTATGCATGGGGATTCATATGGAGTAAACCCGTTCCGCATTAGCGGCGTGGTCCGTCGAATTACCCAACTTTATAATGAATCCTAAATAACTACTGTTTTGAGTCAGTCCCACAACTGACCTGGAGTTTATTGTTCCCACACCTAAACTCTGGGTGCCCATAATTTTGCACGGGCAGCCAGTAGCTTAGCTTACAGTTTTAGCTTTTAGAGCTGGATTCAGGATTGGAGCTAGAGCTATATTTTGGGTTTTCTTAGTCCGTTGAAGAATTGATTTCCGTTGGGCTTATGTTGTACTCTGATGTATTCCCTGTAACTCTGATGTTATATTATGGCAACGAAATGAAAAGTTCTGTTATTTTTTATGCAAATATGTTAGTACCCATAACCATCCGTCTTTATGAACGGTTTAAGTTGGTTTAATTACCTGCGAGAACCGGGCAAAAAGCCGAGTCGTTATAGATTGGTATCAGAACTTTGGTTTATACAAAGAAATGGGGTACGACATATTTGAACAAAAGCAAGGACTCATCAAAGTTATGATATCTCATTAGAGATAGGGTTAGAAATACCCTAGAATGAGATTTGGGAACATTATGTTTGAGAGAGCGTCTTTCATCATTAAATCAATGTGTTGTTAAATTTATGAGTCAAAATTAACTTATGGAAATATTAGAAACTTTCCTTAACTCATAAATTGGTAGGCATTTATAATATTATATGGGAATAAATAACTTAAGTGAGTAAAACCCTTGAAAGGGGAATTAAGGGAATGTTGGTTTGCACCGGAACTTAAATAAGAATAAGAAGACCCAGGTTAGGTAAATTTAATTCCCTTGATTAATTTAATACTCTGGGTAAGGAATTCAAAGTAAGAATGCTAAATGAGTATAAATTTAACTTGTAAATAGATTAACTTGAGATTGGAAACAATTTGAGTAAAATTAAAATAGAATGAGTGTTCTCTAAATATAATTCTTCGCTTGTCCCTGGGTTTAACTTGACTCGTTGTCATCTTTTGACGATCACTGTCTCCCCGATTGTCATGCTTGGATTATTGTTCAATTTCATTCTTGAATCCTTCTTTTTTGCCCTGCTTTGACCAAACCAAGGACAGGTAGATTAGTGACATGGTTTCCAATTTGAAACGAGTATATTAATTTATCTCTTAATTTGAACCTGAATTTGTACTAAGTACAAAAGAATTTCAAAATGATCTAAGATGATATTTTAGCAAGATAATTGGATGATGTGGGAGATGGAATATTTATTTAAGGATTTGGATTCAAAATAATTTTTAGAAATGTGAGGTATGAACACTTGCTCTTATGATTTGACTTAATTTGTTAAGTAAACCCTGAGTTCCATAACTTTAGCAGTAAGTTAGAAAGTTAATAACTAAATTTTAAATTTTCTTAGAGTCGTAGATATCTAGGTACTAGACAATATCTATCCTAGTTGCTCCTTATGTTAGTGGTAGTAGCTTTGAGTCTAACTCAGTAAATTATAAACGAGATTAGATAAACCTCTACTTTAACGAGAATCAGATAGAGTATCTTGGGAATGATATGGGCCTTGGTTTTGACCATTACATTTCCAATATGTTAAGAGAGAAATGGGAATTCAAACTGGTAAAGGAGTTTAAATTTACTCGTCTTCCTTTTCGAGGACGAAAAGTTTTAAGGGGGGGGGGGGGGGATGTACTGATCCAGAATTTTAACCAATTTAAAATTGGAATTTTTATTACTTAATTTGAATTTAAATTTGAATTTTACATAAATATATATGGTTAAGAATTTTGATAAGTTAGATGATAGATTTTATTTGAATTATAATTGAGAATGATTATTAATGAGTTTGGACTTATTGACACTATTTGTCGTTCGATCAGATTTGTCAAACCATAACATGAATCACTAGCATTAGAATTAAGTGTTGCCCTTAGTTTTCATAGCATTTAAGGGAAAATGCTACCAAAAGGTCACCTTCTCTTCTTAAGACAAGTGTATGGACACTTGTAATTTTGCATGTAAATTTTCGTGCATGGTTTCCACTTGTACCCTTATGTGTCTTTACCTCCTTACTCCTCCTTTCCTATATAAGGAGCTCTTTACTTCATTTTTTATCATCCATTTTCATTTTTCCTACCTTCCTTCTTCTTAAGCTTATGGCCATGGTTTCCATGGCATAAGTCTTCCTCTTTTCCACCACCACCTTGCCAAAGTTCGTCGTCATCCTCCTCCTCGTCTTATAATATAAAGAGAGAGAAAGTTTGTAACACCCTATAATTCTGTTAATATTAATATTCACAAACTAAAGAATAACTAATCTCAGACGTGAGAATTATGGGAAACGGGTTGCGCCATTGTGTTCGTCTCGGAATTTTGGTTGAAATAGAGTCCGAGTTTGCGTGAATTGGACTTCGTATGAAGAAGTTATGGCCATCGGAAGTTTCAGAAAATTCAAAACAGATTTCAAAAAATTTAAAATTCAAATTTGGAGTCAAATCAGGCTAGGCGGGAAAATTCCCGCCCAGCACCCCAAGTCGACTGGGGTGTCGACCCCCCCCCCCCCAGGTCGACTGGGGAGTCGACCTGGGTGTCGACCTGGTCAGTCGGCTAGGGTTTTGACTGAGCCCAATCTTGAGCTGCTGATGTGTCTTTAGGGCTGAGTTGGCAAATTAAACGGTTCAGGTTAGTTCTGAGTTGATCTAACGGTCTAAATAAATCCTAAACTCTATAAATACCTAGGTAGTCTCTCACTCTAATTCACATGAAAAATAGAATAGCCACCGTCATACCGCCGCCATGGAACTCAGTGGAGCCGCCGCCAACTAAGAAGGGAGAAACGCTAATCAAATTCTAATTCTACGCAACTCTAAAGCAAATCAAGACTCTCTTTTCTTCTCTAATTGTGAGTATGATGATCTTAACAAGATTATTATTAAATTAATTAGGTTAAGTTATGAATGGATTATGAGTAGATGATGTGAATTGTCATATATGTTGTTGTAAACCTTATACTATCATGTATGATATAAATCCTATGCTATGTATCCTATATGTTGTAAATCATGCTATGATGATGTTGTGTATGTTGAGAGTTTCTATGCTAAGTTGTGATGAATCATACATGTTAAAAGGCCATGATGTTACTATCTATGCTAACTAGTTCATGTTAATCAAATCATAATATTGATATTATTTGGGCTGTGTTGATCTATATGACAAATCACATATGCAAGTTTAGATTGACTTAGTAAAGGTTATGAACATATACCATGACATCTATTTAGATCTAGAATTATGACATCTAGAATTATGCTATGACATATGTGAAATTCTATGCTAGTTCACACCATCATTATGTTGCCTAAAACCCCATATGCAAGTTTATACATAAATTTGGGTTATGATCATATCATGTAAATTGTGACATTTAACAAATTGACACCTTAGATCCTTAACATGTGTAGTTTATGAAAGTTTCACCCCTATTATGATTAGATTCATTTTAATTGTCTATATGTTGTGATAATTTATTTTTGTGCTATGAGTTAGACTATTCGAGTCTAACGTATATTCTGCGTTGAATAAGCGAACGTATAAACGTGGGGTAGGGGTAATATTAAGGATTTAATATTAAGAAGTTGGGGTGCAATTGATATGATTTTGCATGCCATGAATGGATGGCCATAATTGACTCAATTATGGACATCATTAAAAGTGGACTTAATTAATAATTTGAATAGGGAATTATTAAAACTGGGGTAAAAGATTATAAGTGATAATCAATGCTTAGGACACGAGGTTGGACTCATTTGTGACGTAAACCTGCCCGGACCCGCCCGGCAAATCCAGTGGTCACAAATGTCAGCCCAATGTGAGAGGTCCTAGGTCCAAACTAAAGCATAACAGTTGTAAAGACACGAGGTTAGACTCTTTTATGGTGTAAGACTGTCCGGACCCGCCCGGCAAATCCAGCTAGCATAAATGCCAGTCTAATGTGAGAGGTCTTTATGAGGTTATGGCCTGAATGAATTAAGAAATACTTAACCAGATAAACATGTAAGGTGGGACATGGGGGTTAAGTAGGTGCCTTGGGTGGCATGAGGAATCTAGTGGGTGCCCTTAGTGGCATGTGAAATACGATTAGTAAGACTTAACCAAACACACATGTAAATGAACATGACTAAGAGGGTTAAGTGGGATGTACTAGTGGACAAGCTTAGGTGGGTAGCTTGTGGGGGCCCATTTCAACCAGTATCCCAAACGTATCTTTGTGGGCTCGACCCAAGTCGAGGACGGGACACGCATGTTGAGTTTGACTATAAGAGGCCAAAACGGGGAGCGGTGGCAACGCAAGTCCAACGGGTTTCATATGCGTGTGTGGACCCGGACTGGTAGGTAAGACGTTGCATCGTGTAGGTATAAGCCATGCATTCTCAAGTTGTATCGGGTTGCCACTTTAGGGGAGTGATACACCCCACTGTGGGGCCTGCACGAGTATCTACGAGTAGGGAGCCGATCGCAAGTGGGTAGTCGGGTACACCTAGTGGAGGTAGGGCAGACGGCACCTATGTAGTCAGCTAGGGGTACGCAAGGCTATTTATACAGTTTCTGTGTGAAGCAAGTGGGATCAACCTTTAGGGTGACTGGTGCGGTGCAGTGTAGTCATGTGCGGTGCAGTGTAGTAATTATTCGCTAGTAATTAGGTGTTCCTTTAACGTTATCTTTAACGTTATCTTTATCTGCTCTTCCATACCTAATAGTTCATAGACATTTACTTGTCTTCCAGCTTATGCCTTAGTCTAGTTATTTTGATAATAGTATTGTTAGAATTATCATACTCGCCAGACTTTATGTCTGACCCCCTCCATTTCTATCCTTTTCCCCCTCCAGGTCCTCAGGTTGGGCCCAGCTCTAGTGGAGTTTGATTGGATTGCTTTATCTCTCTTGGAAAGCTTGGACCATTGAAGTAAAGTCCAGCTTGTTATCTTTCTTTAATGGCTATTTGTGTAATGGGATTATGTATTTTGTTTTTATGAAGATGGATATTGTACTTGACTCTGACTTATGGTTTTATTATGTAACAAACATGGTTAATTTCCGCTGAAATAAAATGAAGTTTTAGATTTCCAAGTACTACTTATTATCTGTCTTGTTGTAAATTTTCTGTTCTATATTCACTTAAAACCTCCATGGAAGTTATTGCATTCCCTTTGTGAGTGACATTAGTGGACGTGGGGTGTTACACATGGTATCAAAGCTTAAGGTTACCAGAACAGATAATTTTTTTAGAAAAACTATTTTTCTAAAGTATTTTTGGAAGAAGTGTTTTCAAAAACATGTCTTAATGAGTAATTTAAAGAGGAAAGTTTTTAAGAAAAACATAATCCCCAATAGCCATATCTTTATCTTTCGAATTGTCCATTTTGAATCTTTCCTTTTTCGTTTCAGCATGGCTGAAGATCTTAACCTTCCGGATGGTGTAACGATACCAGGATGGTATAGGAGGTTATTAGAGGCTAGGGTCGCCGCAAGTCCAGCCAATGTTCCTCCACCACTAGTTGCACCTGTTCCTCCTCCTCCTCCTCGCGTAGATACTTTTACAAAGACGTGCAAGGAATTTAAGGCTATGGTTGGAAACCTTTTCAAGGGTCAGAAACGTTTGTGGAAGCTAGAGATTGGCTTAGGGAGGTGGAAGAATTGCTAGAGATCTTTGAAGTGGAAGAAGGGAGGAAAGTCAAATTAGCAGCTTGGTTAATGAAGGGAGAGGCCTCGTTTTGGTGGGAGGTCACTAATGGAGAGCGTCCTGTTGATTCTTGGGCGGATTTCAGGCGTAGGTTTGAGGCGAAGTTTCTCTCAAGGGCAGAAGAGAATCTATATATGGAAAGGTTCTTGACATTAAAGCAAGGAAGCTCATCAGTGAAAGAATATGTCAACAAATTTAATCAGTTAGCAAGGTTTGTCTTGGACTTAGTGAACACGCCGAAGAAGAAGGCTCTGAGGTTCATTAATGGATTGAATGAACCGTTGCAAGGGTTGGCTATGACCCACATCCCTATGGGGGCCACCTTTGAGAAGCTTGTAGACATGGCACTCATGCACGAGGAGAAAGGCGCTAAAGCTGATAAGGCACCCAAGAAGAAAGGGGATCAGAAGAAACCACAATAGCAAAACAAGAAGGGTGGTAAAGACAATAATGGCAAGGGAAAGAAGAAATGCTTTAACTGTGGGACACCAGGCCATCTCAGCAAGGATTGCCGGAAGAAAAAGAAGACTGGCTGTTTCCACTGTGGCGAGGCGGGACATCTAGTGAAGGACTGCCCAAAGAAGGGGCAGAGGGTAGGAGATACCTCGGGAGGACAAGTGCAGGCTCTTATGGCACCAGGGCATGCAAGGGGACATGTTCAGGCTCTCACGGTCCCACCGCTGCAAGAACGAGGTAGAACCATTTCTGTTGAAAGCTTAGTTTTTCTGTTTGATCATCATGTCCGTACCTTATTCGATTCGGGCGCATCGCATTCGTTTATCTCTACGTCATTAGTTGAATCACTGCACTTAAACAACAGTTTAGTAGAGGATCCCTTGGTTGTTTCGAATCCAATTGGGGGCTCAGCTTATTTGTCCATGATGTGTTTGGATTTGAAAATTTCTATACTTAGCGTTGAGTTTAGATGTGATGCTTATGTGTTGGGCTTCACAGGCTATGGGCTAATTTTAGGAATGGATTGGTTATCCAGAAATGGGGCCGTTCTGGATTGTGAAAGGAGAGTAGTTAGGCTCGTGACTAGCCTTGGCAACACTCTCGAAATCTTTTGTAATCCCATAAATTCTGTTATGCTAAGTTATTTAGAATCGCTTGACGCATCTAAGGAAAATCTACGATCTGTTAGAGTGGTCCGAGAATACTCGGATGTGTTCGAGGAGGTGAAGGGCTTACCTCCGAAGCAGGAGATAGATTTTCGAATATATCTTGTGGATAATGCAAAACTAGTATCTTTGCCAGTACGCCACATGGCTCCACGTGAAAGGAGGGAACTCGATAATCAAGTGAAGGAGTTGCTTGAGAAGGGGTTCATAAGATGAAGTATATCGGAGTGGGGTGCTCCAGTAGTATTTGCCATGAAGGTGGATGGGTCCCTTAGACTTTGTGTGGACTATAGAGAACTTAATAAGCTTACTAAGAAGAACAGACACCCACTGCCGAGGATTGACGACCTCTTCGATCAGTTAGTTGGCGCCTCAGTGTTTTCGCAGTTGGACTTAGCCACTGGTTTCCATCAGTTGAGAGTGGCTGAGGATAGCATAGACAAGACTGCGTTTAGGACTCTGGACGGTTTCTATGAATGGCTAGTGATGCCCTTCGGTTTGACAGACGCCCCCGCATACTTTGTTGATCTGATGAGTAGGGTGTTTAGGGAGTACCTTAACAAATTCGTGGTAGTCTTTGTAGACGACATCCTGATCTTTTCTAAGGATGAAGAAGAGCATGCCCTACATCTTAGGGAAGTGTTGGAGACCCTACGAGCACATAACCTTAAAGCTAAATTTTCTAGGTGTCGCTTCTGGAGGAAGGAAGTACGATTCCTAGGGCACGTGGTTTCCAAAGAAGGGATAGCTGTGGATCCCGCGAAGGTGGTGGCCATCCAAGATTGGAAGGTCCCTAAAAATGCTACCGAAGTAAGAAGTTTCTTGGGGTTGGCTGGCTACTATAGGAAGTTTATCAAAGACTTCGCAAAGATATCAGCTCCATTGACACGCTTGACGAAGAAGAACCTAGTTTTTACATGGGACGTAGATTGTGATGATGTGTTCCAACGTTTGAAGAGAGCTTTGGCTTCAGCCCCAGTTTTAGTATTGCCAGACGGGAGTAAGCCGTTTACTGTTTATACCGATGCTTGTGGGACAGGATTAGGCGCAGTCTTAATGCAAGAGGGAAGGGTAATAGCCTATGGTGGAAGGCAGTTGAGAGCGCATGAGAAAAATTACCCTACACATGACCTAGAGTTGGCCGCTATTGTTTTCGCGCTTAAGTCTTGGCGTCATTATCTTCTTGGCGAGAAATTCGAATTATTCACTGACCACAAATCGCTAAAATACTTATTTTCTCAAAAGGACTTGAACTTAAGGCAGCAAAGGTGGATGGAGTTCTTAGCATCCTACGACTTCGAGATAGCATATACCCCTGGCAAGGGTAACGTAGTGGCCGATGCATTAAGTAGAAAAAGATTATCCTTAAGTCCTTTGTTTGTTGAGCGGCGAAACTTAGAATTCATTTCGATGTTTGACTTTAGACCTTCCGTTGATTTTGTACCCGGTTTGCTAGCATCCTTGGAGGTCAAACCTACGCTTTTGGGACGGATTGGCGAGGCACAGCGAGATGACCCGCAGTTGGTTGAGTTAGTAGAAAATCTCAAAGGAGGGGAGTCATCAAGCCATCTCCGTAGGTATACCCTAAATGATAAGGGTTGGTTACGTAGGGACGGTAGACTTTGTGTACCAAAAGACGATGACCTAAGGAAGACCATTCTTGACGAAGCACATCATTCGAAGATGACCATTCATCCCGGCGGGGACAAGATGTACAAAGACATGAAGCGAATTTACTTTTGGGACGGCATGAAGAAAGATGTGGCCGAGTATGTCGCTAGATGCTTGGTGTGCCAACAAATAAAAGTGGAGCAAAAGAAACCCGGTGGGTTGCTTCACCCATTGGAGGTTCCACTATGGAAGTGGGAAAGTGTCTCGATGGACTTTGTGGATGGATTACCGCGATCAATGAAGGGTAATACGGGGATTTGGGTTATAGTAGATAGACTTACTAAAAGCGGCCATTTCATTCCCGTGAAGAGTAAGAGGACTGCTCCATGGTTAGCTTCTGTATACGTCCGAGAGATAGTTCGTTTACACGATGTTCCTTCTAGCATAGTGAGCGACCGCGATCCTATTTTCACTAGCGAATTTTGGAGAAGCTTACAAGAGGCGGTAGGGACTCAGTTATGTTTGAGCACCGCATATCATCCTCAAACGGACGGCCAGACCGAGAGGGTGAATCGCATTCTAGAGGATCTTTTGAGGCTATGTATCCTAGACTTTGGGGGTACATGGGAGGAACATCTTCCATTGGTAGAGTTCGCATATAATAATAGCTTTCAGTCCAGCATTGGCATGGCACCTTTCGAAGCTCTTTATGGACGACCTTGTCGTTCACCTACATGTTGGTGGGAATCTACGGATAAGATCTTACTTGGGCCCGATATGATTAGGGAGACTTCGGAGAAGATCGACTTGATTCGAAGGAGGATGAAAGCAGCGCAAGATAGGCAGAAATCTTATGCGGATAAGAGGAGGACAGATCTTGAGTTTGAGGTTGGGGACATGGTCTTTATCAAAGTGTATCCATTACGGAACGTTGTTCGCTTTGGGTCCGTTGGGAAATTAGCACCAAGATTCGTAGGGCTGTTTCCTATTAAGGAGAAGATTGGACAGATGGCGTATAGAGTGGAGTTGTCCGAGAGACTTAGTGGTGTACACGACGTATTCCATGTGTCACATTTGAGGAAGTGCTTGCATGAGACCGCGGAAGTGGTAGAGCCGAGCTTGCTTAGAGAGGTGGAGATCGAGCGTGATGCGACGATTCGACGAGCTCCTACGCGCATTCTTGGGTCGGAGATCAAGAAGTTGAGGAATCGAGAGGTCGGACTAGTCAAAGTGCAGTGGGGAGATGATGAGAGCAACGCTACTTGGGAGACAGAAGAGAAGATGCGTTCACGATACCCTTTTCTTTTCGAGGGTATGTCCTTTAATTTCTCCTTTATCGCTTATCTTGTACTTATCTTACCTTTAGAGTATCCCCTCGCTAGTATTCTTGACCTTTAGTTAGGATAATCCTATGGTTGAAACTTGTGTTTGAGACATGTTATGTATGATGGATGCAAAGCGGATGCAAGTGTTTGCTAGTGGTTGCTTGTGGACGCATACACACACACTATTAGGCTCTAGATCGGCTGAGTCACCTCATACTGCATATTGCATATAAATGGATGTATTTAGTAAAATGGATGAATGATGATTGTTTTTATCATATGGATGTTGCATTCAGATGATGATTGTGCACGCATATAGAGATAATATGTAGCATTAAGGAACTTTTGCATACATAATGGACGCATGGCACTATCATGATTTGCATTAAGGAGGTCAACTGAATCAGTGGACCGCCTGATTTTGCATTAGATAAGGGACATATACACACACTGTTCATTTAAACATGAAAGCATTAAAAGTCCATAAGGACAATGGATGCCTGAGTTTGATGGTTGAGTAGATGGACGATTGGATGTTAGGATAAACATTCTTCTTAACTTGAAGATTTCGGGGTCGAAATCCTTTAAGGAGGGGAGAATGTAACACCCCGTAATTCTGTTAATATTAATATTCACAAACTAAAGAATAACTAATCTCAGACGTGAGAATTGTGGGAAACGGGTTGCGCCATTGTGTTCATCCCGGAATTCTGGTTGTAATAGAGTCCAAGTTTGCGTGAATTTGACTTCGTATGAAGAAGTTATGGCCATCGGAAGTTTCAGAAAATTCAAAACAGATTTTACGAAATTTAAAATTCAAATTCGGAGTCAAATCAGGCTAGGCGGGAACATTCCCGCCCAGCACCCCAGGTCGACTGGGGTGTCGACCCCCCCCCCCCAGGTTGACTGGGGAGTCGACCTGGGTGTCGACCTGGTCAGTCGGCTAGGGTTTTGACTGAGCCCAATCTTGAGCTGTTCATGTGTCTTTAGGGCTGAGTTAGCAAATTAAACGGTTCAGGTTAGTTCTGAGTTGATCTGACGGTCTAAATAAACCCTAAACTCTATAAATACCTAGGTAGTCTCTCACTCTAATTCACATGAAAAATAGAATAGCCACCGTCATACTGCCGCCATGGAACTCAGTGGAGCCGCCGCCAACTAAGAAGGGAGAAACGCTAATCAAATTCTAATTCTACTCAACTCTAAAGCAAATCAAGACTCTCTTTTCTTCTCTAATTGTGAGTATGATGATCTTAACAAGATTATTATTAAATTAATTAGGTTAAGTTATGAATGGATTATGAGTAGATGATGTGAATTGTCATATATGTTGTTGTAAACCTTATACTATCATGTATGATATAAATCCTATGCTATGTATCCTATATGTTGTAAATCATGCTATGATGATGTTGTGTATGTTGAGAGTTTCTATGCTAAGTTGTGATGAATCATACATGTTAAAAGGCCATGATGTTACTATCTATGCTAACAAGTTCATGTTAATCAAATCATAATATTGATATTATTTGGGCTATGTTGATCTATATGATAAATCACATATGCAAGTTTAGATTGACTTAGTAAAGGTTATGAACATATGCCATGACATCTATTTAGATCTAGAATTATGACATCTAGAATTATGCTATGACATATGTGAAATTCTATGCTAGTTCACACCATCATTATGTTGCCTAAAACCCCATATGCAAGTTTATACATAAATTTGGGTTATGATCATATCATGTAAATTGTGACATTTAACAAGTTGACACCTTTAGATCCTTAACATGTGTAGTTTATGAAAGTTTCACCCCTATTATGATTAGATTCATTTTAATTGTCTATATGTTGTGATAATTTATTTTTGTGCTATGAGTTAGACTATTCGAGTCTAACGTATATTCTGCGTTGAATAAGCGAACGTATAAACGTGGGGTAGGGGTAATATTAAGGATTTAATATTAAGAAGTTGGGGTGCAATTGATATGATTTTGCATGCCATGAATGGATGGCCATAATTGAGTCAATTATGGACATCATTAAAAGTGGACTTAATTAATAATTTGAATAGGGAATTATTAAAACTGGGGTAAAAGATTATAAGTGATAATCAATGCTTAGGACATGAGGTTGGACTCGATTGTGACGTAAACCTGCCCGGACCCGCCCGGCAAATCCAGTGGTCACAAATGTCAGCCCAATGTGAGAGGTCCTAGGTCCAAACTAAAGCATAACAGTTGTAAAGACACGAGGTTAGACTCTTTTATGGTGTAAGACTGCCCGGACCCGCCCGGCAAATCCAGCTGCCATAAATGCCAGTCTAATGTGAGAGGTCTTTATGAGGTTATGGCCTGAATGAATTAAGAAATACTTAACCAGATAAACATGTAAGGTGGGACATGGGGGTTAAGTAGGTGCCTTGGGTGGCATGAGGAATCTAATGGGTGCCCTTAGTGGCATGTGAAATACGATTAGTAAGACTTAACCGAACACACATGTAAATGAACATGACTAAGAGGGTTAAGTGGGATGTACTAGTGGACAAGCTTAGGTGGGGGCCCATTTCAACCAGTATCCCAAACATATCTTTGTGGGCTCGACCCAAGTCGAGGACGGGACACGCATGCTGGGTTTGACTATAAGAGGCCAAAACGGGGAGCGGTGGCAACGCAAGTCCAACGGGTTTCATATGTGTGTGTGGACCCGGGCTGGTAGGTAAGACGTTGTTGGTATAAGCCGTGCATTCTCAAGTTGTATCGAGTTGCCACTTTAGGGGAGTGATACACCCCACTGTGGGGCCAGCACGGGTATCTACGAGTAGGGAGCCGATCGCAAGTGGGTAGTGGGGTACACCTAGTGGAGGTAGGGGCAGACGACACCTATGTAGTCAGCTAGGGGTACGCAAGGCTATTTATACAGTTTCTGTGCGAAGCAAGTGGGATCAACCTTTAGGGTGACTGGTGCGGTGCAGTGTAGTAATGTGTGGTGCAGTGTAGTAATTATTCGCTAGTAATTAGGTGTGCCTTTAACGTTATCTTTATCTGCTCTTCCATACCTAATAGGTCATAGACATTTACTTGTCTTCCAGCTTATGCCTTAGTCTAGTTATTTTGATAATAGTATTGTTAGAATTATCATACTCGCCAGACTTTATGTCTGACCCCCTCCATTTCTATCCTTTCCCCCCTCCAGGTCCTCAGGTTGGGCCCAGCTCTAGTGGAGTTTGATTGGATTGCTTTATCTCTCTTGGAAAGCTTGGACCGTTGAAGTAAAGTCCAGCTTGTTATCTTCTTTAATGGCTATTTGTGTAATGGGATTATGTGTTTTGTTTTTATGAAGATGGGTATTGTACTTGACTCTGATTTATGGTTTTATGATGTAACAAACATGGTTAATTTCCGCTGTAATAAAATGAAGTTTTAGATTTCCAAGTACTACTTATTATCTGTCTTGTTGTAATTTTTCTGTTCTATATTCACTTAAAACCTCCATGGAAGTTAATGCATTCCCTTTGTGGGTGAAATTAATGGACGTGGGGTGTTACAAAGTTTAGTGTATATTATATATGTATATATATATATATATATATATATTAGTTGAAGAAGACGTTGCGCCGAAATACTGTCCGACGGTTCGTTCAGCTAGGTTAGCCTACCATGAAGGTTTGGAAAGCTGTTAGGTGAGAACACTTTAACCATGGTTTATATATTTAATTAGTAGTTAGACTAATTTAAATATAGTATGATTTATTAGTTGTTAATGATGATTGATGCTTGTTGTGATGGATGATGGATGCGTAGTTTAGAGAACACACACTATTAAGCATTAGTGTTATAACGCTTGTGCACGGTTTCGATTTATTTAATTATGTTGACGATGGTTTCTATAGATGTTTATAATGGTTGTTGATGCTGTTTTGCACACATTATGACACAACAAGTATGGTATCACATTAGTGATTGACAAATCTCCTTCGTAATTAGAAGCAATATCATTATTGAAATTGAAGGTTAATAATTGGGAAAGATCATATGTATGAATTCATATATATTGATAAAGTTCTTTAAACAAATAAATAAATACCGGAACGTTCTAGGATTACAAAGAGGATAGTGTCTAGGCTTGGGTTTGGAAAATATAGTTTCCTGCTCTCCCTGGCTATCCCTAACTGATCCGATGAATGGGATGGTTAATTTGAGATTATTTGAATTTAGAAATGAATTGGAATTTGATTTATTAAGTAAAAAAAAGTTGAATTTTATACCCAAAATAAATTTGGAAAGTCAGTGTAAGTTACTTTAAAAGGTTTAAATAATTTACATGAGTGTACAATGGTTTTCTAAGGTATTTTGAAGTACTGTAGAATAATTTTTATTTCGGTCAAAATAGAGTTGGTCGCACAATTGTAATTTGCGTATTTTAATTACAAACTTTAAAGGATTATAACTTTTGCAATCTAAATCGGATTTCCAAGAAATGAAAAACAATTGATTTATATTAACAAGAACTTTTAAATGAGTGAAAGCGGACTTTAATTTCTGGTTATAATTTTCAAGTTATGTTTAAAATCGTTTTGGAAAAGGTCGTTGTAAGAGCAATTGTCGACAATAAACAACTATTTTAAATGTTTTAGAAATATGGGATTTTTTTTGTAAAATCATTAAAATTATGTAGAAGTGCTTTGAATCATAAATTTTAAGTTTTGGCTAAGATAAACGTTATTTTTATCAAAGTAGTTAAGATAGTTGTTTTGTAACGCTTTTGAAACACTATGGTTAATCTTTCTTTGAAAATAATCTATTTTGAAGTGGTAAACCGCGAGATGTTTCCCGAACTATAAGTAATCATTTGTAAATGATTGGTGGAATGTTTTTAAAGATTTAAAAGTATTGAAAATGTTTTATATGGAAAATAAATTGATTTGCTTGATACTAAAACGGGGTTTTCAATTTTAAACAATCGGTTATGGTTGGAGATAAATCTTTGGATGTTTGATATTAATCCTGTAGATGATGACTCTTATTATTTGAGGAATTTAAAAGGTAGTTCACCATTATTCCATTTATAGCGTGAGTTGGATACAGAGATTAATATTAAGTATAAGTGGATGATATTTCTATCCATATCTAATGTCAAAGAGTTGGATAAATCTTTAAATTAAGATATGGGTTTCCCAATTTGATTGGGATAAGTTGGATAGAAATAATCTTCGGATATTTGATATGAAATTCTTTGGTATAAACGTATACTATTTGAGGAATTTGGACGATATTATTATTATATCATTATTCAACTTATAGTATTCGTTGATTATGAGAATTGATATCGAATATAAGTAGACACAATTTCTGTGTAACTTATGTTCAATATCGATTGATTTGGGGTTTGTCATGAATCGTAACTTCAATAATATCATTCTTGAAACCTAATGAGATTGAGATATGGAAATTCATATCGTAATTTGGAGATTTAACCAAATCTTTGATATGAGGAAATAAAAAATAAGGAACTGGGAAGGAAGAATAATCTTTTAGTTAAGATTACAGAATTGAATGTTCGGAAACCAATTTAATTGGAAACTAGGGTTGAAATGTGGGGAGGGGTTTTCAAAGGAAACTGGGTTTTTTACAACGAGTTATCAGATGGAAAACTAATTAAGGCTTTGAGGCTAAATTATATTTTATTTAAGGTATGTGTTTTAAAAGAGAAAGGTTAAATATGGATTTTGTTATAATTTGAGAATGGATTTAAAGAAGTTTAATTTAACAAAATCCAAGATGGAAGGAGATTTGGTTGAAAGCCTATGTGTTCCGTAATTGTATTTTTTTAAATTGCGCTTATTATTTGGAAAGACCGAGATCGAATATATGTTCGAAAACCATTCCAAGTAATAATATGTTGTTATGGAACAATTCAAGACTTAGAAAACGACGAATGAAGACGGGATTCTTTGAATTGTTTAAATTGATTGTTGATGTCTTGGTTGGGCTGATCCCCCGATATGAAGTTATAAGTGGCATGAGGTTTGAATATATTTAGAGATTTTCGGATTGGTGTTTCGTTCAGACCCAGAACGGACATATATGGATTGTGTGTCTGACATTGTAATTGACTGCGTAGCAATGATCTCTGTTAAATATATATCTGCTTGGTGGCGGAAAATTTATTCTCTTGCTTAACACCCTTCTTTAAGACGTATGAGCTTAGAGGTTATATATTGATGGAAATCAGTGACGAGTTGTGAATGGACAATGTGGCATACTTAAGTTATGTGGTGAGCAATGGATAATCAAAGCAAGGCTTATTTAAGCATAGCTTTATGTATATCATGACCTCGGCAAGCCTCACTTCCCGGTAAATGACCAAAACAGGAAGAAATGCAGCAAGGTTATGGGGTGTTGTCTCCTTCTAGATAAAAGTTGTACTATGGTATAAAGCCCAGGTATTAACCTATGTGGTTAAAGCATCTACTTTTGTGGTTGTTGTTGGCGCACGCTCGGAAAGGTTGGTAACAACGGGTAATGACATACTCAGGCGTACTCTAAGTTACCCAGTTAAGGGGTAACCCAGCCTTGTGTTGGCATGAGGAGCATTAGTTGATCCTCGGACATCCCTCGAGAGGTGTTCAAAATTTGGTTTGAAAGGAAGTTCCTTTGCCTGGTCATTGTTGGAAACCCAATCTCCGCTACGAGCCCATACGATTTTAGTTGTATACCATACGTCGGTATAGTATATGGTACCTATGCTGGCTAAGATTGATACATTTACTTTCGAAAGGATTTTTCACACTATATTATAGTATTGAAAGAGGATTTTCACGCATCAAGCATTTTTGACAATCATAAGGAGAAACCTCGCCCATGTGTGCGTTTGCATTGTGTGTGTGTGTGCCACGAGACCTTATGGTAGTTTCATTTTTCAAAAGTCATAGTGAATTTTTATGCACGGGGATTCATATGGAGTAAACCCATTCCGCATTAGCGGCGTGGTTCGTTGAATTACCCAACTTTAAAATGAATCCTAAATAACTACTGTTTTGAGTTCTCACACCAGTCCCACGACTGACCTGGAGTTTATTGTTCCCACACCTAAAATCTGGGTGCCCATAATTTTGCACGGGCAGCCAGTAGCTTAGCTTGTAGGTTTAGCTTTTAGAGTTGGATTTAGGAATGGAGCCAGAGCTATATTTTGGGTTTTCTTAATCCGCTGAAGAATTGATTTCTGCTGAGCTTATGTTGTACTCTGATGTATTCCGTGTAACTCTGATGTTATATTATGGCAATGAAATGAATAGTTCTGTTATTTTTTGTGCAAATATGTTAGTACCCATAACCATCCGTCTTTATGAACGGTTTAAGTTGGTTTAATTACCGGCGAGAACCGGGCAAAAAGCCGGTCATTACACGAAATCTCGATTTTTCTCTTTCATTAGAAAATTATAATCAAATCGATCCAGAGGATTCTTGTTTCATAGAATTCCGACTTAAAACGGATTCTGTATAATCAATTGAAGTTCAAATCATAAATTACAAACTACCGCGACGGTTTCGAGTTCGTTTTATAATTATATATAAATTATACGTTTAAACTTTGTTATATAAACGAATTATAGATTTAAATCCATACATAATTCCAAATCAATAATTAAAATAGTAATATATATTAAATATTTGATCACCAAAAATACGGGACGTTACACTTACGTTCAGTTCTAATGTGTCTTGTTCTCGGGCTTTGTAAACCAAAGCTCCGTGTCTAATAGAAACGACTTGAACTTCCCAGTCGGCCTAAGCCGAAAAAGAAGATGGACTGCATGAAAACACGACGCATCAGAACACAGAACAAGAGAACATTTCATTGCTATTACAATAATTTACATCAGAGTACAAGATATCAGATTACAAATAAATAATATACAACGAAAAAATAATATCAGAGATTTAAATTACAAAATAGTCAAAAATTTAAATACATAATTAATGTGCAGCGGAAAACATCAACTACCACAGCTAAAGGAAATATACAGATACAAAGCATTCCATAGTATAGCTCCATCCGTAAACCAAGGTTCTGTGAAAAGAAATATCTGTAAAACCGAAATTACTAGTTGCCCGTGTGGAAAATATGGGCACCCAAAGTTTAGGTGGGAAACAATAAACTACGAATCAGTCATGGGACTGGTGTGAGAACTGAAATAGTTATTAACTTTATTTCAATGTTGGGTAAAACAAAGGACCATGTCGTACGACACAGAACGAGTTTTCTTCTAAGAATACCATAAAACAAACGATGCAATGCTAAAAGGAAAAATGAAGCTATTATAAGACTCGGGTCCCAAGCCGAAAAGACTTTATTCGAAGATGGTGACGGCATTATGTGCTTTTAACCCAAGCCGAAGAGACTCATTCAATGGTCACTGCTAACCGCTTTTGGTCCCAAAGCTATACAAGAGGTATTATCCGTCAATGCACAAGCGTTATGAACTGTTGTTTAAGGCACCTGGGCCTGAGTCCGATGATCCTGTTCTAATAGATGCACCTGAGCCAGAGTTAGATTAGGCTGTTCTAGGGGAACTAGGTTACTTGCCCAGAGCTCCCAGCGATTAGTTAAAAGCATGTACAGCGGGAGCGGGTGAAGATGTAGTATCCGTAGACTACCCCGAGCTTTTTACCTACAAGGCCTGTGTATACCCTCGCACAATGCAACACAAACCAGATGATAGAATTTTACCTTATAATAGCCAAACATGCTTGATACACAAAATTTGTCTTTTATTATCATTAGTGCATATTAAAGAAAACAATTTCGAATATAAATGTATCAATCCTAGACGACATGAGCGTCCTTTGCCACTATGCCACCATATAGGTTTACAACTAAAACCGTAAAGTTTCGTATTAGAAAATGGATTTTCATCATGAACCAAGGCAAGGGATCTCTCCTTATTTGATTTTGGAACATTCTAGCATATGCCCCAGGGACAGAACACATCGACCCTAGGAGCGGCAGGGTCGATCTACTCTTACGTCTGTGGATTAGTTATTCCTAAACAATACGTTTCCCGGTCCTATTGGACCTAAAATCTCGTCTGTATGTCGACCGTCTTGGCTTTGTGCGTCCATATCTGAGGTACCTCGCTGTCCATCATCCACATAAGTAAAATTTCTGGGCTCCATACAATGACATCACTCCTAGCTAGAAAGAAACACATGTCCTCCTGCTGTCCTTCATCCCATTTTGGTTCATATCGAGGTGTGAACCTCTTGAATTAACGTTATACACAAAGCGGTGCTATATTAAAGCGATGCTTTGATCATCAACCACAAGGCTCTACTTTTCAACAAAAGCCTCAATCATTGCATCGTAGCATGCCACATTGTCAATCCATACCATACCATTGATTTCCACCAATATATAACCTCTGAGTTCGTACGTCTTAGAGAAAGGTGTTAAGACAGAGAATAAATTCTCCGCCACTAAACACACACACACACACACACACACATATATATATATATATATATATATTTAGCAAAGATCAACAAATACAGCAAAAAGTACAATATCAGACATACAATCCATTTGCAAGTTCATTCCGGGCCTGAATGAAACCGGAGGCACCTTATTCTTCGTCTCATATGTCCAATACAAGAGAAAGACCCTCGCATATCCGGTCGATCTCCAAGTACGTCTAGATGACCACCACTTATTACCTCGTCTCGGGTGTACAGCCCTATCGAGACATCAGTAATCATCCCAACGATGTGAAGATCTCCGGCCTTGAACCGCCATCTTCAAATTTTTGACTTTTAATCGTCGTATCAGTTATTCAAAATGGGTTAAACCACTATAAGAAAACACCGATTTAGCGTTAAATATTTAGAAGCGGAAATTTACATCGCTAATTTGCGACGGATTTCCATGTGATTTGCAAGGGATACTTTTTGTATTTTCAATTTTTTTTCTTTTATTTATTATCGTCGTTTTCTGTCATCCCCACTAATCCGTTGCAAATTGCATCAAATTACTGATAGAAAATTTTTGTTACTATTTTCCGCTGCAAATACAGGTAGAATACTGACGAATATTTATCGAATCTATTTTGTAGCAGAATTCCAACAGATTTGCAAGAGATGTTTATATTATTTTTCTAAGATATACTTTAGTGTTATTTTTTAATAATTATGAACATGTTCAACTATTAATAATTAATTTTTTCTAATTAATGATTTTTAAGTAGTAATAAATAATAATTTACGTTCTATAATAAATAACATATAATAATTGCTTATTTAGAATTAGCAAAATAATCTTTGCTCATAACCGATGTAATTACTAAATTTTTAATTAAGTCCTCTTCTTTCATCACAAATTTCAGTTAGTATGCCAATATATGTTACGCTAAATCTTAAAATTTTAAACTGTTCTTTTATAATTATTCCCCTAAATAATGAAAATATCAGTTTATTATAATAGTTATTTAATAATTAATAATAAAACTTAATACTTATGAAATGATATCTAGAATTCAATAATTAATTTTAAATAATTATATTTAATAGTTACAGTTGATAATTATAGTTGATACTTATATTTTATAATTATAGTCGATACTTATATTTTATATTTTTGCGCAACAGTTGTAACATATGCCTATGTTGTCTTAATGTTTAAAATTTTAAAATATTAGTTAATTAATTTGTTTTAAAATTTTAAATTTTTTGTGTACAGTTTTAATTGTCACCATATGTTAGCTTATCGTTGGTTAAAATTACAATTAACAGTAATAATTAATTGTCACCATATGTTAGCTTAGCTTATCGTTGGTAAAATTACAGCTAATAGATGCTAGTTATATGATAACATAAAATTACAATTAATAGTAATAATTAATGATATATATTACTAAATATTTAACAGTTGATATTGCACTATAATGAAGAAGCAACAAGTAATATTAAATAAACTATTATAAAATAAATAAGAATAATAAATATTTAATAATTATTTTTTCATAGTAAATCTTGTACTACTTCCATATTTATTTTCAGACTCTGCTACTTCAACCAGCCAGTTTCTACCGATTTAGACACAGATGTTATCTACAACGTGCGATTAACTGGTGTAATTCAGCAGGGTGGTTGGATTTATGTCGGTCATTTTTTCTATTAGCAAAAGCTGGTTGATTAAGCAAAGCTGTTTATTTTCGTACATGAGCAATGCTAAGAACACTCTTCCTTAAGAAGAGTGAGCTTATGCTTGCCAGCTGATTGTTGAAAATGGGTTGGCAACGTATTTATTTAGTAAAGAAACTTCCGTTGGTAATTTTGGCTTCATGTTTTGGCTGCAAACTCACCCATTCCATTGCCACCATCCAAAAATTTTGGGTTCAAAACATATTTTTTCGCTCTATCCGCCTTCATTTGCGTAATAGCCCCAAGCATACATGATACTTTCCCAATTCCTCGATCCCAATTTAGTCATTCTCCATTTACAATTCAACAAACTAAAAACACATTTCCTTCTCATTTCAAAATCAGATCTGAATAAACCGTTTTTCTCCCATCGACCTTTTTCTGTTTCCATTTTATTTTTCGTGATACTATTCATTGCGTTGGGTGGAAATTGCAGTCGGTGACTAAAGTTTTGGCGATCTATGTCAGATGGGAGGTCGTTCAATGGAGTAGTAGGGGGTCATGAAAAGGCGTAGTTGGCAGTGTTGATACGAGGATTTAGGTGTGGTTTTAGGTCTGGATCTAGTGTGAGTGGTAAGTACGTCAAATTTGTATCTTGTCGATTTGTACCATTTTGTATATAAGATTTAGTTTGTTTAGGTGTTCAGAATTTTGCTTTACTCGATTTGAACCATTTTGTATTTTCTTCAATCAATCTGGTACGAATGGTGCATATATGGGTCTGCATCTGATATAAGTGGCGATACCAGGATTTAGATGGGGTTTTTGGTGTTTAAAAATGTACCATTTTGTATATAAGATTTACATATGGATTTTGGAAGCCGAAACATGCGCATGTATTATCAGTGATTTTAGATATATTGAGCTTCAAAATATAAACCTGAATCAAATGCCAGCCAACTTTTTGTTTCCATACAAATTTATCTGGACAACTTTAAATTGAGAATTTTATAATTAGCACAAAGTACTATCAGTAAAGAAAAATGAAAGTTGGTTTTTTATTAGTAGAACTTGAAAATTCCTAACAAAACTCACTTCGTGAATAGGAAGTTGCATGTTCATTGTGCAAGCTTCATTCATGCTTTGACTAACTAAGACCTATAAATAATCACACGTAGTTGAATGGTGTCCCAGTTTGTTCCATAGATCAAGTGTAAGAGTTGTGATTATGATTCATTATTCCTATACGATGGTAGATAAAGATAAATAGTCGGCTTTAGTGATTAGTAATAATATTTTTTATATTTTTATACTGTTGCAGCGCCATTTGGTCATCCGGAGAAGTTAGTAATTGATGATACACTTGATCTGCTTTTTAGACCCCTATAAGAAAACAAATAGATCGCAAATTATAAGAATACAAAATTTAACAATTCAACGTATAGGTTCTACCATCATGTATTGTTATATCTCATCTGGAAGCACTTTAATGCATGTCGGTCTTCAAGAACATTGATTTTGCTATTTGGCAATAAGTTCTACCTTTTTATCATCTAATATTGAAAGATTAATCACAGGTGTTGTAGTCAACTTGTTTAGAGAAACATAAAATTATTTGATATGATATACCAACATGTTTCAAAATGTGAATTAAAACTTTCAGTTCCTTTGCAGGATGATTGGAAGCCAAAATCACATGAAATGTTCGGAGAAATCGATGATTTAGTCAAATCTCTCGGCACATTTGCAATTGAGCAAGCAAAAAATCAAGGTAATTAAAATTAAGTTTTCACTTCTAAGAAAACCTGCACCATGACAGTATTTAATGATATTTATTACTATTGTTGTTTATTTATGACAGAAAAAGTCCCTAGACCTTCATAGTCACTGGCAAAGATCCAAAATAATACAATTCAAAATTTTGTTGCATATTGTCCGCCGCATGCTAAGCAAGCCGCTGCTTTTCAGGAAAAGGTATGCATTTACATATTATAAGTCAAATTAATCATGGGTTAATTACATGGAATGATTTACCGATATTATGCAATTTATGCAATTCTCTTGTCCTGCTGCTATACCTGTACTGATGATACTTTGAATCTATTTGAATGACAACTAAAAGGCATAGCTACTACCACTTCGCAGTAAGTCGGACGAGTTCATTAATTGCTCGGTATTTTGAAATTTGGCGTTTTTCATGTTCTAACTGTTATTGTCGACTTATTACTTTATGCAGAGGCCCGAGCAAAAACGCTTTGAGAAACCAAAAGCGAAGGGAAAGCAAAAGGAGAAAAAGGCAGCTAAAGGCTCATATCCTGTATAATAGAATTGATATATGGATTTCATACAAAAGTTTGATTACTTTATGTATGTTTTCGTTCTGTCTATTGCAACAATAACCTTATTGATGTATTTTGCAACATAGAGGGCCATATTAGGTTTAGCCGTGTTAGTTTTATCATCTTGTTTTTCGGGTTGCATCCGAAAATATAATTTGTGATCTGTTTGTTCATTGAGCTTTTGTTTTCATATAGGGATCTAAATTTTTTACTATTTATGTAGGAAAAGGTCCTCCCAAGCTACAACAATTCAACATATAGGAGTCTAAAGTAAAACATCTCATTTACAGGTATTTCCTGCCTTCAGGTTGAATACTGTTGCTGGTTTATTAAAACCTTTTACTATTTTTTTAATTGTTCCATTTTCTCATTCTTTGGTAAAGATCCAAATATCGGCTCGATAAGAATTTATGCTGACTGTAAGAGAAATTGATTTAACGATCAAAAGTGGGAATGATGGAAACAATCCATAAACAAAGGGGCATGACTGTTTCGTAACTGTTAGATTCAGATATTTCTATGTTGGTTTGGTCTTTAAGTATGATAACCTGAACATTTATCACCTTGGTTTGATAAGTTGCATTTGTGATTTAGATCTGGGTTGTCTGAAAAGGGCAAGTAATTTAGGTTATTCGAACAAGTTTGATAGCTTATAGAGAAACCTATTTAAAAACTGAATCAATCTACATGAAACTATTCTGGGAAAATAGAAAAAAACAATGGCAAAATATGATGTGGAGAATGTGTTAGATGGTAATGACGGAAGAATAACGTGTATAAGGTATGGTTTTGAATAATAATGTGTGTTTTGTTACTATGTATAAGTTATGCATATTGCATAGTCAATGCTAGTATTAGGAAGAGTGTACAAGAATATAGCATAACTCTTATTATTTATAGCATAACTCTTATTATTTAGGCACATAGAAACTAAAATCACTTCGAGAGACAATCGGTGACGACACATTGGAGCTGCCACTAGAGACAGCGGATGACATATTCGAATCACTTATGGTGCCAAATGCAAAAAAACATTTTTATCCCATTGGGAATCTAGAGGTACTTCAAAGATTTTTTTTTTCTATTTACACATCTAATTTCTCATTCCCTATATCTCACTAAATAATAAGAATAAATTGTGCAACATTTCACTCTTTTTCAAGTGCCTAAATTATTTTCCGTAGAGTCCCACAGTGTGATCACAGTTCTAATATGCACTGCAATTTTGGAAATAAACAAAGGCATATTATTTGGTAAACGTGATATTGCAGTCAAAGAAAAACAAGATAGTGTAAACATGATATTGCACAAAAAATGAAATATGATCAAGAAAGAGGAACTGAAATCATATTTGCAGACATTTGAAATAAGTAGAACTAAACTAAATGAATGCAGATGAATTAGCAGTTTGAATCTTACTTATTAGGTCTTAATGAAGTAGTTAGTAGTATGCATAATAGTCAACAAAGTATGGTAAAATTGTTCAATGTGTCGAATAAAGGAAACATTAAAATTAGGTCAAGTTAGAGAATAAAGATATATATATATATATATATTAAAATCAAGGTGCTTTTGTTAGATATTCAGTTATGCCTAATGATTTGGAAAAAGATAAACTGTAGTACAAATTTGTAACATAGTTGTGGCTGTGGGAAAAATAAAAGCAGAAAAATAAATACCGCCATTTTTTATACTGTTGTAACATAGTTCATCTTGGTATGCATAATACTGTTGTTTAGCATACCGTTTTTACACTATTTTTGTGTAATCTCTTTACAGCTACCCTCTTCTCAACGTACAAAGCATCATTTTGTTGATAATGAAGATGATGTTCATGAGCTACAAAAAAACGTTGAGGAAATGCGCTTAGAGCTCGAGAATGAGAGAACAGAGCGGATTAGGATTGAGGCAGAGAGAGAGCGTGAGCAAGCTAATTGCCAAAGACTCGAGGAAGAGCAGGCAAGGCTTGCACAACAACAAAACGAATATAAAGAAAACTTTCAAGCACAAATGAAATAAGTGATGGCAATGCTTTGGAGAAATGATGAATTTGATTATGCAGATCCTTCCCATCATCATCTTCATGAGTTATTCGGGTATGGTAGCTGGATATATTTTGTTGTAAGGATGTTTTTGTATGGAATACCACTAGCACTAGTTGAATAGCTTTGTTAGTTATAATTCAGTCTAGTATATGTACGAATTGATGAATGATTGTGGATGGTATTGTTTATGGAATATTAGCTCTAATAAAAAAATATTGTTGTGAAAAAAAAACTGGCAATTCCATTTTCCTTTTTGTTAATGTCGCTCATTTTATGTGCATGCACATATATATATATACATGCATATATATTCATGTATGTGTGTGTGTGTATATATATATATAAAAACAGAATAGAAAGGGAATACTGATGGAAATTTTATGAAAATCGAAACTAAAACGTCGCTAAGTAGAAACTGAAATTTTAAAGATAGCGACAGTTTATCGACGTATAACAAAAAGGATGTATACGTGTTAATAGATACAGCCATCCTTAATCCGTCGCTATATAGCTAGGATTTACCGACGGATAACTAGAATGCAAAACGTTTGTTATATATTTTCTTCGGTAATCCCTTTCTAAATAGCGTGGATTTAGCGATGGATAAATATATAATTATTTTATTATGTTATATATAGAGGAAAATAGGCTAAAGGCAAAACTTAGGAATTTTTTTAGTGAAAAGTATGGGAAGTTAAGAATTTAGTGAGAAGGACAGGTTTTAGTGTAAAAGTGGAATTGGCAATGGCCCCCTGAATTCCACTTTAACACTCATAGTTGTCCTTGCCCCTAAAATTTAAAGCTTGCATACTTTTCACCAAAGTTTTTCTTAAGTTTGTCCTTTAAAAGAAAAGCCCCTTTTATATATCTGTTAGTAAAACGTCAGTGAAAATATTTTAAATGAAATGTTAATATATCATAAAACGATGGTAAAGTGACGGAGAATCGATGTTAATTTCCACCGCAAAATTGTCCCTAAAATACCGACGTGTTTTTTAACGACAACCGTATTTTGCTGCAAATCCAACTGCCCTTAAATGATGGTTTAGCGACCCATTGTCCCGCTGCAAAATCAATGTTTTCTTGTAGTGAACCCGGTCATTCTGAATAACTTGCGTATTTTATAATCAAGTGCTATAAAAACACATCATATGCCTCATTCCAATCCATAATATTCTATTCAAATATTCGTTATACTGGGGATAGTTACCCTTTAATCTTATCAAAGATTATCTTATTTAAACTTATTGTTTAATCCATTCTTTCGAAATCATTTCAAAAGATTTTGTAATATCTTTCCACAATATAAACCAGATTAAGGTTTATAAAAATAGTCGGGATTATCGAGCCTTACTGAAGTAATTATTCATTTTATTATCCTAAACTCAACCTATTCATCCCATGGAGCAAAAAAACGAGTAGTACTCCATATCTAACACCCACTCTGTTATTGGAAAAATTAATTACCGTTTAACGTTCAAATCTAATTAAATATTTAACTATCGTGTGGAGTAAAACTGATGGTACTCCATTCTCGCACATTTCTTGAATTTGGTAAATTTAATTACCCCATTCACATTTCAATCTAATTAAAGATTTACTAAAACTCCAACTTTGTTTTAATCTTCAAAATCATTATTTAATGATTATTCAACTTTAGGAAACTAATCCTGTCTTTACTGGGTTAAAGAACAAATGTCGTTTAAAATACCATTCAAGATAAACCCAAGTCAACTTCCATTAAAATGGAAACCTCATGGAAATCAGATCAACCGTAAATAATATGAATTTCCATATCAGACTAATTCTATAAGTGGAATAACGACAAAGCCTTTAAAATTCCATAAATGGTAACGATCTTCCTTCACAGAAGCTCATCTTGATTATCAATAAATTGAATTCCACTCAATTCCAATATACACTCGATTCCAATATACACTCAATTCCAATTTTAATGTATTAAATTAGAAAACTTCTCTTTGGAAAATTTTCATTAAATCTTAATTATAAGATTTATAAATTCCAAATCATAACTTCACTGGTAATTAGGTTTAAGAATTAATGTCATTTAAAACTTCGTTCACAATGAACCCAAAATCAACTTCCATTTAATTCCATTTATATTTATTAATTGGAAACCTTCACTAAATCTTAATGAAAAGATTTATTCCTTTCTCAACCAGGTTAAAGAACAATGTTATTAAAGAAATCATTCACGACAAACCCAAAATCCAATCTGATATTAAATACAAGGCTCTAGATAGAAATTATATCGGCTTATATTCAACATCAAATTCCGAAACCAACAGATATCGCATTGGTAATAAAGATATCTATATCTTCCTAATTCCTCCACGATATCCATATAATCACGGAATCCAATATCGAAATATCCGAGGATAATTTCCATCCAACTCCCATCCAATTTATATATTGGAAATCTCTTGTTATATTAAAACCATAATAATTTCTTTCAGTTCTTTACTCAAGTTAATAAACAACTTATTTTGATGAAAATATCTTTTATCTTTACAAACTTGGAATATTTCATCCAAAAATCTTTTCAAATCAATTATAATGATTTAACATAATTTTTCCCTATTTTTAATCATTTAAAAATAGGTCCTTTCAATTAAATGACGTTTCAGGTCATTTAACTACACCAGCGCTGTTTTTATTCAAATTTTAATTAAACATTTCACAAAATCTAACCATTAGATTTTAAATCTTTTATTATCATTTGAAATATCTTTTCGATATGAACCCAACGGTTCCGGTTTCAGGAGAATCCGACGGTCGGATCTCCCGGTACATCCATTCGAAGTTAATGGTCGAAATTCGCGGACGATCGCTGCGCAACTGGTTCTGTTCGAACCATTTTATTATATATAATAAATTTCTTTGATTTCCATTCTAAACGTACTTTATAAAACCTTTATAAATTCATGTAAAATGATTTCAACTTTCATTTCAATTTTAAACTAAAATTAAACATCCTGAATTATTATAGTATTAGAATAATAATTGTTGACCAACTTTTTGGTAAAAGCTGACAGATCAATGGATCGAAGCCCAATGTCAAAAGGCTCAATCTTTAGCGTCGATCGATCCCAACGGACGACCTCTATTCTAGAAAGCCCGAGCAAAAATTGGCCCGAGTCGGCCTCACTCAAAGCAACGGCATATCATTCCCCGACATAAACGCTCTCCCAAACCGACCGAATCGAGCGTTTCCTTAAAGATCGGATCAATCGGATATTTCCGGATCTACCTGGAAATATCCGAAATGAGTCATTCATTACTTAGCTCAATTCTCAAGGCATTAAAGATGGTCAAACACTTCCAGCCAAAGCGCTACTTTTGATACGCCTCATCTTGAGTGTCACGCAAGCCACAATTTTCGAGGATACTATTAATCACCAGTGGAATTGGTCGACCAGCCGCAACTATGCCCAAGGATCGAGATCCACATGCTCAAGCTCTGCAAAAGAGGCATGCCACGTTGCATCTCGCTCATCCCACTCCTCTTCCTATAAATACATCCATACTTAGAATGGAAAGGGACTTCTTCTTCAACTTAGACATTTTGAGCAGAACTTCCTCTCTCAAGCTCAAATTATATGGCTAACTCCAAAAATAATCAACTCTTTCTGAAACACAGCAACTTTGTGTTCATCTCCTACTTTCTCGAGAAAAAAAATATTGTACTTGTAATCAAAAGAAAATCAATATCTATAAAGTGGATGTAGGCACCTTCTTTACTGAACCACTATAAAAATTCTTTATGTTCCCTATTTTACTTACTTTATTGTACTCTATGATTGTTATTCGTTTTTTTTACGCACGATTAGGGGTTGACCGTCACTAGTGACCTACTTTTGACATCAAAACTTTAACGTGCTTGGTAGGGAAACGCATCTAGACATACTCTACGACCTTCAACCGCCTTCAGCAATTTCTAAGCCGACTATGGCAAATAAGCGGAAGAAAGTGCATCACCTTCTCGTCCCACGAACGCTGATGCAGCTGAAACAAATGTTGTAGAAGCAAGTCAGGAATCCTCCTCTCATGAAGATACGTCCTGATATCTTATCAGGGACGACATGGACAATATTCTGGACGAGTTTAGAGGCCAGATGACATCTCAAGGTAAAATCCTCGAACAACAACAACAACAGTTGATGAATAACCTCCTCGCTCGGATGGAAAAGGGATCTAGCGCTTCAACATCAATTCCTCCACTGGGCGAGGATGGGGCAACAACTGATCTTCGGTTTGCATAGATACAAGCCACATATCAGACCATACCTTTGCTTCCTCCTGGCTTGACTTCACTTCCAGACCGACCACCTCCAAGAGTGTCGCTACTAGCAACTAATGCAGCTGCAGATTCGCAGAAGGCCCACGATCAAGATCTAGGTCATCCGACCACTTTTCCTCCACTCCTGGATACAACTCAACATCCTGGATCGACCAAACTATGGCTGGGTCAACCGGGATCAATGCCATTTCCATTACAACCCAGCATCTTGCCACAGACCCGTCTTACGCCGCCTTCCCTCCAACGAAGAGATGGTGGAGCCTTCCCTTCGAACCAGGAAGACCACTCTACCATACCGACTCCCAACATAGTAGAGGAAAATGCTACCGTAGACCATCGTAACATCGCCTCGAGCTGGGTAAATGCAGAGCCCCGAACATCACATGCTATGATGGATCAGCCGGGCCCCTCTAACATGAGCATGGCTCAGTCCAATCCTTTTTTATTCAAGCGGTACCATTCTGCCAGAACCAACAGTGGGGGCCCATCCTCACCCTCACCTTCACTCAACTCATGGAGGTCGAACGCAGCCAATGGTTCCCCTTCCGAGCATGCTTTCGGCGGACCCTAGTACAGTGATCCTCCCTAATGCAGAATTGGATTCATGGCATAGACTCCTTGGAGATGGAAGACAGCTTGTAAGCATCATCAGATGCTTCACCCGGGACACGTCTTCTCAACAGGATGTAACAACCCGGAAAATCCGTGCCAATTTCAAAATTTTATTTTGGCAATTTTAATGAATTTTGACTATTTAAAATGAATTGTTTTAAATAATATTGACGAGAAATTTATTTTGAATAGAATTCGAACGTATATATTTATATACGTCGTCATTAGAATATAAATATTTTATTTCAATTATATAACGAGCCTGAAATGGCGCGGTAGTTCGAAAATTCGATTTCAAAGTTCAAATGAATGTACAGGATTCAAAATAAACCGGATTTTAACGAAACAAAAAATATTTGGATTTAATTGAGAATATCTTTCCAACTAATTCGAAAAATAAAAATTTCATAGCGGGGATAAAAAGTTATGCCCAATTGAAAATTCAGAATAGTCGCTATGGAATTCTGGCCCTTAAAAATGGAAATTTTGCAAACGACCTTGGTTTTCGATGAAACCACTTTTGTTGGATCCGGGATGTCGAATTATTGCTAGATTCCAAATTTCATAATTTTCAAAATCAATATGTGAGCGTGGCGAAGGAAAACGCATTTGACCAGTTTCAGTTGATTTTAATCGACTGGAAAATGGCCATTTTTCAAACGGTCTCGGAATTTGACGAAACTAGTTTTGTTAGGACCGTATCGTCAATACGAAGCTATAAAATATATTTTGGGAATTTTTAGAGTTCGTATGTGGCCCCAGTAAAATGAAATGCGCGTTCAAAATCAATATATAGAGTTATATGTTGATTTTGACGAAAACTGATCGAAACCATCGAATCAGCCTACGATACCTATCCCATTGTGTTTGGAATGGGGGTAATTAGCTATGGATGACAGTCGGTGAGTTCGATTTCGAAGTCAAAATAAAAAGTTGCTTTTTGAAATTAAAATAATAAAATAATATATATATCCTCACCTCCCCTCACAACTCAGAAATCGATTTAGAAAATAAAAAAAGGGGGGAAAGAGAACGACGGGGGGGGGGGGGGGGGGAGAACCCGCCGCCACCGCCGCCACCGTCGGCGTGGCCATCGCGCCCCTCCCTTCCTCCTCTATCCTCTCTCCTCCGCTCTTCTTCCATCCCTCTTCTTAATCAACCGTCGCCCCCCCTTTCTGCCCACCGCGCCACCCACCGTGTTCCCCACCTCTGATCGAGACCGCCCTCCCCTCCTTCTTGTGACCTCAAACCCCCCTTCCAATCCCCAAACCCGCCATTAGACCCCCCTACTACTCAGAAAACGAGAATCAAAGTAAGTGTTTTACTTTATTTATTTATTTTGAAGTAATTAGTTTATTTAAATTAGAAAAAAATCCAGTTTTTGTATTAGAAGAAAAAGGTATAATTTTATTAGTACTGAAAGGTATGATTTATATATTTGTTAGAATAGTAAAAATATGATTTTTACTTAAGTAGAGTAGTAAGAGTTCGATTTTTATAATATAGAAAGGTTAGATTTTAGTTGTGGAAAGGCGGGATGTTTAAAGTAGAAAAGAAATGATTTTTAAATAATAAAGTTTTGATTTTTATTATCATGAAGGCAGTGGAAAAATATGATTTTTATATTATATAGATAATAAAAATTCGATCTTTATTATATAGGAGATATAAAAATATGATTTTTATTCATGTAGAGTAATAAAAATATAATTTTTATTATATTGCTAGCAAGATAAAAATATAATTTTTATCATGGAAGTAGCGTTGTAAAGGAGTGATTTTTACATATGAAGCCGTGATATAAAAATACGATCTTTATATATATGAAAATATAATTTTTATATAGAGAATAGCATGATAAAAATATAATCTTTATTATATGAACAGCGGTGTAAAAATAGAATTTTTATCTATGTAGTAGCAGTGTAAAAATAGAATTTTTATCTATATAGTAGCGGTGTAAAAATAGAATTTTTATCTATATAGTAGTAGTATAAAAATGTGATTTTTATATACATAGCAACAATATAAAAATGTGATTTTTATATATGTAGTGACTACGGGCAGTGAAATTGACAAAAGGCGAGCATGACGAAGATTTCTACCTATGAAGAGTCGTGGCGTTGGTTTAGCTAGTCGGTGAGAACTTCTCACTTTAAACCTTATTTTCTAGTTAAAAATATATATTAGGATGCAGATGGTGTTTAGTAGCACCCGACACCCGTCGTCCACAGACCATGGACGGCTAGTATGCTTGTTTGATGTGTTGTGAAATTTGTTTGTGATGTTGATGTGAAATTGATAATAAAACCTTCATGTGTTGAAATAAATTAATATAGTTAAAAATATAATTTTTAACGTGAATGTGAATAAATAAATATTCATTTACAAACCAGACGGTTTGTTTATGTACACCTATTTGAAGGACATTGATTGGGATGATAAATTTTACACGTCGTCCAACTACACAAATAATATTCAGTGTTTGTGGACTGAAATCCCACACGGGTGTTGGGATGATATTTGGCGTACATTAATCCCAATTATTTAGTTGTATGTCGATCAATTGGTCGACAGACTGTGTGAGCTTTAATTATTTATATTTGATGCTTATGCAGTTGTGTGGTGCACTTTGGATGATGGTTGATTATTTATTGTTGTTATTATATACATGTGTTGTATGGAATCCATATAATTAACATTATATGGTAATTGACTGGGCCTCATTCCAATTGGGAAAATAAAGAATATTATAAAGAATATTATAAAATAGTCACGTGTTGACGGTACTCATTTGTTGAGATTAGTCACATGTTGAAAGAAATATAGATTCATGTATTGAGTAAAATATTTTAACAATAAAATTTACATCTTTATCATATATAAAATTAGAAACTAACTGCAAAATAGATAAGATGAGTGGTCTCCTGGATATTGATCTGATGTTGGTTTCGGCCTTCGGGGTTAATACTTAGGGAATCGTTCTCTTACTAATTTACGGTTAGAGTCTGATTAGAAATTAAACGATAGAAATCATAATTTTATAAAATATATTAATAACAAAAATAGTCATGTGTTGAAAGTACTCATATGTTGAGATTAGTCACGTGTTGAAAGAAATATATATTCATGTGTTGAATAGAATAAATATTCATTTGTTGAATAGAATAACGAAGTTATTGAAAAATATAAAGCCGTGTTGATTAGAGATGTGCTATTTTAACGCAAACGATATTTATATCGATTATGTTCGTTTTTATAATGAATATTGAAAAGAGATTTAAAAATTGAATATAAAATGAATTCGAATTGAATTGAATATAAAACGAATTCGAATTCAATTGAGTATAAAACGAATTCGAATTGAATTGAATATAAAACGAATTCGAATTGAATTGAATATAAATGAATTTGAATTGAATTGAATATAAAGTGAATTCGAATTGAAATGAATTGAAATCGATTTGAAATCGATTTGAATTGAAATCAAATAGAAATGAATGTAAAAAGAATTTATAATGGAAAATTCAATTTTGATTTGAATTTGAAATGAAAGTTGAAATTGTTTTTGAAACGATTTTTAAAATACGTTTTAAAAGGAAATCGACAAAATATAATATATATATATATATATATTATATATAATGGCCTGAATAGAACGTGCCGCGCCATGGCAGTTCGTGAATTTCGACCATTTGCTTCGAACGGACATTACGGGAGATCTGACCGTCGGATTCTCCAAAAACTGGAACCGTTGGGTTCGTATCGAAAAGATCTTTCTAATGAATACAACAGATTTGAAATCTGACGGTTGGATTTGGAGATACGTCCAAATCAATTTCAGAAAAGGTCGTTGTAAGTGCAGTTCGATGGCCGTTAAGACGACCCGTAACTTCCCCGTGAAGGAAAGCACGGATAGAATTTAGGACAAGACAAAATAGAACGCATACAGAAGAACATTTCATTGTTATTACAACAATTCCATCAGATACAAGAATATATAGAGTATAAATGAATAAATTACATTCAACAAATATCAGAGATTACAATAAATTACATAGCAGCGGAAAAAAATATACAAAACACAACTAGAAGTGATACACGGATACAGAGCTTTCCGAGCATCGTTCCAGCTGTAAATCAGGATCATGTGAATATAAATCTGCAAAACCAAAACTACTAGCTGCCCGTGTGGAAAATAGGGGCACCCAGAGTTTAGGTTAAAACAATAAACTCCAGGTCAGTCATGTGACTGGTGTGAGAACTAAAACAGTTATTTAAAACTTTACTTTAAAAGAGAGTAATTCAAGGGACCACGCCGTATAACACGGAACGGGTTTCCTCCCAAGAATACTAGTGCATATAACAAAACAACGCAATGCTTTTTGGAAAAATGAAGCTATTATAAGACCCAGGTCCCATCACACAATGCAACGCAAGCCGGAGGATAAGGTTTTCCCTTATAATAGCCAAACATGCTTGGTACGTTTAAAACACATTATTTGATACTATTATAAGTGTATAGTGTCAAAACAATTTCAATCATAAATATCAATCATAGACGGCATGGGTACCATATATCATGTCGCCATACTAGTTCTACAATTAAAACCGCAATACACGTATTGGAAATTGGATTTCCGTCATGAGTCGAGGCAAGGGGCAAGCTCCTCTCCGCGTTCGAGACACTCTAGCAATGCCTCAGGACCCCACTCTGATCCTTTGGAACCTCCAAGGCCGGTCCTCTCTTACTTTTGAGGATTAGTTATTCCTGAACACACGTTTCCCGGTCCTTACAGACCTATATCCGAGGCGCCTCGTATCCAACAACCACACAGGTGAAAAGTATATAAATGTCAGGGCTGGTAGGTCACTGACACCACCCTAGCTAGAAAGAAACGTCGTGCACTCCTTGGGTCCGTATCCCCTTTTTGACTCATACCGAGGTGTGAGGCTCGCGAATTCACGTTATACACAAAGCTACGCCACACAGGCCGTGCTTTGATCATCAACCACAAGACTTTGCTTTTCAACAGAAGCCTTGATCAATTGCCACTTACGCGTGCCACATTGGCAATTCACTCCATGCGACTGATGTCCATCGATATACAACCTCTGAGCTCGTACGTCTCAGAGAAGGGCGTTAAGTAAGAGAATAAATTCTCCGCCGCCAAACAGATGTATATTTAATAGAGATCATTCAACACAGAATAAAATCCGATGTCAGACACACAATCCATTTACAAGTTCGCTCTGGGTCTGAACGAAACCGGAGGCACTTTCCTCGCGTATCCATCCATCTCCAGGTACGTCTGGACGATCACCAACTGATTCCCTCATCCTGGGTGTACAGTCCAATCAAGATCATCAGTAATCACCCAAACGATGTGAAGACTTCCGGCCTTCAACCACCGTCTTCATCTTCGACATCTCGTCGAATCGGTTATTCAGAATGGGTATAAATCCGGCCTTTCTGAATAACCCACGTATATGATAAACAAATGTTACACAAACACAACAAACGCCTCATTCCAATTCAGAATATTCTTTTATTCACAAAATCACATTCTTAGGGAAAGGTTCCCATTAATTTTATCCAAGATAAATTCTTGTAAATTTATCCTATAATCTTCCTTTGGATATCATTTCAAACTAGTCGGGATTAACGAACCACACCGAAGTAATTATTTATTTAATTTCCCAATCCCAACCTATATATCCCATGGAGAAAAACGGGTAATACTCCACATCTAACACCACGGTGTTATTGGTAAAATTAATTACCATTTCACGTTCAAATCTAATTAAAGATTTGACTATCGCTTTGGAGCAAAACTGGTGATACTCCACTCTCGATCACTTTTCAGATTTGATAATTTAAATTATCAACTCACATTTTAATCTAATTAAAGATTCATTAAAACTTCACTTAGTTTTAATCTTCTCAAAAATCGATATCTTGCCTTTAACTGGGTTAAAGCACCAATGTCATCTAAAACATGATCCACGATAAACCCAAATCACATTTGATATTAAATACAAGGCTTTGAATAGAAAATATATCGGCTTATATTCAATATCAAATTCTGAAACCAACAAATATCGTATTGGAAATAACGATATAAAATATATCTTTCAAATTCCCATAAGAATATCTGTATAGTCACGAAATCCAACATCGAAATATCCCGTAGATAATTTCGATTCAACTCCAGTCCAATCCACGTATTGGGAATATTGATTATTTTTAAAATCACTTCAAATTCAATTTATTTATTTAAAAAAATAAATTGATTTTAATTCTAGTTCAAAACTAGTTCATTTCAATAAAAATCTATTTTTATCCTTTCAAATGTGGAATTCTTCATCCCAGTTCTTTCCAATCCATATATTATGGTTTTACACAAATTATTGATATTTTAATAATTTTATCAAGGCCCGTACAGTCGATTTCCATCAACGGCCATCGAACTGCACTTACAACGACCTTTTTCAAATTTGATTTGGACATAATTCCAAATCCAACCGTTAGATTTCAAATTTCTAATATTCATTGGAAAGCTCTTTTAGATACGAACCCAACGGTTCCGGTTTTAGGAGAATCCGACGGTCGGATCTCCCGCAACGTCAATTTGAAATAAATGGTCGAAATTCACGAACTGCCGCGGCGCGGCGCGTTCTATTCAGGCCATTATATTATATATATAATATATATAATATATATTTCGTCGATTTCTATTTAAAACGAATTTTATAAATCGTTTTAAATTCGTTTTCAAAACCATTCAACTTCTATATTCAATTCAAATTCGTTTTCTTTTCAATTCGAATTTGCTATAATATTCATTTCAATTTGAATAAAATCGATATAAATATCGTTCACGTCAAAATGGCGCAAAACTAATCAACACGGCTTTATATTTTTCACAACTTCTTTATTCTATTCAACAAATGAATATTTTTCCCATTCAATACATGAATCTATATTTCTTTCAACACACGACTAATCTCAACACATGAGTCCTGTCAACCCCTCACTATTTTTGTTATGTAAAATATTTTATAAAACTATGGTATCTATCGTTTGATTTTCAATTAGACTTCAACCGTAAATTAGTTCTAATTTTAAATATGATAAAGATGTAAATTTCATTGTATAAAATATTTCACTCAACACATAAATATTTTCAACTCAGGAACATCGTCAACACATGACTATTTTTATATTCAACACATGAATTTTCTTTTATAATATTCATTGTCGTCCCGATTGGAATGAGGCCCAATCAATCACCATATAACGTTAATTATATGGATTCCATACAACACATGTATATAATAGCATTGATAAACAATCAACCATCATCCAAAGTGCACCACACACTGTATAAGCATCGAATATAGATATCTAACGCTTATAACAGCCTGTCAATCAATCGATCGACATATTTAATCAATCAGGATGAGTGAACTTCAAATTTCATCCCAACACCCGTGTGGGGTTTCAAACAATCAAACACAGGTTTTAGTTGTGCAGTTGGGCGACGTGTAAAATTTATCGACCCAATCGATATCAGTCAAATCAGTGTATATAAACAAATCGGCCGATTTGTTTATAAATATTCATTTATTCACTTTCACGTTAAAAATTATATTTTTAACGATAAAACATTTTATTTTAACACATGAATTTCTATTAGTTCATTTATTCACTAAAATGATATTTTTATTTTTCTAACATATTTCAGAAAATTTCGGCGGCATAACGGCACGATACTAGAAACGGGACGAGGCCTAGCCTTATCCCCGGTCTAGTGAAGGCCCACGCCATTCACACATCAATCAAATCAATTTCAATTCACCAAACAATTCAATTCAAACCAATTAGACTAACCAACTACACAACCAAACTATTTAACAAACAAGCCATCCATGGTCTGTGGATGACGGGTGTCGGGTGCTACTAAGCACCGTCTGCATCCTAGCATATATATATAACTAGAAAAAGAAATTTAGAGTGAGAAGTTCTCACCCTTAGCTATCCAACTTCACGACACTTCATTTGTAGAAATCTTCACCGTTCTCGCCTTTTGCCACTTTCGCTGCCCGCAGCCACTACATATATAAGGATCACATTTTTATATTGTTCCTATGTATATAAAAATTCTATTTTTATACTGCTATTATTTCGATAAAAATTCTATTTTTATCTTGCCATTAATATAAGAAAAAAAAATATTTTTATTACCCTACATGAATAAAAATCATATTTTTTTATCGCCACTCATATAAAAATCGAATTTTTATTTCGCTTCAACATATATAAAAATCCGATCTTTTCTATTTAATCAACTATATAAAAATATGATCTTTTCTATTTAATCAACTATATAAAAATATGATCATTTCTATTTAATCAACTATATAAAAATATGATCTTTTCTATTTAATCAACTATATAAAAATATGATCTTTTCTATTTAATCAACTATATAAAAATATGATCTTTTCTATTTAATCAACTATATAAAAATATGATCTTTTCTATTTAAAACCACGACCTTTTTAAAGGTAAAAACACTGATTTTCCTAAATCTAAAACTAATTTCTTTAAATAAAATAAATCAGTCCTTTACCGCTATAAATATCAATAAGTAAATACTGAAAAGAAAATCGTATAAGAAATTAAAACAACTTACTGTATTAAGGTGGAACGGGGAGGAGAGGGTTCGCTGGTGGCTGCTGGTGAGGTGGAGCCAGCGCATAGGGCCAACGGTGGTGCGGGGGTTAGTCGACAGAGGTGGTGCGTGGTGGTGGGGCCCGCGGTTTCAAGTATCAATCGATGGGGGCTTTTGGGTTCGCGATTTCTGAAGCGGGGAGGAGCAGGGGAAGAAGGCGGAGGGGGAGGGGAGATCGCCAGTGGCGGAGCGACGGTCAGGCGGGTCGATTTGGGGTTGCTCGTCGTTGGTGGTCTCTGGGGTTGCGGGGCTCACGCGTTCTTCAATCGAGAGGGGAAAGGAGGTCGAGAAGGTGGGGGGGGGAAGGCGGCGCCATGATCGGCGGTGGGAGGCGCAGGCCAGAGGTGGGGCGATGGCCAAAGTCGATGGCCATCTCTTTTTGAAAAAAGGGGAAAACGTTTTCTGAAAAATGAAATGAAAAAGGGGGAAAGGTTTTATATATATATATATATAATTTTAATATTATTTTATTCTTGAAATTAGGGTTTAGCTTCCGAACTCCAAATCAACCCCAACGACCGAAGCCTCTAGCTAAATACCCTCATTCCGAACACAATGGGATATGCATCGTGAGCCAATTCGACTGTTTTGATAGGTTTTCATCTAATTTAAAATATAAATCTTTATATATTCAATTTAAATGCACATTTCAAATTACCGGGGTCACATATTAACTTTAAAAATTCTAGAAAAATATTTTCTAGCTTCCTATTGGCGATACGGTCCTAACAAAACTAGTTTCGTCGAATTCTGAGACCATTGGAAAAATGACCAATTTCCAGTCGATTAAAATCAACTGAAACTGGTCAAACGCGTTTTCCTTTGCCACGCTCACATATTGATTCGAAAAATTATGAAATTTGGAATCTAGCAATAACTTAACATCACGGACCCAACAAAAGTGGTTTCGTCGAAATCCGAGGTCGTTTGCAAAATTTCCATTTTTAAGGGCCTGAATTCCATAGCGACTATTCAGAATTTTCAACTGGACATGTCTTTTGATTCCCGCTATGAAATTTTGATCTTTCGGATTCGTTGGAAAGATATTATCAATTAGATCCTAATGTTTTTGGTTTCACTAAAATCCGGATGATTTTGCACCTGGTACATTCAATTGAAGTTTGAAATCAAATTATCGAACTACCGCGCCGTTTTCAATTCTATTTATAATTATAAATAATTATATATATTCTAACGACGACGTATATAATATATACGTTCGAATTCTATTCAAAATAAATTTCTCGTCGATTTTATTTAAAATTATCTATTTTAAATAATCAAAATTCGCTAAAATCGCCAAAATAAAAAATTTAAACTGGCCCAGATTTTCCGGGTTATTACAATCTCCCCCACTTAAAACTTTTCGTCCCCGAAAAGGAACAAAGTCGAAAGTGGTTTGATTAATCAGTTCTACGTTCGATTTGGCTTCCATTCTCCAACTTTTCAGTTTCTGAGAATTTCCAAATTCTTCAAAAATTTGGCTAACACCCTAAATTTTCGAAAAATTTCGCCATAACCTCCCCTGCACCGGGAGCATCGGGGAATTTCAAATAGCTTCCCCGGTCCTTCAGATCTCAAAAAGAAAAAGAAAAAGCCAAGCGGCTAGCCAATAGGCTCATAAAATCATCATCACCCAAACAAAACAGGAAATTATGTAGTAAACATGTACCTATTTGTCGGGCAAACAAATTTTATTCTTCGCTCTAGCCTCCTTGCTATGACCTGTTCAATGCAAGTACATGTATATGCAAGCAAATGCGACCAATTTTCAATATAATTCAATATTAGGTTCAATTAGGCATAATGGTTCAAAATTAGCAAACAAATAGACAAACAACACAAACATCAATCAATTAGTGAATTAGAGTTTCAAATTCATAATTTTGATACATATACAGAAAATCATGTTTTTGATGCCAATTCACAACAATGTGTCTATCTATATAGGTTTGGTTCTCACACCAGTCTAATGGAAATATATAGAAATCACACCTTCGAAACACGAACATAAATACTGATGATGTGGCCACATCATCAGAATTATCCCCGGGTGTCTAGAATGTGATTCTATATCTATCCAGTATATTAAAACTTTGACTATACGTTCATGACGCGTATACGCGAAATCTTTATATACTTGATTGTCCATATTCAATACAAATAAAATATTCAAATACGTATAAAATGGTTTAAATTTTTAAAACAAAAATTGTTTTCATTTGAAAAATATACTCTTCACACTCGTTCTAGGATACTACTGATCCTATCTCTAACGAGTCATTCTAATTGGATATTACTAATCCAATATCTGATGAATTCTTTCGTATGGTTCTAATGTGTCTTGTTCTCGAGCTCTGTAAACCAAAGCTCTGATACCAAACTAAGACGACCCGTAACTTCCCCGTGAAGGAAAGCACGGATAGAATTTAGGACAAGACAAAATAGAACGCATACAGAAGAACATTTCATTGTTATTACAACAATTCCATCAGATACAAGAATATACAGAGTATAAATGAATAAATTACATTCAACAAATATCAGAGATTACAATAAATTACATAGCAGCGGAAAAAAATATACAAAACACAACTAGAAGTGATACACGAATACAGAGCTTTCCGAGCATCGTTCCAGCTGTAAATCAGGATCCTGTGAATATAAATCTGCAAAACCAAAACTACTAGCTGCCCGTGTGGAAAATAGGGGCACCCAGAGTTTAGGTTAAAACAATAAACTCCAGGTCAGTCATGTGACTGGTGTGAGAACTAAAACAGTTATTTAAAACTTTACTTTAAAAGAGAGTAATTCAAGGGACCACGCCGTATAACACGGAACGGGTTTCCTCCCAAGAATACTAGTGCATATAACAAAACAACGCAATGCTTTTTGGAAAAATGAAGCTATTATAAGACCCAGGTCCCATCACACAATGCAACGCAAGCCGGAGGATAGGGTTTTCCCTTATAATAGCCAAACATGCTTGGTACGTTTAAAAC
The DNA here is from genome assembly GCA_030737875.1 of Allium sativum. NCBI lineage: Eukaryota > Viridiplantae > Streptophyta > Magnoliopsida > Asparagales > Amaryllidaceae > Allium > Allium sativum. Next base: position 605,418,746 of record CM060918.1, on the reverse strand, counting down.
ACATTATTTGATACTATTATAAGTGTATAGTGTCAAAACAATTTCAATCATAAATATCAATCATAGACGGCATGGGTACCATATATCATGTCGCCATACTAGTTCTACAATTAAAACCGCAATACACGTATTGGAAATTGGATTTCCGTCATGAGTCGAGGCAAGGGGCAAGCTCCTCTCCGCGTTCGAGACACTCTAGCAATGCCTCAGGACCCCACTCTGATCCTTTGGAACCTCCAAGGTCGGTCCTCTCTTACTTTTGAGGATTAGTTATTCCTGAACACACGTTTCCCGGTCCTTACAGACCTATATCCGAGGCGCCTCGTATCCAACAACCACACAGGTGAAAAGTATATAAATGTCAGGGCTGGTAGGTCACTGACACCACCCTAGCTAGAAAGAAACGTCGTGCACTCCTTGGGTCCGTATCCCGTTTTTGACTCATACCGAGGTGTGAGGCTCGCGAATTCACGTTATACACAAAGCTACGCCACACAGGCCGTGCTTTGATCATCAACCACAAGACTTTGCTTTTCAACAGAAGCCTTGATCAATTGCCACTTACGCGTGCCACATTGGCAATTCACTCCATGCGACTGATGTCCATCGATATACAACCTCTGAGCTCGTACGTCTCAGAGAAGGGCGTTAAGCAAGAGAATAAATTCTCCGCCGCCAAACAGATGTATATTTAATAGAGATCATTCAACACAGAATAAAATCCGATGTCAGACACACAATCCATTTACAAGTTCGCTCTGGGTCTGAACGAAACCGGAGGCACTTTCCTCGCGTATCCATCCATCTCCAGGTACGTCTGGACGATCACCAACTGATTCCCTCATCCTGGGTGTACAGTCCAATCAAGATCATCAGTAATCACCCAAACGATGTGAAGACTTCCGGCCTTCAACCACCGTCTTCATCTTCGACATCTCGTCGAATCGGTTATTCAGAATGGGTATAAATCCGGCCTTTCTGAATAACCCACGTATATGATAAACAAATGTTACACAAACACAACAAACGCCTCATTCCAATTCAGAATATTCTTTTATTCACAAAATCACATTCTTAGGGAAAGGTTCCCATTAATTTTATCCAAGATAAATTCTTGTAAATTTATCCTATAATCTTCCTTTGGATATCATTTCAAACTAGTCGGGATTAACGAACCACACCGAAGTAATTATTTATTTAATTTCCCAATCCCAACCTATATATCCCATGGAGAAAAACTGGTAATACTCCACATCTAACACCACGGTGTTATTGGTAAAATTAATTACCATTTCACGTTCAAATCTAATTAAAGATTTGACTATCGCTTTGGAGCAAAACTGGTGATACTCCACTCTCGATCACTTTTCAGATTTGATAATTTAAATTATCAACTCACATTTTAATCTAATTAAAGATTCATTAAAACTTCACTTAGTTTTAATCTTCTCAAAAATCGATATCTTGCCTTTAACTGGGTTAAAGCACCAATGTCATCTAAAACATGATCCACGATAAACCCAAATCACATTTGATATTAAATACAAGGCTTTGAATAGAAAATATATCGGCTTATATTCAATATCAAATTCTGAAACCAACAAATATCGTATTGGAAATAACGATATAAAATATATCTTTCAAATTCCCATAAGAATATCTGTATAGTCACGAAATCCAACATCGAAATATCCCGTAGATAATTTCGATTCAACTCCAGTCCAATCCACGTATTGGGAATATTGATTATTTTTAAAATCACTTCAAATTCAATTTATTTATTTAAAAAAATAAATTGATTTTAATTCTAGTTCAAAACTAGTTCATTTCGATAAAAATCTATTTTTATCCTTTCAAATGTGGAATTCTTCATCCCAGTTCTTTCCAATCCATATATTATGGTTTTACACAAATTATTGATATTTTAATAATTTTATCAAGGCCCGTACAGTCGATTTCCATCAACGGCCATCGAACTGCACTTACAACGACCTTTTTCAAATTTGATTTGGACATAATTCCAAATCCAACCGTTAGATTTCAAATTTCTAATATTCATTGGAAAGCTCTTTTAGATACGAACCCAACGGTTCCGGTTTTAGGAGAATTCGACGGTCGGATCTCCCGCAACGTCAATTTGAAATAAATGGTCGAAATTCACGAACTGCCGCGGCGCGGCGCGTTCTATTCAGGCCATTATATTATATATATAATATATATAATATATATTTCGTCGATTTCTATTTAAAACGAATTTTATAAATCGTTTTAAATTCGTTTTCAAAACCATTCAACTTCTATATTCAATTCAAATTCGTTTTCTTTTCAATTCGAATTTGCTATAATATTCATTTCAATTTGAATAAAATCGATATAAATATCGTTCACGTCAAAATGGCGCAAAACTAATCAACACGGCTGTGATAACCCCAAACTTCCACAAGTGAAAGCAAGGAGAAATCATATAGAATACAACATAAATATAATACAACAAGTCACAGAAAACAACATAGCACAGGAAATCCATATAATAACAACATTATAGCAGCGGATATATAATGTCATCAGCAATAGAAAATCCACTAACACAGAATCTAGGTTATTACAGCAAGTTTTTCAGAGAATTGCATAAATTCCAACTCCAAATAAAAGAACGTGGAATGGAAATAAGTCTGAAATTAAAAGGAAAAAAATGCGATAAGCAAAAAGATAGGTCTTCAAAGCTCCATCACCTTATCTTCACCAAAAGCAACTCCAAGCGAAAAGATAAAAGTAGCTCCAAAGAAACTCCAAGCAGGGAAAGAACCTGTCTACTTGGCTGCCCGTGTAGAAGAGAGGGCACCCAAGTTTGCAAAAAGGTGAAACAAACAATGGGTCGGTCGTGGGACTGGTGTGAGAATTCTTGGCTAAAATTACTCATACTAATAAGGCAAATCCAAGGACCACGCCGCTAACGCGGAACGGGTTGTACCAATGGATTGCCGTGCATAACTACAGTGTCAGTACAAATCAATAAAACGTAACACAGCGCAATGTCTTTTGAAAAATGGAACCACCATAAGACTCAGGTCCCATCACACAATGCAACGCACACCAAGAGGATAGAGTTTTACCTTATGGTGGTTAAACATGCTAAATACGCCAAATACGAAACTAATACTATTATTAGGGTGTATATGTTTTAAAACAATTCAAAGCAATGTATTAATCCTAGGAAGCATAGGTACCATATATTATGCCTCCAATACTATTAATACAAATCAAATCCGTCGGGGTCGTATTGGAAATTTGGGTTTCCATCATGAGTCCAGGCTAGGGAGGACTCCTTACCGATTCGAGACACTCTAGTTAATGCCCCAGGATTACCCGCAGTTAACCCTTGGAAATGGCAGGGCCGGTCCTCACATACAGCTTAGAGGATTAGTTATTCCTAAGAACACGTTTCCCGGTCCTATAGGACCTATCCGAGGCGCCTCATTTCATCATCCTCCAAAAGTAAAATGACTACTAACTAGAAAGAAACGTGCTACTTTCCCTGCGTTCCCTTCCCCCTTTTTAGACTCTACCGGTTTGTGAGGCTCGTGAGGTCGTGTATACCATACCACATGGTTCTGCCTTTCAACAAGAAACCCTGATCATTTCATATTAGCATGCCACACCGTCATTCCATACCGTACCATCGACCGTCTGTCAATATATAAACGGGTGTTAAGTAGAGAATGAATTCTCTACCACCAACATTTTTACATTAGCAGAAAATCGACAACATGATATTTAATGGGATACGGTGTCAGACATACCATCCATTTACACCCATGCTCTAGGTCTGAACTAGGGTCAAACCCGTGAAATCAACGCGTACGTTTGGGAAATTACCCCGACTCGTAAATCGGGAGCTACCCAATTCAGAGTCTTGGTCGTTGTCCATTCGAGGGAAGATTTACAGTCTTCATACGCCGTCTTCATATTTAGATTCTTGAAATCGTAAAATCATTTGAAATGGGATGAACCCGGACTTCCCAAACAATCTCGCGTTCATAATTTTGAGAAAAACACATTTCATGTCGTTATGTTGTCTTATAACGATAAATCCTTGCCTTAATTATTTAATATAATTAATTTCTTTATTTCACGACGCTTCAGGTCAAGGGCGACCTTGGCGCTGTTTTCAATCAATTTTGTTTTTCACTTTCCTCAAAATCTAATCGTTGGATTCTAGCGTAGCTTATGTCGTTGGAAAGATTTTTCCAAGACGGTCCTAACGGTTTCAGTTTTGGGAAAATCCGACGGTCGGATCTTCCGGTATATTCGTTTAAAAGCTCGATTTCAAAACGCGAACTACTGCGCTCAATTCGTTTAATTATAATTATATATATATAAATATATATAAATAGCTCGTTTAACTCGTCGCTCCTATATATAACCGTCGTTTCTCTTATTTTTACTTTTCTACCTACATGACAATATAGTTTAGAATTAGACGATGAACCTTTTCTTTTAATTTATTATTATTTATTTTTATATTTTATAATCTACATTCGAAAATGAAAATTATAACGTACCATTCCTTATATTCTTTGTATATTTCTTTTCCCATTACATTTTGAACAATGGACATTTTTCTATGGTGTAACCTTATACATTATAAATAATGTAAATCTTCTCCTACGTTTCATTCTTTTTATTAACATAAAATAAAGGTTAATTCTTGCATATAGTTTCATTTCTTTTATTTAACATAAAATAAATGTTAATTCTTCTTACGGGGTGAATTCTCTTTTTATTTACATTATAAATAATGCTTATTATCTTACCATGCAACTTCTCTTTTTATAAACATTATAAATAATGTATATTTATATGACCTGCATTTTCTATATTGTTGACATGACAAAAATATTCTTTTTCCTACAATGCCTTTGTAATTATTAATATGACAAAAATATTCTTTTTCATACAATGCATTTTCTATTCTTTCTAACATGACAAAAATATTCTTTTTTATACAATGCATTTTCTATTTTTTTTCTAACATGACAAAATACCATTTTATGCAATGCAAATTTCTATTTTCTTATTTTGACAAAATACCATTTTATGCAATGCAAATTTCTATTTTTCTAACATGACAAAAATAATATGCAATACATACAATGCATATTTTTTTTTATACATACATTAAAATAATGTTAAGGGTTCATTCTCTTTTAATATTAATACTAGAATAATGTTAAACAATCTTTTCTTTATAACTAACATTAAAATAATGCTAATAAATCATACGGTGACATTTCTAATGTTTAACATAACAAAAATGTCATTAACATACGGTGACCATTCCTTATATTAACATTAAATAAAAATGTTGATATCATACGGTGAACATTATATTAACAAAAATTGCTCATTAACATACGGTGAATAATTTCTATTTTAATATTGACAAAATTTGTCAATTAACATAATATGGCAATTTCTATTTTATTAATGAACAAAAATAGTGCCCATCAACATACGGTGTATAATTTCATTTTATAATGACAAAAAAATTTGTTCATTTCCTATAGTGACGGTTTTCTAACTTTTAATGCTAACCCAAATGTCATTTTACATACAATGAACATTTTCAACAATTTCTATTTTAACAGATTAAAATGTCGATATAACAAACAATGAACAATTTCAATATTTTCTACTTCAACATATTAACATGAACAATATATCATAAAATGAACAATTTTAATGTTCTCTATTTTGACATATTAAAATGTAAATATAACATACAATGGTTTTATTCCTATTTAAATATTGACAAAAGATGTCCATCAACATACAGTGATTTTATTTCCTAACATACACATACAGATTAATGTCATAGTATACACATACGGCTCATGTCATAGCATACACATACGGTTTAATAATTTAAATAAATTCAAGTTCAGTGAATTCTCACCTCAAACAAAGCAAATCCAAAAATCTAAACCACTTCAGAAATTCCCCGAATCAGTCCTGAAACGCAGCCCTCTGAATTATGATTCCGTCGGATCTGGAATTTTCAGAATCCGAGTTCATACGAATAAGTTATCAATGGTTTAATTAAACTGACTTTTAACAACTGCTTCTGCGACGCTTATAAGCGTTACAATTTCTGAACTAAATATACCTTTGAATTTCCAGATTTTTGTTCAAAACTTCAATTCGAATTTGCAGGTGTTGTAGTTGATGGTTCTCGGAACCGATTGATGGGGGTCGAAGGGGGTGGAGGGGCGGACGTTCGCCGGTCGGAGGCGGCCACTTCGGTCAACCCAGGCGGGCCCGGCGGAGCTCGCGACGGCGGCGGTTCGAGGGGATATTGGCGGCGGCGCAGGCGACGACAGGGTCCAGAATTGGTATCAACTTGAAGGGCTCGGAAATTGCTTCGAATCGGTATATGGTACGATAAATATCGTTGAGTATTTGAGGAGTAATCGAAGGTCAAAGTTTTGATGGTTATTGGGTTTCGGCGGCCATAATACTGGAACGGGGAAGACGACGTATACCCCGTATACGGACGTATTTATATAGGTATTTAGGGTTTTCTAATGATTATTTTTATTTAATTAATTAATTAATTAATTCACGAAAATAGTGTTAACTCAACGATCCCCGATTCGCGCTCAACGACTGTCGATCTTAATGTTTTCACGACTTCTGAACACGATGGCGCTATCCGCATGGTCCAATTCTGAAGTTACAGTCTGGTTTCCTTTTTATTTTCCAATTAAATTGTTTAATTTAAATTCGAACATACATATTAATTTCCTGAGGCTACATACTAACTTGGAAAAATCCAGAAAAATTATTTTTGGCATCGTGATGACGATACGGTTCTAACAAAGCCAGTTTCATCGAATTCTGAGACTGTTCGAAAAATGGCTATTTCCAAGCTGTTCAAATTCAACTGCTTTTGACCAAACACAGTTTCTTACGCCACGCTCACCTATTAAATCGAAAAATTCTAAAAATTGAAACTTAGCCATATCATGACATTCCGGATCCAATGAAAGTGGTTTCGTCGGATTCCGAGGTCGTTTGCAAAATGGTCATTTTAACTGCTTCAAAGATATTTAAAATTAGAAATTTTAAATTTGGACTCAAAATCCAACAAAATATCTTAAAATAAAATTTTCAAACTGGTTCAGATTTTCGGGTCATTACAATCTCCCCTCCTTAAGAACTTTTCGTCCTCGAAAAGGAAAAAAAAAACAGAAGAGTAGGAACCAGCACAGAAAATACTGAAATGATTAAGCGTACCTCAAAATAAAATCTAATCTGAGATATCCACTCTGCATTTGGGATAGGCCTTTTTGAAACTCTCTTCAGTCTCCCAAGTGCAGTCCCTAGGATCGCCACTCCACTGCACTTTGACTAGGTTGATTCTTTTATTCCTCAAAGCTCGGGTTTCCTTGCCAATAATCTTTATCGGCTCTTTCCTCACCGTTAGACTTGGAGTAATATCCATGACTTGCTGATTTAGTTCATCTTCAATCAAATCTGGGTCATGCACATGCTGGCGGAGTTGGGACACATGAAATACATCATGCACCCCTGGCAGCCAGTCGGGTAACTGCACTCGATAAGCCAGGGTACCAATCCTTTCGAGAATAGGGAATGGACCAATGAATCTTGGCGCCAATTTCCCAAACTTCCCAAATCGAATCACACCCCTTAGTGGAGAAACCTTCAAGTACACATGGTCGCCAACAGAGAATTGCAAATCTCTTCTACGCTTGTCTGCATAGCTTTTCTGTCGGCTTTGAGCAGCCAGCAACCGTTTCTTAATTTTATCAACTTTGTCTGAAGCTTCTCGGATCATGTCTGGACCTAAAACAAGGCGATCTCCTTTTTCAATCCAACAGGCTGGCGATCTACATGGCTTATCATATAAGGCTTCAAATGGAGCCATCTTCAAGCTTGCCTGATACCTATTGTCATATGAGAATTCAACAAAATGCAAGTGATCTTCCCAAGAACCTCCATAATCGAGTATGCAAGCTCGCAACAAATCTTCAAGAATGCGATTCACCCTCTCAGTTTGGCCGTCTGTCTGAGGGTGGTATGCGGTGCTGAGATTTAATTTTGTTCCCAATTCATTTTGGAATGCCTCCCAAAACTTGCTAGTGAAGATAGGATCACGGTCACTAACAATGCTGCTAGGAACACTGTTTAAAACAAAAGATTTCCTTTGATTAGACATGAAGATTTTCATTTAGAAAATGATGAAAAAGGAAAGATTTAGTCTTATTACCCATATAGCCTGACTATTTCTTTGAGATAAATTTGTGCCAGACTTTGAGCAGTTCTGGTGGACTTGACAGGTATGAAATGAGCGACCTTGGTGAAGCGGTCCACGATCACCCAAATGCTGTCATTCCCTTTCTTAGTACGGGGTAAACCATCTATAAAATCCATGGAGACTTGGTCCCACTTCCCTTCGGGTACCGGCAATGGCTGCAACAATCCTGCAGGCTTTTGTTGATCGCTCTTTACTCGCTGACATGTAGGACATCTACTCACATAAATGGATATATCCCTCTTCATATCTTTCCACCAAAACGTGCGCTTTAGATCATGATACATCTTGCTAACGCCTGGGTGGATGGAAAGATTTGATTTGTGCCCTTCATCTAAAACTTCCCTGATGAGCTCTGGGATTTTTGGAACACAGATCCTCCCTTGCAACCTAAGGGCTCCCTTTTGATCTATTTGAAAGCTCGTGCTCTCTCCTTCTTGAATACTCTTAATCATTCTTTGAATAAACTTATCCTCCTCTTGGAGGGTAGAAATTTTATCAATCAAAGAAGGGGTAACTATAAAGTTTGCGACCATGGCAGCTTTTCTACTGAGTGCGTCTGCCACAACATTGGCTTTCCCTGGCGTATACAAGATGTCGAGATCATACGCCGCAAGAAATTCTAGCCACCTTACCTGCCTTAAATTCAAGTCCTTTTGATCGAAGAGATATTTCAAAGATTGATGGTCTGTGAATAATTCGAATTTTTCGCCCAAGAGGTAATGCCTCCAAATTTTTAAAGCAAAGACTATGGCTAACAGCTCTAGGTCATGGACACGATAATTTTTCTCATGCGGCTTTAGTTGATGGCTTGCATACGCAACAACTTTGCCCCTTTGCATCAATACTGCGCCAAGACCCCCACTTTGAGAAGCATCGGTATAGACAGCTAAATCTTGGTTGCCATCGATGATGGTTAATACGGGAGCAGTGGTCAAACTCACCTTTAGCTTTTGGAAGGACTCCTCACACTCTGCTATCCAAATGAACTTGGTGTTTTTCTTTGTGAGTTGTGTTAAAGGGCCAGATAGCTTGGCAAAGTTTTGGACGAACTTTCTGTAATATCCAGCCAACCCTAGGAAACTTCTTACTTCCGTGGGTGTAGTGGGCTGCTTCCAATCTTGAATAGCGGAAATTTTGCTTGGGTCCACAGCAATTCCTTCTTTTGACACAACATGGCCCAAGAATTTTACCTCCCCTTGCCAAAATGTGCATTTTGAAAATTTTGCTTTTAGAACATTTCTTTGCAGAATCTCTAGCACTTCTCTTAGATGCCCTTCATGCTCCTCCTTGGTTTTAGAAAAGATCAAGATATCATCAATGAAGACTAGGACGAATTTATTCAAGACCTCTCTGAAGACCCTATTCATCAAGTCAACAAAATAGGCTGGAGCATTGCACAGACCGAACGACATTACCAACCATTCGTAGAATAAGTCAGGCCCTCTGAAAGCGGTCAAAGGGATGCATTCTTCGGCTATGCGAAGTTGGTGGAAACCTGTGGCTAGGTCCATCTTCGAAAACACCTTGGCTCCATTTAAATTGTCCATCAGATCATCTATACGAGGCAAGGGATATTTGTTCTTTAAGGTTTGCTTATTGAGATCGCGGTAATCCACACAGAGCCTCAGAGTGCCGTCAGGTTTGGGGACAAACACCACAGCTGCACCCCAATTGGAAAAGCTAGGCCGTATTAATCCCTTCTTTAGGAGCTGTTTGGTTTGGGTACTCAACTCTTCTTTTTCTTTAGGAGTCATTCTTCGAACAGCATGAACTACAGGCCTTGCATTAGGGACAAGATCAATTCTGAAATCGATTTCCCTTCGCGGTGGTAAACTATCTACTTCTTCAAATACGCCCGCATAATTCTTGACAATGGGAATATTCTCTGAAGAGATGGGCGTGACTTCTAAGGAAGACCAAAAAGCTTTCCTATCTGGCTTTAAGCCCTGGTAAGGTATAGCAACGGTGTTTTCGAAACCTGGTTTCGCCTTCACTACTCTTTCAGAGCATAGTACTTCAGCGTCATATTTTGTTAGCCAATCAAGACCAAGGATAATATCAAATTCGGAAAAATCCATGATGATCAAGTTAAATGGAAATTTGAAACGAGAGTAGGATACTGGCACTTTACAGAATAAGCCTAGAGAGATGGAATCTCCTACAGGATTATGAACATTAATTGGCTCTTTAAGGCTTCTTTGTTTTATCCTCAACTTTTTAACTGCGTTGCTAGAAATAAAACTCCTTGACGCACCCGTGTCAAATAAAGCAGTAACAGGAATATTTTTAATAGAAACAGTACCATCCAGAACATCGGACTTACCTCCCTCAGTAGGTGCAGAGGAAGATGGTGTTCCTGCTCCCTCATAGACATGCGCAATCTGAGCTCCTTTCAACAGTGGGCAATTGGCCTTGATATGGCCCTTTTTATGGCAGTTGTAGCAATCTCTGCTATCATCACCTCTGGCCCTCTTCGGACCCCTGCAGTCTTTGCTATAATGCCCGAACTTCTGACAGTTGTAACACTGGACCTTGGATTTGTCAAATGTCTTAGCAGCTCCAGAATTACTGCCTTCATCTTTCTTCTCTGGTTGTTTCCTTTTGTTGTTATTGTTGTTGGCTAAGCTCCTCTCCCTGTCCTGCTGAGAAACCTTCTTGTCATTCTCTTCATAACGGCAAGCGAACTCCACCATCTTATTGAAGGAAAGGTCGATGTGGGCAGTGACTCTGTCAATATATTTCCTTGCAAGGCCATTTATGAATCTCTTATTCTTCTGAAAGTCATCTCGAATCAGTTCAGGTGCATAACGGGAAAGGTCCTCGAACCTACGAACATACTCTGAAATGGACTTGTCGCCTTGCCTCAGATTGGCGAATTCGTCGTGTAGCCTTTCTACCTCCTGCCTCGGAATGTATTTGTCGTTGAAAAGCTCTTTAAATCTATCCCAATACATATTATCTTCGTCGCCTCCAATGTTGACTACCTCCCACCAGTTTTGCGCTTCACCTTGAAGATGCCATGCTGCAGTGAATCTCTTTCTCTGTTCATCAAGTCCCAGTCCTCCAAATATCTTTTCACAATTTTTCAGCCACGCCTGAGCTTGTACCACGGTCTCAGAACCGGTGAATGGAACTCCACCCAAATTCTTGAACTTCTTTGCCACCTTGTCCAAGTCAAAGGGTGGCGGCGGTGGTGGTGGTTGTTGTTGGACAGTGGGCTCCTCAGTTTCAGTGGTATTTTGCCTTCTCCTAGCGGCTCTAGCAGCTCTTGCAGCAGCGGTACTCATTTTAAGTTAGTTCTGTACAATCAAGGGAAGAGTCAGAACAACCTTAATGACGATGATTTTTAAGAAGTGATAAGGAAAAAGGATAGATAAAAGATGATGATAAAGTGACCGACTATTATGTATTCTTATGAAATGTTGACCGTAGAATAATGTGATTCTACGTAAACGAGTTACTATAAATATGTTATATTCCGCTTTGTAAACCAAAGCTCTGATACCAACTGTGATAACCCCAAACTTCCACAAGTGAAAGCAAGGAGAAATCATATAGAATACAACATAAATATAATACAACAAGTCACAGAAAACAACATAGCACAGGAAATCCATATAATAACAACATTATAGCAGCGGATATATAATGTCATCAGCAATAGAAAATCCACAGTCACAGAATCTAGGTTATTACAGCAAGTTTTTCAGAGAATTGCATAAATTCCAACTCCAAATAAAAGAACGTGGAATGGAAATAAGTCTGAAATAAAAAGGAAAAAAATGCGATAAGCAAAAAGATAGGTCTTCAAAGGTCCATCACCTTATCTTCACCAAAAGCAAGTCCAAGCGAAAAGATAAAAGTAGCTCCAAAGAAACTCCAAGCAGGGAAAGAACCTGTCTACTTGGCTGCCCGTGTAGAAGAGAGGGCACCCAAGTTTGCAAAAAGGTGAAACAAACAATGGGTCAGTCGTGGGACTGGTGTGAGAATTCTTGGCTAAAATTACTCATACTAATAAGGCAAATCCAAGGACCACGCCGCTAACGCGGAACGGGTTGTACCAATGGATTGCCGTGCATAACTACAGTGTCAGTACAAATCAATAAAACGTAACACAGCGCAATGTCTTTTGAAAAATGGAACCACCATAAGACTCAGGTCCCATCACACAATGCAACGCACACCAAGAGGATAGAGTTTTACCTTATGGTGGTTAAACATGCTAAATACGCCAAATACGAAACTAATACTATTATTAGGGTGTATATGTTTTAAAACAATTCAAAGCAATGTATTAATCCTAGGAAGCATAGGTACCATATATTATGCCTCCAATACTATTAATACAAATCAAATCCGTCGGGGTTTTATTGGAAATTTGGGTTTCCATCATGAGTCCAGGCTAGGGAGGACTCCTTACCGATTCAAGACACTCTAGTTAATGCCCCAGGATTACCCGCAGTTAACCCTTGGAAATGGCAGGGCCGGTCCTCACATACAGCTTAGAGGATTAGTTATTCCTAAGCACACGTTTCCCGGTCCTATAGGACCTATCCGAGGCGCCTCATTTCATCATCCTCCAAAAGTAAAATGACTACTAACTAGAAAGAAACGTGCTACTTTCCCTGCGTTCCCTTCCCCCTTTTTAGACTCTACCGGTTTGTGAGGCTCGTGAGGTCGTGTATACCATACCACAGGGTTCTGCCTTTCAACAAGAAACCCTGATCATTTCATATTAGCATGCCACACCGTCATTCCATACCGTACCATCGACCCTCTGTCAATATATAAACGGGTGTTAAGTAGAGAATGAATTCTCTACCACCAACATTTTTACATTAGCAGAAAATCGACAACATGATATTTAATGGGATACGGTGTCATACATACCATCCATTTACACCCATGCTCTAGGTCTGAACTAGGGTCAAACCCATGAAATCAACGCGTACGTTTGGGCAATTACCCCGACTCGTAAATCGGGAGCTACCCAATTCAGAGTCTTGGTCGTTGTCCATTCGAGGGAAGATTTACAGTCTTCATACGCCGTCTTCATATTTAGATTCTTGAAATCGTAAAATCATTTGAAATGGGATGAACCCGGACTTCCCAAACAATCTCGCGTTCATAATTTTGAGAAAAACACATTTCATGTCGTTATGTTGTCTTATAACGATAAATCCTTGCCTTAATTATTTAATATAATTAATTTCTTTATTTCACGACGCTTCAGGTCAAGGGCGACCTTGGCGCTGTTTTCAATCAATTTTGTTTTTCACTTTCCTCAAAATCTAATCGTTGGATTCTAGCGTAGCTTATGTCGTTGGAAAGATTTTTCCAAGACGGTCCTAACGGTTTCAGTTTTGGGAAAATCCGACGGTCGGATCTTCCGGTATATTCGTTTAAAAGCTCGATTTCAAAACGCGAACTACCGCGCTCAATTCGTTTAATTATAATTATATATATATAAATATATATAAATAGCTCGTTTAACTCGTCGCTCCTATATATAACCGTCGTTTCTCTTATTTTTACTTTTCTACCTACATGACAATATAGTTTAGAATTAGACGATGAACCTTTTCTTTTAATTTATTATTATTTATTTTTATATTTTATAATCTACATTCGAAAATGAAAATTATAACGTACCATTCCTTATATTCTTTGTATATTTCTTTTCCCATTACATTTTGAACAATGGACATTTTTCTATGGTGTAACCTTATACATTATAAATAATGTAAATCTTCTCCTACGTTTCATTCTTTTTATTAACATAAAATAAAGGTTAATTCTTGCATATAGTTTCATTTCTTTTATTTAACATAAAATAAATGTTAATTCTTCTTACGGGGTGAATTCTCTTTTTATTTACATTATAAATAATGCTTATTATCTTACCATGCAACTTCTCTTTTTATAAACATTATAAATAATGTATATTTATATGACCTGCATTTTCTATATTGTTGACATGACAAAAATATTCTTTTTCCTACAATGCCTTTGTAATTATTAATATGACAAAAATATTCTTTTTCATACAATGCATTTTCTATTCTTTCTAACATGACAAAAATATTCTTTTTTATACAATGCATTTTCTATTTTTTTTCTAACATGACAAAATACCATTTTATGCAATGCAAATTTCTATTTTCTTATTTTGACAAAATACCATTTTATGCAATGCAAATTTCTATTTTTCTAACATGACAAAAATAATATGCAATACATACAATGCATATTTTTTTTTTATACATACATTAAAATAATGTTAAGGGTTCATTCTCTTTTAATATTAATACTAGAATAATGTTAAACAATCTTTTCTTTATAACTAACATTAAAATAATGCTAATAAATCATACGGTGACATTTCTAATGTTTAACATAACAAAAATGTCATTAACATACGGTGACCATTCCTTATATTAACATTAAATAAAAATGTTGATATCATACGGTGAACATTATATTAACAAAAATTGCTCATTAACATACGGTGAATAATTTCTATTTTAATATTGACAAAATTTGTCAATTAACATAATATGGCAATTTCTATTTTATTAATGAACAAAAATAGTGCCCATCAACATACGGTGTATAATTTCATTTTATAATGACAAAAAAATTTGTTCATTTCCTATAGTGACGGTTTTCTAACTTTTAATGCTAACCCAAATGTCATTTTACATACAATGAACATTTTCAACAATTTCTATTTTAACAGATTAAAATGTCGATATAACAAACAATGAACAATTTCAATATTTTCTACTTCAACATATTAACATGAACAATATATCATAAAATGAACAATTTTAATGTTCTCTATTTTGACATATTAAAATGTAAATATAACATACAATGGTTTTATTCCTATTTAAATATTGACAAAAGATGTCCATCAACATACAGTGATTTTATTTCCTAACATACACATACAGATTAATGTCATAGTATACACATACGGCTCATGTCATAGCATACACATACGGTTTAATAATTTAAATAAATTCAAGTTCAGTGAATTCTCACCTCAAACAAAGCAAATCCAAAAATCTAAACCACTTCAGAAATTCCCCGAATCAGTCCTGAAATGCAGCCCTCTGAATTACGATTCCGTCGGATCTGGAATTTTCAGAATCCGAGTTCATACGAATAAGTTATCAATGGTTTAATTAAACTGACTTTTAACAACTGCTTCTGCGACGCTTATAAGCGTTACAATTTCTGAACTAAATATACCTTTGAATTTCCAGATTTTTGTTCAAAACTTCAATTCGAATTTGCAGGTGTTGTAGTTGATGGTTCTCGGAACTGATTGATGGGGGTCGAAGGGGGTGGAGGGGCGGACGTTCGCCGGTCGGAGGCGGCGACTTCGGTCAACCCAGGCGGACCCGGCGGAGCTCGCGACGGCGGCGGTTCGAGGGGATATTGGCGGCGGCGCAGGCGACGACAGGGTCCAGAATTGGTATCAACTTGAAGGGCTCGGAAATTGCTTCGAATCGGTATATGGTACGATAAATATCGTTGAGTATTTGAGGAGTAATCGAAGGTCAAAGTTTTGATGGTTATTGGGTTTCGGCGGCCATAATACTGGAACGGGGAAGACGACGTATACCCCGTATACGGACGTATTTATATAGGTATTTAGGGTTTTCTAATGATTATTTTTATTTAATTAATTAATTAATTAATTCGCGAAAATAGTGTTAACTCAACGATCCCCGATTCGCGCTCAACGACTGTCAATCTTAATGTTTTCACGCCTTCTGAACACGATGGCGCTATCCGCATGGTCCAATTCTGAAGTTACAGTCTGGTTTCCTTTTATTTTCCAATTAAATTGTTTAATTTAAATTCGAACATACATATTAATTTCCTGAGGCTACATACTAACTTGGAAAAATCCAGAAAAATTATTTTTGGCATCGTGATGACGATACGGTTCTAACAAAGCCAGTTTCATCGAATTCTGAGACTGTTCGAAAAATGGCTATTTCCAAGCTGTTCAAATTCAACTGCTTTTGACCAAACACAGTTTCTTACGCCACGCTCACCTATTAAATCGAAAAATTCTAAAAATTGAAACTTAGCCATATCATGACATTCCGGATCCAATGAAAGTGGTTTCATCGGATTCCGAGGTCGTTTGCAAAATGGTCATTTTAACTGCTTCAAAGATATTTAAAATTAGAAATTTTAAATTTGGACTCAAAATCCAACAAAATATCTTAAAATAAAATTTTCAAACTGGTTCAGATTTTCGGGTCATTACACGGCTTTATATTTTTCACAACTTCTTTATTCTATTCAACAAATGAATATTTTTCCCATTCAATACATGAATCTATATTTCTTTCAACACACGACTAATCTCAACACATGAGTCCTGTCAACCCCTCACTATTTTTGTTATGTAAAATATTTTATAAAACTATGGTATCTATCGTTTGATTTTCAATTAGACTTCAACCGTAAAGTAGTTCTAATTTTAAATATGATAAAGATGTAAATTTCATTGTATAAAATATTTCACTCAACACATAAATATTTTCAACTCAGGAACATCGTCAACACATGACTATTTTTATATTCAACACATGAATTTTCTTTTATAATATTCATTGTCGTCCCGATTGGAATGAGGCCCAATCAATCACCATATAACGTTAATTATATGGATTCCATACAACACATGTATATAATAGCATTGATAAACAATCAACCATCATCCAAAGTGCACCACTCACTGTATAAGCATCGAATATAGATATCTAACGCTTATAACAGCCTGTCAATCAATCGATCGACATATTTAATCAATCAGGATGAGTGAACTTCAAATTTCATCCCAACACCCGTGTGGGGTTTCAAACAATCAAACACAGGTTTTAGTTGTGCAGTTGGGCGACGTGTAAAATTTATCGACCCAATCGATATCAGTCAAATCAGTGTATATAAACAAATCGGCCGATTTGTTTATAAATATTCATTTATTCACTTTCACGTTAAAAATTATATTTTTAACGATAAAACATTTTATTTTAACACATGAATTTCTATTAGTTCATTTATTCACTAAAATGATATTTTTATTTTTCTAACATATTTCAGAAAATTTCGGCGGCATAACGGCACGATACTAGAAACGGGACGAGGCCTAGCCTTATCCCCGGTCTAGTGAAGGCCCACGCCATTCACACATCAATCAAATCAATTTCAATTCACCAAACAATTCCATTCAAACCAATTAGACTAACCAACTACACAACCAAACTATTTAACAAACAAGCCATCCATGGTCTGTGGATGACGGGTGTCGGGTGCTACTAAGCACCGTCTGCATCCTAGCATATATATATATATAAGTAGAAAAAGAAATTTAGAGTGAGAAGTTCTCACCCTTAGCTATCCAACTTCACAACACTTCATTTGTAGAAATCTTCACCGTTCTCGCCTTTTGCCACTTTCGCTGCCCGCAGCCACTACATATATAAGGATCACATTTTTATATTGTTCCTATGTATATAAAAATTCTATTTTTATACTGCTATTATTTCGATAAAAATTCTATTTTTATCTTGCCATTAATATAAGAAAAAAATATATTTTTATTACCCTACATGAATAAAAATCATATTTTTTTACCGCCACTCGTATAAAAATCGAATTTTTATTTCGCTTCAACATATATAAAAATCCGATCTTTTCTATTTAATCAACTATATAAAAATATGATCTTTTCTATTTAATCAACTATATAAAAATATGATCTTTTCTATTTAATCAACTATATAAAAATATGATCTTTTCTATTTAATCAACTATATAAAAATATGATCTTTTTTATTTAATCAACTATATAAAAATATGATCTTTTCTATTTAAAACCACGACCTTTTTAAAGGTAAAAACACTGATTTTCCTAAATCTAAAACTAATTTCTTTAAATAAAATAAATCAGTCCTTTACCGCTATAAATATCAATAAGTAAATACTGAAAAGAAAATCGTATAAGAAATTAAAATAACTTACTGTATTAAGGTGGAACGGGGAGGAGAGGGTTCGCTGGTGGCTGCTGGTGAGGTGGAGCCAGCGCATAGGGCCAACGGTGGTGCGGGGGTTAGTCGACAGAGGTGGTGCGTGGTGGTGGGGCCCGCGGTTTCAAGTATCAATCGATGGGGGCTTTTGGGTTCGCGATTTCTGAAGCGGGGAGGAGCAGGGGAAGAAGGCGGACGGGGAGGGGAGATCTCCAGTGGCGGAGCGACGGTCAGGCGGGTCGATTTGGGGTTGCTCGTCGTTGGTGGTCTCTGGGGTTGCGGGGCTCACGCGTTCTTCAATCGAGAGGGGAAAGGAGGTCGAGAAGGTGGGGGGAAGGCGGCGCCATGATCGGCGGTGGGAGGCGCATGCCAGAGGTGGGGCGATGGCCAAAGTCGATGGCCATCTCTTTTTGAAAAAAAGGGAAAACGTTTTCTGAAAAATGAAATGAAAAAGGGGGAAAGGTTTTATATATATATATATATATATATATAATTTTAATATTATTTTATTCTTGAAATTAGGGTTTAGCTTCCGAACTCCAAATCAACCCCAACGACCGAAGCCTCTAGCTAAATACCCCCATTCCGAACACAATGGGATATACATCGTGAGCCAATTCGACTGTTTTGATAGGTTTTCGTCTAATTTAAAATATAAATCTTTATATATTCAATTTAAATGCACATTTCAAATTACCGGGGTCACGTATTAACTTTAAAAATTCTAGAAAAATATTTTCTAGCTTCCTATTGACGATACGGTCCTAACAAAACTAGTTTCGTCGAATTCTGAGACCGTTGGAAAAATGACCAATTTCCAGTCGATTAAAATCAACTGAAACTGGTCAAACGCGTTTTCCTTTGCCACGCTCACATATTGATTCGAAAAATTATGAAATTTGGAATCTAGCAATAACTTAACATCACGGACCCAACAAAAGTGGTTTCGTCGAAATCCGAGGTCGTTTGCAAAATTTCCATTTTTAAGGGCCTGAATTCCATAGCGACTATTCAGAATTTTCAACTGGACATGTCTTTTGATTCCCGCTATGAAATTTTGATCTTTCGGATTCGTTGGAAAGATATTATCAATTAGATCCTAATGTTTTTGGTTTCACTAAAATCCGGATGATTTTGCACCTGGTACATTCAATTGAAGTTTGAAATCAAATTATCGAACTACCGCGCCGTTTTCAATTCTATTTATAATTATAAATAATTATATATATTCTAACGACGACGTATATAATATATACGTTCGAATTCTATTCAAAATAAATTTCTCGTCGATTTTATTTAAAATTATCTATTTTAAATAATCAAAATTCGCTAAAATCGCCAAAATAAAAATTTTAAACTGGCCCAGATTTTCCGGGTTATTACAGCCGTTATTGGAAATCGACTGTACGGGCCTTGATAAAATTATCAAAAATATCAATAATTTGTGTAAAAACATAAGAAATGATTTGTGAAGAATTGGGATGAAAAACACCATATTTGAAAAGATAAAAATAGATTTTTATTGAAATGAACTAGTTCTGAACTAGAATTAAAATTCAATTATTTTTAAATAAATAAATTGGATTTGAAATGGGTTTTAAATAACCAGAATTTCCAATATATGAATTGGAATGGATTTGAATCGAAATTGTCTTTGGAATATTTCAATATTAGATTCCGCGATTATACAGATATTTTGGAGGAAATTTGGAAGATATATTTTATATCGTTATTTCCAAAGCGATATTTGTGGGTTTCAGAATTTGATATTGAATATAAGCCGATATATTTTCTATTCAGAGCCTTGTATTTAATATCAAATGGGATTTGGGTTTATCGTGAACTGTGTTTTAAATGACATTAGTTCTTTAACCCAGTGAAAGGAGTTTTAATGAATCTGTAATTAGATTGAAATGTGAACTGATAATTTAAATTATCAAATTTGGAAAGTGAGCGAGAATGGAGTATCACCAGTTTTGCTCCAAGGCGATAGTTAAATATTTAATTAGATTTGAACGTGAAATGGTAATTAATTTTACCGATAACACCGTGGTGTTAGATATGGAGTATTACCAGTTTTGCTTCATGGGATGAATAGGTTGGGATTGGGAAATAAAATAAATAATTACTTCGGTGTGGTTCGCTAATCCCGACTAGTTTGGAAAACCATAACATGGTTTGAAATGATATCCAAAGGAAGATTAAAGAATAAATTTAAAAGAATTTATCTTTGATAAAATTAATGGGAACCTTTCCCTAAGAATGTGAAATTTAGAAACTAACTGTAGGTTAGCTAAGAAGGATGGTTTCCTGGGTATTGATCTGATGTTGGTTTCGTCCTTCGGGGTTAATATTTGGAGAATTGTTCTCTTGCTAATTTACGGTTAGTGACTGATGAATTGGAATGAGGCATATGTTGTGTTTGTGTAACATTTGTTTATTATATACGCAGGTTATTCGGAAAGGCCGGGTTTATACCCATTCCGAATAATCGATTCGACGATATGTCGAAGATGAAGACGGTGGTTGAAGACCGTAAGTCTTCACATCATTTGGGTGATTACTAATGATCTTGATTGGGCTGTACACCCAAGAGGAGGGAATCAGTTGGTGATCGTCCAGACGTACTTGGAGATCGATGGATATGCGAGGAAAGTGCCTCCGGTTTCGTTCAGACCTAGAACGAACTTGTAAATGGACTGTGTGTCTAACATTGGATTTTATTCTATGTTGATTGATCTCTACTAAATATACATCTGTTTGGCAGCGGAGAATTTATTCTCTTGCTTAACACCCTTCTCTGAGACGTACGAGCTCAGAGGTTGTATATCGATGGACATCAGTCGCATGGAGTGAATCGCCTATGTGGCATGCCTAAGTGGCAGATGATCGAGGCTTCTGTTGAAAAGCAAAGTCTTGTGGTTGGTGATCAAAGCACGGCCTACGTGACATAGGTTTGTGTATAGCGTGGATTCGCGAGCCTCACACCTCGGTATGAGTTAAAAACGGGATAGTGACCGCTGGGAGAACACGACGTTTCTTTCTAGCTACGGTGGTGTCAGTGCTTAAACTGACTGACATTTATATTATTTTCACCTTTGTGGTTGTTCGATTGCGAGGCGCCTCGATTTTAGGTCTATAAGGACCGGGAAACGTGTGTTCAGGAATAACTAATCCTCAAACGTAAGGGAGGACCGGCCCAGCCGATTCCAAGGGATACCCAGAGTGTGTAGTCCCGAGGCATTTGCTAGAGTGTCTCGAAGCGGAGAGGAGTTTGCCCCTTGCCTCGACTCATGACGGAAATCCAATTTCCAATACGAGATATTTCGGTTTTATTTGTAGAGCCTAATATGGCGACATAGTAGCGTGGGATACTATGCTGTCTATGATTGATATTTATGATTGAAGTTGTTTTGACACTATACACTTGTGATAGTATCAAATGATTTGTTTTAAACGTACCAAGCATGTTTGGCTATTATAAGTGAAAAACCCTATCCTCCGGCTTGCGTTGCATTGTGTGATGGGACCTGGGTCTTATAATAGCTTCATTTTTCGAAAAAGCATTGCGTTGTTTATTCTATGCACTGGTTTTCTTGGGAGGAAACCCGTTCCGTGTTATACGGCGTCGTCCCTGGAATTACTCTGTTTTAAAGTAAAGTTTCAACTAACTGTTTTAGTTCTCATACCAGTCCTATGACTGACCTGGAGTTTATTGTTTTAACCTAAACTCTGGGTGCCCTTATTTTCGATACAGGCAGCTAGTAGTTTTGGTTTTACAGATTTATATTCACAGTATCCTGGTTTACAGCTGGAACGATACTCGGAAAGCTCTGTATCCGTGTATTTCTTTCAGTTGTGTTTTGTATTATTGCGCTGCAATAATGTATTTAAATCTCTGATATTTATCAAATGTGTAATATTTATTCATACTCTGTATATTCTTGTATTCTGATGGAATTGTTGTAACAAACAATAAAATGTTCTTCTGTTTGCATTCTATTTTGTCGTGTTCTCAAGGCAATCCGGGCTTTCCTTACTGGGGAAGTTACGGGCTATCACAGTTGGTATCATAGCTCTAGTTTACAGGGCTCGAGAACAAGATATATTAGAACCGAACGAAATAATCCATCAGATATTGGATTAGTAGTATCCAATTAGAATTACTCGTTAGAGATAGGATCAGTAGTATCCTAGAACGAGTGTGAAGAGTATATATTTAAAAATAAAATTGAAAACAAACATTGTTTTGAAAATTTAAATTGTTTCATACGTATTTGAATATTAATTTATATTGAATTTGGACAATCGAGTATATAAAGATTTTGCATATCGCGTCATGAACGTATATTCGAAGTTTTAATATACTGGATAGATATAGAATCACATTCTAGACACCCGGCGATGATTTTGATGATTGATATATCATCATCAGAATTTGTGTTCGTGTTTCGAAAGTGAGATATCTATATATTTCCATTAGACTGGTGTGAGAACCAAAATTAGATAGGATTATTTGTTGTGATTTGGCATCAAAAACATGATTTTCTGTATATGTATCAAAATTATGAATTTGAAACGTTAATCCACTAATTGATTGTTGGTTGTGTGGTTTGTTTATTTGTTTGATAATTTTGAACCGTTATGCCAAATTGAACCAATACTGAACTGTATTGAAAATTTGTTAGAATTGCATGCATATACATATATATACATTGAACAGGTCATAGCAAGGAGGCTAGAGCAAAGATTAAAATTGTTTGCCCGACAAATAGGTACATGTTTACCATAATTTACTGTTTTGTTTGGGTGATGATGATTTTATGAGCCGATTGGCTAGCCGCTTGGCTTTTTCTTTTAATTTTGGATTGAAGAAGGCCATCGGAGGCTATATGAAATATCCCGAAGTCCCCGGTGCAGGGGAGGTTATGGCGAAATTTTTCGAAAATTAGGGTGTTAGCCAAAAATTTGAAAAGTTCTTAGAAACTGAAAAGTTGAAGAACTTAAGCCGTAATGACTTTTCGGGGACGAAAAGTTTTGAGTGGGGGAGATTGTAACAACCCGGAAAATCCGTGCCAATTTCAAAATTTTATTTTGGCAATTTTAATGAATTTTGACTATTTAAAATGAATTGTTTTGAATAATATTGACGAGAAATTTATTTTGAATAGAATTCGAATGTATATATTTATATACGTTGTCGTTAGAACATAAATATTTTATTTTAACTATATAACGAGCCTGAAATGGCGCGGTAGTTCGAAAATTCGATTTCAAAGTTCAAATGAATGTACAGGATTCAAAATAAACCGGATTTTAACGAAACCAAAAATATTTGGATTTAATTGAGAATATCTTTCCAACGAATCCGAAAAATCAAAATTTCATAGCGGGGATAAAAAGTTATGCCCAATTGAAAATTCAGAATAGTCGCTATGGAATTCTAGCCCTTAAAAATGGAAATTTTGCAAACGACCTCGGTTTTCGACGAAACCACTTTTGTTGGATCCAGGATGTCGAATTATTTCTAGATTCCAAATTTCATAATTTTACGAATCAATATGTGAGTGTGGCGAAGGAAAACGCGTTTGACCAATTTTAGTTGATTTTAATCGACTGGAAAATGGCCATTTTTCAAACGGTCTCGGAATTTGACAAAACTAGTTTTGTTAGGACCGTATCGTCAATACGAAGCTAGAAAATATATTTCGGGAATTTTTAGAGTTCGTATGTGGCCCCAGTAAAATGAAATGCGCGTTTAAATTCAATATATAGAGTTATATGTTGATTTTGACGAAAACTGATCGAAACGATCAAATCAGCCTACGATACCTATCTCATTGTGTTCGGAATGGGGGTAATTAGCTATGGACGATAGTCGGTGAGTTTGATTTCGAAGTCGAAATAAAAAGTTGCTTTTTGAAATTAAAATAATAAAATAATATAAATAATATATATATCCTCACCTCCCCTCACAACTCAGAAATCGATTTAGAAAATAAAAAAAAGGGGAAAGAGAACGACGGGGGGAGAACCCGCCGCCGCCGCTGCCGCCGTCGGCGTGGCCATCGCGCCCCTCCCCTCCTCCTCTATCCTCTCACCTCCGCTCTTCTTCCTCCCCCTTTTCTTAATCGACCGTCGCCACCCCCCTTTCTGTCCACCGCGCCACCCACCGTGGTCCCCACCTCCGATCGAGACCGCCCTCCCCTCCTCCCCTCCTTCTCGCGACCTCAAACCCCCCTTCCAATCCCCAAACCCGCCATTAGACCCCCCTACTACTCAGAAAACGAGAATCAAAGTAAGTGTTTTACTTTATTTATTTATTTATTTTAAAGTAATTAGTTTATTTAAATTAGAAAAAAATTAGTTTTTGTATTAGAAGAAAAAGGTATAATTTTATTAGTAGAGAAAGGTACGATTTTTATATTTGTTAGAATAGTAAAAATATGATTTTTACTTAAGTAGAGTAGTAAGAGTTCGATTTTTATAATATAGAAAGGTTAGATTTTTAGTAGTGGAAAGGCGGGATGTTTAAAGTAGAAAAGAAATGATTTTTAAATAATAAAGTTTTGATTTTTATTATCATGAAGGCAGTGGAAAAATATGATTTTTATATTATATAGATAATAAAAATTCGATCTTTATTATGTAGGAGATATAAAAATATGATTTTTATTCATGTAGAGTAATAAAAATATAATTTTTATTATATTGCTAGCAAGATAAAAATATAATTTTTATCATGGAAGTAGCGTTGTAAAGGAATGATTTGTACATATGAAGCCGTGATATAAAATTACGATCTTTATATATATAAAAATATAATTTTTATATAGAGAATAGCGTGATAAAAATATAATCTTTATTATATGAACAACGGTGTAAAAATAGAATTTTTATCTATATAGTAGCAGTGTAAAAATAGAATTTTTATCTATATAGTAGTAGTGAAAAAATAGAATTTTTATCTATATAGTAGCGGTGTAATAATAGAATTTTTTCCATATAGTAGTAGTATAAAAATGTGATTTTTATATACATAGCAACAATATAAAAATGTGATTTTTATATATGTAGTGACTACGGGCAGTGAAATTGACAAAAGGCGAGCACGACGAAGATTTCTACCTATGAAGAGTCGTGGCGTTGGTTTAGCTAGTCGGTGAGAACTTCTCACTTTAAACCTTCTTTTCTAGTTAAAAATATATATTAGGATGCAGACGGTGTTTAGTAGCACCCGACACCCGTCGTCCACAGACCATGAACGGCTTGTATGCTTGTTTGATGTGTTGTGAAATTTGTTTGTGATGTTGATGTGAAATTGATAATAAAACCTTCATGTGTTGAAATAAATTAATATAGTTAAAAATATAATTTTTAACGTGAATGTGAATAAATAAATATTCATTTACAAACCGGACGGTTTGTTTATGTACACCTATTTGAAGGACATTGATTGGGATGATAAATTTTACACGTCGCCCTACTGCACAAATAATATTCTGTGTTTGAGGATTGAAATCCCACACGGGTGTTGGGATGATATTTGGCGTACACTAATCCCAATTATTTAGTTGTATGTTGATCGATTGGTCGACAGACTGTGTGAGCGTTAATTATTTATATTTGATGCTTATGCAGTTGTGTGGTGCACTTTGGATGATGGTTGATTATTTATCGTTGTTATTATATACATGTGTTGTATGGAATCCATATAATTAACATTATATGGTAGTTGATTGGGCCTCATTCCAATTGGAAAAATAAAGAATATTATAAAGAATATTATAAAATAGTCACGTGTTGATAGTACTCATTTGTTGAGATTAGTCACGTATTGAAAGAAATATAGATTCATGTGTTGAGTAAAATATTTTAACAATAAAATTTACATCTTTATCATATATAAAATTAGAAACTAACTGCAAAATAGATAAGATGAGTGGTCTCCTGGATATTGATCTGATGTTGGTTTCGGCCTTCGGGGTTAATACTTAGGGAATCGTTCTCTTACTAATTTACGGTTAGAGTCTGATTAGAAATTAAACGATAGAAATCATAATTTTATAAAATATATTAATAACAAAAATAGTCATGTGTTGAAAGTACTCATTTGTTGAGATTAGTCACGTGTTGAAAGAAATATAGATTCATGTGTTGAATAGAATAAATATTCATTTGTTGAATAGAATAACGAAGTTATTGAAAAATATAAAGCCGTGTTGATTAGAGATGTGCTATTTTGACGCGAACGATATTTATATCGATTATATTTGTTTTTATAATGAATATTGAAAAGAGATTTAAAAACTGAATATAAAATGAATTCGAATTGAATATAAAACGAATTCGAATTGAATTAAATATAAAACGAATTCGAATTGAATATAAAATGAATTCGAATTGAATTGAATATAAAGTGAATTCGAATTGAAATGAATTCAAATCGAATTGAAATCGATTTGAATTGAAATCAAGTAGAAATGAATGTAAAAAGAATTTATAATGGAAAATTCAATTTTGATTTGAATTTGAAATGAAAGTTGAAATTGTTTTTGAAACGAATTTGAAACGATTTATAAAATACGTTTTAAAAGGAAATCGATGAAATATATATAATATATATATATTATATATATAATGGCCTGAATAGAACGCGTCGCGCCGCGGCAGTTCGTGAATTTCGACCATTAGCTTCGAACGGACATTACGGGAGATCCGACCGTCGGATTCTCCAAAAACCGGAACTGTTGGGTTCGTATCGAAAAGAGCTCTCTAACGAATACAACAGATTTGAAATCTGACGGTTGGGTTTGGAGATACATCCAAATCAATTTCAGAAAAGGTCGTTGTAAGTGCAGTTCAATGGCCGTTATTGGAAATCGACTGTACGGGCCTTGATAAAATTATCAAAAATATCAATAATTTGTGTAAAATCATAAGAAATGATTTGTGAAGAATTGGGATGAAAAACTCCATATTTGAAAAGATAAAAATAAATTTTTATCGAAATGAACTAGTTCTGAACTAGAATTAAAATCCAATTATTTTTAAATAAATAAATTGGATTTGAAATGGGTTTTAAATAACCAGAATTTCCAATATATGAATTGGAATGGATTTGAATCGAAATTGTCTTTGGAATATTTCAATATTAGATTCCGCAATTATACAGATATTTTGAGTGAAATTTGGAAGATATATTTTATGTCGTTATTTCCAAAGCGATATTTGTGGGTTTCAGAATTTGATATTGAATATAAGCCGATATATTTTTTATTCAGAGCCTTGTATTTAATATCAAATGGGATTTGGGTTTATCGTGAACTGTGTTTTAAATGACATTAGTTCTTTAACCCAGTAAAAGGAGTTTTAATGAATCTGTAATTAGATTGAAATGTGAAATGTGAACTGATAATTTAAATTATCAAATTTGGAAAGTGAGCGAGAATGGAGTATCACCAGTTTTGCTGCAAGGCGAAAGTTAAATCTTTAATTAGATTTGAACGTGAAATGGTAATTAATTTTACCGATAACACCGTGGTGTTAGATATGGAGTATTACCAGTTTTTCTTTATGGGATGAATAGGTTGGGATTGGGAAATAAAATAAATAATTACTTCGGTGTGGTTCGCTAATCCCGACTAGTTTGGCAAACCATAACATGGTTTGAAATGATATCCAAAGGAAGATTAAAGAATTTATCTTTGATAAAATTAATGGGAACCTTTCCCTAAGAATGTGAAATTTAGAAACTAACTGTAGGTTAGCTAAGAAGGATGGTTTCCTGGGTATTGATCTGATATTGGTTTCGGCCTTCAGGGTTAATATTTGGGGAATTGTTCTCTTGCTAATTTATGGTTAGTGACTGATGAATTGGAATGAGGCATATGTTGTGTTTGTGTAACATTTGTTTATTATATACGCGGGTTATTCGGAAAGGCCGGGTTTATACCCATTCTGAATAACCGATTCGACGATATGTCCAAGATGAAGACGGTGGTTGAAGACCGGAAGTCTTCTCATCGTTTGGGTGATTACTGGTGATCTTGATTGGGCTGTACACCCAAGAGGAGGGAATCAGTTGGTGATCGTCCAGACGTACTTGGAGATCGATGGATATGCGAGGAAAGTGCCTCCGGTTTCGTTTAGACCCAGAACGAACTTGTAAATGGACTGTGTGTCTGACATTGGATTTTATTCTATGTTGATTGATCTCTATTAAATATACATCTATTTGGCGGCGGAGAATTTATTCTCTTGCTTAACGCCCTTCTCTGAGACGTACGAGCTCATAGGTTGTATATCAATGGACATCAATCGCATGGAGTGAATTGCCTGTGTAGCATGCCTAAGTGGCAGATGATCAAGGCTTCTGTTGAAAAGAAAAGTCTTGTGGTTGATGATCAAAGCACAGCCTATGTGGCATAGCTTTATGTATAGCGTGGATTCGCGAGCCTCACACCTCGGTATGAGTTAAAAATGGGATAGTGACCGTTGGGAGAACACGACGTTTCTTTCTAGCTATGGTGGTGTCAGTGCTTAAACTGGCTGACATTTATATTATTTTCACCTTTGTGGTTGTTGGATTGCGAGGCGCCTCGATTTTAGGTCTGTAAGGACCGAGAAACGTGTGTTCAGGAATAACTAATCCTCAAACGTAAGGGAGGACTGGCCCAGCCGATTCCAGGGGTTACCCAGAGTGTGTAGTCCCAAGGCATTTGCTAGAGTGTCTCGAAGCGGAGAGGAGCTTGCCTCTTGCCTCGACTCATGACGGAAATCCAATTTCCAATACGAGATATTTCGGTTTTATTTGTAGAGACTAGTATGGCGACATAGTAGCATGGGACACTATGTCATCTATGATTGATATTTATGATTGAAGTTGTTTTGACCCTATACACTTATGATAGTATCAAATGATTTGTTTTAAACGTACCAAGCATGTTTGGCTATTATAAGGGGAAAACCCTATCCTCCGGCTTGTGTTGCATTGTGTGATGGGACCTGGGTCTTATAATAGCTTCATTTTTCGAAAAAGCATTGCGTTGTTTATTCTATGCACTGGTATTCTTGGGAGGAAACCCGTTCCGTGTTATACGGCGTGCTCCCTGGAATTACTCTCTTTTGAAGTAAAGTTTCAACTAACTGTTTTAGTTCTCATACCAGTCCTATGACTGACCTGGAGTTTATTGTTTTAACCTAAACTCTGGGTGCCCTTATTTTCTACAGGGGCAGCTAGTAGTTTTGGTTTTGCAGATTTATATTCATAGGATCTTGGTTTACAGCTAGAACGATACTCGGAAAACTCTGTATCCGTGTATTTCTTTTAGTTGTGTTTTGTATTATTTTTCCGCTACAATAATGTATTTAAATCTCTGATGTTTATCAAATGTGTAATATTTATTCATACTCTATATATTCTTGCATTCTGATGGAAATGTTGTAACAAACAATGAAATGTTCTTCTGTTTGCATTCTATTTTGTCGTGTTCTCAAGGTAATTCGGGCATTCCTTACCGGGGAAGTTACGGGCTATCACACAGGATTTAGATGATATCCATTGCAGCTCGTTTACCAGAGAAATCAAAAACTCCCGAAACCCTCTAGACTTCAAGTTTCCATCCATAGAGCCCTACAATGGCCGGACCGACCCGACCATTCATCTCATGCGATATATGTGCAATATGGAAGTACTCTCAGCATCGACCAATGCCATGGCCAAGTGCTTCCCACTCTTCCTTACCGATATAGTTGGCATGTGGTTTCGGAAGCTAACAACGGAGTCGATCAGCAGTTGGAACATGCTGGTCACTCGCTTCATCGAGCAGTTCAAAGTTCACATCTCCTGACCAAAGAGCATCATGTTCTTGACTTCCATCAAAAAACGAGATGGTGAAACCCTCAGGTCCTTACTAGAAAGATTCAATGTGGCCACAGCATCATTCGATCGACCCGAGCCATCGATGGTGCTTATGAACGCCATTGCAGGTGTTCAGAACCGGTCAGAATTCCGGATTTTTTTAACCAGAGATCCTACCAAGGGCATCAAAGATTTCTATGCCAAGGCCAAAAGGTACCTTCGACAAAAAGACACCAGCATGGAGATAGAGAGCCTCGAGGTGCTTGCCGCCAAAGGTAGGGGACCATCCAACACCAACGGACAGAATAAAGGAAAAGATAAGGTCTCGGAAAAGAACGACTGAAATGTACGGTTCCGAAGAGAGAACAAGTACGACCAATACATCGAGCTCAACTCCTCCCTACTCGACATCTTCCTTGACATATCTCTGCCCTTCCCAAAACCTCCTCGAAGAGAGCTGACGCAAAAGGAACTCAATTCTGGGAAGCACCGCATGTACCACAACATGGAAGACCATGACACCGGTGAATGCAGGCACTTGCGCGATCTCATCGAGGATAGGTTTATACGTGGGGAACTACTTGAGTACGTCAAGAAACCTGCACAGGCCATGCCGCTACAACCTTCTGCCCAAGCTTCTTAGGCCGGTCCTCGAGCTCCTCGAAACGGAAAGGACCCTAAGCCCAGCAATCGCGGCATCATCATCAATTAATAAGATTTAGATTTTTCTTTCTTAGAATTATGTTTTTCTTTCAATAATATAGGTATGATGAAGTACACATGTACGAAGTTAGGATTTAGCTCCTAGGCGTGCTCTGGATTCAGCTTTCACCCACTTCGAATTTATTTTTATTTTCTTGTAATAGTTCCTTAGCAGTAGTAAACTTCCTTTTTCGAACATGAATTATTGTTTAAGCCGAGTAAAATTGACGCTCGCCGACCCAAACATGGTCAGTATTAGCCACCGTTATTGAGTCACGGTCGATACCTATCACCATATCAAACCAACTCCTCAAGCCAAGTATTGTTAATCCTCCATAAGCCGAGTATGGATGATACTCGCCCCTCTACAAACCGAGTGCGCCTTCCACTCAACAATTCTCACGATACTCAAATATTATTCAGAAAATATGGTCGATGCCCGCCACCATATCTAAGTCCACTAAGTCAAACATATACAAAATTATATAAATCAATCTTGATTAACACTTGCCATAAGCCGAACATGGTTAATGCTCGCCACCTCCATAAGCCGAGCATGGTTAATGCTCGCCACCTCCATAAGCCGAGCATGATTAATGCTCGCGTGCCACCTCCGTAAGACGAGCATGGGTAATGCTTGCTACCTTCGTAAGTCGAGTATGGATGATACTCGCCACCCTTCTAAGCCAAGTGTGATTATTGCTCGCCAACTCTTTAAGACGAGTATGGTTAATACTTGCTCAATCAAATTCAAAACCATCTCTAAACGAAGAATGGCCTACACAGTCTTTGCAGGTATTGGATCCTACCACAAAAAAGTTCGAACTACTTTCACAACATTCTCGGCCTTAATACAATCTTTGATGGTTGTCGGTTTTCTGGCCTTAATGTGATCTGCACCGATCGTCTGCCTCCTGGCCTTAATACAACCATCGGACCGTCGGATTTCTGGCCTCAATATGGTTCGGCGTGACCATGGCAACCCGCACATTGAGCTCCGATGTGTCATTCAGAACACACCTTCCTCTACTAAGAAATATATATTCTGAAGGGCAAGGTGTTGACCAACTTTGTGGAAAAAGCTGTCACGGATCAACGGATCGAAGACCAATGTCCAAAGGCTCACTCTTCAGCGTCGACCGATCCCAACGGACGACCTTTATTCTAGAAAGCCCAAGCAAAAATTGGCCCGAGGCGGCCTCACTCAAAGAAACGACATATCATTCCCTAGCATAATCGCTCTCCCGAACCGGCTGAGTCGACCGCTTCTTTAAAGTTTGGATCGATCGGATATTTCTGGATCCAATTGGTAATATCCAAAATGAGTCATTTATTACTTAGCCCAATTCTCAAGGCATTAAAGGTGTTCAAACACTTCCATCCAAAGCGCTACTTTTTATGCACATCATCTCGAGTCCCACTCAAGCCACAATTTTCGAGGATACTATTAATCATTGGTAGAAGAGGTCAACCAGCCACAACTATGCCCAAGGATCGAGCTCCACGTGTTCAAGCTCCGCAAAAGAGGCATGTCACGTTGCATCCCGCTCAACCCACTCCTCTGCCTATAAATACATCCATACTCAGAATGAAAAGGGACTTCTTCTTCAACTTAGATGTTTTGAGCAGAATTTCCTCTCTCAAGGTCAAATTCTACGGCTAACTCCATAGATAGCCAACTCTTTTCTAAAACACAACAACTTTGTGTTCATCTCCCACTTTCTCAAAAAAGAAAATATATTATACTTGTAATCAAAAGAAAATCAATATATATAAAGTGGACGTAGGCACCATCTTTGCCGAACCACTGTAAAAATTCTACATGTTCCTTGTTTTACTTAATTTACCATACTTTGTGATTGTTATTTGAGTGTTCTACGCACGATTGGGGGTAGACCATCACCGGTGACCAACTTTTGACGTCAACAACAATATTTTTAAACTGTCAGAATTTGAAATCCATTTTCTCAACGTTCATTGTAAAAATGAATAAAATCGATAGAGAAATTCATTCGAGTTAAAATAGCGTTTATTTACTTAACTCAGCTTCATATTTCAATATTTTCGTATCCATACAAAACCGGTCATCAAAATCAAACCTTGCTTCTTCACTGAATATTATATTAAAATATTCATTGTTTTCGAATTGGAATGAGACTCAATCTGTGACACCCCATGCCCTATAATGTCATCTTTAAGAGAATGCATTAAGTTCAGTCAAGCGTTATAGGTAAACAGAACAGAATCTCACAAGATAGATATATAAAATAGCAGCGGAAATTTAAAACTTTATTTTTCCAACATAAAACATCGTGGTATCAAAATCCAGTTACAACACCATACTGAAATATTGGAATAAAATACATCAAATAAAAATCATCTACCTTGCACGAAACCATCAGAGTACATAAGTAAAAAACCATAGTCCCCATGAATAGCCATAAGAAAGAAAATAGACAAAACGGTACATCGAAGTAGGTCCAAATCCGAGCAGAAACAAAAGAGAGAATCCTAATCAAGCCTGAGCGTTCCCACTCTGAGAACCTAGGGGGAAGGGGAAGAGAGAGAAAAGGAAACAAAATGGGTCAGACATAAAGTTTGGCGAGTCCAGTTACTTTAGCATATAAATAAGTAAAAGCATCGTGACAGGCATATAAACTAGATGAGAAATATAGTATCATATAATAGATATGAACAAGATAAGCAGAATGAATTGAACAAATTACGCTTCTCAAATACTTTTCCCTGCACCAATACTAGAATAACAAATATGATCCCAATGGAAACATAATGGTAGACTTAGGTGTACTTCTAGTAATGGGTTTTACCCCAAATAGAAATAACAGGTACCCCAATAGAAATAACAGGTGTTACCCAACCAGAAACAACGACACCTAAACATGCAGGACTAGATATACCCTAATTACTACCCCAATCGATCGACTCCCTATCCCGTAAATACCCTGTGTCGGCCCCACAGTAGGGTGTATCACTTCCTAAAGTGGCAACCCCCAGAAGGATACAGACCTATTTATTGGTGTTTTAGCGGCTTATTTTCCCGAGAAAGCCGTAGCCATGCACGCACATTACTCCGTTGGAATGCGCCATCAGAACACCTCTACCCATATGAACCTTTTATAATCAGCTCAGTAAGCATTACCCCTTCCTAGTGCGGGATCCCCCTTTGATACCAGAATGGGTTACTAACTGATACAGGTCCCATGCAACAGATGACACAAGCCACCCCCAGGCTTGTAACCCCCCATAGATTTAACAAATTTACTTAACCCCCACAGATGCAAACAAGTTTACATAACCCCCACTATCTAACAGGTTCATATAACCCCCACAGATTTAAAACAGGTTAAGTATTACAGGCTAATAGGTTCCCCACAGATCTAAACAGGTTTCACATGTTGTTTACAGTTTCATTACATGTTCCTCTTAATTTATAAATTAGGCCTATAGATTTGCATGCCCCAACCCTCAAGTCATAATTCACAGTATAAGGTATGCCCCAAATTTAAGTCATAAATCATAGTATAGGTTATGGCCCCAAATCCCAGTCATGATTTGTAATACAAGATATGCCCATATATATCTTTCCCTACCATTCCCAATTTCGTTCGTTAGCATAATTCAGCGATAAGCCTAGGCTCGAAGGTAGCCTAGGCTATAAAAATAAAAAGGGAAAGAGGGAGAGGAGAGAACAGAAATAAGCATACTAACAGAATAGGCATATGATAACAGAATAGGCATATAAGAACTGAACATTAGATCATGTGTGCAGAGGAATACATGTAATGGTAGATCTGTTTAGGTATGAATCAGATTCTTAACGACATAGGTTTAAATCCAGGTTTATAAACATGTCAGGATTACTTGTTAAATGTTTATATCTTAAAATAACATGAACTCACAGAGGCTGGATCTAAAGAATAGAGCATAATATGCTAAAGCTGCAGAAGAAATTCTTGTATGCATATAAGATGTTGTTGAAGGAAATAGGCCAATTCAATCCAAGCTGGGGCAGCATCTCATTATCTCCATTTTTTATGTGTATAAACAATAGAAATGAGGTCTTATTTATAAACCTAAAGCCAATGAACCTAGCCCAGAAAAATGTTCATGTTCAGCAAAAACCAAAAAGAATTCACCCGGATCTGCATTGGGTTGGCCCACCCCGACCTGGGTCAACCTATGGGTCGATCCACCTCCCCTGGGTTGACCCTTGGGTTGACCCAGCCAGGTCATGGGTCAACCCCCAATCGGGTCGATTCCCTCCTACTTCCCCCGTTTCGCTATTTGTTTAAATTTGAAAATTCTGACTTGGTTTGTGTGTGTGTGTGTGTGTATATATATATAATTCTCTCGTACGTATACTAAATTCTAAGCTTACTAACTTCCTCATACGATGTATGTTTTACGCAAACTCAGAGTTTATCTTAAGCAGAATTCCGAGATGAATGCAATGGTACAGTCCGTTTTACTTAATTCCCAATATTTAATTATGTACTCTTTAGTTTACCGTTATAGTGTACGGGGTGTTACATTCTCCTCTACTTAAAGGATTTCGTCTCTGAAATCTCCAAGTTAAGAAGAATCGTTCTTAAGAGATTTCTAATGCTTATATGAACATGTATAAAGGTGTGTTTGTATATGTCCCTATGCTAAGGCGAAAATCAGGTGGTCTATTGATTCAGTCGACCTCCACAATGCATTGTATGTTAGTTCCATGAATCCAACATTTATGCAAATAGTCCGAGTATATCATATAAACGCTATATGTGTGCACAATCATCCATTCAAATGCAACATCCATATGATGATACAACCATTTCCATACATAAAATTTAAAATGCACACACATCCGTATGCAATATGTAAGTGATTGAGCGTGTTTCAAGCACATGTTTCCATCCATTGGTTTTCTACCTAAAGGTCGAAGATTTGATCGATGGGATATGCTCAAATGACAGAAGCAAATATGAATAAAAGCTTGAAAAAAAAAGTTAAGAACATACCATTGAAAAGAAAAGGGTACGAAGCGCGAATCTTGTCTTCAATCTCCCAAGTTGCATCTTCGCGGTCCTCTCCCCATTGAACTTTCATCAACTTGACCTCTCGGTTGTGAAGCTCCTTAACCTATGATCCAAGTATACGGGTAGGAACTCGTCTAACTGTCGCCTCCCATTGTACCTCTACTTCCTCAAGCATGCTCGGCTCAACTACCTCTGTTGTATCGTGCATACACTTCCGCAAATGAGAAACGTGGAAAACATCATGAACACCAGCCAATCTCTCTGGTAGCTTCACCGTATAGGCCATTTGACCTATCCTTTCCACTATGGGAAATGGCCCTACAAACTTTGGCGCCAGTTTCCCTACATATCCAAAGTGAACCACATTCCTCAGAGGTGATACTTTGATGAAAACCATGCCTACCATCTCAAACTCAATATCGGTCCTTCTCTTATCTGCATATGAATTCTGCCTGTCATGAGCTGTCTTCATGCATCTGCGGATAAGAACAATCTTTTTTGAGGTTTCTCTAATTATCTCAGGGCCAAGTCAAAACCTGTATGTAGACTCCCACCAACAAGGTGGTGATCTACAAGGTCGTCTGTACAATGCTTCGAAGGGTGCCATGCCAATACTCGCCTGATAACTGTTTTTGTAGGCGAACTCAACCAACAGAAGATGCTCTTCCCAAGTCCCTCCGAAGTCTAGGATACATAGCCTCAAAAGATCCTCAAGAACACTATTCACCCTCTCAGTCTTCCCATCGTTCTGAGGGTAATATGTGGTGCCCAAACATAACCATGCTGCCGTTCTCTTACTCTTAACAGGAATGAAATGAGCGCTCTTAGTAAGCCTGTAAACTATAACCTAGATATTGTTGTTTCCTTTCCTCGATCTACGCAAACCATCGATGAAATCCATAGAGATGCTCTCCCTCTTCCATTGTAGGACCTCCAAAGGATGAAGTAAACCACCGGGCTTCCTTTGCTCAGCTTTGACTTGCATGCAAACCAATCATCAGAGACAAACTCCACTACGTCTTTCTTCATCGCAACCCAAAAGAAAACCCTCTTCATATCTCTATACATCTTATCACCGCCCGGATGGATAGTCATCCTAGAATGATGGGCTTCCTCAAGGATTGTCATCAACAAACTCCCAACTCAGGGAACACAAAATCTTCTGTCCCATCGCAACCACCCCCGTCATCCGTGGAATATCTGCTGAGGTAACTAGAAGTCTCTCCTCTATTGAGCCTATCCAATATGTTTGCTATCTGTGGGTCCTCTCGCTGTGAAGATCCTATCTGATCCATAAGAGTAGGTCACACCTCTAAGGATGCCAACATACCAGGTGTAAGATCCATAGGTGGTCTAAAATCAAAGGTCAATATGTATTCCAAGCTCCGCCTCTCTACGAATAGAGGACTCAAAGTTATCCTCTGCCCACTCAATGCGTCCGCCACCACATTACCCTTGCCATGGGTATAAGCAAACTCAAAATCATAGGATGCTAGGAGCTCCATCCATCACTGCTGTCTCAAATTGAGATCCCTTTGCGAGAAAAGATACTTGAGCGACTTAGGGTCCCTGTATAACTCGAACCTCCCTCCAAGCAGATAATGCCGCCAAGACTTAAGCGTGAATACTATAACCGTCAACTCTAAATCATGTGTAGGGTAGTTCTTCTCGTGAACTCTTAACTGTCTACCGCTGTAACATACTACCCTTCACTCTTGCATCAAGATGGCACCAAGCCATGTACCACATGCAACAGTGTACACTGTGAACACTTTGTTCCCATCAGGAAAAGTCAAGACTAGGACTGTTGTCAGAGCCCTCCTCAATCGCTGAAAAGCATCCTCACAATCAATATCCTAAGAAAAGGTTAGATTCTCCTTCGTCAGTCTGGTGAGTGGGGTTGATATCTTTACGAAGTCCTTAATAAACTTCCTATAATAGCCTGCTAAACTATGAAAACTCCTCATCTCCGTTGCATTCTTTGGAACCTTCCAATCCTGAACTGCAACTACTTTCGCAGGATTCACTGCTATCCCATCCTTGGAGACCACATGCCTTAGAAATCTCACTTCCTTTCTCCAAAAATGACATTTGGAGAATTTCGCCTTAAGCTGGTGTGCTCAGAGGGTCCTCAAAACCTCCCCTAAATGTAGGGCATGCTCTTACTCACTCTTCGAGAAGATCAGAATGTCATCCACGAAGACCACAACGAACTTATTCAGAAACTCCCGGAACACCCTACTCATCAGATCCACAAAATACGCCGGTGCATTCATCAACCCAAAAGGCATGACTAGCCACTCGAAGAAACCATCTGGAGTTTTGAAAGCGGTCTTGTCTATACTGTCCTCGGCCACCCTCAACTGATGAAACCTAGTGGCCAAGTCTAACTGAGAGAAAACAGATGCACCAACAAGCTGGTCAAACAGATCATCAATCCTTAGAAGTGGGTGCCTATTCTTCTTAGTGAGCTTATTTAACTCCCTGTAGTCCACACATAAGCGAAGCGAGCCATCTGCCTTAGTTGCAAAGACGACTGGAGAACCCATTCTGATATGCTTCACCTAATAAACCCCTTCTCAAGTAGCTCCCCTGCTTGCTTGCTGAGTTCCCTCCTTTCCGTAGGAGCCATGTAGCGTATAGGCAATGCGATTGTCTTCGCATTGTCCATCAGATATACCCGAAAATCAATTTCGCGCCTTGGAGGTAAGCCCGTAACCTCCTCAAAAACATCTGAATACTCACAAACTACCAGTACATATCCCAAATCATCGATAGAAGCATCAAATGATTCTAGGAAACTAAGCATAACAGACCCCTCTGGGTCACAAGAAATCTCGAGAGTCCTTCCTTGGAAAGTCAAATGTCTAACGACCCTCCTCTCACAGTCCAGACTGGAACCATACATGATTAACCAATCCATCCCTAGAATCAATCCATAGCCTAAAAAACCAAGCACATATGTGTCGCACTTAAACTCGAATCCCAACATAGATATCCTCAAACCCTGACAAATCATAGACAAATGAGCCGTGCCCCCAATGAGGTTTGAAACAACAACGGGTTCCGAAACCATACTAGTACTAAGGTGCAGCGACTCAATCACATAATCAATATAAAAGAATGAGATGTGCCAGAATAAAAAAGAGTCCTAATAGGATGATCGGAAAGAGAAATCAAACGTTCAACAGAAACTTTCCTACCTCCGTCCGGTACACTGGCCTTGAGAGCATGCACCTGACCTCCAGAAGATCCTGCCCTTTGGCTCTGTCCTTGCTTCTTCGGGCAGTTCCTAGAATAGTGTCCGACCTTACCACAGTGGAAACAAGCATTCTTCCTTTTTTGGCAATCTCTAACCAAATGACCCACGTTCCCACAACCATGACATTTCTTCTTGCCTTGAGCTTTGTTGTTCTTTCCTCCTTTCTTTTGCTATTGTCGTTCTTTCTTGCGTAGCACTTACTTGTTTTGTGTCTCATCAGTCTTAGCCTCATTCTTTTTGCCTTTATCTTTTTCGTGCATCAATGCCATATCAATGAGCTTATTAAAAGTTGCCCGCATCGGAATATGAGACATATCCAATCCATGAGGGGTTCGTTAATCCTCTTGCAAACCTCAAAGCTTTCTTGTGCGCGGTATCCACTAATTCCAGCCCAAACCTTGCCAACTGATTGAACTTATTGACATACTGTTTGACAGACATACTTCCTTGCTTAAGTGCCATAAACTTTTCCATTTGCATACTCTCTTATACCTAAGAAAGAAACTTCATCTCGAATCTCTATCAGAAATCATCCTAATCTCAACTGGATGCCCTGCTTGCGTCACTTCCCACCAGAACGAAGCCTCATCCTTCAGCTACCAAGCGGCCAACTGAATCTTCCTACGGTTGTCAACCTCAAAAATCCCAAACAAATCCTCTGTCTCTTTTAGCCAATTCCATGCTTCCTTAAAGCTTTCAGTCCCACGGAATGGATTTCCTCCCGTAGCACAGAAATCCTTGCATATCTTATAGAAATTATCCGCTCACGGAGGAGGAACAGCAGCTGCAGCTGGGGGAGGGCCATTTGCTTCGCCTTCGGCGGGTATCGTGACCTCAAGATTTCTATGAAACCAAGCCGGTATCTGGACGCCCTCGGGAATATTCGGTTCCCCAGACATGCTGAAAAGAAGAGGAAAAAGGGATTCAAATAGGGAATCAAAAGATTTTTCATATAGC
The DNA here is from genome assembly GCA_030737875.1 of Allium sativum. Lineage (NCBI taxonomy): Eukaryota > Viridiplantae > Streptophyta > Magnoliopsida > Asparagales > Amaryllidaceae > Allium > Allium sativum. The sequence continues at coordinate 605,378,527 of CM060918.1, read as the reverse complement.
TTTAGGGAATATGTTTTTCAAAAACAAACTTTTCCTTTGAAAATACTTTCTTTTTGAAACCTTTTGAAAACAATTTTCAAAACCTTTTATCTGATCTTGTAACCTTCAATTCTGATACCAAATATGAGTCCCCACGTCCTTTAATGCCACTTTTTAAAAGAAAGCATTAAGTTCAGTGAAGTATTATAGGTAAACAGAACAGAATCTCACAAGATAGATATATAAAACAGCAGCGGAAATTTAAAACTTTATTTTTCCAATAGAAAACATCGTGTTCTCAAAATCTAGTTACAACATCATAATGAAATACTGGAATAAAATACATCAAATAAAAAAGCATCTGTCTTGCGTAAAACCATCACAATGCATAAGTAAAAAAGCCATAGTCCCTATGAATAGCCATAAGCAAGAAAATAGACGAAACGGTACTTCGAAGCAGGTCCAAATCTGAGCAGAAACAGAAGAGAGAATCCTAATCAAGCATGAGCGTTCTCACCCTGAGAAGGGAAGGGGAAAAGAGAGAAAAGGAAACAAAATGGGTCAGACATAAAGATTGGCGAGTCCAATTGCTTTTAGCATATAAATAAGTAAAAGCATCTTGACAGGCATATAAACTAGATGAGAAATACAATATCATATAACAGGTATAAACAAGATAAGCAAAATGAACTGAACAGATTACGCTTCTCAAATACTTTTCTCTGCACCAATACTAGAATAAAAGATATGATCCCAACGGAAACATAATGGTAGACTTAGATGTACTTCTAGTAACGGGCTTTACGCCAAACAGAAATAACAGGTACCCCAACAGAAATAACGGGTGTTACCCTAACCAGAAACAACGTGTAGGGGTGTCAATGGGTCGGGTTCAGGTCGGATCAAGTCATGTTCAGGTTGAGTTCGGGTCATGTCAACTCAACCTGTTTATTAAACGGGTCGTTTTCGGGTTGACCCATCTATAATCATGCAGGTTTTGGGTTTGATTCGTGTACCCATTAAGAAAAATATTTGTACAAAAAGATGAAAACAAGAAAGAAGGGTGTAGTCGTCATTCACTTGTTGCAAGCTAAGATGAGAATAAAAATGTAAAAAGTTGTTACTATGGGAATAAACATGAAAACTGTAATGAACTGGGATTTTCAACCCAGAAAATCAACATAAAACCCATGTCGACTATTAAGGCATCGAACATTCCAGAACGTCAATAGAAAGAAGTTAGAGGGTGAGAATAGATAAGATAGAAAGTAAGAATAAAAGAAAAATAAGAACAACATCAGAGTAACACAAATCTCATAGCGTAACGAATAAAGTATAATATACAACATAACTTTTAAATGCAAATCTGTCATATGTATATACATATCATCATTAGAGTATAACACTTACATCACAGTGGAAATAACAATAGCTATATAATCTTGAAGCCTCCCTGTAACGATTCGAATTTCGCCCGGACCTAATCGATCGCTAAATCGACCAAGACCGTTCAAAAACCCGAATACGCAAACTTTGGGCATACAACACATTAGAACAAATAACAGAAGACTTTTATAAACATCATAATAATGTTACATCAGAGTAAAGAATATATCAGAGTACATTGATAAATAATACAGCGGAAGATAATTTACAATAAATGTAATCCAATGTAGCGGAACTGAATAAACTAGCACAGCGGAAGACTACCAAAGCTCTGGACATAGCTTTAAGCTTCGATCCAGAATCCTACTCAATATATCTACAAAATAAGCAACTCGACTGCCCGTGTGGAGAAGAGGGCACCCGAGTTTGCAATGTGAAATAAACTACGAGTCAGTCATGGGACTGGTATGAGAAATCCTTCCTAACTTATCTAAAAATATGGATAATCACAGGATCATGCCGCTAACGCGGAACGGGTTTACTCCATTGGATTTCCAGTGCATGAAATAAAATAAATCGTTAAACAACGCAATGCTTTTTAGAAAATTGAAACCATTATAAGACTCAAGTACCATCACACAATGCAACGCAAACCGAAGGATAGAGTTTTACCTTATAATGGTCAAAAATGCTTGATACGATAAAACGGATTTGATATTATTATTAGTGTATATATGTTTCAAAAACATTTCAATCATAATGTATCAATCGTAGACGGCATAGCTACCAAATACTATGTCGCCATACTAGTTCTATAATAAAAAACGCATGGTGTCGTATTGGAAGTTGGATTTCCATCATGAGTCAAGGCTAGGAACGATCTCCTTACTGATTCGAGATACTCTTGCAATGTCTCAGGATTCGGACGCTGGCGAACCCTTGGATCCTGCAGGGCCGGTCCACAAATACTTTAGTGGATTGACAATTCCTGAACACGCTTCCCGGTCCTATTGAACCTATAAATTGGTCACCATCGACCAATATAACCAAGGCCTCGTAATCCATCATCTACATAAGTAAAATGTCAGGGCTTTTAAAACCCTGATACCACTTCTAGCTAGAAAGAAACGTGTGCACTCCCTGCATCCCCTTGTCCCGTTTTTGACACATACCGGGGCGTGAGGCTCACGAAGTAACGCTATACACAAAGCTACGCCTAAACAGGCCGTGCTTTGATCATCAACCACAACGCTCTGCTTTTCAACAAAAGCCTCGATCATTTGCATCTTGGCATGCCACATTGACAATTCATGCCATGCGATCGATAACTACCAATATATAACCTCTGAGCTCGTGCGTCTCAGAGAAGGGTGTTAAGCAAGAGAATAAATTCTCTGCCACCAAACAGATACATATTGAATAGAAATCAATTTACACAGAATGAAATCCAATGTCAGACACACATCCATTTACAAGTCCGTTCTGGGTTTGAATGAAGCCGGAGACACCTTATTCCTCGTCCCATATGTCCAATTCAGAAGAGAGGTGCTCGCATATCCGGACAATCAACAAGTACGTCCGGACAAACTACCACTTTTAACCCTTTACTGGGAGCTAACCAACGCCGGACATCAGTAGTCGTCCATTCGATGTGAAGATCGCCGGTCTTCAATCACCGTCTTCAATATCTTCGATTTAAATCGTCGTATAATTATTTGAAATGAGATTGAACTCAGTCTTTTCAAATAATTCTCGCATATATATATATATAATTCAAAACCATTTCATATCGTTAATATTATTTAATAACGATTTATCGCTATTTTTATTTATATAAAAATAGCTCGATTAAATTTAACGACGCTTCGGGTCAATAGGCAGCCCTGGCGTTGTTTTAATCAAAATTTGATTTACACCTATCTCGAAATCTAACCATTGGATTTAAACAAAATTTATATCGTTGGAAAGATTTTACCAAAGCGGTCCTAATGGTTCTAGTTTTGGGAAAATCCGACGGTCGGATCTTTCAGTATAATCGTTTAAATTTACTATTCCGAAACGCAAACTACCGCGCACGATTCGTTTAATTTTATTTTATATTTATATATAATATTGTATACAAATATAAATTGTTCGACGATTCTACTAACATGTTTAACACGCCAAATAAAAGACTATTTTATTGGCATATCACATCTAAATGTTCATAATGTCAAATAAATATGTATTTTATTTGCATGACATCTTTGCTAATGACAAATAAAAAGATAATTTTTATTTTCATTATTTGTATGCAATTTCTATTTTATACATTAACAAATAAAAGAAATATTTTTATTTTTATATAGTTTCAATGTATGACATGACACACATAAAAATATTTATTTTAATTTGCATACAAACTCTAATATATATTCTAACAATGAAATTGTCTCTTTAATTTATACATAGATTCTAATGCGTATATTGACAATAGAAATGTCACTTTAACATATACTGTAACACCCCACCTCCGCTAGGGTCACTCACAAAGGGAATGCACTAGCTTTGGTGGAGTATTATCTAGGTAAACATACACAGAAATATTACAAGACAGAACATAAATAAAACAGCGGAAGGAAAACCCAAATTTCATTGCTTTAAAATCTAGTAAGGTCTAAAGCCTTTTACATCAAAATGCTATTAAGTCAATTACATCGAAATCTGTCTTGCAATAGTAAAGAAGCATAAAACCATAGTTATAATTCATTCCCCAATAAAGCAAAGCAAGCCATAGCCAAGAGAAATCCAAGCCGTACATGAAAGAGCTTTGGAGCTTGGTAAGATCCGAACTAAGCTGTATTCCCACCCTGCGAACCTGGGGGGGGGGGGGGAAACGGAAGAAAAAGAGGCGAAACAAAACGGGTCAGTCATAAAGACTGAGTAAGTCCTAGTGACTTTCAGCATAAAAACAGGTAAAGATAACATGGCATGAATAAACTGAAAATGAACATAAGCATGATGACAAGATAAGCTACAGGAAAGATAACTAAGAATAACCTCATATGGTTTTTGTCAAGTATAACATCGCCAGGTTTCCATTCAAGATAAACTAAGTATAATTTCGCAAGATTTCTACCAAGCATCGCAAGATTTCTCTGCTTTACCATTAAAATATTTCTACGATATCTATTTGCTCTGCACCAACCGTACTAGTATCACAACCCGTGTCATGTGTTGACTATAAAATGATCCCTTGCCCAATGTCATGAAATGATCCATTACTTGGTCTCACGAAACGATCTAGTAATCGATCGGCTCCCTACAAGTCCTATCTCATTCATGTGTCTGTGTCATACGGCCCTATCACGAATGTAGTCACCTGTGCTAGGTACACCATAGGGTGTATCAAGCCCTAGGGTGCCAACCACCGACACAAATCAAGCACGCACAGTGTAAACCTACTGGTGCCCAATGCCTGCTTTTTCAACTTCGGACTACGTGCACGACCGTAGTCCGCCTGAACCTACAATGGCGCACCAACTCAGCCGTCGTTCTGGTCGCTTACAATCAGCCCAGTAATCGTGCCCCACCCTGCCTAGTTCCACGGTACCATGATACATCTAGTGGGTTACTGCTGAAAAGGACCGCGTAACTAGGGTTTCCGTCCAGCAGGTTAAGTGTTGTCATTTAAATTTGAGACTTAACCCCATCAGTCTAGCATGTCAAGTTGGTTAAGTGTGGTCATTCAAGTTCGTGACTTAACCCGTCTACGTGTCATGTCAAATTGGCTAAGTGTTGTCATTCAAGTTCATGACTTAGCCCTACGAATCATGTGTCAAGTTGGTTAAGTATGTTCAAGCGGTTCATGACTTAACCCTACCAAATCATCGTGTCAAATTGGTTAAGTATGTTCTTTCAGATTCATGACTTAACCCTGTCAGTCTAGCATGTCAAGTTTGGTTAAGTATGGTCGTTCAAGTTCGTGACTTAACCCACCTACTTGTCATGTTGTGTCGGTTAAGTGTTATCCTTTGTTGTTACTTAACCTTACCCCGCATCACGTTAGATTAGTTAAGTGCATATTAACTTAACCCCATCCACTAGTCATATTAAAATGGTTAAGTGTTACTAGTCCAGTCATATTACTTAACCTTATCATGTCATCGTGTCAAATTGGTTAAGTATATTCAAGCGGTTCATGACTTAACCATATCAAGTGGCATTAATTCATTAATGCACCCCAACCTCTCACATCAGACCTTTTGTTGTGGTCACTGGTTATGCCGGGCGGTTCCGGGCAGAATTACACCACAACTCAGTCTAACCTTGGGTTTTCGAGTGCGATATGACCAACTACCCACATTGGATCTTATTGTTTGCAGTAACTGGATTTGCCGGGCGGTTCCGGGCAGAATTACACTGCAAACTCAACCCAACCTTGAGTTGGCCATTTTCTAGTTCATTCTAAATGTCACGTCCATGTTCAAGTTTCATGTCAAGTTCGTGTCTAGTTTCTTGGCGAGTTTCATGTCAAGTTTTATGTTTTCACTTATGCCTATTATCAAGTTAATGATTCATATTCATAACCAATTCATGTTTCAAGTTCATAAGCATGTTTACGTGCCTTCTAGATGTCCAATACCTACCAACTACCCAGAACCCAACTTAGGCGCGTTCATATTAAACTTTCTCCAAGTCATAAATTATCATATATGTTTCTACTCCAAGTTTTACATAATTAACATATGCCCAAGTCCTAGGTTACATGTCAGTTTTTACATATGCCCAATTCATACCAGATTTACATATGTTCAATTCATGTCGTTTTACATATGTCAAGATTCATGATTTTCATGTTTACAAAGCTATGCTCAATTTACATGGATCCAGTTTTATACCCAAAATTACATGTATAACATGTTTACACCAATTTACCCCTAACAAGTTCTAGCCAAATTACATATATCAAGATCCATGTCATATTACATATATCAAAATCCATGTCAAATTATATATGCCAATCCCCATTCTTGCAATTACTCTTATAATGATAATACCCAAATATTCGATTTTTTATGATATGCCATCAATTATACCAAACACATATATCCAAATAGGTATTATCCCAAGATTCCCCCGTATTCAATTGTATGCAAATCGCGGTTTAGGCCTAGATCCGAAATTGATCTAGGTTCATCAAAGAAAATAAATAGGGGAAGGTAGAATTTGTATAACAATAGGTATAGAGAGGAAACTGGCATAAAAACGTCATCTCAGGCATAAAAGATAGATCTTAAGAATAACATTAACATGAACTGATTTACAACAGGCTGAATAGATCATGAACTTGACAAAAGAATAAAGATAGAAAAGCCCAAAACTCAAGATTCAAGAAACAACAGAAACAGATCTGGATCGATAAACATACTTAGATCCAATTTCACTTTAATTCAATGCCATATTATAATCAAATATTTAAATCGGAAAATAACTAGAACTTACAGAGCGCGAATCGAGAATTAGAGTGCAGAGATTTGATTTTAGAAACAGTTGTTGCAGTTGTTGAATCTCTAATTGAATTGAGTTGCTTTGATGTTGATTAGCTTCTAGTTTTGATTCCAGCAGAGTAGCGATGCCATTTTCATTTTTATTTAGAAGAGAGGCAGAGTAGAAGCAGAATAGAGTTGTGTGTAGAGAAGGCTAGGTTTGGGGCTGTTTAAATAGGTTTAGGTAGATGAATCTGGACAGAAATCGGACTAGATACACCAGAACGAACACTGGCCCAAAAATGGGCTCGGGGACTAGGTCGACACCCAAGTCGACTGCCCAGTCGACCTGGGGGGGGGGGGGTCGACTCCCTAGTCGACCTGGGTCTGGGCGGGAAATTTCCCGCCCAGTCTGTTCTGCGTTTGAAATTCGAATTTTGGATTCGAATTCGAGCTGTTTTGAACTCTGAATATTTCTGAAACTTTGGAGGGCCATAACCTGGTCATACGGACTACGATTTTCGAAAACTCGGACTCGATTTCATGCAGAATTCCGAGACGAACGCAATGGCGCAACCCGTTTCCCTTGGTTCTTATTTTAAAATTTAATTCCGCCTAGATTTATGGTTATAACACGTTATCAAAATACGGGTTGTTACATTCTCCCCTCCTTAAAGGATTTCATCCCCGAAATCTCTAAGTTAGGAAGAACGTATCCTACCATCCATCATCCATCTACTCAAAACATCATCCACAAGCAAACATTGTCCTTAAGAGATTTCTAATGTTGTATGAACATATGCAGAAAGTGTGTGTGTATATGTTCCTTATCTAATGCAAATGATCAGGCCTGATTGATCTTTCTAATGCAAAATATGTTTAGTGCCATGACTCCACATGTATGCAAATAATCCTAGTCACGTAAACACTATATGTGTGCACAACCATTCATCCATATGCAACATTCACATGATAACACATTCAACTCATCCATAAACAAGTATAAACACTCATGCATATGCAATATGGAAAGGTGACTGAGCCGATCTAGTGCCTAATGTGTAAATGCATCCACGAGCAACCACTAGCAACCACTTGCAGCCACTTGCAACCATCAATCATAACATGTCTCAAACACATGTTTACACCCAATTGTTCCTACCTAAAGGTATAGCCGAATGATAGAAGCAAGTAAAAACCTTGTGCCCATTAGGCCATGTCAAAACTGGAAATATATGTCACATATATACTGATCAGGAGAAGAACTCCCTAAGCACCAGCCCCGGAGACCGAAATCAACATCAGGCTGACACCCAAAGAATTACTCAATCGAACCAATATACGTTTCGAGGAAACTAAGCATGATGGACTCCTTTTAGGTCACAAGGGAATCCCTTCCTAAAACCAACCCATATCCTATAAAACCCAAAGAGTTTAGTCAACCCAACGGACACCCTCAAGCCCCAAAATGTATTACTAACAGATGAGTCATACTACCTATGGGGTTTGCAACAGAAATTTGATTGAGAATAGGACCGAGAGGAAAAAGATAACATGCAAGTAAGCTCTACAGGAAAAGAGGGACCAAGGATATATTCTTAAAAAGAGATATGATGCACGTATCTAGTCTTCAATCTTCTAAGTCGCGTTTCCTTGAGCTTAACTCCATTGTGCTTTGACCGTCTTTAACTTCACAGATTCTTAATTCTTGTTTCCAAAATATGAGTTGGAACTTATTTCACTGTTGCCTCTCGTTCCACTTTCACTTATCCTCCTTCTAGTATACTCGGCTCAAACTTAACTACGTACTCATGGTTTCATGCAAGCTCTCCAAAATTCACTAGTGAATCTTGGATCTCGTTCACTTACTAGGAGGTATTTCACACAGATGAATTATCTCTTGAAAATAACAAATATCAACCATGTTGCCAAAGGTACTTACTAAGGCGATTTTATATAACTCATGCATAAGCGAAATGAACCATCCGCCTTAGTGGCGAACACGAGCGGATCAATAAATTATCAATAAATATGTCAAGAGATTCTAGGTAACAAATCCTGATAGAACCCTAAAGGTTACATGCGACTTCGAGGGTATTACCGAGGCAAGTCAAGAGTCTAACTACCCTCTATTCAAAACCGAGAACGACACCCTTACTGGATAACCACTCTGTCCCTAGAATCAACCCATAGCCCGAAAACATAAGCATTACTTCATAGACATTCTCAAATCCAAACAAATCATGAATACATAAGCCGATTCCCCAACAGGATTTGAGACAAAAATGGGATCCTCTACTACGCTAGTACTAAGGTGCAGAGACTCAACTATCGAGGCAGAATTAAAAGGATGCGATGTATAAAAACAAAGTTCCCATGGTATGATAGAAAAGAGAAGTTAAACTTTTAACAGAAACGTTACCACCTCTCTTAGGTATGCTAGTAGTGAGAGCATACAATTGCCCTCTCGACGATCTTGTTCTTTGCCCTTGTCCTTGTCCTATGATACTTAACTACATGTCCCTTTTTACCATACCAACGATGTTCTTTCTTGTCATGAGTTTTATTATTATTTTACCTTGACCTCTTCCCTTTCACCTTTTCCTCCTTCGTGGATTACACCTTGTCAACAAGTTTCTCATCCTTAGGCTTGTGTTCTTTATCCTTGTTCTTACTATCCTTGTATAGCTTGTTGACAAGTTTCTCGAAAGCTACTTCCATCGCACGGCAACCCTACAAAGCTTGAAATAAGATTAGTTGCAAGTAAAACTACTGCGGCTACCGATGGATGTTGGGCACTACTTTGCCCTCCGACATGTGTTGTATGCCTACAAACTATGGTGAAAAAGAAAGAGAGAAGAGACTCAAAAGATAGTGCATATGGCTTTGGGGAACATGCCTTTCGTAAAACAAAACTTTTCTTTAGAAAAATGCTTCTTTGTAAACGTTTTGAAAATAGTTTCAGAAGGTTTTTTTAAAGCTTTTGCTCAGTCTGGTAACCTTCTGCTCTGATACCAAATGTAACACCACACCTCCGCTAGGGTCACTCACAAAGGGAATGCACTAGCTTTGGTGGAGTATTATCTAGGTAAACATACACAGAAATATTACAAGACAGAACATAAATAAAACAGCGGAAGGAAAACCCAAATTTCATTGCTTTAAAATCTAGTAAGGTCTAAAGCCTTTTACATCAAAATGCTATTAAGTCAATTACATCGAAATCTGTCTTGCAATAGTAAAGAAGCATAAAACCATAGTTATAATTCATTCCCCAATAAAGCAAAGCAAGCCATAGCCAAGAGAAATCCAAGCCGTACATGAAAGAGCTTTGGAGCTTGGTAAGATCCGAACTAAGCTGTATTCCCACCCTGCGAACCTGGGGGGAAACGGAAGAAAAGAGGCGAAACAAAACGGGTCAGTCATAAAGACTGAGTAAGTCCTAATGACTTTCAGCATAAAAACAGGTAAAGATAACATGGCATGAATAAACTGAAAATGAACATAAGCATGATGACAAGATAAGCTACAGGAAAGATAACTAAGAATAACCTCATATGGTTTTTGTCAAGTATAACATCGCCAGGTTTCCATTCAAGATAAACTAAGTATAATTTCGCAAGATTTCTACCAAGCATCGCAAGATTTCTCTGCTTTACCATTAAAATATTTCTATGATATCTATTTGCTCTGCACCAACCGTACTAGTATCCCAACCCGTGTCATGTGTTGACTATAAAATGATCCCTTGCCCAACGTCATGAAATGATCCATTACTTGGTCTCATGAAACGATCTAGTAATCGATCGGCTCCCTACAAGTCCTATCTCGTTCATGTGTATGTGTCATACGGCCCAATCACGAATGTAGTCACTTGAGCTAGGTCCACCATAGGGTGTATCAAGCCCTAGGGTGCCAACCACCGACACGAATCAAGCACGCACAGTGTAAACCTACTGGTGCCCAATGCCTGCTTTTTCAACTCCGGACTACGTGCAAGACCGTAGTCCGCCTGAACCTACAATGGCGCACCAACTCAGCCGTCGTTCTGGTCACTTACAATTAGCCCAGTAATCGTGCCCCACCCTGCCTAGTTCCAGGGTACCATGATACATCTAGTGGGTTACTGCTGAAAAGGACCGCGTAACTAGGGTTTCCGTCCAGCAGGTTAAGTGTTGTCATTTAAATTCGAGACTTAACCCCATCAGTCTAGCATGTCAAGTTGGTTAAGTGTGGTCATTCAAGTTCGTGACTTAACCCGTCTAAGTGTCATGTCAAATAGGCTAAGTGTTGTCGTTCAAGTTCATGACTTAGCCCTACGAATCACGTGTCAAGTTGGTTAAGTATGTTCAAGCAGTTCGTGACTTAACCCTACTAAATCATCGTGTCAAATTGGCTAAGTATATTCAAGCGGTTCATGACTTAACCCTACCAAATCATCGTGTCAAATTGGTTAAGTGTATTCTTTTAGATTCATGACTTAACCCTGTCAGTCTAACATGTCAAGTTTGGTTAAGTATGGTCGTTCAAGTTCGTGACTTAACCCACCTACTTATCATGTTGTGTCGGTTAAGTGTTATCCTTTGTTGTTACTTAACCTTACCCCGCATCACGTTAGATTAGTTAAGTGCATATTAACTTAACCCCATCCACTAGTCATATTAAAATGGTTAAGTGTTACTAGTCCAGTCATATTACTTAACCTTATCATGTCATCGTGTCAAATTGGTTAAGTATATTCAAGCGGTTCATGACTTAACCCTATCAAGTGGCATTAATTCATTAATGCACCCCAACCTCTCACATCAGACTTGTTGTTGTGGTCACTGGTTATGCCAGGCGGTTCCGGGCAGAATTACACCACAACTCAGTCTGACCTCGGGTTTTTGAGTGCGATATGACCAACTACCCACATTGGATCCTATTGTTTGCAGTAACTGGATTTGCCGGGCGGTTCCGGGCAGAATTACACTGCAAACTCAACCCAACCTCGAGTTGGCCATTTTCTAGTTCATTCTAAATGTCACGTCCATGTTCAAGTTTCATGTCAAGTTCGTGTCTAGTTTCATGGCGAGTTTCATGTTTTCACTTATGCCTATTATCAAGTTAATGATTCATATTCATAACCAATTCATGTTTCAAGTTCATAAGCATGTTTACGTGCCTTCTAGATGTTCAATACCTACCAACTACCCAGAACCCAACTTAGGCGCGTTCATATTAAACTTTCTCCAAGTCATAAATTATCATATATGTTTCTACTCCAAGTTTTACATAATTAACATATGCCCAAGTCCTAGGTTACATGTCAGTTTTTACATATGCCCAATTCATACCAGATTTACATATGTTCAATTCATGTCGTTTTACATATGTCAAGATTCATGATTTTCATGTTTACAAAGCTATGCTCAATTTACATAGATCCAGTTTTATACCCAAAATTACATGTATAACATGTTTACACCAATTTACCCCTAACAAGTTCTAGCCAAATTACATATATCAAGATCCATGTCATATTACATATATCAAAATCCATGTCAAATTATATATGCCAATCCCCATTCTTGCAATTACTCTTATAATGATAATACCCAAATATTCAATTTTTTTATGTTATGCCATCAATTATACCAAACACATATATCCAAATAGGTATTATCCCAAGATTCCCCCGTATTCAATTGTATGCAAATCGCGGTTTAGGCCTAGATCCGAAATTGATCTAGGTTCATCAAAGAAAATAAATAGGGGAAGGTAGAATTTGTATAACAATAGGTATAGAGAGGAAACTGGCATAAAAACGTCATCTCAGGCATAAAAGATAGATCTTAAGAATAACATTAGCATGAACTGATTTACAACAGGCTGAATAGATCATGAACTTGACAAAAGAATAAAGATAGAAAAGCCCAAAACTCAAGATTCAAGAAACAACAGAAACAGATCTGGATCAATAAACATACTTAGATCCAATTTCACTTTAATTCAATGCCATATTATAATCAAATATTTAAATCGGAAAATAACTAGAACTTACAGAGCGCGAATCGAGAATTAGAGTGCAGAGATTTGATTTTAGAAACAGTTGTTGCAGTTGTTGAATCTCTAATTGAATTGAGTTGCTTTGATGTTGATTAGCTTCTAGTTTTGATTCCAGCAGAGTAGCGATGCCATTTTCATTTTTATTTAGAAGAGAGGCAGAGTAGAAGCAGAATAGAGTTGTGTGTAGAGAAGGCTAGGTTTGGGGCTGTTTAAATAGGTTTAGGTAGATGAATCTGGACAGAAATCGGACTAGATACACCAGAACGAACACTGGCCCAAAAATGGGCTCGGGGACTAGGTCGACACCCAAGTCGACTGCCCAGTCGACCTGGGGGGGGGGGTCGACTCCCTAGTCGACCTGGGTCTGGGCGGGAAATTTCCCGCCCAGTCTGTTCTGCGTTTGAAATTCGAATTTTGGATTCGAATTCGAGCTGTTTTGAACTCTGAATATTTCTGAAACTTTGGAGGGCCATAACCTGGTCATACGGACTACGATTTTCGAAAACTCGGACTCGATTTCATGCAGAATTCCGAGACGAACGCAATGGCGCAACCCGTTTCCCTTGGTTCTTATTTTAAAATTTAATTCCGCCTAGATTTATGGTTATAACACGTTATCAAAATACGGGTTGTTACATTCTCCCCTCCTTAAAGGATTTCATCCCCGAAATCTCTAAGTTAGGAAGAACGTATCCTACCATCCATCATCCATCTACTCAAAACATCATCCACAAGCAAACATTGTCCTTAAGAGATTTCTAATGTTGTATGAACATATGCAGAAAGTGTGTGTGTATATGTTCCTTATCTAATGCAAATGATCAGGCCTGATTGATCTTTCTAATGCAAAATATGTTTAGTGCCATGACTCCACATGTATGCAAATAATCCTAGTCACGTAAACACTATATGTGTGCACAACCATTCATCCATATGCAACATTCACATGATAACACATTCAACTCATCCATAAACAAGTATAAACACTCATGCATATGCAATATGGAAAGGTGACTGAGCCGATCTAGTGCCTAATGTGTAAATGCATCCACGAGCAACCACTAGCAACCACTTGCAGCCACTTGCAACCATCAATCATAACATGTCTCAAACACATGTTTACACCCAATTGTTCCCACCTAAAGGTATAGCCGAATGATAGAAGCAAGTAAAAACCTTGTGCCCATTAGGCCATGTCAAAACTGGAAATATATGTCACATATATACTGATCAGGAGAAGAACTCCCTAAGCACCAGCCCCGGAGACCGAAATCAACATCAGGCTGACACCCAAAGAATTACTCAATCGAACCAATATACGTTTCGAGGAAACTAAGCATGATGGACTCCTTTTAGGTCACAAGGGAATCCCTTCCTAAAACCAACCCATATCCTATAAAACCCAAAGAGTTTAGTCAACCCAACGGACACCCTCAAGCCCCAAAATGTATTACTAACAGATGAGTCATACTACCTATGGGGTTTGCAACAGAAATTTGATTGAGAATAGGACCGAGAGGAAAAAGATAACATGCAAGTAAGCTCTACAGGAAAAGAGGGACCAAGGATATATTCTTAAAAAGAGATATGATGCACGTATCTAGTCTTCAATCTTCTAAGTCGCGTTTCCTTGAGCTTAACTCCATTGTGCTTTGACCGTCTTTAACTTCACAGATTCTTAATTCTTGTTTCCAAAATATGAGTTGGAACTTATTTCACTGTTGCCTCTCGTTCCACTTTCACTTATCCTCCTTCTAGTATACTCGGCTCAAACTTAACTACGTACTCATGGTTTCATGCAAGCTCTCCAAAATTCACTAGTGAATCTTGGATCTCGTTCACTTACTAGGAGGTATTTCACACAGATGAATTATCTCTTGAAAATAACAAATATCAACCATGTTGCCAAAGGTACTTACTAAGGCGATTTTATATAACTCATGCATAAGCGAAATGAACCATTCGCCTTAGTGGCGAACACGAGCGGATCAATAAATTATCAATAAATATGTCAAGAGATTCTAGGTAACAAATCCTGATAGAACCCTAAAGGTTACATGCGACTTCGAGGGTATTACCGAGGCAAGTCAAGAGTCTAACTACCCTCTATTCAAAACCGAGAACGACACCCTTACTGGATAACCACTCTGTCCCTAGAATCAACCCATAGCCCGAAAACATAAGCATTACTTCATAGACATTCTCAAATCCAAACAAATCATGAATACATAAGCCGATTCCCCAACAGGATTTGAGACAAAAATGGGATCCTCTACTACGCTAGTACTAAGGTGCAGAGACTCAACTATCGAGGCAGAATTAAAAGGATGCGATGTATAAAAACAAAGTTCCCATGGTATGATAGAAAAGAGAAGTTAAACTTTTAACAGAAACGTTACCACCTCTCTTAGGTATGCTAGTAGTGAGAGCATACAATTGCCCTCTCGACGATCTTGTTCTTTGCCCTTGTCCTTGTCCTATGATACTTAACTACATGTCCCTTTTTACCATACCAACGATGTTCTTTCTTGTCATGAGTTTTATTATTATTTTACCTTGACCTCTTCCCTTTCACCTTTTCCTCCTTCGTGGATTACACCTTGTCAACAAGTTTCTCATCCTTAGGCTTGTGTTCTTTATCCTTGTTCTTACTATCCTTGTATAGCTTGTTGACAAGTTTCTCGAAAGCTACTTCCATCGCACGGCAACCCTACAAAGCTTGAAATAAGATTAGTTGCAAGTAAAACTACTGCGGCTACCGATGGATGTTGGGCACTACTTTGCCCTCCGACATGTGTTGTATGCCTACAAACTATGGTGAAAAAGAAAGAGAGAAGAGACTCAAAAGATAGTGCATATGGCTTTGGGGAACATGCCTTTCGTAAAACAAAACTTTTCTTTAGAAAAATGCTTATTTGTAAACGTTTTGAAAATAGTTTCAGAAGGTTTTTTTTTAAAGCTTTTGCTCAGTCTGGTAACCTTCTGCTCTGATACCAAATGTAACACCTCACCTCCGCTAGGGTCACTCACAAAGGGAATGCACTAGCTTTGGTGGAGTATTATCTAGGTAAACATACACAGAAATATTACAAGACAGAACATAAATAAAACAGCGGAAGGAAAACCCAAATTTCATTGCTTTAAAATCTAGTAAGGTCTAAAGCCTTTTACATCAAAATGCTATTAAGTCAATTACATCGAAATCTGTCTTGCAATAGTAAAGAAGCATAAAACCATAGTTATAATTCATTCCCCAATAAAGCAAAGCAAGCCATAGCCAAGAGAAATCCAAGCCGTACATGAAAGAGCTTTGGAGCTTGGTAAGATCCGAACTAAGCTGTATTCCCACCCTGCGAACCTGGGGGGAAACGGAAGAAAAAGAGGCGAAACAAAACGGGTCAGTCATAAAGACTGAGTAAGTCCTAGTGACTTTCAGCATAAAAACAGGTAAAGATAACATGGCATGAATAAACTGAAAATGAACATAAGCATGATGACAAGATAAGCTACAGGAAAGATAACTAAGAATAACCTCATATGGTTTTTGTCAAGTATAACATCGCCAGGTTTCCATTCAAGATAAACTAAGTATAATTTCGCAAGATTTCTACCAAGCATCGCAAGATTTCTCTGCTTTACCATTAAAATATTTCTATGATATCTATTTGCTCTGCACCAACCGTACTAGTATCCCAACCCGTGTCATGTGTTGACTATAAAATGATCCCTTGCTCAATGTCATGAAATGATCCATTACTTGGTCTCATGAAACGATCTAGTAATCGATCGGCTCCCTACAAGTCCTATCTCGTTCATGTGTCTAGGTCATACGGCCCAATCACGAATGTAGTCACCTGTGCTAGGTCCACCATAGGGTGTATCAAGCCCTAGGGTGCCAACCACCGACACGAATCAAGCACGCACAGTGTAAACCTACTGGTGCCCAATACCTGCTTTTTCAACTTCGGACTACGTGCACGACCGTAGTCCGCCTGAACCTACAATGGCGCACCAACTCAGCCGTCGTTCTGGTCACTTACAATTAGCCCAGTAATCGTGCCCCACCCTGCCTAGTTCCAGGGTACCATGATACATCTAGTGGGTTACTGCTGAAAAGGACCGCGTAACTAGGGTTTCCGTCCAGCAGGTTAAGTGTTGTCATTTAAATTCGAGACTTAACCCCATCAGTCTAGCATGTCAAGTTGGTTAAGTGTGGTCATTCAAGTTCGTGACTTAACCCGTCTACGTGTCATGTCAAATAGGCTAAGTGTTGTCGTTCAAGTTCATGACTTAGCCCTATGAATCACGTGTCAAGTTGGTTAAGTATATTCAAGCAGTTCGTGACTTAACCCTACTAAATCATCGTGTCAAATTGGCTAAGTATATTCAAGCGGTTCATGACTTAACCCTACCAAATCATCGTGTCAACTTGGTTAAGTGTATTCTTTTAGATTCATGACTTAACCCTGTCAGTCTAACATGTCAAGTTTGGTTAAGTATGGTCATTCAAGTTCGTGACTTAACCCACCTACTTATCATGTTGTGTCGGTTAAGTGTTATCCTTTGTTGTTACTTAACCTTACCCCGCATCACGTTAGATTAGTTAAGTGCATATTAACTTAACCCCATCCACTAGTCATATTAAAATGGTTAAGTATTACTAGTCCAGTCATATTACTTAACCTTATCATGTCATCGTGTAAAATTGGTTAAGTATATTCAAGCGGTTCATGACTTAACCCTATCAAGTGGCATTAATTCATTAATGCACCCCAACCTCTCACATCAGACCTGTTGTTGTGGTCACTGGTTATGCCGGGCGGTTCCCGGCAGAATTACACCACAACTCAGTCTGACCTCGGGTTTTTGAGTGCGATATGACCAACTACCCACATTGGATCCTATTGTTTGCAGTAACTGGATTTGCCGGGCGGTTCCAGGCAGAATTACACTGCAAACTCAACCCAACCTCGAGTTGGCCATTTTCTAGTTCATTCTAAATGTCACGTCCATGTTCAAGTTTCATGTCAAGTTCGTGTCTAGTTTCATGGCGAGTTTCATGTCAAGTTTCATGTTTTCACTTATGTCTATTATCAAGTTAATGATTCATATTCATAACCAATTCATGTTTCAAGTTCATAAGCATGTTTACGTGCCTTCTAGATGTTCAATACCTACCAACTACCCAGAACCCAACTTAGGCGCGTTCATATCAAACTTTCTCCAAGTCATAAATTATCATATATGTTTCTACTCCAAGTTTTACATAATTAACATATGCCCAAGTCCTAGGTTACATGTCAGTTTTTACATATGCCCAATTCATAGCAGATTTACATATGTTCAATTCATGTCGTTTTACATATGTCAAGATTCATGATTTTCATGTTTACAAAGCTATGCTCAATTTACATATATCCAGTTTTATACCCAAAATTACATGTATAACATGTTTACACCAATTTACCCCTAACGAGTTCTAGCCAAATTACATATATCAAGATCCATGTAATATTACATATATCAAAATCCATGTCAAATTATATATGCCAATCCCCATTCTTGCAATTACTCTTATAATGATAATACCCAAATATTCAATTTTTTTATGTTATGCCATCAATTCCACCAAACACATATATCCAAATAGGTATTATCCCAAGATTCCCCCGTATTCAATCGTATGCCAATCGCAGTTTAGGCCTAGATCCGAAATTGATCTAGGTTCATCAAAGAAAATAAATAGGGGAAGGTAGAATTTGTATAACAATAGGTATAGAGAGGAAACTGGCATAAAAATGTCATCTCAGGCATAAAAGATAGATCTTGAGAATAACATTAACATGAACTGATTTACAACAGACTGAATAGATCATGAACTTGACAAAAGAATAAAGATAGAAAAGCCCAAAACTCAAGATTCAAGAAACAACAGAAACAGATCTGGATCGATAAACATACTTAGATCCAATTTCACTTTAATTCAATGCCATATTATAATCAAATATTTAAATCGGAAAATAACTAGAACTTACAGAGCGCGAATCGAGAATTAGAGTGCATAGATTTGATTCTAGAAACAGTTGTTGCAGTTGTTGAATCTCTAATTGAATTGAGTTGCTTTGATGTTGATTAGCTTCTAGTTTTGATTCCAGCAGAGTAGCGACGCCATTTTTATTTTTATTTAGAACAGAGGCAGAGTAGATGCATAATAGAATTGTGTGTAGAGAAGGCTAGGTTTGGGGCTGTTTAAATAGGTTTAGGTAGATGAATCTGGACAGAAATCGGACTAGATACATCAGAACGAACACGTGCCCAAAAATGGGCTCGGGGACCAGGTCGACACCCAAGTCGACTACCCAGTCGACCTGGGGGGGGGGGGTCGACTGCTCAGTCGACTCCCCAATCGACCTGGGTCTGGGCGGGAAATTTCCCGCCCAGTCTGTTCTGCGTTTGAAATTCGAATTTTGGATTCGAATTCGAGCTGTTTTGAACTCTGAATATTTTTGAAACTTTGGAGGGCCATAACCTGGTCATACGGACTCCGATTTTCGAAAACTCGGACTCGATTTCATGCAGAATTCCGAGATGAACGCAATGGCGTAGCGCGTTTCCCTTGGTTCTTATTTTAAAATTTAATTCTGCCTAGATTTATGGTTATAACACGTTATCAAAATACGGGTTGTTACATATACGCAAATTCTAATGTGTATATTGACAACAGAAATGTCACTTTAATATATACACAATATCTAATGTGTATATTGACAACAGAAATGTCACTTTAATATATACACAAATTCTAATGTGTATATTGACAATAGAAATGTCACTTTAATATATGCACAAATTCTAATGTGTATATTGACAATAGAAGTGTCACTTTAATATATACACAAATTCTAATGTGTATATTGACAATAGAAATGTCACTTTAATATATACACAAATTCTAATGTGTATATTGACAATAGAAATGTCACTTTAATATATACACAAATTCTAATGTGTATATTGACAAAAAAGATGATTTTATAATTTGCATACAAACTCTATTTCAACAAGATGCATAAAAAGTGATACATTCATTTTTTTTTTGACAATTCTAGTTCAACAAAATGGTTAAAAAGTGATTCATTCATTTTGTTGACAATTTTATTTCAGCAAAATGATTAAAATGATATTTTTCATTTTTGTTGACAATTCTATTTCAACAAAATGATTACAAGTGAAAGTTTCATTTTTGTGAATAATTATAGTTGAACAAAATGAATATAAGTGATGATCACATTTATGTTGACAATTCTAGTTTAACAAAATGACTAACGGTGATAACTTCATTTTGTTTACAATTCTAGTCTAACAAAATGAATAAAAAGTGATATTTTCATATTGTTAACAATTCTAATTTAACAGAATGAATTTTTTTTGTTGTAACACAAATCTATTTAACAAATATGTTGTAACACCCCATAATTTTAAATATGAAATTAATAAATTTAAGAATACTTAATTTTTAGAAGAAGAATTGGGTGAAATGGGTTATGCCATTGCGTTCGTCTCGGGATTCTGTTTGAGATAGAGTCCGAGTTTGCGTAAATCGGGCTCCGTATCAAGAAGTTATGGAGTTCAGAAGAATTCAAGTTTAAACAGAAATTAAATTAAAATAGCAATTAAAAGTTAAAACAGTTCGAAATTCGAAATTCAGTCAGAGCGGGCTGAGCGGGAAATTCCCGGTTAGAGGTGTCGTCCCCCCTATAGAGGATCGACATAAGTGTCGACCCTCCTATAGGGGTGTCGACATAGGTGTCGACCCCCCCTCTGGGAGTCGACCCCTTTCTGATCCAGATCCAATGACGAATTTTCATAGGCCTGAGCTGATGTGGCCATCTCTCTGATTGGCCGATGACTAATTTCTGAGGTATTAGGGCTTATGTGTCATGCTATGGTTGGCTGGACAACACATCTCTTTGGTTTGATGGCTCTGATTTCTCTTAAACTAATCTAAAGGCTAGAATTAATCCTAGACTTCTATATAAACACCCCAAACCTTAACCCTAAATCTCACAATCTCATTCTATGAAGCCGTCATGTTGTCCATCCATAAGCTAGCCTAGCCTCCATTTTCTCCAAATTAGAAATCAAGATAGAAAGCTTCAAACCAAATCCAAACTAGAGAATCAAATGCCTACATCAAAGGATAGCTTAACAAATTCAGAAATCAGATCTCAGAATACAAGATCCATTCTTTTTCTGTAAGTTCATGTTATTTTCAGATTTAAACACCTAATAGTAACCTTGACATGTAACAAAATGAATCTAAGTCTATGCTTGATGATGAGACAATCTTTTCAGATTTACCCCTATCTTTCTATTGAATCTATGATTTTACATGCCTAAGAAGTTATTATATTGATTCAATCATGCCTATCTTTGTTGAACATTGAATATATAATCCTTTTTGGTTCATGATGTTATTCTTATGCCTGCAATAATGATTGTATCAGCTTATTCAAGAACCTATCTTTGTTGGAACTAAATTTTTTGTATTAGGTATGTTGTTACATGCCTGTTTTTATGCATATTCTTATTTTATGCTCCTTCTCTCTCTTCCCCTATTTCCTTTTTCTTTTATGAACTGGGTTACCTTCGAACCTAGGCTGAAATCGCGAAATATGAACGATTGGAATACGGGAGATATTTTAGTATAGCTTATTTTGGTGAAATTGTTGGGCATAACTTGAAATTGATATTGGGGAATAATCTATTTGGTAATAGTGGAACATAATTTGTAACTTGTCGGGGGCATAATTGTTATTGTTGCAAACTTGGGGTAAATTGAAATATTAAATCCAGATTGGACGAAAACTGTAAATTGGAATATTAATCCTAGATCGGGTGTAAACTGTAAATTGGAATATTAAATCTAGATCGGGCATAACTATTGGTTGGGACACCAAGCATAATGTATATTGAGATTTTGGGGCATGACTATTATTGCAAATTGGGAAGATTAGGTGTAACCTATTTTTGAGCAATAACTTGAAAATTTAATTTGTGGGGCATAACTTGCAATTGGCTTGGTTGGACATAACTTGAGAATTGAAACATGATGTGTGATAGGGAAACGCTTAACCAAGGTAACATGACAAGTGGAAGGGTTAAGTTAATAGGAAACACTTAACCAAATTCAACATGATGAATGAGTAGGGTTAAGTTAACCAACATGACATGATGAACGAGTGGGGTTAAGTCAAGGGGAAACACTTAACCAATATAACATGATGAATGAACAGGGTTAAGTTAATAGGAAACACTTAACCAATACAACATGATGAATGGGAAGGGTTAAGTTAATAAGAAACACTTAACCAATAAGACATGTTAGGTGGGTGGGTTAAGTTAACATGGACAAGAAGACAACTTAACCAATATTATATGAACAAAGTGGATAGGGTTAACGAAAGCTTAACTAATAATACATATGGACTTGATAAGGGGAAGGGTTAAGTAAATCTTGGGTACGTGGGTAATATTAGTATATATTGGCCCACAAACTTAACCGTCAAATAAACATGCGTGAATCAGTGAGAGGATTAAGTAACATATGAATAGGCAACACTTAACCAGTACAACATGCTAATTAAGCAAATGGGTGGGGTTAAGTTAATTTGAGAACACTTAACCATTAAAACATGTTGATTAAGAAACCCTAGTAACGGGGACCCATTTCAGCAGTAACCCACATAGATGTATCATGGTACCCTGTGCATGTTGAATCGTGTCGGGTCGCCATCATGGGAATTGATACACCCGTGATGGGGCCAACACAGGTATCTACATACAAGTGAGGCTTAATGACACAAGTAATGAATGCATACAAGCAAGGTCAAATGACACAAGTAATACATACATGCGAGTTAGGGAGCCGATCAATAGGGTAGTAAGGGTACGTCTAACATATCCATGGCAATTAGGCAGATTGAGGTGGGATCCTCATAATAGAAGTACACCTGAAGGCTACCACAATTGCGGGGATTGGGAACACATTATCATTTTATATAGATTTCTAGTTAGGGCACTAGTTAGGTGGTGCAGGGATACAGAAACCAGAATAACAGGGTAGTAGCAAAGCAGAGAAAAAGTAGAAGCGCATTCAGTTTATCTTGCCTTATCATATCTTATGCTAATCTTATCTTGTTATCCCTCTTATCACGGTATTGTCTTATATTCAGTTTATTCATGTCATGTTTCTTTTACCTGTTTACATACTGAAAGTCATTGGACTTACTAGGCTTTATGTCTGACTCGTTTTCTTTCGTCTTTTTTCTTCTGTTTCTGCCCCCAAGTAGTCAGGGAGAGAATAGCTCTGCTCAGTTTGGACCATTTCTCTTTCCAAGCTTGAAGATTCTTTGATGTTTTGCTTGGATCCTCTTATGTTTGGTTATGGCTGTGTTTGCACTTTAGTTTGGGGACTTATGCTACTTTGCTATGTTTTATGCTTCTTATATACTTGGAAGTTTTTGAATCAAGACAAAAGTTTTATGTAGTACTTTTAAGTATGATTGAGTCAATTATTGTAAAAGCTTGACTGAACTACGTTGCTTATAAAATGACTTTGTTTTCCGCTGCTTTATTTGTCTGTCTTGTAATTTATCTGCATCGTTTACCTGTAACGCTTCACTGAAGTTAATGCATTCCCTTTGTGAGTGACATTAATGGAGGTGGGGTGTTACACTTGGTATCATAGCTGAAGTTTACCGGATCGGATAAAAGATTTGAAAAAATTATTTTCAAAACAGTTTTAAAAGAATCATTTCCAAAAGAAAAGTTTTGTTTTAAAGGCATATTCCCCACATATGCACCAACTTTTGATCTTCTGTTTGAATCCTTGTTTCCTTCTTTTCTGAGTCCCCGGGGCTCCTGTATTTCTGGGAGGTAACCTCATCGCGGCATGGTTCTGTAGGCTTGATGAGACTACGACACCTTTCAAAGGGTGAAGAAGTGCCCAACTTCCATATATAGCCGTAGTAGTTTCACCTACAGCTAATTTTCTTTCAAGCTTTGTAGGGTTTTCCGTGCGATGGAGGCAACTTTCGAGAGACTTGTCAACATGTTACACAAGGATGGTAAAGATGAGAATGAGGGAGTTTGGCTAAGGAGCACAACCCAAGGATGAGAAACTCATGGATATGGACTTGGTTCACAAAAGAGGTATAAAGAAAGAGGTGTAAGTGGAAGAACCACAGGACAAGAAGGGAGGAAAGAATAGTAAAACCTAAGACAAGAGGAAGTGTCTTTATTATGCTATAACGGGTCATATAATTAAGGACAAGGACAAGAACGAAGGACGGGATTTTCAAGAGGGCAAGTGCATGCTCTCACCGCCAGCGTACCGGAGAGAGAGGTGGTAAAGTTTCTGTTGAGAAAGTTTAGTTTTTCTTTTTAATCATCCTGTTAGTACTCTTTTTGATTTTAACGCTTCACATTTGGTTATATCTGCTTCCATAGTTGAGCCTCTGAACCTTAGTACTTGTATAGTAGAAGATCCTATTATTGTATCAAATCCAATTGGTGGTTCGGCTCATTTATCTTTGGTTTGTAAGGATTTGAGAATAGCTATATAAGTATTGAGTTTAAGTGTAATGCTTATGTTTTTGGTTTCATGGGCCATGGGTTGATTCTAGGCATGGATTGGTTAGCTAGTAATTGGGAAAGGAGGATAGTTAGGCTTTTGACTTGCCTCGGGAACACCCTCAAGATTTCGTGCGATCCTAAGGAATCAATTTGGCTTAGCTACCTAGAATCACTTGATGCATCTATCAATGATTTGCAATCCGTAGATTGTCCCCTAAAACGCGAGATAGACTTCCGCATATATCTAGTTGACAATGCAAAGCCAGTTGCATTACCTATACGACACATGACTCCAAGGGAAAGGAAGGGCTCAGTAAACCAGTAAAAGAGTTACTTGAGAAAGGGGTCATAAGGCGAAGTATTTCTGAATAGGGTGCTCTAGTTGTTTTCGTTACAACGGTGGATGGTTCACTTTGCTTGTGCATAGATGATATTTTGGTTTTCTCTAAGAGTGGGGAAAAAACATGCTTTGTATCTAAGGGAAGTCTCGGATACCCCCCAAGCGCATCGGCTTAAGGCTAGGTTCTCCAAATATCATTTTTGGGGAGAAGAAGTAAGGTTTCTAAGACATGTGATATTCAAGGAAGGGATAATAGTAGATCCCACAAAAGTAGTTGCGGTGCAAGATTAGAAGGTCCCAAGAAATGCAACGGGAGTAAGAAGTTTTCTTGGATTAGCGGGCTGGTATAGGAAGTTAATTAAGGGCTTTGTGAAGGTATTAGCCCCACTTACTAGATTGATGAAGAAGAACCTAACTTTTGTCTGGGATTTGGATTGCGATGTTGCTTTCCAACGACTGAAGAGAACCCTGATGACAACCCCAGTCTTGACATTGCCCAAAGGGAACAAGACGTTTACAGTTTATACGGATGCATGCGGGACAGGGCTAGGCATTGTTTTAATGCTAGAAGAGAGGGTAGTTAGTTATGGAAGAAGACAACTGAAAGTACATGAGAAAAACTATCCTACCCATGACTTGGAATTAGCTGTTATAGTGTTCGCTCTTAAGTCATGGCATCATTATCTTTTAAGAGATAAAGTTTGAATTATATATGGATCATAAGTCCTTAAAATATTTGTTCACGCAAAAATATTTGAAATTGAGGCAACAACGATAGATGGAATTTCTTGCCTCATACGACTTTGAGATTGCTTGTACCCCTAGCAAGGGTAATGTTGTGGCAGGCGCCCTAAGTAGAAAGAGACCGACCTTAAGAGGAGGTAATGTTTGAAGTACATAGCAACCTTTAGCTTTAGACCCTCAGTCAAGTTTATACCTGGTTTGTTGGCATCGCTAGAAGAGCGGCCTACGCTTTTGGATCAGATAGGAGCGGCGTAACATGAAGACCCTCAGATTCGTGACATAATGGATAAGCTAAGTAGAGGAGAGACCTCTAATCATCTTAGTATATACACTTGGTATCATGGTTAACATCTGTTTATCTTGGAAAGATAGTCCGACTACATGGGATACCCTCTAGCATAGTAAGTGATCGAGATCCTATCTTTACTAGTGAGTTTTGGAAAAGGAGGTCAAGAAGCTTCGAAATCGTGAAGTCAAGCTAGTTCAAGTACAATGGGGTGACGCTGAAGAAGACGCGACTTGGGAGAAGACAAGATAAGCACATCCTACCCTTTTTCTTTTTTTGAGGGTACATCCTTGATATCTTTTTCCATAAGTTTACGCATGCTTGTATCTATCTTTTAAGTATATCTCCTCGGTCCTATTCTTGATCCTTAGGTAAAATCCAATGGATGTAAACATGTATTTGAAACATATTATGATTGATGGTTGCAAGTGGTTGCTAGTGATTGCTCGTGGATGCATATACACACACATTAGGTACTAGATCGGCTCAGTCACTTTCATATTGCATATGCATATATGTATTTAGATATGGATTGAAACTTGATGTGTTATCATATGGATGTTGCATTTGTATGAATGATTGTGCACTCATGTAGAGGTTATAAAGTACAGTTAGGAATAATTGCATACATAATGGACTCATGGCACTGACATAATTCGCATTAAGGAGGTCAACTGAATCAGTAGACCGCCTGATTTTGCATTAGATAAGGACATATACACACACTATTCATATAATCAAGAAAGCATTAGAAATCCTTTTAAGGACAATGGATGCCTGTGATTGAATGGTTGAGTAGATGGATGTTAGATGGTAGGATATACATTCTTCTTGACTTGGAGATTTCGGGGACGAAATCCTGTAAGGAGGGGAGAATGTAACACCTTGTAATTTTAAATATTAAATTAACAAATTTAAGAACACATAATTTTTAGAAGAAGAATTGGGTGAAATGGGTTACGCCATTGCGTTCGTCTCGGAATTCTGCTTGAGATAGAGTCCGAGTTTGCGTAAATCGAGCTCCGTATGAAGAAGTTATGGAGTTCAGAAGATTTCAAGTTTAAACAGAAATTAAATTAAAATAGTAACTAAAAGTCAAAAAAGTTCGAAATTCGAAATTCAGTCTGAGCGGGAAATTTCCCGCTCAGTGGTGTCAACCCCCCTATAGAGGAGCCGACATCAGTCTGAATAAGAAATTTCCCGCTTAGTGGTGTCAACCCCCCTATAGAGGAGTCGACACAGGTGTCGACCCCCATATAGGGAGTCGACCCTTTTTTGATCCAGATCCAGTGACAAATTTTCATAGGCCTGAGCTAATGTGGCCATCTCTGATTGGACGATGACTAATTTCTGAGGTATTAGGGCTTATGTATCGTGCTATGGCTGGCTGGACGACACATCTCTTTGGTTTGATGGCTCTGATTTCTCCTAAACTAATCTAAAGGCTAGAATTAATCCTAGACTTCTATATAAACACCCCAAACCTTAACCCTAAACCTCACAATCTCATTTTATGAAGCCATCATGCTGTCCATCCCTAAGCTAGCCTAGCCTCCATCTTCTCTAAATTAGAAATCAAGTTAGAAAGCTCCAAACCAAATCCAAACTAGAGAATCAAACGTCTACATCAAATGATAGCTTAACAAATTCAGAAATCAGATCTCAGAATACAAGATCCGTTCTTTTTCTGTAAGTTCATGTTATTATCAGATTTAAACACCTAATAGTAACCTTGGCAAGTAATAAAATGAATCTAAGTCTATGCTTGATGATGAGACAATCTTTTCAGATTTACCCCTATCTTTCTATTGAATCTATGATTTTACATGCCTAAGAAGTTATTATATTGATTCAAACATGCCTATCTTTGTTGAACATCGAATATATAATCCTTTTTGGTTCATGATGCTATTCTTATGCCTGCAATAATGATTGTATCAGCTTATTCAAGAACCTATCTTTGTTGGATCTAAATTTCTTGTATTAGGTCTGTTGTTACATGCCTGTTTTTATGCCTATTCTTATTTTATGCTCCTTCTCTCTCTTCCCCTATTTCCTTTTTCTTTTATGAACCTGGGTTACCTTCGAACCTAGGCAGAAATCACGAAATACGAATGATTGGAATACGGGAGATATTTGAGTATAGCCTATTTTGGTGAAATTGTTGGGTAAAACTTGAAATTGATATTGGGGAATAATCTATTTGGTAATAGTGGAATATAATTTGTAACTTGTGATTTGGGGGCATAATTATTATTGTTGCGAACTTGGAGTAAACTGATATGTTAAATCTAGATTGGACGAAAACTGTAAATTGGAATATTAAATCTAGATCAGGTGTAAAATGTAAATTGGAATATTAAATCTAGATCCAGCATAACTATTGGTTGGGACACCAAACATAATGTATACTGATATTTTGGGGCATGACTATTATTGCAAATTTGGAAGATTAGTTGTAACCTATTTTTGAGCAATAACTTGAAAATTTAATTTGTGGGGCATAACTTGCAATTGGCTTGGTTGGACATAACTTGAGAATTGGAACATGATGTGCGATAGGGCAACGCTTAACCAAGGTAACATGAAAAGTGGAAGGGTTAAGTTAATAGGAAACACTTAACGAAATCCAACATGATGAATGAGTAGGGTTAAGTTAACCAACATAACATGATGAACGGGTGGGGTTAAGTCAAGGGGAAACACTTAACCAATATAACATGATGAATGAACATGGTTAAGTTAATAGGAAACACTTAACCAATACAACATGATGAATGGGAAGGGTTAAGTAAATAAGAAACACTTAACCAATATGACATGTTAGGTGGGTGGGTTAAGTTAACACGGACAAGAAGACAACTTAACCAATATTATATGAACAAAGTGGATAGGGTTAACGCAAGCTTAACCAATAATACATATGGACTTGATAAAGGGAAGGGTTAAGTAAATCTTGGGTAAGTGGGTAATATTAGTATATATAGGCCCACAAACTTAACCGTCAAATAAACATGCGTGAATCAGTGAGAGGGTCAAGTAACATATGAATAGGCAACATTTAACCAGTACAACATGTTAATTAAGAAAATAGGTGGGGTTAAGTTAAATAGAGAACACTTAACCATTAAAACATGTTGATTAAGAAACCCTAGTAACGGGGACCCATTTCAGCAGTAAACCACGTAGATGTATCATGGTACCCTTAGCTAGGCAGGGTGGGGCACGATTGCTGGGCTGATTATAAGCAGTCAAAATAGCGGCGGGTGGTGCAGCAGTGTAGTCCCGACGGAGTATGGTTGTGCACGTGCTCCAGAGTTGAAAAGCAGGCACTGGGCATCAGTAGTATACACTGTGCATCTTCAATCGTGTCAGGTTGCCATCATGGGAATTGATACACCCCATGATGGGGCCAGCACAGGTATCTACATACAAGCGGGGCCGAATGACACAAGTAATGAATGCATACAAGCGAGGTCAAATGACACAAGTAATACATACAAGCGATTTAGGGAGCCGACCAATAGGGTAGTAAGGGTACGTCTAACATATCCATGGCAATTAGGCAGATTTAGGTGGGATCCTCATAATAGATGTACACCTGAAGGCTACCACAATTGCGGGGATTGGGATCACATTATCATTTTATACAGATTTCTAGTTGGGGCACTAGTTAGGTGGTGCAGGGATATAGAAACTAGAATAACATGGTAGTAGCAAAGCAGAGAAAAAGTAGAAGCGCATTCAGTTTATCTTGCCTTATCATATCTTATGCTAATCTTATCTTGTTATCCCTCTTGTCACGGTATTGTCTTATATTCAGTTTATTCATGTCATGTAGCTTTTACCTGTTTACATACTGAAAGTGTGAAAACCCGTAACTTCCCCGTAAAGGAAAGTGTCGGATAGTTCGAGAACAAGCCACAACAGAACGCATATAAAAGAACATTTCATTGCATATTACAACAATGCACCAGAATACAAGAATATACAGAGTATAAATGAATAAATATTACACAGAAATATCAGAGATTTAAATTACATTTAAATACATCGCAGCGGAAAATAATACAATACACAACTGAAGGAGATATACGGATACAAAGCTTTCCGGATATCGTTCCAGCTGTAAACCAGGATCCTGTGAATATAAATCTGCAAAACCAAAACTACTAGCTGCCCGTGTCAAAATAGGGGCACCCAGAGTTTAGGTCAAAACAATAAACTCCAGGTCAGTCATGTGACTGGTGTGAGAACTAAAACAGTTATTAATCTTTATTTTAAAGTTAGGTAAATCAAGGGACCACGCCGTATAACACGGAACGGGTTTCCTCCCAAGAACACCAGTGCATATAAGTAAACAGCGCAATGCTTTTCTAAAAATGAAGCTATTATAAGACCCAGGTTCCATCACACAATGCAACGCAGCCGAGGATAGGGTTTTCCCTTATAATAGCCAAACATGCTTAGTACGTTTAAAACAAATCATTTGATACTATTATAAGTGCATAGTGTATAAAACAACTTCAAATCATAAGTATCAATCATAGGCGACATGAGCGTCCCATGCCACTATGTCGCCATATATAGGTTTACAATCAAAATCGCAAAGTCACGTATTTGGAAATTGGGTTTCCATCTATGAACCGAGGCAAAAGATAGTCCTCAACCGATTCGAGACAATCTAGCCCATGTCTTAGGTCAGAGCTCGAGTGACCTTGGAGCGACAGGGCCGGTCCACCGATGTGGATTAAACTTAAACCCTGAACATGCGTTCCCCCGCCCTATGGGGCGTAAATGAGCCAACGAATGACTCCATCGGACCCGGATCGTCCGATCAAACCGAGGCGCCTCGCAACAGCAACAACCACATAAGTCAAACTCATTAGGGCGTGTAAAACCACTGACGCCACTTCTAACTAGAAAGAAACGCATGCCCTCCCTGAGGTCCGTCTCCCGTTTCTGGTTCATACCGGGTGTGAAACTCGCGAAGTAAACGTTACACAAAGCTACGCCACAAAGGCCGTGCTTTGATCATCACCTCAAGACTTTGCTTTTCAACAGAAGCCTCGATCAATTGCCACTTAGGCATGCCACACAGGCAATTCACTCCATGCGTTTGATATCCATCAATATATAACCCCTGAGCTCGTACGTCTCAGAGAAGGGCGTTAAGCAAGAGAATAAATTCTCCGCCGCCAAACAGATATATATTTAATGGAGATCAATCACACGGACTAAAATCTACTGTTAGACACACAGTCCATTTACAAGTCCATTCTGGGTCTGAACGAAACCGGAGGCACCTAGTACCCCGCATATCCATCGATCTCCAAGCACGTCTGGACGATCACCAACTGTTTCCATCTTCTTGGGTGTACAGCCCAATCAAGATCATCAGCAATCACCCAAACGACGTGAAGACTTCCGGTCTTCGACCATCGTCTTCATCTTCGACTTATCGTCGTATCAGTTATTCAGAATGGGATAAACCCGGTCTTTCCGAATAACTCGCGTATATTTTAAATAAGTGTTACACAAACACAACATACGCCTCATTCCAATTCATTAGTCACTAACCGTAAATTAATCAAGAGAATAATTCCCCAAATATTAACCCCGAAGGCCGAAACCAACATCAGATCAATATTCAGAAAACCATTCTGCTTGGCTAACCGACAGTTAGTTTCTAAATTTCACATTCATAGGGAAAGGTTCCCATTAATTTTATCCAAGATAAATTCCTTGAATTTATTCTTTATTCTATTTTTGAATCTCAATTCAAACTAGTCGGGATTAGCGAACCTTACCGAAGTAATTATTTATTTTAATTTCCCCATCCCAACCTATTCATCCCATGAAGTAAAACTGGTAATACTTCATATCTAACACCACAGTGTTATCGGTAAATTCAATTACCATTTCACGTTCAAATCTAATTAAAGATTTAACTATCGCCTGGAGCAAAATTGGTGATACTCCATTTTCGATCATTTCAATCTAATTAAAGATTCATTAAAACTCCACTTAGTTTTAATCTTCGACTGGGTTAAAGAATCAGTGTCATTTAAAACACGGTTCACGATAAACCCAAAGTCACATTCATTAATTATCGGGTTAAAGAACAAGTGTTATTTAAAACATTGTTCACGATAAACCCAAAAATCAATATCAATTTCAATTAAATATTATTTAATTGGTACACTTCATTAAATCTAAATAAAAAGATTTAATCTTTTCTCAACTGGGTTCAAGAACAGTGTTAGTGAAGACACCATTCACGACAAACCCAAATCACATTTGATATTCAATACAAGGCTCTGAATAGAAAATATATCGGCTTATATTCAATATCAAATTCTACGATTAACAAATGTCGTATTGGAGATAACGATATATATATATATCTTTCAAATTTCCATAACAACATCTGTATAATCACGAATTCCAACATCGAAATATTCCGAAGACAATTTCGATTCAAATCCACTCCAATGCAATCATTGGAAATTCTGGTTATTTTTAAAACCCTTTTCAAATTCAATTTATTTATTTAAAAATAAATAGAATTATAATTCTAGTTCAAAACTAGTTCATTTCGATAAAAATCTATTTTTATCTTTTCAAATATGGAGTTTTTCATCCCAACACCCGTGTGGGGTTTCAAACAATCAAACACATATTTTATTTGTGCAGTTGGGCGATGTGTAAAATTTATCGACCCAATCAATGTCCTTCAAATAGGTGTACATAAACAAACCGTCTGGTTTGTAAATGAATATTTATTTATTCACATTCACGTTAAAAATTATATTTTTAACGACAAAACATTTTATTCCAACATATGAATTTCCATTCAGATCATTCTTTAAATAAAATGATATTTTTATTTTTCTAACTTATTTTAGAAAATTCCGGCGGCATAACGGCACGATACTAGAAACGGGACGAGGCCTAGCCTTATCCCCGGTCTAGTGAAGGCCCACGCCATTCACACATCAATCAAATCCATTCATTTCACCAAACAATTCAATTTCAATCAAATAATCTAACTAATTTTTGAAATCAAACAAACAAGTCCATGGTCTGTGGACGATTGTGTCGGGTGCTACTAAGCACCGTCTGCATCCTAGTATATATATATATAACTAGAAAAGAAATTGAAAGGTGAGAAATTCTCACAAATAGCTATCCTAGCTCCCGACTCTTCTTTGATAGAAATCTTCATCGTTTTCGCATCTTCGTCAGCTTCGTCGCCCGTAGCCACTACATATATAAAAATCGAATTTTTACTTCGCTATTCAATATAAAAAAAATCATATTTTTTCTTCGCTATTCAATATATAAAAATCACATTTTTACTTCGATGTTCAATATATAAAAATCACATTTTTACTTCGATGTTCAATATATAAAAATCATATTTTTACTTCGATGTTCAATATATAAAAATCATATTTTTACTTCGATGTTCAATATATAAAAATCATATTTTTACTTCGATGTTCAATATATAAAAATCATATTTTTACTTCGATGTTCAATATATAAAAATCATATTTTTACTTTGCTATTCAATATATAAAAATCATATTTTTACTTCACCATTTCAACTATATAAAGATTCAAACTTTTCTAATATAAAAATTCGATTTTCATACTTCCTTCACATATATAAAAATAAATCCCTTATTTCTATGATTAAAAACATAATCTTTCTTCGCTTTTATGATAGCTAAACCCTAATTTTCTCTACTTTAAAGATCTAACCTTTATTTATATAAAAATCAAATCTTTATTACCACGAAAACATTATAAAAATTTAATCTTTGTGATGTTAAGATATATATAAAATCTAATTTTTATGATACTAATATATAGAAGAAAACAGATCTTTATATTAATTAATTATATATATAAAAACTAAATTAACTAAAGCAAAAAAAAAACTTACTTTTCTTTTGTTTTAGCTCATTGGAGGGGTCTGTGGTCTGAGTTGGCGGCGGAAGAGGGCTCCGGCGGCGTCAGGCGGCTAACAGGTGGGTGGCGGTTGGCTTGGAACGGCACTGGCGACGGGATTGGGGTCTTTGGCCTCTCGTTCGAATTGGGGAAGGCTAAAAGGAGGAATAGGTGGCGCAGAAGTGAGGGCGACGACAGAAGTGGGGAGGGCGTGCAAAACTGCCATTAAGGGATGTGGCAGTTTTTTTTTTTTTCTGTTAATGATTCCTGTTTTGAACGTGGGGGGGGGGGGGGGGGGCAGAGTTAAAGGGGGTGGGAAGAGATATTTTTTTATTTATTATTATTATATATTTTTAATTTATTAAATTATTTAATTTGCAAAAAGTTGACTTTTACATACGACCTCGAAACGAGGCCCACGCCTGTCGTCCATAGCGTTTTACCCCCATTCCGAACACAATGGGATATGTATCGTAGGCTGATTCGACTGTTTGAATCGATTTCCGTTGAATTTACATTTAAATCACTATATTGAATTTTAAACGTACATTTCAAATTACCAGGGTCACATACTAACTAGAAAAATTCCAGAAGAATATTTTCTAGCTTCGTATTGACGATACGGTCCTAACAAAACTAGTTTCGTCAAATTCTGAGACCGTTTGAAAAATGGCTTTTTTCCAGTCGATTAAAATTAACTAAAACTGGTCAAACGCGTTTTCTTTTGCCACGCTCACATATTGATTCGAAAAATTATGAAATTTGGAATCTAGCAATAACTTTACATCACGGACCCAACAAAACTGGTTTCGTCGAAATCCGAGGTCGTTTGCAAAATGTCCCATTTTTAAGGGCCCGAATTCCATAGCGACTATTCAGAATTTTCAACTGGACATATCTTTTTATTCCCGCTATGAAACTTTGATTTTTCGGATTCGTTGGAAAGATATCATCAAATGGATCCTAATGATTTTGGTTTCACTAAAATCCGGATTGTTTTGCACCCGGTACATTCAATTGAAGTTTGAAATCGAATTATCGAACTACCGTGCCATTTTCAATTCCTTTTATAATTATATATAATTATTTATATTCTAACGACGACGCGTATAATATATACGTTCGAATTATATTCAAAATAAATTTCTCGTCGATATTAATTAAAATAATTCATTTTAAATGTTCAAAATTCGCTAAAATTGCCAAAATAAAAATCTTAAACTGGCCCAGATTTTCGGGTTGTTACAATCTCCCCCACTTAAAACTTTTCGTCCCCGAAAAGGAACAACGTCGAAAGTGGTTTGATCAATCAACTCTACGTTCGATCTGGCTACCATTCTCCAACCTTTCAGTTTCTGAGAATTTTCAAAAATTTCAAAAATTTGGCTAACACCCTAAATTTTCGCCATAACCTCCCCTGCACCGGGAGCATCGGGGAATTTCAAATAGCTTCCCCGGTCCTTCAGATCTCAAAAAGAAAAAGAAAAAGCCAAGAGGCTAGCCAATAGGCTCATAAAATCATCTAGGAGTGGCGTCAGTGCTTGAACTGGCTGACGAGTTTGACTCATGTGGATGTTGCTTATTATTACTTGATGAAAAGCGAGGCGCCTCGTGATATCGGTTTCGGCCGATGCTTCTGGTCGGCTGACGGGCCAGGCTTACGCCCCAAAGGGCGGGGAAACGCAGTGTTCAGGAATTTTAGTCCACATCGGTGGACCGGCCCTGTCGCTCCAAGGGTCACTCGAGCTCTGATCCTGTGGCTTGGGCTAGAGAGTCACAAATCGGTAGAGGATCTTGCCCCTAGCCTCGGTTCATACCATAAATGATAACCCAACTTCCAATACGACATTTGCGGTTTTGATTGTATAACCTATATATGGCGACATAGTGGTATGGGGCATTCATGCCGCCTATGATTGATACTTATGATTTGAAGTTGTTTTATACACTACACTTATAATAGTATCAAATGATTTCTTTTAAACGTATCAAGCATTCTTGGCTATTATAAGGTAAAAACCCTATCCCCCGGCTTGCGTTGCATTGTGTGATAGGAACTAGGTCTTATAATAGCTTCATTTTTCCTTATTTAGCATTGCGCTGTTTGTTTTATGCACTGGTGTTCTTGGGAGGAAACCCGTTCCGTGTTATACGGCGTGGTCCCTTGATTTACCTAACTTTAAAATAAAGATTAATAACTGTTTTAGTTCTCACACCAGTCACATGACTGGCCTGGAGTTTATTGTTTTAACCTAAACTCTGGGTGCCCTTATTTTGACACGGGCAGCTAGTAGTTTTGGTTTTGCAGATTTATATTCACAGGATCCTGGTTTACAGCTGGAACGATATCCGGAAAGCTTTGTATCCGTATATCTCTTCTAGTTGTGTATTGTATTATTTTCCGCTGCGACGTATTTAAATGTAATTTGAATCTCTGATATTTCTGTGTAATATTTATTTGTTTATACTCTGTATATTCTTGTAATCTGATGCATTGTTGTAATATACAATGAAATGTTCTTCTGTATGTGTTCTGTTGTGGCTTGTTCTCGAACTATCCGCCGCTTTCCTTTACGGGGAAGTTGCGGGTTTGTACATTTGGTATCAGAGCTTTGGTTTACAGAGCTAGAGAACAAGGCACATTTGAACCATACGAAAGAATTCATCAGATATTGGATTAGTAATATCCAACGAGAATGACTCGTTAGAGACGGGATCAGTAGTATCCTAGAACGAGTGTGAAGAGTATATTTTTGAAAGTGAAAACAAATTTTTGTTTTGAGAATTTAAATCAATTATTCGTATTTGATTATCTATTTATATTGAGTTGGACAGTCCAGTATATATAGATTTTGCGTATACGTCTGATCCGCGTGTATTCGAAGTTTTGATATACTGGGTAGATATAGAATCACCTTCTAAGTCGCCCGGAGAGAACTCTGATGATTGATGCATCATCATCAGAATTTATGTTCGAGTGACGAAAGGGAGATTTCCTATATATTTCCATTAGACTGGTGTGAGAACCAAAACTAATATAGCTAGAATACATTGTTGTGATTTGGCATCAAAACATGATTTTCTTTATATATATCAAAATTATGAATTTAAAACGTTAATCCACTAATAGATTGATGTTTGTGTTGTTTGTTTAGTTGTTGGTTAAATTTTGAACCATTATGCCTAACTGAATCAAATATTGAATTGTATTGAAAATTGGTCGCATATGCTTGCATATATATGTACTTACCTTGAACAGGTCATAGCAAGGAGGCTAGAGCAGAGAATAAAATTTGTTTTCCCGACAAATAGGTACATGTTTACTACATAATTTACTGTTTTGTTTGGGTGATGATGATTTTATGAGCCTATTGGCTAGCCGCTTGGCTTTTTCTTTTTTCTTTTTGAGATTAGAAGGACCGGGGAAGCTATTTGAAATTCCCCGATGCTCCCGGTGCAGGGGAGGTTATGGCGAAATTTTTCGAAAATTTAGGGTGTTAGCCAAATTTTTGAAATTTTTGAAAATTCTCTGAAACTGAACAGTTGGAGAATAGAAGCCAGATCGAGCGTAGAGCTAATTAATCAAACCACTTTCGACTTTGTTCCTTTTCGGGGATGAAAAGTTTTAAGTGGGGGAGATTGTAACAACCCGGAAATCTGGGCCAGTTTAAAATTTTTATTTTGGCAATTTTAGCGAATTTTGATTATTTAAAATGAATTATTTTAAATAATATCGACGAGAAATTTGTTTTGAATATAATTAGAACGTATATATTATATACGTCGTCGTTAGAATATAAATATTTATTTATATTTATAAAAGGAATTGAAAATGGCGCGGTAGTTCGATAATTCGATTTCAAACTTCAATTGAATGTACCGGGTGCAAAACAATCCGGATTTTAGTGAAACCAAAAATGATAGGATCTATTTGAGGATATCTTTCCAACGAATCCAAAAAATCAAACTTTCATAACGGGAATCAAAAGATATGTCCAATTGAAAATTCTGAATAGTCGCTATGGAATTCAGGCCCTTAAAAATAGAAATTTTGCAAATGACCTCGGATCTCGACGAAACCAGTTTTGTTGGGTCCGTGATGTCGAAATATTGCTAGATTCCAAATTTCATAATTTTTCGAATCAGTATGTGAGCGTGGTAAAGGAAAACGCGTTTGACCAGTTTCAGTTGATTTTAATCGACTGGAAAATGGCCATTTTTCAAACGGTCTCAGAATTCAACGAAACTAGTTTTGTTAGGACCGTATCGTCAATACGAAGCTAGAAAATATTTTTATGGGATTTGTAGAGTTGTTATGTGACCCCAGTAATTTGGAATGTATGTTTAAAATTCAATATAGTGATTTAAATGTAAATTCAATGGAAACTGATTCAAACAGTCGAATCAGCCTTCGTAACATAACCCATTGTGTTCGGAATGGGGGTAATTAGTTAGGGGTGACAGTCGTTGGGTCTCGTTTGGGGATCGAACGAAGAAGTTACTTTTTGGAAGAAAAAAATATTATTATAATAACTAAATTCAATGGAATCTAGTTTTGCACGCCCTCCCCACTTCTGTCGTCGCCCCCACTTCTGCGCCACCTATTCCTCCTTTTAGCCTTCCCCAATTCGAACGAGAGGCCAAAGACCCCAATCCCGTCGCCAGTGCCGTTCCAAGCCAACCGCCACCCACCTGTTAGCCGCCTGAC
Source organism: Allium sativum (assembly GCA_030737875.1). NCBI lineage: Eukaryota > Viridiplantae > Streptophyta > Magnoliopsida > Asparagales > Amaryllidaceae > Allium > Allium sativum. Next base: position 605,339,972 of record CM060918.1, on the reverse strand, counting down.
GCCGCCGGAGCCCTCTTCCGCCGCCAACTCAGACCACAGACCCCTCCAATGAGCTAAAACAAAAGAAAAGTAAGTTTTTTTTTTGCTTTAGTTAATTTAGTTTTTATATATATAATTAATTAATATAAAGATCTGTTTTCTTCTATATATTAGTATCATAAAAATTAGATTTTATATATATCTTAACATCACAAAGATTAAATTTTTATAATGTTTTCGTGGTAATAAAGATTTGATTTTTATATAAATAAAGGTTAGATCTTTAAAGTAGAGAAAATTAGGGTTTAGCTATCATAAAAGCGAAGAAAGATTATGTTTTTAATCATAGAAATAAGGGATTTATTTTTATATATGTGAAGGAAGTATGAAAATCGAATTTTTATATTAGAAAAGTTTGAATCTTTATATAGTTGAAATGGTGAAGTAAAAATATGATTTTTATATATTGAATAGCAAAGTAAAAATATGATTTTTATATATTGAACATCGAAGTAAAAATATGATTTTTATATATTGAACATCGAAGTAAAAATATGATTTTTATATATTGAACATCGAAGTAAAAATATGATTTTTATATATTGAACATCGAAGTAAAAATATGATTTTTATATATTGAACATCGAAGTAAAAATGTGATTTTTATATATTGAACATCGAAGTAAAAATGTGATTTTTATATATTGAATAGCGAAGAAAAAATATGATTTTTTTTATATTGAATAGCGAAGTAAAAATTCGATTTTTATATATGTAGTGGCTACGGGCGACGAAGCTGACGAAGATGCGAAAACGATGAAGATTTCTATCAAAGAAGAGTCGGGAGCTAGGATAGCTATTTGTGAGAATTTCTCACCTTTCAATTTCTTTTCTAGTTATATATATATATACTAGGATGCAGACGGTGCTTAGTAGCACCCGACACAATCGTCCACAGACCATGGACTTGTTTGTTTGATTTCAAAAATTAGTTAGATTATTTGATTGAAATTGAATTGTTTGGTGAAATGAATGGATTTGATTGATGTGTGAATGGCGTGGGCCTTCACTAGACCGGGGATAAGGCTAGGCCTCGTCCCGTTTCTAGTATCGTGCCGTTATGCCGCCGGAATTTTCTAAAATAAGTTAGAAAAATAAAAATATCATTTTATTTAAAGAATGATCTGAATGGAAATTCATATGTTGGAATAAAATGTTTTGTCGTTAAAAATATAATTTTTAACGTGAATGTGAATAAATAAATATTCATTTACAAACCAGACGGTTTGTTTATGTACACCTATTTGAAGGACATTGATTGGGTCGATAAATTTTACACATCGCCCAACTGCACAAATAAAATATGTGTTTGATTGTTTGAAACCCCACACGGGTGTTGGGATGAAAAAACTCCATATTTGAAAAGATAAAAATAGATTTTTATCGAAATGAACTAGTTTTGAACTAGAATTACAATTCTATTTATTTTTAAATAAATAAATTGAATTTGAAATGGTTTTGAAAATAATCAGAATTTCCAATGATTGCATTGGAATGGATTTGAATCGAAATTGCCTTCGGAATATTTCGATGTTGGATTTCGTGATGATACAGATATTGTTATGGGAATTTGAAAGATATATATATATCGTTATTTCCAATGCGATATTTGTTAGTCGTAGAATATAATATTGAATATAAGCCGGTATATTTTCTATTCAGAGCCTTGTATTGAATATCAAATGTGATTTGGGTTTGTCGTGAATGGTGTCTTCACTAACACTGTTCTTGAACCCAGTTGAGAAAAGATTAAATCTTTTTATTTAGATTTAATGAAGTGTACCAATTCAATAATATTTAATTGGAATTGAATTGATATTGATTTTGGGTTTATCGTGAACAGTGTTTTAAATAACACTTGTTCTTTAACCCGATAATTAATGGAATGATTTTTGGGTTTATCGTGAACAGTGTTTTAAATAACACTTGTTCTTTAACCCGATAATTAATGGAATGATTTTTGGGTTTATCGTGAACAGTGTTTTAAATAACACTTGTTCTTTAACCCGATAATTAATGGAATGATTTTTGGGTTTATCGTGAACAGTGTTTTAAATAACACTCGTTCTTTAACCCGATAATTAATGAATGTGATTTTGGGTTTATCGTGAACCGTGTTTTAAATGACACTGATTCTTTAACCCAGTCGAAGATTAAAACTAAGTGGAGTTTTAATGAATCTTTAATTAGATTGAAATGATCGAAAATGGAGTGTCACCAGTTTTGCTCCAGGCGATAGTTAAATCTTTAATTAGATTTGAACGTGAAATGGTAATTGAATTTACCGATAACACTGTGGTGTTAGATATGAAGTATTACCAGTTTTACTTCATGGGATGAATAGGTTGGGATTGAGAAATTAAAATAAATGATTACTTCGGTAAGGTTCGTTAATCCCGACTAGTTGAATCGAAATTCATAAGATGATTAAAGAATAAATTCAAGAGATTTATCTTGGATAAAATTAATGGGAACCTTTCCCTATGAATGTGAAATTTAGAAACTAACTGTCGGTTAGCCAAGTAGAATGGTTTTCTGAATATTGATCTGATGTTGGTTTCGGCCTTCGGGGTTAATATTTGGGGAATTATTCTCTCGATTAATTTACGGTTAGTGACTGATGAATTGGAATGAGGCGTATGTTGTGTTTGCGTAACACTTATTTAAAATATACGCGAGTTATTCGGAAAGACCGGGTTTATCCCATTCTGAATAACTGATACGACGTTAAGTCGAAGATGAAGACGATGGTCGAAGACCGGAGGTCTTCACGTCGTTTAGGTGATTACTGATGATCTTGATTGGGCTGTACACCCAAGAAGATGGAAACAGTTGGTGATCGTCCAGACGTACATGGAGATCGATGGATATGCAGGGTAATAGGTGCCTCCGGTTTCGTTCACACCCAGAACGGACTTGTAAATGGACTGTGTGTCTGACATTGGATTTTAGTCCGTGTGATTAATCTCTATTAAATATATATTTGTTTGGCGGCGGAGAATTTATTCTCTTGCTTAACGCCCTTCTCTGAGACGTACGAGCTCAGGGGTTATATATTGATGGATATCAATCGCATGGAGTGAATTGCCTGTGTGGCATGCCTAAGTGGCAAATGATCAAGGCTTCTGTTGAAAAGCAAAGTCTTGTGGTTGATGATCGAAGCACGACCTTTGTGGCGTAGCTTTGTGTAACGTTTACTTCGCGAGTTTCACACCCGGTATGAACCAAAAACGGGAGACGGACCTCAGGGAGGGCATGCGTTTCTTTCTAGTTAGGAGTGGCGTCAGTGCTTGAACTGGCTGACGAGTTTGACTCATGTGGATGTTGCTTATTATTACTTGCTGAAAAGCGAGGCGCCTCGTGATATCGGTTTCGGCCGATGCTTCTGGTCGGCTGACGGGCCAGGGTTACGCCCCAAAGGGCGGGGAAACGCAGTGTTCAGGAATTTTAATCCACATCGGTGGACCGGCCCTATCGCTCCAAGGGTCACTCGAGCTCTGATCCTATGGCTCGGGCTAGAGAGTCACAAATCGGTAGAGGATCTTGCCCCTAGCCTCGGTTCATACCATAAATGATAACCCAACTTCCAATACGACATTTGCGGTTTTGATTGTATAACCTATATATGGCGACATAGTGGTATGGGGCATTCATGCCGCCTATGATTGATACTTATGATTTGAAGTTGTTTTATACACTACACTTATAATAGTATCAAATGATTTCTTTTAAACGTATCAAGCATTCTTGGCTATTATAAGGTAAAAACCCTATCCCCCGGCTTGCGTTGCATTGTGTGATAGGAACTGGGTCTTATAATAGCTTCATTTTTCCTTATTTAGCATTGCGCTGTTTGTTTTATGCACTGGTGTTCTTGGGAGGAAACCCGTTCCGTGTTATACGGCGTGGTCCCTTGATTTACCTAACTTTAAAATAAAGATTAATAACTGTTTTAGTTCTCACACCAGTCACATGACTGACCTGGAGTTTATTGTTTTAACCTAAACTCTGGGTGCCCTTATTTTGACACGGGCAGCTAGTAGTTTTGGTTTTGCAGATTTATATTCACAGGATCCTGGTTTACAGCTGGAACGATATCCGGAAAGCTTTGTATCCGTATATCTCTTCTAGTTGTGTATTGTATTATTTTCCGCTGCGATGTATTTAAATGTAATTTGAATCTCTGATATTTCTGTGTAATATTTATTTGTTTATACTCTGTATATTCTTGTAATCTGATGCATTGTTGTAATATACAATGAAATGTTCTTCTGTATGTGTTCTGTTGTGGCTTGTTCTCGAACTATCCGCCGCTTTCCTTTACGGGGAAGTTGCGGGTTTTTACATAGCCAAATTTTCGAAAAATTTCGCCATAACCTCCCCTGCACCGGGAGCATTGGGGAATTTCAAATAGCTTCCCCGGTCCTTCAGATCTCAAAAAGAAAAAGAAAAAGCCAAGCAGCTAGCCAATAGGCTCATAAAATCATCATCACCCAAACAAAACAGTAAATTATGTAATAAACATGTACCTATTTGTCGGGCAAACAAATTTTATTCTTCGGCTCTAGCCTCCTTGCTATGACCTGTTCAATGTAAGTATATGTATATGCAAGCAAATGCGACCAATTTTCAATATAATTCAATATTTGATTCAATTAGGCTAAATGGCTAAAAATTAGCAAACAAATAAACCAACAACACAAACATCAATCAATTAGTGAATTAGAGTTTCAAATTCATAAATTTGATATATATACAGAAAATCATGTTTTTGATGCCAATTCACAACAATGTGTTCTAACTATATTAGTTTTGGTTCTCACACCAGCCTAATGGAAATATATAGATATCACACCTTCGTCACTCGAATATAAATACTGATGATGATGCACCATCATCAGAATCATCCCCGGATGTCTAGAATGTGATTCTATATCTACCCAGTGTATTAAAACTTCGAATATACGTTCATGACGCGTATACGCGAAATCTATATATACTCGATTGTCCAAATTCAAAATAAATAAATATTCAAATACGGATAATTGATTTAAATTTTCAAAACAAAAATTCGTTTTCATTACAAAAATATACTCTTCACACTCGTTCTAGGATACTACTGATCCCATCTCTAACGAGTCATTCTCATTGGATATTACTAATCCAATTTCTGATGAATTCTTTCGTATGGTTCTAATGTGTCTTGTTCTCTGAGCTTTGTAAACCAAAGCTCTGATACCAACTGTGAAAACCTGTAACTTCCCCGTAAAGGAAAGTGTCGGATAGTTCGAGAACAAGCCACAACAGAACGCATATAAAAGAACATTTCATTGCATATTACAACAATGCACCAGAATACAAGAATGTACAGAGTATAAATGAATAAATATTACATAGAAATATCAGAGATATAATTACATTTAAATACATCGCAGCGGAAAATAATACAATACACAACTGAAGGAGATATACGGATACAAAGCTTTCCGGATATCGTTCCAGCTGTAAATCAGGATCCTGTGAATATAAATTTGCAAAACCAAAACTACTAGCTGCCCGTGTCAAAACAGGGGCACCCAGAGTTTAGGTCAAAACAATAAACTCCAGGTCAGTCATGTGACTGGTGTGAGAACTAAAACAGTTATTAATCTTTATTTTAAAGTTAGGTAAATCAAGGGACCACGCCGTATAACACGGAACGGGTTTCCTCCCAAGAACACCAGTGCATATAAGTAAACAGCGCAATGCTTTTCTAAAAATGAAGCTATTATAAGACCCAGGTCCCATCACACAATGCAACGCAGCCGAGGATAGGGTTTTCCCTTATAATAGCCAAACATGCTTAGTACGTTTAAAACAAATCATTTGATACTATTATAAGTGCATAGTGTATAAAACAACTTCAAATCATAAGTATCAATCATAGGCGACATGAGCGTCCCATGCCACTATGTCGCCATATATAGGTTTACAATCAAAATCGCAAAGTCACGTATTTGGAAATTGGGTTTCCATCTATGAACCGAGGCAAAAGATAGTCCTCAACCGATTCGAGACAATCTAGCCCATGTCTCAGGTCAGAGCTCGAGTGACCTTGGAGCGACAGGGCCGGTCCACCGATGTGGATTAAACTTAAACCCTGAACATGCGTTCCCCCGCCCTATGGGGCGTAAATGAGCCAACGAATGACTCCATCGGACCCGGATCGTCCGATCAAACCGAGGCGCCTCGCAATAGCAACAACCACATAAGTCAAACTCGTCAGGGCGTGTAAAACCACTGATGCCACTTCTAACTAGAAAGAAACGCATGCCCTCCCTGAGGTCCGTCTCCCGTTTTTGGTTCATACCGGGTGTGAAACTCGCGAAGTAAACGTTACACAAAGCTACGCCACAAAGGCCGTGCTTTAATCATCACCTCAAGACTTTGCTTTTCAACAGAAGCCTCGATCAATTGCCACTTAGGCATGCCACACAGGCAATTCACTCCATGCGTTTGATATCCATCAATATATAACCCCTGAGCTCGTACGTCTCAGAGAAGGGCGTTAAGCAAGAGAATAAATTCTCCGCCGCCAAACAGATATATATTTAATGGAGATCAATCACACGGACTAAAATCCAATGTCAGACACACAGTCCATTTACAAGTCCGTTCTGGGTCTGAACGAAACCGGAGGCACCTTGTACCCCGCATATCCATCGATCTCCAAGCACGTCTGGACGATCACCAACTGTTTCCATCTTCTTGGGTGTACAGCCCAATCAAGATCATCAGCAATCACCCAAACGACGTGAAGACTTCCGGTCTTCGACCATCGTCTTCATCTTCGACTTATCGTCGTATCAGTTATTCAGAATGGGATAAACCCGGTCTTTCCGAATAACTCGCGTATATTTTAAATAAGTGTTACACAAACACAACATACGCCTCATTCCAATTCATTAGTCACTAACCGTAAATTAATCAAGAGAATAATTCCCCAAATATTAACCCCGAAGGCCGAAACCAACATCAGATCAATATTCAGAAAACCATTCTGCTTGGCTAACCGACAGTTAGTTTCTAAATTTCACATTCATAGGGAAAGGTTCCCATTAATTTTATCCAAGATAAATTCCTTGAATTTATTCTTTATTCTATTTTTGAATCTCAATTCAAACTAGTCGGGATTAGCGAACCTTACCGAAGTAATTATTTATTTTAATTTCCCCATCCCAACCTATTCATCCCACGAAGTAAAACTGGTAATACTTCATATCTAACACCACAGTGTTATCGGTAAATTCAATTACCATTTCACGTTCAAATCTAATTAAAGATTTAACTATCGCCTGGAGCAAAACTGGTGATACTCCATTTTCGATCATTTCAATCTAATTAAAGATTCATTAAAACTCCACTTAGTTTTAATCTTCGAATGGGTTAAAGAATCAGTGTCATTTAAAACACGGTTCACGATAAACCCAAAGTCACATTCATTAATTATCGGGTTAAAGAACAAGTGTTATTTAAAACATTGTTCACGATAAACCCAAAAATCAATATCAATTTCAATTAAATATTATTTAATTGGTACACTTCATTAAATCTAAATAAAAAGATTTAATCTTTTCTCAACTGGGTTCAAGAACAGTGTTAGTGAAGACACCATTCACGACAAACCCAAATCACATTTGATATTCAATACAAGGCTCTGAATAGAAAATATATCGGCTTATATTCAATATTAAATTCTACGATTAACAAATGTCGTATTGGAGATAACGATATATATATATATCTTTCAAATTTCCATAACAACATCTGTATAATCACGAATTCCAACATCGAAATATTCCGAAGACAATTTCGATTCAAATCCACTCCAATGCAATCATTGGAAATTCTGGTTATTTTTAAAACCCTTTTCAAATTCAATTTATTTATTTAAAAATAAATAGAATTATAATTCTAGTTCAAAACTAGTTCATTTCGATAAAAATCTATTTTTATCTTTTCAAATATGGAGTTTTTCATCCCAATTCTTCCCAAATCATTTCTTATGATTTTACACAAATTATTACTATTTTTAATAATTTTATCAAGGCCTGTACAGTCGATTTTCAACAATGGCCATCGAACTGCACTTATAGCGACCTTTTTCAAATTTGATTTGGACGTATCTCCAAATCCAACCGTTAGATTTTGAATTTCTAGTATTCGTTAGAAAGCTCTTTTCGATACGAACCCAACGGTTCCGGTTTTAGGAGAATCCGACGGTCGGATCTCCCGTAATGTCCGTTTGAAATAAATGGTCGAAATTCACGAACTGCAGCGGCGCGGCGCGTTCTATTCAGGCCATTATATTATATATATAGTATATATAATATATATTTCGTCGATTTCTATTTAAAACGAATTATATAAATAGTTTTAAAATTCGTTTCAAAAGCAATTTCAACTTCCATTTCAATTCAAATCAAAATTGAATTCTTCTTTATAAATTCGTTTTAAAATTCATTTCTATTCAATCCATTTCGAAATCGTTTTCAATTCAATTCATTTCGAAATCGTTTTCAATTCAATTCATTTCGAAATCGTTTTCAATTCAATTCATTTCGAAATCGTTTTCAATTCAATTCATTTCGAAATCGTTTTCAATTCAATTCATTTCGAAATCATTTTCAATTCAATTCATTTCGAAATCGTTTTCAATTCAATTCATTTCAAAATCGTTTTCAATTCATTTCGAAATCGTTTTCAATTCAATTCATTTTGAAATCGTTTTCAATTCAATTCATTTCGAAATCGTTTTCAATTCAATTCATTTCGAAATCGTTTTCAATTCAATTCATTTCGAAATCGTTTTCAATTCAATTCATTTCGAAATCGTTTTCAATTCAATTCATTTCGAAATCGTTTTCAATTCAATTCATTTCGAAATCGTTTTCAATTCAATTCATTTCGAAATCGTTTTCAATTCAATTCATTTCGAAATGAATAAAATCGATATAAATATCGTTCACGTCAAAATGGCGTCAATCTAATCAACACGGCTTCATAAATTTCTATTTTCAAATATTCTACTTCAAATATTTCTTTTTCAAAATAGTTGTTATTATCAAAATATTTCGTTTAACACATGACCAATCTCAATGGATGAGTACTGTCAACACATGAACCTTTATTTTATATTGATAAAGATGTAAATTTTATTACTAAAATATTTCGTTCAACACATGACCAATCTCAATGGATGAGTACTGTCAACACATGAACCTTTATTTTATATTGATAAAGATGTAAATTTTATTACTAAAATATTTCGTTCAACACATGACCAATCTCATGGATGAGTACTGTCAACACATGAACCTTTATTTTATATTATTCTTTATTTTCTAAATTGGAATGAGGCCCAATCAATCACCATATAAAATTAATTATATGGATTTTCATACAACACATGTATATAATAGCATTGAAAAATAATCAACCATCAACCAAAGTGCACTACACTGTATAAGCATCAAATATAGATATCTAACGCTTATAACAGCCTGTCAATCAATCGATCGACATATTAAATCAATCAGGATGAGTGAACTTCAAATTTCATCCCAACACCCGTGTGGGGTTTCAAACAATCAAACGCATATTTTATTTGTGCAGTTGGGCGATGTGTAAAATTTATCGACCCAATCAATGTCCTTCAAATAGGTGTACATAAACAAACCGTCTGGTTTGTAAATGAATATTTATTTATTCACATTCACGTTAAAAATTATATTTTTAACGACAAAACATTTTATTCCAACATATGAATTTCTATTCAGATCATTCTTTAAATAAAATGATATTTTTATTTTTCTAACTTATTTTAGAAAATTCCGGCGGCATAACGGCACGATACTAGAAACGGGACGAGGCCTAGCCTTATCCCCGGTCTAGTGAAGGCCCACGCCATTCACACATCAATCAAATCCATTCATTTCACCAAACAATTCAATTTCAATCAAATAATCTAACTAATTTTTGAAATCAAACAAACAAGTCCATGGTCTGTGGACGATTGTGTCGGGTGCTACTAAGCACCGTTTGCATCCTAGTATATATATATAACTAGAAAAGAAATTGAAAGGTGAGAAATTCTCACAAATAGCTATCCTAGCTCCCGACTCTTCTTTGATAGAAATCTTCATCGTTTTCGCATCTTCGTCAGCTTCGTCGCCCGTAGCCACTACATATATAAAAATCGAATTTTTACTTCGCTATTCAATATAAAAAAAATCATATTTTTACTTCGCTATTCAATATATAAAAATCACATTTTTACTTCGATGTTCAATATATAAAAATCACATTTTTACTTCGATGTTCAATATATAAAAATCATATTTTTACTTCGATGTTCAATATATAAAAATCATATTTTTACTTCGATGTTCAATATATAAAAATCATATTTTTACTTCGATGTTCAATATATAAAAATCATATTTTTACTTTGCTATTCAATATATAAAAATCATATTTTTACTTCACCATTTCAACTATATAAAGATTCAAACTTTTCTAATATAAAAAATTCGATTTTCATACTTCCTTCACATATATAAAAATAAATCCCTTATTTCTATGATTAAAAACATAATCTTTCTTCGCTTTTATGATAGCTAAACCCTAATTTTTTCTACTTTAAAGATCTAACCTTTATTTATATAAAAATCAAATCTTTATTACCACGAAAACATTATAAAAATTTAATCTTTGTGATGTTAAGATATATATAAAATCTAATTTTTATGATACTAATATATAGAAGAAAACAGATCTTTATATTAATTAATTATATATATAAAAACTAAATTAACTAAAGCAAAAAAAAAACTTACTTTTCTTTTGTTTTAGCTCATAGGAGGGGTCTGTGGTCTGAGTTGGCGGCGGAAGAGGGCTCCGGCGGCGTCAGGCGGCTAACAGGTGGGTGGCGGTTGGCTTGGAACGGTACTGGCGACGGGATTGGGGTCTTTGGCCTCTCGTTCGAATTGGGGAAGGCTAAAAGGAGGAGGAGGTGGCGAAGAAGTGGGGGCGACGGCAGAAGTGGGGGCGACGGCAGAAGTGGGGAGGGCGTGCCAGCGGTGGCGCCGCTTGGTGCTCCGGCGATGGGCGATTAAGGGATGTGGCAGTTTTTTTTTCTTCTGTTAATGATTCCTGTTTTGAACGTGGGGGGGGCAGAGTTAAAGGGGGCGGGAAGAGATATTTTTTATTTATTATTATTATATATTTTTAATTTATTAAATTATTTAATTTGCAAAAAGTTGACTTTTACATACGACCTCGAAACGAGGCCCACCGCCTGTCGTCCATAGCGTTTTACCCCCATTCCGAACACAATGGGATATGTATCGTAGGCTGATTCGACTGTTTGAATTGGTTTCCATTGAATTTACATTTAAATCACTATATTGAATTTTAAACGTATATTTCAAATTACCGGGGTCACATACTAACTAGAAAAATTCCAGAAGAATATTTTCTAGCTTCGTATTGACGATACGGTCCTAACAAAACTAGTTTCGTCAAATTCTGAGACCGTTTGAAAAATGGCCTTTTTCCAGTTGATTAAAATTAACTGAAACTGGTCAAACGCGTTTTCTTTTGCCACGCTCACATATTGATTCGAAAAATTATGAAATTTGGAATCTAGCAATAACTTTACATCACGGACCCAACAAAACTGGTTTCGTCGAAATCCGAGGTCGTTTGCAAAATGTCCCATTTTTAAGGGCCCGAATTCCATAGCGACTATTCAGAATTTTCAACTGGACATATCTTTTTATTCCCGCTATGAAACTTTGATTTTTCGGATTCGTTGGAAAGATATCATCAAATGGATCCTAATGATTTTGGTTTCACTAAAATCCGGATTGTTTTGCACCCGGTACATTCAATTGAAGTTTGAAATCGAATTATCGAACTACCGCGCCATTTTCAATTCCTTTTATAATTATATATAATTATTTATATTCTAACGACGACGCGTATAATATATACGTTCGAATTATATTCAAAATAAATTTCTCGTCGATATTAATTAAAATAATTCATTTTAAATGTTCAAAATTCGCTAAAATTGCCAAAATAAAAATCTTAAACTGGCCCAGATTTTCGGGTTGTTACAGAAAGTCACTAGACTTACCAGGCTTTATGTCTAACCCATTTTCTTTCATCTTCTTTTCTTCCGTTTCTCCCCCCAGGTAGTCAGGGAGGGAATAGCTCAGCTCAGTTTTGGCCGTTTCTCTTTCCAAGCTTGAAGATTCTTTGATGTATTGCTTGCATTCTCTTATCTTTGGCTATGGCTATGTTTGCACTTTAATTTGGGGACTTATTCTACTTTGCTAAGTTTTATGCTTCTTATATACTTGGAAGTTTTTAAATCAAAACAGAAGTTTTATGTAGTACTTTTAAGTATGATTGAGTCAATTATTGTAAAAGCTTGACTGAACTACATGCTTATAAAATGACTTTGTTTTCTGCTGCTTTATTTGTCTGTCTTGTAATTTATCTGCATCTTTTACCTATAACGCTTCACTTAAGTTAATGCATTCCCTTTGTGAGTGACAATAATGGAGGTGGTGTGTTACATATGCTATTTGTGTTTTGACACAAATCTATTTAACAAAAATGCTATTTGTGTTTTAACTCTTTTATTTAACAAAAATGTGATTTTTGCTTTATTCGAAATCTGATTAACAAAAATGTAATTTTTGTTTTCAACCATCATATTTAACAAAATGTAATTTTTGTTTCAACTATTATATTTTGACAGAAATGAATATTTTGATTCAACTAATCTATTTTGACAAAAGTGCATATTTTGTTTCAACTAATCTAATTTGAAAAAAGTAATTGTTTTGTTTCAACTAATCTAATTTGACAAAAGTGAATGTTTTGTTTCAATTAATCTAATTTGACAAGAGTGAATGTTTTGTTTTAACTAATCTAATTTGACAAAAGTAATTGTTTTGTTTCAACTAATATAATTTGACAAAAGTAAATATTTTGTTTCAACTAATATAATTTGACAAAAGTAAATATTTTGTTTCAACTAATATAATTTGACAAAAGTGAATGTTTTGTTTCAACTAATCTAATTAGCAAAAATGAATGTTTTTGTTCAACTAAACTATATTGACAAAAATGAATGTTTTTATTCAACTAAACTATATTTACAAAAATGATTATTTTTATTCAACTAGACTATATTTACAAAATGATTATTTTTATTCAACAAGACTATATTTACAAGACTATATTTACAAAAATGATTATTTTTATTCAACTAGACTATATTTACAAAAATGATTATTTTTATTCAACTATCTTATTATAACGAACATGATATAATTGTTTTCAACAATCTTATTTTAACAAACATGATATAATTATTTTCAACAATCTTAATTTAACGAACATGATATAATTATTTTCAACAATCTTATTTTAACAAACATGATACAATTATTTTCAACAATCTTATTTTAACAAACATGATATAATTATTTTTAGCAATCTTATTTTAACAAACATGATATAATTATTTTCAATACAACAATCAAATCAATAGATCTACATAACAATGACAATTCTAGATCAAATCACGTATGATAATCAATTTGAATTTAACAGCAGATTCGTGATAAAACAATCATAATTAATTTTAATTATTTAAGAAAAATAAATAAAATAGAATTCTAACAGTGTTTTTGAATTGGGATTTGTTTGAATTTCCAACATGCTCCTTTTCCGTCGCGGTAAGTTCTGAAATGTAGATCTCCCGGATGTGATCCTAATGCATCTGAAATCGTTCGATTCTGATTTGATATGAACGAGTTATAGAATTTTAAACATTTGGTAATTTAAATATATAATTAATTAACTTATTAAAATAATTACTTTGACTTTTTCTCCCCAATCCCCTATGACCGCTCTCTTTCTTCCTCATCGTTCCTTCCACGATACAGGAACCCATCGCGCCTTTTATTTGTCCACCTGCGCACGAGATTCCTGGACGTCGGAATCAGATCCAAGGCCGCCACTCCATCCGCCTTGAAGTGCTCAGCTGGAGCCCCCAACGAGGTGCAACTCACACTTGTCCTCTCCCCTAAAACTGACGCTGAACGGTAGGGCTTTGGAGCCCAATTTCGATCGCCACACTTCATGAAATCCGATCACCACCTTATGGTTTTAAAGCTCTCAAGAATCTCTTTAGTTTTGCCTACCAATTCGTGATATATAGAGAGAAATTAGCAAATGAATTTTTGAAGATTCTGGCCATTGAAGAAGAAAGGGGAGGCGGTTTTGTTTGTTTGCAATTAGGGTTAGGGTTTGGTTATTTACAATAAAATATTAATAAATCTCTTAATTATTAGATTAAGCCCGTTAATCCCTTCCAGCTCCATTTCAGCCCAAAGAGAGTTGTTCCTATGCAAATACCCACGTTCCAGACACAATGGGCTAAGTCCCGTCTACCCAATCGATCGTCCTCAATCTGTTTTCTTTAAATTAAAATTTAAATTATTTATTTATTTAATTCTGTCATACATTTTAATTTATCGGGGCCACATACTGACTCCAAAAATTCCCAAAAAATAAATCTGGCTATGTTTTGACGATACGGTCCTAACAAAATTAATTTCGTCAAATTTGCAGATCGTTTGAAAAATAGTCATTTTCTGGTCGATCCAAATTGAATGAAATTGACAAAACACATTTTAATTTGCCACCTAAAAATTATGAAAATTGAAACCTAGCAATAATTTTACATTCCAGTTCCAACAAAAGTGGTTTCATCGAAAACGGAGGTCGTTTGTAAAATGGCCATATATACGGCTATATATTATATTAAATTCCATAGCGACTATTCTGAACTTTAAACTGGGCATAACTTTTGATTCCCGTTATGAAATTTCAATTTTTCGGATTCGTTGGAAAGATATTTTTAAACAGATTCTAATATTTTTGGTTCCACTAAAATCTGATTTATTTTAAATCCTGTACATTCAGTCAAAGTTCAAATTCAAATTTTCAAACTACTGTGCTATTTTAAACTCCTTTTATAATTAAAATAAATATATTCGTTTTGACTTCGATCTAAATAAATTTTTAATCGTTATTATTTAAAATAAATTATTTTAAATATTTAAAATCCATTGAAATTGTTAAAATAAATTTTTTAAATTGGTTCCAAAATTCCGGGTTGTTACAATCTCCCCCACTTAAAATCTTTTCGTCCTCGAAAAGGAACGGAGCTAAAAGTTGTTTAGTTAACTAACCCAACTTTCATTCTTTTATGGATTTTAGTAATTTTATTAGTTGATTAACTTTTCAAATATATATAACTTTTATATATTCAAAATCATATTTTCTAAAATCAGATCATATATATAATTACAAATACGTTAATTATTATAGACTTGTCACTTTCAACTCATTCTAGGGCATTACTAACGCAATCTCTAATGAGTTTTCTCATTCTACGTTACGACTGATCATATCTCTAATGAGTATTCTTTTATAGGATATTTCTAATCCTACCTCTAATTAGTCTCTTGTTCAGTTCTAACGAGTTGTACCCTAAAGATTTGAGTTAACCAAAGCTCTGATACCAACTGTAATGATTCAAATTTCGCCCGGACCTAATTGATCGTTGAATCGACCAAGACCGTTCAAAAACCCGAATACGCCAACTTTGGGCATACAACACATTAGAACAAATAACAGAAGACTTTTATAAACATAATAATAATGTTACATCAGAGTACAGAATATATTAGAGTACATCGGTAAATAATACAGCGGAAGATAATTTACAATAAATGTAATCCAATGCAGCGGAACTGAATAAACTAGCACAGCGGAAGACTATCAATGCTCTGGACACAGCTTTAAGCTTCGATCCAGAATCCTGCTCAATATATCTACAAAATAAGCTACTTGACTACCCATGTGGAGAAGAGGGCACCCGAGTTTGCAAAGTGAAACAAACTACGAGTCAGTCATGGGACTGGTATGAGAAATCCTTCCTAACTTATCTAAATATGGCTAATCACAGGACCACGCCGCTAACACGGAACGGGTTTTCTCCATTGGATTGCCAGTGCATAAAATAAAGTAAATCGTTAAACAACACAATGCTTTTTAGAAAATTGAAACCATTATAAGACTCAAGTCCCATCACACAATGCAATGCAAACCGGAAGATAGAGTTTTACCTTATAATGGTCAAAAATGCTTGATACGATAAAACGGATTTGATATTATTATTAGTGTATATATGTTTCAAAAGCATTTCAATCATAATGTATCAATCGCCATACTAGTTCTACAATCAAAACCGCATGGTGTCGTATTGGAAGTTGGATTTCCATCATGAGTCAAGGCTCGGAACGATCTCCTTACCGATTCGAGACACTCTAGCAATGTCTCAGGATTCGGACGCTGGCGAACCCTTGGATCCTGCAGGGCTGGTCCACAAATACTTTAGTGGATTGGCAATTCCTGAACACAGGCTTCCCTGTCCTATCGAACCTATAAATTGGTCACTATCGACCAATATAACCGAGGCCTCATAATCCATCATCCATATAAGTAAAATCTCAGGGCTTATAAAACCCTGATACCACTTCTAGCTAGAAAGAAACTTGCGCACTCCCTGCGTTCCCTTGTCCCGTTTTTGACTCATACTGAGGCGTGAGGCTCACGAAGTAACGCTATACACAAAGCTACACCTAAACAGGTCGTGCTTTGATCATCAACCACAACGCTCTGTTTTTCAACAAAAGCCTTGATCATTTGCATCTTGGCATGCCACATTGACAATTCATGCCATGCGATCGATAACAACCAATATATAACCTCTGAGCTCGTGCGTCTCAGAGAAGGGTGTTAAGCAAGAGAATAAATTCTCCGCCACCAAACAGATATATATTGAATAGAAATCAATTTACATAGAATGAAATCCAACGTCAGACACACATCAATTTACAAGTCCGTTCTGGGTCTGAACGAAGCCGGAGACACCTTATTCCTCGTTTTGTATGTCCAGTACAGAAGAGAGGTGCTCGCATATCCGGACAATCAACAAGTACATCCGGATAAACTACCACTTTTAACCCTTTACTGGGAGCAAACCAATGTCGGGCATCAGTAGTCGTCCATTCGATGTGAAGATCGCCGGTCTTCAATCACCGTCTTCAATATCTTCGATTTAAATTGTAATATAATTATTTGAAATGAGATTGAACTCGGTCTTTTCAAATAATTCTCGCATATATATAATTCAAAACCATTTCATATCGTTAATATTATTTAATATAGATTTATCGCTATTTTTATTTATATAAAAATAGCTCGATTAAATTTAACGACGCTTCGGGTCAATAAGCGGCCCTGGTGCTGTTTTTATCAAAATTTGATTTACACCTAACTCGAAATCTAACCATCGGATTTTAACAGAATTTATATCGTTGGAAAGATTTTCCCAAAGCAGTCCTAACGGTTCCAGTTTTGGAAAATTCCGACAGTCGGATCTTTTGGTATAATTGTTTAAAATTATGATTCCGAAACGCGAACTACCTCACGCGATTCGTTTAATTTTAATTTTAATTTATATATATAATATTATATACAAATATTAATCATTCAACGATTCTATTAACGTGTTTAACACGCCAAATAAAAGACTGTTTTATTGGCATATCACGTCTAAATGTTCATAATGTCAAATAAATATGTATTTTATTTACATGGCATCTTTGCTAATGACAAATAAAAAGATAATTTTTATTCTCATTATTTGTATGCAATTTCTATTTTATACTTTAACAAATAAAAGAAATATTTTTATTTTTATATAGTTTCAATGTATGACATGACACACATAAAAATGTTTATTTTAATTTGCATACAAACTCTAATATATATTCTAAAAATAAAATTGTCTCTTTAATTTATACACAGATTCTAATATGTATATTTACAATAAAAATGTCACTTTAATATATACACAAATTCTAATGTGTATATTGACAATAGAAATGTCACTTTAATATATACACAAATTCTAATGTGTATATTGACAATAGAAATGTCACTTTATTATATACACAAATTCTAATGTGTATATTGACAATAGAAATGTCACTTCAATATATACACAAATTCTAATGTGTATATTGACAATAAAGATGATTCTATAATTTGCATACAAACTCTATTTCAACAAGATGCATAAAAAGTGATACATTCATTTTTGTTGACAATTCTATTTCAACAAAATAATTAAAAGGTGATTCATTCATTTTGTTGACAATTCTATTTCAACAAAATGATTAAAATGATATTTTTCATTTTTGTTGACAATTCTACTTCAACAAAATAATTAAAAGTGATAGTTTCATTTTTGTGAACAATTCTAGTTGAACAAAATGAATATAAGTTATGATTACATTTATGTTAACAATTCTAGTTTAACAAAATGACTAACAGTGATAATTTCATTTTGTTAACAATTCTAGTCTAACAAAATGAATAAAATGTGACAATTTCATATTGTTAACAATTCTAATTTAACAAAATGAATATATATTTTTTAACACAAATCTATTTAACAAATATGCTATTTGTGTTTTGACACAAATCTATTTAACAAAAATGCTATTTGTGTTTTAACTCTTTTATTTAACAAAAATGTGATTTTTGCTTTATTTCAAATCTAATTAAAAAAAAATGTAATTTTTGTTTTCAACCATCGTATTTAACAAAATGTAATTTTTGTTTCAACTATTATATTTTGACAAAAATGAATATTTTGATTCAACTAATCTATTTTGACAAAAGTGCATATTTTGTTTCAACTAATCTAATTTGACAAAAGTAAATGTTTTGTTTCAACTAATCTAATTTGACAAAAGTGAATGTTTTGTTTCAACTAATCTAATTTGACAAGAGTGAATATTTTGTTTCAACTAATCTAATTTGACAAAAGTGAATGTTTTGTTTCAACTAATATAATTTTACAAAAGTAAATGTTTTGTTTCAACTAATATAATTTGACAAAATTAAATATTTTGTTTCAACTAATATAATTTGACATAAGTGAATGTTTTGTTTCAACTAATCTAATTGGCAAAAATGAATGTTTTTGTTCAACTAAACTATATTGACAAAAATGAATATTTTTATTCAACTAAACTATATTTACAAAAATCATTATTTTTATTCAACTAGACTCTATATTTACAAAAATGATTATTTTTATTCAACTAGACTATATTTACAAAAATGATTATTTTTATTCAACTATCTTATTATAATGAACATGATATATTTATTTTCAACAATCTTATTTTAACAAACATGATATAATTATTTTCAACAATCTTATTTTAACAATCATGATATAATTATTTTCAATAATCTTATTTTAACAAACATGATATAATTATTTTCAACACAACAGTCAAATCAATAGATCTACATAACAATGACAATTCCAGATCAAATCACGTATGAAAATCAATTAGACTTTAACAGCGGATTTGTGATAACACAATCATAATTAATTTTAACTATTTAAGAAAATAAATAAAATAGAATTCTCACAGTGTTTTTGAATTTGGATTCGTCTGAATTTCCAACATGCTCCGTTTCTGTCCCGGTCAGCTCTGAAATGTAGATCTTCCTGATGCGATCCCAGCGCATCTAAAATCGTTCGATTCTGATTTGATATAAACGAGTTATAGAATTTTAAACATTTGTAATTTAAAAATATAATTAATTAACTTATTAAAATAATTTCTTTGACTTTTTCTCCCCAATCCCCTTTGACCGCTCTCTTTCTTCCTCATCGTTCCTTTCACGATACAGGAACCCATTGCGCCTTCTATCTGTCCACCTGCGCACGAGATTCCAGGACGCCGGAATCAGATCCAAGACCGCCACTCCATCCACCTTGAAGTGCTCCGCTGGCGCCCCTGACGAGGTGCAACTCGCACCTGTCCTCTCCCCTAAAACTGACGCCGAACGGTAAGGCTTTGGAGCCCAATTTCGATCGCCACACTTCATGAAATCCGATCACCACCTTACGGTTTTAAAGCTCTCAAGAATCTCTTTAGTTTTGCCTTTTGAATCCCCTTCCAGCTCCATTTCAGCCCAACGAGAGTTGTTCGTAGGCAAATACCCCCGTTCCGGTCACAATGAGCTTGGTCCTATCAGCCCAATCGATCGTCTTCAATCTGTTTTCTTTAAACTAAAATTTAAATTATTTATTTAATTCTATCGTACATTTTAATTTACCGAGGCCACATACTGACTCCAAAAATTCCCGAAAAATAAATCTAGCTATGTTTTGACGATACGGTCCTAAAAAAATTAATTTCGTCGAATTTGGAGACTATTTAAAAAATGGCCATTTTCTAGTCGATCCAAATTGATTGAAATTGACAAAACACATTTAAATTTGTCACACTCACATATTAATTCTAAAAATTATGAAAATTGAAACCTAGCAATAATTTGACATTCCGGTTCCAACAAAAGTGGTTTCGTCGAAAACGGAGGTCGTTCGTAAAATGGCTATATATACGGTTATATATTATATTAAGTTCCATAGCAACTATTCTGAACTTTAAACTGGGCATAACTTTTGATTCCCATTATGAAATTTCAATTTTTCGGATTCATTGGAAAGATATTTTTAAACATATTCTAATATTTTTGGTTTCACTAAAATCCGATTTATTTTAAATCTTGTACATTCAGTTAAAGTTCAGATTCAAATTTTCAACTACTATGTTATTTTAAACTCCTTTTATAATTAAAATAAATATATTCGTTTTAACTTCGTTTTAAATAAATTTTTAATCGTTAGTATTTAAAAAAATTATTTTAAATATTTAAAATCCATTAAAATTGTTAAAATAAAATTTTTAAATTGGTTCCAAAATTCCGGTTTGTTACACTCCTACTCTATGCTCTCCAAAAATATCTGTTAAATCCTAACTACTTGACTGCCCGTACAAATTTGGACACCCAAGATTATCGTGTAAAACAAAACAAAATAAACTCTGGGTCAGTCATGGGACTAGTGTGAGTAAACAATTTAAAACAGTTTGAGAAAATAAACGATATCTCATAAGACCATGCCATATAACATGGAATGGGTTTTTCCCTTATGAGAATCCAAAACACTTGATTCAACATTCAAAATCCTTTTGCAAGAAACAATAATCTTTATATCAAAACTGTTATGATGTTATAATAGTGTCTATCAACCACAACTAAATAATCATCTAGCAGAACGCTTTCATCTCACATTCCACATACATAATATATAATTAAAAACCGTGGGCGCTTATTGGGTAATGGATTTCAACCGAAAAGGTATAGGACCACCTTCCGATAGTGCGTCTCTAGAGAGGAATACACTGGGTTAAACAAGAACATCTTACAACCCAGGCTAAACGTGACCGGTCACTCATTTCGCTTGAGTATACCGAATGTATTATCACCAACGGTTGGGATCAGCAACCGTTTCCTGGAAGGGACAACATCGAAATAGGTTAAAGAAGTAAATGAAATTTCTCTAGATCAGGTGACAATACACCCTAAGTGGCAGCTAACCACTTAGCCATGCGACCTACCTGATTTTATACCATTTCTTGGTTGTGAGGCTAGAGACCACAACGTACAGATCACACCTTTATTTACTTTGAATGCCACATCGTCATACCCGCCAAATCACAAATTGACTTCCCCGAAAATACCACGGGTATATAGCTAAGAGAAACAAATTCCTCCATCACCAAACGTACAAACATTTGAAGTGATCAACTTACGCGATCTGTTAAATATACTCTTTTAGACATTCTTCCATACAGGTTGTCCTGGGAGTGGACAAACCGAGGGCACTATTTTGTAAATCCATCTTAGGTAATTTCTACTTAGGATTTTCCAGAACAGCCCCTTGCATAAACTCCATATTCAATTTTCTTCATCATATTTGATTCGCAGCGCTAGTGCCCATACGGAGTGGTTTTCAAATAATAAATCTGATCCTGGTCTCTCCGTATTAATGACGGAAAAATGGTCAAAACTTTGATAGTCAGTTATTTAACTATCAAAGGAAAACATCCACACACACAACAACGATCTCATTTCCAAATGGAAATTTTATCAATCAATCAACATTTTCCCTTTTTAAATTAATTTATCATTAATTTATTCATTGCCCCATTTTTCGTTTCCATATATTCGTAAATCCTTTTTTAAAAAACTTAGAAAATAAACGTTATTAATATTGGAAAACATTTCCATTCCCTATTCACGCGTCACTATCCTCCCACGTCTATCGGTATCCAACTGTAAACTAGTAATAGAACAATTCCCTGAATATCAACCCCGAAGGCCGAAACCAACATCAAATCGATACCCAGAAAGATGTTCAACATAACTAATCTCCAGTCAGTTTCTAATTTCCTTAACTCTGTTTATTATCTTCTTATCAAATCATTGCTTACGCCCCTTGGATTCAGTTTACAAATCCAATTCTTTTACGAAAAACATTGGTTATAACGAAAGCATTATAATCCCTACTTTCGAAATATCTGACTTCAAATGTAACTTTTATTCGTTAATTTGAATAAATAATAATTAATAAATTTATTAAATAAATAAATCTTGGTTTAAAAACGGAAAGTAAATAGTACTTTCCTATATTCGATACTGTCGAATTCCAATGTATAATTCTCTTTCGAATAATCTCTATTTGATAACTCTCTTTCGAATAACTCTATTCGATAACTCTTTTTCAAATAAACTCTATTCGATAACTCCCTTTCGAATAAACTATATTCGATTAACTCTCTTCGAATAACTTATATTCGATATACTCTCTTCGAATAACTTATATTCGATTAACTCTCTTCGAATGACTTATATTCGTTACACCCTCTTAGAATAACTTATATTCGATTAACTCTCTTCGAATAACTTATATATGATTAAATCTCTTCGAATAGCTTATATTCGATTAACTCTCTTCGAATAACTTATATTCGATTAATACTCTTTGAATAACTTATATTCGATATACTCTCTTCGAATAACTTATATTCGATTAACTCTCTTCGAATAACTTATATTCGATTAACTCTCTTCGAATAGCTTATATTCTATTAACTTTATTCGAATAGCTTATATTCGATATACTCTCTTCGAATAATTTATATTCGATTAACTCTCTTCGAATGGCTTATATTCGGTTAACTTTCTTCGAATAGCTTATATTCGATTAACTCTCTTCGAATAACTTGTATTCGAAGTACTTTCTTCGAATAACTTATATTCGATTAACTCTCTTCGTATAACTTATATTCGATTAACTCTCTTCAAATAGCTTATATTCGATTAACTCTGTTCGAATAACTTATATTCGATTAACTCTCTTTATAATCATTCCAATTTGCAAAAATGTTTGCTTTTAAATCGTTATTCACTTTTTAAACGTGAATATTATCCTTTTATAGAAATCTGGACTTGTTCTATCAAATCAAAGCTTGATTTCAATTTAAAACTATTATTACAAGTTACAATTCTATGTATCGAGTCATTTTATTAATTCCCAGCCAATCTATTTCTCCCAAAATAGAATCCACTATTTTATTTGATCACCACTTCCTATCTCATTCAAATTCCTATTTGAATTCCTATTTAAAAATCCAATTTCCTTTATAAATGTTTTAATTTATAAAATATTTATTTTAATTCATTATTCTCACCGAATGTGAATAATATTTCTTTTATATAATTAATCAGTTTGATTTTGTATTTTAAAATAATATCCCATTTCCAAATTCTATTTATGCTTCTATTTATAGAATTAATTATACAAAATCTCCTTTTCACTTCTAACACTTAGAGTCTCGTTTATAGTTCCCTTTAAAAATGCTAAGTTCAATTTCTATTTAAATTATCGGTGTTAAAACCGATTTCTACTTCTCTGTATAAATTCAGACTTATATATTCAATCTATCCCATGATAAATTATTTTACTTAATTTATAAAACTTTATTTATAATTTAATCTTCTCCGTTTATCTGTTAAAATATATTTCTATTTAAAAATGTCCTTTAAATCCATCATCTCATAGTTCTTTTATATCTCGCCATTTCTTTTCATCATTCTATTTATTTCCCATTATAATTCTATTTATTTTTATATAAATATTTTATTTTCAATATACACTTTTAAAAATTCCTTTTTACATTCTAGTATTTCTTATTGTATTTAAAATACTAAATAGAAAGCCTAGTGTCCTCATAATCAATCACAGATATATATCACATCATATAACACAATATACGAAAACAAACAGTATTATAAATATTGAGGAATCCTGTTGGATTCCTCCAACCTGTTTCCCCGCATCAAAGATGTTAAACAATATAAATAACATCAATTTCATTTCAATATGAAATATTCTGATAAACAGAATCAACAATTGATTACCGATATATATATATTACTAGATCTATAATTTCAACAAATCAATTAGGAGTTCATCCAAACAATCAACCATCATGTATGTATTCTAAAATACGTTATAAAAATGTAAACTGGTAGAGTTAGTAAGATTTACTCACATTGGTAGTTTATCGTTAAATAATGATAACCGTCGTTGGTTCAGATCAGGCAATTTATTTCTCTATAAATTGTAACGAGCTCCAATTCACTCCGAATCAGTTCTATCGTGTAGCTATCGTCCATACAATCCTAACAGATCCAAGTTTGCAAAATTCTGATAATGTTTGCATAAGTTATTAAGTTTATACTGTAATATGCTATTTAAATTAAAAATAAACTTATTTTAATTTTATAACCGGACATTACTATACATATTGGACCCAATCCATGCTCACCCGACCCGCTTTCAATAGCTCCTTCTTCCTTGTTTAAAAATGTCCCACCCTGAAGCTTCAAGATATCCATTGTCTTGTGTTCATCCCCCTGCATCTCCCTTGATACTTCACCAAAAATCACAAAAAAAATTAACATGATTCCTCTCGTACTATCCTCTTCAATGTCATACCCTCATTTCTTAACTCGATCATCATTTTGGAGACGTGTCATATATCTTTCCCAGCACGTTACTACGCGAATCACCAAACAAACAGACCATACTTATTCTCTTCAACACCTCTACATCCCTACTTCACGAGACAACCAACCAAGCCCACCGTTTTTCTTACTTTACCGAGCTCTATAGTCTCACCCCCATCACCAACGTCGCGCAACTCTCTGCTGCTCGCATTCTACCGCCACTTCCAAGCATTCACTACCATGGAATTACTGACCAGAAATATCTCGAACTCATACCAAGGTCTACCAGTCCAAACGTCTTATAACCAGCAACTCCGCCCGTCATTAGTTAAAACCCAGACCCACCCTTTCAGTTCTTTTTCTTCCATCCCATTTTTAGTTTTAAAACCGTTCCTCCCTGTTTTTTCTGAAGCTATTTCGAAAGTCAAGTCTTCCTTTATTTGTACGTTGTAGCCTCCCTCCACGTTTCCAGTCAAACACCAATTTACGGTCCCTTCCCTGTCCATTTACTTACGTTCTGCCACTAGCGTGCACACACACTCCCCACGGAGCCTATGTTTCAAAAGTTTTAGATATTTATTTAGCTGATTTCGAACGCCATGGATCTTTAGTTTTCAGCTAACTGGAATTCAAAGGAACAAGTACTGCTCGCTTGCATGTATTTATAAGCGGTGGAAACTTAATTGTTAAGTCTTACTTGTTCAGTTTGATTTAATAACTCATGCGTAGCCTGCGTGAAGGGACTGATGGAAACATGTACAGGCTGTACCATTCCATCCTTAGTTGCTAAGGAGCAAATATGTACATATTTTATTGGTAAATACCCTTGAATTCTTGAGTACCGTTTTTAACGTGGCCTGTAGGGTACTTTGGAAACAGATTCATGGGGTACAATATATATATATATGTATATATGTATGTATGTATGTATATGTGTGTATATATATATATGTCTACGTGAAAGGACTGAAGGTTTAGCTGCTACACTGTTCTTCATTTTTTTTCTTTTGGAAATATGATAGGAGATACACTCATTTTGATTTTTGAATCTATAAGAGGATATTTACATTAACAACCAAACTGATAGATGTACGTAAATAGTATAGTAATTTCGTATTAAATCGAAAACTTGGAACCATATGAAAACGAGGTGGTGGGTTTTTGAACTTCATATTATATTTGTATGTAAATATGAAATGGTACCCGGAAAAGTAGGCATGTGATTTCCGCCAATGTAGACGTGAAAAATTACAGGTGTCCCAGGAAATTCAACAGTGTTTACTTTTTATTTTTTTAGGCTTTTAGTTAATGTTTTAAGTTATAAAGTTTACACCGCTATGAACAATCTCGTTCACATAAGAACTGCTATGTACAAGAATAAAAATACCGTCATGTCGGGGAACGCACCACGATACCAAAAATATAATAATATAGACTAGATGACTTATATTGTGGTATCCCAAAATACTAATATAGGATGTAAAATACTTCAAATAAAAAGTTGCTTATTTTACAAATTAAAAATTACAGTAAAATTCTAAAAATTAAATAATAACTATGTCTCAAAGATCTGGTCCAAATCCGAAACCAATATTTAATTATATTAAATAAATCGTTGCGGTTTATAATCAATTCCATAGCGACTATTTGAAAATTTGATTTGGACATAACTTACAATCTACACAATGAAATCTTGATTTTTCTCTTCCACCAGAAAAATATCGTTTAATAGATTCGAATGTATCTTGTTTCACAGAAATCCGACTTAAAACGGATTTTGTATATTCAATTGAAGTTCAAAACTCAATATTACGAACCATCGCGCCATTACGAGCTCGATTGAAATTATATTATAATTACACGTTTAAACTTCATTTAAATAATAAATTCGTTATTATAATTCAAATTCTAAACTGAATTGAATCTTATAAATAATCCAATTCACACAATATTGCCAATTCTACTGTTTTCGATTATTCCAGAATCTAATATATTATTCTATTAATTGTATAAATTAAATATTCAATATTATTTAATTAAATAACCATTTAAATATCTAAATCACTATTTAAATAATTAAATTAATTAATTATTATACCGTAAAAATTGGGACGTTACATTCTTCCCCCCCTTAAAATAATTTCGTCCTCGAAATTGCTTAAGGTAGAAAACAAACCCTATTAACTAGGTTAAAAATTATTTGTTTATTTATTAACTTCAGTTTTAACTAAACCATTTTATTTCAACTAAAATATTAATTTATTTCTATTAACGAATATTTTCAAAAATCCTGAAATTTTTCTAACACCCGAAATTTTCGAAAAATTTCGCTAGCATCTCCTTTGTACGGCTCAATCGGTACAACTACAACTCGCTTCTCTAGGCTTTCTCCAATCTAAAAGAAAATTAAACAACCAAGCGGCTTGCCAAACAGGCTCATAAATCTCATACCCAATATAAACATGTACCTTTGTCGGGCATATCATTATATCACTTTCATTTGTTACCAATCCAGCATATATTCATTCATTCCCAATCGATCTCCAATCAATTTATCCTCAAAACCAAATCACTCGCTTATCCAAGCCTAATTGTACTTCAAACTCAAATCCATTCTTGATTTCAACCTCTTAACTTACCAATCCAATACCAGTTCAGATTCCTATCTCACAAATCCAAATTTTATTCGGTATTTTCTATTTCAATTCAATTTCAATTTTCTTTTTCCAAAATTCTATTTAATTTGCTTTTAATTCAAAACAATCTTCCTGGGAGCTTTAAACAGCTTTTCTTTTCAAAAATCAAACATTCCTTTTCAGAATTCAAAACACTTGCTTTTCACAATACAATTTCAAATCAAAATCTTTGGTAGTAATCCGTCACTTAGAACTCGAAAATGAGCACCGATGATGTGGCCAACATCATTAGTGTTGTTTCCCAGTGATAAAAGTGAGTTCAATACTATATCATTTCAAAACTCAATTATTAACACTTTCATTTTGAAATCTATTTCAAAATATCATGCACGATGCTTGTAAAACAATTTAAAATCTCCCAAGATTTTAAAATTTCCATATACTTAACTCAAATCTATTTAAGAACACTTTTCCGAATTTCAGGAATTTTAATTCCAATTCTTACTTTAATTCATCTGCTTTCATATATTACACTTATACGAATTCGGATTGGTTATTTATAATCATTTCAATTATAATCTTATTCGATCATAATAACAACCAACACATCAAATATAATAATTCCAATATATATTTTCTTTATTATCAAAATATACTTTGGGTAAAATTATTTAATTTAGCCTCTTTTCAAAACATACCGTGAGGTTCATCGTATTCGAGTGTTTAGAAACCCCTACCGATACAGTGGATCAAACTGATCAACCAGAACTCATAAACAACTCAACTAATAAATGTCCATAATACTAAACCATTTTTATAAAATCTACAAATACATTCTCTTGTATATATACACTCAAACTCAATATAGGGTATTACTAACCCTATCTCTATCGAGTTACGCCGTAGAGCCAAGGAAATCACTTACCCTTCAGCTCTGATACCACTGTAACGAACCGGAATTTTCGACCCAAAAAATCAACATAAAGCCCATGTCGACTATTAAGGCATTGAACATTCCAGAACGTCAATAGAAAGAAGATAGAGGGTGAGAATAGATAAGATAGAAAGTTATAATAGAAGAAGAAGAAGAACATCAGAGTAACACGAATCTCACAACGGAACGAATAAAGTAGAATATACAACATAACTTTTAAATAAAAATCTATCATTTGTATATATATATATATATCATCATTAGAGTATAACAGTACTTATATCACAGCGGAAATAACAATAGCTATATAATCCTAAAGCCTCCTATACCAAGCTCTCCAAATATAACTGTAAAATCCTGACTACTTGACTGCCCATACAAATTTGAGCACCCAAGAGTATAGTGTAAAACAAAACAAAATAAACTCTGGGTCAGCCAGGGGACTGGTATGAGTAAACAATTTAAAACAGTTTGAGAAAATAAACGATATCTCATAAGACCACGTTGTATAACACGGAACGGGTTTTTCCCTTATGAGAATCCAAAATACTTGATTCAACATTCAAAATCCTTTTGCAAGAAACGATAATCTTTATATCAAAAATCTTTTGATGTTATAATAGTGTCTATCAACCACAACTAAATAATCATCTAGCAGAACGCTTTCATCTCACGTTCCACATACATAATATATAATTTAAAACCGTGGGTGCTTATTGGGAAATGGATTCCAACTGGTAAGGTATGGGACCACCTTCCGACAATGTATCTCTAGATAGGAATACACCGGGTTCAACAAGAACATCTTGCAACCCAGGCTAAACATGACCGGTCACTCATTTCGCTTGAGTGTATCGAATGTATTATCACCAACGGTTGGGATCAGCAACTGTTTCCCGAAAGGGACAGCATTGAAATAGGTTAAAGAAGAAAATGAAATTTCTCTAGATCAGGTGACAATATGTAACAACTCGGATTCAGATAGACCGAATTTTTTTCAAAAACCCAATCTATCGAAACCCGAGTTGGGCGCTCTGGTATCCTGCAAAAAAAGACAGAGATAAAGAAAACATGTCAGAATTCTTAAGCATCTTACAGCGGAAGGAATTCAAAGTATAATATACTTTAAATATAGCTTTACCTTATAAAACATACTGCCTAACCAGTATCCAAAGCTTATACCATCTCTGTCACGAACCTAACCTGGAAGTATCTAATGAGGAGGGGGTCAGAACATAAGTTCTGTGTGAGTGGACTTAGAATAAACTTCTGTATAATCCTACATATACCGTTCAGTATTTTCTTGCTTATTAGGTTATTCGCGATATTATCTCTCTAGGCTATACTCATGTCCCACTAGTAGATTAACCTAATACAACGTATATGTAGATACCCCCAACTCGTATAATCCTTTCCATTTATATATACAGTCCCTTGCCGTATGTCATACGGGCTTCATCATGTAAGTCTATGCTGCTTTAGTGTAGTGCCACCATTTTCGAAATCGTTTGGACTACCACTCTTGATCTTGCTAAATTCCGTTTATTACCTAGATTTAATCTAGGGTTTTCTATCCAGCTCTTCCTAGATTCAACCAGGGTTTACGCTACCCAGGGCCACTGGGGTTTATGCTACCTATTGAACGCTTTCTAGATCCGACCAGGGTTTATGCTACCTAGGGCCACTAGGGTTTATGCTACCTATCGAACAATGCCCCCAGTCTAGGACACACTACCCAGAGCGATATATGTTCCTAGACTTTATGTCCCAATCGTGTCGTTAAACGTGCTAGATATCTAGTTGCACATGTCCTCTATATGTGCGGCCCGAGTGCCGTGGCAGGGCTAATCAAGAAACACGGAACTCGGTCGGGAGCTTTAAGTTATCTGCCGATGTAGATGCTAAGGTCTGTTTTATCTGTATGTGGATATGGTCCCACTTGACCCCTCCCTCAACTAATGAAAGGCACCTAAGAAAATCAAGAATGAGAACTGTACGCATGCCCTCTATGCCCCCACAAACCTATTGGCCACCCTTACCCATAACTTGATGCAAAGTATACAGTCTTTTGGAGTTCTCCACCTTTTTGCTTGCGTATCACGATTGACTCGAGATGGTACGTAGACGACGACGTGCTATCACAGGGCTAAACAATATATCGTCGCCTCACGCTGACCTATCCTAGTCTTTAGGTTGCTTATATTGCAACCAAGGCATACCCTTGGCTCTTCTAACGCAGACCTTGACCTCTGTGAGCCCAGGAGGATCATCTGCAACCTCACAGAGGGATACCAAGAGTACCGCCACGTCCCCTCGAAGCCGCGTGCTTGGTAACCCAGTTCGTTGGAGCCTTCTTCATGATCAGATGGACGTTCGCTCCTCCTCGTGGTCTACTTGGCTTTCTGGACTAAGGTTTACTACTTAGTTCTCTTAACTAAGTTTTACTACTTAGTTTCCTGAATCGTTAGCTTTCTTAACTAAGGTTCACTCCTTAGTTTCCTGAATCGTTAGCTTTCTTAACTAAGGTTTACTACTTAGTCCTCTTAACTAAGGTTTACTACTTAGTTCTCTTAATCGTTCATTTTCTTAACTAAGGTTTACAACTTAGTCCTTTTAATTAAGGTTTATTACTTGGTTATCTTAACCAAGGTTTGATACTTAGTTTCTGTTACTTAGTTCTCTTTAACTAAGGTTTGTTACTTAGTTCCTTTTAACTAAGGTTAACTAATGAATTCAAGCATGACTTTGGTTCTTTTTATCAAATGATAGCGTACGGGTGTTTTCCCACATTTCCAGCTTAGATTAACTTATTTCATGGTATAAGTCGTCCCACCCTTCGAGTCTTGTACTACATCTTAAGTCATATTCATTTCTTATCCCTAGGATAAGTTTATCTATTATCTAATCTTATCAGTCCCCACTTTTCCTTGCTTTGATACTGTTATATTGGTTAAGTTTGCCCATGTGTCCAAGTTGACTTAACCCCCAATCACGTATTTAGTTCAACCCACGTACCATGCTAAATTGGTTAAGAATTCTCTATCAGTTCATGTTGACTTAACCCGGCCATATATCATGTCAAATTGGTTAAGTGTTATCTAGCGGTTCACGTTGACTTAACCCACCCATATATCATGTCAAATTGGTTAAGTGTTGTCTGGTGTTTCATGTTGACTTAACCTAACCATACTAGCATGTGTCATTAGCATTAATTAATTATTAATGCCCAACCTCTCACATTAGACCTATTGTTGCGGTCACTGGATGTGCCGGTTGGTTCCGGGCAGGATTACACCACAACTCAATCTAACCTCGAGTTTCAAGCACGTTATGACTAACTTCTCACATTAGAACCTATTGCTTGCGGTCACTGGATGTGCCGGGCGGTTCCGGGCAGGATTACACCGCAAACTCATTTTAACCTCGAGTTAGTCATGTTTAGCCAATTTACAATTCATGTCTATTCTAGGTGTCATAGGCCAATTATAAATTTACAAGCATGTTCTTGTTCATTCTAGATATCAAATGTCAATTACCAATTCACAAGCATGTTCATGTTCAAGTTATGCCATTATTGTCAATTTCATGTTATTTGTCGAGTTCCATAATTACATAAAAACATGGTTTGTCTAACATATTCCATTTTTAATTATGTTTCTAGGATCTTAACCTCATATCCAATTTTCAAGTCTAAAATTCAAGCTTTACCCAAAACCCTCAATTTATGTTCATGCTTATAATCACGTTAATAGGCTATACCTATTATTCCAGTTTCCCATACATGTGTTCCTAACAAGTTGCTATCATTCCTCATATGTTGGTTAAGCTTATTCATATGTCAAGTACTACTTAACCCATTTCTACTTTGCTTACACAACCATTCGTGTAATAATCTTTTTACGCAAATTGCCTAATTCATCGATTAAATCTCAAGCTCTTCCCAAATAACTATAATTTATGCGTTGTTGACCTTGGCTCGAAGGTAGCCAAAGTTTCAAAAATAAAAAGGAAGAATAGGGAAGAGGAATAGATTAAGCATAAAAGATTATTTTAAATTGCAACATGAATTTTAACTGAGGATTGACGAACGATAATAATACTATTATGCATGAAGTGTATTGTAATCCCACTCACTGATTTAAGAACGGATCTTGAATTCTGGGATCTGATTTCTGAAACTGAAAAGCTATCTCTTGACGTAGATTATCGATCCTCTAATTTAGATTTGATTCTTAGAAAATAGTTGTTGAAGTTGTTGAATTAGCCTTTGATTCTCTACTTGAATTCTAACGAAGAACTTGAGCAGCATAACCCCGTCTTTGATTTATTTTGATATGAATTAGGGAAGAGTTTAGGCAAAATGAAGATGTGTAGAGAAAACTGTAGATTTAGGGGTGTTTATATAGGTGCTCAAGACCTTATCGTACACGCAGCGCTGAGTCAGCATTGAACCCAGTTAAGAAAATAGTCCAGGTTCACAGATGAATCTAGCCAAATCTTATCGTACACGCAGCGCTGAGTCAGCATTGGGTCCCGCAAGCTGTTTTGGCGCAGAAATTCGAATGTTTGAATTGTTTTGCCTTAGAAATTTGATTTTTGAACTTTTGAATTTCTGGAATTTATTTAACTGTTTTATTCACATGAAATATTCTTATATGTATACAATTACTCTATCGACCATTTTACGCGTATATATATACGCACAATTTTCGTTTTATTTTCAAAATTCAAACGATGTTGCACCGTTATTTGATTCTTGCCATATTTCATTGATTGTAGCCTTGTCTTGAATTTTATCTTTTGTATACATATATATATATATATATATATTCTCATATATATATACATATATTTTCTTTATTTCCTTATGTGTATGTTCTTATCCTTTCAAATTTTGAATTTGTTTGTATACGTACATATATTTGCATGTTCAGTTGGCCCTCTCTTAAACAAAGATAAAAATTATGCCGCCGCCGGGGTTCGAACCCCCGACCTCCATGTTACAAATCCAATGTGTTAACCAACTGATCTATGAAGTCTTTTGTTAATAAGTCATAGAACAATGATAATTATTGTTCTCTCCTTACTTCTCTTTTTCATGTTAGTTACAATACTTAAATTAAACCATTGCATGAATCTTTTTCTTTTAATGTTAATGCATTATGTTTGCAAATCAGTGCATGCAACATATTTACATTGCATGCAACCAATCCTTTCTTTCTTTTAATGCATGCATTATTTTTTTTTTCAGTGCATGTATTTATTACATGCAATCCTTATTTTATTCTTTATTTTATATATTAATTTGTTTATATATATACACACACATATATATATATATATTTCTCTTGTGCATATACAAACTTCTAGGCTTAATAACTTCTTCATATGATGTCCGTTTTACGCAAACCAGGTGTCTATCTTGACCAGAATTCCGAGACGGACGCAATGGTGATGTCCTTATACTTAATTCCTAATATTTAAATTAAGTATTTTTATTTTCTCATCTCTTCGATTACACACAATGTTATCACATTAATTTCCTTACTCTTCAATGTATGAATTAATTTTTCATTATACATCACCATTATTTACCTATCTATGCATATATACATATATGTACATTTTTAATTATATTAAAAATGTGGGGTGTTACATTCTCCCACCCTTAAAGAATTTTGTCCCCGAAATTCGATAAGAGTAAAATAGATAATCCCTCGCAATATCCATCCATCCAGTGTGCATCCAATTGTTGCAAACATTGTGCACATGTGCAAAGTGAGATACATCGTAGTAAAGTATGTATGCCTAATTTGGATCCACCTATATGTATGCAAATTTTAAAAATTCTTTCAAAACATGATGCTCACATCCTAAATATACTTGTAGTTCTATATGAATGCAATATTCTTGAAAAATCAAAATATTTTTCATCCAAGTTTTCCCATACTCTTATAGAATAAGAGCATGGTTCACCCAATTGTCGCATCCAAAACCCTACCAACCATCATTAAATTCGAAATTTAGATAAATCTAATTTTCTAAATTTGATTTCTTATGTTACAAAAAGATATAAAACGGAAGAATTTACATTTTCCACTGTACCTTTTATAATTGCACTCCGATTTTTATATAATTGTTCTATAAAAACTTCCTACTTTCCTATCCAAGCACAACCACATAAGAAAACTTTCCTTTCTCTTTCA
Organism: Allium sativum; assembly: GCA_030737875.1. NCBI lineage: Eukaryota > Viridiplantae > Streptophyta > Magnoliopsida > Asparagales > Amaryllidaceae > Allium > Allium sativum. The sequence goes on along the minus strand of CM060918.1, from coordinate 605,305,014 downwards.
TCTTATCTTGGAATAGTTTCATATTTATTCATCTTTTTCTTAAGATTTCCAATTTCTTTTCCCGTCACATTTGTTGCCTTACTGAATTTATTGTCTCTTGTTAGCTTAGGATTTTCTCTTTCATAGCTTATTTGACTTAATCCAATTACTTAAGTTTATTATTTCAAATAAGCTTTTTCTGTTTTCAACTCAAACAGCATCCTACACAGCTACTACTATGGGCCAATAATCTTAGGACTTTGTCATCTTAGACAATTGCGAGTCCACACAACAGGATCTACCGACTTACTTTCCCTTTACTACTTAGTAGTCACTACTGTCCTTGCTGTGCATTACTAGCCTATACTTTTTCTCTCTTTCTCAAGCAACAAACCTAGGTTTCTCAATGCTTATGCATTCTATGGGAATTTTCCACTAGTTTAATATTAGCTAATCCCTGACTGTAAATTGGCAAGAGAGTAACTCCTTAAATATCAACCCCGAAGACCGAAATCAACATCAGAATGACACACAGAGAATCACTCAACTCAAACAATCTCTAGTTGGTTCCAATTGTTTAATTCATAGCTTTAACTTTCTTTCGTCCTTTTCTAGGCACTAATCCTTACCTACTCCATTCTTTTTAAAACATGGTTTGGCCTCCTTTCTTTTCATTACATTTTTCCTTCAAAAATTAAAAGTGTTAAAACTTTGTTTTCTTCTCCAAAATTTGTTTTCGCCAAACCATAAAAACATGTTACAGAATAAAATGCAAAACATTTTTTTTCAAATCACAAAACTGGAGTAGACAAGGGCAACTATCGGGCTTACATTGTTTCTAATTACAATGTTAATTTAAATACTCGCTATAAGGTGCAGACATCTATTCTATTCCTACAACTTATTTTGTCCACCCAACAAAATTTCTTCGTAAATCAATAATCAAAATTTATTGTTAACAGAATAGAATTTTCTTTTACAAAACGCAACACTTTCTTTTCAATCCTTTCATATATTATAATATGAAAACTAGCGAGCTATATATGCTCTATATTATGCACTTTTTAATGAGAGAGTTATTTTAAAACAAGAAATCATTGTTTTACCAAAGTATACACCACTTTACTTTAAAAACCCAACATGCACTGAATATGTCCTTTACGTATTTTTCTTAAACATCAAAAATAATTTTAAGATTAAAACTTGAAAAACACCACAAACTCTTTTACAAATTCAAGTTCTTAAAAGTTTATTATTGGCTTAGACTCAAAGTGGGTCTTTCAACTCAACTAGGCTTTCCTAGGCACTTTCCAAACCAATTCTCTCAACTATATATATTCCTAATCCATTTTCCACATTTTAACCTTTTTCTAACTTATAAGGTTTCACTTCTAAACCCACTACTCTGAAATAACAACATTTTAGTTTTAATTCTTATGGAATACTTTCTTTCTCCAATACCAAATCATATTGTACACTTTCCAACCAAACCACCTAAGGGTCTTAAAATTTCTAGGTTCATTCCTTTTGTGTACAAAATAGCTATCCCAACTCTTTCCATTCTAGTGGGCTACTTTATGGATTTAGGTTTATATATACAATATATTTATATTTTAGAAAATACAAATACGTTCACTCATTATCTCTCTAAGATCACTAAACCAAAGCTCTGATACCAGATGTAACAACTAGGATTCCGACAGACCGATTTTTTTTCAAAAACCCAATCTATCGAAACCCGAGTTAGGCGCTTTGGTATCCTGCAGAAAAAGACAGAGACAAAAAAAATGTCAGAATTCGTAAGCATCTTACAGCGGAAGGAATTCAAAGTATAATATACTTTAAATATAGCTTTACCTTATAAAACATACTGCCTAACCAGTATCCAAAGCTTATACCATCTCTGCCACGAACCTAACCTGGAAGTATGTAATGAGGAGGGGGTCAGAACATAAGTTCTGTGTGAGTGGACTTAGAATAAACTTATGTATAATCCTACATATACCGTTCAGTTATATTTTCTTGCTTATTAGGTTATTCGCGATATTAGCCCTCTAGGCTATACTCATGTCCCACTAGTAGATTAACCTAATACAACGTATATGTAGACAGCCCCAACTTGTATAATCCTTTCCATGTATATATACAGTCTGTAACACCCCACACCTGCTATGGTCACTCGCTAAGGGAATGCCATAACATCGGTGGAGTATTTTAAGTGAATATAGAACAGAAGAATTACAACAAGACAGATATAAGTAATACTTGAAAATCTTAAAACATCATTTCATTGCAGCGGAAAATAAAACATGTTTGGTTACATCACAAAACCATAATAAGAGTCAAGTACAAAATATCCATCCTGATAAATGAAAGTACATAATCCCAATACATGAACTGATAGCCATAAAAGAAAGGGTAAGCTGAGCTCTCTACATCTATGGTCCAAGCTCCAAAAGCGAATAAAGCAGCCTGATCTAAGCCCACTCGTACCGGGCCCACTCTGATAACCTGAGGGTTGGGAAAAAGATAAAAACAACGGGGTCAGACATAAGTCTGAGTGAGTCCTATAACCCTAACAATACAACCATTAAAGTAATTAGGGTATGACATAAACAAGGTACGGTACCTCTGGGGATAATGACCACACTAAGTGGCCAACAAAACACAGGATGTACTAAGATAACCGAGAAGACGCTTTTATCCACCCAAGGATAATTATTAGATTACACCACCCCAGACTTATTCACCCAAGGGTAATTCCTACACTGCACCACACCAGTTCTACCCACCAAGAGTAATTCCTACTTAAGGGTTGATCCCACTAAGTGTACTTAGTAATTTTTACCCGGTAGTTTCTTGTACCCCTACACAGGTGCCGTCTGCCCCTATCTTTACTAGGTGTACCCACTACCCCCAAGCGATCGGCTCCCTACCGTAGATACCCGTGCTGGTCCCACAAAAGGGGGTGTATCATTCCCCAAAGTGGCTACCAGATAATATCACTGTGCACGGCTTTATATCTACACGATGCAACAACGACTTACCAACCAGCCCGGGTCCACACACGCATATGAAACCCGTTGATCCTGCGTTGCCACCGCTAACCCGTTTTGGCCGCTTATAGTCAAGTCCAATATGCGTGTCCCGTCACCCGACTAGAGTCGAGCCCACAAAGATACGTTTGGGATATTGGTTGAAATGGGCCCCCACAAGCTACTACTTAAGCTTGCTATTTTTATCTAGTGCATCCCACTTAACCCCTTTTTATAATCATGCCCCCTTACATGTTAAGATTTGGTTAAGTCATCAATCATATTTCAATTTCCACTAAGGGCACCCACTAGATTTCCACATGCCACCCAAAGCACTTACTTAACCCTTCACCCATGTTTTAATTACATGTTCCACTTTGGTTAAGTATTCTAATCGTATTTTCTATTGCCACCCAAGGCAACCCACTAGTTTCCTCATGCCACCCGAGGCACCCCCACTAGTTACTACATGCCACCCAAGGCACCCACTTAACCCTCATGTCCCACTACATGCTAATTTGGTTAAGTGTTTCTTAATTAATTAAGACCGTGATCCTCCTAAAGACCTCTCACATTAGACTATCTTTTATGACCGCTGGTTAAGCCGGTTGGGTCCGGGCAGCCTTACGTCATAACCGAGTCTAACCTCGTGTCTTTAGGTTAATCACGTATTTAGTTTGTGACTAAGACCTCTCACATTGGGCCAATCATTTGTAGCCGCTGGATGGCCGGTCGGTTCCGGGCAGACTTCCGCTACAAAAGGGTCCAACCTCGTGTCTTAGTTGATTAATTACGCCTAATTAATCACCCCCACAATTAATTATCCCTAATTAATTACACATTTTTCATAACATGGGTAGACCTAACTCAATAGGTAAATTCCCATGGGGTAGACCTAACTCAATAGGTAAATTCCCACTTATGTTAATTTATTTTTATGGTATGCTTATCATACCCAATCATACTTTCATTAACATATTTATTACCCCATCGTTCCCCACGTAAATCGTTCTCATTTCACGACATAATAAAGGGAAAGATCCATCACAAATATCATGGGTTTAGCATATAACTTTATCATGGGTTAAGAAGATGTCAACTTGCATTTATGAGCATATATTAACCTAACTACATTTAACCCAAACTTGCATACTATCATACACATATCTTGCATAACATGTTGAACTTGCATATAAGCATTCTCATAACTTGCATAACATGTTAACGATGCATTTAAGCATACACATAACTTGCATAAGCATTCATATACTTGCATAAGCATTCACATACTTGCATAAGCATTCACATACTTGCATAAGCATTCATAACTTGCATATCACCTTAAACTTGCATTTAAGCATATACATAACTTGCATAACATCATGCACCTAACTTGCATAATCTCATAAACATAACTTGCATATGAACTTGTATAACAACATGCACATAACTTACATAACATCATGCACATAACTTGCATAACATATTGAGCTTGCATATAAGCATACACATGACTTGCATAACATGTTAAACTTGCATATATGACTTGCATCTTAAAGGAGGGTAAACATGCATAGCATATAAAGGTGTCATTTTGCATATGTATGCATCACATTTTAAAGGGTAAACTTATATGTCATGATTTATGCATAATACCAAACACTTAGCATGCATAAAACCACATACTTAGCATGCATAGAATCAATTACTTATTATGCATAAACACACCACTTAACTTGCATAAACCCAAACACTTAGCATGCATACAATCAAATAGTTAGCATGCATAAAATCAAATACTTAGCATGCATAACACCAAATACTTAGCATGCATAAAATCAAATACTTAGCATGCATAACACCAAATACTTAGCATGCATAAAATCACATGCATAATTCGCATATCATGTTACATATAACTTGCATATATTCTCTCATATAGTTGGCATAACATGTTACATATGCATAAATGTTCAACATAGTGTTTCGCATCATAAAACATGGCATTAACTTTGCATATAACATAAAACTTGCCAAACACATAACATACAATATACTAAACTTGCATAAACATATTTATCCACAAACATAGCCATGTCTTATCATATCCTACCATAATCAATTTAACAATTGATTATTAAAGCTATAGGAACTCACCAAAACCAAGATTAGCAAACTTATGAAGTGGAATTAGTGGCTTTAATTGAAGAAGATGTTGATTAGCTTGCAACTCTCTTCATTGATTTGTGGAGGCCATGCTCAAATTTCATTTTGCCATAGTTTAGTTACAAAACCTAATTATGAATGAATTAGGGTAGGGTTGGGGTCTTATTTATAGGATTAGGTAGTGTTTTAGGCCCTTAGATTAACCCTAGGTTAGATTAGGACCGTTAGATTTAGGAAATTTCTAGAACCAGCCCTCTAGGCCAGCCCAAGAACCCAAACTGGTGCACCCAGTTTCACTAGGCGTCGCACCCCTGTCGACAGGCAAGTCGACAGGGCAGTCGACACCCCTGTCGACAGCCCTGTCGACAGCGCTGTCGACATGGCTAGGGCGGGAATTTTTCCCGCCTGACCCGCTGCTTCTATTTCAAATTCTGAATTTGAATTTTTAAATCTGTTTTTATCTTTGAATTTTCTGAAAACTTCTTTGGGCCATAACCGGGCCATACGGACTCCGATTCTCGAAAACTCGGACTCTACTTCGCGTATTTTTCCGAGACGAACGCAATGACGCAGCCCGTTACCCCCAATTCCCACATCTGAGATTATTTATCCTATAATTAGTGAATTTTAGTATTAACTAAAATTCGGGGTGTTACATTCTCCCCTCCTTAAAGGATTTCGTCCCTGAAATCTCTAAGCTAAGGAGAATGCATATCCTACCATCCAAACAACCATCTACTCAAACCATCAACCACGGGCATCCATTGTCCTTAAAACAATTTCTAATGATGTATGAGCATATGCAAAAAGTGTGTGTATATGTTCCCTATCTAACGTATGAACATATGCAAACCATGATAGTGCCATGCATCCATTATGTATGCGAGAGAACCCTATCGACACATACAATATCTACATGAGTGCACAATCATTCACCAAAATGCATCATCCATATGATAACACAATCATTATACATCCATAATATAGCTTCCTACACACAATTTTATGCAATATGCAATATGAAGTGATTGAGCCGATCTAGTGCCTAGAGTGTGTGTATATGCATCCACGAGCAACCACTAGCAAACACTTGCATCCACTTGCATCCATCATACATAACATGTCTCAAACACATGTTTCAACCATAGGACTATCCTATCTAAAGGTCAAAGGTACTAACGAGAGGACATACTAAGGATAAGATAAGCACAAGATATGCGATGAAGGAGAAGCAAAAGGACATACCCTCCGAAAGAAAAGGGTACCTCGAACGCATCTTCGCTTCCGTCTCCCAGGTAGCGTCGCTCTCTTCATCTCCCCTTCGTACTTTGACTAGTTGAACCTATCTGTTTCTCAACTTCCAAATCTCTGACCCAAGGATGCAAGTAGGAGCTCGTCGAATCGTCGCATCACGCTCTACTTCCACTTCTCTAAGCAGGCTCGGCTCTACCGCCTCTGCGGTCTCATGTAGGAACTTCCTCAAATGTAACACATGGAATATATCATGTACACCACTACGCCTGTCGGCCACTCCACTCTATATGTCATCTGTCCAATCCTTTCCTTAATAGGAAACGGTCCAACAAACCTTGGTACTTACTTCCAAAGTGAACCACATTCCGTAACGGAGATACCTTGATAAAAAGCATGTCCTAATATCAAACCCAAGCTCTGTTCTCCTCTTGTCCGCTTAAGATTTATGTTTATCTTGCGCCGCTTTCCTCCTTCTTCGAATCAAATCAATCTTTTTCCGAAGTCTTTCTAACCTTATCTGCCCAAGCAAGATCTCATCCGTAGTTTCCCACCAACGTGTAGGTGATCGACAAGGCCTTCCATAAAGAGCTTCGAAAGGTGCCATACCAATACTGGACTGAAAGCTGTTATTATATGCGAACTCCACCAATGGAAGATGCTCTTCCCATGTACCTCCAAAATCTAAGATACAAAGCCTCAAAAGGTCTTCTAGGACATGATTCACCCTCTTGGTCTGGCCGTCCGTCTGAGGATGATATGCGGTACTCAAACACAACTGAGTCCCCACTGCTTCTTGCAAACTTCTCCAGAACTCGCTAGTGAAGATAGGATCTCGATTACTCACTATGCTAGAGGGTACCCCATGCAATCGAACTATCTCTCGCAGATATAAAGAAGCTAGCCATGGAGCGGTCCCCTTGCTCTTCATAGGTATAAAAATGGGTGCTCTTAGTAAGTCTGTCTACCACCACCCAAATTCCCGTATTACCCTTTCTTGATCTGGGTAACCCATCAATAAAATCCATCGAGATGCTATCCCACTTCCATTGCGGAACCTCTAATGGGTGAAGCAACCCACCTGGTTTCTTTTGCTCCGCTTTTACTTGTTGGCACACCAAGCATCGAGCGACATACTCGGCCACATCTTTCTTCCTACCGGTCCAGAAGAAAACCCTCTTCATGTCTTGGTACATCTTGTCCCCACCGGGATGAATGGTCATCTTAGAACGGCGTGCATCATCAAGAATAACCTTCCCCAAACCCTCGCCTTGCGGTACACAAAGTCTACTGTCTCTACGCAAGCACCCCCTATCGTCTAGGGTGTACCTACTCAAATGGCTGGACGACTCCCCCCCTTATGAGCTTCCCCACCAACTCAACCAACTGTGGGTCGTCCCTCTGTGCTTCTCCAATCCGCCCCAAAAGAGTAGGTCTAACCTCCAAGGAGGCTTGCAAACCGGGTACAAAGTCAACGGAAGGTCTAAAGTCAAACATAGAAATAAACTCTAAGCCCGTCGTTCAACGAACCACAAACTCGAGGACGACCCTTTTCTACTTAAGGCGTCCACTACCATGTTACCCTTACTCATAGGATGCTAAGGATCCCATCCACTTTTGCTGTCCTAAGACTATGCGCTCGAAGAGTCTCCAACACTTCCCTAAGATGTAGGGCATGCTCTTCTCCACCAGGATATCATCCAAAATCATCACAACTGTCTCCCACGCAGACCACCCTAGTCGAATTCGGCATCCCCCAAATGCAAGCCCCAAAGGCCTAAACCAATATCAGACAAACACCCAAGGGATACCTCCTTCGAATTCAGACGACCTACGTGAGATGATACTAGTAAAAATGGCTAATCAATTAAGCCTTTAACCAACTTTGGATGTCCTTGCCAGTCTCGCTCTAAACCACCGTTTTCCCATAACTGGCTTTGCTCACCCCATTGAGCACATACGAAAACTTATTTCGCTCCTAGAAAAGACCCAGATGTCATCCACAAAGACCATCACGAACTTATTTAGGTACTCCCTGAACACCCTTCTCATCAAATCAACAAAGTATGCGGGGGCGTTCGTCAAACCAAATGGCAACACCAGCCACTCCTAAAAAAATCATCCGGAGTCCTAAAGGCAGTCTTCTCTATACTATCCTCAGCCACTCTCAACTGATGAAATCCCGTGGCTAAGTCCTACTACAAAAATACTGAGGCGCCAGCCAACTGATCAAAGAGATCATCAATCCTCGGCAATGGGTGTCTATTCTTCTTTGTGAGTTTATTTAGTTCTCTTTAGCCTACACAAAGTCTGAGGGACCCATCCGCCTTCGTGACAAAAACTACTGGAGCGCCCCACTCCGATATACTTTGTCTTATGAACCCCTTCTCAAGCAAATCGCCTACTTACTTATGGAGTTCCCTCCTCTCACGAGGAGCCATGTGGCACACTGGCCAAGATACTGGTTTAGCATTATCCACCAGATATATTCAGAAGTCAATCTCCCGCTTCGGAGGTAAGCCCTTCACCTCCTCACACACATCCGGGTACTCCCGGACCGCTCTAACAGATCGCAAACTCTAGACCGACGTGTCAAGCGATTCTAGATAACTTAGCATAACAGATTCTATGGGATTACAAGAGATCTCGAGAGTGTTACCCAAGCGGGTCATAAGCCTAACAACTCTCCCTTCAAAACCAAGAACGGCACCTCTACTGGATAACCAGTCCATGCCCAAAACTAGCCCATAGCCCGTGAAGCCCAACAAGCATCACACCTAAACTCAACGCTAAGTATAGAAACTTTCAAACCCAAACACATCATGGAGCCCAATTGGGTTTGAAACAACTAAGGGATCATCTACCAAACTGGTGTCTAAGTGCAGTGACTCAACTAACAATGATGAGATAAACGAACTCGATGCGTCAGAATTAAATAAAGTTCGAATCGGATAATAAAGAAATCCAACCTCCAATCTAGACGGTCTTATCCCCATCTGGTACCCTAGTCGTGAGGGAATACAACTACCCTCCAGAAGATTCCATACCTTGCCCTTGCTTCTTTGGACAATCCTAATAAGGTGTCCTATTCCTCTCAAAAGGATAACCACTTGCCTTCTTCTTCCCTATTCTCCACTCGTAACCTCCCACCAATGAGGTTTCATCCTTCATTAACCAAACAACTATTTGAGCCTTCCTCCCATCGTCTATCCAATAGATACCTACCAGTCCTCCTCCTTCTTGAACCAACTTCTAATCCGACTAACGTCTAAGTCCCTTGAAGTGGTTTTCCATCCTTATCTATCTTAGAAAGATCATCTATACGCGGAGGGGAAACTCAAAACGAGAGAAAGGAAGAGATTCAAAATGGAGAATTCGAAAGATATAGATATGGCTATTGGGGATTATGCTTTTCTTTCAAAAACTTTTCTCTTAAAAGACATGTTTTTGAAAATACTCCTTTCCAAAAATATTCTTAGAAAATAGTTTTTCTAAAAAAATTATCTGTTCCGGTAACCTTAAGCTCTGATACCACGTGTAACACCCCACACCCGCTATGGTCACTCGCTAAGGGAATGCCATAACATCGGTGGAGTATTTTAAGTGAATATAGAACAGAAGAATTACAACAAGACAGATATAAGTAATACTTGAAAATCTTAAAACATCATTTCATTGCAGCGGAAAATAAAACATGTTTGGTTACATCACAAAACCATAATAAGAGTCAAGTACAAAATATCCATCCTGATAAATGAAAGTACATAATCCCAATACATGAACTGATAGCCATAAAAGAAAGGGTAAGCTAAGCTCTCTACATCTATGGTCCAAGCTCCAAAAGCGAATAAAGCAGCCTGATCTAAGCCCACTCGTACCGGGCCCACTCTGATAACCTGAGGGTTGGGAAAAAGATAAAAACAACGGGGTCAGACATAAGTCTGAGTGAGTCCTATAACCCTAACAATACAACCATTAAAGTAATTAGGGTATGACATAAACAAGGTACGGTACCTCTGGGGATAATGACCACACTAAGTGGCCAACAAAACACAGGATGTACTAAGATAACCGAGAAGACGCTTTTATCCACCCAAGGATAATTATTAGATTACACCACCCCAGACTTATTCACCCAAGGGTAATTCCTACACTGCACCACACCAATTCTACCCACCAAGAGTAATTCCTACTTAAGGGTTGATCCCACTAAGTGTACTTAGTAATTTTTACCCAGTAGTTTCTTGTACCCCTACACAGGTGCCGTCTGCCCCTATCTTTACTAGGTGTACCCACTACCCCCAAGCGATCGGCTCCCTACCGTAGATACCCGTGCTGGTCCCACAAAAGGGGGTGTATCATTCCCCAAAGTGGCTACCAGATAATATCACTGTGCACGGCTTTATATCTACACGATGCAACAACGACTTACCAACCAACCCGGGTCCACACACGCATATGAAACCCGTTGATCCTGCGTTGCCACCGCTAACCCGTTTTGGCCGCTTATAGTCAAGTCCAATATGCGTGTCCCGTCACCCGACTAGAGTCGAGCCCACAAAGATACGTTTGGGATATTGGTTGAAATGGGCCCCCACAAGCTACTACTTAAGCTTGCTATTTTTATCTAGTGCATCCCACTTAACCCCTTTTTATAATCATGCCCCCTTACATGTTAAGATTTGGTTAAGTCATCAATCATATTTCAATTGCCACTAAGGGCACCCACTAGATTTCCACATGCCACCCAAAGCACTTACTTAACCCTTCACCCATGTTTTAATTACATGTTCCACTTTGGTTAAGTATTCTAATCGTATTTTCTATTGCCACCCAAGGCAACCCACTAGTTTCCTCATGCCACCCGAGGCACCCCCACTAGTTACTACATGCCACCCAAGGCACCCACTTAACCCTCATGTCCCACTACATGCTAATTTGGTTAAGTGTTTCTTAATTAATTAAGACCGTGATCCTCCTAAAGACCTCTCACATTAGACTATCTTTTATGACCGTTGGTTAAGCCGGTTGGGTCCGGGCAGCCTTACGTCATAACCGAGTCTAACCTCGTGTCTTTAGGTTAATCACGTATTTAGTTTGTGACTAAGACCTCTCACATTGGGCCAATCATTTGTAGCCGCTGGATGGCCGGTCGGTTCCGGGTAGACTTCCGCTACAAAAGGGTCCAACCTCGTGTCTTAGTTGATTAATTACGCCTAATTAATCACCCCCACAATTAATTATCCCTAATTAATTACACATTTTTCATAACATGGGTAGACCTAACTCAATAGGTAAATTCCCATGGGGTAGACCTAACTCAATAGGTAAATTCCCACTTATGTTAATTTATTTTTATGGTATGCTTATCATACCCAATCATACTTTCATTAACATATTTATTACCCCATCGTTCCCCACGTAAATCGTTCTCATTTCACGACATAATAAAGGGAAAGATCCATCACAAATATCATGGGTTTAGCATATAACTTTGTCATGGGTTAAGAAGATGTCAACTTGCATTTATGAGCATATATTAACCCAACTACATTTAACCCAAACTTGCATACTATCATACACATATCTTGCATAACATGTTGAACTTGCATATAAGCATTCTCATAACTTGCATAACATGTTAACGATGCATTTAAGCATACACATAACTTGCATAAGCATTCATATACTTGCATAAGCATTCACATACTTGCATAAGCATTCACATACTTGCATAAGCATTCATAACTTGCATATCACCTTAAACTTGCATTTAAGCATATACATAACTTGCATAACATCATGCACCTAACTTGCATAATCTCATAAACATAACTTGCATATGAACTTGTATAACAACATGCACATAACTTACATAACATCATGCACATAACTTGCATAACATATTGAGCTTGCATATAAGCATACACATGACTTGCATAACATGTTAAACTTGCATATATGACTTGCATCTTAAAGGAGGGTAAACATGCATAGCATATAAAGGTGTCATTTTGCATATGTATGCATCACATTTTAAAGGGTAAACTTATATGTCATGATTTATGCATAATACCAAACACTTAGCATGCATAAAACCACATACTTAGCATGCATAGAATCAATTACTTATTATGCATAAACACACCACTTAACTTGCATAAACCCAAACACTTAGCATGCATACAATCAAATAGTTAGCATGCATAAAATCAAATACTTAGCATGCATAACACCAAATACTTAGCATGCATAAAATCAAATACTTAGCATGCATAACACCAAATACTTAGCATGCATAAAATCACATGCATAATTCGCATATCATGTTACATATAACTTGCATATATTCTCTCATATAGTTGGCATAACATGTTACATATGCATAAATGTTCAACATAGTGTTTCGCATCATAAAACATGGCATTAACTTTGCATATAACATAAAACTTGCCAAACACATAACATACAATATACTAAACTTGCATAAACATATTTATCCACAAACATAGCCATGTCTTATCATATCCTACCATAATCAATTTAACAATTGATTATTAAAGCTATAGGAACTCACCAAAACCAAGATTAGCAAACTTATGAAGTGGAATTAGTGGCTTTAATTGAAGAAGATGTTGATTAGCTTGCAACTCTCTTCATTGATTTGTGGAGGCCATGCTCAAATTTCATTTTGCCATAGTTTAGTTACAAAACCTAATTATGAATGAATTAGGGTAGGGTTGGGGTCTTATTTATAGGATTAGGTAGTGTTTTAGGCCCTTAGATTAACCCTAGGTTAGATTAGGACCGTTAGATTTAGGAAATTTCTAGAACCAGCCCTCTAGGCCAGCCCAAGAACCCAAACTGGTGCACCCAGTTTCACTAGGCGTCGCACCCCTGTCGACAGGCAAGTCGACAGGGCAGTCGACACCCCTGTCGACAGCCCTGTCGACATGGCTAGGGCGGGAATTTCTCCCGCCTGACCCGCTGCTTCTATTTCAAATTCTGAATTTGAATTTTTAAATCTGTTTTTATCTTTGAATTTTCTGAAAACTTCTTTGGGCCATAACCGGGCCATACGGACTCCGATTCTCGAAAACTCGGACTCTACTTCGCGTATTTTTCCGAGACGAACGCAATGACGCAGCCCATTACCCCCAATTTCCACATCTGAGATTATTTATCCTATAATTAGTGAATTTTAGTATTAACTAAAATTCGGGGTGTTACACAGTCCCTTGCCGTATGTCGTACGGGCTTCATCATGTAAATCTATGCTACTTTAGTGTAGTGCCACCATTTTCGAAATCGTTTGGACTACCACTCTTGATCTTGCTAAATTCCGTTTATTACCTAGATCTAATCTAGGGTTTTCTATCCAGCGCTTCCTAGATTCAACCAGGGTTTACGTTACCCAGGGCCACTGGGGTTTATGCTACCTATTGAATGCTTTCTAGATCCGAGGGTTTATGCTACCTAGGGCCACTAGGGTTTATGCTACCTATCGAACAATGCCCCCAGTTTAGGACACACTAACCAGAGCGATATATGTTCCTAGACTTTATGTCCCAATCGTGTCGTTAAACGTGCTAGATATCTAGTTGCACATGTCCTCTATATGTGCGGCCCGAGTCCCGTGGCAGGGCTAATCAAGAAAATGGGACTCGGTCGGGAGCTTTAAGTTATATGCCGATGCAGATGCTAAGGTCTATTTTATCTGTATGTGGCTATGGTCCCACTTGACCCCTCCCTCAACTAATGAAAGGCACCTAAGAAAATCAAGAATGAGAACTATACGCATGCCCTCTATGCCCCCACAAACCTATTGGCCACCCTCACCTATAACTAGATAGCTAAGTATATGGTCTTTTGGAGTTCTCCGCCTTTCCGCTTGCGTATCACGATTGACTCAAGATGGTAGGTAGACGACGACGTGCTATCATAGGGCTAAACAAGATATCGTTGCCTCACGCTGACCCATCCTAGTCTTTAGGTTGCTTATATTGCAACCAAAGCATACCCTTGGCTCTTCTAACGCAGACCTCAACCTCTGTGAGCCCAGGAGGATCATCTACAACCTCACAGAGGGATACCAAGAGTACCCTCACGTCCCCTCGAAGCCGCGTGCTTCGTAACCCAGTTCGTTGGAGCCTTCTTCATGATCAGATGGATGTTCGTCACTCCTCGTTGTCTATTTGGCTTTCTTGACTAAGGTTTACTACTTAGTTCTCTTAACTAAGGTTTACTACTTAGTTTCCTGAATCGTTAGCTTTCTTAACTAAGGTTCACTACTTAGTTTCCTGAATCGTTAGCTTTCTTAACTAAGGTTTACTACTTAGTCCTCTTAACTAAGGTTTACTACTTAGTTCTCTTAATCGTTCATTTTCTTAACTAAGGTTTACAACTTAGTCCTTTTAACTAAGATTTATTACATGGTTCTCTTAACCAAGGTTTGATACTTAGTTTCTGTTACTTAGTTCTCTTTAACTAAGGTTTGTTACTTAGTTCCTTTTTACTAAGGTTTACTAATGAATTCAAGCAAGACTTAAGTTCTCTTTATCAAATGATAGCGTACGGGTATTTTCCCACATTTCCAGCTTAGATTAACTTATTTCATGGTATAAGTCGTCTCACCCTTTGAGTCTTGTATTACATCCTAAGTCATATTCATTTCTTATCCCTAGGATAAGTTTATCTATTATCTAATCTTATCATTCCCCACTTTTCCTTGCTTTGATACTGTTATATTGGTTAAGTTTGCCCATGTGTCCAAGTTGACTTAACCCCCAATCACGTATTTAATTCAACCCACGTACCATGCTAAATTGGTTAAGTGTTCTCTATCAGTTCATGTTGACTTAACCCGCCCATATATCATGTCAAATTGGTTAAGTGTTATCTAGCGGTTCACGTTGACTTAACCCACCCATATATCATGTCAAATTGGTTAAGTGTTGTCTGGTGTTTCATGTTGACTTAACCTTACCATACTAGCATGTGTCATTAGCATTAATTAATTATTAATGCCCAACCTCTCACATTAGACCTATTGTTGCGGTCACTGGATGTGCCGGTTGGTTCCGGGCAGGACTACACCACAACTCAATCTAACCTCGAGTTTCAAGCACGTTATGACTAACTTCTCACATTAGAACCTATTGTTTGCGGTCACTGGATGTGCCGGGCGGTTCCGGGCAGGATTACACCGCAAACTCATTCTAACCTCGAGTTAGCCATGTTTCATGTTTAGCCAATTAACAATTCATGTCTATTCTAGGTGTCATAGGCCAATTATAAATTTACAAGCATGTTCATGTTCATTCTAGATATCAAATGTCAATTACCAATTCACAAGCATGTTCATGTTCAAGTTATGCCATTATTGTCAATTTCATGTTATGTGTCGAGTTCCATAATTACATAAAAACATGGTTTGTCTAACATATTCCATTTTTAATTATGTTTCTAGGATCTTAACGGCATATCCAATTTTCAAGTCTTAAATTCAAGCTTTACCCAAAACCCTCAATTTATGTTCATGCTTATAATCCCATTAATAGGCTATACCTATTATTCCAGTTTCCCATACATGTGTTCCTAACAGGTTGCTATCATTCATCATATGTTGGTTAAGCTTATTCATATGTCAAGTGCTACTTAACGCATATGTTGGTTAAGCTTATTCATTCGTGTAATAATCTTTTTACCCAAATTGCCGAATTCATCGATTAAATCTCAAGCTCTTTCCAAATAACTATAATTTACGCGTTGTTGACCTTGGGTCGAAGGTAGCCAAAGTTTCAAAAATAAAAAGGAAGAATAGGGAAGAGGAATAGATTAAGCATACAAAGATTATTTTAAATTGCAACATGAATTTTAACCGAGGAATGACGAACGATAATAATACTATTATGCATGAAGTGTATTGTAATCGTACTCACTGATTTAAGAACGGATCTTGAATTCTGGGGTCTGATTTCTGAAACTGAAAAGCTATCTCTTGACGTAGATTATCGATCCTCTAATTTAGATTTGATTCTTAGAAAATAGTTGTTGAAGTTGTTGAATTAGCCTTTGATTCTCTACTTGAATTCTAACGAAGAACTTGAGCAGCATAACCCCGTCTTTGATTTATTTTGATATGAATTAGGGAAGAGTATAGGCAAAACGAAGATGTGTAGAGAAAACTGTAGCCTTAGGGGTGTTTATATAGGTGCTCAAGAACTTATCATACACGCAGCGTTGAGTCAGCATTGAACCCAGTTAAGAAAATAGTCCAGGTTCACAGATGAATCTAGCCAAATCTTATCGTACACGCAGCGCTGAGTCAGCATTGGGTCCCGCAAGCTGTTTTGGCATAGAAATTCGAATTTCGAATGTTTGAATTGTTTTGGCGTAGAAATTTGATTTTTGAATTTCTGGAATTTATTTAACTGTTTTATTCACATGAAATATTCTTATATGTATACAATTACTCTACCGACCATTTTACGCGTATATATATACGCACAATTTTTGTTTTATTTTCAAAATTCAAATGATGTTGCACCGTTATTTGATTCTTGCCATATTTCATTGACTGTAGCCTTATCTTGAAATTTATCTTTTGTATACATATATTTATGCATATATATATATTCTCATATATATACATATATTTTCATATATATACATATATTTTCTTTATTTCCTTATATGTACGTTCTTATCCTTTCAAATTTTGAATTTGTATACGTACATATATTTGCATGTTCAGTTAGCCCTCTCTTAAACAAAGATAAAAATTATGTCGCCGCCTGGGTTCGAACCCCCGACCTCCATGTTACAAGTCCAATGTGTTAACCAACTGAGCTATGAAGTCTTTTATTAATAAGTCATAGAACAATGATAATTATTGTTCTCTCCTTACTTCTCTTTTTCATGTTATTTACAATACTTAAATTAAACCATTGCATGAATCTTTTTCTTTTAATGTTAATGCATTATGTTTGCAAATCAGTGCATGCAACATATTTACATTGCATGCAACCAATCCTTTCTTTCTTTTAATGCATGCATTACATTTTTTTTTCATGCATGTATTTATTACATGCAATCCTTATTTTATTTTTTATTTTATATATTAATTTATTTGTATATATATATACATATATATATATATATATATATCTTGTGCATATACAAACTTCTAGGCTTAATAACTTCTTCATATGATGTCCGTTTTACGCAAACCAGATGTCTATCTTGACCAGAATTCCAAGACGGACGCAATGGTGATGTCCGTTTTACTTAATTCCTAATATTTAAATTAAGTATCTTTATTTTCTCACCTCTTCGATTACACACATTGTTATTGCATTAATTTCCTTACCCTTCAATGTATGAATTAATTTTTCATTATACATCACCATTATTTTCCCATCGATGCATATATACATATTTGCACATTTTTAATTATATTAAAAATGTGGAGTGTTACACAATACACCCTAATTGGAGGCTAACCACTTAGCCATGCGACCTACCCGATTTTATACCTTTTCTCAGTTGTGAGGCTAGAGGCCACAACGTACAGATCACACCTTTATTTACTTTGAATATCACATCATCATACCCACCAAATCACAAATTGATTTTCCCAAAAATACCACGGGTATACAGCTAAGAGAAACGAATTCCTCCATCACCAAACGTACATATGTTTGAAGAGATCAACTTACGCGATCTGTTAAATATACTATGTTAGACATTCTTCCATACAGGTTGTCCTGGGACTGGACAAACCAAAGGCACTATTCTGTAAATCCATCTTAGGCAATTTATACCTAGGATTTATCAGAAGAACCCCTTGCATAAACTCCGTCTTCAATTTTCTTCATCATATTTGATTCACGGCGCTACTGCCCATACGGAGTGGTTTTCAGATAATAAACCTGATCCCGATCTCTTCGTATTGACGACGGAAAAATGGTCAAAACTTGGATAGTGGTTATTCAACTATTAAAGGAAAACATCCACACACACACACACACACAACAACGATCTCATTTCCAAATGGAAATTTTATCGATCAATCAACATTTTTTCTTTTTAAATTAATTTATCATTAATTTATTCATTTCCCCATTTTCCGTTTCCATATATTCGTAAATCCTTATTTTTTAAACTTAGAAAATAAAATTTATTAACATTGGAAAACATTTCCATTCCCTATTCACGTGTCACTATCCTTCCACATCTATCGATTTCTAATTGTAAACTAGTAAGAGAACAATTCCTTGAATATCAACCCCGAAGGCCGAAACCAACATCAAATCGATACCCAGAAAGCTGTTCAAAATAACTAATCTCCAGCTAGTTTCTAATTTCCTTAACTCTGTTTCTTATCTTCTTATCAAATCATTGCTTACGCCCCTCAGATTCAGTTTACGAATCCAATTCTTTTAAGGCAAACATTGGTTATAACGATAGCTTTATAATCCCTACTTTCGAAATATCTAACTTCAAATATAACTTTTATTCATTAATTTGAATAAATAATAATTAATAAATTTATTAAATAAACAAATCTTGTTTTAAAAACGGAAAGTAAATAGTACCTTCCTACATTCGATACGGTCAAATTCCAATGTATAATTCTCTCTCATATAATCTCTATTCGGTAATTCTCTTTCGAATAACTATATTCGATAACTCTTTTTCAAATATCGATAACTCCCTTTCGAATAAACAATATTCGATTAACTCTCTTCGAATAACTTATATTCGATGTACTCTCTTCGAATAACTTATATTCAATATACTCGCTTCGAATAACTTATATTCGATTAACTCTCTTCGAATACTTGTATTCGGTATACTCTCTTCGAATAACTTATATTCGATTAACTCTCTTCGAATAACTTATATTCAATTAACTCTCTTCGAATGACTTATATTCGATTAACTCTCTTTATAACCATTCCAATTTGCAAAAACGTTTGCTTATAATCATTATTCACTTTTTAAACGTGAGTATTATCCTTTTATAGAAATCTGGACTTGTTCTATCAAATCAAAGCTTGATTTCAATTTAAAACTATTATTATCGGTTCCAATTCTATGTATCGAGTCATTTTATAAATTCCCAACCAATCTATTTCTCCCAAAATAGAATCCACTATTTTATTTGATCGCCACTTCCTATCTCATTCAAATTCCTATTTGAATTCCTATTTAAAAATTCAATTTCCTTTATAAATGTTTTAATTTATAAAATATTTATTTTAATTCATTATTCTAACTGAATGTGAATAATATTTCTTTTATATAATTAATCAGTTTGATTTTGTATTTTAAAGTAATATCCCATTTCCAAATTCTATTTATGCTTCTATTTATAGAATTAATTATACGAAAACTCCTTTTTACTTCTAACACTTAGAGTCTCATTTATAATTCCCTTTATAAATGCTAAGTTCAATTTCTATTTAAAATATCGGTGTTAAAACCGATTTCTACTCCTCTATATAAATTCAGACTTATATATTCAGTCTATCCCATGATAAATTAATTTACTTAATTTATAAAACATTATTTATAATTTAATATTCTCCATTTATCTATTAAAACAGATTTCTATTTAAAAATGTCCTTTAAATCCATCATCTCATAGTTCTTTTATATCTCGCCATTTCTTTTTATAACTCTTTTTATTTCCCAAATAATTCCTTTTATAATTCTATTTATTTTTATATAAATATTTCGTTTTCAATATACACTTTGAAATTTTTCTTTTTACGTTCCAGTATTTATTATGGTATTTAAAATACCAAATAAAAACCCAGTGTCATCATAATCAATCACAGATTATATATCACATCATATATCACAATATACGAAAACAAACAGTATTATAAATATTGGGGAATCCTGTTGGATCCCTCCAACCTGTTTCCCTGCATCACAAATGTTAAACAATATAAATAACATCAATTTCGTTTCAATATGAAATATTCTGATAAACAAAATCAATAATTGATTACCGATATATATATATATATATATATATAGTACTAGATCTATAATTTCAACAAATGAATCTGCAGTTCATCCAACCAATCAACACACAACAATCAACCATCATTTATCAATTCTAAAAACACGCTATAAAAATATAAATTGGTAGAGTTAGTGAGATTTACTCACATTGGTAGTTTATCGTTAAATAATGATAACCATCGTTGATTCAGATCAAGCAATTTATTTCGCTATAAATTGTAACGAGCTTCAATTCACTCCGAATCAGTTCCATTGTATAACTATCGTCCATACAATCCTAACGGATCCAAGTTTGCAAAATTCTGATAATGTTTGCATAAGTTACTAAGTTTACAATGTAATATGCTATTTAAATTAAAAATAAACTTATTTTAATTTTATAACCGGACCTTACTATACATGTTGGACCCAATCCATGCTCACCCGACCCGCTTTCAATAGCTCCTTCTTCCTTGTTTAAAAATGCCGCACCATGAAACTTCAGGATATCCATTGTCATGTGTTCATCCCCTACATCTCCCTTGATACTTCACCAAAAATCACAAAAAAAATTACCATGATTCCTCTTGTACAATCGTCTTCAACGCCATACCCTCATTTCTTAACTCAGTCATCATTTTGGAGACGCGTCATATATCTTTCCCACCACGTTACTACACGAATCACCAAACAAACAGACCGTAGTTATTCTCTTCAACACCTCTACATCCCTACTTCACGAGACAACCAACCAAGCCCACCGTTTTTCTTACTTTCATGAGCTCTATAGTCTCACCTCCATCACCAACGTCGCGCAACTCCCTACTGCTCGCGTTCTGCCACCACTTCCAGGCATTCACTGTCATGGAACTACTAGCCAGAAATATCTCGAACTCATACCAAGGTCTACCAGTCCGAAAGTCTTATCACCAGCAACTCCACCCGCCATTAGTTAAAACCCAGACCCACCCTTTCAGTTCTTTTTCTTCCATCCCATTTTTAGTTTTAAAACTGTTCCTCCATGTTTCTTCTGAAGCTATTTCGAAAGTCAATTCTTCCTTTCTTTGTACGTTGTAGCCTCCCTCCACGTTTCCAGTCAGACACCAATTTTCGTTCCCTCCCCTGTACATTTACTTAAGTTCTGCCACTAGCGTGCACACACACACTCCCCACGGCACCTATGTTTCAAAAGTTTTAGAGATTTATTTAGTTGATTTTGAACGCTATGGATCTTAAGTTTTCAGCTAACTAGAATTCAAAGGAACGAGTACTGCTTGCGTGCATGTATTTATAAGGGGTGGAAACTTAACTGTTAAGTCTTAATTGTTCAGTTTGATTTAATAACTCATGCGTAACCTGCGTGAAGGGACTGATGGAAATGTGTATAGGCTATACCATTCCTTCCTTAGTTGCTAAGTAACAAATATTTACATATTTTATTGGTAAATACCCTTGAATGCTTGAGTACTATTTTTAACGTGGCTTGTAGGGTACTTTGGAAACAAGAAGTCATGGGGTACAATATATTATATATATGTCTACGTGAAAGGACCGAAGGTTTAGCTGCTACATTGTTCTTCATTTTTTTTCATTAGGAAATATGATAGGAGATGCACTCATTTTGATTTTTGAATCTATAAGAGGGTATTTACATTAACAACTAAACTGATAGATGTACGTAAATAGTATATTAATTTCGTATTAATTCAGAAACTTGGAACCATATGGAAATGAGGTGGGTGGTTTTTGAACTTCATATTGTATTTGTATGTAAATATGAAATGGTACCTGGAAAAGTAGGCGTGTGATTTCCGCCAATGTAAACGTGAAAAAATTCAAGTGTCCCAGGAAATTCAACAGCGTTTTCTTTTTATTTTTTTAGGCTTTTAGTTAATGTTTTAAGTTATAATGTTTACACCGCTACGAACAATCTCGTTCACATAAGAACTACTATGGACAAAAATAAAATTACCATCATGTTCGGGAACGCGCCACGATCCCAAAAATATAATAATATAGACTAGATAACTTGTATTGTGGTATCCCAAAATGCTGATATAGGGTGTAAAATACTTAAAATAAAAAGTTGCTTATTTTAATAATTAAAAATTACAGTAAAATTCTAAAAATTAAATTATAACTACGTCTTAAAGATCTGGTCCAAATTTGAAACCAATATTTAATTATATTAAATAAATCATTGCGGTTTATAATCGATTCCATAACGACTATTTGAAAACTTGATTTGGACATAACTTACAATCTACACGACGAAATCTCGAATTTTCTCTTCCACTAGAAAAATATTGCTCAACAGATTCAAACGTATCTTGTTTCACAGAAATACGACTTAAAACGGATTCTATATATTCAATTGAAGTTCAAAACTCAATATCACGAACTACCGCGCCATTACGAGCTCGATTTAAATTATATTATAATTACACATTCAAACTTCGTTTAAATAATAAATTCGTTATTATAATTCAAATTCTAAACTGAATTAAATCTTATAAATAATCCAATTCACACAATATTGCCAATTCTACTATTTTCGATTATTTCGGAAGTTAATATATTATTCTATTAATTATATAAATTAAATATTAAATATTATTTAATTAAACAACCATTTAAATCTCTAAATCACTATTTAAATGATTAAATTAATTAATTAATTAATTATTATACCGTAAAAATACAGGACTTTACAAAAATGTGAAGGAGTGAATCAGTGAGGAGGTAGAACCGCAGCACTAGAGTGATTGAATAGGTGGAGGCTTGGTAATTGGTAAATTAGGGTAAAGCGGCAAATGGATAGTGGATTGGGTTGGGCCTATGTTTTGTAGATTGTAGAGTAATAAAAATATTTTTATATTAAACGGGTCATGACGGGTTAGAAACGGTTTCACGGGTCGGGTCGGGTCAACCCGTTTATTAAATGGGTCAGAGCGAGTTGACCCGAAATTGACCCGTTTATAAATGGATCAGGTCGGGTCGGGTTTTTTTCGTGTGGGTTACGAGTCGTGTTAGAAATTGGTGGCCCTAACAACGGGCACCTAAACAAGCAGGACTAGATGTACCCTAATTACTACCCATTTCGATCGACTTCGTATCCCGTAAATACCACGTGTCGGCCCCACAGTAGGATGTATCACTTCCTAAAGTGGCAACCTCCAGAAGGATACATACCTATTTACCGGTGTCATAGCATCTTATTTTCCCAAGCAAGCCAAACCCATGCACAAACATGACTCCATTGGAACACGCCATCAGAACACCTCCACCCATATGAACCTCTTATAATCAGCTCAGTAAGCATGCTCTGACCCCTACCTAGTACGGGATCCCCCTTTGATACCAGAATGAGTTACTGGCTGATATGAGTCCCACGCAATAGATGACCCAAGCAACCCCCTAGGCTTGTATCCCCAACTACTAGAATTTTGATAGGTTATGCCTAAAAGATTAACAAGCCCGCATAACCCCAACAGGTAAAACAGATTAAGTTTAACGGGTTAGTATAATCCCCCATAGATTTAACAAATTTACTTAACTCCCACAGATTCAAACAAGTTTACTTAACCCCTACTATCTAACAGGTTCGTATAACCCCCTACAGATTTAACCAGGTTAAGTATTACAGGTTAATAGGTTCATATAACCCCCACAGATCAAAACAGTTTTCACATGTTGTTTACAGTTTCATTACATGTTCCTCTTAATTTATAAATTAAGCCTACGGATTTACGTGACCCAACCCTCAAGTCATAATTCACAGTATAAGATATGCCCCAAATTTTAGTCATACATCACAGTATTGGTTATGCCTCCAAATCCCAGTCATGATTTGTAATACAAGATATGCCCCAATTTATCTTTCCCAACCATTCCCAATTTCGTTCGTTCGCATATTTCAGCGATAGGCCTAGACTCAAAGGTGGCTTAGGCTATAAAAATAAAAAGGGAAAGAGGGAGAGAAGAGAACAGAAATAAGTATACTAATAGAACAGGCATATAATAACATAAATATGCATATCAGAAATAGGCATACCAGAACCGAACAGTAGATCATGTGTACAGAGGAATACATGTAATGGTAGATCTGTTTAGGTATGAATCAGATTCTTAACAGCATAGGTTTAGATCTAGATTTATAAACATGTCAGGATTACTTGTTAAATGTTTATATATTAAAATAACATGAACTTACAGAGACTAGATCTAAAGAACAGAGAATAATATGTTGAAGCTGTAGAAGAAATTCTTGTATGCGTATAAGCTGTTGTTGAAGGAAATAGGCTGATTCAATCCAAGCTGGGGCAACATCTCGTTATCTCCATTGTTTTTTATGTTTAAACACAATAGAAATTAGGTCCTATTTATAGCCTAAAGCCAACGAACCTAGCCCAGAAAAACGTTCACGTTCAGCAAAAAGAATTCGACTAGATATGTATTTGGGTCGACCCACCCCAACCTGGGTCGACTCAGCCAGATCATGGGTCGACCCCCAATCAGGTCGATTCCTTCCTACTTCTCCTGCTTCGCTGTTTGTTTAAATTTGAAAATTCTGACTTGGTTTGTATATATATATATATAATTCTCTTATACATATACTAACTTCTAAGCTTAATAACTTCCTCATATGATGTCCGTTTTACGCAAACTCAAAGTCTATCGTAAGTAGAATTCTGAGACGAACGCAATGGTACAGTCCATTTTACTTAATTCCCAATATTTAATTAAATACTCTTTAATTTGTTGTTATAGTGTTCTTTAAAATTACGAGGTGTTACACAATCAATTACCGTATAATTTTAATTATATGGATTTCATACATTACACGTATTCAACAATAGTTATAAAAAACTATTAAACATACAATTCACATCCGGAGTGCATCTATAATTGTATAAGCATTAAATAATTAAATAACATTTACAACGTTCTATTAATCAATTAATTGACATACAAACTAAACACATGGGAGATGTGTGAATTAATTAACATCCCCAGACCCGTATTGAGTTTTCAACCAATAAATAATCAATAAATAAATTATTTATTCATTCCTATCGACATTACTTAAACAAGTGAACATAAACAAGACGTCGACTTGTAAATGGATGTTTAATGCAATTTCAACTACCAAAAATATTTTAACATGTTAATTATTTTAAAATCACATTCAATTCATATCACAGTCAATCATCCATATGGTTTTCAAACAACTGGTAATGTGAGCTACCATATATCGTATAACAATTTGTAATAAATTAATCAAACGTTGAAATCCCAGGCAATCAATATGTATTCAGTTATAAAATAGAATAACTGTATAAAATATTTGAGTGAGAGTGTTCTTACATTGATAGGTTTAGATTCGTTTTATAATGATCTTTTCTGATAGCTTAGTCAGGAATTTTATTTTGCTATAATTTCATGAGCTCCAAATCTCTCCAATTTGGTTTCATTGTGAAGCTCTCGTCCATACGATTCCAACGGATCCGGTTTCGTTGAATTCTGATAATGTATGCATACATTATTAATTTTGCAAGATTGCGTACAGTTTAAGATCATTAGCAATATAATTAACAATAAAATAATATACCCTTAATTACTAATCACCTACATTTAAATCTCGTAACCGAACACTCATCATCTTCCAACGTGCACCCGTTCTTCAAATTCACAGCCATTACCAAATTTCAAGCTACCCAATCCCAAATAAATACTCCACTAAATCACATGAAACTACCACTAACCAACTCTCCTTGTCAATCTCCTTCCTCTTGTACTCTCCATAAAGCATATGCACGTAATTTATAACGTGTGACAGTCCCCCATCCTCCTATAGCATGAGCTAAAGGTGCGTTGCTTTTTTTAATTCAGAAAAATTTACACAAGCTCCATTCAATCCTAGTAACTCAAATATACATTTCGTTTGATGAATTGAAGCTCCGACCCCTTATGAATTCCAGCCCTAGGATGAGCAGCTAAAACCCGAGCTTCAATAATGGTGTGCGCAGCTTAAAGGGGTAAGAAGACGAAAGCCCTATTCAGCATGAACTCCAATCTATAGGCCTTATAATTTTTAAGAATTTATTTTGATTTCTAGGATTTTTCAAACTCACATTTTGCTTTCATTTTGAAGCTTCAGGTGGTGGCATGGAGAATTGTTGACCATGGGAGAGAGAATAAGGGTTTGGGGAAGAATGAGATATTATATAGTGGGGGCATATAATTTTTCTATTTGATTAATTTATTTTACTATAGACGATCATTACTTGTATTTGTGGTTTAAAAATCCATATGATCACATATGATATCCAATTTTGAGGAAAATGGACATGCAACTATGTTTTGACATTACGCACCCAATGAAATTTGTTTCATCGAATTCCGAATTCGTTTGCTTCATTAGCGTATTTTTAAAGTCAAAATATTGAGTGTTTTACATTAAAATCCCGCACAATCACATACTGACTCCAAAAATCATGAAATTTGAAATCTAACTATGTTTTACAATTACCATTCTAATAAAACTAATTTCATCAAATTTGGAGACGTTTGAAAAATAGCCCTATTTCTAGCTTCTTGAGTTTACAATTAAAATTGAAAACGCGTTTAAATTTACCACGCTTACATATTAATTCCAATAGACTTGACATTTTAAATATGATAATAATTTGACGTTCTGGATCCAACAAAAATAGTTTCGTCGGAAACGAAGATCGTTTGCAAAATCGCTATTTTTAAGGGCTTATATAATATTAAGATATTAATAAATTCCAAAGCGACTATTTTAAATTATAATTTGAAAATAACTTACAATTTATAATATGGAAACTCAATTTCTTATATTCGTTAGAAAGATATTATTAAATAGATTATAATGTTTCTTGTTTTACTGAAATCTGACTTATTTTGAATTATGTATATTCATTTAAAGTTCAAAACTACATTTTTAAACTACCGCGACATTACGAGTTCGTTTTAATTAAAATTTAATTTATACGCTCAAACTTCATTTTTAGTTTATTCTTAGTCGTTAATTTTCAAAATAAATCGTTTAAAATATTTAATTTCCATTAAAATTAAATTTTAAATTGGTTACAAAATTCAGGGTTGTTACATCTTGTTTCAGATTTGCTTAAGATCGATAGTCAACCTTCCTTGAATAAGGGTGGTGCACTTGCTAGCAGTCTAGTCTACGCCACTGTGACCCCTGGCAAACTCCCTCTAGGTGATACTTTATCTCGTCATCCAGATGCCTCTAATACTACAACTAGTTGTGTTAGCACCAAAGTTTAGATGTTTCAGTCCGATGGTTTGGAGATGAATATTGATAAGCATGATGCTGAAGTGTTAAAATGTATTGCAACTTCCCCTCTTAATGTTTTGGATTGTGTTGTAAACTATAATGCTACTTCATTGGTTACTGATTTGGATTGTGTTGTGAACTGTAAAGCTAATTCCTCGGTGGTTGGTTTGGGATTAAAGAAAACTAACTAGATTCAAATTCGATTTACACTTAAACATTTTCCCAAATCCATCCAGAGTTTGTGTATTTTTTTCGATAAATCCGGAGCGTTGGGCTGATCAGCGATGATCTGAATGAGGGACTGCTTACCAAGTTATGGAGGAGCCTTGGTGGTAATCAGTAGATGGGTTCAGGTATGGTCTGTAATCGTGGTGGAGGTGATGAATTTGTGAACTGCAGAAATGGGAAGAAGAACAATTGATTTAGGAAAGTTTACCGGTTAAACAGGTAATCAGGTAGACGGGATCAATGTGGGAAGGGACCCCCAATACTTAGGATTAACTAAAAATAACTCAAATTTGGCATTAATATTGGAAGACACGTGAAACTTGGGATTAATCGTGTCAATTTGTCCTATTTTAAATTGACTGAAAATCCGGGTCGTTACAACATGTTACATCAAGTATATTATACAAAGAAAATGCCTTTATTTGAAACAAGATCGGTTAACGGATTAGATATATGTAATAAATTACATAATTGCCTTTAGGACATAGCTTTAACTTTATCATTTTCAACAGATACGAGTTCCGAGATCATGGTAAAAAAAGGCATCTTTTCTTTACTCAAAGACAATGAAATGTGAGAATCCCACATACACCAACACATGCTAACACAACAAAGCCAACTGAGGCTAGAGGAAGTGAATCTATAGTCAAAGTAGAACTCGATGGTTGGAAAATAACTCGTTTGAGAAGTGGGGGCATTCAAGTCACGTGTAGATCCGAGCCTTGCTTGAAGTGATAGATCAAGATTCCCGTAGAACAATGCACTGCAGTTACATTTGAAAACATACTAGGAAAGAAGAGCAAGAAACTGTTTGTTTGTAATAACCGATCACTTGTTTGACCACGTTTTCATGAATAAAAACTTCGAAGTTGTTTGTTTTGAATAATTGTTCAGATCTAAAATGCTTGTTCAGTGAAAAAACATTTAACACTTCCATAATTTTTTTTAAAAATTTTTGGATGCTTAATGATAGTTGTTTCACATATACCTTAGTTACACTGATTATATTACTTTAAAAAAAAAACTAAAAGTTAAAATTCTTGACAATTTATTTTACTTAAGGTTTCTAACATTTCTATGTTTTATTTTTGCCTACTTTTCTAAATTAGATTCTACTCCAAAAAAAAATCAATTAAAATAATATTTTAATTTTCAAAATAAAAGATCTAGAACTAAAATTTTTGAACAATATAATTTCGATAACTTTTTCTTAAAAACTATTTTTTAAAGTTAAATTGTAGAAAAATTATTCATGAAAATTTAACTTCTAGAAAAAAATTGAAACATAAAAAATGAAAATTAAATCTTTCAAAAGTGAAATGTTTTAAATAATCATCTATTATTCTTCTACAAAACTTAAGAGTCTCGAAAATTAACAAATTTCAAATTATGGAAAATAGGCACAAGGGCAAACTTTGAAAAAAAAATCTAGACTAAAAGGACACCAAGTTAAACTTTGAAAAATATTAGACTGAAGGACTATTCTAAATTGAATCGGCATTTTTACAGTGTAAAATTGAATGTAATGCTAGTTGTAACTAGCATTTTGGTATAGTGTAAAAACTGAATATAATACTAGTTATATTTAGCATTTTCCTTTAGACTAATTTTTTTTTTAAAAGTTTGCCCTTCATCCTAAAAATGAAACTTGTTGTCCTTCAGCTTAAATGTTTTCTAAGTTTGTCCTTCCTAATTAACTCTTTCAAATTTAAATATTTAAAATTTTAAAATTATTGGTTAGAGAATTATTTGTCATGGTTACCATGTAAATAATTAATTAATATTAGAGTAATATTGTTAAAATAATAATTTTCATTTGCTCGAATAATTTCCTTTTCGTAATTCAACATTCGATAATTAGTATTTGGCTTTCAGCTTTCAACATTCAGAAATCAAAATTCACCTTTCATAATTTTCAGCAAACGAAGCCTACGAAACATACTAGAGAAAAAGTATTGAAAACGCCGTGGACATTGAAATAGATAAATTTATCATTTGAACATAAAAAATGTGCATGATAGAAACTATATTCTTGGTTTTAAATAAGTAAAGGATACGTTGGAAAATATTAAAAATTCTTTTAAATGGTAAAGCATTTGCACTGTACATAGGATTTTGGATTTTATCAAGGTGATAAAAGAAAAATAATGGATTCATTGTCCGCGGAATGTAGAGGATGTTTCCTGCAGTTTACCGTTACTCACGTCTACTAGAAAAGGTAGCATTTTCAAAATAACAACAAATAAAATAAAATAAAATTCTATCAGAGGTTCCAATGGGCGTAAGATGTTTATGGGATGTGCTAGAATCTTGCAAGCAAACTCTACCCCTTCACCATCTCCAGAACAAGAGATTGTGCGTTGATCTCTCTTGTTGGATCGTGCAACTACAAAAATCCTGCAAATCTCAGGCAAATCCCAAAGATAAAGTCTTTTTGAAGAATTTATTTCACAGGGTTAGGGCTTTGATTGCTTTAAACTGCAGCCTAATTTTCGTTACCGATGGATCTATTCCTTCCATCAAATTATCCACATACCGACGGCGATTGGGATTGACTGAGGGCGCTCTGGACGAGTCAAATCCGATATCTGTTGCCTTGCGCAGAAATAAGGGTTCCGAGTTCTCATGTATGATAAGGGAGGCGAAAGCTCTTGCAGTGGCACTCGGTATTCCATGCTTAGATGCCCTAGAAGAAGCAGAAGCTCAATGTGCTTTTTTGAACTCAGATTCCTTTTGCGATGGATGTTTCACTTTAGATTCCGACGTGTTCCTCTTTGGAGCCAAAACTGTGTACAGAGACATTGTCCTAGGTGAGGGTGGCCATGTTGTATGTTATGAGATGAAAGATATTGTGAGAAAATTAGGATTTGGAAGAAATTCACTGATTGCATTGGCTGTTCTTCTCGGCAGTGACTATTCACAAGGTGTCCCTAGGCTAGGCCGGGAAGCAGCATGTCGACTAATTAAATCCATAGGAGACGATAAGGTATTGCTGAAGATCAAGTCTGAGGGATTGGCATTTGTGAGAAAACCTCATAGACAAAAGAAACCAACCAAGGATGCTAATAAAGAGAATGAATGCTTGTATAATGCAGGTGGAAAGAAGATTACAGGACCAGAAGATGAGTGTATGAAGGTTATAAGTGCATATATGAACCCAAAATGTCACTCACCGGATTCAAATGTTGTGCAGAGATTGTTCACCCATCGTTCTTTTTCAAGAACACAACTTCATAAGGTATGTGAACAATTTTTTGAGTGGACTCCCGAAAAGACAGACGAGTATATACTTCCCAAGATAGCCGAGAGAGATCTGAGAAGGTTTGCTAATCTACGTTCAGCATCATCAACTCTTGGAGTTCAACTTCCCATGGAGAAGATGCCTGTACTATGTCCTGTGGCCAGTATTGTGAAGGAGAGAAAAGTGCAGGGAAGAGCAGCCTTTGAGGTTTCATGGAAAGAAATTGACGGTCTGAAAACATCTATTGTTCCTGCTGATTTAGTAGAAAGTGCCTGTCCAGAGAAGATATACGAGTTCATGGAAGGGAAACATGAAGCAAAGAAAAAACAAAACAGGAAACCAAAATCCAAAATATCCACTACAGCTGAAATGAACGTCGCAGAACTTGAGCTTAAAACTTCAATGCTTAACATAGATTCACAAAGCAGCTTCTCTGATGATTCTGCACAGTGTAGAAGAAAGTTGAACAATCTGCAGAGCTTGATGGAAGATAAGCTTGTTATTGATTTATCAAGCCCATCACCACCTCTGTGTGCTTCTAAACTTGTGAAGCGGATGGTAAATAAAGAAGGGCAACATGTTGAATTGATTGACATATGTGAAGTAGAAAATCTAGTGGTAGCTAAAAATATGAATGTCAATGATATCTGTGAAATGGAGAACGCAAATGCAGAGAAGTCTATTGAAGTCATCAATATATATGAATCAGAGAATGACTCTTCTTCTCCTGAACACGAGAAGAAGGTAAGTGAGTTGAGACTATTCATAAGTAGCATTGATATAGATTAGCGAGTATCAATATTGGATGACTGTCTGTATCAAGTATGTAGACCCAAACATGATGTATTAACTCTACTAGTGATACATTTCATCTGCTTCCATGGCAAATTGCCAGCAGATTAATGTACTATTTACTTCTTGATCTATCATTCCTTGCCTAATGAAATACTTGCTTAGTTGCTATTTTGACTGGATGACTTGATTTCAACTGAATATTGTTAGTTACTTCATTATCTAATTTGTTCTATGTTTTGGAGTTTCTTGTTCCTTGTGGTAATTTGATATAGTATGCATATCTTTGTTCCCCTTTGACGACCAGTTAGTACCTCAACTAAGAATTCAATATTGTTAACTAACTATATGCTATATGAATCGATGTATCTATGCACCTACCCATTTATCAGTGTGTACGGTGCATTGGAACTATGCAAATTTTCATTGTTGTAAGTGGATCCCATAATGTTTTGGAGGACTAGGTGTTCACTTTCATGTCTCTTGTGAGGATGCTCGGGGTGATGGTAACGGGGCATTTGAGCGTGACATTTGAACGGGAAATTTGAGCGTGACACTGTTGTGAGTGGAGAATATTTTTTTTTTCTACAAACGGAGTATTTAAGCATGGTATTTGAATGTGTTATTTATTTGTTTAATTTATTTGTTTTGAATTAATTTATGTGTTTTATTTTAATTTATGTTTGTTATGTGAATGACAATAGTTGAAAAGATTACAAAATTAATCTCACATTGCCAAAATAACATAAACATCTTGGTATATATATGAGTCCACAAACTATAAACACAATATTAGTTTCTCCCCTTTCAACATGTATTGAAAATGCTAGAGATGTTTTTACAGTCAATAATGACAAAAGACATTTCATAATAGCTGGTCAGATGCCTATATAACCATATCCTTGTAAAGGTTTGTTAGTATTCTAAATTATCTAGAACACACACACACACACACAGAGATATGCAGGATTTGTATACAGGAATTCATACTGAAGACATTACAGTTTAAGAGCTTTTAGAGATTCAGAATTTAGAGAAGATTCAAGATTCATGAGTAATCAAGATTTCAAGAGTTCAAGATAAATATAGTCTAGTTTATGTAAGACTGTGAATAGCACTTTAGGTTCAAATTCAAATTCTATTCTAATTTTCAAATTCTATTTCCAAATCCTATTCTAATTCTAATTAATTTTCTATCTTACTTCTGATTTTAAACTCAAGTTTTTAAGTCTATAAGTTTTATATATGTTTATATAGTTATATACTTTTATATAATTTACATATTTATATAGTTTTAAACTTTATAATATTATAAATATGTTTATATAATTTATATTTGTTATTTCATTTGATTTTATACTTTATAATACTTATTTATATCATTTTGTTTTAATTCAAGAATTTCCAGAATTATATATATATATATATTAAAACATTTTAAAATTGCTCAAAAATCAAATTTATGAAGGGATATGTCGACATACATTATTGGCCATGTTGACATATAACTATCACATTCTTGATTTTGAAAGGAAGTGTCTTTTCACTATTTGTAATGTTCCAGAAGCGTTGCAACCTTTCAAAACTTATAAATAGGGGCTGATTTCGATTTTTTTTCATCATTCTTCTTCTCCATCTTCATCCTCTTTCTTTACACCATTAATATTTCATATATTTATGATTTCTACAATTATATTCTGGCGAATTCAATTCTATTTATATAAAACTTCTTCTTCTCACTCTCTACTCATTACTCTCTGAATCGAAGTGTTATTGAAGAGTTATAGGGCTGTTGTAATGGTTTGGGAAGCATTTGGACAAAGGTGTGTTCCTTGTAGCCTTGAAATCAAGGAAAAGAATCGGTGGTAACCTTGTAGTCGGGGAAATCAAGGGAAATATACTTGATTAAGGGTGTTTGGAGTCGGTAGTAACCTTGTGGCCGCTAAATCAAGGGGATTGTATTTGGATATCGATATAGTAATAAAACTCTGCGCAATATAGCGTTGCGTGAGACTGGACGTAGGAGTAATCCGAACCAGTATAAAATCCGATGTGTTCTTTCCTTTTCTACATTTTATTTCTGTTTATTTTTTGTGTTTGTGTTTGATTGTGTCTGTGATTGTTTCTGTGGTGTGAGATTCATATAGTAGGTCATATAAGTTTTAGTTTTTCTTAATTTCCTTTAAAACACTATTCACCCCCCTCTAGTGTTAGTTTTGCCTTAACGATCCATTCCGCTTTCCTTAACAATTGGTACCGGAGCAAGGTCTTTCAAAAAGTTCGTAATCTGATTTTTGAAAATATAAAATGGCAAATTTTGGAATGATTTATAACACTAGTTTAAACTCATAATCTGATTTTTGAATTTTGATTTTTAAAAATTCTAAATTTTGAAATTTGAATTTTTTTAAATTTTGAAATCTTTGATATATGGATATGTTACAAAACCATCATGATGTTGCTGTTTAAAATCGTAGATTAGTTAGTTTGAAAAGTCATTTGATTATTTTATTTGAAAAGTTATTTGATGATTTGAAAAGTTGTGTTGTTTTACAGGAAAAGACGTGTTATATGGCTATTGGATATTCAAACTCCGAAAAGATGGGTGACGTGTTTGGTGAAAATTCATATTCCAAAATGATGTGTTATATGGCTGTTGAGAATTCAAAATTCTTATGAAAACATAGTAGAAATCAAAAATAGGTGAAAAGTAATGACGGTTGGTGAAAAGCCATCAAGAAGAAATGGATATATATAATGTAAATCAGCAAAGAAATGGGTACCAGATCAATTTATAACTTTGGATTTTCATCTACAACTTATCTTCATATTGTACTTCTCTTCATTTGCTTTATAATGCTGCCAGTTTCATGTGATTCTGTCAAGAATTGACCAAGTAATGATCAAATGAAGTTTTGGTGAATAAAGAGAGAAGGAAACCAAAATTATCGACGAATATCTTCAAATTGCATCCACAGCTTAGACTATTTTCCCCAAATCCTTTTCCGGATTGTGGTTCTCGTTCTCGCGGTCGTTTTGATGGGTTGATCATCAAATTTTGATAAAAACTTAGTGGGATATGGCGATTCGAAGTTGACTATCCAAAATAGAAAAACTGTTACGGGATTTTCTGTTTTCCTCTTACTGTTTCGACTTTTTGCACCCCCAGTCTCATCCAAATTCATCCCCAAAATATTACTAGGTCGTAGTCATTGTATTCCTCTTCGAGTTGGCACAGATTTCGTCCAATTCTGTTAAGAAAAGAAAAAATTATGCCTCCAGAAAGTTTAATTGAAAGTGAAAAACGAGAAGAAGAAGATGAAGGGTAAAGATTATGAAGAGACATGACTTTGGGGCCTATTTATATTGGCTGAAGTGTCTTTTCATTCAAATTCAAAATTTTGGCGCCAAGTTGGTTA
Source organism: Allium sativum (assembly GCA_030737875.1). Lineage (NCBI taxonomy): Eukaryota > Viridiplantae > Streptophyta > Magnoliopsida > Asparagales > Amaryllidaceae > Allium > Allium sativum. The sequence goes on along the minus strand of CM060918.1, from coordinate 605,269,560 downwards.
AACTACTAAATCTTCAATATCTTTCTCATATGGTGTTCAAATTTAGCAAATGAATTACTATCCTAATCAGAAAAACGAGACCGTCGCAATAGAGCAGATATCATCGTCAAATTCTGAAAGATGTGAACATGTGGTTCATAACAATGGAAGAACAACGAAAAGAAGGATTGTGAAAATAGGTACGCCTTACAATTATTTCATAATTATCATATAATTTAGAAATATATCTATGCACGTAGTTAGGTATAGAAATTCATCCTTTTATAATCCTAGATATTTTGGTTCATATGTCAATATACTATGTTATACATATCAATACACCAACTTAAATCTCTTCTTATTTTAAAACCTAACTACTCTTTGATTTGGTTTTGAAAGGATATCTTTTCAAATATGAAAATGTTAGTTCAAACTCTAGTTATTAATTTTGATCATCAGCTTATGTTCATTTTATTTCAAAAATATATTGAAAGTATATATATAGTACATTAAATATATTAATAATTAAAAAAAATTCAAACATTTGATATTATTATAAAATATAAAATATATCTTTAATTTGAAATTTAAATATACATACTTTAACTTATATATTTTTCATAACAACTTTGGCTTACATTATCACAAATGCTATTTGTAACTTCATACTAATTTTGATTTCTTTAAACTTGTATATTTAAATTAAAATTTTGATATATATATATATACTTTAATATAAGAAGTTATAGCTTTATAGGTTACTTTATATTACCATTTTTTTTAAGTTTTAACATATAAATGGTTTTTTTAGCAAATTAATATGTTTTGATTTCTAAAGTTTAAATTTAAGATTGACTTGTATCAAAATATTTGTGTATATCTCATAATAAATTAAATTTTATGTCATTTTTTAAATTAGTTTTATATATACTTAGGAATATATGTTTATACCAAAATAGTTTACTTTATATGATACAAATTTTATATTCTCTTTAAAACATCTTCAAGTTTTACTATAAGAAGTACCCTACTAAGATAATTCAACTCCATATTTCTCATAGAATTATCCTTAATATTTTACTACTTATCATAAATATTTTTTAAATTAAACTCTTATCTTTATTATTCTTTCAATCAATTTCATTAGTATAATTAATCTAAGTCTAGAAATTAACATTATCTTCGATAATTTATAATATATATGTATATGCTTAATAGTTAGATATTACTTTAAATATCTTTTACAGAAATACATATCATCATCAAATCATTATTATTATAATATCATTACACATCTTATTTCATATCATGTTGTTGTATATGACATAGTTGTATACATAATTATATGATTTTTGTTTGATGATAACAACCAAATAAATATTATTTTAAATGTGTTTGTTACTGTATTATTCTATATATACATCACAGACAGGAATATAATATTTATATTTAAAAAAATACTACTGTACACGAATATAAGCATTCAAAAAGTATTTTATTTAAATATAATATTTTATTTCAACAAGTCAAAATAGTACAAATTTATAAACTCCACTTTTTGAACACTTCACTGGTAATTTTCATTTCAAGACATTTCAGTACATAACTCCTCACTACAACACTCAACATTCAGTTGTACATTTTTCATCTATACATATATTTACTGTTACATTTACATTCACTGACACTACATTTTATTCTGTCTTCAGTCTTCACTGCACAATCAGTCCAGTCTTCATGCGTACCTGTCATATGAAACACACACACAGTACTCTGCAATAGAAATCAATCTGAATACATATGCGAATATAAATTTTATTTTTAAAATTTTACTTGCCTCAGTTTTCTGGTGTGTTTTCTCATCATTTTTCATGACTTGATCTGGTATGTATATACCCACTAATCAGCCTCAACATGCTACACTGGTTTGCTGATTAGAACCAGTTGATTCTGAACAGCCACAACTCAGTGCAGCAGTCTGCTGATAAATAAATTACACGTGCACGATATATGTATACATACACTGTTGTGTATATATACAAATATATAAATATACAGGTGTATATGGTCGAGCAAAGTCAAAAATGGACAACAAATGGTGCAACAAGTCGACAAGCAAGATGATACATGTGTTCACGGATATGGTGCAAACTACACAAACATGAATGGTTCAGCACAAATGTGCATGGCATTCACATTTACTTGGATCAGCTCAGAATGGTGCATAGTGCCACAACAACAATATAGATGACAACATGAATCTGGTCAAGCCAAACTATTCTTTTCAATGATCAAATCAGCATATGTAACACCCCACACCCGCTAAGGTCACTCACTAAGGGAATGCCTTAACTTCGGTGGAGTATTTTAAGTGAATATAGAACAGAAAAATTACAACAAGACAGATATAAATAATACTTGTTAACTAAAACATCATTTCATTGCAGCAGAAGGTAAACATGTTTGGTTACAAAACCATAAAACAAGAGTCAAGTACTAAATATCCATCCTGATAAAAACATAAGTACATAATCCCACTACATAACTAATAGCCATAATAGAAAAGATAAGCTGAGCTTTACATCAACGGTCCAAGCTCCAAAAGATAGATAAAGCAATCTGATCAAAGCCCACTAGTGCTAGGCCCACTCTAAGAACCTGAGGGTTGGGAAAAGGATAAAAACAACGGGGTCAGACATAAGTCTGAGCGAGTCCTACAACTTTAACAATACAATCATTAAAGTAATTAGGGTATGATATAAACTTGGTACGGTAATGACTGGGGATAAATGACTACACCAAGTAGCCAACTAGACATAGGATGAACTAAGATATCGGTAAAGACGCATCTACCCACCCAAGGGTAATTACTACACTGCACCACACCAGTCATTCCTACTTAAAGGTTGATCCCACCCAAGGACTTAGAAAATTTAACTAGTAGTTTCGTGTACCCCTAGCTGACCACATAGGTGTCGTCTGCCTCTATCTCCACTAGGTGTACCCACTACTCCCCAAGCGATCGGCTCCCTAACGTAGGTACCCGTGCTGGCCCCACAGTGGGGTGTATCACTTCCCAAAGTGGCAACCCGATACAATCAACGGTGCACGGCTTATACCTACACGATGCAACAACGTCTTACCTACCAGTCCGGGTCCACACACGCATATGAAACCCGTTGGACTTGCGTTGCCACCGCTAACCCGTTTTGGCCTCTTATAGTCAAACTCAGTACGCGTGTCCCGTCCTCGACATGGGTCGAGCCCACAAAGATACATATGGGTTACTGGTTGAAATGGGCCCCCACAAGCTACCCACCTAAGCTTGTCCCTTTTCTAGTGCATCCCACTTAACCCCTTAATCATGTTTAATTACATGTTTCCACTTGGTTAAGTATTCTAATCGTATTTTCCATTGCCACCCAAGGCAACCCATTAGATTTCCACATGCCACCCAAGGCACTTACCTGATTTCCCCATGCCACCCAAGGCACCCACTTAACCCCTCATGCCCCACTACATGCTTATCTGGTTAAGTGTTTCTTAATTGATTAAGAACGTAACCTTTGTAAATACCTCTCACATTAGACTGTCTTTTATGGCAGCTGGATTTGCCGGTCGGGTCCGGGCAGCCTTACGCCATAACAGAGTCTAACCTCGTGTCTTTACACTTGTCACGTATTTAGTTTATGCCTAAGACCTCTCACATTGGGCCAATCATTTGTAGCCGCTGGATTTGCCGGTCGGGTCCGGGCAGTCTTATGCTACAAAAGGGTCCAACCTCGTGTCTTAGTCGATTAATTACACCTAATTAATCACCCCCATATTTTGAATTAATTTTCCCTAATTAATTCCAACTTAATGATGTACATAATTGACTCAATTATGTCCATCCACTTATGGTATGCAACTTCATACCAATTTCACCACAATTTTGTTAACATGAATATTAACCCCATCGTTCCCCACGTAATACGCTAACATAACATACTTAATAAGGGAAGATTCATCACAAATACAATGGGTTCAACTTAGCATAACATTAGCATCAACATGGGTTTTAAAGGTGTCAACTTGCATATATGACCATAGCATCTAACCCAACTAGCATAAATAATCAACCCAAACTTGCATGAATCACATATGTCATAAAAAGGGTAACTTGCATAGATGTTCACGTCATAGACCTATCATAAAGGGATAAACTTGCATACATGTCATAGGTCTAAAAAGGGATGAACTTGCATATGTTACATCATAAAAATGGGTAAACATGCATATATATGCATGACATACAAAGGGGTAAACTTGCATATGTATGCATATCATACAAAGGTGTAAACTTGCACATGTTACTTGCATATAATCGAACACCAAACTTGCATAACATGTCATATATGAACTTGCATATAATCAAACACCAAACTTGCATAACATATCATATATGAACTTGCATATAATCAAACACCAAACTTGCATAACATATCATATATGAACTTGCATATAATCAAACACCAAACTTGCATAACATGGTGTCATAATGGATCAATGTTTATCATAGTGATTTGCATAACTAGCATCATGAACATATAGCATAAAACTTGCATAACTAGCATCATAGCATAAAACTTGCATAACTAACATCATGAGCACATAGCATATGATAACATAACTTGCATTGATCCACATTCATAACCATAACCTCATTACATCCTATCATAATTAATTTAGCAATTGCTTGCTAAAGGCATAGAAACTCACGACTTGTTGATTAGCACTCCTATGAAGAAGATTAAGTTGCTAGAGTTGATTAGAAGTTGATTTGAGAAGCTATCTTCTTCTAAAATTTGATGGAGCTCCTTCTAATTGCAATTTGACGGCATGATGACGTTGTATCCAATTTTAGTATGAATTAGGGTAGTCTTAGGGTGTATTTATAGATTAGTTAAGTGTTTTAGGCCATAGGATTAACCCTAGTTTAGGTTAGAGCCATCAGATTTCGTCACAAGCCCCAAAACACAGCCCAACAGCCAAAACAGTGCACCCAGGCCAAACTGGCTCGGCCACCTGTGTCGACTGGGGTGTCGACACTACTGTCGACACCCCCCCCCTGTGTGTCGAATCCCAAGTCGACTCCCCAGTCGACTTGGGGTGTGGCGGGAATTTTCCCGCCTAGCTCCATTTCTGCATTTGAAATCTGTTTTCGAAATTTGAATTTTCTGAGAACTTCGTTGGGCCTTAACTGGGTCATACGGACTCCGATTTTCGAAAACTCGGACTCTATTTCGCGTATTTTTCCGAGACGAACGCAATGGCATAGACCGTTTCCCCTGATTCAGAACTTAAAATTTAATTCTGCCCTGATTTATATTATTACAAGTTATTCAACATACGGGGTGTTACATTCTCCCCTACTTAAAGGATTTCGTCCCCGAAATCTCTAAGTCAAGAAGAACGTATCCTACCAACCAAACAACCATCTACTAAACCATCAAACACAGGCATCCATTGTCCTTAAAATTTCTAATGACGTATGAACATATGCAAAAAGTGTGTGTATATGTTCCCTGTCTAATGCAAAATCAGGCGGTCTACTGATTCAGTTGACCTCCTTAATGCAAACCATGATAGTGCCATGCATCCAATATGTATGCGAAAGAACCCTATCGACACATACTATCTCTACATATGTGCACAACCATACACCAAAATGCATCATCCATATGATAACACAACCATTATACATCCATTAATATAGCTACCTACACACAGTTATATGTAATATGCAATATGAAGTGACTGAGCCGATCTAGTGTCTAAAGTGTGTGTATATGCATCCACGAGCAACCACTAGCAAACACTTGCATCCACACGCATCCATCAATCATAACATGTCTCAAATACATGTTTCAACCATAGGTTTACCCTATCTAAAGGTCAAAGTTACTAATGAGAGGACATACTAAAGATAAGATAAGAACTAGACAAACGATAAAGGAGAAATTAAAAGACATACCCTCAAAAAGGAATGGGTACAGTGAACGCATCTTCGCTTTTGTCTCCCAAGTAGCGTTGCTCTCATCATCTCCCCATTGCACTTTGACTAGTTGAACCTCTCTGTTTCTCAACTTCCTAATCTCTGACCCAAGAAAGCGAGTAGGAGCTCGTCGAATCATCGCATCACGCTCTACCTCCACTTCTCTAAGCAAACTCGGCTCTACCACCTCTGCGGTCTCATGTAGGCAGTTCCTCAAATGTGACACATGGAATACGTCATGTACACCACTAAGTCTCTCGGGCAAGTCCACTCTATATGCCATCTGTCCAATCCTTTCCTTAATAGGAAACAGTCCTACAAACCTTGGTGCTAACTTTCCAACGGACCCAAAGCGAACAACATTCCATAATGGAGATACTTTAACAAAGACCATGTCCCCAACATTAAACTCAAGATCCGTCCTCCTCTTATCCGCGTAAGATTTCTGCCTATCTTGTGCTGCTTTCATCCTTCGTCGAATCAAATCAATCTTTTCCGAAGTCTCTCTAACCATATCGGGCCCAAGCAAGATCTTATCCGTAGATTCCCACCAACATGTAGGTGACCGACAAGGCCTTCCATAAAGAGCTTCGAAAGGAGCCATACCAATACTAGACTGAAAGCTGTTATTATACGCGAACTCCACCAATGGAAGATGCTCTTCCCATGTACCTCCAAAATCTAAGATACATAGCCTCAAAAGGTCTTCTAGAACACGATTCACCCTCTCGGTCTGGCCGTCCATCTGAGGATGATATGCGGTGCTCAAACACAACTGAGTCCCTACCGCCTCTTGCAAACTCTTCCAAAACTCGCTAGTGAAGATGGGATCTCGATCACTCACTATGCTAGAAGGTACACCATGCAATCGAACTATCTCTCGAAGGTAAACTGAAGCTAGCCATGGAGCAGTCCTCTTACTCTTCACGGGTATGAAATGGGCGCTCTTAGTAAGTCTGTCTACCACAACCCAAATTCCCGTATTACCCTTCCTCGATCTCGGTAACCCATCGATAAAATCCATTGAGACGCTATCCCACTTCCATTGCGGAACTTCCAATGGGTGAAGCAACCCACCGGGTTTCTTTTGCTCCGCTTTCACTTGTTGGCACACCAAGCATCTAACGACATACTCGGCCACATCTTTCTTCATACCGGCCCAAAAGAAAACTCGCTTCATGTCTTGGTACATCTTGTCCCCACCGTGATGAATGGTCATCTTCGAACGATGTGCATCATCAAGTATAGCCTTCCTCAAACCCCCATCTTGCGGTACACAAAGTCTACCGTCTCTACGCAACCCCCCCTTATCATCTAGGGTGTACCTACTCAAATGGCTGGATGACTCCCCCCTTATGAGCCTCTCTACCAACTCAACCAACTGTGGGTCGTCCCGCTGTGCCTCGCCAATCCGTCCCAAAAGAGTAGGTCTGACCTCAAGGATGCTAGCAAACCGGGTACAAAGTCAACGGAATGTCTGAAATCAAACATCGAGATAAATTCCAAGCTTCGTCGTTCCACGAACAATGGACTCAAGGACAACCTTTTTCTGCTTAAGGCGTCCGCCACCACGTTACCCTTGCCAGGGGTATACGCTATCTCGAAATCATAGGATGCTAAGAACTCCATCCACCTTTGATGTCTTAAGTTCAAATCCTTCTGAGAAAACAAGTACTTCAAAGATTTATGGTCAGTGAACAATTCGAACCTCTCGCCAAGAAGATAATGGCGCCAAGTCTTAAGCGCAAAAACAATAGCGGCCAACTCTAGATCATGTGTAGGGTAATTTTTCTCATGCGCTCTCAACTGCCTTCCCCCATAGGCTATTACCCTTCCCTCTTGCATTAAGACTGCGCCTAGTCCTGTCCCACAAGCATCGGTATAGACAATAAATGGCTTGCTCCCATCTGGCAACACTAAGACTGGAGCTGTGATTAAAAGCTCTCTTTAACCGCTGGAACGCATCATCACAATTTACGTCCCATGTGAAGACTAGATTCTTCTTCGTCAAGCGAGTTAATGGGGCTGATATCTTCGCGAAGTCCTTGATAAACTTCCTATAGTAGCCATCCAACCCCAAGAAACTCCTCACCTCGGTAGCATTCTTCGGAACCTTCCAATCTTGGATGGACACTACCTTCGCGGGATCCACAGCTATCCCTTCCTTGGAGACCACGTGCCCCAAGAACCGCACTTCCTTCCTCCAAAAGTGACATTTAGAGAATTTAGCCTTAAGGCTATGCGCTCGAAGAGTCTCCAACACTTCCCTAAGATGTAGGGCATGCTCTTCTTCACTCTTAGAAAAGACTAAGATGTCATCCACAAAGACCACCACGAACTTATTAAGGTACTCCCTGAACACCCTACTCATCAGATCAACAAAGTATGCGGGGGCGTTCGTCAAACCAAATGGCATCACAAGCCACTCATAGAAACCATCCGGAGTCTTAAAGGCAGTCTTGTCTATGCTATCCTCAGCCACTCTCAACTGATGAAACCCCGTGGCTAAGTCCAACTGCGAAAACACTGAGGCGCCAACCAACTGATCAAAGAGATCATCAATCCTCGGCAATGGGTGTCTATTCTTCTTTGTAAGTTTGTTGAGTTCTCTATAGTCTACACAAAGTCTGAGGGACCCATCCGCCTTCGTGGCAAAAACTACTGGAGCACCCCACTCCGATATACTTCGTCTTATGAACCCCTTCTCAAGCAACTCCCCTACTTGCTTATGGAGTTCCCTCCTCTCACGAGGAGCCATGTGGCGCACTGGCAAAGATACTGGCTTAGCATTGTCCACCAGATATATTCGGAAGTCTATCTCCCGCTTCGGAGGTAAGCCCTTCACCTCCTCAAACACATCCGAGTATTCCCGGACCACTCTAACAGATCGCAAACTCTCGACCGAAGCGTCAAGCGATTCAAGATAACTTAGCATAACAGAATTCATGGGATTACAAGAGATCTCGAGAGTGTTCCCCAAGCGGGTCATGAGCCTAACAACTCTCCTTTCGCAATCAAGAACGGCACCATTACTGGATAACCAGTCCATGCCCAAAATTAACCCATAGCCCGTGAAGCCCAAAACAAAAGCATCACATCTAAACTCAACGCTAAGTATAGAAATCTTCAAACCCAAACATATCATGGAAAAATAAGTGGAGCCCCCAATTGGGTTTGAAACAACCAAGGGATCATCTACTAGACTGGTGTCTAAGTGCAGTGACTCAACTAATGATGATGAAATAAACGAATGCGATGTGCCAGAGTCGAATAAAGTACGGACAGGATGATCAAACAGAAAAACCAGACTTTCAACGGAAATAGTTCTACCTCTTTCCTGAATCGGTGGAACCGCGAGAGCCTGAACTTGCCCCCTTGCCTGACCTGGTGCCATAAGAGCCTGCACCTGTCCTCCTGAGGTAGATCCCGTCCTCTGCCCCCTTCTTAGGGCAATCCTTCACTAGATGCCCTGCTTCGCCACAGTGGAAGCAGCCAGTCTTCTTCTTCTTCCGACAATCTTTTCTTAGGTGGCCTGGTGTCCCACAATTGAAGCACTTCTTCTTTCCCTTGCCATCGTTGCCTTTCCCACCCTTGTTTTGCTGTTGCTGTTGAGGTCTCTTCTGATCTCCTTTCTTCTCGGGTGCCTTATTAGCATTGGGACCCTTCTCTTCCTCATGCATGAGTGCCATATCTACTAGCTTCTCAAAGGTGGCCCCCATAGGGATGTGGGTCATAGCCAACCCATGCTTTCCGAAAACTGGCCAAATCTAGCTAGAACCACAAGCCCATTTAAGTGTTTCTGCAAACCTGTTTTGGGAAAACACGAGTAATGCTTGGAAAAAAACATAGTATTCATTTTTGGAAAATAACATTTGTGAATTCAATTCAGATATGGCAAAATTGGGAATGTTTTTTCTTGTAGATCTTTCTAAATCAGTGCAGGTAATTGTGGCAAGAAATCAAAATTTCAAATCTGGTTTTGCATCGCAATCAATTTGGCAAGTTATTTTCAAAAATACAGTGATTAAAGCAAGGAATTCTTCATAGGGCCACAAGTCGTACATATCAACAATTAAATTCCAGTGTCAATCTAAAAATCAGGCATTTACAGTGGGGTCAAGCATTCATAGCAAGAAATCTGCATGCACTTGCTCAAACTCACAGAAAATCAAGTACATGGTAAGTTTTTTATTCAGCAAGAAGAAACAAATATATGGTCTAGTTTTTGTGCAAATCCATAGGACAAATATTGTTTTTGACAACTCAGTTTTTAGAATGCAAATGTGTTTCCAGAATTTTCTCAACATGTTTTCAGAAGGAAACAAATCAATTCAACATTTTTTCACAATTCTTTCCAGAAAAAAACTCATGTATTCTTAGCATTTTTTTAAGGGGAAAATGAATCATTTATTTCCAGAAATTGTAAAACTCTTTTGGAAAGAAAAGCAATTCAGCAAAATTGGTTTTTGGCAAGCTTTTTGGTTCGAAATCAAGCTTGGGTACTGAAATATATTTAGGGCAACTTTCACGGTATGGCAACAAATCAACATTAGTCAATCATGCAACAACAATCAAGTCAAGAATTTCAAAAGAGGAAACCGCATCAATCAGACAAGTCATATTGAGTGAAATCAGAGACAATTGGGTTTCGAATTACCCTATAACTACACCAATTACATCATCGACAAAACAACGAGAAGGGATCGAAAACACAATCTAAACTTTCAAGAGCAAATCAAAATTAAATTCAGAAAACTCACAGAATGTTTTTCGATCGCAAGTGCTTCAATTCGAACGTCAGACCAGCATAAAGTAAAAGGAGCTTCAAAGAACAAATTTTTCAATCTTTTGAGAAGTCGCGATTCGATTTCGAGCAAATGAGAGGAAACCCTAGTTTCTCCTTTGAAGCCCCCATTTTTTTAGAAGACAAAAGACATCGGGACAAAGAAAATAAAGATGGGCCGGCCAAGATTATCAAGTGGGCTTGTCCTAGTTCAAGTGTTTTAAAAGGGAAATTGTTTTTATTTTTATACTAGGTTTTTTGTTTTTATTTTTGTTTTTGAATTTTGAATTGTAACCATCAAAACAGTTTTCTAGAGTCTGTAAAATTCTAGGGGATTCAGTTAGGAGTTAACTGACAGTTTACTAGTGTCTGTAAAACTGGGGGAAATCTGGTCTAGTGGATATAGACAGTCTAGGGTTTTGAGCATAGGATTAGAATAGGGGCGAGTGGTTCGCAAGTGTACATGGTCTTTTATGCGGGATCTGTTCTTGTACCTAGTAGAAACCTTAGGAATGCTGCAGTAGGCAGGGTTTTGCCGAAGCTGGGTATATCTGTGTGTGATTTATTTACTGCACTTTTATCTTTGTTGCATTCTGTGATCTGTTTATTATTTTAATATCCTGTCATATTTTTAATTCAGCGAAAAACTATGATAAACCCTATTCATCCCCCTCTAGGGTTAATCTAGATCCAACAAGTGGTATCAGAGCAAGTTTTTCATTAACTCTGGAGTCATGGTTAATCCTAGTCGTCATTCTAGTGAGAGTCAGTCCAGTTCATGTCCAACTATTTTCACTGGAACAGATTTTTTAAACTCGAAATCCAAAATGGAATTTTATTTAAAATCTGCTAATATTAAATGTTGGGATGTTGTTATCAATGGGTACGATATGGTAGATAAAGTTTTTAATTCTCGTGCTACACATATTCTATACTCTTATCTTGATGATAATCAATACAGTCTGATCTCCCATTGTTTAACTGCGCAGGAAATCTGGACAACTCTCAATACAAAGTATGGACAAATTGACAATAGCTGCTCAAAACCAGAAAGTGCCTACTTAGATTCAAAGTTTTGCTTAATAGGATTTACAAATGAAAAATAAGATGAATCAATTGATGGAGATTCAACAGATGACGAAACAGGAAATTTCTCATACGAAGACTTGGTTTATATGTGTACTGACTTGACTAAATCTGTTGATAAACTCCAACGGAAAAACAAACGTCTGAAATCTAAAAATCATGATTTGATTAACATAAATGATATGTTGGAATTAAAACATGAAAACTCAAATTGCCAGAATTGTTTGAATTTGAAAAATGATTTAACTCATCTTAATAAAAATCTTCAGAAAATTGAAAAAGAAATTACATTTTAAAACAAAATGAAGATGAGTTAATTTGTAAAAATAATTCTTTGCAAAAGGAGTTGGATAATATTATTTCCCGACATAAGATTTTTGAAAATCAAAATTTACTGAAATCTGAATTTGTTTTGAAAGAGCTTGAAAAAGAAATTGCGAAATTCAAGGATTTTGAAAAATCTGCATCTGAAAAACAAGATAAATTTGAATCTGAGATTGCTGAGTCCCAAACCAAAATAAAATTGCTTAATGATGAAAACTTGGTCTTGAAATCTGATTTTGAAAGATGTAAGATCAAGAAAACTCATTGTTCAAATTTAATGAAAGAAAACGGTGATCTTAAAACTGAAATTCAACAACTTGAAACAACTTTGGCTAAATTTTCAAACGGTGAATTTAAACATGTTGTTGAAAAATCAATTTCCATCAGGAAATAAAAGTGGACTCGGTTTTGGAAAAATTGATGAATTTGAAAAGGGTAGATCGAATGATTTTAAAAATCCTTCAAATCGTTTTGAAAATATTCGTCTTGAAAATTTGAACTCAAATAATTTCAAAGGTTTTTTAAATTGAAGGCGAAATGAAAATTGGTTTGATAACAATCCCTTTAAACCATTTTGGACCCCAAAAAGAAATAAAGTAAATTGATCTAAATTCAAACATATTTGGGTTCCTAAAGGCACAAAAATAGATTCGAATGGATTGTTATACAAACAAGTTTGGGTACCGAAAGTTCGACATACAACTGTGAGTGGTTTTACTAATTTTGTTAGACCACTCGATCCCCTAAATAGTTAGGTACCGAGGGTTGGCTGAGGAACGACAAACTCAAAGAATCAAGCTTGCTTTATATCAACATCAATGCCTTTTGACATACGTTCCTTAGCCATGACTGTTGAGTTGGAGATTCAGATCGTCTACTGCAAATCAGGTATGATCACTTGACTCATGTTTTTTTTGTATATTATCTGTTTTTCTTCCTTCTTCTACTTCTTCTTTTATTTTTTTTTCTAATTTGATTTGACACTGCCATATTCTTCTTATTCTGTGATTTCTTAAACTTCTAATTGCAGTACTCATGATTTTCTGGAAATTCACTTCTTTTGTATAACACTCTTACTTTTAATCATTTCCAGATCTTGAATTGAAACTTGTATATGTCTACAATTGTTTTAAAGTTTACTTTTTATTTTTGAATTTTTAACAGTGCTGAAGCATTCATATCATATCTTGAACACTGTTAATCTGAATTCTAAATTGTTTAGAAGATCTGAAATATTAATGAAATATCACACATTATTACTGTTCTAAGTTTCTTCTAATTCATTTTAGAAAAGCTTAAAATATTATACTCATTATAGCACACTTCTACTTATCAGTCGTGATAATTTCATTGATTTTCAGTTTGGCTTGGATATTTTGAATTATCTTTAATAACAGTGATACATCTTGAAATTCATCTTTATTCATGATCATTATGGTTGAAATTTGTTTATTTGAAATCATACGAAATTCTTGATATTTTGAATAACACACACCTCTTAAAATTTGTAATTATCAATCTCTGTGTGACTAATTCATTATATCTTAGAACTTGACATTAATGCATGTGATTTCAAATAAATTATTTCTTAATTTTTGGATCATGAATATTTTCAAACTTGATGTAAATGATCTGAAACTATGCTTGGGATTGTCAGTCATATTCTTGTGAAAAATTCTGTGAAAATCTATTTTTGTAATTCACTGTTATTTCATGATCAATTGGCTTGAATTTTTTTTTTTGAAATTATTGATTTCATGAATCTCACACACTTCCTGAATCTGAAATTTACAATCTGGTGTGATCGATTCATTTAATCTTGAAATTTTCATATTCCCTTAAGTGATTTCAAATAAATCATACTTTTGGATCATGAATCATCTTTTGTGACCATCACCTTGACAAATATGACTTGATATTTTTTTGCTGCTATGATATTGTTTTCGAAAATTCTTTGATGACTGCTTGCTTTGGTATATACAACTTGCTGCTCTGATACTGCTTTTCAAATAACTGCTTGGTTTTGACTACTGCTATGATAAATGAAATTAATTTGCTTGTTTTGTCTGCTTGGGTCTTATGATTGAATTTTTGTTTGTATCTGATATCCTGATTTGTCTCCAGTGCCTTCTTACAATCCTCATTAATAGAGACACCAATTGGTATCAGAAGTGCTAATTAAATTTTTTTGGATATATTTTTCCTATTCCCTCTTGCTTTGTATAGAACTTTTCAATTTCCTCTTGTAATTGATTTTCAATTTTAAAATTATTTATTAATTATTCATTCAGAAATTGAGATCAATATCCAAATTGAACTGTATTTATAATTTATCAAAATTATTATCAGTTTTTGAAATTGCGATGAATTGTGACTACAGTATATTTCACAACAAGAGGATATTTTATTTAGAGTTTCATGATGGTTGAACAATTATTATAATATCTTCGAATTGGCAATTATTTCACGACCATCTCCTTTATCTATCACCTTTCTACCATCCATCGTGATTTTATAATAATGTGGAGAGTTTAATTTTTTATTAAAAAAATCATCTTGAATAAACAGTGAAAATATTTGTGATAGAAATTGGACTAATTTATTATTTAGAATTAGTGATAATTGAAATTTTTCAATGATCCCGGTACTGTCGAGCATATTTCATAATATAATTAATTTATAAATTTATTTCACAGTCCATCTCCGTACCTACCCAATTTGCTATCATTCACATATTGGTTTTATATAATGAGGAGTTTTTCCTTTAAATGCTGAAAATAATATAATTAATATATAAGTGTGTCTCTAACCTCATTTAAAAATCCAAGCTCTGGTCATGCATGGTTAAGAGACAACTTATAATTTAAGCTGCGACTGACCTCATTTAAAAATCCAAGCTATGGTTAAGTGAGGTCAGTGTGCTCTTAAATAAAACAAAAAGAAAAAGGAAAAGTGTGCTACAAATTGAAATAAAACTGAAATTCTCCTCTAAGTATAAAAACCAACCTATCAATCCATTTTCTATCTATGAAATGTGTTGAAATCTTATGACGTATTATGATTTGTTGATTGATAGGTATTGGGATTTGAGATTATACGATGTTGTCACTTAAATTGAATTATTAATTATAGTCCAAATCCATCACTATTTTTTGGATTTCATTTTTATAAATTTTTATTGGAAAATATTCATATTTTTATAACTCTCCCCATTTATATAAATTTCATCGTAAATCCGTCATTCTCTACAATGTGAAATATGCCACCAGTTCTCAGTTTATTATGATTTTTGTTTGACTGATTGAGACTTATGTTGACCGTTCCTCCTCTTAAGCTGATATTATATTTGTTAGTCAATTTTCATCTATATTTTAAGTTCTGAATCCTTTTGATGATAACAAAAGAGGGAGAATGAGTTGAGATTTTGATTTATGAGTGAATATTTTATAGATATTTTTATTTTTGAAAATTCATTCTTATTCAGTTCATTTCACTCATGCACAGTTATAGGGGGAGTTGTCTATTGTAGGAGGAGCTAATAAATAGGGGGAGTTCAATATTCACTGTCAAACACATTTATTGTGCTCAAAATCTTTTATTTGTTTGTCATCATCAAAAGGGGGAGATTGTTGTATATGACGTAGTTGTATACACAATTATATGATTTTTGTTTGATGATAACAACCAGATAAATATTATTTTAAATGTGTATGTTACCGTACTGTTCTATATATACATCATAGACAGGAATATAATATTTATATTTAAATAGAATACTACTGTACACGAATATAAACATTCAAACAATATTTTATTTAAATATAATATTTCATTTCAACAAGTCAAAACAGTACAAATTTATAAACTCCACTATTTGAACACTTCACTGATAATTTTCATTTCAAGACATTTCTGTACATAACTCCTCACTACAACACTCAAAACTCAGTTGTAAAATTTTCATCTATACATACATTTACATTCACTGACACTACACTGTCTTCTGTCTTCAGTCTTCACTGCACAGTCAGTCCAGTCTTCATGACTACCTATCATATGAAACACAACACAGTACACTGCAATAGAAATAAATCTGAATACAAATGCGAATATAAATTTTATTTTTAAAATTTTATTTGCCTCAGCTTTCTGGTGTGTTTTCTCATCATTTTTCATGACTTGATCTGATATGTATATACCCACTGATCAGCCTCAGCATGCTACACTGGTTTGCTAATCAGAACCAGTTGATTCTGAACAGCCACAACTCAGTGCAGCAGTCTGCTGATAAATAAATTACACGTGCACAATATATGTATACATACATTGTTGTGTATATATACACATATATAAATATACAGGTGTATATGGTCGAGCAAAGTCAAAAATGGACAGCAAATTGTGCAACAAGTCAACAAGCAAGATGATACACGTGTTCATGGACATGGTGCAAACTACACAAACATGAATGGTTCAGCACAAATGTGCATGGCATTCACATATACTTGGATCAGCTCAGAATGGTTCATAGTGCCACAACAACAACACAGATGACAACATAAATCTGGTCAAGCCAAACTATTCTTTTCAATGACCAAATCAGCATAAGTCAATATCAATATGAACTAGAGTCAAGACACAACATTATGACATGTGCAGCTAGCATGAACAAGTCAAAATGCAGGCTTCAAATTCATGGTAGCTCAAAGCAAACCTCAAAGTACACAAACAAATAATGGTGCAACAGTGAAGTATCAGTGGTATATGTACAATTATATTTTCAAATACACTGGCTAACATGTATACTAATGATGAATAAGCCTCTGAATTAATGTACACAACAGTATGAAACTCATGCAAACTAGAAAAGACACAAGAATAGCAGCACGGTAGTTATTTCAAGTCCAACAGTTCAGGTTTTAAAATGCCAAGAAGGAGTGCACAAATAATTCAAGTTTCATGCAACGGCCAACAGTCCAGAAATATGACTTGGCAAGCTCAAAAGATTCTTAGAATTTACAAAGGGAAAACTGTTTTGAGATGGTACAAAAAGGAATGTCAAGGAACAAAGACAATACATCAAGAAGTGATCATTGTGTCTGCAAACCCAATATGACTATGCGCAAATTTGTACATGGCAGACAACATGTTTCGTGCATGCATAGATTTCCAGTGGCAAGAATAAATTCCAAAAGAAACAATCAGTTCCAAGTATATTCAGATATATATATATATATATATATATATATATATATATATATATATATGCATATGGAAGCAAATGGTGAAATAGCATGAATAATTTCTAGCAAAGAACCACAAGCCCATTTAAGTGTTTCTGCAAACCTGTTTTGGGAAACACAAGTAATGCTTGGAAGAAAACATAGTATTCATTTTTGGCAAATAACATTTGTGAATTCAATTCAGATATGGAAAAATTGGAAATGTTTTTTTTCTTGCAGATCTTTCTAAATCAGTACAGGTAATTGTGGCAAGAAAACAAAATTTGAAATCTGGTTTTGCTTCGCAATCAATTTGGCAAGTTATTTTCAAAAATACAGTGATCAAAGCAAGGAATTCTTCATAGGGCCACAAGTCTTACATATCAACAATTAAATTCCAGTGTCAATCTAAGAATCAAGCATTTATAGTGGTGTCTAGAATTCATAGCAGGAAATTTGCATGTACTTGCTCAAACTCATAGAAAATCAAGTACATGGAAAGTTTTCTATTCAGCAAGAAGAAGAAATATATGGTCCAGTTTTTGTGCAAATCCATAGGACAAATATTGTTTTTGACAACTCAGTTTTTAGAATGCAAATGTTTTTCCAGAATTTGCTCAACATGTTTTCAGAAGGAAACAAATCAATTCAACATTCTTTCACAATTCTTTCCAGAAAAAAACTCATGTATTCTCAGCATTTTTTTAAGGGGAAAATGAATCATTTATTTCTAGAAATTGTAAAACTCTTTTGGAAAGAAAAGCAATTCAGCAAAATTTGTTTTTGGCAAGCTTTTTGGTTCGAAATCAAGATCGGGTACTGAAATATATTTTGGGAAATTTTCACGGTATGGCAACAAATCAACATTAGTCAATCATGCAACAACGATCAAGTCAAGAATTTCAAAAGAGGAAACCACATCAGTTAGTCAAGTCATATTGAGTGAAATCAGAGACAATAGGGTTTCGAATTACCCTATAACTAAACCAATTACATCATTGGCAAAACAGTGAGAAGGGATCGAAAACACAAGCCAAACTTTCAAGAGCAAATCAGAATTAAATTCAGAAAACTCACAGATTGTTTTTCGATCGCAAATGCTTCATTTCGAATGTCAGACCAGCATAAAGTAAAAGGAGCTTCAGAGAACAAATTTTTCAATCTTTTCAGAAGTTGCGATTCGATTTTGAGCAAACAAGAGGAAACCCTAGTTTCTCCTTTGAAGCCGCCATTTTTTTATAAGACAAAAGACATCAGGACAAAGAAAATAAAGATGGACCTGCCAAGATTATAAAGTGGGCTTGACCTAGTTCAAGTGTTTTAAAAGGGAAATTGTTTTTATTTTTATACTAGGTTTTTGTTTTTATTTTTGTTTTTGAAATTTGAATTGTAACCATCAAAACAATTTTCTAGAGTTTGTAAAATTCTAGGGGATTCAGTTAGGAGTTAACTAACAATTTACTAGTGTCTGTAAAACTGGGTGAAATCTAGTCCAGTGGATATAGACCAGTCTAGGGTTTTGAGCGTAGGATTAGAATATGAGCGAGGGGTTCGCCAGTGTACATGGTCTTGTATGCGGGATCTGTTCTTTTACCTGGTAGAAACCTTAGGAATGCAGTAGTAGGTAGGATTTTGCCGAAGCTGGGTATATCTGTGTGTGATTTATTTACTGCACTTTTATCTTTGTTGCATTCTGTGACCTATTTATTATTTTAATATCCTGTCAGATTTTTAATTCAGCGAAAAACTGTGATAAACCCTATTCACCCCCCTCTAGGGTTAATCTAGATCCAACACATGTCTTATTTATTACAATGCATGTCAAAATAAAATCGCTCACATCACAAGTTACATATCATTCAATATATCATCTCATATTGCTTTACATATGGCACATAGTCCATACTGCATTATAACCAACATACTATACACACTGCGTTACATGTTTACTTTTTAACTCCACACATAACAAGTATACTATATTGGAATTATTATCTTAAAAATATATACGATTATTAATACATAACGTATTTACTTAGACTAAATTAACTTGATTGACTTGTTTGCCTTAATTAAATTGATTGGCTTGATTGAATTGATTGGATTGATTGACTTGTTTGGTTTGTTTGATTTGTTTGACTTGAATAACTTGATTGACTTAATTTCATTAGTCGTTGATAGGTTTGTTAGAAAAATACTTAAGCATTAGTAGTTGATATGAGTTTTATAAGTTTTTAGAATAAATGGAAGTTACAAGAAATGTTTGGCTTTATGTTTGAATTCAGTTGAATTAATGTTTTGTGTCAAAAAAACTTGAATTGGTTGATTGTTTGGATTAAAATTGCCATTACTTAACTTATATTAATTTAACTTATATCATAATTTTAAGATATCTTATCGAAGTTATTTTTTAGTCTAGATTAAAGTCTTATTATAGTTAGAGTTTTGGACATGTTTAGTCTTGTATTAGATTAAGGGGGAGTTTTATAGTTTCTGAGGAATAGTTGAAGTTTCAAAGTGTTTTCGAATTGACATATACTTTTGCTTCAGTTGGTTAGATTGTTTGTTTGAATTGCCTGTTTGTTTGATTTGCTTGTTTGGATTGATTTTCTTGTTTGAAATAATTATAAAATTTGATTGGTTTTTAGTTTATTTAGTTTATTAGACTAGTATAGTCATAATTTTAGGGGGAGTTATAATCTTTTAGGATTAGAATCATAGATTTAGAGGGAGAAATAAGGATATTGTAGAATCAGGGACAATTATATTAGAAACATTTATAGAATAATTTAGGGGGAGTTATTTATACCAGTACTTTAGAATAGAATCAAATATTATAGGATATGTATAGATAGATATAGGATTTAGGGGGATTATATTTAGAATTTCTTTTCGATAATGACAAACGGGGAGAAATTATAAAATATAGACTTAGTTTAAGGGAGTATGTAGGATTCATAGTGAAAGGGGAAGTAATAAAAGGACCAGATCAAAAAGTACCAAGTATGAATATTTTATAAACTAAAGTTGTCATCATTAAAAAGGTGGAGATTGTTGGAGAATGGTGTTTTGATGACAACAACCTTATTTCAATGTTAACTGATTATGAAATATATACTAACATCTCTATCTAGAATATATATATATACACACAGAGATATGCGGGCTTTGTATACAAGAATTAATACTGAAGACTGTACAGTTTAAGAACTTTTAGAGATTCAGAATTCAGAGAAGATTCAAGACTCATGATTAATCAAGATTTCAAGATCTCAAGAATTCAAGATAAAGGTAGTAACAGAGTCTAGTTTATGTAAGATTCTGAATAACACTCTAGGTTCCAATTCAAATTTAAATTCTATTCTGATTTTCAAATTCTATTTCCAAATCCTATTATAATTCTAATTAATTTTCTATCTTACTTTCAATTTTAAACTCAAGTTTTTAAGTATATAAGTTTTATATATATTTATATAATTATATACTTTTATATACTTTATATATTTATGTAATTTTAAACTTTATAATTTTAAATATGTTTATATAACTTATATTTATGATTTCATTTGATTCTATACTTTATAATACTTATTTATATCACTATGTTTTAATTTAAGAATTTTCAGATATACACACACACACACACACACATATATATATATATTAAAACACTTTAAAAATGCTCAAAATTCAAATTTATGAAGGGATATGTCGACATACATTATTGGACATGTCGACATATAATTGTCACATTTTTTATTTTGAAAGGAAGTATCTTTTCACTATTTGTAATGTTCTAGAAGCGTTGCAACCTTTCAAATCTTATAAATAGGGACTGATTTCGAATTTTTTTATCATTCTTCTTCTCTATCTTCACCCCTTTCTTTACACCATTAATATTTCATATTTTTATGATTTCTACACCTATACTCTACCGAATTCAATTCTATTTATATAAAACTTCTTCTTTTCTCACTCTCTACTCATTACTCTCTGAATCGAAGTGCTATTGAAGAGTTATAGGGCTGTTGTAATTTTTTGGGAAGTGTTTACGAAAAGGTGTGTTCCTTGTAGCCTTAAAATCAAGGAAAATAATCGATGGTAACCTTGTAGTCGGGGAAATCTGTAACACCCTGTATTTTCTGTGAACGTACAAGTAACAAATTTAAGTATACTTAATTTTTAGGAGAAGAATTAAGGGAAACGGGTTGTGCCATTGCGTTCGTCTCGAAATTCTGCTTGAGATAGAGTCCGAGTTTGCGTAAAACGGATACCGTGTGAAGAAGATATGGACGAACGAAGTTAGGCAGAAAAACTGGAAACAAGCCAGAATACACTAGCGCACTTGTGAAGTGCGCCGGTACAAAAATACAGTGGCGCACCTGCCAAGTGCGCCCATACCGATCCAGCATAGAATTCTGGAGAGTTCTGTGATGACGTGTCTTCTTCTGAGTGGCCGGATGACCTGTGTTCGAGCTGGGTGGTTCTGATGACTTCTGGACTGATCTGAAGGCTCTAAATCACCCTATTCTCCTATAAAAACACCCCCCAAACCTCACTTTCTCTCCACCCAATTTCATTCTGCCTATATTCTACCTCTATTATAATAAAAATAAAATAATGGCGTCGCTACTCTGCTGAAATCTAAGCTAGAACTTGTGCATCTTCTGCCAATCTGAATAGAATTAAAAGAGAACAACTATTTTCTAATCTAATCGATAGTCTACGCCAAAGGAGAGCTATTGAGTGTCAGAATGCAGATTCTAGAATACAAGGATCGTTCCCTTGTTGTGAGTACAATTATTTTCAGATATGAACTTTAATTATGATCTTGACATTAATATAAATCTGAATCTGAGATTATGCATATTCTTATCTGTCAGATCTGCTTTTCTGTGACTATTCTCTTTTTTTCTGTTCTATAGCCAGGCTACTACGAGCCTGCGCCAAATCTTATAAGAGATTAACGCACGAACGCTAAATTTTGGAGTAAATAATGAATAATGCATAATTGGACATGACTGATCTGTGACTGATTTGAGAAAAGGACATATGTTGTAAATTAGATCTAGATCTGTGCATACTCTGTGATTTGGAAGAAGAGGAATCATTGAATGATAACATATGACTTGAAACTTGGGGACATAATGCATATAAAAATTAAGATCTGATTTTGAGAGGATATAATTTAAAGATCTAGATTTTTGGGTATATTTTATATAACGATTCATGACTTGAAAAAGGAATTTGAAATTTAGGCATAAAGACCTATATTAAAATAGGATAACTATTAATGTGAATGTGCCTACATATGGATTTTTGGATATTGGCATTAAAGGCTATAATTTGGCATAATTCATATCATGATTTGGGGCTTTTAGAGAGTGTTTTGTACTGTGCAAAGTTTAACGAAAATTTGGGGGCATATATTGTAATATGAATTATGACCATGATTTGAGCATGTAAGTTTAGGCTTAATTTATGATTAGGCAAGATATGTAAATAGAATTTTTAAGAAATGTTAAATCTGCTAATCTGTTGAATAGCTTAATCTGCTAAATCCGTTGAATTGCCTGTTCAGCTAATCTGCTAAATTGCCTAATCTGCTAGATCTGTTATCTGCTAAATCTGTTGAATTGCTTAATCTGTTGAAAGCTGAATAATTGTAATTTGGAGGCTCGATCTAAAATTGAGCAAAACATGTTAATAGGACTTTGGATAATCTGCCGTAACTTGTAAAGAAGTTAAATCTGCTAAATGGACATAATTAGTCTGATATTTTCTGTAATGGAATAAAGTGGCTATGACATGAGGTTAGACTCCGTTTGCGGTAGAAGCCTGCCCGGAACCAACCGGCTTAACCAGCGACCGCAAACTGTCAGTCTAATGTAAGAGGTCGTAGGCATAACAAAAATATGCTTAGACACGAGGTTAGGTCTGGCTTGTGGCAGAAGTCTGCCCGGAACCACCCGGCATATCCAGCGGCCACAAGCTACCGACCTAATGTGAGAGGTCTGTGCATTAATATTTAATTAATGCAAATCTGAGATAAATATGATATCTTAAACGTGTTGGGTGGATAGGGTTAAACCAACTGGACTGATGAATTTAACAAACCCGTTTCATTAATCTGTTGGCCCAATACAAAGTTTGACAATCTGTAAGTATGTTAAAACTGTACATCTGATCCGTTAGTCTGAAAACTTGTTAACTTGATTGTTTGATCTGTGAACTAGTAAATCTGAACTCTGTATGTCTGAAAATTGTAAACAAGTTAATCTGAAATATGTTAGTCTAGGGACACAAGGTTAGGAGGGGAAATACTTGTGTCATTTGTTGTTTGGGACCCATATTAGTCAATAACCCTTTCTGGTATCAAAAACTTTGACCCCACGCTATGTAGGGGTCCGGGCACGCTTACTAAACTAATTATAAGCGGTTCATTCTGATAATGGCGAGGGGTGTTGATGGTGCGTTCCAACCGGGTCATGTGCGTGCATGGATCTGGTCTGCTCTGAGGATGTAAGACACCGTGACATCTGTAAATAGGTCTGTGCCAATAGGTTGCCACTTTAGGGAGTGATACACCCTACTGTGGGGCCGACACAGGGTATTTATGTATTAGGGAGCCGATCGCTTGGTGTAGGACTTAGGGTACACTTAGTTCTATCTATTTCTGTTGGGTGGTAACACCTGTCTGTTTCTGTGTGGTACCGTCTGTAGGGGTGGTAAAGGCCCATTACTAGTGTACACCTAATTCTAACATTCTGTTTTCGTTGGGATTATTCTGTTTCTGTCTCTGATTCCGTTTCCGATTCTGTTTCCGTACCTTCTGTCTGTTGGGGAGGTAAAGGCCCATTAGTTGGGTGGTAAAGGCCCATTATTAGTATTCTGTTTCCGTACCTTCTGTCTGTTGGGGGTGGTAAAGACCCATTATTAGTATTCTTCTTCTGTACCTTCTGTCTGTTGGGGTGGTAAAGGCCCATTACTAGCATTCTGTTTCTGTATAGATTATTCTGTTTCGATTCTGCTTCAGTTTAGACATTAGGGTAACAACTAACCCTATTGTACTAGTATTAGTGCAGAGAAGTAAGATGTAAGTAAGGAACATAACTTGGTTTACATCATTCTGTTTCTTCTGTTAACTTAAAGTATATCTGGTATTCCTGTTGATGTAATCTCTCATCCAGCTTTATTTACATGTCATGATAATATTATCTGTTTATATGCTGGAAGTCACTGGACTCGCCAGACTTTATGTCTGACCTCTTTTGTTTTCGCACCTTTTCTTTTCGTTTCCCCCCCAGGTGCTCAGGGTGGAAACATAGGAGCTTGGTTCTGATTCTCTCTGCTTGAAGTGCTTGGAGTATTGCTTGGCTTTGGCTCTATCTTTTCATGGCAGTTTATGTTGGGGATTATGGCTTTGAAACTTTACATTCTGAAGGATTTTGTATAAGACTGATAATTGTGTACTTAAGATTTGGTATTGTGATTTAGAAAGATGTAACCAAACTTATTTCTGCTTCTGCTGTAATAAAGTTATAAATTTTCAAGTACTACTTATCTGTCTTGTAAAATTCTGTTCTGTCTACTAAAACGCTCCATCAAAGTTATGGCATTCCCTTTGTGAGTGACCTTAACGGAGGTGGGGTGTTACAAAATCAAGGGAAATATACTTGATTAAGGGTGCTTGGAGTCGGTGGTAACCTTGTGTCCATGAATCAAGGAGATTGTACTTTGGTACTGATATAGTAATAAAACTCTGCACAATCCAGCGTTGCGTGAGACTGGACGTATGATTAATCCGAATTATAAAATCCAGTGTATTCTTTACTTTTCTGCATTTTATTTCTTTTTATTTTTGTGTTTGATTTTGTGCCTGTGATTATTTCTGTGGTGTGTGATTCATATAGTAAATCATATAAGTTTTAGATTTTCTTAAATTCCTTGAAAACACTATTTAACCCCCCTTTAGTGTTAGTTTTGCCTTAATGATAAACTCAGCATTCCTTAACAGAGTGTACAAGCCTATGCATTTTGAAATAAAAAAGATGGTGTGCCTAAGGAATTGCCAGATCGGTAAAAAAATGAAGGATTGAAATATTGGAGTAATCATCTAGTCGGCTTCTTCTTAGATGGTAGGTTGTCTTATCATATAGTTGTGAACTTCTTGAATCGATTCTAGAAATTAAACGGTAAAGTAAGCATTAAATCCAACGAAGTTAATTTTTACTTCAATTTTACTAATTTTAGAGTCTGATCCAATATTCATTAAGGGTCGAATGTTTATAATTACACATTGGGATCCATCAATTGGTAGTACTCAGGCACAAATTATAGGAGTTCTAGTTTGGATACACTTCCATCGAAGCGGGAATAAAAAGTTATGCCCAGTTGAAAATTCAGAATAGTCGCAATGGAAAATATAACCCTAAAAAATGGAAATTTTGCAAATGACCTCTGTTTTTTATGCAACCACTTTTGTTGGATCTGGGATGTCAATTTATTGCTAGATTCCAAAATTTATAATTTTTGGAATTAATATGTGAACGTGGCGAAGTAAAATGTGTTTTGACAGTTTCAGTCAATTTGGATCGCCCAGAAAATGACCATTTTTCAAATGGTCTCCAAATTCAACGAAATTAGTTTTGTTAGGACCGTATCGTCAAAACATAGTCAGATTTATTTTTCTGGAATTTTTGGGGTCCGTATATGACCCCGGTAAATTGAAATGTGCGTTCAAATTCAATATATAAATTTATATATTAATTTTGATGAAAACTGGTCATAACAGTCGAATTGGCTAACGGGACATATCCCATTGTGTTCGGAATGAGGGTAATTAGCTAGGAACGACAGTTGTTGGGTTTGATTTGAAGTTAGAATGAAAAAGTAACATTTTGGAAATAAATTAAATTAAATATTAAAATATATACTTGGTCAAACCCTCCTTTCTCTCACTTTCATTCTTCGTTCATAAACCAAAAAGAGAAACCGACGTTCCTCAACCCCCCACACCTCCACGCTGCCGCTCCCTCCCCCTAACGCCGCCGCACCAACCTCCACCACCTCTTCCTCCTCTCCTCTCTCTTCTCCTCTTTCTCTTCAAATTGAAAACCCTAGTCCCCAAATCACCAAACCCTACTGCCGTGGGCCACCACCACTGCGCCACCACCTTGCTGTAGCCTCCCCACGCTCCATCAGGCCCGCCGCCGTTGCTGGCCGCCCTCC
Organism: Allium sativum; assembly: GCA_030737875.1. Taxonomy (NCBI): domain Eukaryota; kingdom Viridiplantae; phylum Streptophyta; class Magnoliopsida; order Asparagales; family Amaryllidaceae; genus Allium; species Allium sativum. The sequence goes on along the minus strand of CM060918.1, from coordinate 605,242,898 downwards.
CCTTGGCCGTGTGCCCCAAAAATCCAAAATCTCTCTTTACAACAAAATATCCCGTTTTACATAAAACACCCTGTCACTATTTCGCCAATAACTCTCAAACGGTGCGCTTCTGGCCAAAACTCCACATCACTAAAATCGAAGAGCACGATTTTCTCTTCCATTTGAGTATACGTAAGTCATATTTTGGACTGCGGAGTTGTTCTGAAAACGCTTCCAAAGTCTGCTGTCCAAATACTATCTTTTCGCGATTTCCGGCGAAATGGCACATTTTCGGAAGGAAGACCACTAGGCGAAAGTTGTCCGGAATCGCGCGTTTAAGCTATACAAAAAGATGGTGTGAAGATTGGAGCTCGTTTGCAAATTCTAGAACTAGAACAACAAATCTGGACGATAGAAAATATGTGAGTTTTCTCCGATTTAAAGCTTCTATGATTTTTAACTAGTGTATGGCATGAAAATATTTTTAGAAATATAAAAATATGATTTTTAGATTATATATGTTATTTATAAAATGGTCATACAAAGAAATAATTATTACATATATAAAAATCCGATTTTTATATATGTAGTAGTGTTAGATCAAAATTTGGCTCTAACACCCAAATCGTCATATTTCGAGCATATGATATGAAGGAATAACTGAAAAATAAGAGAAAAAGCAAGACAACAGGATTTTTATAGTGGTTCGGCGTTAGCAAGCCTACGTCCACTTCATATTTTCTCATTTCACTCATAGATTACAATTACAATGAATATTGTCTTTCAATCACTTGAATTCAATGAATAATTCTCTCCGAATCCATTGAATTTATTGAGGAAGATGGTGGTTATTCATGGAGAAGTGTTGGCCATGGCAGCCATGGAAGTTGAGATGCCAAAAGTCCCCTGAAAATGCCCTCTGAAGGTGTATTTATAGCTGTAGGAAAGCTCCTGGGAGGACTGGTTCGTGATGGGGTACGTGGCAGGCGATCCAGAAAAATAGGAGAGCCAGTAGCCTTGAGAATAGGTCAAAACAAGCTGCGTGTGAACAGGTCCGAAGTTCGGATCGCGGTCATAGGTCGGATCGCGGTCATGGGTCGGATCGCGGTCATAGGTCGGATCGCGGTCATGGGTCGGATCGCGGTCATGGGTCGGATCGGATCGCGTAAGCAAGGGAGGATCGGATCGCGTAGGCAAGGGAGGATCGGATCGCGTAGGCAAGGGCGGATCGGATCGCGTAGGCAAGGGCGGATCGGATCGCGGTCATATGCCAGCTCACACTCGTTCACGGAAATGGGCGTAACTTTCAAACCGTAAGTCCGATTGAGCCAAACCAAAGCTCAAACTGAAGCTAATTCAAAGGGATACGAGTGTATAAGGTGAATAGATCCAAATGAGGTCATCTGATAGGGATTTCGGGCCAGTTTATACTGATGTTGTGATTTTGACCAAACTGCCTTGTGTCTTCTGACGATGCTTCCAATGCCAGAGAGCGATGTTATCCAGAGATTCCATATCAGACAGCATTTACCGAGAGGTGTGTCAACATGATCTTTGCTTTGGGTAGCCTGGTCACAAAGCAGGCCAACATTTTGCCCTCCAAAGTACATCTTATCAAAGATGAGATGTGCTTTGAATATGTTGAGCTAATTCTCTCTGGAACGTCATTTATCCTTGAGAAGGCTTCATCCAACTACTGCATTGCTTCCCTGGGAGCTAGTCAGGCCAAGTTCCACAGAAGGAGTATTCGAGACGATCAAGAAATTGTTTAAACCTTGTCGGATCAAAAGATCTAATTCATCCGTCAAATGTCATGCTAAATCATTGGCTCCCGAGCGTGATTCTACATGCACAGGTTGTTGCCAAACAACATCATCATTCTATGCAAGCCAAGCGCATGGTAGGGTTGGACTTTCTTTTTCATATGAGCCAATGTATGAAGTAGCCAACCAAATCATGGGGCAATGTAAGAATCCTTGGGCTCTGAGCTAACAACTGGACTATTGAGATAAAGCACATCAGAATCAACATACGAATTTGTCATTCGTACTCAAGTTTGGACTAGCCTGATATCTTGATATTGATTCAGGATCTTAAAATCGCATTGAATCGTAACAGTAAGAAATTCAAAAGCCATGATCACTCTGGATCGTAGTCGAGAGAATCCACAATTGTTACGGATCATTTCTTAATCCAATATTCACATATGAAGTAGTCAGTAAGGGATGTTGTTAAAATTATGTGGACCAGTGCCTATAGGATCGTCACCATCGCGAGGTAGTAGATAGGTCTGTCACATCTTCTATCTGGTGTAGTTTGACACTTTAAGTTCACATTTGATCCACAAGCTAACCCGCTTGGTCGGCAAAGATGAGTAAGGTTGTACTCCGGAGGCATGACGTACATGTTTTGAATCCCATTTCATGACAGGATTGTCTTCAAAGTTAGTCTATGAACCGACACTTGTGCTCTCAGTGCCATCGGAGGACAAGCGAGGTCAGTACTTATGCCCCCAGTATCGATGGGGGTTGAGTTGAGTCAATAAGGCATTTAATCTTGAAGATTTTATACTTCCTGTCATTGCATCTGGTAAGAGTTGCAGGTTCAGCAATCTTAGTCGACCCAGATCATTCTGTACTGTTTCTCAATTTAGCAAAAAATCGGAATTGTATATGCAAATGGTTGAACCACATTTGCTTTGATATCATCTCTTCTCTTTAGTCAGATAGTGAGGATTGCCTCATCGGGCATCAGCGACTTCGGTTACTCTCATCAGATCAGTTGCGGAGTCAAGTAAGGTTGTTGAATGCGAGTGAATAAATGTCATTATGAAGTTAGTTGGGCCCCACCGTTTATGCTTCAGCATAGTCCGAAATGGTTATCACAGTCTTATTGAGTCTCTTTCTCATGCTCGGTTCAATTGTGTTTGACAAACAAGATCATGGGCTCGATAAGTGGTAAAGATTCTCTTTGGAATTGCACATTCTTGTCGTTGTTTTCCAGGGCTTTTCCTTTGTCCTTATTGTTTCGTGAATTAGAAGGTACTCCATTCTTTAGTCAGGAAGGCCTCTAGGTCATTCGTCTCGATGCTAACACCTTTTTGTCGTGAAAGTCTATCCACTTCAAGGTTGAATTCATCAAAATCTCTGAGCAAGTCTTGTTATAGAGAAAATTTAAAGTTCGAGGGAATAACAGGGGATCCTGACATCCCACGTGTGAGGGCTGTAATTGTTGTTATCCATATCATCTCGAGAAGTGCCGCCTCTCGAGAGGCGCCGAATCAAACTAGCGAGCAGGTTGCCATCAAAGAATTGATGCACATTATCAAGATCCTGGCTGGTGCCCCCAGCATCGAATCTGAGATTACAAAGGGGGTCTTTGTTGATTTCTTGTTTCCACATCGATATTGCCCCCGGGTCATGGTTCGAGTCATTCGACCTGGCCGGGTTCCTGTTTTTCGAATTGTTGCGTTCTTTCTTGGAGCTGAGTATGAAATGTCGCTCGAGTATTCATTCGAGTTGGAGTTAAAACCGGTCGTGCATGAATTGAGTTTGTCACAATTCTTGCATTCTCATCTAGGATGTTGCAGGTAGCTGTTCCATTGCCCGTGTTTCCATCCATGACGTAGGGAATCGAAACCGCATGCTGCGCGCCTCCTGATTGGTTTGTGTTCAACCCAAGCTGATGGTTGATATCTGACTGTGCCAAGTTCGTCACTACCTGAACTTCAATTTTATCATTTCCAGCGAATTGATGATTGTTGCTCGGCCTTCCAGTTCATTCCTGAAATATGTGAAGGTCGGCCTCGGGCTTCTTGATTCATGTGCCCCCTATCCACAGGGGTTTTTGTTGAGCAGTACACTTCGAATTCACGTCTTCTCTGGACTTATGTTCACTTCTCGCATCAAGAGCCGGAGTTGAGTGCAAAAATGAATTGTTGGTATTCAGCCCATGCTAAGCCCTAGTCTCCCATCCAAGCTCCGAGGACAGAAATCAAGCGGTAAAGGGTCAGATTGTGGTCGCCTCGAGTGCTCCCGTTTGCTCTTTGCATCAAGGGAAAGGTCGGGGACGAAATGGTTGCATCATGTTCAATTATTACATGGGATATATCCAGCCTTATCTGAGCTTCCCATTCTGGAAGTAAGTTGGGATCAGCAGATGGACGTTCTCTTTGCATCTGCTTTCTGGTCTTCAAGGGGCCTGCATCATCCTTCTGGACGCGGCCCTTTGTTCGTTTTCCATTAGCACGTTGCCATCACTGCGAGTGAGGCCCTCGCGTTCTTGACTAGTTATCTTTTGTAAACCTGCGTTTAGTAATAAAAATTCTGTTCCTTTCGCATTGTCTTGTACCTCCGAATGGGCAAATAAGTCATGAAGCGTTATAAGTAGTCAACGCAATTATAAATGAAAATGCACTAAAGTAGTATGTGTGTATAGGTATGCTCCCAATCAATCATTAACTTAGTGCCTGGCCAGGGCTTTGTTGAGGATTGATTAGGACCTTAACTATTTTGCCCCCATGTCCGGACATGGAGGATTTGGGATCAGCTTCCATCCTGCCCCCCCGATCCTTTAACGGGGGAGGAATTTTCCCGTGGCGCTAAGTCTCTAGCGCTTTTATACTCTCCCGATCCTTCAGCGGGTTAGAGTTGCTGGGGCGCTGAATCTCTAGCGCTTTTATACTCTCCCGATCCTTCAGCGGGTTAGAGTTCGAGCTCGGTTCATGATCTGCTCAACGATCCTTCAGCGGAGCAGAAGTTCTCAGCGCTAAATCATAGACGCTTTTATACTCTCTCTCGACTCTGGAGAGTTAGAGTTGGGACTCAGCTGTTCCATCGCTCCCCGATCCTTCAGCGGGGTAAGAGTCCTTTCTCAGCGCCAAATCATGGACGCTTTTATACTCTTTCTCGACTCTGGAGAGTTAGAGTTGGGACTCACCTGTTCCATTGCTCCCCGATCCTTCAGCGGGGTAAGAGTCCTTTCTCAGCGCCAAATCATGGATGCTTTTATATTCTCCGGGCGGTCGCCAAGGTTAGACTTTTGCTCAGGCGGCTCCGATCATGGTACACCGCCATGCCTTGTGGACGTCATCTCCGCGTCCTTTATACTCTCTCTCAGCTCTGGAGAGTTAGAGTCACGGATCAAGCGGTCTGCAATCATGCACGCTCATCAAACTCGTCCTAGGTTTACATTTTAATCCAAGCTCCGAGGATTAAAACCAGTCGGACAGGCAGTTGGAGCATTTGCCAAGGCTTTGAGTTCCTCCGAACAGTCTACGGGAGGAATGGTTGGCACCAGACTTCGGGTACTTGCATTATTCACACCGCACGAATTAGTCACGTCAGTAACTCGGAAAGCTTGTGAAAGCAAATTTTATGATTGAAAAGTAAGCAAATTAAGAGGCAGTGTTGCCTCCTTTATTTGAATTCATGTAATCTGGTGGCGTCGAGCATAGGATCGAGCCATGTAGGCGGTCACACCCCGTCCATCTAGAGTCGGACTATGACTTTGTAACTCAATGATTTATATTCAATTGTCTTGTGGTCTGCCACGTGCGAGCCAAGGATTGGATGGTCATCCCGGATCCACCTTGAGCTATACAACATTCTTTAGACGAAGAGCGTGGCTTTGTAAACGAGCAGTTCAGTCGAGCTCGTTATAGTATTTCTCTATGGCTCTATATGCGGGTGTTACAAGTTTGATCGGTAGCAAATCCTGGATACCTACACCATCCACATATTAATTCATCTGAGTTAGTTACATCAATAACTCATAAATCATGCAAATATAAGAGTCATGGTTATAGAATAATCCTGTTAAAGGAATGAGTATCATTCTGAGTGAAAAATGGCGTTGCATATTCATTGCAGGTCCATTTTACTTCGCCCTATCTCTGCCAATAAAGGGCTGCCAAAGTCCTTTAGTAGATGAGGGGTATCTTTTCAGATCATCATGGGGGTGGCAATCCCAAAAAATGAATAGACCTTGGTCGGGGTCTTGAGATGGCAAAGGCGGCTAGGTAGGTACTATAAGCGAGTGATGAGGTCGTATCTCCTTCAAATCGTCTTTTTGCCCCCGTACTGAGGGTAAGGATGGAGTGTTAAGAAGTCATGATTGGATTGCTAATGGTAGCACATCTTTGCATTGGTGTTAGGTTGTAAATTAGCATGAGAACAATGGATTCATGCTTATAGAAATTTTTGCACTTTCCATGCTAGGAAATAGGATATTACTGCTGGTGGGATAATCATATCACATAAATTTGCTGATATACCCTCGATCCCATATCGGGGACAAGGGTTAGTGCGCCGACAATCAACCAGCATTCATGCGTAAGCGTTCTAGATCTTCAACTCGCTAACTTTCAGGCAAGACTAAGTCAATTGGCCAGGCAAATTCTTGATGTATCAGCTCTGAATTAGATGATGTAATCTCGAGCAATTTATGCTCAAATCTGTAGTTGCCCCCAGCCTTAGGGGAGTGAGTCACTTGGCAGATAATCGATGAAAAGAGTGGAAGTATGAGTCTTCACTTTCTAACTTCAGAACGCCGTTCGCCAGAAGTTTCATTGATGTACATCTCCCATCTAATGGGTGGCTGACTGGTGATTTGGTCGAACCATTCAGGGCGGTGAATTCGGCAATTGCACTCTTTGGTGTTTGTTTTGGGACAATCTTCCAAGAGAAATAGGCAATGTCGAATTGCATGTCATATCTCGAGGCATAAAGAACGATTGCACGCCTTTCACTTCACCTTGTTAGATGCATTCTGTGCTGTAGGAAGTTTATCATGGAGTTAACCATGACTATTTTCCGGGTTTGGTCTCCAACGTTGGATCAACTTCTATTTTATCAATGGTTGTATTTCATAGTGTCTTGATGGGGATCATCTCTATCTTTTCTGGATTATCGGAACTTTCTTATTCGACCAGATGATTCGACTTTAGATCTTCTGTGTATGAAATATGAGGTATGTTGTAACGTTCCAATCCATCCAATAACTCTTCTGCCCATTCTAGGTAAGCTGCGAGTTGTGGTTTCTCCGACTGGAATTCCTTTCGAGTCGTCCTTCGGGGGTTATCTGCAAAACTTCGGCGTTGGATTGCCGATCATTTCTTGCACCGTTGCATACGTCTTATTTGCTTGACAGGAGCACACTTCAGGTTTATGCTCAAGAAATGACTCATAATTTGGGATAAAATCCCGCAAATATTAGCACTGGTCCAAACGAAAACATCCAGGCTCGCCTACAGAAAGCATATAAGTTCTCTCGTTCGGAAGAGGTCTAAAGGAGATCCGATGTGAAGACCTTAGTCAGGTCGGCGTCACCAGTCGGAACACGTGCAGTTGCGTTATTAGATGTCACCCTTCTTCATCCCGAATCACCATCCTCTCTGGAATCTATGTCTTCGGGCAGGTCGTTTGGCAATTCCTTTTGCGATGCTCCCATTATTCGCAATATTGACACCTCCTTCACACTCCATTTCATCTGGAGGGGAAGCGTCTTTGGGTTTCACGCAATCTCTGTTGCGTAGCATATTCCATCCTTCCTAATCGGTCGGCTTCTCCAATAACTTGGTCACAATAGACCAGTCTCACTCCGTCTTTGGTAGGGATATTTAACGGTTAACACCAAGATGCTATGTAAGCTCTGAATTCCGCTAGACCTGGTTGGTTGAGACCACGATCAGATAAGCTTGAATGCAATAGCATGGCTTGCAAGGCTTCAAGTAATGTTCATACATTCTGTCATAACTGTTGTATGAAGTGGATAGCTAATGGTTGGTTCATATTTGTGTTGATCTCAAGTTCTCATCTCTCAACCGAGATCGTATGGTGGCTGTTGAGCAGTCAAATTGCTATCGCCCGGGCAAGGATCCATATGCCCGATCATGGCCCACGGTGGTTCAATTGGTACCTAACTCTGGGCACCAAAGTACATTGATCTACCCTTCATTCTATGGAAATCAGTCTTCCTTGATGCGGTTGACGACAAATAGGCATTGCAAATGTTAGCTAAGCTTTTCAAGGAGTGAACTATGGGACATATATTTTTCACCACGCCATTCAAGCAAAGGGTAACTTTGTAGTGCTAGGATCCTTTCTTGCTATTGGATATCCCATCATTGAGAATCATGGCCATTGGGATCTTCTGAGTCACCTTTGGAGTAGTGTCTGGATCATTCTATGTCAATGGCATTTGGGACTCCGCCTGTTGGACATGTTTAAGCCACGTAACTAGGTGATCACCACTCGTTCAGGAACATCATCGGTTGCATTGGGGAGATCTTTACACCATCGGAGCTCTGGAAGAGGAGGCTGTTATGAGACCATCATTATTTTGTATACTGCCATAGTCAGCGTGCCGAATCTTTTCAACAACTCCTCACATTCAATAACATCGGTAGATAGAGGTCATGGCTTCTAGAGGAATTCTAATTGTTGCCATTCCGTTGTCAAATTCTTTGACAATCCGTTTATTCTTCATTGACAAGCTTTGATGAATGCTGTTGGCCAACATATATGTTGAGCTGAAGATGAGCCATGCTCCGAGCCGAAGGCGAGGCCGTGCTACGAGCCGAAGGCGAGGCCGTCCGCGGGTCCGTTCGTGGTCTTCTCCAGTTCATTGGAAGATGAAGCCTTTTTTGAAATGATCTGAAAATTGTATTTTTTCCAAAAATTGTCACTTTTTTGGATCGGGTCGTGACCCTTGTTCGTCGTCATTTTTCCGGGTCGCGGTTCGCTACTGTCCTCCGGTTCGTGGTCCAGCTTGACGATCGGGATACTCCAACCTTCCAGCTTCGGATCGGTTCGTGGTCTTCTCCAGTTCGTGGATATGTTCACAACAATTGCTCCAGGTCGGGTCGTGGAAGTATCACCGGGTCGGATCGCGACTTCCTTGCTCGGTCGGGTCGTGGGTTCATCTTGAGACCGGATCGTGGTCTCCCCGCGATCCGCGATCCACGATCCGCGATCCGCGATCCCCTCGACATGCTCCAGCACATTTTCTTTATTATCCTCATTTGGTCGTGAAGCTTGTGAACCCTTAGCTTTTTTTTCCGGAGGTATGAAGCTCTGATTTTCTGAAATCAACGAAATATTCAAAAATGGTAGAAACGCGGACTGTTTTCTTCGAACTTTCAAATCCAAATAGTAGAATAGCAATCCGATAGGTTGAGAATTCGGTTCTCAGTGAAAGCACCAAAATGTTAGATTAAAATTTGGCTCTAACACCCAAATCGTCGTATTTCGAGCATATGATATGAAGGAATAACTGAAAAATAAGAGAAAAAGCAAGACAACAGGATTTTTATAGTGGTTCGGCGTTAGCAAGCCTACGTCCACTTCATATTTTCTCATTTCACTCATAGATTACAATTACAATGAATATTGTCTTTCAATCACTTGAATTCAATGAATAATTCTCTCCGAATCCATTGAATTTATTGAGGAAGATGGTGGTTATTCATGGAGAAGTGTTGGCCATGGCAGCCATGGAAGTTGAGATGCCAAAAGTCCCCTGAAAATGCCCTCTGAAGGTGTATTTATAGCTGTAGGAAAGCTCCTGGGAGGACTGGTTCGTGATGGGGTACGTGGCAGGCGATCCAGAAAAATAGGAGAGCCAGTAGCCTTGAGAATAGGTCAAAACAAGCTGCGTGTGAACAAGTCCGAAGTTCGGATCGCGGTCATAGGTCGGATCGCGGTCATGGGTCGGATCGCGGTCATGGGTCGGATCGCGGTCATGGGTCGGATCGGATCGCATAAGCAAGGGCGGATCGGATCGCGTAGGCAAGGGAGGATCGGATCGCGTAGGCAAGGGCGGATCGGATCGCGTAGGCAAGGGCGGATCGGATCGCGGTCATATGCCAGCTCACACTCGTTCACGGAAATGGGCGTAACTTTCAAACCGTAAGTCCGATTGAGCCAAACCAAAACTCAAACTGAAGCTAATTCAAAGGGCTACGAGTGTATGAGGTGAATAGATCCAAATGAGGTCATTTGATAGGGATTTCGGGCCAGTTTATACTGATGTTGTGATTTTGACCAAACTGCCTTGTGTCTTCTGACGATGCTTCCAATGCCAGAGAGCGATGTTATCCAGAGATTCCATATCAGACAGCATTTACCGAGAGGTGTGTCAACATGATCTTTGCTTTGGGTAGCCTGGTCACAAAGTAGGCCAACAAGTAGCGATATAAAAATGTGATTTTTATAATGTAAACATCGTGTTGTAATTATGATTTTTACCTATGTAGTAGTGTTATACAAATATGATTTTTATGTACATGTAGCGATATTAAAAATATGATTTTTATATATATGATAGCTACATAAAAATGTGATATATATATATATATGAGCGATATAAGAATGTGATTTTTAAAATATAAATATCGTTGATTAAAAATATGATTTTTATATATATGATAGCTACATAAAAATGTGATATATATATATATATATGAGCAATATAAGAATGTGATTTTTAAAATATAAATATCATTGATTAAAAATATGATTTTTAATGTATAAACATCATATTAAAAATGATTTTTAATATGAACAGCGTGAAAGAGGGTTGAGTTGGAATTTCAGGCAAATCCAAACGGTTCGGAAATTCAGAATAAAACTGGAGGAGTGGATCCCAAAGGTGAGAACTTCTCACTTTAATTTTATCTTCTAGTTAGAATATATACTAGGATGCAGACGGTGCTTAGCAGCACCCGATACCTGTTGTCCACAAACCGTGGACGACTTGTTTGAATATGATGTGTTGTGAAAATTGAGTGTGATGTGGAATGATAAAATATATTCATGTGTTGAATGGAGAAATATTCATGTGTTGAATAAGGTGTTAGAACAATAAAAATATCATTTTTATTGTATAAATGAATGAAATAAAATATTTACTGAAATGAAAATAAATATTCATTTATAAATCAGACGATTTGTTTATGTGCACTCATTTTACTGATATGGATTGGGACGATAAATTTTACACATCGCCCAACCATACAAATAATAATCAGTGTTTGTTGATTGATGGGTATTGGGATGATATTGGACATACACTAATTCCAATATTTAGTTGTATGTCAATCGATTGGTTGACAGGTTGTTGTAAGCGTTAATTATTTATATTTAACGCTTATACAGTTGTGAAATGCACTTTGGATGATGAATGATTGTTTATATTTGTTATGATATACATGTGTTGTATGGAATCCATATAATTAACATTATAAGGTAATTGATTGGGTCCCATTCCAATTTGGAAAATAAAGAATATTTTAAAATAATATTCAGAAAAGGATTGAAAATATCCATGTGTTGAATAAAATAAATATTCATGTGTTGAATGAAATAAATATTCATGTGCTGAATAAAATTAATAAACATGTGTTGAATAAAATAAATATTCATGTGTTGAATAAAATAAATATTCATGTGTTGAATAAAATAAATATTCATGTGTTGAGTAAAATATTTAAACAATAAAAATATCATTTTTATTGAATGTGTAAATCGTTATAAATATTCATGTGTTGAATAAAAGCCGTGTTGATTAGATATGCGCCATTTTGACGCAAACGATATTTATATCGATTTTATTCATGTTTATAATGAATATCGAAATGGAAATGATTTCAAAATATAATATTTGAAAATATTATTATTTATGTATATCGATGATGTGGAATACTCAATTTTGATTTGAAATTGAATATGAAGTTGAAATCGTTTTGAAAACGAATTTAAAACGATTTATAAAATACGTTTTAAAAAGGAAATCGACGAAATATAATATATATATATATATATTATATGTATATATTATATATATATATATTTAATGGCCTGAATAGAACGCGCCGCGCCGTGGCAGTTCGCGAATTTCGACCAATGACTTCGAATGGACATCACGGGAGATCCGACCGTTGGATTCTCCTAAAACCGGAACCGTTGGGTTCATATCGAAAAAAGCATTCTAACGAATACAAGAAATTAAAAATCTAACATTTGGATTTGGAATTATGTCCAAATCAAATTTGGAAAAGGTTGCCGTAAGTGCAGTTCGATGACCGTTTATGGAAATCGACTGTACGGGCCTTGATAAAATTATTAAAAATATCAATAATTTGTAAAAAATCATAATAAATGATTTGGAAAGAATTGGGATGAAAAATTCCATATTTGAAAATATAAAAATATATTTTATCGAAATGAACTAGTTATGAACTAGATTTGAAACCCATTATTTTTAAATAAATAAATTGGATTTGAAATGGTTTTAAAATAACCAGAATTTCCAATATATGAATTGGAATGGATTTGAATCGAAATTATGTTCGGGATATTTTGATATTGGATTCTGTGATTATACGGACATTGTGGAGGAATTTGGCAGATATGTATATATCGTTATTCCAATACAATATTTGTTGGTTTCAGAATTTGATATTGAATATTAGCCGATATATTTTCTATTCAGAGCCTTGTATTTAATATCAAATGGGGTTTTGGGTTAGTCGTGAACGGTGTCTTCACTAACACTGTTCTTAAACCCAGTTGTGAAAAGAACAAATCTTTTTATTAAGATTTAACGAAGTTTACCAATTAATTAATATTTAATTGGAATTGAATTGAATTGGATTTTGGGTTTGTCGTGAGTGGTATCTTTAATAATACTGTTCTTAAACCCAATGGAGTTAAGAAAATTAGAAACTAATTGGAGATTAGCTAAGTTGAATGGTTTCCTGGGTGTTGATCTGATGTTGGTTTCGGCCTTCGGGGTTAATACTTAGGGAATTGTTTTCTTACTAATTTACAGTTAGAGACTAATGGAATGTGATTTTCGGTTTATCGTGAACTGTGTTTTAAATGGCATTGGTTCTTTAACCCCGTTAAAGACAGGAATTATTTTCCTAGAAGTTGAATAATCATTAATATTGATTTTTGGGAAGATTAAAACTAAGTGGAGTTTTAATGAATCTTTTAATTAGATTGAAATGGGAATTGATAATTTAAATTATCAAATTTGGGAAATGATCGAGAATGGAGTATCACCAGTTTTGCTCCAAAGCAATAGTTAAATCTTTAATTAGATTTGAACGTGAAATGGTAATTAATATTTACCGATAACACCATGGTGTTAGATATGGAGTATTACCATTTTTACTCCATGGGGTGAATAGGTTGGGATTGGGAAATAAAATAAATGATTACTTCGGTGTGGTTCGCTAATCCCGACTAGTTTGGAATACCTTAGAATGGTTTGATATCGAAAGGAAGATTAAAGAATAAATTTTAAAGAACTTATCTTTGATAAAATTAATGGTAACAAATCCCTAAGGATGTGAATATTTAAATAAAAGAATATTCAGAATTGGAATGAGGCGTATGTTGTGTTTATAGCACTTGTTTGTTATATACGCGAGTTATTCGGAAAGACCAGGTTTATACCCATTCTGAATAACTGATTCGACGATAAGTCGACGATGAAGATGGTGGTTGAAGACCGGAGGTCTTAACATCGTTTGGATGATTACTGATGTCTTGATTGGGTTGTACACCCAAGACGAGTAATAAGTGGTGGTCGTCCAGACGTACTTGGAGATCGACGGATATGCGAGGGCCTCTCTCCTGTATTGGACATATGGGACGAGGAATAAGGTTCCTCCGGTTTCGTTCAGACCCAGAACGAACTTGTAATTGGACTGTGAGTCTGACATTGGATTTTATTCTATTTTGATTGATTTCTATTAAATATATATCTGTTTGGCGGCGGAGAATTTATTCTCTTGCTTAACGCCCTTCTCTGAGACGTACGAGCTCAGAGGTTATATATCGATAGACATCAGTCGCATGGCGTGAATTTCCTATGTGGCATGCTGAGATGCAAATGATCAAGGCTCCGGTTGAAAAGCAAAGTCTTGTGGTTGATGATCAAAGCACGGCCTGTGTGGCATAGCTTTGTGTATAGCGTTAATTCGCGAGCCTCACACCTCAGTATGAGTCAAAAACGGGATCGTGACTACAGGGAGTGCACGACGTTTCTTTCTGGCTATGGGTGGTGTCGGCGTTTTACAAGCTCTGACATTTATATTATTTTTACCTGTGTGGTTGTTGGAATGCGAGGCGCCTCGGATATATCGGTCTCTACGGAGCTGAGGGATAGGTCCTATAGGACCGGGAAACGTGTGTTCAGGTATAACTAATCCGCTATGTGTGGACCGACCCTGAAGATCCAAGGGTTCGCCAATGTCCGAACCCAGAGGCATTTGCTAGAGTGTCTCGATGTTGGGAGGATAATCCCTTTCCTTGACTCATGACGGAAATCCAATTGCCAATACATGATATTTCAGTTTTGATTGTAGAGCCCATTATGGCGACATAGTGGGATGGGGCACTATGTCGTCTATGATTGATACAATTATATTTGAAGTTATTTTCATACACTTCACATTATAATAGTAGAAAATGATTTGTTTTAAACGTACTAAGCATGTTTGGCTATTATAAGGTAAAATTCTATCCTTCGGATTGCGTTACATTGTGTGGTGGGACCTGAGGCTTATAATAGCTTCATTTTTCTAAAAAGCATTGCGCTGTTTATTCTATGCACTGGTATTCTCGGGAGGAAACCCGTTCCATGTTATACGGCGTGGTCCGTTGATTTACTCCATTTTAAAGTAAATTTTTGAATAACTGTTTTAGTTCTCACACCAGTCACATGACTGACCTGGAGTTTATTGTTTTAATCTAAACTCTGGGTGCTCCTATTTTCCATACGGGCAGCTAGTAGTTTTGGTTTTGCAGATTTATATTCACATGATCCTGATTTACAGCTGAAGCGATATTCGGAAAGCTCTGTATCCGTGTATTACTTTTAGTTGTGTTTAGTATTGTTTTTCCGCCGCTATGTATTTAAATGTAATTTGAATCTCTGATATTTTATGATGTGTAATATTTATTCATACTCTGTATATTCTTGTATTCTAATGGAATTGTTGTAATAAGCAATGAAATGTTCTTCTGTTTGTGCTTTGATTCGTCTTGTCCTCAACTCAATCCGTTCTTTCCTTTACGGGGATGTTCAGGTCGTTATATTAATGTTGATAAGGATGTTAATACTGAGAATGGGCAGTATGGTAGGCAAGATGGTGGAAAGAATGAAGGGAAAAATGATGAAGCTGTTAATAAGAACATGAATGTTGATATGGAATTTAATGCTTTGGATGGCCAGCATAAAAGGCAAGATGATGACCGAATTGATAGGCAAAGTGATAAATCTGGAGATAAGAGCAATATTGTTGGTCTAAATGGCCAAAATGCCAAGATTGGTTAGTCTGTTGATCAGGAGAAAGTGATCAATAGTAAAAAACATTGTGATGATAGTGATATGCAAGCTTCATTATCAACGAATGCTATGGAAAAATGAGAATGAGTGTAATATTCATAATTATTTTCTAGTTTTGGTGGATCTCTTAAACTTGGATGAATCACAGACTTTTGAATTATCAACCTGTTCTTCTACCAATCCTGCATTTTGCTCTCCATCTTTTAGTTTTCAGTTTCCTCAAAATAACAATATGGTTGGAGCTTCTATTTCCAATTCTCTATACTCACACTTATCTCCACCTAATCATATCGTTCTTCCCCCACCGCAACCAGTTTCTTCCATTTCAGATACTCATACGAGTGGTATGAAGACAACTAAAAAGAAAAAATTAATCAAACCTGATGATTTAAATATGGGAAAAGATTTTAGGCCTGAGGATGTGCTACCATCTAATAATCGCAAGAAATCATCATCGAGACATACAAGGAAAAACCCTTCCTCTCTCTTTGATCCTCTCTTATTGGAGTTTGTACTGATAGGACATGTAGGATCATTGGAGATGGTATATTGAGTGCATGCTATATCTGTATAGTCATTCATTTGAGTATTATAAGTGATAAACTTGGCTTTTGTTGCTGGAGAATCAATGCATGTCATGATATTAAAAGATAATATGGAGCTGACAGTTTGCTCGACCTTTAGCAGGTTGTATTATATTTGTGGTTGTATAGTTTTATTTTGTTGTTGAGTCAAGTAGTGATTTACTAATATTGTTTGATAGTGAGGTTTGTGTAGTGTGTATATATTAATTTAAATGTCACTTTGTAATTTGTTTTAGTGTAATAAAATAGCGCTTTCCTTTCAAAAATTAACTGCATTTATTGTGAACAAGTGCAGACACATCTGTAGTTATTTTACAGTGTATTGCAAACATGTAACGACTCGCCTCGAGACCTACACTAATAAAGAACATTATCAGGTAATAATGTCTATTCGTGCGAAGAATAGGGCTGGCCAAGAGTGACCAGCCATAAGTCGTACATTAAATGAGTATCGAATATGTGGATTGGGTATGTAAATTTTTATCTGTTACCTCAAGTGGATCGACGTACTCAATTTGTCTAATATAAAACTATGATGGCTAAGAATCTATTCAATACAAAGTACAAAATACAAACACATACAAAAAATCACAGAATAAAGTACACATATACGTACAACGGAGTATAACAAATACATGTGATACGTACATAAATGGTTTTATACAAACTAAATACAAATACTCATGTTCCAATACAAGAGTGTATTTCTAAAATATTTCTTAAGTTTGAGATAATTATGATTTTGATTTCACAAGACACGATTCATGAAAAACTAATTACTTCAATTTGAATCAAAAAAATATTAAACTATAACAATCCATTTCATTACTTGGGCGTAAAGTCGATATAGTATCGATATTGCCTTGCCATTTCTCCCACTTTTATCAACTTATTTGATGGTTTAACACTATTTTATCGTAAATATTTTTTCACTCACTTTTAATTAATGATTTTATAACCTAGAGATGTGTCCAAACGTCTTGCATAAGTGTTTAAGGAATCCTTATCGATAATGTTGACCAGACGTACCGATCAGAACTCTTAAAGCACCCAAAAAACATTTAAACATAATTGGTAACCACAAGTTTTAGTTTGCTCATGGTTGTATTTATTTTATTATCCTCAATACACTTTTTATTTTTAAATAAATACAAACAAACAACTAGATCATCCACCATTTTATTTACACTACTCAATTAATTCTCAATAACAATTTGATCATTTATACCCTATCCTCTTAATCTTACATATAAATTATTAGTCTTCATGCTCATCCAAAATAGTTCATTAGTTTCTGCTACACAACTCTGATTAATTTAAATCATTCATATTAATTTTCCTGATATAAGTTTCAACTTATCATCTTGGATCCTTAATTCATTTCCCCTTATATTTTAGTTATCTAACTCAACTAGTAACTACACACAAAAGGACAAGATTCGAAGTTTTCTCAAGGATGAAAAATATCAATAATAGAATTCAACAGATGGAATACCACAGAATAAGACATATTTCTGGACATATTCCCAATCCACTTCATTGACCTAAAAAATTAAGGGACATCGAAGAAGGATAACGATGAAAAGTGATAGAAGTATACACGAATGTTATCATTTGTTGTTGTAACACATATATTATTCCGGTTCTACGTATTTTTCGTATCTTGTTCTGAATTTTGCTCTAGTACCAAAAAGCAATGCCCTACCTCCAAACCCCACCAATAAAGAGTATTACTACGTAATACTATCTAGTAGTGCAGAGAATAGGGTTGGTTAGAAGCGACCATCCGTAAGTCTTACATTAAACGAGTATCGAATACGTCGATTGGGTCTGTTAATTTTTCTCTCTTACATAAAGTGGATCGACGGACTTAATTCATCTAATATAAAACTATGATGCCTAAGGATCTTATTCAGAACATAGTACAAATATGAACACATACAATGAACCATAGAGCAGAATACATATATGCATACAACAGAGTATAACAAATACGTGTGTTACGTACACAATTGGTTTTATACAAACCAAATACAAAACTCATGTTCCAATACAAGGAAGTACATAAGGTAGAAATACTCAGCTATATAACTCAGATATAGCTTCAAGATAAACGATCCAAAGAGGAGGCAGCTCTACACGAATCTACAACAAGCTATAAACATAAAATAACTCGATCTAAGATGAGTATTGAATATAAAGATCAGTCTATCTTACACATATCAGTTGGAACATGATAAATGGAAGATAATATCATATAAAGAATAATTCCTCTCAGTGAAGGATGAATATGAAAAATACAGAACCAACATTGAATACATGAGATAGGATCACAAGCTCATGATCAAGGATCTCATATGAGGTAATACACATGTACTACACAATACAACAACTTTCATCGTCTAATTGACCAAAGCTCAAGGCTAAGTTTGTAACAACCCGTATTTTCAATAACCTGTTATAACATAAATCGAGGAAGAAATTAATTCTAAAATCTGAATCAAGGGAAACGGGCTATGCCATTGCGTTCGTCTCGGAAAAATACGCGAAATAGAGTCCGAGTTTTCGAAAATCGGAGTCCGTATGACCCAGTTAAGACCCATTGAAGTTTTCAGAAATTTCCATGTTAAAAACAGATTTAAATTTTAAATTAAAAACAAGGATTAGGGCTAACTGGCGTCAGGCGGGAAAACTCCCGCCAGGACCCCCATGTCGACAGGCATGTCGACAGGGCTCTTAGGGTGTCGACTGCCCTGTCGACAGCCCTGCCGACACGGGGTGGCCGGGCAGTTTTGCCTGGCGCACCATTTTGATTTGGGCTTGGTTGTGTGGCTTGGTTCTAGAGAATTCCGAAATCTGACGGGCCTAAACTAACCTAGGGTTAATCCTAGGGCTAAAAACACTCTAATCTTCTATAAATAAGCCCCTAATCCTACCCTAAAACCCCATTATAAATTCTAGCAACCAAACTATGTCAAATTGATTTCTCAAATGGCCTCCACCTAAAAACCCTAGCCTCCACCCTCTTCAAAAATCATTCCTATGAAGGTTTTGATGTTCATACAAGCATTTCTAAGTTGTATGAATGATCATTAGCTTGCATACATCATCAAGTTGCAAGCTTTATTTGCTAAGCTAGAGTTTTTGGGATTTTTGTTAATTGGAGCTTTGTTTTGGGTTTTTATATGCTTGCATAAAGGGCTTCTCAATCTTTATTAGTAGATTTGTGTCTTCATAATATTTGTAAGCCCTCTTACCTTCATTTTAGAAACTCTAAAGTTAATATGTGATGAAAGTTGGGATTTTATGCATGTTTAATAAGTTATGCATGCTTATGCGAGTTCACTATGCTATGTTATGCATGTTTAATAAGTTATGCATGCTTATGCGAG
Source organism: Allium sativum (assembly GCA_030737875.1). Taxonomy (NCBI): domain Eukaryota; kingdom Viridiplantae; phylum Streptophyta; class Magnoliopsida; order Asparagales; family Amaryllidaceae; genus Allium; species Allium sativum. The sequence goes on along the minus strand of CM060918.1, from coordinate 605,223,583 downwards.
TTCACTATGCTATGTTATGCATGTTTAATAAGTTATGCATACTTATGCGAGTTCAATATGCCATGTTACACATGTTTAACAAGTTATGCATGCTTATGCGAGTTCAATATGCCATGTTACACATGTTTAACAAGTTATGCATGTTTATGCAAGTTCACTATGCCATGATTTGCAAGTTTAACAAGTTATGCATGTTTATGCAAGTTCACTATGCCATGATTTGCAAGTTTAACAAGTTATGCAAGTTCACTATGCCATGATTTGCAAGTTTAACAAGTTATGCATGTTTATGCAAGTTCACTATGCTAAGTTATGCAAGTCCAACATGTTATGCATGTTTATTATGATATGTAAGATTCCTCATGTATGTTGTGCCAAGTTCCCTCTTTCTATCCTTTATGCGTTATGACGAATATGTAAGCGATAGAATGACGTTGGGGGGTTTTTGGGTAAAACTTAAAATACATGAAAATATAAGATTGGGAATTTACCTATTAAGTTAGGTCTACCCCTTGGGAATTTACCTATTAAGTTAGGTCTACCCAAGTATTTGTTAAACTTGTAATTATGTTTTGAAATTAAAGTGGACATGACACCTAGAAAACATAAGTGTGGCCAACTCGAGGTTGGGTTGAGTTTGTAGCGTAAATCTACCCGGAACCGACCGGCTTAACTAGTTGCTACAAACAATAGGACCCAATGTGAGAAGTTGGTCATGTGTACCTTGGACCCGAGGTTAGACCAAGTTGTGGTGTAAAGCTACCCGGACCCGCCCGGCTTAACTAGTAACCGCAACAAAGTCTAATGTGAGAGGTTAAGGTACAATTAAATTAATGCCTCATGATTAGGGTTAAGTCATGGCCCACTAATACTTAACCAATTTTGGGGATACGAGGGGTTAAATGGGGTTAAGTGGTGAACTGTTGGTTACACTTAACTAATTTAATCCATGATTAGTGAGGGGTTAAACCACACTTAACCCTCTTAGAAAACCCTAGCAACGTGGTCTGTTCCAGCAGTAATCCCAGTTTGGTATCATTCACAACCCTAGAGGCTAGGCTAGGGCGGGGCACGATTACTGGACTGATGTAAGCGACCAAAGCGGCGGCTGAGTGGTACAGCGGTGCGGGTCCAGGCGGGCTACGGACGTGCACGTAATCCGGTGTTGGACAAACTCGAGGCACGGGTACCAGTAGGTTTAGACTGTGCATTATTGCTTAGGTGTCTGGGGTTGACACCCGAGGGCTTGATACACCCGAAGGTGGACCCAGCACAGTCTGACTACAACCATATGTGGGCCGTATGGACACCAACACTTGACGTGTTAGGTTTATAGGGAGCCGATCGACTAGACCGTTGGGCTGGACCTTGTATTAAGGTCACCTCATGCTATTGGGCCAAAGTTTGGGCTGAGGGATCAATACCTGATATGTTAGTTTGCTAGTACACTATGGTGCAAAGCTTAATCTTCTTTATGTGATGACACCTTTATCTATTGCCAGTATGTTCATCTCAGTTTCCATCATGATGCTAACTTTATTAGTTTATAGACTGATCGTAGTAGGGCTTACCAGTCTTTTTGACTGACCTGTTTTCTTTCGCTTCTTTTCATCCTTTTCCCCCCCAGGTTCTCAGGGAGGGAACAGTGGTGCTTAGCTTGGATCGCTTGCTTGTTCGCTGGATAGCTCATGTATGTCTGGACATTGAGCTCGCTATGGTTTATCATCTTTATTTTGGGGATAGCACTATGTATTTTCAGTATTTCTGTTTATGATGTACTAGACATGTTTATTTTGGCAGTTGACTTTATGATGTACTAGACTTGTTTTGAGATGGTTTGAGATATTCCGCTGTTTTATTCTCACTTACTCTGTTTTACATATATATTTATGTTCTTGTTCTGCCTTGATATATCATTATGCATGCTTACCCAGTTATAACGCCCCCCAGAAGCTAGTGCCCCCGAAAGAGTGACCCTAGTGGAGGTGGGGTGTTACAAATTTGGTATCAGAGCATATGGTTTACAAGAAAGAACAAAAAAGTTTTTAAAAGACTTTTGAAAAACTATTTTCAAAACAAGTATATAGTATTTTCCAAAGAAAAGTCTAGTATTTTAAAAGGCTATTCCCCAAAAAGCCATTAGCGTTATCCTTCGTTCCCTTGACCTAATCTTATCTTATCCTTCGTTTCAGTATGGCTGAGGATCTTGCTATCCCCGATGGAGTAAACGTACCACTCTGGTATAGGAGACTTCTAGAAGCTAGGGCGGCAGCCCGCCCCGCAAACCCTACCCCCACTCCTCCTCCTGTAGTTGAGAATCCTCCCCCTAATGTCCCTCCTCCGGTGGTTCCTGTTCCTCCTCCCGTTGCTAATGTTCCTCCTCCTCCAGTTGCTGGGGCTCCTCTTCCTCCTCCTCCCCCTCAGCATCCTCAGGTTGAATTCACGAAGGTTTGTAAAGACTTCAAGGCGATGGGAGGCAAGAATTTCCTAGGCACAGAATCTTTTGTTGAAGCTAGGAATTAGCTGAAAGACACTGAGGACTTATTTGCTATCTTTCGGATTGATGACGAAAGGAAGATCTTATTGACAGTGTGGCTTTTGAAGGACGAAGCAGCCTATTGGTGGGAGGTCACCAATGGGACGAGGCCTGTCGAGACTTGGGCCGATTTGAGGGCTAGATTTGTGGCCAAGTTTCTATCTTCAGCTGAGGCGAATTTACAGATGGAGAAGTTCATTGCATTAAAGCAAGGTGATATGTCGGTCAAGGAGTATGTGAATAAGTTTAATCAGCTGGCCCGTTTTGGTTTGGATATGGTGAACACTCCTGAGAAGAAGGCTCTTCGATTTGCTAGAGGGTTGAATGAGCCGCTGCAGGGTTTGGCGATGTCACATATTCCGCATGGGGCTACTTTTGAGAGTTTGGTCGATATGGCTCTACTTCAGGGAGATGGAAAGAAAGAGGACAAGTCGAGTGATACTCAAGCAAAGAAGGCTGATTCTCAGGGTAAAGGCAATCAAGGTGGTCAAAGCAGTCAGGGGAATCAGAGCAAGAACAAGAAGGGGAACAACAACAAAGGCAAGGGAAAGTGCAATTACTGTGGTATGCCTGGACACTTTGCTAAGGATTGTAGGAAGAAGAAAAGGAAGCTTAGTGGTGGATGTTTTTCCTGTGGTGAGACTGGACACTTCAGCAAGGAATGCCCGAAGAAGAAAGGGCAGGGTCAGACTCAGCGTGCTGGACCTTCAGGAGGGCAAGTTCATGCTCTCAATACCGCTCCAGTTCCCGATCGAGGTAGTGTTTCTGTTGAGAACCTTGTTTATATTTCCGATCTTCCAGTTCGTACCTTGTTTGATTCTGGTGCATCACATAGCTTTATTTCATCTGATCTTGTTGATAGTTTGCACCTTAGTACTAGCTTAGTGGATGATCCCGTTTGTGTTTCGAATCCCATTGGGGGTTCTGCTCATCTATCTATGATATGTGAGGGTCTGAGGATCTCTATACTCAGTGTAGAGTTCTTGTGTAGTGCATATGTTCTTGGTTTCAGGGGATACGGATTGATTTTGGGCATGGATTGGCTGTCTAGACATGGAGCCATTCTTGATTGTGAGCATAGGTTTGTGAGGCTTGTGACTCGCCTTGGCAACACCTTAGAGATTTCATGCAATCCGAAGGATCCCGTCATGTTGTGCTATCTTGAATCTCTCGACTCGTCAGAGGAAGCCCTTCAGTCTGTAAGGGTGGTCCGAGATTATCCAGATGTTTTTTAAGAAGTTAAGGGGTTGCCCCCTAAACGAGAGATTGATTTTCGCATTTATCTGGTGGATAATGCTAAGCCTGTTTCTTTGCCCGTTCGGCACATGGCTCCGCATGAGAGACGGGAGCTCAGCAAGCAAGTAAAGGAGTTGCTTGAGAAGAACTTCATCAGACGAAGTATATCCGAATGGGGAGCGCCTGTGGTGTTTTCTACTAAGGCAGATGGTTCTCTTCGACTTTGTGTGGACTATAGAGAGTTGAATAAGCTGACTAAGAAGAACAGACACCCGTTACCGAGGATCGATGATCTCTTTGACCAGCTTGTTGGTGCTTCTGTTTTCTCTCAGCTTGATCTTGCTACTGGATTTCATCAGCTCAGAGTGGCTGAAGATAGTATAGACAAGACTGCATTCAGAACTCCAGATGGATTCTTTGAATGGCTTGTTATGCCGTTCGGTTTGACGAATGCACCCGCGTATTTCGTGGACTTGATGAGTAGGGTGTTTCGGGAGTTCTTGAACAAGTTTGTCGTGGTCTTTGTGGATGATATTCTGATCTTCTCCAAGGATGAAGAAGAGCACGCGAGGCATCTTGTAGAGGTGATGGATACGCTTAGAGCGCATCAGTTAAAGGCCAAGTTCTCCAAGTGTCACTTTTGGAGAAGGGAAGTTAGATTCCTTGGGCATATCGTATCCAAGCAAGGCTTAGCGGTGGATCCCGCTAAGGTGGTTGCAGTTCAGGATTGGAAGACTCCAAGGAATGCAACCGAGGTGAGAAGTTTTCTAGGTCTTGCGGGTTTTTACCGGAAGTTCATCAAGGACTTCGCGAAGGTATCCGCTCCTCTTACTAAGTTGACGAAGAAGAACTTAGTTTTTGCTTGGGATATGGACTGTGAGCTTGCTTTTCAGAGACTCAAGAGAGCCCTTACCTCAGCACCAGTTCTAGCTTTACCCGATGGTGGTAAGATGTTTACCGTGTACACTGATGCTTGTGGCACGGGATTGGGCGCCGTTCTGATGCAAGAAGGCAGAGTTATATGTTTTGGTGGTAGGCAACTTAAGGTGCATGAGAAGAATTATCCCACTCATGATCTAGAGCTGGCAGCGATAGTATATGCACTCAAGGCTTGGCGTCATTATCTTCTGGGAGAGAGATTTGAGCTGTATACTGATCATAAGTCTTTGAAGTATCTCTTTTCGCAGAAGGATCTGAACTTGAGGCAGCAAAGGTGGATGGAATTCTTGGCATCCTACGATTTTGATATAGCCTATACCCCTGGCAAGGGGAATGTTGTAGCGGATGCGTTGAGTAGAAAAAGGTTGACACTAAGTCCTCTATTTGTTGAGATGAAGAATTTAGAGTTCTTGGCAACCTTTGATTTCTCTTTGGCAGTTGAGTCGATGACCGGTTCTTTAGCATCTCTTGAGCTCAGGCCTACCCTTCTGGATCAAGTTGGGGCTTCGCAGAAGGAAGACCCTCAGATAATTGAGATCATGGATAAGCTGATTCGAGGGGAGACATCTAGTCACCTTGCTCGATATTCTATAAATGATAAGGGTTGGCTGAGGAAAGACGGAAGGCTTTGTATTCCGATGGTGGAAGACTTGGTGAGGAAAGTTCTTGAGGAAGCACATCGCTCCAAGTTGACTATAAACCCGGGTGGAGATAAGATGTATAAGGATATGAAGCGCATTTTCTTCTGGCCTGGAATGAAGAAGGATGTGGCAGAGTTTGTCTCTAGATGTGTTGTTTGTCAGAGAGTAAAAGCCGAGTCGAAGAAGCCCGGTGGGCTATTGCATCCTCTAGAGGTCCCGCTATGGAAGTGGGAGAGTATTTCTATGGACTTTGTTGACGGATTGCCAAGGTCAAGAAAAGGAAATACAAGCATATGTGTCATTGTGGATAGACTTACGAAGAGTGCTCATTTCATTCCGGTAAAGAGCAAAAGGACCGCATCTGGACTAGCATCAGTATATCTTCGTGAGATAGTGCGACTACATGGAGTCCCTTCCAGCATAGTCAGTGACCGAGACCCCATCTTTACTAGTCAGTTCTGGAATAGTTTGCAGGAAGCTATGGGCACGAGGTTGAACCTGAGTACGGCTTATCACCCACAAACGGACGGTCAGACAGAAAGGGTGAATAGGGTACTTGAGGACTTGTTGAGGCTTTGCATTCTGGACTTTGGTGGTACTTGGGAAGACCATCTTCCTCTTGTTGAGTTTGCTTATAATAACAGTTATCAGGCGAGCATCGGGATGGCACCATTTGAGGCTTTATATGGGAGACCGTGCAAGTCACCTACATGTTGGTGGGAGACTACAGATAAGCTTATACTTGGACCTGACATGATTAGAGATACATCCGAGAAGGTCGAGTTGATTAGAAGACGGATGAAGGCGGCCCAAGACAGACAGAAGTCTTATGCTGATAAGCGAAGATCCGATTTGGAGTTTGAAGTTGGGGATATGGTTTTCGTAAAGGTTTCTCCTTTGCGGAATGTGGTCCGATTTGGAGCTGTTGGGAAATTAGCACCGAGATTTGTTGGACCCTTCCCTATCATAGAGAGAATTGGGAAGATGGCTTATAAAGTGCAATTGCCCGAGAAGCTGTCCGGAGTGCATAATGTCTTTCATGTCTCGCATCTCCGAAAGTGCCTACATGAGTCCGCTGAGGTGGTTGAACCTAGCATTCTTGAAGACGTGGAAGTAGAGAAAGAGGCAACTTTGAGGAGAGCTCCGATTCGTATCTTGGGGACGGAGACCAAGAAGCTAAGGAATCGAGAGGTCAAGCTGGTGAAGGTTCAATGGGGTGAAGCCGAAGAAGACGCAACTTGGGAAACCGAGGAGAAGATGCGTGGGCTTTATCCATTCCTTTTTGAGGGTACACTCTCAATCTCTTTCCTTTATTAGCATATCTTCCTCTTTGCTATCCATGTTTATCTAGTTATCGTGCTAATCTTGTCATGAGAACCTTAGATAGAAACCCTTTGGATGAAACATGTGTTTGAGACATGTTATGTTTGATGGTTGCAAGTGGTTGCAAGTGTTTGCAAGTGGTTACTCGTGGATGCATCATACACATTAGGCACTAGATGTGACGGCAGGGAATTTCGCTCGGTCCGAACCAGTCGCTAAACCGATCCAGGCCGTTCGAAACGCCCTATCGTTCGAGAACACGACAAAACAGAACGCATACAGAAGAACATTTCATTGTATATTACAACAATGCATCAGATTACAAGAATATACAGAGTATGAAACAATATTACACAGAAATATCAGAGATTTAAATTACATTTAAATACATAGCAGCGGAAAATAATACAATACACAACTAGAATGAGATATACGGATACAAAGCTTTCCGGATATCGTTCCAGCTGTAAACCAGGATCCTGTGAATATAAATCTGCAAAACCAAAACTACTAGCTGCCCGTGTCAAAATAGGGGCACCCAGAGTTTAGGTCAAAACAATAAACTCCAGGTCAGTCATGTGACTGGTGTGAGAACTAAAACAGTTATTAATCTTTATTTTAAAAGAGAGTAATTCAAGGGACCACGCCGTATAACACGGAACGGGTTTCCTCCCAAGAACACCAGTGCATAAAACAAACAGCGCAATGCTAAATAAAGAAAAATGAAGCTGTTATAAGACCCAGGTCCCATCACACAATGCAACGCAGCCGAGGATAGGGTTTTCCCTTATAACAGCCGAAGAATGCTTGATACGGTTAAAACAAATCGTTTGATACTATTATAAGTGCATAGTGTATAAACAACTTCAAATCATAAGTATCAATCATAGGCGGCATAAGCGCCCCATCCCACTATGTCGCCATATATAGGATTACAACTAAAACCGCAAAGTCACGTATTTGGAAATTGGATTTCCGTCTATGAACCGAGGCAAAAGATAGTCCTCTACCGATTCGAGACAATCTAGCCCATGTCTCAGGAACAGAACGCATCGTCCCTTGGAGCGACAGGGCCGGTCCACCGATGTGGATTAAACTTAAACCCTGAACACTACGTTTCCCCGCCCTTTGGGGCGTAAATGAGCCAACCAAATGACTCCATCGGTTCGAGAACGACCGATCAATCCGAGGCGCCTCGCAACAGCAACAACCACATAAGTCAAACTCGTCAGGGCGTGTAAAACCACCGACGCCACTTTTTATCTAGAAGGAAACGCATGCCCTCCCTGAGGTCCGTCTCCCGTTTTTGGTTCATACCGGGTGTGAAACACGCGAGGTAAACGTTACACAAAGCTACGCCACAAAGGCCGTGCTTTGATCATCACCACAAGACTTTGCTTTTCAACAGAAGCCTCGATCAATTGCCACTTAGGCATGCCACACAGGCAATTCACTCCATGCGTTTGATATCCATCAATATATAACCCCTGAGCTCGTACGTCTCAGAGAAGGGCGTTAAGCAAGAGAATAAATTCTCCGCCGCCAAACAGATATATATTTAACAAAGATCAATCACACGGACTAAAATCCAATGTCAGACACACAGTCCATTTACAAGTCCGTTCTGGGTCTGAACGAAACCGGAGGCACCTAGTACCTCGCATATCCATCGATCTCCAAGTACGTCTGGACGATCACCAACTGTTTCCATCTTCTTGGGTGTACAGCCCAATCAAGATCATCAGTAATTACCCAAACGACGTGAAGACCTCCGGTCTTCGACCATCGTCTTCATCTTCGACTTATCGTCGTATCAGTTATTCAGAATGGGATAAACCCGGTCTTCCCGAATAACTCGCGTATATTTTAAATAAGTGTTACACAAACACAACATACGCCTCATTCCAATCCATCAGTCACTAACCGTAAATTAATCAAGAGAATAATTCCCCAAATATTAACCCCGAAGGCCGAAACCAACATCAGATCAATATCCAGAAAACCATTCTACTTAGCTAACCGACAGTTAGTTTCTAATTTCTCATTCATAGGGAAAGATTCCCATTAATTTTATCAAAGATAAATTCTTGAATTTATTCTTTAATCAACTTTTGAATATCAATTCAAACTAGTCGGGATTAGCGAACCTTACCGAAGTAATCATTTGTTATAATTTCCCAATCCCAACCTATTCATCCCATGAAGTAAAACTGTGAATACTTCATATCTAACACCACAGTGTTATCGGTAAATTCAATTACCATTTCACGTTCAAATCTAATTAAAGATTTAACTATCGCCTGGAGCAAAACTGGTGATGCTCCATTTTCGATCATTTCAATCTAATTAAAGATTCATTAAAACTCCACTTAGTTTTAATCTTCGACTGGGTTAAAGAATCCGTGTCATTTAAAAACACAGTTCACGATAAACCCAAAATCACATTCATTAATTATCAGGTTAAAGAACGAGTGTTGTTTAAAACACTGTTCACGATAAACCCAAAAATCAATATCAATTCAATTCCAATTAAATATTATTTAATTGGTACACTTCATTAAATCTAAATAAAAAGATTTAATCTTTTCTCAACTGGGTCCAAGAACAGTGTTAGTAAAGACACCATTCACGACAAACCCAAATCACATTCATTAATTATCGGGTTAAAGAACAAGTGTTATTTAAAAACACTGTTCACGATAAACCCAAAAATCAATATCAATTCAATTCCAATTAAATGTTATTTAATTGGTACACTTCATTAAATCTAAATAAAAAGATTTAATCTTTTCTCAACTGGGTCCAAGAACAGTGTTAGTGAAGACACCATTCACGACAAACCCAAATCACATTTGATATTCAACACAAGACTCTGAATAGAAAATATCCCGGCTTATATTCAATATCAAATTCTCTGACAGACAGATATCGTATGGGAAATAACGATATATATATCTATATCTTTCAAATTTCCATAACAACATCTGTATAATCACGAAATCCAACATCGAAATATTCCGAAGACAATTTCGATTCAAATCCACTCCAATGCAATCATTGGAAATTCTGGTTATGTTTAAAACCCTTTTCCAATTCAATTTATTTATTTAAAAATAAATAGAATTATATTTCTAGTTCAAAACTAGTTCATTTCGATAAAAGTCTATTTTTATCTTTTCAAATATGGAGTTTTTCATCCCAAATCTTCACAAATCATTTCTTATGATTTTACACAAATTATTGCTATTTTTAATAATTTTATCAAGGCCCGTACAGTCGATTTCCATCAATGGCCATCGAACTGCACTTACAGCGACCTTTTTCGAATTTGATTTGGACATAATTCCAAATCCAACCGTTAGATTTCTAATTTCTAACATTCTTTAGAAAGCTCTTTTCGATACGAACCCAACGGTTCCGGTTTTAGGAGAATCCGACGGTCGGATCTCCCGTAATATCCGTTTGAAATAAATGGTCGAAATTCGCGAACTGCCGCGGCGCGGCGCGTTCTATTCAGGCCATTATATTATATATATAATATATATAATATATATTTCGTCGATTTCTATTTAAAACGAATTATATAAATAGTTTTAAAATTCGTTTCAAAATCTATTTCAACTTCCATTTACAATCCAAAGCAAAATTGAATTCTTCTTTATAAATTCGTTTAAAAATTCATTTCTATTCAATTCAAATTTCAATTCAATTTGAATTCATTTCAATTCATTTCGAAATCGTTTTCAATTCAATTCATTTCGAAATCGTTTTCAATTCAATTCATTTCGAAATCGTTTTCAATTCAATTCATTTCGAAATCGTTTTCAATTCATTTTGAATTCGTTTTCAATTCAATTCATTTCGAAATCGTTTTCAATTCAATTCATTTCGAAATCGTTTTCAATTCAATTCATTTCGAAATCGTTTTCAATTCATTTTGAATTCGTTTTCAATTCATTTCGAAATCGTTTTCAATTCAATTCATTTCGAAATCGTTTTCAATTCATTTTGAATTCGTTTTCAATTCAATTCATTTCGAAATCGTTTTCAATTCAATTCATTTCGAAATCGTTTTCAAATCGATATAAATGTCGTTCACGTCAAAATGGCGTCAATCTAATCAACACGGCTTCATAAATTTCTATTTTCAAATATTCTATTTCAAATATTTCTTTTTCCAAATAGTTGTTATTATCAAAATATTTCGTTCAACACATGACCAATCTCAATGAATGAGTACTGTCAACACATGAACTTTTATTTCGATAAAGATGTAAATTTTATTACTAAAATATTTCGTTCAACACATGACCAATCTCAATGAATGAGTACTGTCAACACATGAACTTTTATTTTATAATATTCTTTGTTTTTCAAATTGGAATGAGGCCCAATCAATTACCATATAACGTTAATTATATGGATTTGCATACATCACATGTATATAATAGCATTGAAAAATAATCAACCATCAACCAAAGTGCACTACACTGTATAAGCATCAAATATAGATATCTAACGCTCATAACAGCCTGTCAATCAATCGATCGACATATTTAATCAATCAGGATGAGTGAACTTCAAATTTCATCCTAACACCCGTGTGGGGTTTCAAACAATCAAACACATATTTTATTTGTGCAGTTGGGCGATGTGTGAAATTTATCGTCCCAATCAATGTCCTTCAAATAGGTGTACATAAACAAACCGTCTGGTTTGTAAATGAATATTTTATTTTATTCACATTCACGTTAAAAATTATATTTTTAACGATAAAACATTTTATTCCAACATATGAATTTCTATTCAGTTCATTCTTTAAATAAAATGATATTTTTATTTTTCTAACATATTTTAGAAAATTTCGGCGGCATAACGGCACGATACTAGAAACGGGACAAGGCCTAGCCTTATCCCCGGTCTAGTGAAGGCCCACGCCATTCACACATCAATCATATCAATTTCATTTCACCAAACAATTCAAATCAACTCAAACAATCTAACTAACAACACAGCCAAACAAACAAGTCCATGGTCTGTGGACGATTGTGTCGGGTGCTACTAAGCACCGTCTGCATCCTAGTATATATATATAACTAGAAAAATAAATTGAAAGGTGAGAAATTCTCACATATAGCTATCCTAGCTCCACGGCTCTTCATTTGCAGAAGTCTTCGTCGTTTCGCCTTTTTGTCACCTTCGTTGCTGCTTTCACTACATACGTAAAAATCACATTTTTACTTCGCTATTCAATATATAAAAATCGAATTTTTACTTCGATGTTTAATATATAAAAATTCTATTTTTCTATCGAAGTTCAATATATAAAAATTCTATTTTTACTTTTCTATAAAAAATCTGTTTTTATACCTTTCTATAAAAAATCAGTTTTTATTTTATCTTTTCAAAACAGTTTTTAAATTATTTTTCAAAACAGTTTTTAAATTATTTTTCAAAACAGTTTTTATTAAAAAAAAAACTCAGTTTTACTTTCTTTTCAAAAAAAAAATAAATAAATGCAGTTTTCAATTTCTTTTAAAAATGCAGTTTTTTATTATTCTTTAAAACAGTTTTCAAATCATAAAAAAAAAAGCAGTTTTCAAATCACTGTAAAATAAAAATAAAAACAAAACAAAATAATTTAAACGCTCACCGACAGCTTGCGAAGGGGAGGAGGGGGAGTCGGCGGTGGCTCGTGGGTGGAGGCGCTCGGTGGTGTCGCGATGTCTGGAGTTCGAGGTGGAGGCTCCGATTGGGGCTGCTTCGATTGTCGGCGGCGCGATGAACTTAGGGTTAGGGTTTTCTTCTTTTTTTTTTTTTTTATTTGTTAACTTTTCTGTATAATGAAACGGGGGGGGGGGGGGGGGGCAACGAAGAAGAAAAGGGGAAAAGGTAATTTTTTTTTATTTAATTATTATTTAATTATTAAGTTTTGCAAAAGGGTTGACTTTTACATACGATCTCGAAACGAGGTCCACCGCCTGTCGTCCATAGCGTTTTACCCCCATTCCGAACACAATGGGATATGTATCGTAAGCTGATTCGATAGTTACAATCAGTTTCCATTGAATTTACATTTAAATCTATATATTGATTTTTAAATGTACATTTCAAATTACCGGGGTCACATACTAACTAGAAAAATTCTCGAAAAATATTTTCTAGCTTCGTATTGACGATACGGTCCTAACAAAACTAGTTTCGTCGAATTCTGAGACCGTTTGAAAAATGGCCAATTTCCAGTCGATTAAAATCAACTGAAACTGGTCAAACGCGTTTTCCTTTGCCACGCTCACATATTGAATCGAAAAATTATGAAATTTGAAACCTAGCAATAACTTGGCACCACGGACCCAACAAAACTGGTTTCGTCGAAATCCGAGGTCATTTGCAAAATGTCCATTTTTAAGGGCCTGAATTCCATAGCGACTATTCAGAATTTTCAACTGGACATATCTTTTGATTCCCGATATGAAATCTTGATTTTTCGCATTCGTTGGAAAGATATTCACTATTAGATTCCATTATTTTTGGTTTCACTAAAATCCGGATTGTTTTGCACCCGGTACATTCAAATGAAGTTTGAAATCGAATTATCGAACTACCGCGCCATTTTCAATTCTATTTATAATTATATATAAATATTTATATTCTAACGACGACGCGTATAATATATACGTTCGAATTCTATTCAAAATAAATTTCTCGTCGATTTTATTTAAAATAATTCATTTTAAATAATCAAAATTCGCTAAAATGGCCAAAATAAAAATTTCAAACTGGCTCGCATTTTACGGGTTGTTACAATCTCCCCCACTTAAAACTTTTCATCCCCGAAAAGGAACAAAGTCGAAAGTGGTTTGATTAATCAGCCCTACGCTCGATCTGGCTTCCATTCTCCAACTCTTTAGTTTCTGAGAATTTTCAAAACTTCAAAAATTTGGCTAACACCCTAAATTTTCGAAAAATTTCGCCATAACCTCCCCTGCAATGGGAGCATCGGGGAATTTCAAATAGCTTCCCCGGTCCTTCAGATCTCAAAAAGAAAAAGAAAAAGCCAAGTGGCTAGCCAATAGGCTCACAAAATCATCATCACCCAAACAAAACAGTAAATTATGTAGTAAACATGTACCTATTTGTCGGGCAAACAAATTTTATTCTCTGGCTCTAGCCACCTTGCTATGACCTGTTCAATGATATATATGTATATGCAAGCAAATGCGACCAATTTTCAATATAATTCAATATTTGATGCTATTAGGCTAAATGGCTAAAAATTAGCAAACAATTAAACAAACAACACAAACATCAATCAATTAGTGACTTTAACGTTTCAAATTGATAATTTTGATACATATACAAAAATCATGTTTTTGATGCCAATCCACAACAATGTATTCTAACTATATAAGTTTTGGTTCTCACACCAGTCTAATGGAAATATATAGAAAATCACACCTTCGAAACTCGAACATAAATGTTGATGATGCGATCGCTATCATCAATATCATCTCCGGGCGACTAGAGTGCGATGCAATATCTATCCAATATATTAAAACTTTGAATATACGTTTGCAAGGCGTATATGCAAATTCTTTATATACTGAATTGTCCAAAATCAATCTAAATAAATAATCAAATACGAATAGTTGATTTAAATTTTCAAAACAAAATTGGTTTTATTTTAAAAATATACTCTTCACACTCGTTCTAGGATACTACTGATCCCATTTCTAACGAGTCATTCTCATTGGATATTGCTAATCCAATATCTGATGAATTCTTTCATATGGTTCTAATGTGCCTTGTTCTCTGCTTTGTAAACCAAAGCTCTGATACCAACTGTGACGGCAGGGAATTTCGCTCGGTCCGAACCAGTCGCTAAACCGATCCAGGCCGTTCGAAACGCCCTATCGTTCGAGAACACGACAAAACAGAACGCATACAGAAGAACATTTCATTGTATATTACAACAATGCATCAGATTACAAGAATATACAGAGTATGAAACAATATTACACAGAAATATCAGAGATTTAAATTACATTTAAATACATAGCAGCGGAAAATAATACAATACACAACTAGAATGAGATATACGGATACAAAGCTTTCCGGATATCGTTCCAGCTGTAAACCAGGATCCTGTGAATATAAATCTGCAAAACCAAAACTACTAGCTGCCCGTGTCAAAATAGGGGCACCCAGAGTTTAGGTCAAAACAATAAACTCCAGGTCAGTCATGTGACTGGTGTGAGAACTAAAACAGTTATTAATCTTTATTTTAAAAGAGAGTAATTCAAGGGACCACGCCGTATAACACGGAACGGGTTTCCTCCCAAGAACACCAGTGCATAAAACAAACAGCGCAATGCTAAATAAAGAAAAATGAAGCTGTTATAAGACCCAGGTCCCATCACACAATGCAACGCAGCCGAGGATAGGGTTTTCCCTTATAACAGCCGAAGAATGCTTGATACGGTTAAAACAAATCGTTTGATACTATTATAAGTGCATAGTGTATAAACAACTTCAAATCATAAGTATCAATCATAGGCGGCATAAGCGCCCCATCCCACTATGTCGCCATATATAGGATTACAACTAAAACCGCAAAGTCACGTATTTGGAAATTGGATTTCCGTCTATGAACCGAGGCAAAAGATAGTCCTCTACCGATTCGAGACAATCTAGCCCATGTCTCAGGAACAGAACGCATCGTCCCTTGGAGCGACAGGGCCGGTCCACCGATGTGGATTAAACTTAAACCCTGAACACTACGTTTCCCCGCCCTTTGGGGCGTAAATGAGCCAACCAAATGACTCCATCGGTTCGAGAACGACCGATCAATCCGAGGCGCCTCGCAACAGCAACAACCACATAAGTCAAACTCGTCAGGGCGTGTAAAACCACCGACGCCACTTTTTATCTAGAAGGAAACGCATGCCCTCCCTGAGGTCCGTCTCCCGTTTTTGGTTCATACCGGGTGTGAAACACGCGAGGTAAACGTTACACAAAGCTACGCCACAAAGGCCGTGCTTTGATCATCACCACAAGACTTTGCTTTTCAACAGAAGCCTCGATCAATTGCCACTTAGGCATGCCACACAGGCAATTCACTCCATGCGTTTGATATCCATCAATATATAACCCCTGAGCTCGTACGTCTCAGAGAAGGGCGTTAAGCAAGAGAATAAATTCTCCGCCGCCAAACAGATATATATTTAACAAAGATCAATCACACGGACTAAAATCCAATGTCAGACACACAGTCCATTTACAAGTCCGTTCTGGGTCTGAACGAAACCGGAGGCACCTAGTACCTCGCATATCCATCGATCTCCAAGTACGTCTGGACGATCACCAACTGTTTCCATCTTCTTGGGTGTACAGCCCAATCAAGATCATCAGTAATTACCCAAACGACGTGAAGACCTCCGGTCTTCGACCATCGTCTTCATCTTCGACTTATCGTCGTATCAGTTATTCAGAATGGGATAAACCCGGTCTTCCCGAATAACTCGCGTATATTTTAAATAAGTGTTACACAAACACAACATACGCCTCATTCCAATCCATCAGTCACTAACCGTAAATTAATCAAGAGAATAATTCCCCAAATATTAACCCCGAAGGCCGAAACCAACATCAGATCAATATCCAGAAAACCATTCTACTTAGCTAACCGACAGTTAGTTTCTAATTTCTCATTCATAGGGAAAGATTCCCATTAATTTTATCAAAGATAAATTCTTGAATTTATTCTTTAATCAACTTTTGAATATCAATTCAAACTAGTCGGGATTAGCGAACCTTACCGAAGTAATCATTTGTTATAATTTCCCAATCCCAACCTATTCATCCCATGAAGTAAAACTGTGAATACTTCATATCTAACACCACAGTGTTATCGGTAAATTCAATTACCATTTCACGTTCAAATCTAATTAAAGATTTAACTATCGCCTGGAGCAAAACTGGTGATGCTCCATTTTCGATCATTTCAATCTAATTAAAGATTCATTAAAACTCCACTTAGTTTTAATCTTCGACTGGGTTAAAGAATCCGTGTCATTTAAAAACACAGTTCACGATAAACCCAAAATCACATTCATTAATTATCAGGTTAAAGAACGAGTGTTGTTTAAAACACTGTTCACGATAAACCCAAAAATCAATATCAATTCAATTCCAATTAAATATTATTTAATTGGTACACTTCATTAAATCTAAATAAAAAGATTTAATCTTTTCTCAACTGGGTCCAAGAACAGTGTTAGTAAAGACACCATTCACGACAAACCCAAATCACATTCATTAATTATCGGGTTAAAGAACAAGTGTTATTTAAAAACACTGTTCACGATAAACCCAAAAATCAATATCAATTCCAATTAAATGTTATTTAATTGGTACACTTCATTAAATCTAAATAAAAAGATTTAATCTTTTCTCAACTGGGTCCAAGAACAGTGTTAGTGAAGACACCATTCACGACAAACCCAAATCACATTTGATATTCAACACAAGACTCTGAATAGAAAATATCCCGGCTTATATTCAATATCAAATTCTCTGACAGACAGATATCGTATGGGAAATAACGATATATATATATCTATATCTTTCAAATTTCCATAACAACATCTGTATAATCACGAAATCCAACATCGAAATATTCCGAAGACAATTTCGATTCAAATCCACTCCAATGCAATCATTGGAAATTCTGGTTATGTTTAAAACCCTTTTCCAATTCAATTTATTTATTTAAAAATAAATAGAATTATATTTCTAGTTCAAAACTAGTTCATTTCGATAAAAGTCTATTTTTATCTTTTCAAATATGGAGTTTTTCATCCCAAATCTTCACAAATCATTTCTTATGATTTTACACAAATTATTGCTATTTTTAATAATTTTATCAAGGCCCGTACAGTCGATTTCCATCAATGGCCATCGAACTGCACTTACAGCGACCTTTTTCGAATTTGATTTGGACATAATTCCAAATCCAACCGTTAGATTTCTAATTTCTAACATTCTTTAGAAAGCTCTTTTCGATACGAACCCAACGGTTCCAGTTTTAGGAGAATCCGACGGTCGGATCTCCCGTAATATCCGTTTGAAATAAATGGTCGAAATTCGCGAACTGCCGCGGCGCGGCGCGTTCTATTCAGGCCATTATATTATATATATAATATATATAATATATATTTCGTCGATTTCTATTTAAAACGAATTATATAAATAGTTTTAAAATTCGTTTCAAAATCTATTTCAACTTCCATTTACAATCCAAAGCAAAATTGAATTCTTCTTTATAAATTCGTTTAAAAATTCATTTCTATTCAATTCAAATTTCAATTCAATTTGAATTCATTTCAATTCATTTCGAAATCGTTTTCAATTCAATTCATTTCGAAATCGTTTTCAATTCAATTCATTTCGAAATCGTTTTCAATTCATTTTGAATTCGTTTTCAATTCAATTCATTTCGAAATCGTTTTCAATTCAATTCATTTCGAAATCGTTTTCAATTCAATTCATTTCGAAATCGTTTTCAATTCATTTTGAATTCGTTTTCAATTCAATTCATTTCGAAATCGTTTTCAATTCAATTCATTTCGAAATCGTTTTCAATTCATTTTGAATTCGTTTTCAATTCAATTCATTTCGAAATCGTTTTCAATTCAATTCATTTCGAAATCGTTTTCAAATCGATATAAATGTCGTTCACGTCAA
This sequence comes from Allium sativum, assembly GCA_030737875.1. NCBI lineage: Eukaryota > Viridiplantae > Streptophyta > Magnoliopsida > Asparagales > Amaryllidaceae > Allium > Allium sativum. The sequence goes on along the minus strand of CM060918.1, from coordinate 605,205,163 downwards.
AATGGCGTCAATCTAATCAACACGGCTTCATAAATTTCTATTTTCAAATATTCTATTTCAAATATTTCTTTTTCCAAATAGTTGTTATTATCAAAATATTTCGTTCAACACATGACCAATCTCAATGAATGAGTACTGTCAACACATGAACTTTTATTTCGATAAAGATGTAAATTTTATTACTAAAATATTTCGTTCAACACATGACCAATCTCAATGAATGAGTACTGTCAACACATGAACTTTTATTTTATAATATTCTTTGTTTTTCAAATTGGAATGAGGCCCAATCAATTACCATATAACGTTAATTATATGGATTTGCATACATCACATGTATATAATAGCATTGAAAAATAATCAACCATCAACCAAAGTGCACTACACTGTATAAGCATCAAATATAGATATCTAACGCTCATAACAGCCTGTCAATTAATCGATCGACATATTTAATCAATCAGGATGAGTGAACTTCAAATTTCATCCTAACACCCGTGTGGGGTTTCAAACAATCAAACACATATTTTATTTGTGCAGTTGGGCGATGTGTGAAATTTATCGTCCCAATCAATGTCCTTCAAATAGGTGTACATAAACAAACCGTCTGGTTTGTAAATGAATATTTTATTTTATTCACATTCACGTTAAAAATTATATTTTTAACGATAAAACATTTTATTCCAACATATGAATTTCTATTCAGTTCATTCTTTAAATAAAATGATATTTTTATTTTTCTAACATATTTTAGAAAATTTCGGCGGCATAACGGCACGATACTAGAAACGGGACAAGGCCTAGCCTTATCCCCGGTCTAGTGAAGGCCCACGCCATTCACACATCAATCATATCAATTTCATTTCACCAAACAATTCAAATCAACTCAAACAATCTAACTAACAATACAGCCAAACAAACAAGTCCATGGTCTGTGGACGATTGTGTCGGGTGCTACTAAGCACCGTCTGCATCCTAGTATATATATATAACTAGAAAAATAAATTGAAAGGTGAGAAATTCTCACATATAGCTATCCTAGCTCCACGGCTCTTCATTTGCAGAAGTCTTCGTCGTTTCGCCTTTTTGTCACCTTCGTTGCTGCTTTCACTACATACGTAAAAATCACATTTTTACTTCGCTATTCAATATATAAAAATCGAATTTTTACTTCGATGTTTAATATATAAAAATTCTATTTTTCTATCGAAGTTCAATATATAAAAATTCTATTTTTACTTTTCTATAAAAAATCTGTTTTTATACCTTTCTATAAAAAATCAGTTTTTATTTTATCTTTTCAAAACAGTTTTTAAATTATTTTTCAAAACAGTTTTTAAATTATTTTTCAAAACAGTTTTTATTAAAAAAAAAACTCAGTTTTACTTTCTTTTCAAAAAAAAAAAAAATGCAGTTTTCAATTTCTTTTAAAAATGCAGTTTTTTATTATTCTTTAAAATAGTTTTCAAATCATAAAAAAAAAAGCAGTTTTCAAATCACTGTAAAATAAAAATAAAAACAAAACAAAATAATTTAAACGCTCACCGACAGCTTGCGAAGGGGAGGAGGGGGAGTCGGCGGTGGCTCGTGGGTGGAGGCGCTCGGTGGTGTCGCGATGTCTGGAGTTCGAGGTGGAGGCTCCGATTGGGGCTGCTTCGATTGTCGGCGGCGCGATGAACTTAGGGTTAGGGTTTTCTTCTTTTTTTTTTTTTTTTATTTGTTAACTTTTCTGTATAATGAAACGGGGGGGGGGGGGGGCAACGAAGAAGAAAAGGGGAAAAGGTAATTTTTTTTTATTTAATTATTATTTAATTATTAAGTTTTGCAAAAGGGTTGACTTTTACATACGATCTCGAAACGAGGTCCACCGCCTGTCGTCCATAGCGTTTTACCCCCATTCCGAACACAATGGGATATGTATCGTAAGCTGATTCGATAGTTACAATCAGTTTCCATTGAATTTACATTTAAATCTATATATTGATTTTTAAATGTACATTTCAAATTACCGGGGTCACATACTAACTAGAAAAATTCTCGAAAAATATTTTCTAGCTTCGTATTGACGATACGGTCCTAACAAAACTAGTTTCGTCAAATTCTGAGACCGTTTGAAAAATGGCCAATTTCCAGTCGATTAAAATCAACTGAAACTGGTCAAACGCGTTTTCCTTTGCCACGCTCACATATTGAATCGAAAAATTATGAAATTTGAAACCTAGCAATAACTTGGCACCACGGACCCAACAAAACTGGTTTCGTCGAAATCCGAGGTCATTTGCAAAATGTCCATTTTTAAGGGCCTGAATTCCATAGCGACTATTCAGAATTTTCAACTGGACATATCTTTTGATTCCCGATATGAAATCTTGATTTTTCGCATTCGTTGGAAAGATATTCACTATTAGATTCCATTATTTTTGGTTTCACTAAAATCCGGATTGTTTTGCACCCGGTACATTCAAATGAAGTTTGAAATCGAATTATCGAACTACCGCGCCATTTTCAATTCTATTTATAATTATATATAAATATTTATATTCTAACGACGACGCGTATAATATATACGTTCGAATTCTATTCAAAATAAATTTCTCGTCGATTTTATTTAAAATAATTCATTTTAAATAATCAAAATTCGCTAAAATGGCCAAAATAAAAATTTCAAACTGGCTCGCATTTTACGGGTTGTTACACTAGATCGGCTCACACACTCCTCATTTTGCATGTGCATGAGTGTTTATGCTTATTCTTGGATGAAATTTGTATGCCATCACATGGATGCTGCATATGGATGTATGATTGAGCACGCATGTAGATATTATACATTATGTTAGGGATTTGCATACATATGGATACATTTCACTAACATATTTTGCATTGGTCTTTGCATTAGATAAGTACATATACACACACTTTTGCATATGTTCATACAACATTTAGAATCTTTTAAGGACAATGGTTGCTCGTGGATGATGTTTTGAGTAGATGGGTGAGTGGATGGTAGGATACGTTCTTCCTAACTTGAAGATTTCGGGGACGAAATCCTTTAAGGAGGGGAGAATGTAACAACCCGTATTTTCAATAACCTGTTATAACATAAATCGAGGCAGAAATTAATTCTAAAATCTGAATCAAGGGAAACGGGCTATGCCATTGCGTTCGTCTCGGAAAAATACGCGAAATAGAGTCCGAGTTTTCGAAAATCGGAGTCCGTATGACCCAGTTAAGGCCCATTGAAGTTTTCAGAAATTTCCATGTTAAAAACAGATTTAAATTTTAAATTAAAAACAAGGATTAGGGCTAACTGGCGTCAGGCGGGAAAACTCCCGCCAGGACCCACATGTCGACAGGCATGTCGACAGGGGTCTTAGGGTGTCGACTGCCCTGTCGACAGCCCTGTCGACACGGGGTGGCCGGGCAGTTTTGCCTGGCGCACCATTTTGATTTGGGCTTGGTTGTGTGGCTTGGTTCTAGAGAATTCCGAAATCTGACGGGCCTAAACTAACCTAGGGTTAATCCTAGGGCTAAAAACACTCTAATCTTCTATAAATAAGCCCCTAATCCTACACTAAAACCCCATTATTCATTCTAGCAACCAAACTATGTCAAATTGATTTCTCAAATGGCCTCCACCTAAAAACCCTAGCCTCCACCCTCTTCAAAAATCATTCCTATGAAGGTTTTGATGTTCATACAAGCATTTCTAAGTTGTATGAATGATCATTAGCTTGCATACATCATCAAGTTGCAAGCTTTATTTGCTAAGCTAGAGTTTTTGGGATTTTTGTTAATTGGAGCTTTGTTTTGGGTTTTTATATGCTTGCATAAAGGGCTTCTCAATCTTTATTAGTAGATTTGTGTCTTCATAATATTTGTAAGCCCTCTTACCTTCATTTTAGAAACTCTAAAGTTAATATGTGATGAAAGTTGGGATTTTATGCATGTTTAATAAGTTATGCATGCTTATGCGAGTTCACTATGCTATGTTATGCATGTTTAATAAGTTATGCATGCTTATGCGAGTTCACTATGCTATGTTATGCATGTTTAATAAGTTATGCATACTTATGCGAGTTCAATATGCCATGTTACACATGTTTAACAAGTTATGCATGCTTATGCGAGTTCAATATGCCATGTTACACATGTTTAACAAGTTATGCATGTTTATGCAAGTTCACTATGCCATGATTTGCAAGTTTAACAAGTTATGCATGTTTATGCAAGTTCACTATGCCATGATTTGCAAGTTTAACAAGTTATGCAAGTTCACTATGCCATGATTTGCAAGTTTAACAAGTTATGCATGTTTATGCAAGTTCACTATGCTAAGTTATGCAAGTCCAACATGTTATGCATGTTTATTATGATATGTAAGATTCCTCATGTATGTTGTGCCAAGTTCCCTCTTTCTATCCTTTATGCGTTATGACGAATATGTAAGCGATAGAATGACGTTGGGGGGTTTTTGGGTAAAACTTAAAATACATGAAAATATAAGATTGGGAATTTACCTATTAAGTTAGGTCTACCCCTTGGGAATTTACCTATTAAGTTAGGTCTACCCAAGTATTTGTTAAACTTGTAATTATGTTTTGAAATTAAAGTGGACATGACACTTAGAAAACATAAGTGTGGCCAACTCGAGGTTGGGTTGAGTTTGTAGCGTAAATCTACCCGGAACCGACCGGCTTAACTAGTTGCTACAAACAATAGGACCCAATGTGAGAAGTTGGTCAGGTGTACCTTGGACCCGAGGTTAGACCAAGTTGTGGTGTAAAGCTACCCGGACCCGCCCGGCTTAACTAGTAACCGCAACAAAGTCTAATGTGAGAGGTTAAGGTACAATTAAATTAATGCCTCATGATTAGGGTTAAGTCATGGCCCACTAATACTTAACCAATTTTGGGGATACGAGGGGTTAAATGGGGTTAAGTGGTGAACTGTTGGTTACACTTAACTAATTTAATCCATGATTAGTGAGGGGTTAAACCACACTTAACTCTCTTAGAAAACCCTAGCAACGTGGTCTGTTCCAGCAGTAATCCCAGTTTGGTATCATTCACAACCCTAGAGGCTAGGCTAGGGCGGGGCACGATTACTGGACTGATGTAAGCGACCAAAGCGGCGGCTGAGTGGTACAGCGGTGCGGGTCCAGGCGGGCTACGGACGTGCACGTAATCCGGTGTTGGACAAACTCGAGGCACGGGTACCAGTAGGTTTAGACTGTGCATTATTGCTTAGGTGTCTGGGGTTGACACCCGAGGGCTTGATACACCCGAAGGTGGACCCAGCACAGTCTGACTACAACCATATGTGGGTCGTATGGACACCAACACTTGACGTGTTAGGTTTATAGGGAGCCGATCGACTAGACCGTTGGGCTGGACCTTGTATTAAGGTCACCTCATGCTATTGGGCCAAAGTTTGGGCTGAGGGATCAATACCTGTTATGTTAGTTTGCTAGTACACTATGGTGCAAAGCTTAATCTTCTTTATGTGATGACACCTTTATCTATTGCCAGTATGTTCATCTCAGTTTCCATCATGATGCTAACTTTATTAGTTTATAGACTGATCGTAGTAGGGCTTACCAGTCTTTTTGACTGACCTGTTTTCTTTCGCTTCTTTTCTTCCGTTTCCCCCCAGGTTCTCAGGGAGGGAACAGTGGTGCTTAGCTTGGATCGCTTGCTTGTTCGCTGGATAGCTCATGTATGTCTGGACATTGAGCTCGCTATGGTTTATCATCTTTATTTTGGGGATAGCACTATGTATTTTCAGTATTTATGTTTATGATGTACTAGACATGTTTATTTTGGCAGTTGACTTTATGATGTACTAGACTTGTTTTGAGATGGTTTGAGATATTCCGCTGTTTTATTCTCGCTTACTCTGTTTTACATATATATTTATGTTCTTGTTCTGCCTTGATATATCATTATGCATGCTTACCCAGTTATAACGCCCCCCAGAAGCTAGTGCCCCCGAAAGAGTGACCCTAGTGGAGGTGGGGTGTTACAAAGTTGGTCCAAAGAAATATCAAATCAAATAGAAAACGCAATGGAGTTCACAAGATACAACTTGACGAACTCGATTAGGAGTTTGCCACACAGTAGTGTAATCGCCATGTAATAAATATCAAGTAGCATAAAGTTTATGCATAATAAAAATCAATATTCCTTAGATGGTGAAACATCATAAAACAATTTAATATTTATAGAAAAAAAAAGTGTACTCGAAATCTAGAAAATAAAATACCATACAATCATCATACCACACAGTCCTAAGGAATTTAGAAATCATCAAACGATACAGTTTGGATCCAATCAGGCAAGACCCAACTATGCCTGCAAGGGCACCACATAGCAGACCGAGGCCAAGCAGTACTATCCACATAGTTTTGATGCCTCACATAGTCACCCCACACAAGTAGACCCTTGATCAACATAAGATAGGCTTGTAGTCGCATCATAAATGGCCCTCTTGGCCTAATATTGGTGAACATCAAAACATCAATAATTATCCCGAAGGTTCCACATAGTTTCCTAATATGTATCGCAGACTTCCCAACGGTAGCCCGAATAGTGGTGATGATACGTCCCATACCGTACGTTCTCATTTATGGGCTTACCGCTAGATAAAAAATTCCAGAAAAAACTTCAATCCAGCAAGTCGAGAATTAACCAATATAATATACCTTTGTTCCTATACTATGAGGTTTATTACAAGGTCGTTGTAACACCCCGTATTTTCTAAGAATATTAAAGTAACGAATTAAAGAATACTTAATTGTAAAAGTGAGAATTAAGGGAAACGAGTTACGCCATTGCGTTCGTCTCGGAATTCTGCTTGAGATAGAGTCCGAGTTTGCATGAATCGGACTCTGTATGAAGAAGTTAGGGAGTTCAGAAGATTTCTTGTTTAAACAGAAGAATTATATAATTAAAAAAATTAAATAAAACAAAAACAGTTCAAATTTTGAAAAATCACGTGAATCAACTGGGCGGGAAAATTCCCGCCCATAGGGATCGACTCCCCCTAGGGGGGCCGACATAGGTGTCAACCCCCCAAGAGGGGTGTCGACTGGGGTGTCGACCCCCTATAGGGGTCGACCCCCTTGCCCAGATCCAAACAGTGACGATTTTCTGACTTGTTGCTGAGTCACTAAGGCATAAGTAGCGATTTCTGGATAGCTCTATCTAGCCTGGATTGTTCTAATTACTCCTAGGTTGATCTAACGGCTCACATAAATCTAAACCTCTATAAAAGCAACCCCAACCCTCAACCCTAAGTCACACAATTTCATTCCAAGGAGCCACCATGCTGTCCATGGTCAACCTAGCATAGCCGCCATTCTTCTCCAACTAGGAAGCAAACTAGATAATCAAATCCAAACTAGTAATCGATTAAGAAAATCGTCAAATCAAACGTCTACATCAAAGGATAGCTAATCAAATTTAGAAATCAGATTCCAGAATTCAAGACCGTTCTGTAATTTGTAAATTCATGTTAATTTCATAAATAAAAGTTAATTGTGATTCTGACATTGTAATAAATCTGAATTTGAGATTATGCCGATTTCTATCCGTCTTTCTATATCCATTGGATCTATCTCATTGATAATATTATGTCCATTCTTTGTCTCTTCTTTCCTTCTTCCCTTTTTGTTTTTATTGCCAGGCTACTGCGAGCCTGAGCCAAATCTCATAAGAGATGAACGTACATTGGAAATAAAATTAGTCATAGTATATGATTTGAACTTGACTAGCGCTAAAATGGGGCATAATATATGATTTGGACATGACCAACGCTAAAATTGGGAAGTATTAAATTATGTATAATTGGGCATAACTGATTTGTAACTGATTTGAGGACATAACACATGTTGTATTTAAAACATAAAGTGTATTGAACGTATGACTTGAGATTTGAGGCATAAAGTATATTGGACATATGACTTGGGGTTTGGGCGTAAATTGGACTGTAAACATGTAAGGCATAGTACATGTTGTGGTTTAAGACCTAAAATTAGGGCATATATATATGGTAGTTTATGACTTGGAAGAAGAAGATTATTGTGTATGGTGATATATGGCTTAGGCATGAAAACCTATAGTAAGATAGGGGTAATTGTTGAATGTGAACACGCCTAAAATTGGGTAATTGGCATGCACTGAAATTAAAGGCTATAATTTGGCATAGTTTATACTGTGAATCATGATTTGGGGTTTTTGGAGAATATTTTGTACGGTGCAATATGACTAAATCTTAGGGCATGTGTTATATCGTGATTTTTGGGGCATGATTATTATTGCAAATTTGGGAAGATTGGGTGTAACCTATGTTGAGTAATAACTTGAATTTGAATTTGTGGGGCATGACTTGCAATTAGCTTTGTTGAGGTATAACTTGAGAATTGGAACATGAATAGTTTTGTGAATTTGGGATAATTAGCATATAAAATCTAGACTTGGACATGTACGGTAAATATGCTAAATGATAAACATGCCTAACCCGAGGTTAGATTGAGTTGCGGTGTAAAACTGCCCGGAACCACCCGGCACATCCAGTAACCGCAACAACACCTATCTAATGTGAGAGGTTAGTGCATCATGCCCCAAGAAAACCCGAGGTTAGATTGAGTTGTGGTGTAAAACTGCCCGGAACCGCCCGACACATCCTGTAACCGCAACAACATAGATCTAATGTGAGAGGTTGGTGCATTAATAAATCAATTAATGCTAATGAACAAGACATGTTAAGAATGGTAGGGTTAAGTTAACTAAGGCAACACTTAACCGTTATAACATGTTAATTAGATAAGAAGGTGAGGTTAAGTAAATTTAGAACACTTAACCGTTATAACATGTTAATTAGACAAGTGAGTAGGGTTAAGTTAATAAGAAACACTTAACCAATATGACATGATGAATGGGTAGGGTTAAGTTAAAACAAGAGATCAACACTTAACCAATATAACAGGATGCGTGGAAGGGTTAAGTTAACACAAGAAGGCAACACTTAACAAATGTAACACGACAAGTGGGTGGGTTAAGTTAACTTGAATTGATTGATGACAGTTAACCAATACAGCATGATGAACGCGTGGGGTTAAGTTAATAAGAAACACTTAACCAATGTAACTTGATGAACGAATGGGGTTAAGTTAATAGGAAACACTTAACCAATCCAACATGACGAGTGAGAAGGGTTAATAAGAAACACTTAACCAACATGACATGATGAGTGGGTGGGTTAAGTTAACATGAATGGACAACACTTAACAAATATGACGTAATGCGTGGGAGGGTTAAGTACATATCGGGTTGGTGGGTAATATTAGTAAATGTAGGCCTACAAAATTAACCATTAAGTAAACATGTTTGAATCAGTGGGAGGGTTAAGTACATATCGGGTTGGTGGGTAATATTAGTAAATATAGGCCCACAAACTTAACCAATAAGAAACCCTGGTAATGGGGACCCATTTCAGCAGTAACCCAAAGGTACCCTGAAACTAGGCAGGGTGGGGCACGATTACTGGGCTGATTATAAGCGGTCAAAATAGCAGCATGGGGTACGTCAGTGTAGGTTCCAACGGATTACGGGCGTGCACGTACACCGGAGAGGGAAAAAGCAGGCAATGGATACCAGTTGTTATACACTGTGCATCTTGAATCGTGTCGGGTCGCTATCATAAGGATTGATACACCTTATGGTGGGACTAGCATAGGGTATCTACATGCAAGAGAAGGCCGATTGACACAGGCACAAGGAAAGTTAATACGAGTAAGGAGCCGATCGATAGGGTAGTAAGGGTACATCTAACATCTTCATGGCAATTAGGCTGATTTGAGGTAAGATCCTCATACTAGATGTACACCTGAAGGCTACCACAATTGCGGGGATTGGGATCACATTGTAAAATTATCATTTTACACAGATTACTAGTTGGGACACTAGTTAGGCGGTGCAGAGGTATAAAAATCAGAATAACAAGGTAGTAGCGAAGCAGAGAAAGAGTAGAAGCGCATTCAGTTTATCTTGCCTTATCATATCTATACTAATCGTATGTTATCTTGTTATCCTTGTTCTCACGGTATTGTCTTATATTCAGTTTATTCATGTCATGATGCTTTTGCCTATTTATATACTAAAAGTCATTGGACTTACTAGACTTATGTCTGACCTATTTTGTTTCGCCTCTTTTCTTCCGTCCCCCCCCCAGGTTCACAGGGAGGAAATGTTACCACTTAGCTCAGTTTTCTTTCCAAGCTCGAAGATAATCGATGTATTGCTTTGGACCCTATCTTCCACTGCTATGGCCGGTTCATGCTTTATTGGGGAATATCATTGTTATATTTTTATGCTTCTTTTATACTTGTAAGTTTTTAAATCAAGACAGAAGTTCTATGTATTATTTTTAAGTATGATTGAGACAATTGTTGTAAAAGCTTGACTGAACCACATTGTATGTAAAATGACTTTATTTTCTGCTGCTTTAATTTTCTGTCTTGTAATTTATCTGCATCTTTTACCTAAAACGCTCCATCGAAGTTAAGACATTCCCTTTGTGAGTGACCTTAACGGAGGTGGGGTGTTACAGTCATGTCACATTTTCTTTCCCTCGAAGAGTGCGAAAATGTGTTGCTTTATATAGGAAGATGTACTTCAAAAAATTGGTTTTCTAAATGATTTGGAAAAATATTTATAAATCACTTATTTGAAAATCCCTTTATAACAGAACTATTTGTATATTAACATATTTTAAATGGTTATAGTTTGCAAATCAATATTATAGAACATTTATCTTAAAATATCTTGTATACATATATAAACTCTTTATAAAATAATTTATAAATCACTTGTATGTGTACATAGATATACAAAATCTACACGAAATAAACACATGAATATTCACACGAAAACCTGTTAAACTAGAATTCAGATCAATAACAATATTGGCTTTTCCACTGTAGGAAGAAGAGTAAGAAAACCCTTAGTACATAGACTTAGGAACCACTCTAAAACTTATTGAAAGAAGCCTAAGAAAACCCTTCGTACATAGACTTAGAAACCACTCTAAAACATATTGAAATCCTTCAGCATTCAACAGAATAGGACATAGAAAGAAAATAAAATAATATACGTTCAAACCATAGGCATTGGTTGATCCTTGAAATGCTCGGGTCGACCCTAATGTAACACCCCCATCAAAAATATACCCTAAATAGACATAGGGAATTATATTTAAATATAATCAATATTAATGGCTGCGTTGATGCTTTCCTCCCCCCGCTCACTATTCCTTCCTTAACCTGATGCCTCGACGTCGCTCCTTCTCCCCTAGATCCAAACCTCCAGTCCTTCCCCACGCACGAGATCTTACCATGCTTATAATTCTGACTCCTCTTTTCCTATATCTTGTCCTTCTCTAGATGCCTTGTTCAATATTTTTATTGTGCTCACTAATTATTTGGTAGCTGAAGTTGTGTCCTCAGATCGCACGCCTGTCTCTAGCCTCCCTAGAGCTCGCAAACTTACAGCAGTTACCTCCATGCTAATTAGCAACGCCAGTGATAGATGAACGAATCTTATTGTCCCTAATTTTGGTAATAATGCTAGTTTCGATTTAGGGGATGTCAATGTATCTGGTTTGGAGAAAGAAGCTAGTTGTGAAGGTTTGACTTCCCAAGTGCCTATTAGTGCTGAAGCATTGGCTGGTGTACAATGCACTCCAAGTGTTCGTGCATATGTCAATGTGAATACTGCTATAGATCCGATCACTTGGTGGGTTTTTTCCCTTGACTTGGCTCCCATATGCCAAGTCGTTCACGGGAAATTAACCGCTTTTGGAAATTAAGAGTAAGCTGCATGTCCAGTTTTTCGATTCAATGTTTTACCTCAAATTCGCCAACCAGAATGATAAGTTGTGTGTCCTTGAGCGGGTTCGCTTGGTTATTAACGCGAAACATTTCATTATCACCCCGTGGGTTGTTATGGTTGGAAAGGAAAGAGAGAAAATGCCGCCATTCCCAATCTGGACCACTTTCACTAATATTCCTTTCATCCTTCAACCACTCATTGGTTTAAATTGGCTGGCTAGTCTGATAGGTAAGCTTTGCTGCTTTGACATTAATATAGTTGCTCAGAAGAGTTTGAAGTATGCTCGGGCTCTTATTGAAATCATCCAATAATTCTATACCAGATAAGCTCAATGTCACTCTAGTTGAAGGGTTTGAGTTGATATCAATGTCTGCTACAAATTGTGTCCTGAAATTTGTTCCAAATGTCAGTCTTTTGGTCACATGGATGAATCTTGCACCTCTTCCCTTCTCCTTGTCTCTGGGATTGCTGCAGTTAGAGTTCCTTCTATCCGGAGGAGCAGAAGGTACCTAAGCCAATGATTTCACCACCTCCTACTCCTCCTGATGTCCCAGATCATCCATCAATGGTCACCATTACTCCTACATGCACTGTATCTGATATTCATCCTTCTGGAAACCATTTTGTTTTTTGGTCAACGTCTAAGCGAGCATGGCAGCATTTACTTTCGGGTATAAGATTCTCTCCTGAAGAGAATAGTTGTTTTCTTACGTTGATGATGAGGGCCCTGAGGCCAAATGTATATTTTACCATATTGATCGAGATGGGCTTATAACACCCCAAACTTTTCTACACCCAAATTTTGGCAAAAATCAAAACTTGAACACATACAAACATGGAGCATGTATATTTGGTAACTGCAACAAATGAGCATGAACATAATCAGAGAATGATAAATATAACTCACAGCGGAAACAAAATAGGATAAACTAGTATTAACTCAAGTAAGTACCTTTCTCAAAGTAAGTCACTTTGCCAATACCGAGCAAGAGAGAGAACGAGAACAGAAAGCCAAACTTAATCATTTGTGAGAACCCGTCCTTCTCTTGGAAACCTGGGAGGTTATAATGAGGAGGGGGGGTCAGAACAACAAGTTTTGATGACTAAGAAATGTACAACACAGACTATAACACAGATATATTTAGTTTGTTCAACCCAAGTTGTATGCCTAACAAGGTTAGTGATTCTAAACCAACCATGTTAATGTTTACACACGATTCTTCTACTCTTCCCAAAGTAGTATTCCCAAATCTTGTTACCGAGATAGGAAATTTACACATATATTTGTGAAGCCTTTATACAAGAGCTTAACTTGTTAACTATATCGAGATTTGACCACTAATTAGGGAGTTTCTATATCTATATACTTTCATTCGCTTATTCTTTCTTCTGTTATTGCCTTATTATAACCGATAGATAGTGTGAGTTCTTCCCGATCGCTTAAGACCCTAGGCTGACCGATTGGTTACTTATTCTTTCTCGATAATTTACTTAACGCTAATATGAACTAGAGGGCACTAGCTATGGACCCTACTAGTTAAGGCTTCTGTCATTCACGCATATGCCCTTGCCCGGCATAAGGTGAGAGATGGTATTTTATCGTTCGCTATACCTTCTACCGACCTTATTAGATAACCTCCTTAGTCGCTTATTACTTCCCATAGGATAGGTAGCCATATCTGACGTTTTAGTTTTCAGGTTTGGGTAGGCCTACACACACCTGCCGTTTAAGAACCCTAAACTGAAAGACCTATTCCCAGGTGGACTCTTAAACCCTAGTCACTTCGCCTTTTTGGACCCAGGAAGTGGACTACATGAGAAGGTTATTAGTTCGTACCCCGTTTGTCTTTAGCACCTTCCCTTTTGGGATAAAGTAGGCTACGTTATTAAGTCATTCCCATTTAGTCCCTTTATACGAAAATACTATACTTACACCATTTATTTTCGTCATGGGTTTATATGGTTAATAACTTCTTACATTATTATCCTGCTAAGTCCAACTATATTTTCCATCTCCATTATTATAAATGAGGAAGGTTATATTCCTTTTTCCGTTGGATATTTATTTAATACGTTCTCAAATTTGGACTTAGTGCTTAAACGAAAATCATAAATTCCCTTATGACACCCATATCCTTTTATTTCCTTTTTATTGCCCTTTATGACCATAACAATCATATTTTCCTAAGGCAACTATTTATTAGTCCCAACTTATCAGTTTGTTGTACCCCAACAGACAACTGCTATTCTTGTACATTTATTTATTGGTTGACTGTTATATATATATATATATATATATATATATATACACACACACACACATACATACCAGACCACTCACATTAAGTTGACTACCTGTGGATGCTGGATTTTCCTGTCGGTTCCAGACAGACTTCTACCACAAGTGAACTTAACCTTGTGCCTTAATACGATTATATTTATGCATTAGACCCCTTACATTAAGCTGACTAAATGTGGTTGCTGGATTTGCCGGTCGGTTCCGGGAATGGTTACACCACAAGTTGAGCTTAACCTCGTGTCTAAATGCGGTTATTATTCAAATTTCCTAATTGGGGTTTACAACAATTATCCTAATTGATTTTAGGAATTGTAACCATCTTCCTATCACAATTATTTTTCCCATCAATATTGCTTACATTGGTTATTTATTAATTTGTGGTCTTATTTATGGCAATTAATTATATTGATTGCTATAAATGGTCACCACAAATATATTAATTCAATTATTTACATGTAGTTCCACCATTGAACCTTATTCGAACATTCAAACATTCCATATAATGTATATTTTACCGTTTTACATTGATTAGGATAGATAATATGCATATATTCATTTTTATGTTTTCGTACGGTCAACGTAGTTATTATTATTTTTATTATTGTTCTTCTTTTTAAATTATTGATTTGGTACACTCAATTAACCAATATTTCCTTTTTATATTCAATCTTGTCAAAAGGTTTCAAGTCTCCAAAAGACCGTTAGCCGTAATCATTATGAATAATGTCTATTTTGTAGAATTGACATATTTCCAAATCTCGAGAAATATATGTAAATATATATTTTGGAATAGTCTATATATGAAAATTACATACAAATATATGTATTTATATTTATATGTACCTTTGCACAACTTTTCCTTTCTTAATCCTTTTTATCATACCTCTTGTGATTTCAAAATAATGTCTCCTTATTCAAAAGGAGGAAAACAACATGTTTTGCAATAATCAAGCCAAAACCCAACAATATTGAACACAAACAGGAATATTTCTTTTATTCTCACAATCACATAATTTACCAATTTCATCTTTTTACCCAAATTCACATATTTCATATTTCAACACTGAACTTAAGATCTGAAATGAAACTACAACTAATTTATGTTTAATGGGACCGATTTCCTGATTCACAGTGCTATGTAACATGTACAACATATTTCATGACATAACTGTAGGAACATGTAGGAAAAATATTTAAGAATCCTACAACTCGTGTTATACATAATCATAACTTATCCTTTACAAAATTTTAACCATATTCATAATCATATTTGATGATTGCGAATAAATTCACAATTATTCAGACAAACAGATCTAATAGGCATAAAACGTAGATTTAATTCAAACGAAATAGATAAGTCATTATAACTATATTAGTAAATTTCCCACTCACCTTATAGCTTCCAAATTCATTGTTTTGAACCCTTTGGGCTTACAATCCTCAAATTCTTATAGACCTACAATTTATCTCGGAAAGGGAAAATTCTATATATGTAGGAATGTAAGAAAAAGCGAATAGAGCAGAGAATCTATCATTAAGCATCCTCTACCATTGAATCTAAAAATCTTCCCAATTGCATATGAATTTGATTATATATATATATATATATATTTTAGAAATTAGGTTAGAAGAGGAAGAAAAATGGCAGAGATCCGCTGCCTCTATAGATTTGAATGGAAAAGAATGAGGCTCTACCCCTTTATTTATGTGGGTGGAAATGGCCTAGAACCATCAGATTAGTTTTAAGTTATATCTGTCCAGCCATTATATTAACAAATTAACCTAACCCTTCAAAACCAAACTGCCCCTAGGTGATCTGACGCCCAGTAGGTCGACCTGGGGGTCGACCGTCTGTCGACCCCCACGGTCGACCGCCTAGGCGCCAGATTGCCTAGGTCGGTTTTGTTAATTTAGGTAATATATAATTAAAAATTCTGGTTTATTTATTTTCCTTTTGTTTTCGTACTTTGTCCGTAACTTTTTCATACTGACTCCGTTCGCGAAACTCCAAACATGAAAGTTTACTAGAATTCCAAGACGAACGCAACGGTTAAAGTCTCGTGGCTGAATTCCATCATTTGCAGAAATTCCTATTTTTGAGCTTCTAATTAAATAACTACTTATTGTCAAAATTCCGGGTTGTTACATTCTTTCCCCCTTAAATGGAACTTCGTCCTGAAATTCTGACAACTAATTATCTTATCCTACACAACCAATTTGTGTACATCCACTTTGCAACCATGTGTATATGTGCATGGTGTACATATTGCATTTCAAATATAAAATATGCATGCAAGATGATTCTAATCAGATCCTCCTATATGTTTGCATTAAAATTATTTTTGAAAACATGATGCAAAACATCCTAAATATATTGGCAGTTCTATATGAATGCAAATTTTGAAAATTCCGTTTCATCCATTACCCTCACAAAACTACGATAGAAGTGCGAAGCAACCAATTTTGCATACAAACCCTACCATCCAGAATGTATGCAATCTAATCGTTTCCTATTTAATTTCTCTCAAACTGAAGAAAGGAAATTAAAGCGAAGAATTTTAACATTTCCTCTACTTACAAATATTCCATTTCCTGCCTTATAGTGGAATTTTTACCTCAATTACCCAAAATACTCCAAAAGTTTCCATTTGTAGACTATACATGAGGCTTAAAACAAGCTCTAAAATGTAAAACGAGTTAATTAATAGCTCACATGCTACGTTGACAAGATATGGAAACTGCGTTTCCAAGGGATAAATAGCCTTTTCCTTGTTACCGTTAACGTATCATCAGTCCTATTACATCGCTATAACGCACACATAAAGCATTCAAAAAATTTCCTTACACCATTCATGTGACCAGAAATCGAATTTTTTCACCAAATAAATTTGTCATGTTTATTTTGAAAATTCCTTTTTAATACTGCTTCACTTTCCATATGAAAAGAAAATAAATCAGTTAAAAATAAAAAAAGGGTAAAAAAATTTTAAACATCATTTTCCCAAAACTTCAAAAATGTATTTTGCGGAAATGTAAACGATTCAAGTCATATGTTGGCGAAAGAGGGAGTCAGTCACGCCAATAATGCAAAAAATGAAATCACACATAGAAAGACCAAAATAAATTTTAGCATTAACAAGGAACGGTGATTTATTTATTATATACACGTGACGTGGAAACGGTCCTTTACTAAATTTTACCCAACACAAAATTCTATTCTTTCCAGCTCTAGGACAACTGTAAATTTAGATAAGAAAAATGAGATTTCATTCAAACAACTATGCGTGAATGACAAAATATTTCCATATATAGAAATCTCATTAACCTAAGTCATGCGATTTATACAACACCAACAGTTACAAGCACGAATCAGCGTAAAGCCAAGAACCCGATGTTGGAAAGGGATAACAACAAAGACAACGACAAAACAACATCAAACAACCAAAACAATGGCTATAAACAACGTGCTGTCTTGCCCCGCGACTGGAGCTCAATCCAATTTTTATGATCTTTGATTAACCATACCATGTTAGCAAAAATGCTCAGTCTCGTGTTACAAACATTGTTTGTTGCTAGAGGTTTCCACATCAACATCTCTTCTAAGAGAGAATTTATGATGAGAAAAGAAGCCTACCACAAAACTGATTCTCATGGAAACCCACATAATATTGCCTACAGACAACTGTGAATAGGCGAATTTACATAAAGTAACTCCATGAGACAACACACAAGAACAACAAGCTGAATCGAGTACGATGCGACACTAGATGATGGTTACGCCACCGATCAAGCAAAGGTTGATTTCCGCATCATGAGACAAACCTAGTCATAACTTCCCATTTATAGAAGGATATGCTAAATGGGTCACATGTCTACATGGGAAATTCGAACATAGATTCCCAACACAAAACCGACACTAAGAAAAAGAGTTTTTTTTTTTCGCGAAATCTCCAAATTCGGTCAAACAAAAGACCCTACAAGTCCGCATAAAACACGCATGCCTCTAAAACTTTCATCGAGATTCTCCTCAGAAAAACCATCCAAAAATAGTTTAACCTTCATCTCCGAAATGAAGACCGCCTTTGAAAGAACCTATTCTAACAAGGTATAGTAAAGGCGGATGCAACACAAACAACAACCCTATTCTAATATATCGAGCAATGGACCGGTGCAAGTCAACTGCCTCGACAAATTTTCTTATCCCTAAAGCGGTGAGACCTTTTTGTTCATCCCAACCCAACCAAATGATCTCTCCCTGAGGGTGAAACTTAAACGGTATAAGTAAGATCGGATAACTCAATTATGTATTATAGGCCAAGAATGGTCGGGGAGAAGAAAGTAGATCTTGGAGTATTAGTGAGGCAAGATCTAATGCGCAAACAAGCGCGAAAAAAGGAGACAAGGCGGCAATAAAGAAAGAGAAGAAGGATAGAGATATGGATCAGGTATATGAGGAAGGGAATACGAAAGAAGGAAGTTAAGGGGTAATTTGGATGAAACTTTTACAGTTGAGTCCTTGGTCCAGGTTGTACCAAACTTATCAACTAATTGACCATCCTAATATTGCGCTAAACGGTCAACTATCAAATGTGTTTTGGACAGAGGTTGGACCTTGACCTTATTAGGCCAAATTAAAATATTAATCGTCCCGCGTTATCTTTTAAGATTTGACACGATCCAAAATAATTATCCTCATCACCACAGTATTTACAGACAGTAGTTAAACTCCGAACCAACTCCAAGGATATATAGTCTCAACAACGATGTTGCAAATACACCATGAACGAACGAATTCCAAAAATATCAGCTAGAAATCTGTAATATGAATTAAAACGAATTTTCCCCTTACCTACTTGACAACAAGTAGATGATTCACGAAATCAAATACCCCAAAATCCGGATGAAGGATTTTCCTTAGTCTTTTTGAAGAAAATTTTAAAACTTTTCCAAAAATGGAATTTTATTGTAAACTAACGATTTCGTATTTATAAATCCTTTTTTTTATGTTCCAGTTTTTTATTCCAAACTGGAAAAACCTTTTCGTGTTCAAAGATATTAGAGCTTTAGAATCTTAAGGATTAATTATGATAATTTCAATAAATTATCCAATATATATAGGAAGTGGGACACTAAAAATCACAAGGAAAAGATATTTAATTTTTTTATGTTTAGTTGCGTATTCTTTCTCATTTGTAATTCCATCTTTCCTACCAATCATACTATATTTATTAAAATTACCCAACTGCCCTATGATTTTGAAACACGAATAAATTAAGAATTTAAAACCTATAGCTTTACAAAACTAGGCTTTTATAAAACCATTTTTCGAAACCTTCATTCAAAACCATTGAAACCCATTTTATCTTTCTAAATAGTTTTAGAAAAATAAAATTTTCTCAAATACAAGGCTAAGAACTCAGTTGAATGTCTCAACAAAGGTAGATTCATAAATTTTAGCGAAGTAACAAATGGATACACCTCATAATTATATTTCTGAAATGGATATAACATATTAACGTGGGCTTTTTCTCCGTTTTGGATCCAGTAATGATCTTAACTGGAACTACTAACGAAACAAAACCAGGAATTTATGACTATCTCGGTTGTAGCTAGCTTTTTATATTAATATATATTATTCTAGTTTCCAAATCTCGAATCACGGAATCCACCATATGTCGTCCTCATGCTCTTCAAGACGAGATTGCCAATGCACGGTGGGGGTAAGACATAATCGGCTAGAAACCCGAACTCAACATATTTCAACTCTTAGTCGCTCAAAGCCCATTTTATATAATTGGGCCTACGACTAACTTTATTGTCGAAATAAATTAAAGTCGAGTATAAAAGACGAAGAAAAACAGAAAAGAAAATCGAATTACGTTCTCTCATGATTCCTAGTTTAACTAATTCCTCTGACCATTTAACCTAAGCTCTGATACCAAATGTAACACCCCATACTTTTCTGCACCCAAATTTTGACAAAAATCAAAACTTGAACACATCAAAGCATGGAGCATATTTATCTGGAACCTACAACAAATGAGCGTGAACATAATTGGAGCACGATAAATATAACTCACAGCGGAAACAAAATAGGATAAATTAGTATAACTCAAGTAACTACCCTTTTCAAAGTAAGTCACTTTGCCAATACCGATCATGAGAGAGAATGAGAACCGAAAGCCAAACTTAATCATCTGTGAGAACCCGTCCTTCTCTAGAAAACCTAGGAGGTTGTAATGAGGAGAAAGGTTAGAACAACAAGTTCTAGTGACTAAGAAATGTACAATACAGACTATAACACAAACATATTCCGTTTGGTTCAATGCCTAACAAGGTTAGTGATTCTAAACCAACCTTGTTAATGTTTACGCACGACTCTACTACTCTTCCCAAATTAGTATTCCCAAATTTTATTACCAATATAGGACAGTTACTCATATATTTGTGAAGCCTTTATACCAGAGCTTAACTTGTTAACTATATCGAGATCTGACCCCTAATTAAGGAGTTTCTATATCTATATACTTTCGTTTACTCATTCTTTCTTTAGTTATTGCCTCACTATCAACGATAGACAGTGTGGATTCTTCCTGATCGCTTAAGACCCTAGGCGGACCGACTGGTCACTTATTCTTTCTCGATAATTTACTTAACGCTAACATGAACTAGAGGGCACTAATTACAGGTCCTACTAGTTAAGGCTTCCGTCATTCACACATATGGCATTTCCCCACATAAGGTGAGAGGTGATATTTTATTGTTCTCAATACCTTCTAGTTGACCTTGTTAGATAACCTCCTTAGTCGCTTATTACTTCCCATAGGAGTGGTAGCCATATCTGACGTTTTGTTTCCAGGTTTGGGTAGTCCCACGCACACCTACCATTTAAGACCCCTAAACTGAAAGACCTATTCCCAGGTGGACTCTTCAACCTTAGTTATTTAGCCTTTTAGGACCCAGGAAGTGGACAGTAGCGAAGATTATTAGTTCGTACCCCATTTGCCTTTAGCACCTTTCCCTATTGGGATAAAGTAGGCTACGTTATTAAGTCATTCACATTTAGTCCCTCTATAGGGAAATACTATACTTACAACATTTAATTTCGTCATGGGTGTACATGGTTAATAATATCTTACATTATTAACCTGTAAAGTCCAACTATATTTTCTATCTCAATTATTATAAATCAGGAAGGTTATATTCTTTTTTCTAGGATATTTATTTAATACCTTCTCTAATTTGGACTTAGTATTTAAATGAAAAACATAAATTCCCTTATGACAGCCATTTCCTTTTATTTCCTTTTTATTGCCCTTTATGACCATAACGGTCATATTTTCCTAAGGCAACCATTTATCAGTCCCAACTTATCTGTTTGTTATACCCCAACGGACAATTTCTATTCTTGTTTATTTATATATTGGTTGACTGTTATATATATATATATATTTACATACTAGGCCTCTCCTATTAAGTTGACTACCTATGGATGCTAGATTTGCCGGTCGGTTCTGGACAGACTTCTACCACAAGTGAACTTAACCTTGTGCCTTAATACGATTATATTTATGCATTAGACCCCTCACATTAATTCGACTACCTGTGGTTGTTGGATTTATCAGTCGGTTCTGAGAAGGCTTACACCATAGGTTGAGCTTTACCTCGTGTCTAAATGCGGTTATTATTCAAATTTCCTAATTAGGGTTTACAAAATTTATCCTAATTGATTTTAGGAATTATAACCATCTTCCTATCACATTTATTTTCACCTAGTTAATATTGGTTGTAATGGTTATTTATTGATTTGCAGCCTCATTTATCGCAATTAATTATATTAATTGCACAAATGGTCATCACAAATATATTAATTCAATACGGATTATATTTACATATAATACCACCATTGAACCTTATCCAAACATTCCGTACAATGTACATTTTACTGTTTTATGCTAATTTGGACGGATAATATGCATATATTTATTTTTTTGTTTTCGTGCGGTCAACGTAGTTATTATTATTTTTATTATTGTTCTTCTTTTTAAATTAATGATTTGGTCTAATCAATTAACCAACATTTCCTTTTTATATTTAATCTTGCCAAAAGGTTTCAAGTCTTACAAAGGACCGTTAGCCGTAATCATTGTAAATAATGTCAATTTTGTGGAACTGATATTTCCAAATCACAAGAAATATATGTAAATATATATTTTGGAATATTCGATGCAAATTACATACAAATATATGTATTTATATGTATCTTTGCGCCACTTTTCCGTTTTTAATCCTTTTTATCATACATTTTGTGATTTCAAAATAATGCCTCTTTATTCAAAAGGAGGAAAACAACATGTTTTACAATGCTTAAGCCAAAACCCAACAATATTGAACACAAACAAGAATATTTCTTTTATTCTTACAATCACATAATTCACCAATTTCATCTTTTTACCCAAATTCACATATTTCATATTTTAGCACTGAACTAAAGATCTAAATTGCAACTACAACTAATTTATGTTTAGTGGGACTAATTTCAAAATCCACAGTGCTATGTAACATGTACAACATATTTCATGACATAATTGTAGGGACAGGTGGGAAATATATTTAAGAATCCTATAATTCATGTTATACATAATCACAACTTATCCTTTACAAATTTCTAACCATATTGATACTCGATCTGATGGTTGCCAATAAATTCCTAATTATTTACATGAACAGACTTGATAGGCATAAAACATATATTTAATTCAACGGAAATAGATAAGTCATTATAACTATATTAGTAAATTTTCACTCACCTTATAGCTTCCAACTTCAAATTTCGAACCATTTAGTCTTATAATCCCCAAATTCTTATAAATCTATAATTAATCTAGAAAGGGGAAATTATAGATCTGTAGAACTGTAAGAAAAAGGGAAGAGTGCAGAGAATCTATCATTGATCATCCTCTTCCATTGAATCTGAAAATCTTCCCAATTTTTATTTTAGAAATTAGGTTAGAAGAGGATGAAAAATGGTAGAGCTCCGCTGCCTCTGTAGATTTAAATGGAAAAGAATGAGGCTTTACCCCTTTATTTATAGGTGTGGAAATGACATAGAACTGTCAGATTAGTTCCATCCGTTATATTAACAAATTAGCCTAACTCTTCAAAACCTAGCCACCACTGGGCGATCTGACGCCCAGTAGATTGACCTAGGCGGTTTACCATCAGTCGACCGCCTGAGCACTAGATTGCCCAGGTCGGCTTGGTCAATTTAGGTAATATATTAATTAAAAATTCTAGTTTATTTATTTTTCGTCCATTTTCGTATTCCGTCCGTAACTTTTTCATACGAACTCCGTTCGCTAAACTCCAAACATGAAAGTTGACTAGAATTCCGAGACGTACGCAACGGTTAAAGTCTCGTGGTCAAATTCGATAATTTGCAGAAATTCCCATTTTTTAGCTTTTAATTAAATAACTGTTTATTTATCAAAATTCCAGGTTGTTACAGGGCTTGTCCTGAGTACTAAAGGAGATGAGGGATTGGTGAACGTTGACACTTTATCTGGTTCTTCGTGGGACAAGAAGGTTATGTATAATACTAATTCTATCGGTTTTTCCCTTCACCTAACTTTTATTTTTAAGGGCTGAGGCCATGTATATTGTTCCGTTGAGGACAAAGGATGTACCCTTCCCTCCACTCTAAAGGTGTAGTAGGTATGTACTTTAGTATTTGTAGCACTTTTGCTTCACTCTGGTTTGTATTTCCGTGTACTAGCACTTCAACCAGCTCTAGTGGTTAGGTTTGTGGTCAAACTCCTGTGCTTCATATATTCCTTATTTTTTGTAATGAAAAGTGGTTGCGACAACTATAAAACCGTTTGACTTTGTCCAAAAAAAGATAAAAATAAGAATCTTGGGTAATCAAGAATTAGGCCATGAAAGTGTTATTATTGTATTCCTGGCCAGATACTGATATGTTTCCATATTTTATTTATCCCAAACGGAGTTCGTATGAAGAAGTTATTAATAAAACAACTTG
This sequence comes from Allium sativum, assembly GCA_030737875.1. Lineage (NCBI taxonomy): Eukaryota > Viridiplantae > Streptophyta > Magnoliopsida > Asparagales > Amaryllidaceae > Allium > Allium sativum. The sequence goes on along the minus strand of CM060918.1, from coordinate 605,180,937 downwards.
TACATAAAATACACACATAGAGGGTTTGGAATTCAAACTGATTAAATGTAAATCAGGAATATGAATAATATTAATTGGCATAATAGAATATTCCTTGAAGACTTGAAATTGTGTGTATATAAAGGGGACGAAAATACATAAGAAACGAAAATAATTAATTGACTTGAATGAAATAATCAATACAAAGCGACGTTGCAGGGAATTCAAATTCTACTCGACCGCAGGAGAGGTTCTACCACCCTTATAAAAGAGGATCGACCTGGGTGTCGACTGCCCTCCTATATAGGGAGTCGACCACCTTCTAGCGTAGATGGTGGAGAAGGTTTTTTTCTAGGTTTTTTTTATAGTTTCGCTTAAAATGGGCCGCCAATATTAAATCAAACTAGTATAGCGACCATATACACACAAGCAACTATAAATAGACCCCCTAACCTCCTCCAAACCTTACATGTATTCTAATTCTACACCTCCATCTTGTCTCTCCAACATTTCTTAACTTCAGAAGTAAGGTTAGGCTTCTTCTCTCTTATCTATATTCTATATTTTCTAATCTAAATCCGTGTATAGATTCTAGAATTTCTATGTAAACATATATATGGGGCTCTAAATATAATTCTCGTACATATATATTTTAGGAGAGATTGGATCATGTTTGTTTGAAAGTTATAATCCATATTTTTAATAGACTGTGCACCAAAACCACTCTTCATTCCTTTCTATTCTTTGTGAATTGAAATTACATGAGTTTTCTATTTCGTATATCTTGTCAGTATAAATTTGGATTATTATGTTTAAAGGAATTTGGATTTTAACGAAAACAAAACAATACAAATCCTCCAAATTCCTTATTTTTATTGTTTACAGAAATAGTAATCAAATTGTGTATTTTGGGATTTGTTGTTATTGATGTAATGAAAGGTAGATGTTTGGGTGTTGTAAAGTTTCTGAATTAAATTGGTCAGATTCAATTGGTTGTAAATTAAAGATACTAATATTTGTATGTACTAAAGCATAAGACTTGAGTTCTTGGTAGATTTAAGCATCTATTTTTGAAATAGATCATTTGAACGTATTATTCACAAAATTACTAACATCTTAATTTTTTTTATATAAAAATATATAAAAGAGGAAGCAGTACCGAAAAGTAAATTTTACATATGTATTTGGATTATTGCGCCTTGTCTATCATTTTTATTGAGATAACTATTCACATTCTTGTTACAAGTTTTATGTTTATGCTATTATTCCCCTTTGAATGGGAATATGCATATCTATGCCAAGTGATGAAGTAGGGAAATAAACTTGTATGTTATGATTATGTTGTTAGGATTGACAATTCAAACGAATTAAGATGCTTATTCTCATGCGCTCGATTTATATTTATTTACAATTATGTATTTCACGTAATTAACGTATTATCAACGCATATTAAATTTGTATTAGGTAGCTTATTAAATACATTTAAAATAAGAAAGTAGAAAGTAAATGTACCCGTAGGAGATTTGTATATGTGTGAGTTAATGGCTTAATTAATATTAATGACACATAGACACGAGGTTAACATTACTTGTAGTATAAGCTTACTTGGAACTGACCGACATATCCTGCATCTACAAGCCTACCCGGAATCGACCGACATATCCTGCATCTATAAGTATGATTGGTTAATATGAGAGATCTAGGTGCCATGAGACATTATAATTATTATACAAAGACGCGAGGTTAAGGCCAACTTTTAGTAGAACCAGTCCGGAATCGGCCGACAAATCCGGTATCTACAAATGGTCGGTTTGATGTGAGATGTCTTTTGTGTGTGTGTGTGTATGTAGTAGGCCTACCTCAAGGAAAGTATTAAGTAGACGACCCACCTTGTTTTGGTATTTAGTAGTTAGGATGAAGTCCATTCCTAAGGCCCACTCCTTGGGTTAGGACCCAAGTCATTGAACTCGCTCTTACAACGGTCTTAAGTGGTCACGAGGTCCACCTTTCTTAAATAATCATGAGGTGTTAAATGGTCTTAAGAGATTATGTTGAGTAGGTAATTCTCCAGAAGTTGTCTGCTTCCTCTAGGGGCTATGTGCGGCTTACCTAGGGATAGATGGTAATAATTTAATGACAAGAAATTTGAAAATTTCTAAAAGACTGACTTTCTACGGGAAGTGTTAAGTGGCTAGGGGTTCACGTGTAATACCAGTTAAATAGTAAAAAAGGAGTCCGCCAGAGGGTCTTAAACGACTATGAGGGTCTACCTAAACCAGTATTTAGTGACTTCTTACTTGTTCTTGTATTACATGAGAAATAATATTTGATAGCGTTAATGATTATAAGATGAGGTCTTAAGTGGCTAGGGTATGTCATAGGGTCTTAAGTGATTGAAGGAATCAACTCATAAATAAATATTTATCTAATGGACTTAAGTGACCAAATAGAGTCCACCTCATAGGGTATTAAGCGATAATAGAATCTACCCTTATAAATAGTATGTAGGCCTTAAGCGACTGTAGGAGAGCCCGCCTAAATATTTCATATGCCTGAGTGTTAGATTTCACAAACATAATTTGATGGATTTATACTGGGATTTATACTGCTAAGTATAGGAAATAGTTATTCCTTAAACTTATGTGATTATCATTCACCAGAACTTATTGTTTCGACCTCCCACCTCAAATAACTTATTTGGTGGAGACAATGGATCAGTGATGCCTTGGAGTGTGAAGCCAAACGGAGGAAGATCCATAGCTATTAGTTATTATCTATGGCTGTATTATGATTATTGTTATGTTATTAGGATAATTACTATAACTTATGTGCCTCTTAATGATAGTTTACATTCAATGTAACCGACATTTATATGGTTTTTAATACATCTATTTTAGATTGTTATATTTTGTCCTTTCCTCTGTGTGAGATTCTGATTTTGGTTTAGTCCGCTCTATTATATCTGTTCAAATATTTCATTATGAACCAACGATCCATTGGGCTTTAATTTCCGATGAGCCTTTTCTAGGTTAGAATTTCGGTCCATTCTGGGTGGGTTGTTATATTTGGTAACAGAGCATAGGTTATCCGATTATGGGAAAATATACCTATGAGAGATGTATTTATTATTTGAAAGGGTTTTCAAATTATATATATATATATATATTATACCCCAAAAACATACACAAAAATACTAGGTAATTTCAATCTTTCTCTTTGCTTTTGTCTTAAATACTATCTTAGGAATTTCCACTGAGGATTTTTCCTTTCTCAGATAGTAGAAATAGTCAAGAATCGACCTGAGTAAGGGAATCGGGCAAGGCCTTGGTACTTACCCGAGTGGTTCCAACAGTACCTTAGGACTATGGACCAAGTCCCCATGGCTCCGCCAGCCCCAGCAAGACTAGCAGCTCAACCCGTTGAAGTGACTCCCCTCGTCTCCGTAAAGGTTTCAAGAATTTTGGAGGTAAACCCTTTCTTGAAACGAAAGGCTTATGGAAGCTAAGGCGTGGATATTTGAGTGTGACCGTATATCTTTGAAGCTATAGAATGGAAGGACCTTCTGAAGCGTAGGGTATCTGCTTGACATCTTAGGGGAGAAGTGCTTGAATGGTGGAACATGGTTTTTGGAGAAAACGGAGGCATGTTGTTTACATGGGAAGCGTTTAAGACGCGATTCGAAATGAAGTTCTTACCCAATACGGAGATGAGCATACAGATGGAGAAATTTATTCAACTTAAGCAAGGAGATTCTAGTTTAGGGGATTATGTTGCAAGATTTACCGAGTTGTCCAAATTTGGAAGGGCATTGGTAGACATGTCGATGAATAAGGCGTTAAGATTTGTAAAGGGACTTAATTCCCCATTGAGAGAGATGTTGTTAGCTCAAGTGACCTTTGGAGTTACTTTTGAGACCTAGTAGAGATTGTTATTCTATGCAAGAATAAGAGTTCTTTCTTTAAGAAGAAAAAGAAAATTGTGAAGTTTAAGCAGGAGACTAAGAGATGTAGAAAATGCCACAGAAAGTGCCATAAGGCCACAGATTGTAGGTTGAACATAGTGAATCTTGAGTTTAAAGGAAAGCGCTTTAATTGCCATGAGTAAGTGCACTTGGCGAGGGACTTCCCTAAGCAGAAGGAAGGACAACATTGGAAAAATTATTCCTTGGAGGTAGAATCACTTCAAAGTCAACCCCTAAGAAACCAAGGACAACTAGCTTTGGAAGGTATAGTTTCAAGGAACTTCCATGTGTACCTTGTTTGACTTGGGAGCTACCTATTCCCTCATCTCTAGAAAAAGAACATTGATTTCTTGATTTTTTTCCTTTGTCCTTTGCTAACAGTCACATAGAGGCGTCTAACCCTATCAGAGCATTTAAGAAACTCTTACTAATCTGTAAAGACCAAGTACTAGATATCAACAACTTAGATTTCTTTTGTAATGAGTATGTGTTAGATTTTGAGGGGCATGTCTTAAATTAGGAATGGATTGGCTATCATTTTATGGGATCATCCTTAATTAGGATAAGAAGGTTATTTGATTGAGAAGGCACAGAGTCCGCAGTTTAGAGATCATTATAGGATGAGAGTTAAGGGTTCAACCTTATTACACTCGTTATCATCTGACTCGGAACGACCATCTTCAGTGCCAGTTGTTTGTGATATCCAGACGTCTTTGAGGAAGATATGGGACTTCTGCCAATCGAGAAATCTCGTTTAGGATATACCTCGAAAAGGACGTGAGACCACTAGCATTGCCATTAAGGAACATGGCCCCTAAGGAGAGGAGTGAATTAAACAAATAAATCTCCTAGTTGTTGCAAATAATATTCATTCAACGGGGTACTTCAGAGTGGGGAGCACTTGTAGTATTTATAATCAAATCTGATGGATCGCTAAGACTGTGTATGGATTATAGAGAACTCAACAAGCTAACTAAGAAAAAAGATATCCTTTACCTAGGATAGACGACTTGTTCAATCATTTGGGAGGTGCCCAAATTATTTCTCAGTTAGCGATAGGATTTCATCAGTTGAGGATTTCCGAGGAGAGTAAACCTAAGCCAATGTTTAGGACTCCGGAGGAATTATTTGTGTAACAACCTAGAAATTTGTCGATAGAATTAATCATTAGAATTTTAAATATAGGAATTTCTGCCAATGATGGAATTTTACCATGAAACTATAACCGATGCATTCGTCTCAGAATTCTGGTAAACTTTCATGTTTGGAGTTTCGCGAACGGAGCCCGTATGAAAAAGTTACGGATGAAATACGGAAATGGATGGAAAATAATTAAATCAGAATTTATATATATATTATATTTTATCTTTAACTAGTCCTACTGGGCAAATAACGACCCAAGTGGTCTATCGTAGCGGTCGATCGATGGTCGATCCACTGGGCGTCAGAAAGCCAATGATGGCTAAGGTTGAGAGGGTTAAGTTATAATATATTATTAACAAATGGACGGACATGAACTAAAATAAATCCAACGGTTCAAGGAAAATTCCACTCCTATAAATAAAGGGGGTAAGGCCTTATTCTTTTCCATACAAATATGTACAGCAGTAACGGAGCTCTGCCATTTTCCTTGCTCTTCAAACCTAATTTCTAAATAAAATATATTCATATACAACAAATCATATAGAATTGAGAGGATTATTAGTTCCAGTGGAAAAGAATATAAATTGACGCACCAAATCAGATTCTCTTCTATCTTCCTAATTTCTTAAACATCTATAGATCTGAAATTTATCCCATTTTAAGATAAATTGTAGATTTATAAGAATTTGGGAATTGTAGGTCTAAAAGATTCAAACCTTGGATTTGGATGCTTTCAGGTGAGTGGGAAATTTATATATATAGTTCTAATAGCATGTTTATCTCGCTTGTACTAGATCTCAAAGTATATGCGCTTTTTTCATCAGATCTTTTCATAATATTGCTGTAATTGAATTGACACCTATCAGACCTGGTTGTAAACATTGTTAAAACTTGTAAATTGTGGTTAGGCATAATATTAATTGTAGGAATCTTAAATTTGTTTATACATATTTCCTACAAATTATGTGTAAAATGTATTATGGTCGTTGCAAAACACTGTAGATCTGGAAATCAGTCCCATGGAACACTATTTAGATGTAGTTATATTACAGATCTCTAGTTCTACGTTGAATGATAAATTACGTGAATTTGAAAAAAAAAAGATACAATGATAAATTATGTGAATTGTAATTTTAAAAGAAATATGCATGTTTGTATTCAATGTTGTTGGGTTCTGGCTTAGTTGTTGTAAATATGTCATTTTCCCTTTTTTGAATAAAAAGATGTTATTTTGCATTCATAAGAGATATGACAAAAAGATTAAAAAAGGGAATAGTGGTGCAAACGTACGTATAAATATAAATATATAGATTTGTGCGTAGTTTTCATCAACTATTCTAAAAATATATAAACATGTATATCTCTTGTGAATTTGAAATATGTCTAATTAGGCATAATTTACAATAGTTATAGCTAACGGTCTTTTTGTAAGATTTAGAACCTTTTGGCAAGATTGAATGAAAAAGGGAATATTTGGTTATTGATTTGAACCAAATTATAAAAATTGGTTAAAATGATAATAATGAAAACAACTACATTAACCGCGTGGATATATAAATATAAATATAAATATAAACGTTATCTTGCCAAATCTGCGTAAACGGTAAAATATACATTCTATTGAATGTTTGAACGTTTGAATGATATTCAATTATGGAATTATATATGAAAATAAGATCCATATTGGATTAATATATTTGTAGTGACCATTGTACCAATTAATATAATTAATTGCCACAAATAGGGCCGCAAATCAACAAATAACAATTGTAGCTGACACTGACTGGGAAAAATGAAAATAATAGGATAATGGTTATAATTCCTAAACTAAATAGGATAAATGTTGTAAACCCCAATTAGGTAATTTGAATTATAACCGCATTTAGACACGAGGTTAGGCTCTACTTGTGGTAGAAGTCTTCCCGGAACCGCCTGGCAAATCTAGCATCTACAGGTAGTCAGGTTAATGTGAGGGGTCTAATGCGTAAATATAAGCGTACTAAGACACGAGGTTAAGTTCAGCTTGTGGAAGAAGTCTGCCCGGAACCGACCGGCAAATCCGGCATCCACAAGTGGTCAACTTAATGTGAGAGGTCTGGTATGCACGCGCGCACACACAGACACACAAATATATATATATATATATATTTCTTTCCTTGTTTGTGGAGTGCGATTTGTTCTGATATTAGTAGGTAGGTGGGTTTGTTTTGCTATGGTGTTGAGACCGATTTGCTTTGATCTGGTTTGTGTTGGTTTTGTTGAGGAAGTTGAGAACTAAATTGTTCTCTGTAAAGAATTCGATTTCACTCTCATCTTAAGTTGTATTTTGGTCGATTTGTTCTGATATGGTTTTCTGGTGAGAACATAGTGTTGCTCGGCGAGATGGAGCGTTCTTGATTGGTTTTTTCAGTAGTTTTTTCAGTCTATAAGCTTATTGTTTTGTAATCCGGTCAGTATGCTAACCGAAATCATGTAATGTTTTTGATTAATATATGTTACCAATTTCCAAAATATATATATATAGCAGGCAACTAATAAACAAGAATAGTAATTGTCTATTAGGGTACAACAAATAGATACTTTGGTACTGGTAAAATAAGGATACCTATTGTAAATGGTCACCTTAGGGAAAATATGACCCTTATCGTCATAAATGACAATAAACTAATGAATAGAAGTAAATGGTGAAAAAGGGGATTAATGGGTATTGACTGTGGTTTAAATACTAAGTCCAATTAGGGGAAATAATTAAATAAATATCCTAGAGTAAGAAGGATATAACTTCCCTTATTTACATTAGTTAATACATTACTTATAACTAAAAGTTAGAATTGGACTTAGTAGGTTTGTGATGTGAAACATTATTAACCATAGAAACCCGTGATGGTAATTAATCGTGTACGTATAGTAATTCCGTGAAAAGAAATTAAATGAGAATGACTTAATAACATAGCTCACTTTATCCCAATAGGGAAAGGTATTAAAGGCTAATGGGGTACAAAACTGATAATCTTTGCGTATAGTCCGCTTCGTTGGGTCTTAAGTGGCTTGGATTGAGGAGTCCACCTAGCAGTAGGTCTTTCATTTTAGGGGTCTTAAATAGCGTATGTGTAGGGCCTACCCAAACCAAAAAACTGGAAATGTCAGATATAACTACCTATCCTACGGGAAGTAGTAAGCGACTATGAAGATTATGCAATAAGGTCACTATATGTTATAGTGAACGATACAACACCATCTCTCACCTTAAACGAGGCAGGGGTATATGCGTGAATGACGAAAGCCTTAACTAGTAGGGCCCGTAGCTAGTGCCCCCTAGTTTATGTTAATGTCGAATATATTATCGAGGAATAATAAGTGACCAATAGGTCCGCCTAGGGTCTTAAGTGATTAGAGAGAATCTACCCTATCTATCATTGATAGAGAGGCATTAAATAATAAGGGATAGTGAATGCAGAGATATACATATAGAAACTTCGTAATTAGGGGTTTACCCTCGATTAAATAACCAGTCATGTTCTGGTATAAAGGCTTCACAAATATATGCGAAAACGTTTTGTCCTGGTTTATACTTTGGAAATACTACTTTGGGAAGAGTAGTAGAGTCTTTTGTAAATATTTACATGGTTAGGCTAGAATCACTAACCTTTGTAGGCGTACATCTTGGGTTGAACCAAACGGCATACATCTATGTATTATAATATGTGTTGTACATTTCCTGTTCACCAGAGTTTTGTTGTTCTGACCCCTCCTCATTACAACCACCCAAGTTTTCTAGAGAAGGAAGGGTTCTCACAGATGTTTAAGTTTTTCTTTCGGTTCTCATTGTCTCCATGCTCGGTATTGGCAAAGCGACTTACTTTGAAAAAGGTAGTTGCTTGAGTTAATACTAGTTTAACCTATTTTGTTTCTGTTGTGAGTTTTCTTATCGTACTCAGATTACGCTCATGATCATTTATTGGAAGTACCAGATATACAAGCTCCATTCTTGGATGTGTTCAAGTTTTGATTTTTGTCAAAATTTGGGCTCAGAAAGGTGTGGGGTGTTACATTTGGTATCAGAGCTTAGATTAAACGATCGGAGGAATTAGTTAAATTAGGACTCGTGAGAGAATGTAATTTGGTTTTCTTTTCTGTTTTCTTCGTCTTTCGTACTCGAGTTTAATTTATTTCGACAATGAATTAGTTGTGGGCCTAATTATAGTAAAAAAGGGCTTTAGGTGGCTAAGAGTTGAAATATGTTGAGTTCAGGTTTCTAGCCAATTCTGTCTTACCCCATAGTACGTTGGCGATCTCGTTGTGAAGAGCATGAGGATTACATATGGTGGATTCCGTTGATTCGAGTTTGGAGACTGGACTAAAATATAGCTACAATTGAGATGTTAGCGATTTCTAGTTTTTGGTTTCGTTGGTAGTTCCAGTTAAAACCATTCGTCGATCCAAAACAAGAAAAATTCACGTTGGTATGTCGTATCCATCGCAAATACAATTACAAGGTATATCCATTCGTTACTTCGTTGAATTTCCGAATCTACCTTTATTGAAAGCATTGAATTAAGTTCTTGGCCTTGTATTCGAGGAAATTTATTTTTAAAACTATTTGGAGAAAATAAAAAAGGTTTTGAAAGTTTTGAAAAACGGTTTTAGTGAAATGGTTTTATAAAGGCCTATTTTTATAAAGATATGATTTTTAAATTTTAATCTATTCGTGTTCCAAAATTAGTAGGGCTATTTTATAATTTTAGTAAATATAATTTGATTGGTAGGAAAGAAGGAATTAGAAATGACAAGGAATATGCCACTAAACTTAAGAATAACAAATATCCATTCCTTGTAATTTTTAGTATCCCTCTCCCTATATATATTGGGTAATTTATAGAAATTATCACGATTAATCATTAAGATTTTTAAAGCTCCAACATTTTGAACACGAATTTTTTTTTTCAGTTTGAAATATAAACTGGAATATAAATAGTAATAATAAAAATAAGTGTTTATAAATATGAAACTATTAGCTTATAATAAATTCCATTTTTGAGAAGTTTTAATTTTTTCTTTGAAAATGCTAAGGAAATTCGGATTTTTGGGGTATTTGATTTTGAATCGTTTAGTTTATTTCGGCTAGTAAAGGGAAAATCCGTTTTAAATTTTATTTCGGATTTCCAGCTGATTTCCTGTTTTAAATTCGTTCGATTAAGTGGTCGCAACCTTTTTTGATGTAGGGAAAAAGACGTTGGAAAATTAAAATTCTTAACTGGACGAGTGGTGGAAGTCGATATGAGAGTTCGATCGGGAACAGAAGTTGTTTCGACAAAATAGAATTTTTATTTTTATTTGTATATAATTTATACGGGCCGTTAGGGTAAGGTTCAGATCGTGCCCATTTAAGGTCTAGCGGTCGTCCTCCCTTCTAGGGCCAGGTCGACCGCTCCCCCTTAATGAGCGTAGTCGTAACTCGACCCGATTCGGCTGAAACGATATATATCATTCCAGCCGACTTCCTCTTCCCTAACCCTAGTTTCTATCGAACCCAAACCATCTTCCATCCCCAAGCCCTAATCCGAGCAACCCTCACTCTGTTTCATCCCCAATTACCACCAAAAACCTTCTCTTGTAGGTCTCTACCCGATTATACTCCGGATTTGCAATTTCTCCTACCTAATTCGAGGATTCCTCCATTGCACCTCACACTCAACACCCCAGTCTCACGCCCTAGGAAACTGCTTGGTTAGATCGCGATGAGGTGAAGATCAAGCACTACTTAGCCTCGGTCGGTTATTAGTTTCAGGTTGGTAGACCAATGAAGTTCGCCGATTTTACTGCTTTTGGTATGGAGAAGCTTTTTGTTGCCGCATACCTAATACCGATCCTACGCTTCGACAGTTTTGAGCGCGACCTGTTTCTTCACTGTGTCCGTCTATTTGATACCCAAATGGATGTCCACATCGATGATGAGTCTTGCGTCTTCTGATCTAAGGTTTTGGGCACCCACATCGGGTTCGACGACGACGACTTAGCTTAAATTTTTGGTATCTCGGCAGTCGGTGCGGAGCTTGATGCTATCGAGATGGAGGACACTCAAATCCTTCAGCATATCTTCCTTGCAGCCCGCGGAGCCTGGACTGTCGCCAATCTACGACCCATCACCCGAGTAGTTGTGTGCATCATACAGCACAACATCATCTTGAAGACGGGAAGCTTGGAGCAGATTCATCCATATGTTCGCCGTGTCATCTATGCTATGCTTGACCGCATAGCCGTCAATTGGGTGTGCGTGCTTATGATTCATCTCTATAAGCCCTTCGTCGGCACCCCATGGAGCCATTTTCCTTACAGTCACCATCTCACCTGTGTCTTCCGACAATTCCAGGTGAGACTTTCTGAGGAGATGGCGGTGAAGAAGGCATCCGCTTCCTGAAGATGGGAATTCAGCTGCCCGATGCTCCTGTCCTTGCACCACTAGCTCCAGCTCTACAGCCTCAGTAGGCCAAGCAGCCTGGTAAGGAGAGTCCAAAGCTGCCCTCTGAAACATCAAGGCCGAGCTCCGAGAGGTTTGCCACAAGCAGTGCCATTAGGCGCATGAGATTGGCTGCACCTCCGCCGTACTACGCTCCTAGCGCAGGCGTGGTAATGGATCAAGTTCCAACCGCGAAGGTCGACCAACCTACAGTGGGTAGTCATTGTTAGTGTATGCCTTGCGCATGTTTTATCTTGTATCGTGTGTTTCCCTTTCCAGCATTTTCTTTATCTATGTTGTTGTTGTATTATTGTAACTGCTAGTATTGAAAATTCGCACGACGTTGGTTAATGAGACTTCCATGTTTGAAATTTGTTTGGTCATTCACGCATATTTGTTTGAATGAAATCTAATTTTTAAACTAGAATTTGTTATAGAGTTGGAAATACTTGGTTGGATAAATTTTAGTAAACGACTGGTTCTACGTCATAGGTATATAAATATATAAATCACCGTTCTTTATTAAAACTAAAATTTAATTTGGTCTTTTGTGTGATTTAATTTTTCGCATTTTTGCGTGACTGACTTTCTTTTTCACCAATAAGTGACTTGAATCATTTAAGTTTCCGCAAAATATGTTTTTGGAGTTTTCAGAAAACGTTATTTGGAAAAAAAAACTTTTTATCATTTTCTTATTTTTGTAGGAAAGTGAAACAGTTTTGAAAAGAAATTTTCAAAATAAACATAAGAAGTTTTCTAGAGAAAATATTATTTTAGTGAAAATTTTCGATTTTTGGTCACATGAACGACGTAAGGAAGATTTTTTGGATGCTTTGTGTGTGAGTTTTAGCGGTGCAATAGTACCGATGATATGATAAAAACGTTAATGATAATAAGGAAAAAAATGTTTTAGCCTTGGAACGTTGTTTCCACACCTTATCAACGATGTACGCGGGTTATTAATTAACTCATTTTACGTTTTAAAGCTTGCTTTAAGCCTCCTTTACAGTCTAAATATGGAAATTTTTGGAGAGTTTTGGGTAACTAAGGTGAAAATTCCACTGTAAGGCTGTAAATTGATTATTTGTAAGCAGAGGAAACGTTAAAATGCTTCACTTCGATTTCCTTTTTCCGGGTTAGGAGAAATTGAATAGAAAACGATAACATTGCGTGACGTTTTGGTTGGTAGGGCTTGGATGCAAAATTGGTTGCTTCACACTTTTATTCGTAATTCTGTGAAGGTAATGGATGAAAAAAGAGTTTTCAAAATTTGCATTCATATAGAACTTCCACTATATTTAGAATGTGTTGCATCATACTTTTAAAAGTGTTTTAAAAGTTTAATGCATATATATAGGAGGATCCAATCTAGAATCACCTTATATGTATATTTTATGGTTGAATTGCATTATGGACACTATGCATATATACACATGGTTGCAAAGTGGATGTACACAAATTGGTTTTGTAGAATAGGACAACTGGTGTCCGAATTTTGGAATGAAATTCCTTTTAAGGAGGGAATAATGTAACAACACAGAATTTTGGCAATAAGAATTAATTATTAGAATTTCAAAAATTGGAATTTCTTCAAACGATGGAATTTGACCATAAAACTTTAACCGATGCGTTCGTCTCGGAATTCGGGTCAATTTTCATGTTTGGAGTTTTGCGAACAAATCCCGTATAAAAAAGTTACGAACGAAATACGAAAATGGACGGAAATTAAATAAATCAAATTTATATGTATTATATACCATATTTAAATTGCCTTACTGGGCGATTGACGACCCAAGCGGTCGACCGGTGGTCGACCCAAGAAGTCGACCTACCGGGCGTCAACATGCCTAGTGACGGCTAGGGTTGAGAGGGTTAAGTTTTAATATATTATTAACGAATGGATGGATATGAACTAAAATGAATCTAATGGTTCAAGGCCAATTCCACTCCTATTAATATAGGGGTAAGACCTCACTCTTTTCTATACAAATCTGTAGCAGCATCGAAGCTTTGCCATTTTCCTCCCTCTTCAAACCTAATTTCTAAATTAAAAATATATCCAGATACAACAAATCATATAGAATTGAGAGGATTATCAGATCCAGTGGAAAAAATATAAATTGACGCTCCAAATCAGATGCTCTCCTCTCTTAATATTTTCTTACACATCTATAGATCTGAAATTTATCCTCTTTTCAAATAAACTGTAGATTTATAAGAATTTGGGAATTGTATGCCTAAAAGATTCAAACCTTGGATTTGGATGCTTTTAGGTGAGTGAGATATATATATATATATATATATAGTTATAATAGCATGTTTATCTCGTTTGTACTAGATTTCAAAGTATATGCCTATTTTTCATCAAATCTTTTCATAATATTGTCGTAATTGAATTGACATCTATCAGATCTGATTGTAAACATTGTTAAAATTTGAAAATTGTGAATTGTGGTTAGGCATAATATTAATTGTAGGATTCTTAAATTTGTTTATACATATTTCCAACAAATTATGTGTAAAATGTATTGTGGTTGTCGCAAAACACTGAAGATCTGGAAACCAGTCCCATTGAACACTATTTAGATGTAGTTATATTATAGATCTCTAGTTCTGTGTTGAATGATAAATTACGTGAATTTGGGTAAAAAGATACAATGATAAATTACGTGAATTTAGGTAAAAAGATACAATGATAAATTATGTGAATTGTAATTTTAAAAGAAATATGCATGTTTTTATTCAATGTTGTTGGGTTCTGGCTTAGTTTTTGTAAATATGTCATTTTCCCTTTTTTTGAATAAAAAGATGTCATTTTGCATTCATAAGAGATATGACAAAAAGATTAAAAAAGGGAATAGTGGTGCAAACGTACGTATAAATATAAATGTACATATTTGTGCATAGTTTTCATCAACTATTCTAAAAATAAATAAACATATATATCTCTTGTGAATTTGAAATATGTCTAATCAGACATAATTTACAATAATTATAGCTAACGGTCTTTTTGTAAGATTTGGAACCTTTTGGAAAGATTGAATGAAATAGGGAATGTTTGGTTATTGATTTGAACTAAATTATTAAATTAGTTAAAATGTTAATTAGGAAAACAACTATGTTAACCGCGTGGATATATAAATATAAATATATACATTATCCGTCCATATCTACGTAAAGCGGTAAAATATACATTGTATTGAATGTTTGAATGATATTCAATTATGGAATTATATATGAAAATAAGACCCATATTGGATTAATATATTTGTGGTGACCATTGTAGCAATTAATATAATTAATTGCCACAAACAGGGCCGCAAATCAATAAATAACAATTGTAGCCGACATTGATTGGAAAAAATGAATATAATAGGATAATGGTTATAATTCCTAAATTAAATAGGATAAATGTTGTAAACCCCAATTAGGTAATTTGAATTATAACCTCATTTAGACACGAGGTTAGGCTCAACTTGTGGTAGAAGTCTTCCAGGAACCGCCCGGTAAATCCAGCATCCGCAGGTAGTCAGCTTAATGTAAGGGGTCTAATACGTAAATATAAGCGTACTAAGGCACGAGGTTAAGTTCAGCTTGTGGTAGAAGTCTGCCCGGAATCGACCAGCAAATCTGGCATCCACAAGTGGTCAACTTAATGTGAGAGCTCTGGCATGCGCGCGCGCACATAGACACACACACACACACATATACATATATATATAGCAGGCAACAAATAAACAAGAATAGTAATTGTATGTTGGGGTACAATAAATAGATACTTTGGTACTGATAAAATAAGGATACCTAGCGTAATTGGTTGCCTTAGGGAAAATATGACCGTTATGGTCATAAATGGCAATAATCTAATGAATAGAAGTAAGTGGTGAAAAGGGGGATTAATGGGTATTGATTGTGGTTTAAATACTAAGTCCAATTAGGGGAAATAATTAAATAAATATCCTAGAGTAAGAAGGATATAACTTCCCTTATTTACATTAGTTAATACATAACTTATAACTAAAAGTTAGAATTGGACTTAGTAGGTTTGTGATGTGAAACATTATTAACCATAGAAACCCGTGATGGTAATTAACCGTGTACATATAGTATTTCCGTGAAAAGAAATTAAATGAGAATGACTTAATAACATAGCTCATTTTATCCCAATAGGGAAAGGTATTAAAGGCTAATAGGGTACAAAACTGATAATCTTCGCGTATAGTCCACTTCCTTCTGTTTTAAGTGGCTTGGATTGAGGAGTCCACCTGGAAGTAGGTTTTTCATTTTAGGGGTCTTAAATGGCGTATGTGTAGGGCCTACCGAAACCTAGAAATTAGAAATGTCAGATATAACTACCTATCCTACGGGAAGTAGTAAGCGACTATGGAGATTATGCAATAAGGTCGGCTAGATGGTATAGCGAACGATACAACACCATCTCTCACCTTAAATGGGGCAAGGGTATATGCGTGAATGACGGAAGCCTTAACTAGTAGGGCCCGTAGCTAGTGCCCTCTAGTTTATGTTAATGTTGAATATATTATTGAGGAATAATAAGTGACCAATCGGTCCGCCTAGGGTCTTAAGCGATCAGAGAGAATCCACCCTATCTATCATTGATAGTGTGATGTCCCGCATTTTCTGACCGTTTATTTGAAATATTTTATTTATATATCATCGATATCGGTTAACCCAAATTCCTGAATGACGAGTTTTAATTCATCTTAGTCTTGTTCGAAGTTTTCGTTTTGAATATATTCAATAATATTGGTTTATTATTATTCAATTAAGCTGTTTTGAAATTTAACTTGTATCAACATTTTAAAGGGATTTATGAATAACCCAATCTATAGCTTGTGTACAACATTCACAGCTTACAATTTCAATGCATATTCATCAGCATTTTCATTCAGCAAATCGAATGAAGTCATTACATATTCACTGGAAGTGGCATACAAAGAAAACAACATATATTCATACTAAAGCAAAGCCTATTGGACAAAGCCTTAGGAGTCGTTATGTTAGTCATATGCTCATTAACTGAAGACTTTACTCCTTATTCACATTTCTGTTTTAAACATTCATACTCATAAAGTTAAATGCACTGAATTGACTTTTGCATTTTTGCATGCACATTCAACAATTTTATATGCATCAATGTTTTAGCCATTTTGCCTTTCTTCTTTATTTTTACAAACCAGCCTGCCTAAAGGAAAAAAAGTCCCCTTTTACAAATTTACTTGTGCTTAATGGAATGCGCTTGGATCAAACATGTAATAACCCGCATTTTCAATAACCTGTTATAACATAAATCGAGGCAGAAATTAATTCTAAAATCTGAATCAAGGGAAACGGGCTATGCCATTGCGTTCGTCTCGGAAAAATACGCGAAATAGAGTCCGAGTTTTCGAAAATCGGAGTCCGTATGACCGAGTTAAGGCCCATTGAAGTTTTCAGAAATTTCCATGTTAAAAACAGATTTAAATTTTAAATTAAAAACAAGGATTAGGGCTAACTGGCGTCAGGCGGGAAAACTCCCGCCAAGACCCCCATGTCGACAGGCATGTCGACAGGGGTCTTAGGGTGTCGACTGCCCTGTCGACAGCCCTGTCGACACGGGGTGGCCGGGCAGTTTTGCCTGGCGCACCATTTTGATTTGGGCTTGGTTGTGTGGCTTGGTTCTAGATAATTCCGAAATCTGACGGACCTAAACTAACCTAGGGTTAATCCTAGGGCTAAAAACACTCTAATCTTCTATAAATAAGCCCCTAATCCTACCCTAAAACCCCATTATTCATTCTAGCAACCAAACTATGTCAAATTGATTTCTCAAATGGCCTCCACCTAAAAACCCTAGCCTCCACCCTCTTCAAAAATCATTCCTATGAAGGTTTTGATGTTCATACAAAGTTGTATGAATGATCATTAGCTTGCATACATCATCAAGTTGCAAGCTTTATTTGCTAAGCTAGAGTTTTTGGGATTTTTGTTAATTGGAGCCTTGTTTTGGGTTTTTATATGCTTGCATAAAGGGCTTCTCAATCTTTATTAGTAGATTTGTGTCTTCATAATATTTGTAAGCCCTCTTACCTTCATTTTAGAAACTCTAAAGTTAATATGTGATGAAAGTTGGGATTTATGCATGTTTAATAAGTTATGCATGCTTATGCGAGTTCACTATGCTATGTTATGCATGTTTAATAAGTTATGCATGCTTATGCGAGTTCACTATGCTATGTTATGCATGTTTAATAAGTTATGCATGCTTATGCGAGTTCACTATGCTATGTTATGCATGTTTAATAAGTTATGCATGCTTATGCGAGTTCACTATGCTATGTTATGCATGTTTAATAAGTTATGCATGTTTATGCAAGTTCACTATGCCATGATTTGCAAGTTTAACAAGTTATGCATGTTTATGCAAGTTCACTATGCTAAGTTATGCAAGTCCAACATGTTATGCATGTTTATTATGATATGTAAGATTCCTCATGTATGTTGTGCCAAGTTCCCTCTTTCTATCCTTCATGCGTTATGACGAATATGTAAGCGATAACATGACGTTGGGGGGGTTTTTGGGTAAAACTTAAAATACATGAAAATAGAAGATTGGGAATTTACCTATTAAGTTAGGTCTACCCCTTGGGAATTTACCTATTAAGTTAGGTCTACCCAAGTATTTGTTAAACTTGTAATTATGTTTTGAAGTTAAAGTGGACATGACACTTAGAAAACATAAGTGTGGCCAACTCGAGGTTGGGTTGAGTTTGTAGCGTAAACCTACCCGGAACCGACCGGCTTAACTAGTTGCTACAAACAATAGGACCCAATGTGAGAAGTTGGTCATGTGTACCTTGGACCCGAGGTTAGACCATGTTGTGGTGTAAAGCTACCCGGACCCGCCCGGCTTAACTAGTAACCGCAACAAAGTCTAATGTGAGAGGTTAAGGTACAATTAAATTAATGCCTCATGATTAGGGTTAAGTCATGGCCCACTAATACTTAACCAATTTTGGGGATACGAGGGGTTAAATGGGGTTAAGTGGTGAACTGTTGGTTACACTTAACTAATTTAATCCATGATTAGTGAGGGGTTAAACCACACTTAACCCTCTTAGAAAACCCTAGCAACGTGGTCTGTTCCAGCAGTAATCCCAGTTTGGTATCATTCACAACCCTAGAGGCTAGGTTAGGGCGGGGCACGATTACTGGACTGATGTAAGCGACCAAAGCGGCGGCTGAGTGGTACAGCGGTGCGGGTCCAGGCGGGCTACGGACGTGCACGTAATCCGGTGTTGGACAAACTCGAGGCACGGGTACCAGTAGGTTTAGACTGTGCATTATTGCTTAGGTGTCTGGGGTTGACACCCGAGGGCTTGATACACCCGAAGGTGGACCCAGCACAGTCTGACTACAACCATATGTGGGCCGTATGGACACCAACACTTGACGTGTTAGGTTTATAGGGAGCCGATCGACTAGACCGTTGGGCTGGACCTTGTATTAAGGTCACCTCATGCTATTGGGCCAAAGTTTGGGCTGAGGGATCAATACCTGTTATGTTAGTTTGCTAGTACACTATGGTGCAAAGCTTAATCTTCTTTATGTGATGACACCTTTATCTATTGCCAGTATGTTCATCTCAGTTTCCATCATGATGCTAACTTTATTAGTTTATAGACTGATCGTAGTAGGGCTTACCAGTCTTTTTGACTGACCTGTTTTCTTTCGCTTCTTTTCTTCCGTTTCCCCCCCAGGTTCTCAGGGAGGGAACAGTGGTGCTTAGCTTGGATCGCTTGCTTGTTCGCTGGATAGCTCATGTATGTCTGGACATTGAGCTCGCTATGGTTTATCATCTTTATTTTGGGGATAGCACTATGTATTTTCAGTATTTCTGTTTATGATGTACTAGACATGTTTATGTTGGCAGTTGACTTTATGATGTACTAGACTTGTTTTGAGATGGTTTGAGATATTCCGCTGTTTTATTCTCACTTACTCTGTTTTACATATATATATTTATGTTCTTGTTCTGCCTTGATATATCATTATGCATGCTTACCCAGTTATAATGCCCCCCAGAAGCTAGTGCCCCCGAAAGAGTGACCCTAGCGGAGGTGGGGTGTTACAAATTTGGTATCAGAGCATATGGTTTACAAGAAAGAACAAAAAGTTTTTAAAGGACTTTTGAAAAACTATTTTCAAAACAAGTATAAAGTATTTTCCAAAGAAAAGTCTAGTATTCTAAAAGGCTATTCCCCAAAAAGCCATTAGCGTTATCCTTCGTTCCCTTGACCTAATCTTATCTTATCTATTCGTTTCAGTATGGCTGAGAATCTTGCCATCCCGGATGGAGTAAACGTACCACTCTGGTATAGGAGACTTCTAGAAGCTAGGGCGGCAGCTGACCCCGCAAACCCTACTCCCACTCCTCCTCCTGTAGTTGAGAATCCTCCCCCTAATGTCCCTCCTCCTGTGGTTCCTGTTCCTCCCCCTCCAGTTGCTGAGGCTCCTCTTCCTCCTCCTCCCCCTCACCATCCTCAGGTTGAATTGACGAAGGTTTGTAAAGACTTCAAGGCAATGGGAGGCAAGAATTTCCTAGGCACAGAATCTTTTGTTGAAGCTAGGAATTGGCTGAAAGACACTGAGGACTTATTTGCTATCTTTCGGATTGATGACGAAAGGAAGATCTTATTGACGGTGTGGCTTTTGAAGGACGAAGCAGCCTATTGGTGGGAGGTCACCAATGGGACGAGGCCTGTCGAGACTTGGGCCGATTTGAGGGCTAGATTTGTGGCCAAGTTTCTATCTTCTGCTGAGGCGAATTTACAGATGGAGAAGTTCATTGCATTAAAGCAAGGTGATATGTCTGTCAAGGAGTATGTGAACAAGTTTAATCAGCTGGCCCGTTTTGGTTTGGATATGGTGAACACTCCTGAGAAGAAGGCTCTTCGATTTGCTAGAGGGTTGAATGAGCCGCTGCAGGGTTTGGCGATGTCACATATTCCGCATGGGGCTACTTTTGAGAGTTTGGTCGATATGGCTCTACTTCAGGGAGATGGAAAGAAAGAGGACAAGTCGAGTGATACTCAAGCAAAGAAGGCTGATTCTCAGGGTAAAGGCAATCAAGGTGGTCAAAGCAGTCAGGGGAATCAGAGCAAGAACAAGAAGGGGAACAACAACAAAGGCAAGGGAAAGTGCAATTACTGTGGTATGCCGGGACACTTTGCTAAGGATTGTAGGAAGAAGAAAAGGAAGCTTAGTGGTGGATGTTTTTCCTGTGGTGAGACTGGACACTTCAGCAAGGAATGCCCGAAGAAGAAAGGGCAGGGTCAGACTCAGCGTGCTGGACCTTCAGGAGGGCAAGTTCATGCTCTCAATACCGCTCCAGTTCCCGATCGAGGTAGTGTTTCTGTTGAGAACCTTGTTTATGTTTCCGATCTTCCAGTTCGTACCTTGTTTGATTCTGGTGCATCACATAGCTTTATTTCATCTGATCTTGTTGATAGTTTGCACCTTAGTACTAGCTTAGTGGATGATCCCGTTTGTGTTTCGAATCCCATTGGGGGTTCTGCTCATCTATCTATGATATGTGAGGATCTGAGGATCTCTATACTCAGTGTAGAGTTCTTGTGTAGTACGTATGTTCTTGGTTTCAGGGGATACGGATTGATTTTGGGCATGGATTGGCTGTCTAGACATGGAGCCATTCTTGATTGTGAGCATAGGGTTGTAAGGCTTGTGACTCGCCTTGGCAACACCTTAGAGATTTCATGCAATCCGAAGGATCCCGTCATGTTGTGCTATCTTGAATCTCTCGACTCGTCAGAGGAAACCCTTCAGTCCGTAAGGGTGGTCCGAGATTATCCAGATGTTTTTGAAGAAGTTAAGGGGTTGCCCCCTAAACGAGAGATTGATTTTCGCATTTATCTGGTGGATAATGCTAAGCCTGTTTCTTTGCCCGTTCGGCACATGGCTCCGCGTGAGAGACAGGAGCTCAGCAAGCAAGTAAAGGAGTTACTTGAGAAGAACTTCATCAGACGAAGTATATCCGAATGGGGAGCGCCTGTGGTGTTTGCTACTAAGGCAGATGGTTCTCTTCGACTCTGTGTGGACTATAGAGAATTGAATAAGCTGACTAAGAAGAACAGACACCCGTTACCGAGGATCGATGATCTCTTTGACCAGCTTGTCGGTGCTTCTGTTTTCTCTCAGCTTGATCTTGCTACTGGATTTCATCAGCTCAGAGTGGCTGAAGATAGTATAGACAAGACTGCATTCAGAACTCCAGATGGATTCTTTGAATGGCTTGTTATGCCGTTCGGTTTGACGAATGCACCCGCGTATTTCGTGGACTTGATGAGTAGGGTGTTTCGAGAGTTATTGAACAAGTTTGTCGTGGTCTTTGTGGATGATATTCTGATCTTCTCTAAGGATGAAGAAGAGAACGCGAGGCATCTTGTAGAGGTGATGGATACGCTTAGAGCGCATCAGTTAAAGGCCAAGTTCTCCAAGTGTCACTTTTGGAGAAGGGAAGTTAGATTCCTTGGGCATATCGTATCCAAGCAAGGCTTAGCGGTGGATCCCGCTAAGGTGGTTGCAGTTCAGGATTGGAAGACTCCAAGGAATGCAACCAAAGTGAGAAGTTTTCTAGGTCTTGCAGGTTTTTACCGGAAGTTCATCAAGGACTTCGCGAAGGTATCCGCTCCTCTTACTAAGTTGACGAAGAAGAACTTAGTTTTTGCTTGGGATATGGACTGTGAGCTTGCTTTTCAGAGACTCAAGAGAGCCCTTACCTCAGCACCAGTTCTAGCTTTACCCGATGGTGGTAAGATGTTTACCGTGTACACTGATGCTTGTGGCACGGGATTGGGCGCCGTTCTGATGCAAGAAGGCAGAGTTATATGTTTTGGTGGTAGGCAACTTAAGGTGCATGAAAAGAATTATCCCACTCATGATCTAGAGCTGGCAGCGATAGTATATGCACTCAAGGCTTGGCGTCATTATCTTCTGGGAGAGAGATTTGAGCTGTATACTGATCATAAGTCTTTGAAGTATCTCTTTTCGCAGAAGGATCTGAACTTGAGGCAGCAAAGATGGATGGAATTCTTGGCGTCCTATGATTTTGATATAGCCTATACCCCGGGCAAGGGGAATGTTGTAGCGGATGCGTTGAGTAGAAAAAGGTTGACACTAAGTCCTCTATTTGTTGAGATGAAGAATTTAGAGTTCTTGGCAACCTTTGATTTTTCTTTGACAGTTGAGTCGATGACCGGTTCTTTAGCATCTCTTGAGCTCAGGCCTACCCTTCTAGAACAAGTTGGGGCTTCCCAGAAGGAAGACCCTCAGATAATTGAGATCATGGATAAGCTGATTCGAGGGGAGACATCTAGTCACCTTGCTCGATATTCTATAGATGATAAGGGTTGGCTGAGGAGAGACGGAAGGCTTTGTGTTCCGATGGTAGAAGACTTGGTGAGGAAAGTTCTTGAGGAAGCACATCGCTCCAAGTTGACTATACATCCGGGTGGAGATAAGATGTATAAGGATATGAAGCGCATTTTCTTCTGGCCTGGAATGAAGAAGGATGTGGCAGAGTTTGTCTCTAGATGTATTATTTGCCAGCAAGTTAAAGCCGAGTCGAAGAAGCCCGGTGGGCTATTGCATCCTCTAGAGGTCCCGCTATGGAAGTGGGAGAGTATTTCTATGGACTTTGTTGACGGATTGCCAAGGTCAAGAAAAGGAAATACAAGCATATGGGTCATTGTGGATAGACTTACGAAGAGTGCTCATTTCATTCCGGTGAAGAGCAAAAGGACCGCATCTGGACTAGCATCAGTATATCTTCGTGAGATAGTGCGATTACATGGAGTCCCTTCCAGCATAGTCAGTGACCGAGACCCCATCTTTACTAGTCAGTTCTGGAACAGTTTGCAGGAAGCTATGGGCACGAGGTTGAATCTAAGTACTGCTTATCACCCACAGACGGACGGTCAAACCGAGAGGGTGAATAGAGTACTCGAGGATCTATTGAGGCTTTGTATTCTGGACTTTGGTGGTACTTGGGAAGACCATCTTCCTCTTGTTGAGTTTGCATATAATAACAGTTATCAGGCAAGCATAGGGATGGCACCATTTGAGGCTTTATATGGGAGACCGTGCAAGTCACCCACATGTTGGTGGGAGACTACAGATAAGCTTATACTTGGACCTGACATGATTAGAGATACATCCGAGAAGGTCGAGTTGATTAGAAGACGGATGAAAGCGGCCCAAGACCGACAGAAATCCTATGCTGATAAGCGAAGATCCGATTTGGAGTTTGATGTTGGGGATATGGTTTTCGTAAAGGTTTCTCCTTTGCGGAATGTGGTCCGATTTGGAGCTGTTGGGAAGTTAGCACCGAGATTTGTTGGACCCTTCCCTATCATAGAGAGAATTGGGAAGATGGCTTATAAAGTGCAATTGCCCGAGAAGCTGTCCGGAGTGCATAATGTCTTTCATGTCTCGCATCTCCGAAAGTGCCTACATGAGTCCGCTGAGGTGGTTGAACCTAGCATTCTTGAAGACGTGGAAGTAGAGAAAGAGGCAACTTTGAGGAGAGCTCCGATTCGTATCTTGGGGACGGAGACCAAGAAGCTAAGGAATCGAGAGGTCAAGCTGGTGAAGGTTCAATGGGGTGAAGCCGAAGAAGACGCAACTTGGGAAACCGAGGAGAAGATGCGTGGGCTTTATCCATTCTTTTTTTAGGGTACACTCTCAATCTCTTTCCTTTGTTAGCATATCTTCCTCTTTGCTATCCATGTTTATCTAGTTATCGTGCTAATCTTGTCATGAGAACCTTAGGTAGAAACCCTTTGGATGAAACATGTGTTAGAGACATGTTATGTTTGATGGTTGCAAGTGGTTGCAGGTGTTTGCAAGTGGTTACTTGTGGATGCATGATACACATTAGGCACTAGATCGGCTCACACACTCCTCATATTGCATGTGCATGAGTGTTTATGCTTATTCTTGGATGAAATTTGTATGCCATCACATGGATGTTGCATATGGGTGTATGATTGAGCACGCATGTAGATATTATACATTATGTTAGGGATTTGCATACATATGGATACATTTCACTAACATATTTTGCATTGATCTTTGCATTAGATAAGTACATATACACACACTTTTGCATATGTTCATACAGCATTTAGAATCTTTTAAGGACAATGGTTGCTCGTGGATGATGTTTTGAGTAGATGGGTGATTGGATGGTAGGATACGTTCTTCCTAACTTGAAGATTTCGGGGACGAAATCCTTTAAGGAGGGGAGAATGTAACAACCCGCATTTTCAATAACCTGTTATAACATAAATCGAGGCAGAAATTAATTCTAAAATCTGAATCAAGGGAAACGGGCTATGCCATTGCGTTCATCTCGGAAAAATACGCGAAATAGAGTCCGAGTTTTCGAAAATCGGAGTCCGTATGACCCAGTTAAGGCCCATTGAAGTTTTCAGAAATTTCCATGTTAAAAACAGATTTAAATTTTAAATTAAAAACAAGGATTAGGGCTAACTGGCGTCAGGCGGGAAAACTCCCGCCAAGACCCCCATGTCGACAGGCATGTCGACAGGGGTCTTAGGGTGTCGACTGCCCTGTCGACAGCCCTGTCGACACGGGGTGGCCGGGCAGTTTTGCCTGGCGCACCATTTTGATTTGGGCTTGGTTGTGTGGCTTGGTTCTAGAGAATTCCGAAATCTGACGGACCTAAACTAACCTAGGGTTAATCCTAGGGCTAAAAACACTCTAATCTTCTATAAATAAGCCCCTAATCCTACCCTAAAACCCCATTATTCATTCTAGCAACCAAACTATGTCAAATTGATTTCTCAAATGGCCTCCACCTAAAAACCCTAGCCTCCACCCTCTTCAAAAATCATTCCTATGAAGGTTTTGATGTTCATACAAGCATTTCTAAGTTGTATGAATGATCATTAGCTTGCATACATCATCAAGTTGCAAGCTTTATTTGCTAAGCTAGAGTTTTTGGGATTTTTGTTAATTGGAGCTTTGTTTTGGGTTTTTATATGCTTGCATAAAGGGCTTCTCAATCTTTATTAGTAGATTTGTGTCTTCATAATATTTGTAAGCCCTCTTACCTTCATTTTAGAAACTCTAAAGTTAATATGTGATGAAAGTTGGGATTTATGCATGTTTAATAAGTTATGCATGCTTATGCGAGTTCACTATGCTATGTTATGCATGTTTAATAAGTTATGCATGCTTATGCGAGTTCACTATGCTATGTTATGCATGTTTAATAAGTTATGCATGCTTATGCGAGTTCACTATGCTATGTTATGCATGTTTAATAAGTTATGCATGCTTATGCGAGTTCACTATGCTATGTTATGCATGTTTAATAAGTTATGCATGTTTATGCAAGTTCACTATGCCATGATTTGCAAGTTTAACAAGTTATGCATGTTTATGCAAGTTCACTATGCTAAGTTATGCAAGTCCAACATGTTATGCATGTTTATTATGATATGTAAGATTCCTCATGTATGTTGTGCCAAGTTCCCTCTTTCTATCCTTCATGCGTTATGACGAATATGTAAGCGATAACATGACGTTGGGGGGGTTTTTGGGTAAAACTTAAAATACATGAAAATAGAAGATTGGGAATTTACCTATTAAGTTAGGTCTACCCCTTGGGAATTTACCTATTAAGTTAGGTCTACCCAAGTATTTGTTAAACTTGTAATTATGTTTTGAAGTTAAAGTGGACATGACACTTAGAAAACATAAGTGTGGCCAACTCGAGGTTGGGTTGAGTTTGTAGCGTAAACCTACCCGGAACCGACCGGCTTAACTAGTTGCTACAAACAATAGGACCCAATGTGAGAAGTTGGTCATGTGTACCTTGGACCCGAGGTTAGACCAAGTTGTGGTGTAAAGCTACCCGGACCCGCCCGGCTTAACTAGTAACCGCAACAAAGTCTAATGTGAGAGGTTAAGGCACAATTAAATTAATTAATGCCTCATGATTAGGGTTAAGTCATGGCCCACTAATACTTAACCAATTTTGGGGGATACGAGGGATTAAATGGGGTTAAGTGGTGAACTGTTGGTTACACTTAACTAATTTAATCCATGATTAGTGAGGGGTTAAACCACACTTAACCCTCTTAGAAAACCCTAGCAACGTGGTCTGTTCCAGCAGTAATCCCAGTTTGGTATCATTCACAACCCTAGAGGCTAGGCTAGGGCGGGGCACGATTACTGGACTGATGTAAGCGACCAAAGCGACGGCTGAGTGGTACAGCGGTGCGGGTCCAGGCGGGCTACGGACGTGCACGTAATCCGGTGTTGGACAAACTCGAGGCACGGGTACCAGTAGGTTTAGACTGTGCATTATTGCTTAGGTGTCTGGGGTTGACACCCGAGGGCTTGATACACCCGAAGGTGGACCCAGCACAGTCTGACTACATCCATATGTGGGTCGTATGGACACCAACACTTGACGTGTTAGGTTTATAGGGAGCCGATCGACTAGACCGTTGGGCTGGACCTTGTATTAAGGTCACCTCATGTTATTGGGCCAAAGTTTGGGCTAAGGGATCAATACCAGTTATGTTAGTTTGCTAGTACACCATGGTGCAAAGCTTAATCTTCTTTATGTGATGACACCTTTATCTATTGCCAGTATGTTCATCTCAGTTTCCATCATGATGCTAACTTTATTAGTTTATAGACTGATCGTAGTAGGGCTTACCAGTCTTTTTGACTGACCTGTTTTCTTTCGCTTCTTTTCTTCCGTTTCCCCCCCCCCCCCAGGTTCTCAGGGAGGGAACAGTGGTGCTTAGCTTGGATCGCTTGCTTGTTCGCTGGATAGCTCATGTATGTCTGGACATTGAGCTCGCTATGGTTTATCATCTTTATTTTGGGGATAGCACTATGTATTTTCAGTATTTCTGTTTATGATGTACTAGACATGTTTATGTTGGCAGTTGACTTTATGATGTACTAGACTTGTTTTGAGATGGTTTGAGATATTCCGCTGTTTTATTCTCACTTACTCTGTTTTACATATATATATTTATGTTCTTGTTCTGCCTTGATATATCATTATGCATGCTTACCCAGTTATAACGCCACCCAGAAGCTAGTGCCCCCGAAAGAGTGACCCTAGCGGAGGTGGGGTGTTACAAAACACGTTTCCTATAAATGTCATTAATTTGGATCGGGTTTTTGCTTGTGTAATCCATTTTCAATGCATTTCAACGTGTTTTGTTGCTTCCAGTAAGAAAAGACTTGCACAAAATTTTCTCATTTAAAACAAGCAAGACAACTATTTCATAAAATAGTAAAAAACATATAAATTTACTCATCAAATCCAAAAACAGTAAATTCAACAGCTATGAAAAAAAGACAGATTAGATCATGAATAGCAATGCGACAGTAAAAACTCAAAATTCCAATTAAAAATGAATTCAACAGCATTGAAATGGAAACAGGGAATACAACAGCTATAGAACAGTACAATACACTGATATGCTCTGATTTTACAACACAAAGCTTTCAAAGACAGATCAACAACAGCTGTAAAATCCTACTAAATCAACAAAGTGTCTGCTAGCCAACATCACCAGTAGATTTGATCTGAAAAGAAAAGAAGAGCGCTATGAGTAGCTAGCAATTTAGTATAAATATGTTTGAAGATGAAATATTTCCAGTCAGAAATACCACATGCAATAGTAAGGCTATATCTAGGAATCAGGAATAGGAACAGCTATAAAATTTATACTTACAAGATCGAAACAGATTTTTTTTATATATTCAGAAATCTTTTGTACAAACAAGAAGTTACCATTTACAGGACGAATTGAAAACACAATTCAAAAACTGTATATTGCAAAGACAAGACCATACGAATCGGACAAGATATTGTAAATTACTAAGCAACTAAATGGCTAGATCAAATCTGCACTGATATAACAACTCAAGTAATCTAACATACAGCTCATAGTCGGTCCATGTGCAATACGAACAGACAATGGACAAGGTGAAAGGATAATACAATAGCTTTATAGCATCTATGTATAAACAGTTCAATTTCCGTACATGGATCTAAGCAAACAATACATAAAATCCATCACAAACCCATAGCCTTCACTGTCAAAACATCACACGCAAACCATCGCGAACAGATCAAAGAAGGACTGAAAAGAACCTAGGGTTTAGGCACAACTAAGTCTAACTAGGATGTAACAATTCATGAACCACTGTAATCCTTTCTAGTATAAATACAGGGTGGGTGCTAAACGAAATCTACGCAGCAAAGAAGAAAACCGAATTCAAAAAGAAATAAAAACTGGAATTTTATTAAAACACTTAGCTGTTTTGGAGGTGGCGGCTTCGGTCGTGGGAATTGGGGGTGGCGCGATGGTTGCTGAGGGAGGTCGAGGGGTTCGAGGTGGCGGATCGTCAGAGGAAGGAAGAGTTCGGCATGGGAGGGTTTTCGTTTTCTCCATTTTTTTGAGTGGCAGTGGAAATTATGAAGTGGGATCTAAGGGTTTGAGATAAAGGATGGATCCGATGTTTTAAGGTGGTAAAGGGGAGAAGCGGGTTTGGTTCATGGGCTGGACGAGGTAAGCATGGCCCAAATTACCTTATGTATATATAAATTAGTTTAGTTTAGGTTATAAAGAAAGGCTAATTTTAGTACATTATTGGATTTTGGTTTAACATAAGTTAATCTAAGTAAAGGAGATTTTAAACCGTTCCACACCATTACTTTGTTAGTCAAATTGGTCGTGTTATTGTCATTAATCAGTTTAAAACGTATTTAGTTATTTGTTTAATATAATGTAGTTATTAACAAATGTGATTAAGGTTTATCGTTTTGATTAATATAATTAATTTAATTTGAAAATAAAGATTAAAGAGAATTAGTTAGGGTTTGTATAACGAAGTAATTAGTTTAATTAAATAGGATTAGTTCATTTTTACTAAGGGTTAAACAAATTTAACTAAGGTGGTAATATTCAAACGTTCATATATGGACAGAAATGGGGCAGAATAACTCGTGTTACGATCGTGACTACAAGCAGAACAAAACCAGGATAAAGTTGGAGACAGCGAGAGTCAAAGGTGAGTTAACCTCACTCAGTTTTTCCCTGTTTATATTTGATATAAATTGGGTGTTTGTTTTATGTACTCTGGTTGCTCGAAATGGACTGTCTGCTAGTTATATCTTGTTGATTTGAACAATGGAATTTAAACGGTCGTTTAAATTCAGTGAAATATAAAATCGTTATTTTTAACGATTAAATCCAATAAAAGAAATTTTCCTTGATTTACCACGTTTATAAAATAAACATGTTTGAAATTATTTGAATTGTTTGCGTGACCTGGTTGTTAATTGAGGGTCGTCCTTAATTACCAGATAAAGGAAATAGTTGGATTGGGAAATTGATTTGATTGATGAACAGTTGGATTGAAATTCAACGATTGATTTGGTTTAAACAGTGATAATATTGGTTGAGTAATTTGGTATCACTTTTCCTGTCAGAGAATCATGGATTTTTATCATCAAGTGGGTCAACCCTTATTATATTATAAATTTATTTTGTAATTAAAGTAGGTTTAAGTATATTATTTTGAATAGAGCAATTTTAAAGAGAAATAAGAATTATTATTATTCAGTTAATCGAATTAGGATTTAATTGAATAATTTGTTATTAAATTTGAATTGATCGAATATAGTTAATTGAGACAGAGTTAGTCAAACATAGTTATTCAAGATAAGTACCATTTCGTAAGAATGCTAGCGAAATTCGCAGGGCTGCAGATAGCCTACTGCGGTCGGATGTTTCCTGAGGGAATCAGGCATAAGCATTGTGATCGCTGTGATCTAGAGTCTAGCGAATGGTGTTAAATCAAATAGTAGTAATCGATAAGAGTTAATTAAGTCGAGTTAGTCAAAGTTGAGTTAATTAAGTCGAGTGGCCAAATTTAGTTAAATAAGTCGGGTTAGTCAAGTTAGAATAAATCAGTTAGGGTTAATCAGTTAGAGTGACCAGTTAGAGTTAATCAGTTAGAGTAACCAGTTAGAGTAAATCAGGTAGAGTTATTCAGGTAGAGTTAACCAACTTTGGTTAATCAGTTAGAGTAAATTGATTGGAATTAAATCGAATTAGAGTTATTCAAATGGGGATAATTAGGTTTGAGTTAATCGAGTAGTAGTAAATTGAATAGAGTTAGTAAAAAGGAAATAAATCGAATATCACTTATTCGGAGTAGAATTATCGAATATAGTTTATTCTAGAAGTGAGTTAAATTGAATACAAGTTATTCGAAGAGATAGTTAATTGGGTATAGTTTACTCGCAAGAAAGATTATCGAGTACAGTTGTATCCGAAAGAATGATAAATCGAATATGGTTATTCGAAAGGAAGTTGTTAAAGATTTCGAAGATGATCCTTGTCTATTTCGAGGTTGGAAATGTTGTTCCATTAAGGTCTGAGAGGTAATTATACCCCAACTTTATTGGCTTCGTTTTTAACTAAGGATGGGTAAGGTTCGGTGGTGAAGATTGGTCAAGTAAATTGACCCAATGAGTGAAAAGGGTTGAATTGGCTGAGTGATGTTTTATTTAGACATCGGTTTAAATCAAATGAAGGAGTTGGGAAACGTTTTCCAAATAAAGACCAGAAATTTTTAGTATATATAGAAATAAGCAAAAGAAGTAAATTATGGAAATGTCCCAATGTTAATAAAGTATATTTTCTAAATGTAGAAAATAGGAATTTACGTATATATATAAATGGGTAGATGACTAAGTCAAGGATAATTTAATCGAAAAAGAAATAAACATGGAATGATGATTGGACGATAGAATTCCCATCTGGAAATAATATCGTTGTTTGCACACCTGTTTATTTATTTGATAGTTAAATCACCGACTATCAAAATCTGACCTATACGATCGTTGGTTCGGAAAGACCGGGATCGAATTTATAGTCGAAAACCATTCCAACCAACGAATACGTGAAAGAAGATTTATGAAGATAGAGGAATTGAAGACTGTTGATCTTCATGAGCGGAAGAACCACTGATTGGATTTCTCTGGTTTAGCGGCCGGAGATATTTCGACAGTGATTCTGTCGTGATTGAAACCAACGAGTTGCAAGGACTTCTCGCTACTGATCCATGGGGTGATTCCTATATGGATGTGGTAGGAGAGTGCCTTCGGTTCATCCTGTTCCTGGATGACTTGTATGGACGAGTGTTTGACAGAATACTTCCAAAGGAATTACGTACGTTGATTTCTTCAAACGTACCATAGTTGGTGGCGGAGGACGACGGTTCTTTTAGCTTAACCACTAGAGTATTTTTGTGGATGTCAATTAGTGATATCTGACGGATCTGACGATGTGGCATTCAAAGTGATGTGCTGATAAGTAATAGTAGCCTCAAGCCTCACCAACCGGGAAATGACAGAAATCGGGCAGGCAGCATGGCTATGTGGGTCGCTCCCATTAGGGTGTATAATCACCTATCTAGAGGAATTCCATTTGTTTCTTAAATCTATTGCTGTCCCTTTTCGGGAGGCGGTTGCTGATCCCTACCGTCGGTGATATACATTCGATACACTCAAGCGAAATGAGTGGTCGGTCATGTGTGGGCCGGGTTGCAAGGCGTTCTTGTTGAACTCAGTGTATTCGTCTCTAGAGATACACGATCGGAAGGTGGTTCCATACCTTGTCAGAGTTGGTAATCCAATCTCCAATAAGCGCATGCGGTTTTGATTTTATAATATATATGTGGAGCGTGAGATGCAAGCGTTCCACTAGATTGTTATTTACTTATATTTAGACATTATCATAATATCAGCAAAGATATGGTTTTCAAAACTGTTTTGGGTTATCGTAAGGTAAAAGCCATCCGTGTTTATGTGTGGATTCGGTCTTACGATTACCCTTTTCTTTTGAAAAGATTTTGAACGTTAAAAAAATCAGGATTGCATGATTCACCCTTAATACTGTGCGAGTTTATCTCACTCTGGTTCACTGGACTGACCCGGTATTTTGTAAATGCTCGGGTTAGCCCGGGGTGTACAGGTTCAGGTTATCGAGTGCTGTGAAGAGACGGGCCAGAAGAATTCAGACATATGATATTATTCCACTGTGTTGTATATAAGGGCAAATTATTAGAACTGTCCAGTGATGATGATGTACTCTGATGATGTAAGTTTTATTTAAAGCTCTCAATAAAGATTTATTTCTATATTATATTTTGTTCCACTGCGATGTGAGACTCTGGGTTGTGATCTTCTACTTCTTCTATTCTTATATTTCTTTCTTTCTTATCTCACCCTCTAATTTCTTTCATTAACAATCCGGTATTCTCGGTATTTGAAAGGTCGACATGAGATACAGTAAAGGTACTTATGTCGATTTTCGGGACCGAAAACCCTGGGTCGTTGCAGTGGTATCAGAGCTATTGGTTTAGTAATAACCTTGGCTCTGTGGCATAACTCGATAGAGATGGGGTTAGTAACACCCTAGATTGAGTTTGAGTGTATATATATGAGAGCGTATTTGTAAATTTTATATACAAATATTATGTATTGTGGGTCGGTTCAAGTGTTGAGAAGCACTGAACTGGTAAAGGAACACAATATTGTTTTGTAAAGAGGGGTAAATGAAATAATTTTACCCGAAATTTATTTTTGTATAGAAAAGAAATAATTTTCTCAAATCATTTAGATATGGTGTGTTAGTTGATTTTGAATAGATTCAAATTGGATTAAGGATTTGAATTGGAACTTAACTAGGTTAAGTGAAATCGAATTAAATAATTAATAGTGATATTGAGATTAAATTAAGAAATGATGGTGAAATTAAATAAAGTTGACTTGAATTTGGGAATTTAATGAATTATAATCGAATATAAATCGGTTGGTGTTCAAATATGTTGAATTAAATTAAATGGTAAAATTGAATGTGAATTTAGTTGAGTTAATTGAGTTTGTTGTGCCTTGATTGTTGATTGATTGTTGTCTGCTTGTTAGAGGGTTGAATATAGTTCATCCATGGATTAATAAAGAGTTAAATAA
Source organism: Allium sativum (assembly GCA_030737875.1). Taxonomy (NCBI): domain Eukaryota; kingdom Viridiplantae; phylum Streptophyta; class Magnoliopsida; order Asparagales; family Amaryllidaceae; genus Allium; species Allium sativum. The sequence continues at coordinate 605,147,274 of CM060918.1, read as the reverse complement.
ACTAAAACCCAGAGAAAAATGAAGTGTTATTTAAATATATTTTAAAAGTTACTGGAATTTACAACATTTTCTTACCTTAGCAATTTCGAGGACAAAATTATTTTAAGGGGGGAAGAATGTGATGTCCCGCATTTTCTGACCGTTTATTTGAAATATTTTATTTATATATCATCGATATCGGTTAACCCAAATTCCTGAATGACGAGTTTAAATTCATCTTAGTCTTGTTCGAAGTTTTCGTTTTGAATATATTCAATAATATTGGTTTATTATTATTATTCAATTAAGCTGTTTTGAAATTTAACTTGTATCAACATTTTAAAGGGATTTATGAATAACCCAATCTATAGCTTGTGTACAACATTCACAGCTTACAATTTCAATGCATATTCATCAGCATTTTCATTCGGCAAATCGAATGAAGTCATTACATATTCACTGGATGTGGCATACAAAGAAAACAACATATATTCATACTAAAGCAAAGCCTATTGGACAAAGCCTTAGGATTCGTTATGTTAGTCATATGCTCATTAACTGAAGACTTTACTCCTTATTCACATTTTTTTTTAAACAATCATACTTATAAAGTTAAATGCACTGAATTTGTCGTTTTTACTAGTAATTGACTTTTGCATTTTTGCATGCACATTCAACAATTTTATATGCATCAATGTTTTATCCATTTTGCCTTTCCTCTTTATTTTTACAAACCAGCCTGCCTAAAGGAAAAAAAGTCCCCTTTTACAAATTTACTTGTGCTTAATGGAATGCGCTTGGATCAAACACGTTTCCTGTAAAAGTCATTAATTTGGATCGGGTTTTTGCTTGTGTAATCCATTTTCAATGGATTTCAACATGTTTTGCATCCAGTAAGAAAAGACTTGCACAAAATTTTCTCCATTTAAAACAAGCAAGACAACTATTTAAGAAAATAGTAAAAACATATAAATTTACTCATCAAATCCAAAAACAGTAAATTCATCAGCTATGAAAAAAAAAAGAACAGATCATGAATAGCAATGCGACAGTAAAAACTCAAAATTCCAATTAAAAATGAATTCAACAGCATTGAAATGGAAACAGGGAATACAACAGCTATAGAACAGTACAATACACTGCTATGCTCTGATTTTACAACACAAAGCTTTCAAATACAGATCAACAACAGCTGTAAAAATCCTACTAAATAAACAAAGTGTCTGCTAGCCAACATCACCAGTAGATTTGATCTGAAAAGAAAAGAAGAGAGCTATGAGTAGCTAGCAATTTAGTATAAATATGTTTGAAGATGAAATATTTCCAGTCAGAAATACCACATGGGATAGTAAGGCTATAGCTAGGAATCTGGAATAGGAACAACTATAAATTTATACTTACAAGATCAAAACAGATTTTTATATATATTCAGAAGTCTTTTGTACAAACAAGAAGTTACCATTTACAGGACGGATTGAAAACATAATTCAAAAACTGTATATTGCAAAGACAAGACCATACGAATCAGACAAGATATTGTAAATTACTCAGCAACTAAATGGCTAGATCAAATCTGCACTTATATAACAACTCAAGTAATCTAACATACAACTCATAGTCGGTCCATGTGCAATACGAACAGACAATGGACAAGGTGAAAGGATAATACAATAGGTTTATACCATCTATGTATAAACAGTTCAATTTCCGTACATGGATCTAAGCAAATAATACATAAAATCCATCATAAACCCATAGCCTTCACTGTCAAAACATCACACGCAAACCATCGCGAACAGATCAAAGCAGGACAGAAGAGCACCTAGGGTTTAGGCATAACTAAGTCTAACTAGGATGTAACAATTCATGAACCACTGTAATCCTTTCTAGTATAAATACAGGGTGGGTGCTAAACAAAATCTACACAGCAAAGAAGAAAACCGAATTCAAAAAGAAATAAAAACTGGAATTTTATTAAAACACTTAGCTGTTTTGGAGGTGGAGGCTTCGGTTGTAACACCCCGCGAATTCTATAACTGTGAAACTCACAAATTAAAGTATAATTAATTTCAAATCAAAGAACTAAGGGAAACGGGATACGCCATTGCGTTCGTCTCGGAAAAATACGCGAAATAGAGTCCGAGTTTTCGAAAAACGGATATCGTATGAAGAAGTTATGGACGAACGAAGTTGGGCGAAAAACCGGAGAAGGGTCAGAATGCACTGGCGCACTTGGGAAGTGCGCCAGAACAAAAATGAACTGGCGCACCTGTGAAGTGCGCCAGTACATTTTTGACCTGGCGCACCTGCCAAGTGCGCCCAGGTCAAAAATGACCTGCTGGCCAGGTCTAGTCTAGCCCTGGCTGGCCAGGTCTGTGTTTGGCCGATTTTCAGAAGCTTGCTTTGTCATTAGGGCTAGGTGGCAGGCTCTAATTGGTCTCTCTTGCGAATGAATGGCTACGATCAATCCAAGCAACATCAATGGTCCTAATCAGTTTATAACCTCTATATAAACAACCCTAGACTAACCCTAATCTATTCATTCAAAAATAAGAACAAAGCCGTCATGTTGCTGAGGAACGACTAAGAGTAGCCGCCAATTGGAGAGAGAGGATTAGGAGGAAAATTCTAAGGCATAAAGCAACTCAATCAAATCAAACCGCATCTTCAAATCCCTAAAATTGAGAATTCGCCTCACCATTGTAAGTAGAGTATTACTTTGGTGTGAACAAATAACTGTGTTGGTTTGTATACTTGATTGTGGTGATAAATAATTCATAATTTGTGCGTTACTATGATTCTTATCGATTTGGAATATTGTATACGTTTGGATATCCTCATATTATGTTATAAAGAACTACATGCGGTAGTTCTATGCAAGTATACGTTTGGAATATTCGCAAATTATGCAATCCTTGTTGAAACTACATGTATGTAGTTGATTAATTAAAATTCATGCAAGTTTGGGGCTTTGCTATTATGCCATCATAATGTGTATTTTTATACAAACATCATTTTTGTGAAGTAATTGGAATAAGTTTGGGTTATCATAATCCATATGAAATTATGTTGAAAATTTGGCATCATGTATTAAGCCATGCTTTTGTACTAGAAAACCTATTTGCAAACTTATGGATATGACTAGGCTATGATTGATATTTTGCATAATTGAAATCCATATTGTTAACAAGAATTTTATGATGACATATGTGGTACATAGCTAGGTTAGATTCAAAAATCCCTTTTTGCAAGTTTGCATGACTAAAGTAAAAATCACGATTTCATGTTAGAAATATTTATGCCATGGTTATGTGGACAAATTTAACTATACTTATGCCATGCTTATGTTTGACATTATGCCATGCTTATGTTTGACATTATGCCATGCTTATGTTAGAAATATTTATGCCATGTAGATTTAAAAACCATGATTAAGTTGAACTATACTTTTGTGTTAGTAACAAAAGTAAACACCTTTGTAAACATGTAGTAATCTTATGAACATGATTTGCTTATGTTTGACATTATGCCTGAATAAAAAATATAGATTTATGTTGTAGTTAAGCCTATGTGTCGTTAATGATATTATTAAACTTAACTACAAGTTTACATGGTTTGATTCATGTCACTTATGCTTTATGACCAAAGTATATGTTACTACTATGCAAGTACACCAGTTTCTATTTTGTAGTTCCAACGTCACATTGCAAGTTCATGCGTTCACATTCCCCTTTTTTGTGTATGTAACCACGCTTTAAGCCTCCCCTTTTCGCAAGGCTAAGTTGGGCTTAAAAGGGCTAAGCCCAACATATATATAATAAACGGACGTGTTAAACGGGGGAAAATAACGTTGGGTTAAATTAATTAATGAATGAAAATATAAAGTAGAAGGGCCCAAATTCAAGTATGGGTTGGGCCCATGATTGGTGTAACCTTTACACCATTAACTTAATAATGGGCCGCAAATATTTACATATAAAGGAAGGAGAAAGACAAAATATGTAAATGTAGAAAATACGATGTGTTTAACCCGAGGTTGGATTGAGTTGTGATGTAAACCTGCCCGGAACCGCCCGGCTGTCCAGTAGTCACAACAATACCTATCCAATGTGAGAGGTTAAACATGGAGCCCAATAAGGACCCGAGGTTAGACTGAGTTGTGGCGTAAGACTGCCCGGAACCAACCGGCAACAGGCAGCCACAACAATACCTGTCTAATGTGAGAGGTCAGGGCCTTAATAAGACAATTAAGGCTGAGTCAGGATTGTTAGGATTAAGTGAACTAAAGACTTAATCAAAATGGAACATGCTAAACTAAACGGACTGGTGGGGGTTAGGTTAGAAAACACTTAACCAACTTAGCATGTTGGCTAGAGATAGAAAACCTAGTAACGGGGGACCCTTTTCAGCAGTAACCCTATAAGGAGTATCATGATACCCTGAAACTAGGCAGGGTGGGGCACGATTACTGGGCTGATTGTAAGAGGTCAAATCGACGGCGGTGGTGTAGCAGTGTAGGTTCTAACGGGGTGCAGGCGTGCACACACTCCGGCGCAGAAAAATAAGGCACTGGACACCAGTAGCATACCTGTGCATTCTAGGATTGTGTCGGGCCGCCACCATGGGACTTGATACACTCCATGGTGGGACCAGCATAGGTAACTACAACATCGGGGGCCGTAAGACACATGTAACTATGCGAGTAGGAGCCGATCATCATAGAATGGATCACATCACCCTGATTAAGGGGTGCCAGTTGGAAACTAGTTTATATGGGTTCAGAGATTAACATGGGGTACGATAGTATATTCGACCCTAGACAACTTAACCAAGTTTATAGTGCTTTCCCACTTCTTGATTATACTTATCATACCCAGTTCTTTATTCATAGACAGAATAGTACTAGACTTACTCAGGCTTTATGTCTGACTCTACTTTTCTTTCGTCTTCTTTTCTTCCGTTCCCCCCCCAGGTCCACAGGGAGGGAACACTGCAGCTTGACCAGTCTTAACATCCAGCTTGAAGAAGAGAAATGTATTGCTTGGACCTTTTCGTTTTGAACTATGGCTTTGGACAACCACTATGGGGCTTTTGCAGTTTATCTATGTTTTATTTATGCTTCTTTAAATAATGTAATCAAGACAGATTATGAAAGTATTATGTTATGTTTTTGGAAAGGATGTAAGACAATTATGGTGATGTTGTTGTAACACGTATTTGCTTTTATGAAATAAAAGTTCTTGTTTTTCCGCTGTTTACAAATATGTGTTCTTATATCTGTCTTGTATATCTGTGACTTATACTTATAAACCTCCACCAAAATTAGGGCATTCCCTTTGAGAGTGACTCTAACGGAGGTGGGGTGTTTCACTTGGTATCAGAGCATAGGTTTACCAGATAAGATAAAAAGTTTTGAAAATTTATTTTGAAAAAGGAAATTTAAAGAAGCATTTTTAAAAGATAAAAATATTATTTTATTTTAAGAGGCAAAGTCCACTCCCCAAAGCCATAGGTACTATCTTCTATCCTTCGTTTTGAATCTGTACTTTCTGTTTCAGCATGTCTGGAGACCTTATTCCCCAGCTGCTGACGCTTTCACTCCTCCTCTTCCACGTGAACCAGCAAGCGGAAGAGTCCCAGAGTAGGAAGATGAATAATAGTCAAACAAGAAAGGATCGTAACAGTAATAATAAGAAACGAGAAAAAAGGAAATGCAATTTTTGCGGTACGGAAGGGCACATAGCCAAGGATTGTAGAAAAAGGAAAAGAAAGCAAGGAGAATGTTTTCATTGTAGGGAGACTGGACACATCAGCAAAGACTGCCCTGAGAAGACAGACTTTGAGAAGGGCGGGAAAGACAACAAGTCCCGAGAGAAGAGGGAGTGTAAATTCTGTGGCAAAGTGGGGCACTTAGTGAAAGATTGCCGGAAAAAGAAGGCCAAGATGAATGGTGGGTGTTTTTCTTGCGGTGAGACAGGCCACAGGGCTAAGGACTGCCCAAAGAAACGAGGACAGGGGCAGAGGGCTGGATCCACCCCAGGGGCATAGGTTCATGTGCTGGAAGCGCCACCTCTGCAACAGCGAGGTATAAATACTTCTGTAGAAAGTGTAGTTTATCTTTATGATCACCCCGTTCGCACTTTATTTGACTCTGGCGCATCACACTCCTTTATCTCGTCTGCTTTAGTAGAATCTCTGCACCTAAAAACTAGTATGGTAGAGGACCCCTTAATTGTTTCAAACCCAATTGGGGGCCCAGCTCATTTGTCTATGATCTGTTTGGGATTGAAAATTTCTATTCTAAGTGTAGAATTTCAATGTAGTGCCTTTGTTTTGGGCTTTTCGGGGTATGGTTTGATTTTGGGTATGGATTGGCTATCCAGTAATGGGGACATCCTTGATTGTGAGAAAAGGGTTGTTAGGCTCCTAACCCAGCTCGGTAATACTTTGGAAATTTCTTGTAGTCCCTCGTATGCGGTTATGCTTAGTTATCTTGAATCGCTAGATGCCTCTGTTGAAAATTTGCAATCAGTTAGAGTGGTCCGGGAATATCCGGATGTCTTCGAAGAGGTGAAGGGCTTGCCTCCGAAGCGGGAGATAGACTTCCGCATATATCTTGTAGATAATGCAAAGCCCGTTGCGTTGCCCGTTAGACATATGGCTCCACGAGAAAGGAAAGAGCTCAGTAAACAGATTAAAAAACTTCTAGAAAAGGGGTTCATTAGGAGGAGCATTTCAGAATGGGGCGCTCCAGTAGTGTTCGCCACTAAGGCAGAAAGTTCATTTCGCTTATGAATGAGTTGTGGAGAATCACCTTAGTAAGTACATTTGGCAATATAGTTGACATTTGTTTATTTTCTAGAGATAATTCATCTATGTGGAATACCTTCTAGTAAGTTAACAAGATCCAAGATTCACTAGTGAATTTTGGAGAGCTTGCATGGAACCATGAGTACGCAGTTATGCTTGAGCCAAGTATACTAGAAGGAGAATAAGTGAAAGAGGAACGAGAGGCAACAGTGACATAGGTTCCAACTCATATTTTGGAAACAAGAATTAAGAAGCTACGAAATTGTGAAGTTAAAGACGGACAAAGCATAATGGAGTTAAGCTCAAGGAAATGCGACTTAGAAGATTGAAGACTAGATTCGTGCATCATATCTCCCCTTAAGAGTATATCTTTGATCCCTCTCTTCCTGTAGAGCTTACTTGCATGCTATCTTTTGTGTATATCCTCTCGGTCCCATTCTCAATCCAATTTCTGTTGCAAACCCCATAGGGAGTATGACTCATCTGTTAGTAACACATGTTGGGGCTCGATGGTGTTCATTGGTTTGACTAAAGTTTTTGGGTTTTATAGGATACAGATTGGTCTTAGGAAGGGACTCCCTTGTGACCTAAAAGGAGTCCATCATGCTTAGTTTCCTAGAATCATATATAGTGGTTGGGTTGAGTAATTCTTTGGGTGTCAGTCTGATGTTGATTTCGGTCTTCGGGGCTGATGCTTAGAGAGTTCTTCTCCTAATCAATATATATATGTGGCATAGATTTCCAGTTTTGACATTGCCTAATGGGCACAAGGTTTTTACTTACTTCTATCATTCGACTATACCTTTAGATAGGAACAATTGGGAAAATGTCCTATAGATTAGAGCTACCCGAAAGATTGGCCGGAGTTCACAACGTTTTTCACGTTTCACATCTCCGAAAATGTCTGCATGAGTCTGCTGAAGTGGTAGAGCCAAATATCCTCGAAGAGGCCGAAGTGGAGCGCGAAGCAACCATAAGAAAAGTTCCAACCCGCATCTTAGGAACGGAAGTGAAGAAGCTACGCAACCGCGAAGTCAAGCTCGTCAAAGTTCAGTGGAGCGACGCCGAGGGAGACGCGACTTGGGAAACTGAAGCTAGAATACGCACTGCCTACCCTTTTCTTTTCGAGGGTACATCCTTGATCTTTCTTTTTCCTTAAGTTGCGCTTTTATCTATCTTTTTAGGTATATTTCCTCGACCTTATCTTTTAGATAGAAACCCTTTGGATGAAAACATGTAATTGAAACATGTTATGGATGATGGTTGCAAGTGGTTGCAAGTGATTGCTAGTGGTTGCTCGTGGTTACATATACACACACAATCTAGGTTTTAGATCGGCTCAGTCACTTCATATTGCATATGCATATATGTTTGCATTCGTATATGGTTGAACTCTAATGTGTTGTCATGTGGATGTTGCATTTGTATTGAATGATTGTGCACTCATGTAGAATCATGAATAGGAAAATTTGCATACATAATGGATTCATGGCACTTACATAATTCGCATTAAGGAGGTCAACTGAATCAGTAGACCGCCTGATTTTGCATTAGATAAGTACATGTACACACACACCTCGCATACGATCATGAAGCATTAGAAGTCTTTTAAGGACAATGGATGCTCGTGTTTGATGGATGAGTAGATGGATGACTGGATGTTAGGATATACATTCCTCCTAACTTGAAGATTTCGGGGACGAAATCCTTTTAAGTGGGGGAGAATGTAACACCCCGCGAATTCTATAACTGTGAAACTCACAAATTAAAGTATAATTAATTTCAAATCAAAGAACTAAGGGAAACGGGATACGCCATTGCGTTCGTCTCGGAAAAATACGCGAAATAGAGTCCGAGTTTTCGAAAAATGGATATCGTATGAAGAAGTTATGGACGAACGAAGTTGGGCGAAAAACCGGAGAAGGGTCAGAATGCACTGGCGCACTTGGGAAGTGCGCCAGAACAAAAATGAACTGGCGCACCTGTGAAGTGCGCCAGTACATTTTTGACCTGGCGCACCTGCCAAGTGCGCCCAGGTCAAAAATGACCTGCTGGCCAGGTCTGGTCTAGCCCTGGCTGGCCAGGTCTGTGTTTGGCCGATTTTCAGAAGCTTGCTTTGTCATTAGGGCTAGGTGGCAGGCTCTAATTGGTCTCTCTTGCGAATGAATGGCTACGATCAATCCAAGCAACATCAATGGTCCTAATCAGTTTATAACCTCTATATAAACAACCCTAGACTAACCCTAATCTATTCATTCAAAAATAAGAACAAAGCCGTCATGTTGCTGAGGAACGACTAAGAGTAGCCGCCAATTGGAGAGAGAGGATTAGGAGGAAAATTCTAAGGCATAAAGCAACTCAATCAAATCAAACCGCATCTTCAAATCCCTAAAATTGAGAATTCGCCTCACCATTGTAAGTAGAGTATTACTTTGGTGTGAACAAATAACTGTGTTGGTTTGTATACTTGATTGTGGTGATAAATAATTCATAATTTGTGCGTTACTATGATTCTTATCGATTTGGAATATTGTATACGTTTGGATATCCTCATATTATGTTATAAAGAACTACATGCGGTAGTTCTATGCAAGTATACGTTTGGAATATTCGCAAATTATGCAATCCTTGTTGAAACTACATGTATGTAGTTGATTAATTAAAATTCATGCAAGTTTGGGGCTTTGCTATTATGCCATCATAATGTGTATTTTTATACAAACATCATTTTTGTGAAGTAATTGGAATAAGTTTGGGTTATCATAATCCATATGAAATTATGTTGAAAATTTGGCATCATGTATTAAGCCATGCTTTTGTACTAGAAAACCTATTTGCAAACTTATGGATATGACTAGGCTATGATTGATATTTTGCATAATTGAAATCCATATTGTTAACAAGAATTTTATGATGACATATGTGGTACATAGCTAGGTTAGATTCAAAAATCCCTTTTTGCAAGTTTGCATGACTAAAGTAAAAATCACGATTTCATGTTAGAAATATTTATGCCATGGTTATGTGAACAAATTTAACTATACTTATGCCATGCTTATGTTTGACATTATGCCATGCTTATGTTTGACATTATGCCATGCTTATGTTAGAAATATTTATGCCATGTAGATTTAAAAACCATGATTAAGTTGAACTATACTTTTGTGTTAGTAACAAAAGTAAACACCTTTGTAAACATGTAGTAATCTTATGAACATGATTTGCTTATGTTTGACATTATGCCTGAATAAAAAATATAGATTTATGTTGTAGTTAAGCCTATGTGTCATTAATGATATTCTTAAACTTAACTACAAGTTTACATGGTTTGATTCATGTCACTTATGCTTTATGACCAAAGTATATGTTACTACTATGCAAGTACACCAGTTTCTATTTTGTAGTTCCAACGTCACATTGCAAGTTCATGCGTTCACATTCCCCTTTTTTGTGTATGTAACCACGCTTTAAGCCTCCCCTTTTCGCAAGGCTAAGTTGGGCTTAAAAGGGCTAAGCCCAACATATATATAATAAACGGACGTGTTAAACGGGGGAAAATAACGTTGGGTTAAATTAATTAATGAATGAAAATATAAAGTAGAAGGGCCCAAATTCAAGTATGGGTTGGGCCCATGATTGGTGTAACCTTTACACCATTAACTTAATAATGGGCCGCAAATATTTACATATAAAGGAAGGAGAAAGACAAAATATGTAAATGTAGAAAATACGATGTGTTTAACCCGAGGTTGGATTGAGTTGTGATGTAAACCTGCCCGGAACCGCCCGGCTGTCCAGTAGTCACAACAATACCTATCCAATGTGAGAGGTTAAACATGGAGCCCAATAAGGACCCGAGGTTAGACTGAGTTGTGGCGTAAGACTGCCCGGAACCAACCGGCAACAGGCAGCCACAACAATACCTGTCTAATGTGAGAGGTCAGGGCCTTAATAAGACAATTAAGGCTGAGTCAGGATTGTTAGGATTAAGTGAACTAAAGACTTAATCAAAATGGAACATGCTAAACTAAACGGACTGGTGGGGGTTAGGTTAGAAAACACTTAACCAACTTAGCATGTTGGCTAGAGATAGAAAACCTAGTAACGGGGGACCCTTTTCAGCAGTAACCCTATAAGGAGTATCATGATATCCTGAAACTAGGCAGGGTGGGGCACGATTACTGGGCTGATTGTAAGAGGTCAAATCGACGGCGGTGGTGTAGCAGTGTAGGTTCTAACGGGGTGCGGGCGTGCACACACTCCGGCGCAGAAAAATAAGGCACTGGACACCAGTAGCATACCTGTGCATTCTAGGATTGTGTCGGGCCGCCACCATGGGACTTGATACACTCCATGGTGGGACCAGCATAGGTAACTACAACATCGGGGGCCGTAAGACACATGTAACTATGCGAGTAGGAGCCGATCATCATAGAATGGATCACATCACCCTGATTATGGGGTGCCAGTTGGAAACTAGTTTATATGGGTTCAGAGATTAACATGGGGTACGATAGTATATTCGACCCTAGACAACTTAACCAAGTTTATAGTGCTTTCCCACTTCTTGATTATACTTATCATACCCAGTTCTTTATTCATAGACAGAATAGTACTAGACTTACTCAGGCTTTATGTCTGACTCTACTTTTCTTTCGTCTTCTTTTCTTCCGTTCCTCCCCCCCCAGGTCCACAGGGAGGGAACACTGCAGCTTGACCAGTCTTAACATCCAGCTTGAAGAAGAGAAATGTATTGCTTGGACCTTTTCGTTTTGAACTATGGCTTTGGACAACCACTATGGGGCTTTTGCAGTTTATCTATGTTTTATTTATGCTTCTTTAAATAATGTAATCAAGACAGATTATGAAAGTATTATGTTATGTTTTTGGAAAGGATGTAAGACAATTATGGTGATGTTGTTGTAACACGTATTTGCTTTTATGAAATAAAAGTTCTTGTTTTTCCGCTGTTTACAAATATGTGTTCTTATATCTGTCTTGTATATCTATGACTTATACTTATAAACCTCCACCAAAATTAGGGCATTCCCTTTGAGAGTGACTCTAACGGAGGTGGGGTGTTTCATCAGTCGTGGGAATTGGGGGTGGCGCGATGGTTGCTGAGGGAGGTCGAGGGGTTCGGGGTGGCGGAGCGTCAGACGAAGGAAGAGTTCGGCATGGGAGGGTTTTCGTTTTCTACATTTTTTTGAGTGGCGGCGGAAATTATGAAGTGGGATCTGAGGGTTTGAGATAAAGGATGGATCCGATGTTTTAAGGTGGTAAAGGGGAGAAGCGGGTTTGGTTCATGGGCTGGATGAGGTAAGCATGGCCCAAATTACCTTATGTATATATAAATTAGTTTAGTTTAGGTTATAAAGAAAGGCTAAATTTAGTACATTATTGGATTTTGGTTTAACATAAGTTAATCTAAGTAAAGGAGATTTTAAACCATTCCACACCATTACTTTGTTAGTCAAATTGGTCGTGTTATTGTCGTTAATCAGTTTAAAACGTATTTAGTTATTTGTTTAATATAATGTAGATATTAAAAAATGTGATTAAGGTTTATCGTTTTAATTAATATAATTAATTTAATTTGAAAATAAAGATTAAAGAGAATTAGTTAGGGTTTGTATAACGAAGTAATTAGTTTAATTAAATAGGATTAGTTCATTTTTACTAAGGGTTAAACTAATTTAACTAAGGTGGTAATATTCAAACATTCATATATGGACAGAAATAGGGCAGAATAACTCGTGTTACGATCGTGACTACAAGCAGAACAAAACCAGGATAAAGTTGGAGACAGTGAGAGTCAAAGCTGAGTTAACCTCACTCAGTTTCTCCCCGTTTATATTTGATATAAATTGGGTTTTTGTTTTATGTACTATGGTTGCTCGAAATGGACTGTCTACTAGTTATATCTTGTTGATTTTAACAATGGAATTTAAATGATCGTTTAAATTCAGTGAAATATAAAATCGTTATTTTTAACTATTAAATCCAATAAAGGAAATTTTCCTTGATTTACCACGTTTATAAAATAAACGTGTTTGAAATTATTTGAATTGTTTGCGTGACCTGGTTGTTAATTGAGGGTCGTCCTTTATTACCAGATAAAGGAAATAGTTGGATTGGGAAATTGATTTGATTGATGAACAGTTGGATTGAAATTCAACGATTGATTTGGCTTAAACAGTGATAATATTGGTTGAGTAATTTGGTATCACTTTTCCTGTTAGAGAATCATGGATTTTTATCATCAAGTGGGTCAACCCTTATGAGATTATAAATTTATTTTGTAATTAAAGTCGGTTTAAGTATATTATTTTAAATAGAGCAATTTTAAAGAGAAATAAGAATTATTATTATTCAGTTAATCGACTGAGGATTTAATTGAATAATTTGTTATTGAATTTGAATTGATCGAATATAGTTAATTGAGACAGAGTTAGTCAAACATAGTTATTCAAGATAAGTACCATTTCGTAAGACTGCTAGCGAAATTCGCAGGGCTGCAGATAGCCTACGGCGGTCAGATGTTTCCTGAGGGAATCAGGCATAAGCATTGTGATCGCTGTGATCTAGAGTCAAGCGAATGGTGTTAAATCAAATAGTAGTAATCGATAAGAGTTAATTAAGTCGAGTTAGTCAAAGTTGAGTTAATTAAGTCGAGTGGCCAAATTTAGTTAAATAAGTCGGGTTAGTCAAGTTAGAATAAATCAGTTAGGGTTAATCAGTTAGAGTGACCAGTTAGAGTTAATCGGTTAGAGTAACCAGTTAGAGTAAATCAGGTAGAGTTAGTCAGGTAGAGTTAACCAACTTTGGTTAATCAGTTAGAGTAAATTGATTGGAATTAAATCGAATTAGAGTTATTCAAATGGGGTTAATCAGGTTTGAGTTAATCGAGTAGTAGTAAATTGAATAGAGTTAGTAAAAAGGAAATAAATCGAATATCACTTATTCGGAGTAGAATTATCGAATATAGTTTATTCTAGAAGTGAGTTAAATCGAATACAAGTTATTCGAAGAGATAGTTAATTGGATATAGTTTACTCGCAAGAAAGATTATCGAGTACAGTTGTATCCGAAAGAATGATAAATCGAATATGGTTATTCGAAAGGAAGTTGTTAAAGATTTCGAAGATGATCCTTGTCTATTTCGAGGTTGGAAATGTTGTTCCATTAAGGTCTGAGAGGTAATTATACCCCAACTTTATTGGCTTCGTTTTTAACTAAGGATGGGTAAGGTTCGGTGGTGAAGATTGGTCAAGTAAATTGACCCAATGAGTGAAAAGGGTTGAATTGGCTGAGTGATGTTTTATTTAGACATCGGTTTAAATCAAATGAAGAATGTGGGAAACGTTTTCCAAATAAAGACCAGAAATTTTTAGTATATATAGAAATAGGCAAAAGAAGTAAATTATGGAAATGTCCTAATGTTAATAAAGTATACTTTCTAAATGTAGAAAATAAGAATTTACGTATATATATAAATGGGTAGATGACTAAGTCAAGGATAATTTAATCGAAAAAGAAATAAACATGGAATGATGATTGGACGATAGAATTCCCATTTGGAAATAATATCGTTGTTTGCACACCTGTTTATTTATTTGATAGTTAAATCACCGACTATCAAAATCTGACCTATACGATCGTTGGTTCGGAAAGACCGGGATCAAATTTATAGTCGAAAACCATTCCGACCAACGAATACGTGAAAGAAGATTTGTGAAGATAGAGGAATTGAAGACCGTTGATCTTCATGAGCAGATTGGATTTCTCTGGTTTAGTGGCCGGAGATATTTCGACAGTGATTCTGTCGTGATTGAAACCAACGGGTTGCAAGGACTTCTCGCTACTGATCCATGGGGTGATTCCTATATGGATGTAGTAGGAGAGTGCCTTCAGTTCATCCTGTTCCTGGATGACTTGTATGGACGAGTGTCTGACAGAATACTTCCAAAGGAATTACGTACGTTGATTTCTTCAAACGTACCATAGTTGGTGGCGGAGGACAACGGTTCTTTTAGCTTAACCATTAGAGTATTTTTGTGGACGTCAATTAGTGATATCTGACGGATCTGACGATGTGGCATTCAAAGTGATGTGCTGATACGTAATCGTAGCCTCAAGCCTCACCAACCAGGAAATGACAGAAATCGGGCAGGCAGCATGGCTATGTGGGTCGTCCCATTAGGGTGTATAATCACCTATTTAGAGGAATTCCATTTGTTTCTTAAATCTATATTCGATGCTGTCCCTTTTCGGGAGGTGGTTGCTGATCCCAACCGTCGGTGATATACATTCGATACACTCAAGCGTAATGAGTGGTCGGTCATGTGTGGGCCAGGTTGCAAGACGTTCTTGTTGAACCCAATGTATTCATCTCTAGAGATACACGATCGGAAGGTGGTCCCATACCTTGTCAGAGTTGGTAATCCAATCTCCAATAAGCGCATGCGGTTTTGATTGTATAATATATATGTGGAGCGTGAGATGCAAGCGTTCCACTAGATTGTTATTTACTTGTATTTAGACATTATCATAATATCAGCAGAGATATGGTTTTCAAAACTGTTTTGGGTTATCGTAAGGTAAAAGCCATCCGTGTTTATGTGTGGATTCGGTCTTACGATTACCCTTTTCTTTTGAAAAGATTTTGAACATTAAAAAAATCAGGATTGGATGATTCACCCTTAATACTGTGCGAGTTTATCTCACTCTGGTTCACCAGACTGACCCGGTATTTTGTAAATGCTTGGGTTATCCCGGAGTGTACAGGTTCAGGTTATCGAGTGCTGTGAAGAGACAGGCCAGAAGAATTCAGACATATGATATTATTCCGCTGTGTCGTATATAAGGGCAGATTATTAGAACTGTCCAGTGATGATGATGTGCTCTGATGATGTAAGTTTTATTTAAAGCTCTCAATAAAGATTTATTTCTATATTATATTTTGTTCCGCTGCGATGTGAGACTCTGTGTTGTGATCTTCTTCTATTCTTACATTTCTTTCTTTCTTATCTCACCCTCTAATTTCTTTCATTAACAATCCGGTGTTCTCGGTATTTGAAAGGTCGGCATGAGATACAGTAAAGGTATTTATGTCGATTTTCGAGACCGAAAACCCTGGGTCGTTACAGATAGTGAGGCATTAAATAATAAGGGATAGTGAATGCGGAAATATACATTTAGAAAACTCCGTAATTAGGGGTCTACCCTCGATTAAATAACCAGTCATGTTCTAGTATAAAGGTTTCACAAATATGTGCGAAATCGTTTTATCTTGGTTTATACTTTGGGAAGAGTAGTAGAGTCTTTCGTAATTATTTACATGGTTAGGCCAACCTTTGCAGGCGTACATCTTAGGTTGATCCAAATGGTATAAATCTGTGTATTATAATATGTGCTGTACATTTCCTATTCACCAGAATTTTGTTGTTCTGACCCCCCTTCTCATTACAACCACCCAGGTTTTCTAGAGAAGGTAGGGTTTTCACAGGTGTTTGAGTTTCGCTTTCGGTTCTCGTTGTCTCTCATGCTCGGTATTGGCAAATCAACTTACTTTGAAAAAGGTAGTTGCTTGAGTTAATATTAGTTTATCCTATTTTATTTCTACTGTGAGTTTTCTTATCGTACTCAGATTACGCTCATGCTCATTTATTGCAGGTACCAGATATACAAGCTCCATTCTTGGATGTGTTTATGTTTCGATTTTTGTCAAAATTTGGGCTTAGAAAGGTGTGGCATATTACATTTGGTATTAGAAATTAGGTTAAACGGCTGGAGGAATTAGTTAAATTAGGACTCGTGAGAGAATGTAATTTGGTTTTCTTTTCTGTTTTCTTCGTCTTTCGTATTCGACTTTAATTTATTTCGACAATGAATTAGTTGTGGGCCTAATTATAGTAAAAATGGGCTTTAAGCGACTAAGAGTTAAAATATGTTGAGTTCGGTTTTCTAGCCAATTATGTCTTACCCCATAGTACGTTGGCGATATCGCTGTGAAGAGCATGAGGACGGCATATGGTGGATTCCGTTGATTCGAGTTTGGAGGTTGGACAAAAATACAACTATAACTGAGATAGTGGCGATTTCTAGTTTTTGGTTTCGTTGGTAGTTCCAGTTAAAACCATTCCTCAATCCAAAACGGAAAAAATTCACGTTGGAATGTCGTATCCATCGCAAATACAATTATGAGGTATATCCATTCATTACTTCGTTGAATTTTCGAATCTACCTTTATTGAAAGCATTGAATTAAGTTCTTGGCCTTGTATTCGAGGAAATTTATTTTTAAAACTATTTGGAGAAAATAAAAAGGGATTTTAAAAGTTTTGAAAAAACGGTTTCAGGAAAATGGTTTTATAAAGGCCTAGTTTTATAAAGATATGATTTTTAAATTTTAATCTATTCATGTTCCAAAATTAGTAGGGCTATTGTGTAATTTTAATAAATATAATTTGATTAGTAGGAAAGAAGGAATTAGAAATGACAAGGAATATGCCACTAAACTTAAGAATAACAAATATCCATTCCTTGTAATTTTTAGTATCCCTCTCCCTATATATATTGGGTAATTTATTGAAATTATCACGATTAATCATTAAGATTTTTAAAGCTCCAACATTTTGAACACGAATTTTTTTTCAGTTTGAAATATAAACTGGAATATAAATAGTAATAATAATGATAATAAGATGGGTTTATAAATATGAAATTATTAGCTTATAATAAATTCCAATTTTGAGAAGTTTTAATTTTTTCTTCGAAAAGGCTAAGGAAAATCCTTCGTTCGGATTTTTGGGGTATTTTATTTTGAATCGTTTAATTTATTTCGGGTAGTAAAGGGTAAATTTATTTTAAATTTTATTTCAGATTTCCAGCTTATTTCTTGTTTTAAGTTCGTTCGATTCGTTGGTCGCAACCTTTTTTGAGGTAGGGAAAAAGACATTGGAAATTTAAAATTCTTAACTCGACGAGTGGTGGAAGTCGATATGAGAGTTCGGTTGGTAACAGAAGTTGTTTCGATGTAATAGAAATTTTATTTTAATTTATATATAATTTATACGGTTCGTTGGGCCAAGGTTTAGACTGTGCCCATTTAAGGGCTAGCTGTAGCAACCCAAAATTTCTGAACCAATTTAATTTTTTTATTTTAGCTATTTTAATGGATTTTGAGAATTTAAAATGATTAATTTTAAATAATAACGATTTAAAATTTATTTAAATCAAAGTTAGAACATATAAATTTATTTTAATTATAAAATGAGCCTGAAATGGCGCAGTAGTTTGAAAATTCGATTTTAAATTTCAATTGAATGTATAAAATTCAATATAAATCGGATTTCAGTAAAACCAGAAGCATTTGAATCTGTTTAATGATATCTTTCTAAGAATGTGAAAAATTTAGATTTCATAGTATAAATTAAAATTTATGACCAGTTTAAAATTTAAAATAGTCGTTATGGAATTTATATATATATATATATATATTAATATAATATATAGCCCTTAAAAATAGCCATTTTGCAAACGACCTCCGTTTTTGACGAAACCACTTTTGTTGGATCCGAAATGTCAAATTATTATTAGGTTTCAAATTTTATAATTTTTGGAATTAATATGTGAGCGTGGTGAATTTAAAACGTGTTTTGTCAATTTAGTCTAAATTTAATCGATCAAAAAAGGCCATTTTCAAACAATCTCCAAATTCGACAAAATTAGTTCTATTAGGACCGTATCGTCAAAACATAGCTAGATTTATTTTTCTGTAATTTTTGGAGTCATTATGTGGCCTTGGTAAATTAAAATGTACGTTTAAAGTCAATATATATATATATTGATTTATATTTTAGTTTTGATAAAAACTGATCAAAACAGTGGAATTGGCTTTCCATTGTGTCCGGAATGGAGGTATTTTGCTAGGAATGACAGTCATTGGGTATTGTTTGGAGTTCGTCGCGATAAATAGAATTAAATTGAATTAAATAAAAAAAGGAATATATATATATATTTTGACCAGTCAAAAACCCTAGTTCCCATTTCTCTTGGTCAAACCCTAAATCCTTTCAACCCGCGATCAAACCTTTTACCCCGTCTCCCTTTCAACTTCGAACGGCGGAAAACCTTCAAGAGAAAATCCCCAAATCCCGATCAACATACAAAGAATTAAACCCCAATTCTTTAGGGGATTTTGTAGAGATTCTTCCACTCTTTAATTCCATACTAGTGTGATCATCTATGGTCACGTGAATCGAGAAATTGAGGAGCCCAAAGTAGAGTAGTTAAGCCTCGATTTCCGCGACGAGGAGGAGGCCGAACTCCACCATACTTTGGGCGGCGGCGGCTCCAGCGAGGGGCTTCGACGAGGGCACAGTCGATCGGGTCTGGGCATGGTGAGGCGGCGAAAAATCTAAGCACTAGGTTGGAGCTGATGTGCGAATATCGCGACCTGGAATAACGGCAGAGAAAGGAGGGTTTAAATGTAAATAAAGAATAATTTATTATTTAATTATTTCAATTATTTAATGGATGTATAAAAATTATCATATCTTTTGCATACGAGCTCGGAAAATTGCAAACTCAGTTGCATTGCGCTGGTGGCGGAGAACTCTACAACATGAAACTGACCAGAACAAAAACGGAGCAAATTAAATTTTGAAGAAAATTTTAATCCAAACAGTACTGTAATCCTCAAATAAAGACTGATGTAGTGGAAACCAACGTGAGAACTCCTTCTCACTAAATTATATTTTATCATGTTATTGTGTTCATGTATAAAAATATATTGAATTGCTAGTGTATATTTTTATTAGTTTTAATCATTATAAATTGTATACGGTGCCAATTAGCTCACCTCCCTCGTCCACAGACCATGGACGATTTCATTGACTGTATTGTGTGTTGATTGTGATGTTGAAATGTAAAAAATATTAAAAATAATTTAATATTATTTTGTGGTGGTTGAAATTAGATTATAAATATCCATTTATAATTTAAACAGTGAAAAATTAGTTAATTAGAAAATAATTCAAATTAAATTAGAACTATTTAAATTTATTAACCGGTGATTATTTTAAATCTACTGTTGTTTGAAAACCCCACACGGGTCTGGGGATGATAATTAAGTAACATCTCCCCTGAATTTAATTATATGTAAATCGATGGATCGACAGACTGTGATAAGCGCTATTTAATTATTTAATGCTTATACAATGTAAATTTCACTCTGGATGTGAATTGGCTATTTAATAGTTGTTTATCACTATTTTTGAATACATGTGATGTATGACATCCATATAACTGAAATTATACGGTAATTGATTGACTCTGATTCCGATTTAGAAATAACGAACATTTTAAAATAAGGAATATTTTAAAATAATATTTAGTGAAGATTCAAAATATGGTTTTGATGTCTGATTTTGAATGGACACAGAAATACTGAACTATATGAATCTGAGTTAAGTTAATATATGCTATTTTGACTTGAACGGATTTTTATATTGATTTTATAATGAAAATGGAAAAGATTTGATTTCAAAATATGATATTTTGAAAATATTATCATTTTAAAATTATAATGATACGGAATATTCAATTTTGATTTAAAATTGAAAATGAAGTTGAAATCGTTTTAAAATGAATTTATAAACGATTTAAGAAATACGATTTAAATGGAAATCGACGATATATATATATATATATATATATATATATATATATATATATATATATATATATTGAATGGCCTGAATAGAACACGTCGCAGAGCGACCGTTCGCGAACTTTGGCCATTGACTTCAAATTGATGTAACGGGAGATCCGACTGTCGGATTCTCCTAAAACTGGAACCATTGGGTTTGTATCGAAAAGAAATTTCCAATGAGTATAAGAGATCTGAAATCTAATAGTTAGATTTTGCAATATGCCCAAATCAATTTTAGAAAAGGTCGCTATGGATGCAGTTCGGTTGCCATTATTGGAAACCGACTGAAATGGCGATATTAAAATTATTAAAAATATGGAAAATTATGTAAAATCATAATAATTGATTTGGAAAGATTTTGGATGAAAACTTCCAGTTTTAAAAGGATAAAAATATTTTTTTATTGAAATTAACTAGTTATTAACTAGAATAATAATCCATTGTTTTTAAATAAATAAATTAGATTTGAAAAGGGTTTTAATATAACCAGAATTTTTCAACGTATAAATTGGAATGGATTAGAATGGAAATAATCTCCGGAAAATTTCGGTATTGCATTTCGTCATTATATGGATATTGTTGAGGAAGTTAGAAGATATAATATCGTTATTCCCAATACGATATCCGTTAGTTCAGAATTTGATACTGAATATAAGACAATATAATTTCTATTCAGAGCCTTGTATTTAATATCAAATTGGATTTTGGATTTATCGTGAATGGTTCTTTATTAACACTGTTCTTAAACACCGATTAGAAAAGGATAAATCTTTTTAAATAAGATTTAGCGAAGTTTACCAATTAATTAATATTAAATTGAAATTATTTTTTAGGTTTATCGTGAATAGTGTTTTAAATAACATTTGTTCTTTAACCCAATTAACAGTGAAGAGATGATTTGGAATTTATAAATCTTTTTATTTAGATTTAATGGGAATTTTCCAAAGAAAAGTTTTCCAATTTAATATATTAAATTGGAATTGAATGTAATTCAATTTGGTAATAATCGAGATGAGCTTCTGTGAAGGAAGACCGGTACTATATATGGAATTTAAAAGACTATGCCGTTATTCCATTTATAATATTAGTATGATACGAAAATTTATATCGATTACATATATTGATCTGTTTTCCATGAAGATTCCATAGTTAATGGAAGGTGATTTGAGTTTATCGTGAACTGTGTTTTAAATGACATTGGTTCTTTAACCCAGTTAAAGATAGGATTAATTTTCCTAAAGTTGAATAACCACTAAGTGATAATTTTTGGAGATTTAAACTGAAATGGAGTTTTAATGAATCTTTAATTAGACTGGAAAGGGAATGAGATAAATAAATTTATCAAACAAGAGAAATGATTGAGAATGGAGTACCACCAGTTTTACTCCAAGCGATAGTTAAATCTTTAATTAGATTTGAAATGTGAAATGGTAATAAAATTTACTGATAACACCGTGGGTGTTAGATATGGAGTACTACCAATTTTGCTTCATGGGATGAATATAGGTTGGGATTGGGATTAATAAATAAATGATTACTTCGGGGAGGCTCGATAATCCTGACTAATTTTATAAACCTTAATTTGGTTTAGGATTGTGAATTGATTTATTAAATCTTTTGAAATGGATATCCAAAGGAAGGTTAAAGAATAAACTTAAAGGATTTATCTTTGATAAAATTAAGGAACCTTTCCCTAAAATGTGAATATTTGAATAAACAAATATTCTCAATTGGAATGAGGCGTATATTGTGTTTTTATAGAACTTGATTGTTGATTATAAAATACGCAAGTTATTCGGAAAGACTGGGTTTATTCCATTCTGAATAACTGATACGACGACTAAAAGTCAAGATAAAGACGGTGGTCGAAGACCGGAGATCTTCACATCTCCTGAATGATTATTGATGTCTTGATTGGGCCGATCCCCCAAGACAAGGTAATAAGTGGTGATCGTCCAAACATACATGGACATCGACTGGATATGTGAGGACCTCTCTCCTGTACTAGACATATGGGACGAGGAATATGGTGCCTCCGGTTTCGTTCAGACCCAGAATGGACCTGTAAATGGATATGTGTCTGACATTGGATTTTGTTCTGTGTTGATTGATTTCTATTAAATATATATATGTATGGTGGCGGAGTATTTATTCTCTTGCTTAACAACACCCTTCTCTGAGACGTACGAGCTTAGAGGTTATATATTGATAGACATCGGTTGCATGGCGTGGATTGTCAGTGTGCCATGCTGAGATGCAAATGATCAAGGCTTTTGTTGAAAAGCAGAGTCTTGTGGATGATGATCAAAGCACGACTTTAATTAACATAGATTTGTGTTTGCGTTAATTCGCGAGCTTCACACCAGGTATGAACCAGAAACGGGAGAGGACCGCAGGGAGGACATGCGTTTCTTTCTAGTTAGGAGTGGTGTCATTGTATGGAGCCCAGATACTTATGTGGATGATGGAGAACGAGGTACCTCGAATTTGAGTCCCTAATGGCTCTTGATGGTCGACATACTAACCATATTTTATGCCTTATAGAGAAGGGAAACGTATTGTTCACGAATTACTAATCCACTAAAGTAAATGTGGACCGTCCTTGCCGCTTCAGATGCAGTTGCGGCTAAATTCTGAGGCACATGCTAGTATCTTGAATCGGAAGGAAGATCTCTTGCCTTGGTTCATGTTGGAAATCCAATTTCGAATACGACATTGTGCAGTTTTAGTTGTAGAACTAGTATGGCGACATGATATATGGTACCCATGCCGTCTATGATTGATACATCTATATTTGAAATTGTTTCGACACTATGCACTTATAGTAATATCAAAAGGATTTGTTTTTAAATGTACCAAGCATGTTTGGCTATTATAAGGGAAAACTCTATCCTCAGGCTTGCATTGCATTGTGTGATGGGACCTGAGTCTTATAATAGCTTCATTCTTCAAAAAGCATTGCGATGTTTTATTTTAAACTGAGATTCATGTGGAGTAAACCCGTTCCATGTTATACGGCATGGTCCCTGATTTTCCTAACTTTTAATCTGAAGATTTAATAACTGTTTTAGTTCTCACACCAGTTCCATGACTGACTTGGAGTTTATTGTTTTAACCTACACTTTTGGTGCACATATTTTCCACATGGACAGCTAGTAATTTTGGTTTTGCAGATTTCCTTTCACGGGATCCTGGTTTACAACTAGAGAAATATTCCGAAAGCTTTGTATCCATGTATTTCTTTTAGTTGTGCTAGCTGATGTATTTTCCGCTACGCATTGTATTTTTAAATTTTTAAATTTCCGTTGCTATGTAAATTTTTAATCTATGATATTGTATTTCTGTAATATTTATTCATACTATGTTATATTCTTGTGCTCTGATGTAAATTGTTGTAATTGCAATGAAATGTTTAGTTGTTTGTGTTCTGATGCGTCGTGTTCTAAAAGCAATCCACTGTTTCTCGTCTCTTCAGAGATCGGGGGATTTCGGGTCTTTATAGTTTGGTATTAGAGCTTTGGTTTACAGAGCTCAAGAACAAGGCACATTAGAACCAAACGAAAGAATTCATCGGAGATAGGATTAGTAACATCCTATAAGAACGAATCTCTAGAGATAGGATCAGTAGTATCCTAGAATGAGTTGGAAGAGTGTTATTTATAAATTAAAAAAAACAAGTTTAATTTTGAAAATTATATCTTACTATATGTATTCGAGTAATTTATTTTAAATTGATTTTGGACTATCGAGTATAGGTAGATTTTGAATATACGCGTAATTAACGTGTATGCGAACTCTCAAATATACTGGATGGATATAGAATCACACTCTAGTCACCCGGGAATGATTCTATTGATGACTACGTAGCATCAATAGTTTATTTTTGAGTTTTGAAGGTGGGATATCTATATATTTCCAATTGACTGGTGTGAGAACTAAAACATAACTAGAACTTATTGTTTGTGATTTGACACACAAAATATGATTTTAGAGTATATTAAAGATATATATATCTGAAAAGCTAGTCAACTAATTGACTGTTGGTTGTGTTGTGTGATTATTAGTTCGACTAATTAAAATATTGGAATGATCAAAACCAATATGAGAATGAATGGTAAATTTTTGCCAAATTGAATCAAATATTGAATTGAATTGAAAATTTATTAGAATTGTATATATATACATGTGTATATAATGAACAGGTCATAGCATGGAAGCTAAGAAGAGGAATAAAATTGTATGCTTGACAAATAGGTACATATTTACTGTATTTATTTGGGTTTGATGATTTTATGAGCTGACTGGCAAGCCGCTTGGCCTTTTCCCTGTGAGGCAAGTTGTGGTTTTACCGATAGGGCTGTACAAAGGAGGGTGTTAGCTAAATTTTTGAGAAATTAGAAAATTCTTAGAAACTGAAAAGTTGGAAAATGAAAGCCAGAATGAAATTTGAGTTGTTTTGTTAAACAACTTTCAGCTCCGTTGCTTTTCGAGGATGAAAAGATTTTAAGTGGGGGAGATTGTAACAAACCAGAATTTCTGAACCAATTTAAAACTTTTGTTTTAGCTATTTTAATGGATTTTGAGAATTTAAAATGATTTATTTTAAATAATAACGATTTAAAATTTATTTAAATCAAAATTAGTACGTATAAATTTATTTTAATTATAAAACGAGCCTGAAATGGCGCAGTAGTTTGAAAATTCGATTTTAAATTTCAATTAAATGTATAGAATTCAATATAAATCGGATTTCAATAAAACCAGAAGCATTTGATCTGTTAAATGATATATTTCTAATGAATGTTTAAAACTGAGATTTCATAATATAAATTGAAAGTTATGACTAGTTTCAAATTTAAAATAGTCGCTATGGAATTTATATATTTTAATATAATATATAGCCCTTAAAAATATACATTTTGCAAATGACCTCCGTTTTTGACGAAACCAATTTTGTTGGATCCAGAATGTCAAATTATTAATAGGTTTCAAATTTCATAATTTTTGGAATTAATATGTGAGTATGGTGAATTTAAAACGTGTTTTGTCAATCAGTTTAAATATAATCGACCAGAAAAAAGCCATTTTTCAAACATTCTCCAAATTCGACGGAATTAGTTTTGTTAGGACCGTATCGTTAAAACATAGCTAGATTTATTTTTCTGTAATTTTTGGAGTCAGTATGTGGCCCCAGTAAATTAAAATGTACGTTTAAATTTAGTATATATATTGATTTATAATTTAATTTTGATAAAAACTGATCAAAACGATGGAATTGACTTACGAAACATATTCCATTATGTCTGGAATGGGGGTATTTAGCTAGGAATGATAGTCGTTGGGTTTTGTTTAGAGTTCGTAGCGATAAATAGAATTAAATTGAATTAAAAAAGGAATATATATATATATATATATATATATCAATTTTGACCAGTCAAAAATACTAGTTCCCATTTCTCTTGAACAAACCCTAAACCCTTTCAACCCGTGGTCAAATCTTTTACTCTGTCTCCCTTCCAACTTCGAACGGCGGAAAACCTTCAAGAAAAAATCCCCAAATCCCGATCAAAATATAGAGAAGTAGACCCCAGTTCTTTAGGGGATTTTGTAGAGATTCTTCCACTCTTTAATTCCATACTAGTCAGATCATTTATGGTATCATGAATCGTGAGACTGAGGAGCCCAAAGTCGAGCGGTTCAGCCCCGATTTCTACGGCGACGAGGAGGCCGATTTCCTCCATAACCTGGGTGGTGACGGCTCCAGTGAAGGGCTTCAACGAGGGCAAAGTCAATCGGGTCTAGGCGTGGCAAGGCGGCGGCAAATCTGAGCCCTAGGTTAGAGCTGATGTGCGAATATCGCGGCCTGGAGTAACGACAGAAAAAGAGGGTTTAAATGTAAATAAAGAATAATTTATTATTTAATTATTTTAATTACGTAATAGATGTATATAAATTATTATATCTTTTGAATACAAGCTCGGAAAATTGCAAACTCAGTTGCATTGCGATCGTGGAGGAGAACTCTACAACATGAAACTGACCAGAACGCAAATGGAGAAAATTAAAATTTGAAGCAAATTTTAATCCAAACAGTATTGTAATCCTCAAATAAAGACTAACGGAGTGGAAACCAATGTGAGAACTCCTTCTCACTAAATTATATTTTATCATGTTATTGTGTTCATGTATAAAAATATATAGAATTGCTAGTGTAGATTTTTATCTTTTTTAATCATTATAAATTGTATACGGTGCATGTTAGCTCACCTTCCTCGTCCACAGACCATGGACGATTTCATTGACTGTTTTTTGTGTTGATTGTGATGTTGAAATGTAAAAAATATTAAAAATAATTTAATATTATTTTGTGGTGGTTGAAATTAGATTATAAATATCCATTTATAATTTAAACAGTGAAAAATTAGTTAATTAGAAAAATAATTCAATTTGAATTAGAACTGGTTAAATTCATTAACGGTGATTATTTTAAATCGACTGTTGTTGTTTGAAAATCCCACATGGGTCTGGGGATGATAATTTATTCACATCTCCCCTGAATTTACTTATATGTCAATCGATGGATCGACAGACTATGATAAGCGTTATTTAATTATTTAATGCTTACATAGTAGTAAATTTCACTCTGCATGTGAATTGGCTGTTTAATAGTTGTTTATCACTATTTTTGAATACATGTGATGTATGAAATCCATATAACTGAAATTATATGGTAATTGATTGAGTCTGATTCCAATTCAGAAATAACGAACATTTTAAAATAAGGAATATTTTAAAATAATATTCAGTGAAGATTCAAAATATGGTTTTGATGTCCAATTTTGGATGGACACAAAAATATTGAAGTATATGAAGCCGAGTTAAGTTAATATACACTATTTTGACTCAAATGGATTTTTATATCGATTTATTCATTTTATAATGAATATGGAAAAGATTTGATTTCAAAATCTGATATTTTGAAAATATTATCATTTTAAAATTATAATGATACGGAATATTCAATTTTGATTTAAAATTGAAAATGAAGTTGAAATAGTTTTAAAATGAATTTATAAACGATTTATAAAATATGATTTAAATGGAAAAAGATGATATATATATTATATATATATATTTAATGGCCAGAATAGAACGTGCCGCACAGCGACCGTTCGCGAACTTCGGCCATTGACTTCAAATTTATGTAATGGGAGATCCGACCATCGGACTCTCCGAAAACCGGAACCGTTGGGTTCGTATCGAAAAGAGCTTTCCAATGAGTATAAGAGATTTGAAATCTAACGGCTAGATTTTGAGATATGCCAAAATCAATTTCAGAAAAGGTCGCTACGAATGCAGTTCAGTGGTCGTTATTAGAAACCGACTGAAATGACGATATTAAACTTATTACAAATATGAAAAAATTGTGTAAAATCATAATAAATGATTTGGAAAGATTTTGGATGAAAAATTCCAGTTTTGAAAGGATAAAAATGTATTTTTATTGAAATGAACTAGTTATTAACTAGAATAATAATCCATTGTTTTTAAACTAATAAATTGGATTTGAAAAGAGTTTTAATATAACATGAATTTTCCAATGTATAAATTGGAATGGATTAGAATGCAGTTCAGTGGTCGTTATCGGAAACCGACTGAAATGACGATATTAAACTTATTACAAATATGAAAAAATTGTGTAAAATCATAATAAATGATTTGGAAAGATTTTGGATGAAAAATTCCAGTTTTGAAAGGATAAAAATGTATTTTTATTGAAATGAACTAGTTATTAACTAGAATAATAATCCATTGTTTTTAAACTAATAAATTGGATTTGAAAAGAGTTTTAATATAACATGAATTTTCCAATGTATAAATTGGAATGGATTAGAATGGAAATAATCTTTGGAATATTTCGGTATTGGATTCCGTCATTATACGGATATTGTTGAGGAATTTGGAAGATATAGATACCGTTATTCCCAATACAATATCCGTTAGTTTCAGAATTTGATACTGATTATAAGCCGATATAATTTCTATTTAGTGCCTTGTATTTAATATCAAATTGGATTTTGGGTTTGTCGTGAATGGTGTCTTTATTAACACTGTTCTTAAACCCCGATGAGAAAAGGATAAATCTTTTAAATAAGATTTAGCAAAGTTTACCAATAAATTAATATTAAATTGGAATTGAATTGAAATTGGATTTTGGGTTTATCGTGAACGGTGTTTTAAATAACATTTTTTCTTTAACCCAATTAACAGTGAAGAGATGCTTCAAAATTTATAAATCTTTTTATTTAGATTTAATGGGAATTTTCCAAATAAAAGTTTTCCAATTTAATATATTAAATTGGAATTGAATGGAATTCGATTTGGTAATAATCGAGATGAGCTTCTGTGAAGTAAGGCCAGTACCATATACGGAATTTAAAAGGCTATGTCGTTATTCCATTTATATTATTAGTATGATACAGAAATTTATATCGATTACATATATTGATCTGTTTTCCGTGAAGATTCCATAGTTAATGGAAGGTGATTTGAGTTTATCGTGAACTGTGTTTTAAATGACATTGGTTCTTTAACCCAGTTAAAGATAGGATTAATTTTCCAAAAGTTGAGTAACCATTAAGTGATAATTTTTGGAGCTTAAAACTAAAATGGAGTTTTAATGAATCTTTAATTAGATTGGAAAGGGAATGAGATTAAATTTTTTTATCAAACAACTGAAATGATCGAGAATGGAGTACCACCAATTTTTCTCTAGGTGATAGTTAGATCTTTAATTAGATTTGAAACGTGAAACGGTAATAAAATTTACCGATAACACAATGGGTGTTAGATATGGAGTACTACCAGTTTTGCTCCATAGGATGAATATAGGTTGGGATTGGGATTAATAAATGAACGATCACTGCGGTAAGGCTCAATAATCTCGACTAGTTTTGTAAACCTTAATTTGGTTTAGAATTGTGAATAGATTTAATAAATCTTTTGAAATGGATATCCAAAGGAAGGTTAAAGAATAAATTTAAAAGGATTAGTCTTTGATAAAATTAATGGGAACCTTTCCCTAAAAATGTGAATATTAGAATAAACAAATATTCTGAATTGGAATGAGGCGTATGATGTGTTTTTATAGCACTTGATTATTGAGTATAAAATACGTGAGTTATTCGGAAAGACCGGGTTTATCCCATTCTGAATAACTGATACGACGACTAAAAGTTGACGATGAAGATGGTGGTCGAAGACTGGAGATCTTCGCATCGTATGGATGATTACTGATGTCTTGATTGGGATGATCCCCCGAGACAAGGTAATAAGTGGTGATCGTCCAAACGTACTTGGAGATCGACTGGATATGCGAGGACCTCTCTCCTGTATTGGACATATGGGACGAGGAATAAGGTGCCTCCAATTTCGTTCAGACCTAGCGTAATGACCCGCACTTGCAGAGGTATTATAATTAATTTATTTAATTATATAAATAGTGATATAGTGAATTAAATGGTATTTTAATTAAATAATGGTGAATATTTAACTTAAAATAATAAATTAAATAAAATATTAAATTTTGAAATAATCAAAATTGGCTGAAGTGGCGATATGGTGTGAACTGGATCATCTGTGATATTTAATTCAGTTTAGAATTGAATTAGAATAACGAATATATTATTTGAATGACAGTTTGAACGTTTAATTATATTATAATTAAAATCGAGCTCGAAATGGCGCTGTAGTTCGTAAATTGGCGATTCGAACTTCAACTGAATCTACAGGATTCGTTTTAAGCCGGATTTCTGTGAAACAAGAAACATGTGGAGCTGGTGGAGTATATCTTTCAAGTGGAAGAGAAAAATCTGGATTTCGTCGTGTAGATTTTGATTTCCGTCCAAATCAAATTTTAGAAAAGTCGCTGTGGAATTCCTTTATAATTTATATTTTAAAAAGGAATTTCATTTTAAATCGAATATCGATTTAATCGGGATTTGAAATATCAAGTTATAAATCCCAGTAGAGCTGTATGGTATTCCACTGTGAATATAGATGATAATATTTATTTTTAAATATTAAATTTAATTATATTTAAATATATTTATATATTTAAATGGGTCATTTAGAGCTTTAAAAATAGCCAGTTTTGCAAACGACCTCAGAATTTGATGAAACTAATTTTGTTGGATCCGCAACATCAAATTATTGTTAGATTCTAAGTTCCATGATTTTTATAGTCACTATGTGGCCGTACGGATTTTTAGAGTGAAAAACAGTTAGTATCTCAATGGTTAAAAATACGCTGTGTGAGAAAACGAAGTCGGAATTCGACGAAACCAGTTTTGTTGGGACCGTAATATTGAACTCTAGCAGTATGTCCAGTTTTGTGATTTTTGGGTATCATGTGTGACCACACAAAATTTTAGAAGTCAGAAAGCAAGAACAAATAAAAGTGAATGGACAAAGTTTGTACACCAAGCCAAATTTTACACTATAAGTACCCACCCCTTCTAAACCTAATTCCCTCATAAGTCAAACCAAGTTTCCGTCGTTCATTTCTTCAGGGAAAGCCACAAACGCAAGAAGAAAAATCAAAAGAAAATCAAACTAAATTCTGTAAATCCATATATATACATATTTGTGTTGATGGGATCATTCTCTTTAATCCAGTACGAGAATTTAAGGGTCCAATGTTCATTTTGCGTTGTCGTGTAAAGGCAGCGTGAGGTATAGAGGAGTTAGGGTTTAGATTAGCAAAAGATGTGAGCTTTAAATCAAGAAATCAAGTGGGGTTTTGTGTTTGTGAGATCGAATGGCATGTGTTTGTGGTACTTTGGGTGATTTCAGTGATAAACAAGTTTGGTACTTTCTGGGTGGCGCTTACAGCAGCAGGTGACGGATTTCCAATGGTGAAGTTGAGTTGGGAGTTTTGGGTAGGAAGTTGATGAGATTTTGATGAGATACGTTTTGGTAATCTCAGAATTGAGTTTTGATGGAGATTGGAGGAATTGGGTTCGGTGTTTTCACCCGAACAGTGGTAATGGTGATTCGAACGTGAGGTACAGGTAGATGTCGAGTGGTGCGATGGTAATATGATGAGGAAGAGAAGGTGAAGTGTTGAATAATGGTGGAGTTTTGGGTTGATTCGGTGGAGGAATGGTGGAGAATGTTCTGTCATGGTTGTCCAAGGGAGCGGCGAGTTCAATTCCTGGAGATGACCATCGTTAAGGGGAAGAAGGGGAATTTGGCGTCGGTGAGCTTTAAAACAGGAATGGGCCGATAATTAAAAAAGGGTGAGGCCCAATTGTTTTAAATTAAAATTAAAGTTTTAGTTTTTAATTTAAACAAATGTATTGAACCTGTAATACCGAAAACTTCATTATATGATATCAGAACCACGAACGGTCAGATCCGTTGGGATCGTATGGACGGACACTACATGATGGAACAGACGAGAAGTCCATCGGAGCTCATTACAATTTATGGAGAAATAAATTGTCCATCTGAATCCAGCGATGGTTATCGTTATCAACGATGATTGTCCAATGTGAGTAAATCTCACTAACTCTGAACAGCTTATAATTTCATGTTGTATTTTTAGAACTGTTAAATATAGGCTGATTAACTTTGTGTTGACTGTTTGATTGAACTGCTAGTTAGTTAGTTGAATTTCTATATTGATTCTGTTTAACAGAATATATCATATGGAACTGAAAGTGATGTTGATTTTATTGTGTAACATCTGTGGATGCAGGGAAACAGGTTGGAGGAATCCGACTGGATTCCTCAACAGTTATTTTATTGTTTTTCATATATTGTGATATATGATGTGGTTTATAATCTGTGGTTGATTATATGTGTTTGGACGATATTGGTCATCGTGATATGATGTGTTAAGTACCATAAAATATCGGAATGGGAAAAGAAGATTTTCAAAGTGATATTGAAAACAAAATATGTATAAATTGGAATATTTATAAATAAGAAATATTTATAAATTGGAATAATTATAAAGTGAATTATTTATTTAGGATAAATAAATAAGATGTTATAAAAGGGACTATTTACTTAGAAAATAAATAGGAGATAATAAGTGAGATATTTATTTGTTAAATAAATAGGATAAGATAATGGACTATTTATTTGTTAAATTAATATAATAAGAAAAGGACATATTTATTTGTTAAATAAATAGGGTTGTTAAAGGAAACATTTAGAATAAATAAATAGGATATTAAACGGATTATTTATTTAGGAAAGGAATAAGTTATGATAAAGGGATATTGACTTAGAAATTGAATAAGTTATAAAAGAGGTGTTAAGCAAAATAAATGGAATAAAGGATTTTCTATTTAGAAAATAAATAGAAGAGTTAATCGAATAGAGGTAAAGAAATAGAGTTAAACAAGATTAGAAACTGACTAGAGATTAGTTAAGTTGAATAGTTTTCTGAATATCGATCTGATGTTGGTTTCGGCCTTCGGGGTTTATATTTAGAGAATTGTTCTCCTACTAGTTTACAATCAGGGACTGATAGTTGTGAAATGATAGTGATATGTAAATAAACAATGGAACTGTTTTCCAGTGTTAATAATGTATATTTTCTAAACATAGAAAATAAGGAAATATATATATATATATATAGATATATATGATTGATGATTGATTGATAGAATTTCCATCTGGAAATAATATAGTTGTTTGCACACGTGTTTTTCTTTGATGGTTAAATCACAGACTATCGAAGTTTTGACCATTTTAATGTTGTTAATATGGAGAGACCGGTTCGATTACTATCCAAAGAACCACTCTGTATTGGCTTAAGCGTTGCGAATCATATATGCCAAAGATAATTGAAGACAGAGTAAAGTGCAAGGGCTGTTGTATAAATCTTAGATAATAGTGCCTAAGATGGATATATTGAATAGTACCTTCAGTTCATCCTATTCCTGGATGACCTGTATGGATGAATGTCTGACAGAGTATTTCCAGAAAGGTCACGTACATTGATTTCTTCAACTGTACCAAGAGTGGAAGCGGAGAAGGAAACTTCTTTTAGCTGACACGCAATGTATGGTTGTAGACGTCAATTAGTGATTTTCGATGGATCTGACAATGTGGCATTCGAAGTGAATCTGATGTGATGATGAAGCGTAACCTCAAGCCTCATCCACCGGTAAATGACAGAAATCAGACCAGCAGCATGGCTAAGCCGGTCGCTCCGAAGTAGGGTGTATAATCATCTGATCTAGAGTTTCATTTATTTCTAAAAATCTATTGTTGATGTTGTCCCATTCGGGAAACGGTTGCTGATCCCAACCGTTGGTGATATACATTCGATACACTCAAGAGAAATGAGTGGTCGATCATGTGTGGCCGGGTTGCAAGATGTTCTTGTTGAACCCAGTGTATTCCTTTCTAGAGGTACACTAGCGAAAGGTGGTTCCATACCTTGTCATAGTTGGAAATCCATTACCCAATACGTGCTTGCGGTTTTGATTGTATACTATATATGTAGAACGTGAGATGAAAGCGTTCTGCTAGATGATTATTATATTGTGGTTGATAGACATTATTATAATATCAAAAGGTTTTTGATATAAAGATATATTGGATTCTCATAAAGGAAAAACCCGTTCCGTTATATGTCGTGGTCTTATGAGATATCGTTTAATGGCTCAAACTATTTTAAACTGTTTTACTCATACCAGTCCCATGACTGACCCAGAGTTTATTTTGTTTTGTTTTCCCTTAATTCTTGGGTGCCCAATTTTGTACGGGTGGTCAAGTGGTCGAGATTTACAGATATACCTAAAGAGCTGGAGCAGGAGGCTTCAGAATCAT
This sequence comes from Allium sativum, assembly GCA_030737875.1. Taxonomy (NCBI): domain Eukaryota; kingdom Viridiplantae; phylum Streptophyta; class Magnoliopsida; order Asparagales; family Amaryllidaceae; genus Allium; species Allium sativum. Next base: position 605,112,918 of record CM060918.1, on the reverse strand, counting down.
AAAGCTCTAGTTTATTTCCGTTCTGTTGTAAGTGTTGTACTTTGATAATGATGTATATTCAAGTACAGATGTATATTTCAAGTTATGTTATATATATTATATGTTATTCGTTCCGCTGTGAGGTTCGTGTTACTCTGATGTTGTGTTCTTCTTCTTCTTCTTCTTCTATTCCAAGTTTCTATCTTATCTATTCTCACCCTCTAATTTCTTTCATTAATCATCCGGTATTTTCGACCCTTGGATGTTCGATATGTGTTGTATATCGGATAACCAAGTTCGCCAAAAACCGGGGTCATTACATTTGGTATCAGAGCTTAAGTTAAGTGATTTACCTTGGCTCTGTGGCGTGACTCAGTAGAGATGGGGTTAGTAATACCCTAGATTGAGTTGAGTTTATATATACGAGTGAACGTATTTGTAGATGATATTTTTTTTTTATATTGTGGAGATTTATTGGTAGAGTTGTTTATGAGTTCTGGTTGATCAGTTTGATCCACTGTGACGGCCCGCCCTGCACCAACCGACATTTACTCCAAAAATGCGTTGTACACATGTCCAGTTAGCACGGGACGGATCGTCAGAAGGAAAGGGAATAAGGAAACGAACTAACAAGGAACCTGTAAAATGTCTCACAGCGCATGGAATAAAATATAATAACAACATACTTGACATAAAACAGGTGAGACAGTGCATAAGCTGAAAACAAACTAACATAGCAGCGGAAAATCCAAGTACAGCTTATGATCCAAAGCTAGCATTATTACAACTTTTCAAACTGTCTCAAAAAGCAAAATTAAGATAAAGGAGGTACACTACTAATGCCCAAGTAGCGACCACCAACGACACAGGGAGAATATCTATATATCATACGTGGAAGCCTCCCGCTCGCCTCCGAATCAGCTACTCGCGCATCACCAGCTAACCTGTCTCTAGTCTGCTCGTGTGAGCACCCAGAGTAATAAGAGGAGACATAAAACTCTGGGTCAGACATAAAGCCTGGTATGAGCGATAAGCATCTAAACAGAACAATAACAGGTAGACTAAAACATACCTGAACTTGGACCTGCAACCAAAGAGTTAGCACTACATACTGTACAACACTCTAAGGTGCCATTTCAAATGGTGCAAGGATAACGGGGGTAGGGGTGTGCATGTCATAGTGATGGCATCAATCAAACATAGCAACCATCCTCACAACTCTCTATCAGTGCATAAAGCATATGATATTCACCACTTCGATCACCCAACATACCTTGCTACGATCAGTTTTCCCCATGAAGTCATAAATGGCTTCACTGCACTGGTAACGTAGCCATTAATCCTTCGCTATGTCCACTTTGCCCCATGGAGTCACAAGGACCCCACTGCACTGGCTCATAGCCTTACTAATCCTTACTATGTCCACTCTGCCCTATGGAGTCACAATGACCCCACTGTACTGGCTCATAGTCTTACTACGCATCACCTTGCCCCTCGAGTCATAATGACTCTACTGCACTGATAACGTAGTCTTGCTACCATCACTTTGCCCCTCGAGTCATAGTGACTCTACTGCACTGATAAGTAGCCCATCAGCCATTTTCAGTGGTGAATCGAAGTTATGAACGTCGACAACTCCTTAGCACACGTCCCGCAGCAAAGACCAACCATGAAGTGAACTCATTGGTTCCCAACTGGATCCTGAGCTCTAACTTCCAACTTGTACTACCTTTGCATCTCGAGTTATTGGTCTTCTCTCTTGTTTGGGTCGGTCGGTCAAGTACCTTTCATCCTGGTCGGTTTTCATCATCCCTGGTCGGTTTTCATCATCCCTGGTCGGTCGGTATTGCCCCCCCGGTCGGTCGAACACTTTACCAATCCTGGTTGGTCGTTGCCAGGGTCGGTCGGTCCTCCTCCACCATTTCTGGTCGGTCGTTCGATGTCAGGGTCGGTCGGTCCTCCTTCACCATTTCTGGTCGGTCGTTCGATGTCAGGGTCGGTCGGTCCTCCTTCACCATTTCTGGTCGGTCGGTCCTCCTTCACCATTTCTGGTCGGTCCAGGAACTCGGGTCGGTCAACCCCCCCCCCCCCCCGGTCGGTTATCTCGACCCCAAACCTGCACCATTTCAGCAAGCTATTTTCGCCTCTCGACGGCGTTTTCGACCAATCTAACACTTCTAATCAATCACACAGCATACCATATAGTCATAGAAACATAGAGAATCAACCACAAACATCAAAACATCAATATGATAGGTTAATATGGATCAAACATACCCAAAACCCCATATTTCCCCTTAAGCATGTTTAGGTGAAACTAATGATGTGATTAGCAAAACTTAACCAAATTAACCCAAATTCATATCAGAGGTCTAAAACATCATTTCGGATTTTATAAATATTTTTCCAGAATTTTATCATGTTTAAATTCGCTAATTAACACTAATTACCCCTAATTAGCCATAATTAGTGAGGAACTATGCAAATCACTCACCTAAGCCACAAACAAAACTTAGATCTGAAATAAATCACTAATTTGATGTGAATCCCAATGCTAAACAGCCGCTCCAATGTTGATTTGGTGTAGATCTCCCTTGATTTGATGTTGCTAAGCTTAATCCTTGCTTAAAAGATGATTTGGAGGTGATTCAGAGGTTGGAGGCCATTTTTAGGGTTTCTTGGAGATAAGTGGAGGCTAGAAAACTGAAATGGAATGATTCTCTAACCCTTTTTAGCCTCCCCATAACCCTAATCCCGAAATGGGTTATGGGCCTATTCACTAATCACCCTATTTGGCCCGGTTAAGTAGTTTTTCACCTTACAAACCTTATTTCAGCCATATCTCCCAAACGGTAAGTCCGTTTTTCACATGTGACCACTCTGCGGAAAGGTAAACCACCAAACGAATCTAATGGAAGTGGTTTCAGGTCAAAATTCCTTTCCAATCAAAAGTTATGGCCGAAACAAGATCAGCTAGGGGCAAAACGGTCATTTAAAAGTCAACAAAAATCGTGAACATGGGAAATGAGTCTAATGGTTGTTTCCCAAAGTTACATGACCATACGACTTCATATGGGAAAGAAATAAATATTCTACGATCCTCCGATGCGTAGAATGCGGGTTGTTACATTCTCCCCCCCTTAAGAAATTTCGCCCCCGAAATTCCCTAACCAAAACATACAAAGGGTCCCGCATGCCTATCAACCATAAAACAACAATCAAACATGCAAAACAAGTCTATCCTAGCATGCGGAATAACTAAATTACAAAGTAAATCTTACCCGGCAAAGAGTTCTGGATACGCCTTTCTAATGCTCTCCTCTGTCTCCCAAGTACAGCCATTTTCGTTCTCGCCCCATTGAACCTTGACTAGCTTCACCGCCTTCCTTCGAAGTTGCTTCGTATCGTGCCCCACAATACGAATCGGCTTGCGGTTCCCAACCGCCTCGGGTTTTACTTCGAAGTCCTCTAACTGATCAGGTGAAATAGTCATATCTGAGTCGTGAACGAACTTCCTTAGTTGGGAAACATGAAATACGTTGTGAACTCCCGCCATCTTTTCTGGTAAGCCAACTCTATATGCCAAATTCCCGACTAGTTCAAGAACAGGGAATGGGCCAACAAATCTTGGTGCCAATTTGCCTCTCCGGCCAAATCGTATCACGCTCTTCAACGGAGAAATTTTGACAAACATCAAGTCACCGACGGAGAATTTTAAGTCTCTTCTCCTCTTATCAGCATAACTCTTCTGCCTATCTTGGGCAGCCTTCATTCGTTGTTGAATGGTCTTAATCTTATCCGAAGTTTCCCTCACCACATCTAGTCCAAGCATAAACTTCTCGCCAGTCTCTATCCAACATGATGATGAGTTGCACGGTCTTCCGTACAAAGCTTCATATGGAGCCATACCGATACTGTATTGGTAGCTATTATTATATGCAAACTCTACTAGATGCAAATGGTCATCTCATGATCCACCAAAATCCAATATACATGCTCTCAAGAGATCTTCCAATATACGATTCACCCTCTCCATTTGACCGTCGGTCTGAGGATGATATGCGGTACTGAGATGTAATTCTGACCCAAGAGCCTCTTGTAAGCTCTTCCAAAACCGACTAGTGAACAACGGGTCTCGGTCACTTACAATGCTTTTAGGTACTCCATAAAATCTCACTACCCACTTCATATACAATCATGCTAACTTAGCTGCTGTTCTGGTCGATTTGACTGGTATAAATCTTGCACTCTTAGTCAATCGATCCACAATTACCCAAATGCTATCATGTCCCGATCTAGTCCTTGGTAAACCATCGATGAAATCCATCGAGACTTGCTCCCATTTCCATTCAGGAATTTCTAATGGTTGCAACAAACCACTAGGTTTCTTTTGCTCGGCTTTAACTAGCTGGCAATTCATGCATTTGGATATAAACTTCCCAACGTCTTTTTTCATCCCTTCCCAGTAGTAAGTCTGCTTTATATCTCGATACATCTTATTACCACCGAAATGTATGGTTAGTTTTGAGTGATGACATTCTCTAAGAACTTCATCCCTCAAACCATTCACGTTGGGTACAACTAGTCTTCCATTCTTTCTAGGTCATCCATCTCGATCAAGCCCATACACATTCATCCCCTCACCTTCAATGTTCATCTCTAAATTAGAGATGATTTCCAATAGATTAGGATCGTCCCTCTGGCTGGAACCAATCCTCTCTATCAAAGTGGGTTTGATCGCCAAACTAGCTAGCACTTCTGGATCCAATTCGCACTTTGGTCTGAAATCAAACCCCGCGATATACTCCAGTTGCTTCCATTCAAGAAACATAGCCCCTAAACTGGCATGTCTCCTACTCAAGGCATCGGCTACCGCATTACCTTTCCCAGGTGTGTATGCGATATCAAAATCATACGAAGCCAAGAACTCTAACCATCTCTGCTGACGGAGATTCAGATCTTTCTGAGAGAAGAGATACTTTAACGATTTATGATCGGTAAACAACTCAAATCTTTCTCCCAAGAGATAGTGTCTCCACATCTTTAATGCGAACACAATCGCTGCCAGTTCCAAATCATGGGTAGGATACTTCTTCTCATGCGGCTTTAACTGCCGACTAGCATAAGCTACAACCCTACCTCCTTGCTTCAACATGGCACCTAATCCAGTAGCACAAGCATCCGTGTATACCGTCATTTCTTCATTCCCTCTAGGAATGACTAATACCGGCGCACGCGTCAACTTTTCTTTTAGACTCTTGAACGCATTCTCACACACTCCGTCCCAGACGAAGGGCTGATTCTTCTTAGTCAACTGAGTCAATGGTGCTGCTATCTTGGAGAAGACCTGGATAAACTTAAGATAATATCCAGCTAACCCCAAGAAACTTCTTACATCTGTTGCATTCTTGGGCGTAGGCCAATCCTGTACCGTAGCCAACTTCGCAGGGTCCACGGCAATACCATTGTCGAAAACAACATGGCCCAAGAATCTCACTTCCCTCCTCCAGAAATGACACTTATAGAATTTCGCTTTCAATTGGTGTTTCCTCAACACCTCCATCACTATTCTCAAGTGTCCCTTATGTTCCTCCTCTGTCCTCGAGTAAACAAGGATATCATCTACGAACACAAGAACAAACTTATTCAACTGATCTTTGAATACTTGATTCATAAGATCCACAAAGTAGGCTGGTGCATTGGTTAACCCAAATGGCATGACCAACCACTCATAGAATCCATACGGCGTCCTAAATGCCGTTTTCGGAACACTCTAATCCGCTACTCGGAGCTGATGAAATCCTGTCGCGAGGTCCAACTGGGAGAACACTCTTGCTCCTTCCAGTTGATCAAACAAATCATCTATCCGTGGTAGATGATACTTATTCTTCCTCGTTACCTTATTCAACTCGCGATAGTCCACACACAAACGAAGGGAACCATCTGCCTTAGTGGCAAACACAACTGGTGCTCCCCACTCGGAGACACTTCTTCTAATAAATCCCTTCTTCAAAAGATTGCTGACTTGCACCCCGAGCACTCGCTGCTCCCTTGGTTCCATACGACGAAGTGGCATCACTATAGGTCTAGCATCTTTCACTAAATCAATACGGAACTCAATCTCTCGGTGTGGTGGAAGCCCGGTCACCTCCTCGAAGACGTCCGGATACTGGCCAACCACGAGCACATCTGACAGCTCATCCTGTGGGATGTCGAGGGAATTTATAAAACTAGCCATCACCCCATCGCTAGGTAGGCTACCAAACACTACCCTTCGCCCATCATCCGCCCTAACTGTCACAAAAAAGCCCTCACAGTCTACCACCACCCCGTATCTTTGGAGCCAATCGACCCCCAATATAATGCCATACCCAGTAAAGCCCAAAACAAAGCAATCACAAACAAACAAACATCCATGACTCGATAAGACCACATTCCTGCAAATCATACTAAGGCTAGTCGAACCACCAATCGGGTTCGTCACAACCAATGGTCTATTGACTATCTCGAGTTCCAGTCCCAACCTATCTACTAGGTCACTAGATATGAAGGAACGGGAAGCCCCTGTATCAAACAAAACTCGAACTGGTACATCATAAATAGAAAGCATACCTTAAATAACAACATTCTTTCCTTTCTCCGCCGCAGTTGGGGCATTCGACGAAGAAGGAACAGCATCAATAGCATATGCTTTCATAATCTGCTTCTCCTTAAGAGGTTGCGGACACTTATCCTTATGATGTCCCACTTGGCCACAGTTGTAGCACTTCCTTTCCGCTGGCTTAGCCCGACATTCTTTAGCATAATGGCCCTTCTTACCATAGCTGAAGCACTCAACTTCTTTCTTGTTCTTTTTCTGACCATCCTTAGATTGGCTCTGCTTCCTCTTATTCTGAGAGTTATTCTTGCCTCCACCGCCTGCTTGCGGCTTCAGCCCTTCTGCAGATGCAGCCTCAGTCTTTGACTTAGGGTAAAGACTCTCTGATCTCAAAGATTTCCCCATAATCGATTCAAAAGTCTCATCGATGTGGTTTATAAGCCTTTCCCCCAAGTATCCATCCAACCCAATAATGAACTTCTCATTCTTCTTCTTAGGAGTATCGATAAGAGATAGTCCATACTTCGACAAAGTGTCGAATTCAGGAATATAGTCAGAGACTGCCCGACCATTCTGCTTGAGTTCCAAGAATCTCTTAAACAGTACTGACTTCTGTGCAGCTGGAATGAACTTCTCTCTAAAGCGAGCCTTGAACTGATCCCAAGTAACCTGATCTTCTGGAGTAGCTGTTCTAATGGCATTCCACCAATTCATCGCTCGCCCTTGCAGCTGACGAGACGCTAGCCTTCTCTTCATCGCATCCTCAAGACCCAAGTCATCGAAGATACGATCATAGCTATCCATCCAATCTTGAACATCTGTGGCCGACTTCGTCCCGTGGAATGGCTTCCCACCAAGGTTAGTGTAATCCTTGCACAACTTGGCGAAATCGACCCTAGGCGCCTGCACTACTGGACCACCACCAATTCCGGGATTGGGAACTGCCCCTTGCACCTCCCTAAGCATGTCTCTCATGAGGTCAGTAAACATCGCCCTCATGTTGGCAGCATTCCCATTATTGGCTCCCCTACCAGCACCTCTAGCCTATCGGCTCATCGTCAATCTGTAAAAGGGGAAACGATTAACGACCCCATAGTGGGGCTAGTGCAGTGCGACTTCATTCTTATACTACTAATAGTATATATATATAGCTTTTGAAAACTAAAGTAATCACAAATACGCTCTCTCATATACGTATTGTCTCTCCCTAGTGTCTTTCCCTAGGTTAACTACGCAACCTAGAGCTCTGATAACAAATGTGATGGCCCGCCCCGCACCAATCGACATTTACTCCAAAAGTGCGCTGTACACATGTCCAATTAGCACGGGACGGATCGTCAGAAGGAAAGGGAAGAAGGAAACGAACTAACAAGGAACCTGTAAAATGTCTCACAGCGCATGGAATAAAATATAATAACAACATACTTGACATAAAACAGGTGAGACAGTGCATAAGCTGAAAACAAACTAACATAGCAGCGGAAAATCCAAGTACAACTTATGATCCAAAGCTAGCATTATTACAACTTTTCAAACTGTCTCAAAAAGCAAAAGTAAGATAAAGGAGGTACACTACTAATGCCCAAGTAGCGACCACCAACGACACAGGGAGAATATCTATATATCATACGTGGAAGCCTCCTGCTCGCCTCTGATTCAGCTACTCGCGCATCACCAGCTAACCTGTCTCTAGTCTGCTCGTGTGAGCACCCAGAGTAATAAGAGGAGACATAAAACTTTGGGTCAGACATAAAGCCTGGTATGAGCGATAAGCATCTAAACAGAACAATAACAGGTAGACTAAAACATACCTGGACCTGGACCTGCAACCAAAGAGTTAGCACTACATACTGTACAACACTCTAAGGTGCCATTTCAAATGGTGTAAAGATAACGGGGGTGGGGGTGTGCATGTCATAGTGATGGCATCAATCAAACATAGCAACCATCCTCACAACTCTCTATCAGTGCATAAAGCATACGATATTCACCACTTCGATCACCCAACATACCTTGCTATGATCACTTTGCCCCATGAAGTCATAAATGGCTTCACTGCACTGATAACGTAGCCACTAATCCTTCGCTATGTCCACTTTGCCCCATGGAGTCACAAGGACCCCACTGCATTGGCTCATAGCCTTACTAATCCTTACTATGTCCACTCTGCCCCATGGAGTCACAATGACCCCACTGCACTGGCTCATAGTCTTACTACGCATCACCTTGCCCCTCGAGTCATAATGACTCTACTGCACTGATAACGTAGTCTTGCTACCATCACTTTGCCCCTCGAGTCATAGTGACTCTACTGCACTGATAAGTAGCCCATCATCCATTTTCAGTGGTGAATCGAAGTTATGAACGTCGACAACTCCTTAGCACACGTCCCGCAGCAGAGCCCAACCATGAAGTGAACTCATTGGTTCCTAACTGGATCCTGAGCTCTAACTTCCAACTTGGACTACCTTTGCATCTCGGGTTATTGGTCTTCTCTCCTGTTCGGGTTGGTCGGTCAAGTACCTTTCATCCTGGTCGGTTTTCATCATCCCTGGTCGGTTTTCATCATCCATGGTCGGTTGGTATTACCCCCCCTGGTCGGTCGAACACTTTACCAATCCTGGTCGGTCGTTGCCAGGGTCGGTCGGTCCTCCTCCACCATTTCTGGTCGGTCGTTCGATGTCAGGGTCGGTCGGTCCTCCTTCACCATTTCTGGTCGGTCTTTCGATGTCAGGGTCGGTTGGTCCTCCTTCACCATTTCTGGTCGGTCGTTCGATGTCAGGGTCGGTCGGTCCTCCTTCACCATTTCTGGTCGGTCCAGGAACTCGGGTCGGTCAAAACCCCCCCTGGTCGGTTATCTCGACCCCAAACCTGCACCATTTCAGCAAGCTATTTTCGCCTCTTGATGGCATTTTCGACCAATCTAACACTTATAATCAATCAAAAATCATACCATACAGTCATAGAAACATAGAGAATCAACCACAAACATCAAAACATCAATATGGATCAAACATACCCAAAACCCCATATTTCCCCTTAAGCATGTTTAGGTGAAACTAATGATGTGATTAGCAAAACTTAACCAAATTAACCTAAATTCATATCAGAGGTCTAAAACATCATTTCGGATTTTATAAATATTTTTCCAGAATTTTATCATGTTTAAATTCGCTAATTAACACTAATTACCCCTAATTAGCCATAATTAGTGAGGAACTATGCAAATCACTCGCCTAAGCCACAAACAAAACATAGATCTGAAATAAATCTCTGATTTGATGCGAATCCCAATGCTAAACAACAGCTCCAATGTTGATTTGGTGTAGATCTCCCTTGATTTGATGTTGCTAAGCTTAATCCTTGCTTAAAAGATGATTTGAAGGTGATTTAGAGGTTAGAGGCCATTTTTAGGGTTTCTTGGAGATAAGTGGAGGCTAGAAAACTGAAATGGAATGATTCTCTAACCCTTTTCAGCCTCTCCATAACCCTAATCCCGAAATGGGTTATGGGCCTATTCACTAATCACCCTATTGGGCCCGGTTAAGCAGTTTTTCACCTTCCAACCCTTATTTCAGCCATATCTCCCAAACGATAAGTCCGTTTTTCACATGTGACCACTCTACGGAAAGGTAAACCACCAAACGAATCTAATGGAAGTGGTTTCAGGTCAAAATTCCTTTCCAATCAAAAGTTATGGCCGAAACAAGATCAGCTAGGGGCAAAACGGTCATTTAAAAGTAAAAAAAAAATCATGAACATGGGAAATGAGTCTAATGGTTGTTTCCCAATGTTACATGACCAAACGACTTCATATGGGAAAGAAATAAATATTCTACGATCCTCCGATGCGTAGAATGCGGGTTGTTACATCCACTGTATCGGTAGGAGTTACTGAACACTTGAATACGATGGGTCGACACGATATGTTTTGAAAAGAGGGTAAATTAAAATAAGTTTACCCAAGGTATATCTTGATATAGAGAAGATATATATATATCAAAATTATAATATAGTGGATATATTGGTTGTTATTATAATCGAGTAAGATTATAAATTAAATGGTTTTGTAAATAACCAATCAGAATTCATATAAGTGAAATACGTGAAATCAGATGAGTTAAATCTGAAATTTAAACCAGAAATTGAATTAAAATTCTGGAAAATTGGATAAGTGTTTGTAAATGGATTTGGATAAAAAAATAAGGAAAATTTAAGATCCTGGGAGATTTTAAATTGTTTTACAAGCAGTGTGAATTATATTTTGAAATGAATTTCAAAGTGGAAATGTTTAGAAATGGTTTTATAGTATTGAACTCACTTCGATCGCTGGAAAACAGATTCTGATGATGACAGCTGCATCATTAGTATTCATTTTCGAGTTGTAAGTGACGAATTACTACCAGAGATACTGTTTTGAATTTGTTTTGGGAAAGACAAGTTGTGTTGAATTTCAAAAAGGAAAATTTGATTTTTGAAAAGAGTAAACTGTTTAAAAACTCTCAGGGAAAGATTGTTTGAATTAAAAACAAATTTGACAGAAATTTGTGAAAGCAGATTTGAATTAAAGTAAAGCTAGTAAAGTGGTAACTGAAATTGAATTAGAATGATATCAAGACAAATCGGATTGTGAGATTCAAATTTGAAGTGTAATGTGATAATCAAGTTAAGAGTTGGGAATCAAGAATGAAACTCGAGTTTGAAATGATATTTGGCTCGGATATAAGCGAATGGTTGTGTTGTGGATAAAAGCAGATTGGAATTTGATTGGGATGACCCTTGTATCCGCTGAATTGATAACAGGTGGAAAGGATATAATGATATGCCGACAAAAGGTACAAGTTTATATTTCTATTGGATATAAGATTTATGAGCCGAATTGGCAAGCCGCTTGGCTGTTTGATTTTCTTTTGGGATGGAGATGGCCTAGAGAGGCGAGTGGTGGTTTGACGTATTGACCAGTACAAAGGAGGTGCTGACGAAATTTTTCGAAAAGTTAAGGCGTTAGAAAATTTTCAGGATTTTTGAAAATTTTCTTTGATAAGAATTAATTCATATTTGATTGAAATTAAATTGGTTCAGTTGAAAACTGAAGTTAAGAAGTGAACAAATAAGTTCTAACCAGTCGATAGGGTCGTCCTCTACCTTAGCAATTTCGAGGACGAAATTATTTTAAGTGGGGAAGATTGTAATGACCCGCACTTGCAGAGGTATTGTAATTAATTTATTTAATTATATAAATAGTGATATAGTGAATTAAATGGTGGTTTAATTAAATAATGGTGAATATTTAACTTAAAATAATAAATTAAATAAAATATTAAATTCTGAAATTATCAAAATTGGCTGAAGTGGCGATATGGTGTGAACTGGATCATCTGTGATATTTAATTCAGTTTAGAATTGAATTAGAATAACGAATATATTATTTGTACAATAGTTTGAACGTATAATTATATTATAATTAAAATCGAGCTCGAAATGGCGCTATAGTTCGTAAATTGGCGATTCGACCTTCAACTGAATGTACAGGATTCGTTTTAAGCCGGATTTCTGTGAAACAAGAAACGTGTGGAGCTGGTGGAGTATATCTTTCTAGTGGAAGAGAAAAATCTGGATTTCGTCGTGTAGATTTTGATTTAAGTCCAAATCAAATTTTAGAAAAGTCGCTGTGGAATTCCTTTATAATTTATAAAGGAATTATTTATATTTTAAAAAGGAATTTCATTTTAAATCGAATATCGATTTAATCGGGATTTGAAATATCAAGTTATAAATCCCAGTAGAGCTGTATGGTATTCCACTGTGAATATAGACGATAATATTTATTTTTAAATATTAAATTTGATTATATTTAAATATATTTATATATTTAAATGGGTCATTCAGAGCTTTAAAAATAGCCGTTTTGCAAACGACCTCAGAATTTGACGAAACTAATTTTGTTGGATCCGCAACATGAAATTATTGTTAGATTCTAAGTTCCGTGATTTTTAGAGTCACTGTGTGGCCGTACGGATTTTTAGAGTGAAAAACAGTTAGTATTTCAATGGTTAAAAATATGCTGTGTGAGCAAACGAAGTCGGAATTCGACGAAACCAGTTTTGTTGGGACCGTAATATCGAACTCTAGCAGTATGTCCAGTTTTATGATTTTTGGGTATCATGTGTGACCACACGAAATTTTAGAAGTCAGAAAGCAAGAACAAATAAAAATGAATGGACAAGGTTTGTACACCAAGCCAAATTTTACACTATAAGTACCCACCCTTTCTTAACCTAATTCCCTCATAAGTCAAACCAAGTTTCCGCCGTTCATTTCTTCAGGGAAACCCACAAACGCAAGAAGAAAAATCAAAAGAAAATCAAACTAAATTCTATAAATCCATATATATACTTATTTGTGTTGATGGGATCATTCTCTTCAATCCAGTACGAGAATATAAGGGTCTGATGTTCATTTTGCATTGTCGTGTAAAGGCAGCGTGAGGTATAGAGGAGCTAGGGTTGAGATTAGCAAAAGATGTGAGCTTTAAATCAAGAAATCAAGAAATCAAGTGGGGTTTTGTGTTTGTGAGATCGAATGGCATGTGTTTGTGGTACTTTGGGTGATTTCAGTGATAAACAAGTTCGGTATTTTCTGGGTGGCGCTTACAGCAGTAGGCGACAGATTTCCAATGGTGAAGTCGAGTTGGGAGTTTTGGGTAGGAAGGTTATGAGATTTTGATGAGATACGTTTTGGTATTCTCAGAATCGAGTTTTGATGGAGATTGGAGGAATTGGGTTCAGTGTTTTCACCCGAACAGTGGAGATGGTGATTCGAACGTAAGGTACAGGTAGATGTCGAGTGGTGCGATGGTAATATGATGAGGAAGAGAAGGTGAAGTGTTGAATAATGGTGGAGTTTTGGGTTGATTCGGTGGAGGAATGGTGGAGAATGTTCGATCATGGTTGTCCAAGGGAGCGGCAAGTTCAATTCCTGGAGATGAGCATCGTGAAGGGGAAGAAGAGGAATTTGGCATCGGTGGGCTTTAAAATAGGAATGGGCCGATAATTAAAAAGGGGTGAGGCCCAATTGTTTTAAATTAAAATTAAAGTTTTAGTTTTTAATTTAAACAAATGTATTGAACTTGTAATATCGATAACTTCATCATATGATATCAGAATCACGAACGGTCAGATCCGTTGGGATCGTATGGACGGACACTACAAGATGGAACTGACAGGAAGTCCATCGGAGCTCATTACAATTTATGGCGAAATAAATTGTCCGTCTGAATCAAGCGATGGTTATCGTTATCAACGATGATCGTCCAACGTGAGTAAATCTCACTAACTCTAAACAACTTATAATTTCATGTTGTATTTTTAGAACTGTTAAATATAGGCTGATTGACTGTGTGTTGACTGTTTGATTGAACTGCTAGTCAGTTAGTTGAATTTCTATATTGATTCTGTTTAACAGAATATATCATATGGAACAGAAAGTGATGTTGATTTTATTGTGCAACATCTGTGGATGCAGGGAAACAGGTTGGAGGAATCCGACTGGATTCCTCAACAGTTATTTTATTGTTTTTCATATATTGTGATATATGATGTGGTTTATAATCTATGGTCGATTATATGTGTTTTGACGATATTGGTCATCGTGATATGATGTGTTAAGTACCATAAAATATCGGAATGGGAAAAGAAGATTTTCAAAGTGATATTGAAAACAGAATATGTATAAATTGGAATATTTATAAATAAGAAATATTTATAAATTGGAATAATTATAAAGTGAATTATTTATTTAGGATAAATAAATAAGATGTTATAAAAGGGACTATTTACTTAGAAAATAAATAGGAGATAATAAGTGAGATATTTATTTGTTAAATAAATAGGATAAGATAATGGATTATTTATTTGTTAAATTAATATAATAAGAAAAGGACATATTTATTTGTTAAATAAATAAGGTTATTAAAGGAAACATTTAGAATAGATAAATAGGATATTAAACGAATTATTTATTTAGGAAATGAATAAGTTATGATAAAGGGATATTGACTTAGAAATTGAATAAGTTATAAAAGAGATGTTAAGCAAAATAAATGGAATAAAGGATTTTCTATTTAGAAAATAAATAGAAGAGTTAATCGAATAGAGGTAAAGAAATAGAGTTAAACAAGATTAGAAACTGACTAGAGATTAGTTAAGTTGAATAGTTTTCTGAATATCGATTTGATGTTGGTTTCGGCCTTCGGGGTTTATACTTAGAGAATTGTTCTCCTACTAGTTTACAGTCAGGGACTAATAGTTGTGAAATGATAGTGATATGTAAATAAACAATGGAAATGTTTTCCAGTGTTAATAATGTATATTTTCTAAACATAGAAAATAAGGAAATATATATATATATATATAGATATATATACATATGATTGATGATTGATTGATAGAATTTCCATTTAGAAATAATATAGTTGTTTGCACACGTGTTTTTCTTTGATGGTTAAATCACAGACTATCGAAGTTTTGACCATTTTAACGTTGTTAATATGGAGAGACCGGTTGGATTACTATCTAAAGAACCACTCTGTATTGGCATAAGAGTTACGAATCATATATGCCAAAGATAATTGAAGACAGAGTAAAGTGCAAGGGATGTTGTATAAATCTTAGATAACAGTGCCTAAGATGGATATATTGAATAGTACCTTCAGTTCATCCTGTTCCTGAATGACCTGTATGGATGAATGTCTGACAGAGTATTTCCAGAAAGGTCACGTACATTGATTTCTTCAACCGTACCAAGAGTGGAAGCGGAGAAGGAAACTTCTTTTAGCTGACACGTAATGTATGGTTGTAGACGTCAATTTGTGATTTTCGATGGATATGACAATGTGGCATTCGAAGTGAATCTGATGTGATGATGAAGCGTAACATCAAGCCTCGTTCACCGGTAAATGACAGAAATCGGGCAGGCAGCATGGCTAAGTCGGTCGCTCCGAAGTAGGGTGTATAATCACCTGATCTAGAGTTTCATTTATTTCTAAAAATCTATTGTTGATGCTGTCCCATTCGGGAAACGGTTGATGATCCCAACCGTTGGTGATATACATTCGATACACTCAAGCGAAATTAGTGGTCGATCATGTGTGGCCGGGTTGCAAGATGTTCTTGTTGAACCCAGTGTATTCCTTTCTAGAGGTACACTAGCGAAAGGTGGTTCCATACCTTGTCATAGTTGGAAATCCATTACCCAATACGTGCTTGCGGTTTTGATTGTATACTATATATGTAGAATGTGAGATGAAAGCGTTCTGCTAGATGATTATTATATTGTGGTTGATAGACATTATTATAATATCAAAAGGTTTTTGATATAAAGATATTTTGGATTCTCATAAGGGAAAAACCCGTTCTGTTATACGGCGTGGTCTTATGAGATATCGTTTAATGGCTCAAACTGTTTTAAACTGTTTTACTCATACCAGTCCCATGACTGACCCGGAGTTTATTTTGTTTTGTTTTCCCTAAACTCTTGGGTGCCCAATTTTGTATGGGTAGTCAAGTAGTCGGGATTTACTAATATACCTGAAGAGCTGGAGCAGGAGGCTTCAGGATCATATAGCTATAGTTTATTTCCGCTGTGTTGTAAGTGTTGTACTTTAATAATGATGTATATTCAAGTACAGATGTATATTTCAAGTTATGTTATATATATTATATGTTATTCGTTCCGCTGTGAGGTTCGTGTTACTCTGATGTTGTGTTCTTCTTCTTCTATTCCAAGTTTCTATCTTATCTATTCTCACCCTCTAATTTCTTTCATTAATCATCCGGTATTTTCGACCCTTGGATGTTCGATATGTGTTGTATATCGGATAACCAAGGTCGCCAAAAACCCGGGTCATTACACCTAGAACGGACTTATAAATGGATGTGTGTTTGACATTGGATTTCATTTTGTGTTGATTGATTTCTATTAAATATATATCTGTTTGGTGGAGAATTTATTCTCTTGCTTAACACCCT
The DNA here is from genome assembly GCA_030737875.1 of Allium sativum. Classification (NCBI taxonomy): domain Eukaryota; kingdom Viridiplantae; phylum Streptophyta; class Magnoliopsida; order Asparagales; family Amaryllidaceae; genus Allium; species Allium sativum. The sequence goes on along the minus strand of CM060918.1, from coordinate 605,096,313 downwards.
TCTCTGAGACGTACGAGCTTAGAGGTTATATATTGATAGACATCAGTTGCATGGCATGGATTGTCAGTGTGGCATGCTGAGATGCAAATGATCAAGGATTTTGTTGAAAAGAAGAGTCTTGTGGATGATGACCACGGCTTTAATTCGCATAGCTTTGTGTATGGCATTAATTCGCGAGCTTTACACCCCGGTATGAACCAAAAACGGGAGAGGACCGCGGGGAGGACATGCGTTTCTTTCTAGTTAGGAGTGGTGTCATGGTATGGAGCCTAGACATTTTACTTTTGTGGATGATGGAAAGCTAGGTACCTCGGATTTGAGTCCCTAGTGGATCTTGATGGTCGACATACTGACCATATTTTATGCCCCATAGGGCAGGGAAACATATTTTTCAGGAATTACTAATCCACTAAAGTAAGTGTGGACCGGCCCTGCCGCTCCAGGTGCAGTTGCGGCTGAATCCCGAGACATGAGATAGACTATCTCGAATCGGAAGGAAGATCCCTTGCCTTGGTTCATGATGAAAATCCAATTTCCAATACGACATTATGCAGTTTTAGTTGTAGAACTAGTATGGCGACATGATATATGGTACCCATGCCGTCTATGATTGATACATTTATATTTGAAATTGTTTCGACACTATGCTCTTATAGTAATAGCAAAAGGATTTGTTTTTAAACGTACCAAGCATGTTTGCCTATTATAAGGGAAAACTCTATCCTCCGGCTTGCGTTGCATTGTGTGATGGGACCTGAGTCTTATAATAGCTTTATTCTTCAAAAAGCATGGCGTTACTTTATTTTAAACTAAGATTCATGTGGAGTAAACCCGTTCCGTGTTATACAGCGTGGTCCCATGATTATCCCAACTTTTAAAGTAAAGATTTAATAACTGTTTTAGTTCTCACACCAATCCCATGACCGACTTGGAGTTTATTGTTTTAACCTGAACTCTGGGTGCCCATATTTTCCAAATGGGAAGCTAATAGTTTTGGTTTTGCAGATTTCCTTTCACAGGATCCTGGTTTACAGCTGGAGCAATATTCAGAAAGCTTTATGTTAGTGTATTTCTTTTAGTTGTGCTAGTTGATGTATTTTCCGCTACGCATTGTATTTATACATTTTTAAATTTCCGCTGCTATGTAATTTTTATCTCTGATATTGTATTTCTGTAGTATTTATTCATACTCTGTTATATTCTTGTGCTCTGATGTAATTGTTGTAATAGTAGTGAAATGTTCTGTTGTTGGCGTTTTGATGCGTCATTTTCTCAAAGCAATCCGCTGTTTCTCGTCTCTTCGGAGATCGGGGGATTTCGGGTCGTTATACTAGCGGTCGACCGCTCCCCCTAATTGAGCGTAGTCGGTAACTCAACCCGATTCAGCTGAAACAATATATATATATATATATATCGTTCTAGCCGACTTCCTCTTCCTTAACTCCAGTTTCTACCGAACCCAAACCCTCTTCCATCCCCAAACCCCAATCCGAGCAACCCCCACTCTATTTTGTCCCCCAAATACCACCAAAATCCTTCTCGTGCAGGTCTCTACCCAATTATACTCCGGATTTGCAATTTCTTTTGCCCAATTCACTGATTCCTCCATGGCACCATGCACTCAACGCCCTAGTCTCACGGCTCAGGAAGCTGTTTGGTTAGATTGCGATGATGTGAAGATCAAGCACTACTTAGGCTCGGTCAGTTTTGAGTTTCAGGTTGGTCGACTAGGGAAGTTCGCCGATTTCGTCGCTTTTGGTATGAAGGAACTTTTTGTCGCTACAGGCCTAATACTGATCCTACGCTTCGACAGTTTTGAGTGCGACCTGTTTCTACATTGTGTCCGTCTATTTGATGCCCAAATGGATGCCGACATCGATGACGAGTCTTGCGTCATTTGATCTGAGGTTTTGGGCACCCACATTGAGTTCACCGATGACAACTTAGCTTAGATTTTGGGTATCTCGGCAGTCAGAGCCGAGCTTGGTGCTATCGAGATGGAGGACCCTCATATCCTTCAGTGTATGTTCCTTAGAGCCCCCGAAACTTGGACCATTGCCAATCTGCGACCCATCGCCCGGGTAGTTGTGTGCATCATACAACACAACATCATCTCAAAGACGGGAAGCTTGGAGAAGATTTATCCTTCTATTCACCGTGCCACCTATGCTATTCTTGACTGCATAGCTGTCAATTGTACGTTTGTGCTTATGATTCATCTCTATGAGCCCTTCGTCGGCACACCATGGAGCCATTTTCCTTACAGTCGCCATCTCACCCGTGTCTTACGACAATTCCAGGTGAGACTTTTTGGGAAGAAGGCGCCGACCGCCATTAACCGCGCCTCTAGAAGATGGGCATTCAGCTGCCTGATGCTCCTATCCTTGCACCCCCCGCTCTAGCTCAGCAGCCCAAGCAGCCTAGTCAGGAGAGTCCAAAGCTCGCCGCCCTTCGAAACATCAAGGCCGAGCTCGAGAGGTTCGTGACAGGTAGCGTCGTTAGGCACATGAGATCGGCTGCATCTCCGCCATACTATGCTCCTGGCGCGGGCATGGTAATGGATCAGGTTCCAACAGCGTAGGTCGATCGGCCTGCAGTGCGTAGTCATTGTTAGTGTATGCCTTGCGCATGTTGTATCTTGTATCGTGTGTTTCCCTTTCCAGCATTTTCTTTATCTATGTTGTTGTTGTGTTTGTAACTGCTAGTATCGAAAAATCGCACAACGTTGGTTAATGAGACTTCCATGTTTGAATTTTTTTTGGTCATTCACACATATCTATTTGAATAAAATCTCATTTTTAAACTAGAATTTGTCATAGAGCTGGAAATATTGTGTTGGATAAATTTTAGTAAAGGATCGGTTCTACGTCACGGGTATATAAATATATAAATCAACATTCCTTATTAAAGCTAAAATTTATTTTGGTCTTTTGTGTGATTTCATTTTTCGCATTTTTGCACTTCCTTTTTCACTAACATGTGACTTGAATCGTTTAAGTTTCCACAAAATATGTTTTTGGAGTTTATAGAAAACGTTTTTTTGAAAAAAAAACCTTTTTATCATTTTCTTATTTTTATTGGAAAGTGAAACAGTTTTGGAAAGAAATTTTCAAAATTAACATAAGAAGTTTTCAAGCGAAAATATTATTTTAGTCAAAATTTTTGATTTTTGGTCACATGAACGGCGTAAGGAAGATTTTTTGGATATTTTGTGTGCGCGTTTTAGCGGTGCAATAGTACCGATGGTGCGATAAAAACGTTAATGACAATAAGGAAAATTATGTTTTAGCCCTGGAATGTTGTTTCCACACCTTGTCAACGATGTACGTGAGTTATTAATTAACTCGTTTTATGTTTTAAAGCTTTCTTTAAGCCTCCTTTACAGTCTACATATGGAAATTTTTGGAATGTTTAGGGTAACTAAGGTGAAAATTCCACTATAGGACGGTAAATTGATTATTTGTAAGCGGTAGAAACGTTAAAATGCTTCGCTTTGATTTCCTTTTTCCGGGTTGGGAGAAATTAAATAGAAAATGATAATATTGCGTGACGTTTTTAATGGTAGGGCTTGGATGCAAAATTGGTTGCTTCACACTTTTATTCATAATTTTGTGAAGGTAATGGATGAAAAAAGAGGTTTCAAAATTTGCATTCATATAGAACTGCCAGTATATTTAGGATATGTTGCATCATACTTTTAAAAAATAATGTAATGCATACATATAGGAGGATCCAATCTAGAATCACCTTGTATGCATATTTTATGGTTGAATTGCATTATGTACACCACGCACATATACACATGGTTGCAAAGTGGATGTATACAAATTGGTTGTATAGAATAGTACAACTGCTGTCAGAATTTCGGGACGAAATTACTTTTAAGGAGGGAAAAATGTAACAACACGGAATTTTGGCAATAAAAATTAATTATTAGAATTTCAAAAATAAGAATTTATACAAACAATGGAAATTGACCATGAAACTTTAACCGATGCGTTCGTCTCGGAATTCTAGTCAACTTTCATGTTTGGAGTTTGGTGAACGGAGCCCGTATGAAAAAGTTACGGACGAAATATGAAAATGGACAAAAATTAAATAAATCGAATTTATACGTATTATATACCATCTTTAACTACCTTACTGGGCGACTGACGACCCAAGCGGTCGACCGGCGGTCGACCCAGTGGGCGTCAGCATGCCCAGTGACGGCTAGGGTTGAGAGGGTTAAGCTATAATATATTATTAACGAATGGACATATATGAACTAAAATGAATCTAATGGTTCAAGGCTAATTCTACTCCTATAAATATAGGGGTAAGGCCTCATTCTTCAAACCTAATTTCTAAATTAAAAATATATTCATATACAGCAAATCATATATAATTGAGAGGATTGTCAGATCCAGTGGTAAAAATATAAATTGACGCTCCAAATCAGATTCTCACCTCTCTTCATATTTTCTTACACATCTACAGATCTGAAATTTATCCTCTTTTCAGATAAATTGTAGATTTATAAGAATTTGGGAATTGTATGTCTAAAAGATTCAAACCTTGGATTTGGATTATTTCAGGTGAGTGGGAAATATATATATATAGTTATAATAGCATGTTTATCTCGTTTGTACTAGATCTCAAAGTATATGCCTACTTTTCATAAGATCTTTTCATAATATTGTTGTAATTGAATTGAAATCTATCAGACCTGGTTGTAAACATTGTTAAAACTTGAAAATTGTGAATTGTGGTTAGGCATAATATTAATTGTAGGATTCTTAAATGTTTTTGTACATATTTCCAAAAAATTATGTGTAAAATTTATTATGGTTGTTGCAAAACACTGTAGATCTGGAAATCAGTCCCATTGAACACTATTTAGATGTAGTTATATTACAGATCTCTAGTTCTATGTTGAATGATAAATTATGTGAATTTTGATAAAAAAGATACATTGATAAATTATGTGAATTGTACTTTTAAAAGAAATATGCATGTTTGTATTCAGTGTTGTCGGGTTCTGGCTTAGTTGTTGTAAATATGTCGTTTTCCCTTTTTTGAATAAAAAGATGTTATTTTGCATTCATAAGAGATATGACAAAAAGATTAAAAAAGGGAATAATGGTGCAAACATACATATAAATATAAATATACATATTTGTGCATAGTTTTCATCAACTATTCTAAAAATATAAACATATATATTTCTTGTGAATTTGAAATATGTCTAATCAGGCATTACAATAATTATAGCTAACGGTCTTTTTGTAAGATTTGGAACCTTTTGGAAAGATTGAATGAAACAGGGAATGTTTGGTTATTGATTTGAACCAAATTATTAAATTAGTTAAAATGATAATTAGGAAAACAACTACATTAACCGCGTGAATATATAAATATAAATATATGCATTATTCGTCCATATCTACGTAAAACGGTAAAATATACATTGTATTGAATGTTTGAATGATATTCAATTATGGAATTATATATGAAAATAAGATCCATATTGGATTAATATATTTGTGGAGACCATTATAGCAATTAATATAATTAATTGCCACAAATAGGGCCGCAAATCAATAAATAACAATTGTAGCCGACATTGATTGGGAAAAATGAATATAATAGGATAATGGTTACAATTCCTAAATTAAATAGGATAATTGTTGTAAACCCCAGTTACGTAATTTAAATTATAACCGCATTTAGACACGAGTTTAGGCTCAACTTGTGGTAGAAGTCTTCCCGGAACCGTCCGGCAAATCCAGCATGCGCAGGTAGATAGCTTAATGTGAGGATCTAATGCGTAAATGTAAGTGTACTAAGGCACGGGGTTAAGTTCAGCTTGTGATAGAAGTCTGCCTAGAACCAACCGGCAAATCCAGCATCCACAAGTGGCCAACTTAATGTAAGAGGTCTGACGCGCGTGCGCACATAAACACACACACACACAGATATATATATATATATATATATATATATATATATAACAAGCAACAAATAAACAAGAATAGCACTTGTTTGTTGGGGTACAACAAATAGATACTTCGGGACAATAAACTAATAAATTGACTGTTATGGTCATAAGTGACAATAAACTAATGAATAGAAGTAAATGATGAAAAAGGGGATTAATGGGTATTGACTGTGGTTTAAATACTAAGTCTAAATAGGGGAAATAATTAAATAAATATCCTAGAGTAAGGAGGATATAACTTCCCTTATTTACATTAGTTAATACAGAACTTGTAATAAAAAGTTAGAATTGGACTTAGTAGGTTAGTGGTGTAAAACATTATTAACCATAGAAACCCGTGACGGTAATTAATCGTGTTAGTATAGTATTTCCGTGTAAAGAAACTAAATGGGAATGACTTAATAACATAGCCAACTTTATCCTAATAAAAAAAGATATTAAAGTCTAATGGGATACGAACCTGGTAATCTTCGCGTATAGTCTACTTCCTTAGGTCTTAAGTGGTTTGGGTTGAGGAGTCCACCTAGGAGTAGGTTTTTCAGTTTGGGGGTCTTAAATGGCATACGTGTAGGGCTTACCCAAACCTGGAAACTAGAAACATTAGATATGACTACCTATCCTACGAGATGTAGTATGCGACTAAGGAGATTATGCAATAAGGTCAACTAAATGGTATAGTGAACGATACAACGCCATCTCTCACCTTAAACGCGGAATGGGTATAGGCGTGAAAGACAGAAGCCTTAACTAGTAGGGTCCGTAGCTAGTCCCCTCTAGTTTATGTTAATGTTGAATATATTATCGGGGAATAATAAGTGATCAATAGGTCCGCCTAGGGTCTTAAGAGACCAGTGAGAATTAACCCTATATACCATTGATAGTGAGGCATTATATAGTGAGGGATAGTGAATGCGGAAATATACATATAGCAAACTCCATAATTAGGGGTCTATCCTCGATTAAATTACTAGTCATGTTCTAGTATAAATGCTTCACAAATATGTGCAAAAACGTTCTATCTTGATATTATACTTTGGGAAGAGTAGTAGAGTCATGCATAAATATCTACAAGGTTAGGCTAGAATCACTAACCTTGGTAGGCATACATCTTGGGTTGAACCCAATGGAATACATCTGTGTATTATAATCTGTGTTGTACATTTCCTGTTCACCCGAATTTTGTTTTTCTGACCCTCCTCCTCATTACAACCATCCAGGTTTTATAGAGAAGGTCGGATTCTCACAGGTGTTTAAGTTTGGATTTCGGTTCCCGTTCTTTCTCATGCTCGGTATTGGCTAAGTGACTTACTTTGGAAAAAGGTAGTTGCTTGATTTAATACTAGTTTATCTTATTTTGTTTGAATTTTCTTATTGTATCTGATTATTCTCATGCTCATTTATTGCAGGTACTAGATATACACTCTCCATGCTTGGATGTGTTCAAGTTTCAATTTTTGTCGAAATTTGGGCTTAGAAAGGTGTAGGGTGTTACAATTTGAGTGGGAAGTAATGCCTTTCAGTTTGACGAATGCCCCCGCTTTCTTTGTTGATCTTATAAGTAGAGTATTTTGGGGAATTCTCAACAAGATAGTTGTGATATTTTTATATGACATTCTCATCTTTTCCAAGGACTTTAAGGAGCTTGAGGATCACTTAAGGAAGGTCCTAGGAATTTTTAGGGAAAACCAACTTAAGGCTAAGTTTTCGAAATGTCACTTTTGGTAGAAAGAAGTTGAATTTCTTAGGCACATTGTTTTGGGGAAAGGATTAGCGGTAGATCCCGCAAAGGTTGTGGTTGTTCAAGAATGGAAGATACCCCGCAATGCGGAGAGGTTATAAGTTTTCATGAGTCAGTGGGCTACCACATGAATTTTATGTTGGAGAATTGAGTTTTGATGAAAACAGCCTTATTTCAATATTAATTGATTATAAAATATATACAAACACCTCTATTTAGAATATACACACACACACACACATATGCAGGATTTATATACAGGAAATATTACTGAAGACTGTACAGTTTAAAAATGTTAAAGATTCATAATTCAGAGATATTTCAAGACTCGTGAGTATTCAAGAGTTCAAGATAAATATCATTATAGAGTCTAGATTATGAAAGACTCTGAATGGCACTCCAGATTCAAATTCAAATTTATTTCAAATTCTGTTTTATAAATTCTGTTTTCAAATTCTATCTTCAATCTCCTTCTTCTCTATTTTACTTTCTATTTTTAAACTTAAGTTTTATAGATTTATACTTTATAAGTTTTATAGATTTACTGTAACGGCAAGGAATTTCGCTCGATCCGAATCGATCGTTAAACCGACTAAGACAGTTCGAAAACCCCTGATCGTTTGAGAACAGGACAAATCAGGACGTAGACGGAAGAACATTTCATTGTTATTACAACAATTTCATTAGATACAAGAATATACAGAGTATAAATGAATAAATTACATTCGACAAATATCAGAGATTTAAATAAATTACATAGCAGCGGAAAAACAATAGAAAACACAACTGAAGGTGATATACGAATACAGAGCTTTCCGGATATCGTTCCAGCTGTAAACCAGGATCCTATGAATATAAATCTGCAAAACCAAAACTACTAGCTGCCCGTGCAGAAAATAGGGGCACCCAGAGTTTAGGTTAAAACAATAAACTCCAGGTCAGTCATGTGACTGGTGTGAGAATTAAAACAGTTATAATTCTTTATTTTAAAGTTCGGTAAATCAAGGGAACATGCCGTATAACACGGAACGGGTTTCCTCCCAAGAATACCAGTGCATAAAACAAACAGCGCAATGCTAAATAAAGAAAAATGAAGCTGTTATAAGACCCAGGTCCCATCACACAATGCAACGCAAGCCGGAGGATAGGGTTTTTACCTTATAACAGCCAAAGCATGCTTGATACGTTTAAAACACATTATTTGATACAATAATAAGTGTATAGTGTCAAAACAATTTCAATCATAAATATCAATCATAGACGGCATTAATGTCCCATACCACTATGTCGCCATACTAGGTTCTACAAATAAAACCGCACTATCACGTATTGGAAATTGGATTCCATCATGAGTCGAGGCAAGGGGCAAGCTCCTCTCCGCGTTCGAGACACTCTAGCAAATGTCCCAGGACCCCACTATGATCCTTGGATCTTCAGGGCCGGTCCTCTCTTACTTTTGAGGATTAGTTATTCCTGAACACACGTTTCCCGGTCCTTACAGACCTATATCCGAGGTGCCTCGTATCCAACAACCACACAGGTGAAAAGTATATAAATGTCAGGGCTGGTAGGTCACTGACACCACCCTAGCTAGAAAGAAACGTCGTGCTCTCCCTGCAGTCACTATCCCGTTTTTGACTCATACCGAGGTGTGAGGCTCGCGAATTCACGCTATACACAAAGCTACGCCACACAGGCCGTGCTTTGATCATCAACCACAAGACTTTGCTTTTCAACAGAAGCCTTGATCAATTGCCACTTACGCATGCCATACTGGCAATTCACTCCATGCGACTGATGTCTATCGATATGCAACCTCTGAGCTCGTACGTCTCAGAGAAGGGCGTTAAGCAAGAGAATAAATTCTCCGCCGCCAAACAGATGTATATTTAATAGGGATCAATCAACACAGAATAAAATCCAATGTCAGACACACAATCCATTTACAAGTTCGTTCTGGGTCTGAACGAAACCGGAGGCACTTTCCTCGCATATCCATCGATCTCCAAGTACGTCTGGACGATCACCAACTGTTTCCCTCATCTTGGGTGTACAGCCCAATCAAGATCATCAGTAATCACCCAAACGATGTGAAGACTTCCGGTCTTCAACCACCGTCTTCATCTTCGACATCTCGTCGAATCGGTTATTCAGAATGGGTATAACCCGGCCTTTCTGAATAACCCACATATATGATAAACAAATTGTTACACAAACACAACAAACACCTCATTCCAATTCAGAATATTCTTTTATTCACGAAATCACATTCTTAGGGAAATGTTCCCATTAATTTTATCCAAGATAAATTCTTCTAAATTTATCCTATAATCTTCCTTTGGATATCATTTCAAACTAGTCGGGATTAACGAACCACACCGAAGTAATTATTTATTTTATTTCCCAATCCCAACCTATATATCCCATGGAGAAAACTGGTAATACTCCACATCTAACACCACGGTGTTATCGGTAAAATTAATTACCATTTCACGTTCAAATCTAATTAAAGATTTAACTATCGCTTTGCAGCAAAACTGGTGATACTCCACTCTCGATCACTTTTCAGATTTGATAATTTAAATTATCAATTCACATTTTAATCTAATTAAAGATTCATTAAAACTCCACTTAGTTTTAATCTTTTCAAAAATCAACATCTTGCCTTTAACTGGGTTAAAGTACCAATGTCCTCTAAAACACGATTCACGATAAACCCAAATCACATTTGATATTAAATACAAGGCTCTGAATAGAAAATATATCGGCTTATATTCAATATCAAATTCTGAAACCAACATATATCGTATTGGAAATAGCGATATAAAATATATCTTTCAAATTCCCATAACAATATCTGTATAGTCATGAAATCCAACATCGAAATATTCCGAGGATAATTTCGATTCAGCTCCAGTCCAATCCACGAATTGGGAATATTGATTATTTTTAAAATCACTTTCAAATTCAATTTATTTATTTCAAAAATAAATTGATTTTAATTCTAGTTCAAAACTAGTTTATTTCAATAAAAATCTATTTTTATCTTTTCAAATATGGAGTTTTTCATCCTAGTTCTTTCCAATTCATATATTATGATTTTACACAAATTATTGATATTTTTAATTATTTTATCAAGGCCCATACAGTCGATTTCCATCAACGGCCATCGAACTGCACTTACAGCGACCTTTTTCAAATTTGATTTGGACATAATTCCAAATCCAACTGTTAGATTTCAAATTTCTAATATTCATTGGAAAGCTCTTTTCGATACGAACCCAACGGTTTCGGTTTTAGGAGAATCCGACGGTCGGATCTCCCGCAACGTCAATTTGAAGTTAATGGTCGAAATTCACGAACTGCCGCGGCGCGGCGCGTTCTATTCTGGCCATTATATATATATATATATATAATATACATATATTATATATATTTCGCCGATTTCCTTTCTAAACGTATTTTATAAATCGTTTTAAATTCGTTTTCAAAACCATTTTAACGCTACATTCAATTTCAAATCGATTTGATTTCAATTCAATTCGAATTCATTTCAATTTTATTTAATTCAAATTCAAATTCGTTTCAATTCAATTCTAATTCTAATTCGTTTCAATTCAATTCAAATTCTATTTAATTCGAATTTCATTTCATAATATTAAATTTTGAAATCACCTTTCAATATTCATTGTAAAACGAATAAAATCGATATAAATATCGTTCACGTCAAAATAGCGCAACTCTAATCAACACGGCTTTATATATTTCAATAAATTCGTTATTCTATTCAACAAATGAATATATATTCTATTCAACACATGAATCTATATTTCTTCCAACACACGACTATTTTTGTTATGTAAAATATTTTATAAAACTATGGTATCTATCGTTTGATTTTAATTAGACTCCACCGTGAAGTAGTTCTAATTTTAAATATGATAAAGATGTAAATTTTATTGTATAAAATATTTTGCTCAACACACGAATATTTTCAACACATGAATATTTTTATATTCAACACATGAATTTCCTTTTATAATATTCATTATTTTCCCGACTGGAATGAGGCCCAATCAATCACCATATATTGTTAATTATATGGATCTTCATACATCACACGTATATAATAGCATTGAAAAATAATCAACCATCAACCAAAGTGCACTACACTGTATAAGCATCAAATATAGATATCTAACGCTTATAACAGCCTGTCAATCAATCGATCGACATATTTAATCAATCAGGATGAGTGAACTTCAAATTTCATCCCAACACCCGTGTGGGGTTTCAAACAATCAACCACAGATTTTATTTGTGCAGTTGGGCGATGTGTAAAATTTATCGTCCCAATCAATGTCCTTCAAATAGGTGTACATAAACAAACCGTCCGGTTTGTAAATGAATATTTTATTTTATTCACTTCACGTTAAAAATTATATTTTTAACGATAAAATATTTTATTTCAACACATGAATTTCTATTCAGTTCAATTATTCAATAAAATGATATTTTTATTTCTCTAACATATTTTAGAAAATTTCGGCGGCATAACGGCACGATACTAGAAACGGGACGAGGCCTAGCCTTATCCCCGGTCTAGTGAAGGCCCACGCCATTCACACATCAATCAGATCCATTCCATTTCACCAAACAATTCAATTCAAACCAAATAAACTAACCAACTACTCAACCAAACAATTTAACAAACAAGCCATCCATGGTCTGTGGATGACGGGTGTCGGGTGCTGCTAAGCACCGTCTGCATCCTAGTATATATATATATATATATAACTAGAAAAAGAAATTGAAAGGTGAGAAGTTCTCACCGATAGCTATCCAATACCACGACTCTTCATTTAGAGAAATCTTCGTCGTGTTCGCCTTTTGTCACTTTTGCTGCCCGTAGTCACTACATATATAAAAATCGAATTTTTACTTCGTTATTCAATATATAAAAATCGAATTTTTACTTCGCTATTCAATATATAAAAATTGAATTTTTACTTCGCTATTCAATATATAAAAATCGAATTTTTATTATCTATATAGGTAAAAATTCTATTTTTACAACGCTATTCTCTATATAAAAATCGAATTTCGCCTTTTCTATTATAAAGATTATATTTTTAAACTTCACATATAATAAAAATGCCATCTTTCTTTATATAAAAATCATTACTTTCTTTATATAAAAATCTTTACTTCCTTAACTAAAAATCATATTTTTATTATTCCTATGATATAAAAATTATATTTTTAACCTTTTAAAAATCACTTCTTTTAGTTTTCAAAAACCACTACCATTCGTTTTCAAAGATCACTTCTTTTTCATGACAAAGATTATATTTTTATTTCGCAACCCTATATATAAAAATCTCATCTTCCATACGATAAAAATCTCGTCTTTATGTGAAGTTCGCATCATAAAAATCACATTTTTATGTAAATTTCAGATCTAAACTATATACGGATAAAATCCTTACTTGTATACTATAAAAATGCAAACTTTAATTCCCTAAAAATCATATAATTTCAGTTTAAAAATTATATATTTATTATAAAAAAAACATGTCGTTTGAAATAAATTAGAGTGCTAAAAAAAGAGGAAGAAGGAGCTTACAGTAAAACAAGAGGAAAGGGGGGGCTGAGCGCTCGAGGTGGAGGGCGCGAGAGGTAGCTAGGGTTGCAGGCGGGGTAGGCAGGTCAGAGGGCGGTGGAAAGGGGCGGCGCGGTCCTCGTTGGCGGCTGGAGCGGAGGGGTCTCGTCGCGATGGGGGTCGTGATCGAAGGGGGAGGCGAAGTGGAGAGGGAGGCGGCGGTTGCTGAGGCGGGAGGCGCGCCTCGCGCGGCGGTGCGGTGGGCGGCGAACGCCCCTGGACGGATCGCGATTCCTTCCAGGTTTTTTTTTCTTTTCAACTGAATCGATTTTGAAGGGGGGGGGGGCGCCAGATAAAGGAATAAGGGAAGAGAGAGAGGAATTTTATATTTAATTATTTTAATTTCAAAAAGTTGACTTTTTCATACGACCTCTAAACGAGGCCCACCGCCTGTAGTACATAGCTAATTACCCCCATTCCGAACACAATGGGATATGTATCATAAGCTGATTCGATCGTTACAATCAGTTTTCGTCAAAATCAACGTATAACTCTATATATTGAATTTGAACACGCATTTCAATTTACCGGGGTCACATACGAACTCTAAAAATTCCAGAAAAATATTTTCTAGCTTCGTATTGACGATACGGTCCAAACAAACCTAGTTTCGTCGAATTCTGAGACCGTTGGAAAAATGGCCATTTTCCAGTCGATTAAAATCAACTGAAATGGTCAAAACACGTTTTCCTTTGCCACGCTCGCATATTGATTCGAAAAATTATGAAATTTGGAATCTAGCAATAATTTGACACTGCGGGTCCAACAAAAGTGGTTTCGTCGAAATCCGAGGTCGTTTGCAAAATTCCCATTTTTAAGGGCCTGAATTCCATAGCGACTATTCAGAATTATTTCAACTAGACATATCTTTTGATTCCCGCTATGAAAGTTTGATTTTTCGGATTCGTTGGAAAGATATAATCAATTAGATCCTAATGTTTTTGGTTTCACTAAAATCCGGTTTATTTTGAACCCGGTACATTCAATTGTAGTTTGAAATCGAATTATCGAAATACCGCGCCATTTTCAATTCTATTTATAATTATATATAATTATATATATTCTAACGATGACGTATATAATATATACGTCGAATTCTATTCAAAATAAATTTCTCGTCGATATTATTTAAAATAACCCATTTTAAATGTTCAAACTTCACTAAAATTGCCAAAATAAAAAAATTTAACTGGCCCAGATTTTCGGGTTGTTACAATCTCCCCCACTTAAAACTTTTCGTCCCCGAAAAGGAACAAAGTCGAAAGTGGTTTGATTAATCAACTCTACGTTTGATCTGGCTTCCATTCTCCAACTTCTCAGTTTCTGAGAATTTTCAAATTCTTCAAAAATTTGGCTAACACCCTAAATTTTCGAAAAAATTCGCCATAACCTCCCCTGCACCGGGAGCCACGGGAAAATCCCGAAATTGCCATAAAGGCCTTCTGATCTCAAAAAGAAAAAGAAAAAGCCAATAGGCTCATAAAATCATCATCACCCAAACAAAACAGTAAATTATAGTAAACATGTACCTATTTGTCGGGCAAACAAATTTTATTCTCTGCTCTAGCCTCCTTGCTATGACCTGTTCAATGTAAGTATATGTATATGCAAGCAAATGCAACCAATTTCAATATAGTTCAATATTTGGTTCGATTAGGCTAAAAGGGTTCAAAATTATCAAACAAATACACAAACAACACAAACATCAATCAATTAGTGAATTAGAGTTTCAAATTCATAATTTTGATATATCTACAAAAAATCATGTTTTTGATGCCAATTCACAACAATGTGTTCTAACTATATTAGTTTTGGTTCTCACACCAGCCTAATGGAAATATATAGAAATCAAACCTTCGAAACACGAACACAAATTCTGATGATGATATATCAATCATCAGAATCATCTCCGGGAGTCCAGAATATGATTCTATATCTATCCAGTATATTAAAACTTCGACTATACGTTCATGACGCGTATACGCGAAATCTTTATATATTGGATTGGCCATATTCAAAATAAATAAATAATCAAATATGTATAAAGCGATTTAAATTTTAAAACAAAATTGTTTTCATTTGAAAAATATACTCTTCACACTCGTTCTAGGATACTACTGATCCTATCTCTAACGAGTCATTCTAATTGGATATTGCTAATCCAATATCTGATGAATTCTTTCGTATGGTTCTAATGTGTCTTGTTCTCGAGCTCTGTAAACCAAAGCTCTGATACCAACTGTAACGGCAAGGAATTTCGCTCGATCCGAATCAATCGTTAAACCGACTAAGACCGTTCGAAAACCCCTGATCGTTTGAGAACAGGACAAATCAGGACGTAGACGGAAGAACATTTCATTGTTAATACAACAATTTCATCACATACAAGAATATACAGAGTATAAATGAATAAATTACATTCGACAAATATCAGAGATTTAAATAAATTACATAGCAGCGGAAAAACAATAGAAAACACAACTGAAGGTGATATACGGATACAGAGCTTTCCGGATATCGTTCCAGCTGTAAACCAGGATCCTGTGAATATAAATCTGCAAAACCAAAACTACTAGCTGCCCGTGCGGTGTTGAGTCAAAGCTTCATGGATTATTTTGATTTATGACAAGAAGAAGCTTCTACATCGACAAAAAGAAGACGAGATGCCTTCATAGGTTAGAAGTTGATTATTTAGAGTCATAAATGTTAAAATCTATCCTCAAATAATCATACTTCCTTTTGTCTTTCAAAAATTACTTATAAAACCTTTTTTTATGCATATCATCAAAAACATGTCGACCTACACTTTTTTATAGGTCAACAGGTTTTCAAAATATAACGGTCGAAAAGAGGTCGACCTATACTTTTTTATAGGTCAACAGGTTTTTAAATTACAACGGCTAAAAACATGTCAACCTATAAATTTTTATAGGTCAACAGCTTTTTGAAATTTTGTGAAAAGTCATCTTCTTTATTGAAGAGTTACATCCATTTCTTCTCAAGAATAATCACTTCTTTTGAGAGCAACTTTTCACCAACAATTACATCTTCTCGATTATTATAAATACATCGATTTTCATTCATTCAAATTACCGAAATTTCTCTCCATTCTCTTATCTATATTGTATTATTCTTAGCATTCTAAAAGCACTCAAAAGCATTCAATTATCGTTTGAATCTCCAAGCATATTTAACACACTTGTGATTCAACTCGATAATCCACTTCCAAATCTTTGCAAACATCAATATATATTTGAGGATAAGATTATAGGAAGGTTGTACTCAATCATTGACTAATCAGTGTTGAAGAAAGAACACATTCAAGGTCAAACTCTTGTGATCGTCTTGTGGGTAAGCTTGTAGCCCGTGAAATCAAGTGGGTAAGCTTGTGGCCCGTGAAATCAAGTGGGTAAACTTGTAGCCCGTAAATCAAGTAGTTGTGAACCTGTTCCTCCGGGTGAAGCGAGGGTGTTGTTTAGTGAAAAGCCGAAGAGGAGCTTCGGGACTGGACGTAGGACGGGAGGTCCGAACCAGTATAAAATCTGGTGTCATTACTTTACTTTATCTACAGCATTTATATTTGTTAGTGATATATTTCTTGTTTGTGAATTTTTACCTGTGTAACTATTGAATAACTTAAGTTATCACATACATTCCGCATAGCCATATTATAGATCCTGCACAAGTCGCGTACACACCCGACTTTTTCAATTGGTATCAGAGCGAGGTTATCATATAACCGTAACACAGTTATTTGATATATTCTAGTAATATGGCAAATAACGCAAGCACCAGCACTAACACTTACACTGAAGGTCAATCAACACAAAGACCTCCTTTCTTTAATGGCCTAAACTATAGTTATTGGGCAACACGTATGGCTTTCTATATGCAATCAACAAGTTATGATGCTTGGAATGCTACTCAGAAAATAGTTAATCCAACTACTGAGTATGCAGAATGGACTCCTGCTGAGAAAACAACAGCAACAGTAAATGCAAAAGCAATAAATATGTTGTTTTGTGCATTAGACCAAAATGAGTATAACCGTGTTAGTATCTGTACCACTGCTTATCATATTTGGCAAACGCTAAAAACCACTCATGAAGGTACTAACAAGGTTAAACAAGCAAAAATAGCTTTGTTGAAAAGCCAATTCCAAAATTTCAAAATGAAGCCAAATGAAACAATCAATGAGATGTATTCAAGGTTTCAAACTATTCATCATGCTCTTATTGGGTTAGGACAAAAATATTCTGACTTTGATGTAGTTTCAACAATCCTACATTCACTGACTAATGAATGGGAAGGAAAAGTATTAGCCATAGAAGAAGCTAATGATCTTTCTACCATGAAGCTAGATGAATTGATAGGAAATCTAATGTCCTATGAAGCAAATTTACAGGCTAGAAGAGAACAAAAAGAAGAAAAGAAAAATGTTGCTTTTCATGCCGAAAAAGATGAAGACATTTCAGATTCTGAAGATGAAGATTAGCACTTATTGCAAAAGGTTTTAAGAAGTTCTTGAAGCAAAGAAAAGCTAGTCGATACGACAAAAAGAAGTTTGGATCAAATAAACCATCATCTTCAAATATGGAATGCTTCAATTGTCACAAAAAGGGACATATGCAAAAAGATTGTCCGGATAAAAAGAAGAAATCCGAAAAATTCAAGAAGGACAAATCAAAGAAAAGAGCATTCTCAGTAACTTGGGATGATTCAGATTCATCTTCATCCGAAAGTGAAAGCGCCTCAGATAATGAACAAGCAAATGTATGTTTTATGGCAACAGAGGATGAGGTACAAATTCCTACCCTTGAGGATATGCTTGATATTTATGATAAATTAATGATTAAATTTAAAGATACAAAACATCAATTAAAAGAAGTCAAGGCAATGTTGAATAGATCAAAATTAGAACGAGATATGTTAAAAGATGAAAAAAACATATTAGAGGAGGAACTTGAAAAAGCTCAAGAATCATCATCTGATAATAATTCTCAACAATCTCTTCTGAGTCAAGAAAATGAAATTCAAAAAGAGAAAAATGACACTCTTACTGCTGAGAATTATGAGCTTAAAGCAAAAGTAAAATCTCTAGACCTTGAAAAAGCTAGTTTGCAAACAAAGTTAGACGACATTTCTAAAAATGTTTCTAACTTTAACAAAGGTCGAGAAAATTTGACAAAAATTATTCAGAGTTCACAATCAGCTACAAACAAGCAAGGATTGGGATATAAGAAACAAGTTATCAAGAAACATCTTGGTAAAAGAAAAAGAAAAAATAAGAAAGTTCAAGAAACTGAAGCTAAGAAAAATCTTAGTTTATTATATTCCAAACCAAAACCGATTGTGAAATCTCAAAAGAAGAATGTCAAATCTATAAAAATATGGGTTCCTAAAACAAATAATAGTTTGATTAGGAACAAGTACATTCAAAATTTTTTGAATACTGTGCATTATAATCCAAATTATTTGTATAAAGGGGATACCGGACCCGTATGGGTTTGGACTCCTAAGACCTAACTCTTAGGACCCTATAAAAAGTGGGTACCATGGACTTAACTTTATTTTTTGCAGGTCCCACTTAAGAAAAGAGGAAAGTGGATATTGGACAGTGGTTGCTCAAAGCATATGACTGGAGACAAGAGCTTATTAACAAATATTACTTATTCGGATGGTGGCTCAGTCACTTTTGGAGATAATTCAAAGGGCTATATCATCGGCAAAGGCGATGTGAGCAATTATGGTACATCTAACTTACCTCTTATCACAAATGTCATGCTAGTTAAGAATTTGAAACATAATTTATTAAGTATTAGTCAATTGTGCGACAAAGGTTTTACTATTTCCTTTTCAGATAATAAATGTAGTATACTAGATAAAGATCGAAATATAGCTTTTGAAGGAAATAGAGATAGAAACATTTATATTCTGAATATGAATATCAATCATAATTCAGATATGTGTCTTGTAGCAAATGATAATGATCCATGGCTATGGCACAAACGTTTCTGTCACATAAACTTCAAAACTATTGACAAGCTAGCCAAAAATGATCTTGTTAAAGGTCTCCCCAAAATGAGCTTTTCGGTTAATAATATTTGTGATGCATGTCAATTAGGAAAATTGACTAAATCTTCCTTCAAATCCAAGAAAATCGTATCAACATTACAACCACTTAAATTATTACATATGGATTTATTTGGACCAACACAGGTTCAGTCAATAAATCATAATAAATATGTGTTTGTAATTGTTGATGATTATTCTCGTTATACATGGGTTATTTTCTTAAAAAATAAAAGTGACACTTTTCATCATTTCAAATCCTTCGTCAAAAGAATTCAAAAGTCAAAAGGACTTAAGGTTAAAAATATTAGAAGTGATCATGGCGGAGAGTTCGAAAATAATGAATTTGAACATTTTTGTACAAAGAAAGGTATCAATCATAATTTTTCGTTTCCTCGAACTCCACAACAAAATGGAGTTGTAGAACGGAAAAATCGGACACTACAAGAATGTGCAAGAACATTATTAAATGGATCCACTCTACCAAAACATTTCTGGGCAGAAGCTGTTGCAACTGCATGTTATGTTTTGAATCGTGTATCTATTCGACCTCTGACTAAAAATACATCATATGAGTTATTTAATCAAAGAAAACCAAATATCTCATATTTCAACGTTTTTGGTTCTAAGTGCTTTATTTTAAATACGAAAGATCATCTTGGAAAATTTGATCCAAAATCCGATGAATGTATATTTGTCGGATATTCGGAAAGAAGCAAGGCCTATCGTATATTCAATAAGAGAACCAAATCTATTGAAGAATCACTTCATGTTTCCTTTGATGAATTCTGTAAACCATCTCATATAATATCAGATGACGAAGAAACCATAGTCACTGATAACCCTATCATCACAAATAATGACTCTGACTCAGAAATAGTTGATGATAACCCTCAAATTGATGTAATACCTTCTCCACCAAGATTTAGATCTCCTCCAAGAATTCTAAGAGATCATCCAGTTCAAAATATAATTGGAGAAGTATCATCTCAAATAAGAACTAGAAGTCAACTTAACCAAATGGGACATGTTGCATTTATTTCTAATATCGAACCTAAGAATCCTAAAGAAGCTGCTACCGATGAATATTGGATTATTGCGATGCAAGAAGAACTAAATCAGTTTGAACGCAATAATGTATGGGAACTTGTTCCAAGGCCAACCGATCAATCAGTTATAGGAACTAAATGGGTTTACAAAAACAAGGCTGATGAACAAGGAAACATAACTCGAAACAAAGCACGGTTAGTAGCACAAGGATATAATCAAGAAGAGGGTATCGATTATGAAGAAACTTTTGCACCTGTCGCTAGACTAGAAGCAATTAGAATTCTTCTATCATTTGCTTGTCATCATAACTTTAAATTATATCAGATGGATGTCAAGAGTGCATTTTTAAACGGATTTATAAAAGAAAAAGTATATGTTGAACAACCACCTTTATTTAAACATGAAAAATATCCGAATCATGTGTTCAAGCTTAAGAAGGCTTTGTACGGTCTAAAACAAGCACCACGTGCTTGGTATGAACGACTACGAAGTCATCTAATTGATTCTGGATTTCAAATAGGAAAGGTTGATCAAACATTATTTATTA
Source organism: Allium sativum (assembly GCA_030737875.1). NCBI lineage: Eukaryota > Viridiplantae > Streptophyta > Magnoliopsida > Asparagales > Amaryllidaceae > Allium > Allium sativum. Next base: position 605,075,264 of record CM060918.1, on the reverse strand, counting down.
AACATTCGCACAAAGATATACTTGTTATTCAAATATATGTGGACGACATAATCTTTGGTTCAACAAATGAGAAACTTTGTAAAGAGTTTGCAAATGTCATGACCAAAGAATTTGAAATGTCTCATATGGGAGAGTTATCATACTTTCTTGGTCTTCAAATTAAACAACTTCCGAATGGTATTTTTATAAATCAAGAAAAATATTGTGAAAATCTTATTAAAAGATTTGGTCTTGAAAATACTTCCGGAAAACCAACTCCGATAAGTACAACTAGTCATCTCAAAAAGGATGAAAGTGGAAAGAGTATAGACCAAAAGACGTATCTCGAACGGCTAGCCTCTTTCTTCTACAGCTCTGACAGGCATAACGTACATGAGCCAATACCTATACCATCATGTTCGCGAACTCCAAACTCATGGGATAGGAATTACAACAACAATGAAGGAGCAAGTGGAAAATACAATCCTTGGGAACCAAAGAATCCTTGGGAACCAAGGAGATAATTTTTTCGTTTATATCCTTTAAATTTTCTGAAAATAAATTTGTATTTAACCTTCAAAGCATCTGTTTTTGAATTCATATTGTTTTGAATAAAATATTTTTTTTATATATAGTGTTCATTTCATCTCAACAAACCAGAAAAACAAAAGTATTCAGCACCTGTCGACCGCCCAGTTCTATGCTGTCGACCGGTCTAGTCTTTTTTGTTTTTTATTTTCAACCAGAGAATTAACCTGTCGACCGCTCAAAAAAAAAAACAAAAAAAACTCTGTCGACCGGTTAGGCTAAAAATATAATTCATATTTCTTCCAGAACTCTTACCTGTCGACCGCCCCAAATACACCCTGTCGACCAGTCAAGATAAAATTATATGTTTATAATTTTCCAGAACCTTTACCTGTCGACCGCCCCAAATACTCCCTGTCGACCGATCAACATACAAATGGTGGCATATATTCTTCCAGAACTTTAAGCTGTCGACCGCCCTAATTCATCCTGTCGACCGGTTAAGTTAAAATATATTGTATCGATTCCTCCAGAACTAATTTCTGTCGACCACCCCAAAATTTTCTGTCGACCGGTATCGGGAATTGCTGTTTCCCCTTCTTTCAGACACTTCGATTCATTTTTTAATCCTTACAACCCTTCATCAAGATCATACATATTCATTCTCTTCACCTTTTAAAACCGTCACATCTCTTCATCAAACACCCATATTTATTCCTCATCTCCACAACCCAAATCTCTTAAAAATTTCAATTTCTCTAAACTCTAAAATGGCTCCTAAGCAAAAGAAATCAAAAACTTCATCCTCTCAAGCACCAGTCCAACCCATTGATTCTCAAATCAAACAATGGCTTATGGATCCATTAGTAGTGAAAAGGTGGAACAAAATGAAAGACTATACAATTCACCATGGATCTTTCATCAATTTCTCTGATTTTGTCTACTACGAAGTTCGAGAGATATCAAACCGAGAAGGTATTGAATCTCTTCTTTCTTTTGAATACAACAATGTTGAGATTAGTCACATTTTGATAAAGCTATTCTACGCTAATCTCAACTTAGAGAAATTTAAACCCCAAAACTCAGAAGATTGCTTATGGTCAGTGATATGTGGACAACACATTTTTCTTTCTAAAGATAGAATGGCAGAAATTCTACGATCTCACAATGATGGTATACAATTCTCTACTGATTTCTGCCCTATTCATATTCATGATAAACATAGTCACTTATTCATTGAAGACCATAAGTCAAGTACCAAAGGAGTCAATTTGAGACCCTCGGCTAGAATTCTTCATCTTTGTATCACGCATTCTCTACTTCCAAGAACTGGAAATTTTGATGCTGTTTACAGAGAAAACTTTAAGGCATTGTACACTATCTTTGGGAATATCAAGGTAAATTGGGTTGAGATGATTTTTGACGAAATTTCAATGGTGAACAAACGCTCTAGGCCACATCTGTTTTATAACGAGTATATTATGCGTTGCCTCATGGACTGTGGAATAAGATCCCCCGCGTCCAAAATTTCAATACCAAAATGTATTGATAAAGTGTCTAAAAAGAGGATGAAGCTACCCGATCCGTGTTTTACCATTATTCCTTTTGAGCAATATGTTGAACTAGGTCCTCCGGAGACTTCTTCTTCACAAATCCCTAGGCAAAGGCCTGAAGACGTTACAATTCCACCACCTACTTCTTCAACAAAAGAAACTCTTGAACAAATTGCACGTAATCAATTTTTACTCGAAGCAAGACTGAAACAAACCGATAATAAGCTTGACCGCTTGGACACTAAACTTGATAAGCGGTTCAACAAATTAAAGTCTTTCTTCGGAACAATTTGGGAAGCAATCTCCTGTGCCTCAACTTCAGCAACACTTGCACAAGATCCCGGAAAACGTCCAATGCCTCCTACTTTTACATGGTCCTTGTCGGAAGAGGATACCAGTTCTGGAGCAAGTACCCAACATAATCGTGGTCGTGGAATGTCGCATATTGAAGAAGGAGCTCATGACGTTGTTGAGAAGGACGATGATGACGGAAACAATGAGGAACAAGAGGAGGAAGGAGACAAAGACGAAGAAGAAGATAGTGATTCGGACTGGCCATCACAATAGTCTTTACGTTTTTATCTCTTTATCTTCAAAAACTTAATTATGACTGGTGTATGTAATTATGCCACTATCTAGTACTTCTGGTGTGTTTGGTTTGGTTTGTAATATGCGGAACAATTTACTTATTCTTGTATTATGGTACTAGCCTTATGCAATTCTTCTGGACACCCTTTTTGTCGATGACAAAGGGGGAGAAAATATTACTAACGACTGTTGTGCAGATTATATATAATTCAGGGGGAGCTTATATACAGGGGGAGATAACTATTTTAATCCATGTTGTCATCAATCAAAAAGGGGGAGAATGTTGAGTCAAAGCTTCACGGATTATTTTGATTTATGACAAGAAGAAGCTTCTACATCGACAAAAAGAAGATGAGATGCCTTCATAGGTTAGAAGTTGATTATTTAGAGTCATAAATGTTAAAATCTATCCTCAAATAATCATACTTCTTTTTGGCTTTCAAAAATTACTTATAAAACCTTTTTTTATGCATATCATCAAAAACATGTCGACCTACACTTTTTTATAGGTCAACAGGTTTTCAAAATATAACGGTCGAAAAGAGGTCGACCTATACTTTTTTATAGGTCAACAGGTTTTTAAATTACAACGGCTATAAACATGTCGACCTATAAATTTTTATAGGTCAACAGCTTTTTGAAATTTTGTGAAAAGTCATCTTCTTTCTTGAAGAGTTACATCCATTTCTTCTCAAGAATAATCACTTCTTTTGAGAGCAACTTTTCACCAACAATTACATCTTCTCGATTATTATAAATACATCGATTTTCATTCATTCAAATTACCGAAATTTCTCTCCATTCTCTTATCTATATTGTATTATTCTTAGCATTCTAAAAGCACTCAAAAGCATTCAATTATCGTTTGAATCTCCAAGCATATTTAACACACTTGTGATTCAACTCGATAATCCACTTCCAAATCTTTGCAAACATCAATATATATTTGAGGATAAGATTATAGGAAGGTTGTACTCAATCATTGACTAATCAGTGTTGAAGAAAGAACACATTCAAGGTCAAACTCTTGTGATCGTCTTGTGGGTAAGCTTGTAGCCCGTGAAATCAAGTGGGTAAGCTTGTGGCCCGTGAAATCAAGTGGGTAAACTTGTAGCCCGTAAATCAAGTAGTTGTGAACCTGTTCCTCCGGGTGAAGCGAGGGTGTTGTTTAGTGAAAAGCCGAAGAGGAGCTTCGGGACTGGACGTAGGACGGGAGGTCCGAACCAGTATAAAAATCTGGTGTCATTACTTTACTTTATCTACAGCATTTATATTTGTTAGTGATATATTTCTTGTTTGTGAATTTTTACCTGTGTAACTATTGAATAGCTTAAGTTATCACATACATTCCGCATAGCCATATTATAGATCCTGCACAAGTCGCGTACACACCCGACTTTTTCATGCGGAAAATAGGGGCACCCAGAGTTTAGGTTGAAACAATAAACTCCAGGTCAGTCATGTGACTGGTGTGAGAACTAAAACAGTTATAATTCTTTATTTTAAAGTTCGGTAAATCAAGGGACCACGCCGTATAACACGGAATGGGTTTCCTCCCAAGAATACCAGTGCATAAAACAAACAGCGCAATGCTAAATAAAGAAAAATGAAGCTGTTATAAGACCCAGGTCCCATCACACAATGCAACGCAAGCCGGAGGATAGGGTTTTTACCTTATAACAGCCAAAGCATGCTTGATACGTTTAAAACACATTACTTGATACTATAATAAGTGTATAGTGTCAAAACAATTTCAATCATTAATATCAATCATAGACGACATTAATGTCCCATACCACTATGTCGCCATACTAGGTTCTACAAATAAAACCGCACTATCACGTATTGAAAATTGGATTCCATCATGAGTCGAGGCAAGGGGCAAGCTCCTCTCCGCATTCGAGACACTCTAGCAAATGTCCCAGGACCCCACTATGATCCTTGGATCTTCAGGGCCGGTCCTCTCTTACTTTTGAGGATTAGTTATTCCTGAACACACGTTTCCCGGTCCTTACATACCTATATCTGAGGCGCCTCGTATCCAACAACCACACAGGTGAAAAGTATATAAATGTCAGGGCTGGTAGGTCACTGACACCACCCTAGCTAGAAAGAAACGTCGTGCTCTCCCTGCAGTCACTATCCCGTTTTTGACTCATACCGAGGTGTGAGGCTCGCGAATTCACGCTATACACAAAGCTACGCCACACAGGCCGTGCTTTGATCATCAACCACAAGACTTTGCTTTTCAACAGAAGCCTTGATCAATTTCCACTTACGCATGCCACACTGGCAATTCTCTCCATGCGACTGATGTCTATCGATATACAACCTCTGAGCTCGTACGTCTCAGAGAAGGGCGTTAAGAAAGAGAATAAATTCTCCACCGCCAAACAGATGTATATTTAATAGGGATCAATCAACACAGAATAAAATCCAATGTCAGACACACAATCCATTTACAAGTTCGTTCTGGGTCTGAACGAAACCGGAGGCACTTTCCTTGCATATCCATCGATCTCCAAGTACGTCTGGACGATCACCAACTGTTTCCCTCATCTTGGGTGTACAGCCCAATCAAGATCATCAGTAATCACCCAAACGATGTGAAGACTTCCGGTCTTCAACCACCGTCTTCATCTTCGACATCTCGTCGAATCGGTTATTCAGAATGGGCATAACCCGGCCTTTCTGAATAACCCACGTATATGATAGACAAATTGTTACACAAACACAACAAACGCCTCATTCCAATTCAGAATATTCTTTTATTCACGAAATCACATTCTTAGGGAAATGTTCCCATTAATTTTATCCAAGATAAATTCTTCTAAATTTATCCTATAATCTTCCTTTGGATATCATTTCAAACTAGTCGGGATTAACGAACCACACCGAAGTAATTATTTATTTTATTTCCCAATCCCAACCTATATATCCCATGGAGAAAACTGGTAATACTCCACATCTAACACCACGGTGTTATCGGTAAAATTAATTACCATTTCACGTGCAAATCTAATTAAAGATTTAACTATCGCTTTGAAGCAAAACTGGTGATACTCCACTCTCGATCACTTTTCAGATTTAATAATTTAAATTATCAATTCACATTTTAATCTAATTAAAGATTCAATAAAACTCCACTTAGTTTGAATCTTTTCAAAAAACAACATCTTGCCTTTAACTGGGTTAAAGAACCAATGTCCTCTAAAACACGATTCACGATAAACCCAATTCACATTTGATATTAAATACAAGGCTCTGAATAGAAAATATATCGGCTTATATTCAATATCAAATTTTGAAACCAACATATATCGTATTGGAAATAGCGATATAAAATATATCTTTCAAATTCCCATAACAATATCTGTATAGTCACGAAATCCAACATCGAAATATTCCGAGGATAATTTCGATTCAGCTCCAGTCCAATCCACGAATTGGGAATATTGATTATTTTTAAAATCACTTTCAAATTCAATTTATTTATTTCAAAAATAAATTGATTTTAATTCTAGTTCAAAACTAGTTTATTTCGATAAAAATCTATTTTTATCTTTTCAAATATGGAGTTTTTCATCCCGGTTCTTTCAATTCATATATTATGATTTTACACAAATTATTGATAATTTTAATAATTTTATCAAGGCCCATACAGTCGATTTCCATCAACGGCCATCGAACTGCACTTACAGCGACCTTTTTCAAATTTGATTTGGACATAATTCCAAATCCAACCGTTAGATTTCAAATTTCTAATATTCATTGGAAAGCTATTTTCGATACGAACCCAACGGTTCCGGTTTTAGGAGAATCCGACGGTCGGATCTCCCGCAACGTCAATTTGAAGTCAATGGTCGAAATTCACGAACTGCCGCGGCGCGGCGCGTTCTATTCTGGCCATTATATATATATATATATATATATATATATATATATATATATAATATACATATATTATATATATTTCGCCGATTTCCTTTCTAAACGTATTTTCTAAATCGTTTTAAATTCGTTTTCAAAACCATTTTAACGCTACATTCAATTTCAAATCGATTTGATTTCAATTCAATTCGAATTCATTTCAATTTTATTTAATTCAAATTCAAATTCGTTTCAATTCAATTCTAATTCTAATTCGTTTCAATTCAATTCAAATTCTATTTAATTCGAATTTCATTTCATAATATTAAATTTTTAAATCACCTTTCAATATTCATTGTAAAACGAATAAAATCGATATAAATATCGTTCACGTCAAAATAGCGCAACTCTAATCAACACGGCTTTATATATTTCGATAAATTCATTATTCTATTCAACAAATGAATATATATTCTATTCAACACATGAATCTATATTTCTTCCAACACACGACTATTTTTGTTATATAAAATATTTTATAAAACTATGGTATCTATCGTTTGATTTTAATTAGACTCCCCCGTGAAGTAGTTCTAATTTTAAATATGATAAAGATGTAAATATTATTGTATAAAATATTTTGCTCAACACACGAATATTTTCAACACATGAATATTTTTATATTCAACACATGAATTTCCTTTTATAATATTCATTATTTTCCCGATTGGAATGAGGCCCAATCAATCACCATATAATGTTAATTATATGGATCTTCATACATCACACGTATATAATAGCATTGAAAAATAATCAACCATCAACCAAAGTGCACTACACTGTATAAGCATCAAAATAGATATCTAACGCTTATAACAGCCTGTCAATCAATCGATCGACATATTTAATCAATCAGGATGAGTGAACTTCAAATTTCATCCCAACACCCGTGTGGGGTTTCAAACAATCAACCACAGGTTTTATTTGTGCAGTTGGGCGATGTGTAAAATTTATCGTCCCAATCAATGTCCTTCAAATAGGTGTACATAAACAAACCGTCCGGTTTGTAAATGAATATTTTATTTTATTCACTTCACGTTAAAAATTATATTTTTAACGATAAAATATTTTATTTCAACACATGAATTTCTATTCAGTTCAATTATTCAATAAAATGATATTTTTATTTCTCTAACATATTTTAGAAAATTTCGGCGGCATAACGGCACGATACTAGAAACGGGACGAGGCCTAGCCTTATCCCCGGTCTAGTGAAGGCCCACGCCATTCACACATCAATCAGATCCATTCCATTTCACCAAACAATTCAATTCAAACCAAATAAACTAAACAACAACTCAACCAAACAATTTAACAAACAAGCCATCCATGGTCTGTGGATGACGGGTGTCGGGTGCTGCTAAGCACCGTCTGCATCCTAATATATATATATATATAACTAGAAAAAGAAATTGAAAGGTGAGAAGTTCTCACCGTTAGCTATCCAATACCACGACTCTTCATTTAGAGAAATCTTCGTTGTGTTCGCCTTTTGTCACTTTCGCTGCCCGTAGTCACTACATATATAAAAATCGAATTTTTACTTCGTTATTCAATATATAAAAATCGAATTTTTACTTCGCTATTCAATATATAAAAATTGAATTTTTACTTCGCTATTCAATATATAAAAATCGAATTTTTATTATCTATATAGGTAAAAATTCTATTTTTACAACGCTATTCTCTATATAAAAATCGAATTTCGCCTTTTCTATTATAAAGATTATATTTTTAAACTTCACATATAATAAAAATGCCATCTTTATTTATATAAAAATCATTACTTTCTTTATATAAAAATCTTTACTTCCTTAACTAAAAATCATATTTTTATTATTCCTATGATATAAAAATTATATTTTTAACCTTTTAAAAATCACTTCTTTTAGTTTTCAAAAACCACTACCATTCGTTTTCAAAGATCACTTCTTTTTCATGACAAAGATTATATTTTTATTTCGCAACCCTATATATAAAAATCTCATCTTCCATACGATAAAAATCTCGTCTTTATGTGAAGTTCGCATCATAAAAATCACATTTTTATGTAAATTTCAGATCTAAACTATATACGGATAAAATCCTTACTTGTATACTATAAAAATGCAAACTTTAATTCCCTAAAAATCATATAATTTCAGTTTAAAAATTATATATTTATTATAAAAAAAACATGTCGTTTGAAATAAATTAGAGTGCTAAAAAAAGAGGAAGAAGGAGCTTACAGTAAAACAAGAGGAAAGGGGGGGCTGAGCGCTCGAGGTGGAGGGCGCTCGAGGTAGCTAGGGTTGCAGGCGGGGTAGGCAGGTCGGAGGGCGGTGGAAAGGGGCGGCGCGGTCCTCGTTGGCGGCTGGAGCGGAGGGGTCTCGTCGCGATGGGGGACGTGATCGAAGGGGGAGGCGAAGTGGAGAGGGAGGCGGCGGTTGCTGAGGCGGGAGGCGCGCCTCGCGCGGCGGCGCGGTGGGCGGCGAACGCCCCTGGGCGGATCGCGATTCCTTCCATGTTTTTTTTTCTTTCTTTTCAACTGAATCAATTTTGAAGGGGGGGGGGGCAGATAAAGGAATAAGGGAAGAGAGAGAGGAATTTTATATTTAATTATTTTAATTTCAAAAAGTTGACTTTTTCATACGACCTCTAAACGAGGCCCACCGCCTGTCGTCCATAGCTAATTACCCCCATTCCGAACACAATGGGATATGTATCATAAGCTGATTCGATCGTTACAATCAGTTTTCGTCAAAATCAACGTATAACTCTATATATTGAATTTGAACACGCATTTCAATTTACCGGGGTCACATACGAACTCTAAAAATTCCAGAAAAATATTTTCTAGCTTCGTATTGACGATACGGTCCTAACAAAACTAGTTTCGATGAATTCTGAGACCGTTGGAAAAATGGCCATTTTCCAGTCGATTAAAATCAACTAAAATGGTCAAAATACGTTTTCCTTTGCCACGCTCGCATATTGATTCGAAAAATTATGAAATTTGGAATCTAGCAATAATTTGACACTGCAGGTCCAACAAAAGTGGTTTCGTCGAAATCCGAGGTCGTTTGCAAAATTCCCATTTTTAAGGGCCTGAATTCCATAACGACTATTCAGAATTATTTCAACTGGACATATCTTTTGATTCCCGCTATGAAAGTTTGATTTTTCGGATTCGTTGGAAAGATATAATCAATTAGATCCTAATGTTTTTGGTTTCACTAAAATCCGGTTTATTTTGCACCCGGTACATTCAATTGTAGTTTGAAATCGAATTATCGAACTACCGCGCCATTTTCAATTCTATTTATAATTATATATAATTATATATATTCTAACGACGACGTATATAATATATACGTCGAATTCTATTCAAAATAAATTTCTCGTCGATATTATTTAAAATAACCCATTTTAAATGTTCAAACTTCGCTAAAATTGCCAAAATAAAAATTTTAACTGGCCCAGATTTTCGGGTTGTTACATTTATACTTTATAAGTTTCGTAGATTTATATTTTATATACTTTATATTTATATAGTTTTAAACTCTATAATTTTATAAATATGTTTATATATTTTATATTTATGTTTTCATATGATTTTCTACTTTATAATATTTATTTCTAACACTATATTTTAATACAAGAATTTCCAGAATTATATTTATATCAAAACACTTGAAAAATGTTCAAATTTCAGTTTTACACATATATATGTCGACATACATATATATATATATATACATTTCAACATATAACTGTCATTTTTTCAAATTTGGAAGGAAGTGAGATTTTCACTATTTGTGACAGTTCTGAAGTGTTGCAATCTTTCACACACTATAAAAAAGGGCTGATTTCGAATTTTTAATCACATATTCTTCTCCTTTTCCACTCTCTTTCATTACACCATTATTTCTTATCATTTTTATGATTTCTACACCTATACTCCGCTGAATTCAATTCTGTTTTCACTAATCTTCTTCTCTCTACACTCTACACTCATTACTCTCTGAATCAAGTGTTATTAAAGAGTTATAGGGTTATTTGTAATTGTTTGTGTTGAGTAAAGGAATGGTGGTATCCTTGTAGCCATGAAATCAAGGACGGGTAATTGGTGGTATCCCTTGTGGCCGTGAAATCATGGAAGGTATACTGAATCAAGTGTGTGGGTGGAATCAGTGGTATCCTTTGTAGCCGTGAAATCAAGGAGGGTTACAATTGGATATTGAAATAGTAATAAAACTCGGCGCAATCTAGCGTTGCGTGGGACTGGACGTAGGAGCAATTCCGAACCAGTATCAAATCTGGTGTGTTCTTTCCTTTTCTGTACTCTATTTTTGTTTATCTTTGCATTTATGTTTGATTCTGTGCCTGTGGTCATTTCTATGGTGTTTGATTCATAGAATTTATCACATAAGTTCTAGATTTTGTTTATATTCTCAAAAACACTATACACGCCCACCTCTGGTGTTTGTTTTGCCTTAACGATCCATTACGCAATCCATAACAATTGGTATCAGAGTAAGGTCTTTCAAAAAGTTCATAATCTCATTTTTGAAGTATAGTGATAATGGCAACCAACACTGGTAGCAGTAAAAGTTCTTTTGTAGAGGGTCAGTCCACTGTTAGACTACCACTGTTTAATGGTAGTAACTATTCATATTGGGCATGTAGAATGAAAATATATTTACAGTCAGTAGGATTAGACACATGGAACAGTACACAAAATGAATTTGTTGAACCCACAACTGCTTTTGCACAATGGACAAATGAACAAAAGACTGCTGCAATAAGCAATTCTAAAGCTATGAATATGTTATTTTTTTCATTAGATAGGAATGAGTTTTATAGAGTGGCAGTATGTTAAGCTACTTATGAAATTTGGAGAACTTTACAAATTACCCATGAAGGAAGTAGTAAAGTTAAACAAACTAAAATAGCTATGTTAGTTAACTAGTTTGAATTTTTCAAAATGAACGAGAATGAATCTATTTAAGTTATGTATTGTAAATTTCAAGAGATAGTGCATTCATTAATAGTACTTGGAAAAACCTATTTTGAAACAGATCAAGTCCGAAAAATATTAAGTTCACTAACTCCAAAATGGGATCAATAAACTCTGGCAATTGAAGAAGCCAATGATGTCAATGAAATGAAGGTTAAGGAGTTAATCAGAAATCTGATGTCTTATGAAGTTCAATTACAGAAAAGAAAGGAAACATGCCAACGGAGAAAAAATCTATTGCATTAAAAGCAATTGCAAATAATTCTGACTCAAGTAGTGAAGATAAAGAAGAAAGAGCTCTTATGAAAAATTATTTTAGAAAATTTCTGAGATATAGATGGAAAAATTATAACTAAGGAAATTCAAGAGGTAATGATGGTCGATGATATAACTGCAACAAACCAGGCCATATAAAGAAAATGTGTCCATATCCACATAAATCGACTCAACAAATAGACAACAGCAATTCATCGAGAAAGAGAAATAAAGCATACGCAGCAATGTTAGATGATTCAGATTCATCATCAAGTGATGAAGAGCTAGAAACCGGAAAAACAAATATTTACTTTATGGCAATTCAAAATTCAGAAAATTTCAAAGAAAAGGATCTAAAAACCGGGTATGCCTTAATTAATTTTTAATTTTATTTGGTTGAATGGTTGCTTTGTTCGTTTGCTTTGATTTGGATTTTGAAATTTAAAAAAAATTAAACTTGAAATTTGAAATTTGAATTTTGAAATTCAAAATAATAATATAATAATAAATAGCAAATAAAATAATAAAATAAATTGTTTGTGTTTTTGATAGGATTAAAATTATTTCAGGAAATTGTTAAACCTGAAATATAAATTGATAATGTTAATTACATTTCACTAAAATCAAAATTCTCTTGAAATTGAATACATATGTCGACATACATATATGTATATGTCGACATATCTGACCAGTAATTTGAAATTCAAATTTTGAATTTCAAAGGTTTAAACTTTCAAACTTCCCTCCAACTTTTCACCAACTCTAAAGGTCTGAAAAGATGTCATTTAAGTCTGAAAAGTTGGGCCTATTCATTTTCCATATATACATCTATTCTCTCTATATTTCATTCACAACTCAAAACAAAAAATTTCATATCTATTATCTTCAGAATTATTGTAACGGCCTGAATTTCCGTACCCTTTGAGTTGACTAATAACACCACAAGTCCAACCCAACTGACATAGAAATACGAATCATTATAAGAAAGAAGTTAGAGGATGAGAAATAGAAAGAAAGAAATATTAGAATAGAAGAAAAACAAAGATCGCAAACTCACAGCGGAATGAATAAAATATATTAGATAACATAACTTTGGAAATACAAATCAGTAACAGTATATACATACCATTATCAGAGCACAACGATTATTCCTGGAACAGTTATAAATACTTGTTTCCATATACAACATAGTACACACTGGAACATATGATAATCTATAGCTAACTGGTGAAGCCTCCTGCTTCAAACTCCTCCAAGTAAATCTGTAAAATCCCGACTAATTGACTACCCGTACAAATTTAGGCACCCAAGAGTTTAGGAAAAATAAACAAAATAAACTCTGGGTCAGCCACGGGACCGGTGTGAGTAAACTCCAAACATTTTCTTAACTTTCAAAAACCTTTCAAAAGAAATGATAATCGTAAGACTGATCCACACATAAACACGGATGGTTTTTACCTTACGATAACCAAAATATATTTTTGATATCAAATCCAGTGATATTACAATAGTGTCTAAATCAAATAAATAGAAATCTAGCGGAACGCTTGCATCTCACGCTCCATATATAATATTAAATCAAAAACCGCAGGGCGCTTATTGGAGATTGGATTTCCAACACGACAAGGTATGGAACCACCTTTCGATAGTGTATCTCTAGAGGGGAATACACTGGGTTCAACAAGATTGTCTTGCAACCCGGCCCACACATTGCTGGTCACTCATTTAACATGAGTGTGCCGAGCATATTATCACCAACGGTTGTGATCAGCAACCATTACCGAAAGCATACAACAACGAATAGAATAAGAAGCAAATGAATTTTCTCTAGATAAAGTGATAATACCCCTAATGGGAATGACCCACATGGCCATGCTACCTGCCCAATTTCTGTCATTTCCCGGTTGATGAGGCTTGAGGTCATGATTATCTTCCAGCACATCTTGCCATCATTTAATTCGAATGTCATGTTGTCAGACATTCGTCCATATACGTTGTCCTGGGACTGGACAAACCAAAGACACCATTCTATTAATCCATCTTGGGCGCTTTCTACCTAGGATTAACAGAACATCACTTGCACTTTACTCCGTCTTCAATTATCTTCAGCATAAGTTGATTCGTAACGCTTATAACAACATGGAGTGGTTTTCAGATATTAAATCTGATCCCGGTCTCTCCATATTGACAACGGAGGTATAAAGTAAATCAAAACTTTGATAGTCGGTGATTTAACTATCAAAGAAACATCCATACAATCAATGGTCTTATTTCTAACTGGAAATTCTACCTATCAAACATCGGACAACACTGGCCCTTTTTTATATTAGTTATCGATTTCAAATTCCCTTTTTCCCTCTTTCGTATCCTTTCAAAGCTCGATTTTCTCTCTCTATTCTTGGAAAAACATTTTTATATCATAATTTCTTTATTCGAGAAAATCTCCCTTATTCCAATTAGAAAAACATTTCGAAATATTATACATTTTATTTTCACATATTCCAGAAAATATACCCTATTGATGTCGGCCAAACAATTTCCCTCTCTTTACATTTCTATTCTTCTGTATTAGAATATATACTTTATTAACATTGGAAAACATTTCCAATTTCCATTTTTTAACTTCCTATTAACCATATTGCTAACCAGTCTTCACTATCGCACCTTAACCATTCCTCCATTAATCATGAAGTCAATCAAGTTGGGGTATAATTACCTCTCAGACCTTAATTGAACAACATTCTCAATTTCGAAATAGTCAAAGCTCGCAACTTCAAACAAAACAACGCTTACATAACTCTCAAATTCAATCTAAGAATCCACTTCTTTCATGAAAAAATATTGATTATAACGATAGTGTTATAATCGAAGTTTTCAAACATTAATTATAACGGTAGCATTAAAATCACTGTTTAGATTTACAAAACATTTGTTATAATAGCAGAGTTATAATCGTTGTTTAGATTTATAAAACATTTGTTATAACGACAGCGCTATAATCATTGTTCCCAAATATTTGGTTTATATAAATATAACTTATACTTATTAATTTCAGTAAATAAATTAATAAGTAATTAAATAAATTTTGATTTAAACGGAAAGTAAAAATAACTACTTCCCTAAATTTGATATAATCGAATTCCAATAGATAACTTTCTCTCGAATAATCTATATTCAATTTATATTTCGAACTTTGGAATTTATCTACCATTTCAGGTTAACTTAATTTCCCTTATGATTATTTCCATTCACAAAAACATCTGCTTTCAATCGTTATTCATTTTCAAGTATTAGTATTGTAACACCCCGCAATTTTAAATCAGGACATAAGATATTATCAAAGAATAATTAATTTCAAATGCAAGAATTAAGGGAAACGGGTTACGCCATTTCGTTCGTCTTGGAATTCTGCTTGAGATAGAGTCTGAATTTGCTTAAATCGGACACCGTATGAAGAAGATATTGATGAACGAAGTTAGGTAGAAAACCAGAAGAAGAGAAGAAGAAAAAATTGCACTGGCAAACTTGGGAAGTGCGCCAGTACAAAAATTGCACTGGCGCACCTGCCAAATGCGCCCAGGTCAAGCTGAAAACCTGCACAGATTTTTGGTGCATTCTGATCCGTACTGTGACTTATTGCTGAGTCCTTTCTGACTCCTTGCTGAGTCATTAGGGTTGAGGTGTCACCCTATCCTGACTGAATGGTTGTGATTAACTCTAGGATCATCCGACGGCTCTAATTTAATTTGAAACTCTATATAAACAACCTAACACTCAACCCTAAAATTACACTAATTCATTCTAAGAGTCGTCATACCGCCATACTCAACCTAGGACAGCCACCATTCTCTTTCAACTAAAAAGAAAACTAGAAAGCTACGAAGTGAATCAAATCTGAATTATAAGAACAATGATCTACATCAAAGGAGAGCATACCAACTTCAGAATTTAGATTCCAGAAATCAAGAATTCCTTCTTTGTAATTTCGTTTATTACTTAGATTTGAACGTGTAATTGGAATCGTGAATGTAATGAATCAAAATATAGAACTATACCAATTTGCAAGTTAATTATCTTTGATTCGTGCTTATGTCAAATCAAAAGTTATCTATGCCTTTGGATCTGATTTACGACTATGACTGTGAGACTTTTGCCTAAGACTATGACTATGAACTGTTGCCTATGAAGCTATTGCCTATGACTATGACTATGAATATGAGACCTTTGTCTAAGACTATGGCCATGAACTGTCACCTATGAAATTATTGCCTACGACTATGAATCATAACTATGAGACTATTTCCTATGACATTGATTAAGAAATTATTGTGATTAGTCGCCCACGACTATTGTGGTTAATTGCCTATGACTATTGTAGTTAGTTGCTAATGACTATTCCCATTGTTACAATTAACGATCATGTTGTACCTTGAACTGGCATTATGTTTGACCAAATCACCTATGCCTATTCCCTTGATTATATGGATCTCGTATTTAGTGTGTAACTTGGCTAGTTTATTCCTATTCACTATTATGTACATCGAACCTGTTGGAGCCATTATTTTTGCATGCCTAATCTTTTATATCAATTCTTGTGCTTATCCCCTATTCCTTTTGATTAGTGCCATTTCATGAGTACATAGAAAACTTGTGAGATCATGTTATACGTACGATTATAATGCGGGGATTGGGCGTAGCCTAATTAAGTTAATTTGGCATAATAAATATGTTGGCATAATCTAAATTGGCTATAATAGTGAATGATTTACATGCATATTAGACTTGGGCATAAGTTGATGAAATTTAATTGGCCGCAAAGTGTGTAATTGGCGTGTAAACCAAGTTTTGGACATAAACGGTAAACTAGAATATTAAATCTAGTTTTGACATGAACCGTAAATTGGAATATTAATCTAGATTGGGCATGAATTGTAAAAAGGGAATATTAAATCTAAACTGGTATAAACTGCAAGTTGGGTTAATTGATTGGTAAATCAAGTTTTGGGGCATAGAATATAAGTATGTTAATTTGCATGACAGATGAATATGATCTAGGCTAAATTGATTTACGGAAAATTTACATAAATAGTAAATATGTAAATTTAGTAAAAGACGAATATGCCTAACCCGAGGTTAGACTGAGTTGTGGTGTAAAACTGCCCGGAACCGACCGGCACATCCAGTGACCACAACAATACCTGTCTAATGTGGGTGGTTAGTGCAACAAGCCCAGAAAGACTCGAGGTTAGACTGAGTTGTGGTGTAAACCTGCCCGGAACCGACCGACACATCCAGTAACCACAACAATATATGTCTAATGTGAGTGGTTGGTGCTTTAATTAATTAATTAATTAAGGCTCATGAATAAATCAAGCTAGAAATGGTGAGGTTAAGTAATTAGGGAAACACTAAACCGTAATAACATGTTAACAAAGACAAGAAGGGTGGGGTTAAGTAATCGAGAAAACACTTAGCCAATTCAACATGCTAATTAGACTAGATGGTGAGGTTAAGTAAATTTAGAACACTTAACCGTCATAACATGTTAACTAGACAAGTGGGTAAGGTTAAGTAAGTGTTTAACATGCTAACTAGACTAGATGGTGAGGTTAAGTAAATTTAGAACACTTAACCATCATAACATGTTAATTAGACAAGTGGGTGAGGTTAAGTAAATTTAGAACACTTAACCATTGTAACATGTTAATTAAGCAGATGATAGGGTTAAGTTAACTAAGGTAACACTTAACCAAAATATATAATGACATGTGGTGGGGTTAAGTAATACAAGAGTAAAACACTTAACCAATTATATAACATGACGTATGGGAAGAGTTAAGTTAACACGAGAACAACACTTAACCAATATAACATGATTTGAGGTAGGGTCAAGTCAACGCCAGAAGGAAACACTTAACCAACATGACGTGACGGTTGGATGGGTTAAGTTAACTTGAATTGATTAATGACACTTAACCAATATAACTTGATGAGTGAATGGGGTTAGGTTAAATGGGAAATACTTAACCAATATAACCCGATGAATGAACAGGGTTTAGTTAATAAGTCACACTTAACCAATCCAACATGATAAGGGAGAAAGGTTAAGTTAATAAGAACCACTTAACCAATATGACATGATGAGTAGGAAGGTTAAGTACACGTCGGGTTGGTGGGTAATATTAGTAAATATAGGCCCACAAAACTTAACCGTTAAATAAACATGCTTGGATCGATGGGAGGGTTAAGTACATCTCGTGTAGGTGAGTAATATTAGTACATATAGGCCCACAAACTTAACTGTTAAGAAAACATGCTAGAATCGGTGGGAGGGTTAAGTACATCTCGTGTAGGTGGGTAATATTTGTATATATAGGCCCACACACTTAACCAGCAGGAAACCCTAGTAACGGGGACCCATTTCAGCAGTAACCCACGTAGATGTATCATGATACCATGAAACTAGGAAGGGTGGGGCACAATTACTGGGCTGATTATAAGCGGTCAAAATAGCGGTGGGGGTACGTCAGGGTAGGTTTCGACGGTTTACGAGCGTGTACGTACTCCGGAGTGAAAAAAAATAGGCACTGGGTACCAGTAGTTATACACTGTGCATCTTGAATCGTGTCGGGTCGCTATCATAAGGCTTGATACACCTTATGGTGGGGCCAGCATAGAGTATCCACACGCAAGAGAGGGCCGATTGACACAGACACATGGAAAATTAATACAAGTAGATAGCATAATCCCTAGTTGGACCTAGGTCGCGTAAACCCTAAATTCGAGAGGTGTTCAATAGGTAGCATAAACCCCAATGGCCCTGGGTAGCGTAAACCCTGGTTGAATCTAGGAAGCACTCGATAGTAAACCCTAGATTAGATCTAGGTAATAAATGGAATCCCCATAATAGATGTACACCTGAAGGCAACTGCAAATACGGGGATTGGTCACATTATCATATGATCATAGGTTACTAGTTTGGAGACCAGTTAGGTAGTGCAGAGATATAGAATTCAGTATAAACAGGGTAGTTGCGAAGCAGAGAAGGAGTAGAAGTGCATTCAGTTTATCAGTACATTTAGTTTATCGGTACATTCAGTTTATCTTGCCATATCCCATGTTATCTTGTTATTATGGTTTAGTCTTATATTTAGTTTATTCATGTCATGACCCTTTTTCCTTGTTTAAATACTAAGAATCACTGGACTTACCAGACTTTATGTCTGACCTAGTTTGCTTTCGCCTCTTTTCTTCCGTTCCCCCCCCCCCCAGGTAGTCAGGGAGGGAAAAGCTCAGCTCATTTTGGGGCTGTTACTCTCTCCAAGCTTGAAGATTCTTTGGCGCATTGCTTTGAACTCCATTTTCTACTGCTATGGATGGCTCATGCTTTATTGGGGAATATCATTGTCAGTTTGTGCTTGTTATATATTAAACAAGACAGATGCTTTCTTGTAATAAGTATTGGTGTTGTAAAACAATCTTTGTACAAGATGTTTTAATCAATAAAGGTTATTTATCTTCCTTTGCTTTATTTGTCTGTCTTGTACTTTTTCTGCATCTTGAAAATGCTCCACCGAAGTTAAGGCATTCCCTTTGTGAGTGACCTTAACGGAGGTGGGGTGTTTCAAGTATCTTTCCTTAATAGGAATCTAGACTTGTTAAAAATTCTAATTTAAAATAAATCTTAAACTATTTCAAAACATGGACTTATATTTCCATAACTATAAATATTGAAATATTTACTTCTTAATATATTTCATTTAAATTATAGTTTTTTACTAAATAGAATTCAAATATCCTTCCTAAACTAAACCATTAAAATAAAATTCGACCTAATCAAAGTATAATTATAAATCCCTTGGATTTATTTCAATTTATTTTATATTTCGAACTTTGGAATAAAATCCAACGTTTCCTTTCGAAAACGATTTCCGTTTTCCTCATCATTCAAATTTCTATTTATATTCACCCTTTCACCCCAGAATTCTTTTATAGAGGCTTGCATTTGCAAAATATCTGCTTTAACGATTATTCACTATAATTATGAATAATATTCCTTTTTTTCATAATCAAATCCATTTGATTTTACCATATCAAATCCAAATTCCATTTATAACTTCTATTTGCAATTGTTTATAGAAAATCTCAATATTAGTTTCAAATATTTATAATCCCGTTTACAATTTTCTTTATAATTTGCTAAGTTAAAAACTTATTTAAAATATTGGTTTCAAAATCAATTTCCACTTTTTCATATAAATTCAAATTTGAATTTATATTTCAGTTTATCTAAAGATAAATAATTTACTTAATTTATACTCTCGTTTATAAACAACTTCTTGTTTTCTCCATTAACATTTTATTATTTCAACTCTATTCGTAATTACATTTCTATTTCGGAAATAATTCCATTTTTAAATCCCAATATCCTTCTCCACATTCGAAAATATTTTACGGTATCTAAAATACCAAGTTCCTAGGGCTAGGATAATTCAAACACAACATATCAAATCAAGAATTATATAACACATCATATATCACAATCAAATAAAAAAAGTAATATAAATGTTGAGGAATCCAGTTGGATTCCTCCAACCAGTTTCCCTGCATCCACAGATGTTAATCACTTCAATAATATAAATTTCACATCAATATGAAATATCATGGTGAACATAATTGTTAATCAATCAACGATATAACTATATCAACCATTCAACCAATTTTTATCAACCATTCATTCAAACAACCATCAAACAATATAAAATTACTAGAAATAAATTTAAAACTCGTTTATATAAAAATATAAACAAGATAGAGTTAGTGAGTTTACTCACCTTGTTTCGCAGTTGATGATTCTGCTTTTGTTTTGATTGTCGATTCTGGCTGATTTATATAGTTTCAAACAAGTTTTTGAAACTATATAAAATCCCATCAGCTCTGAATACTTCCAAGCCAATTCGTACTTGTAGTATTTTCCGATACGATTTCAATATTTCCAAAATTTTGCAATTCTGTTCATGGACAATATGGTTACGTCAATTACAATTTCCAAATGATTTAAAATCAATATGTAACTAAACTAATTATACTATTATTATTATTGATTACTGTTATTACCACTCTTAAATACCCCTTTAAACGTGATTAGCAGTCACCAGAGCTTCAGCAAATACCCGATATCCAACTTCTTCCATGATCACAGAACCACACTCCAACTTATACCTCCAATTCAAACACCATCTGCCCCCCCACCTACAGCACTCATCTTACCACCACCCTCAACAATGAATATACCATTTCTCTCCCTGCCGTAACCTGCTTCTTTCTTACAAATCAACCCACTGCCATTACTTGTCTCAAGTCCTTCTTCTCCCTTCCTCATCTAAAACCACGTTTTAAAGGTTATTACCGCTAATCACTCCCCCCCCACGTAAGCTTTATCTTCCCAGTAGAGTTTGACCCGTTACCCTACCATTAACATATGCTTCCATCTCCCTTTCACAATCGATTCTTCACAAAACCCAAAACTGACGACACCATCCTCCTTCTCACCCAAATCCGCAACCAACCTCAACAAATCACTCCCCTACTTCTCCTCTTCCGCTTCACCCCATTGATAAACGGCTTGCACCCCTCTCCTCCAAAGCGTCGATCTGCTCATTAACTTGCTGCAGTAACCCGCGACCAACAGTTCGCCAAAATCTCGTTCACATGCTTGCCATAACCCCTTGGATACTTCGTCATTCTCAATTCAGCCCGGCATCACTGTTAGGACGTCGAAGATGAGCCTTGGTTGCTGCGAGTTTGAAGTTGGCATCCGTAGTAGGTATTGCACCAAAGAAATTATACATAAGACCGGGGCCCTTGTCTCAAGGATTTTGACGTATTTTATTTCATGGATTTTCATTGAGTGTTCTATTCTTAACAAATTTATAAAGTTTGATTTTTTTCGTGCTATGTTTTTGGATCTGAGAAAACGAGAATTGAGGAGAGGAACAGTATTTAAAAAGGAGGAATGGCTTGCAGAACACACTTTGCAACAGCTTGGGTACCACGGTTCTCAACAGCTTGGGTAACACGACTTACAAATATCTTGGCACCCACGGATTTAAAGATGCTTGGCAGACACGGTGTCAAATAGTTTGAGACGCAAGCTGTTCTGAGATATATATTTTCTTTGTGTTATTAAGTATTGTATATTGCTAGCATAACAGTGCGGATAAGGATAAACCATACTGTTCATAATGGGAACCACTTTTCTTATTTCTAGCAAATGAATCATGTACAATATTATACTATGGACTCATTTTATCCATAGGCAAGTGTGTGGTTTAAAATAACGTATTAGAATGAATGCAGTATTTTGTTATATAAATTCCGCTTATTACCTGACTGTTAATGACAAAATAAAATGTATCGTTATGCGCTATGATTCCAAAAATATAGTAAAATAGACAAGATAATATATACTGTGAAATTTTCAAAATGATGATATGGGGTGTAAAATACTTCAAATAAAAAGTTGCTTATTTTTAAAAATAAAATTTATAGGAAAATTCTATAAATTAAATTATAACTACATCCCAAAAAAAACCTTGTAATAATATTCTATTTTGGATTTATAACATTAATCTCGTTATAATCATATATTGTTTGGAAATTAAATCGAATCAATTTCAAAATAAACAAATAAAAATACTTATCTAATATGAATATATATATATATATATATATAACTTCAAAGTAATCTAATTTGAATTTTAAACTCGGCGTTTCTATTTTTAATTTAAAACGATATTCAATATATTTTAAAATCCATTTATTTTATAAAGAAAATTCCTTATAAATTTCTATATATAATTCAAATAAAATATTTGAAACAAATTTAAATATTCATAACTCAACAGCTAAAAATCTGGGTCGTTATATTCCTTCCCCCTTAAAATAATTTCGTCCTCGAAATTGCTAAGCAGTAAAAATGTTATAACTCTAACTCCTCATAACCTACTTAATCTTACATCCCATACCTTTATAACTCAGTTCTTAACTGACCTTCGGATTCTCATATCAATACTCGACCATTCATAATTCTGTCCTTGCTAAGCAGTAAAAATGCTATAACTCTAACTCCTCATAACCTACTTAATCTTACATCCCATACCTTTATAACTCAGTTCTTACGTGACCTTCGGATTCTCATATCAATACTCGACCATTCATAATTCTGTCCAAACGATCTACCCGCTATTTTTGGACAATCCATCATCACATTCTTGTCTTCAATCCATATGCTCTTCTGCATATCCACACCAATTCCAATTGATTTTAAATCCATTTATCAATTTCATTATTCAACCAGAAATTTTATTAACCAATTCTGGTTTTCTTATTTCGATTACAATTAACAGCTCGATTTTAAATTATCAAAAAAAATTCTTAAAAATTTTCTAACTCTTTAAATTTTTGAAAAATTTCGCCAGCATCTTCTTTGCACGGCTCAATCGGTACAACCACAAATTTCCTTTGTCGGCCTTTTCCAATGCAAAAGAAAATCAAAAAGCCAAGCGGCTTGCCTCATAGGCTCATGAAACCATCAAACCCAAGTAATATTGTAAACATGTACCTTTTTGTCTGGCATACTTATATCACTTGCATTTGCTTCCATTCAATATCTGCTCAGCATACGTATATCCGTTTCCAGTTGGTTTCAAATCAATCCAACTTCCAGTTTTTAACTCTCTAATCAATTCCTGATTAGTTCACTTCCATTCTATCAATTCAAATCTGATTTCTATTTAAGTCAATCCACTTATTATACTTGAATCCAAATTTATCACAATTCAATTAACAACACCAATATATATTCAACTTGCTTATTCATAAGTCAAATTCATATTCATAATTCGAATCTCAACATTTCTCTTTATTTAATTTCATTCGGAATTATTTCTAATCCAATCCAATTTTGCTAATCTTAAGTTAAATTTAAATTCATTTGATATATTTTTACCATTTCAATCTATCCCACTTATACAAGTTAAATTTTAATTTCAGAATTTAAATTTTCAGGTTTTATTTCAAATTAATTTGAAATCAAATATATTTATAATTAACTCAATTCAAAACATTTGAATTTTTAAAACATCTTGTCCTTTTCAAACAAATTTTTCATTCCCAAATTACTACGGTAGCAATCCGTCACTCAGAAACTTGAAAATGAATAATAATAGTGTCGCAATCCATTATCAGAATTATTTTCTCGCCACTGAAGTGATTTCAGTGCTTAATCCCCTTAAAAAATCCATTTAAACCATTCTTATTCAAAAATACTTTAAAGTACTATTATATGACTTTATAATATTTCAGAAAATATTTTCTAAACACCCGGAATTTAAATTCCAATTCTGATTTGAACTTAATCTTGGTTTATCTCATTTGTGCCCTTTATCCAAATCTAAATTATATTTGGTTATATATATATATATATATATATATATATATATATCAATATCAGTATTTCATAATCCCATTTGATTGTAATAATAATCAACACATTCATATATAATAATTTAGAAATTATTCCTTTTATACCAAAATAATTTTTTTGGGCAAAATTATTTCATTTACCCATTTTAAAACAATACTGTATCGAATTGCTTTGTTCGAGAGTTTAGAAACACCTACCGATACAATTTTACATTCTGTATCGACCGGAATCTATAAACCACTCAACAAACCAATCAACACAATATAGAACAATTTTAGATCAAATCTACAAATATGCGCTCATATATATACACTCAAACTCAATCTAGAGTATTACTAACCCCTCTCTATTGATTTACGCCACAAAGCCAAGGTTACTACTCAACCTTCAGCTCTGATACCAACTGTAACGGCCCGAATTTCCATACCCTTTGAGTTGACTAATAACACCACACGTCCAACCCAAATGACACAGAAATACGAATCGTTATAAGAAAGAAGTTAGAGGATGAGAAATAGAAAGAAAGAAATATTAGAATAGAAGAAAAACGAAGATCAGAAACTCACAGCGGAACGAATAAAATATATTAGATAACATAACTTCGGAAATACAAATCAATAACAAAATATAAATACCATTATCAGAGCATAACGGTTATTCCTGGAACAATTATAAACACCTGTTACCAAATACAACATAGTACACACCGGAACATATGATAATCTATAGCCAACTGGTGAAGCCTCCTGCTTCAAACATAGTACACACCGTAACATATGCTTTGTCATTATGAATCCAGAAAAATTTATCTTGTCGAATTCTGAGCTCATATGCAAAATTTAACTTTTTAAGGGCTATGTATTAATAACCGAAAACCCCATCCAATTCTCACTATTCCGGGTCTCGGAATATACCGAAGCTTATACTTTTCGGAGTCGCAAACGGTATTTTGAACTCAATGGAAATGGTTTCGAGTCCAAATTCATCCATATGCAAAATGTGACTTTTTTGGGCTATATTTCTTTAGCGATTATTCTGAATTTTCAACCGGGCATAACTATTTATTATCGCTATGAAAATTAGATTTCTCAGATTCAATGGAAAGATATTTTAAAATAGATTCTAATATTTTAGGTTTCGCTAAAATCCGGTTTATTTTGAATCCTGTACATTCATTTGAAATTTGAAATCTAATTTCCAAACAACCGCGCCATTTCCAATTCCTTTTATAATTAAAATAAATATTTATATTCTAACTTCGATTCAAATAAATATATACATTCTAATTCTATTCAAAATAAATTTCTCGTCGTTATTATTTAAAATAATTCATTTTAAATATTCAAAATTCATTAAAATTGCCAAAACAAAAAAATTTAATTGGTTCAGATTTTCCGGGTTGTTATAATCTCCCCCACTTAAAATCTTTTCATCCTCGAAAAGGAACGGAGCTGAAAGTTGTTTAACCAACCAACTCAACTTTCATTAGTTTCCTTATGGCTTAAGTTCTTCAACTTTTCAGTTTCTAAGAACTTTCTAATTTTTCAAAAATTTGGCTAACACCCTAAATTTTCGAAAAATTTCGCCATAACCTCCCCTGTACGGGAGCTCCGGGAAAATCTCGAAATCACCATACAGGCCTCTTCAATCCAAAAAGAAGAAGAAACAGCCAATCGGCTCATAAAA
Organism: Allium sativum; assembly: GCA_030737875.1. Taxonomy (NCBI): domain Eukaryota; kingdom Viridiplantae; phylum Streptophyta; class Magnoliopsida; order Asparagales; family Amaryllidaceae; genus Allium; species Allium sativum. The sequence continues at coordinate 605,049,259 of CM060918.1, read as the reverse complement.
TCATCAAAAACCCCAAGAAATACAATAAACATGTACCTATTTGTCGGGCAAACAATTTTATTCCTCTGCTCTAGCCTCCTTACAATGACCTGTTCAATGGATACACATGTATATGCAACATTTCCAAACAATGTTCAATACAGTTCAATATTTGGTTACAATTTGGTCCAAATTTACCATACATCTACTAATTGGTTTTAATAATTCCTTTAGTTAACTAATAATCAAACAACACAACCAGAAATCAATTAGTTGATTAGCTTTTCAAACAGATAAATTTCTATATGTACACGAAAATCATATTTTGTGTGTCAAGTCACAACAATAAATCCTATCTAATTCTGGTTCTCACACCAGCCAATTGGAAATATATAGAAATCCCACCTTCGAAACTCGAATATAAATTCCGATGATGTACGTACTATAGCGATCATCGGAACCATCTCCGGGCGACTAAGGTGTGATTTTATATCTATCCAGTATATTACAACGTCGAATACACGTTTGCAAGGCGTATATGCAAAATCTTTATATATTGGATTGTCCAAATTCAATACAAATAAATATTCAAATACGTACGAAATGGTTTAAATTTTCAAAATAATATTTTTTTTCATTTTTATTTTAATAATATACTCTTCCCACCCGTTATAGGATACTACTGATCCCATCTCTAACGAGTCATTCTCATTGGATATTACTAATCCAATCTCTGATGAGTTCATTCGTTTGGTTCTAATATGCCTTGTTCTCGAGCTCTGTAAACAGAGCTCTGATACCACCTATGGAGACCTGAACTTCCCCATGAAGGAAAGCATGAATTACTTTGAGAACACGACAAATCAGAACACAAATAGAAGAACATTTCATTGCTTATTATAACAATTCCATCAGAATACAAGAATATACAGAGTATGAATAAATATTACACATTTGATAATTATCAGAGGTTTAAATACATTACTGCAGTGGAAAAATAATATAAAACATAACTAAAAGAAATACACGAATATAGAGCTTTCTGAATATCACTCAAGCTGTAAACCAGGATCCTGTGAATATAAATCTGCAAAACCAAAACTACTAGCTGCCCGTGTGGAAAATAGGGGCATCCAGAGTTTAGGTTAAAAAAATAAACTCCAGGTCATTCATGTGACTGGTGTAAGAACTAAAACAATTATTAATCTGATTTTAAAGTTAGGTAAATCAAGGGACCACACCGTATAACACGGAACGGGTTTACCGCCAAGAATACCAGTGCATAAAACAATAGCGCAATGCTAAATAAAGAACAATTAAGCTATTATAAGACTCAGGTCCCATCACACAATGCAACGCAAGCCCGAGGATAGAGTTTTACCTTATAATAGCCAAATATGCTTGGTACGTGAAATTTCATCTTTTATTATTATTATTATAAGTGTATAGTGTCAAAACAATTTCAGTCATAAGTATCAATCATAGATGGCATAAGTGCCCCATACCACTATGTCGCCATACTAGGCTTTACAAATAAAACCGAAATGTCACGTATTAGAAATTGGATTTCCGTCATGAGTCGAGGCAAGGGGCAAGCTCCTCACCGGCTTCGAGACACTCTAGAAAATGCCCCAGGACTACACAATCTAGGTAGCCCTTGGAATCGGCTGGCCGGTCCTCCGTTACGTTTGAGGATTGGCAATTCCTGAACACACGTTTCCCGGTCCTATCAGACCTATCCATCGGCTCCGAAGAGACCGATATATCCAAGGCGCCTCGCATTCCAACATCCACAAAGGTATAATAATCAACGATGTCAGGGCTAGTAAAATGCTGACACCACCCATAACTGGAAAGAAACGTCGTGTTCTCCCAGCGGTCCTTATCCCGTTTTTAACTCATACCGAGGTGTGAGGCTCGCGAATCAACGCTATATACAAAGCTATGATGTATTAAAGCCATGCTTTGATCATTAACCACAAGACTCTGCTTTTCAACAACAGCCTTGATCACTGCATCTCAGCATGCCACATAGGCAATTCATGCCGTGCGATTGATATCTATCGATATATAACCTCTGAGCTCGTATGTCTCAGAGAAGGGCGTTAAGCAAGAGAATAAATTCTCCGCCGCCAAATAGATATATATTTAATAGAAATCAATCAACATAGAATAAAATCCAATGTCAGACACACAATCCATTTATAAGTCCGATCCGAGTCTGAACGAAACCAAAGGCACATTATTCCACCCCCACATGTCCAATACAGGGGAGAGGTCCTCGCAAATCCGTCGATCTCCAAGTACGCATAGACGATCACCACTTATTACCTCAGCTTGGATGTACAACCCAATCAAGACATCAGTAATCATCCAAAAGATGTAAAGACCTCCGGTCTTCAACCACCGTCTTCATCGTCGACATATCGTCGAATCAGTCATTCAGAATGGGTATAAACCCGGCCTTTCCGAATAACTCGCGTATATAATAAACAAGTGCTATAAACCCCAACATACGCCTCATTCCAATTCTGAATATTATTTTATTCAAATATTCACATACTTTGGGGAAGGTTCCCATTAATTTTATCAAAGATAAATTCTTTAAATTTATTCTTTAATCTTCCTTTGGATATCATTTCAATCTAATAAAAGATGCATTAAAACTCCACTTGGTTTTAATCTTCCCAAAAATCAATATTAACGATTGTTTAACTTGGGAAATCATATCCTATCTTTAACTGGGTTAAAGAACCAATATCATTTAAAACACGGTTCACAATAAACCCAAAATCACATTTCATTCCATCAGCCATTAAAGTGAATAATTCCCTAAGTATTAACCCCGAAGGCCGAAACCAACATCAGATCAATACCCAGAAAACCATTCAGCTTAACTAATCTCTAGTTAGTTTCTGATTTTCTTTACCCCGTTGGGTCTAAGAACAGAATTATTAAAGATACCATTCACGACAACCCAAAATTTCATTCCATTGTTAATCGGGTTAAAGAATAAGTGTTATTTTAAAACACAGTTCACGATAAACCCAAATCACATTCCATTAGTTATGGAATTTTCACGGAAAAACAAATCAATATATAATCGATATCAATTTCCGTATCCGACCAATAATATAAATGGAATAACGGCAAAGCCTTTTAAATTCCATATGTATTAACAGTATTCCCCCACAGAAGTTCACTTCGATTATTATCAATCGAATTCCATTCAATTCCAATTTAATATATTAAATTGGAAAACTTTACTTTGGAAAATTCCCGTTAAATCTTAATAAAAAGATTTATAAATTCCAAATCACATTTCACTGTAAAACGGGTTAAAGAGCGAATGTCGTTAAAAGCACAGTTCACAACAAACCCAAAATCCCATCAGTCTCTAACCATAAATTAGTAAGAGAACAATTCCCTAAGTATTAACCCCGAAGGCTGAAACCAACATCAGATCAATAATTAGGAAACCATTCAACTTAGCTAATCTCCAGTCAATTTCTAATTTTCTTAACTCCATTGGGTTTAAGAATAGTATTATTAAAGATACCATTCACGACAAACCCAAAATCCAATTCGATATTAAATACAAGGCTCTGAATAGAAAATATATCGGCTTATATTCAATATCAAATTCTGAAACCAACAAGTGTCGTATTGGAATAACGATATATATATATATATATATATATATATATATATATATATCCTCCAAATTCCTTCACAATACCTGTATAATCACGTAATCCAATATCGAAATATTCCGAAGATACGTTCGATTCAAATCCATCCCAATTCTCATATTGGAAATTTCTGGTTATTTTTAAAACCATTCCAATCAGACATCAAAATCAGATTTTGATCTTTTACTGAATATTATTTTTAAAATATTTGTTATTTTAAAATATTCATTCTTTCTGAACTGGAATCAGACACGGTCAATTACCATATAATGTTATTATATGGATTTCATACAACACATATATACAACAACAGTGATAAATAATCATTCACCATCCAGAGTGCATTCTACACTGTATAAGCATTAAATATAAATATTTAACGCTTACAATAGTTTGTCAACCTATCAATTGACATACAACTAAACAGTCAGGATTAGTGTACGTCAAATATCATCCCAACACCCGTATGGGGTTTCAACCAACAAATACTGAATATTATTTGTGCAGTTGGGCGATGTGTAAAATTTATCATCCCAATCAATATCAGTCAAATGTATGTACATAAACAAATCGTCCGTTCGTAAATGAATATTTATTTTATTCATATCAACGTTAAAAATTATATTTTTAACGATAAAATTCTATTCAGCTCATTTATACAATGAAAATGATATTTTTATTGTTCTGACATATTTTTGAAAATTTTGACGGTATAACGGCGCTATACCAAAATCGGGTAATGTCTAGCATTACCCCTCTCCTGATATTGGCTCGCGCCATACACACATAACAATTCTAATCTATTCATTTCACCCAAACAACCAAATTCAACCAAATAATCTAATCAACCAAACCAAACAATCAAACAAGTCGTCCATGGTCTGTGGACGACTGGGAACAGTTCATATACGCAGTTATAAATAAATAGCTGCATAAGAAAATTATAGTGAGGAGTTCTCACCTTGGGTTTCCACTCCGTCAATCTTTGATTGTTAATCTTAAATTCTCCAAGAATCCTGCATGTCTATTTTGTAAATAACATGCATAAGTTAAAAATCATATTTTTAACTATCGAATAATTATTTCATAACTTTTCTATTTTATAAATAGCATATATAGGCAAAAAATCATATTTTTGTCTTTCTAAAAAAAACATTTCCATGCCATACACTAGTTAAAAATCATATTTTTAATCTTGCTAAAAATATTTCCTTCCTACGACAAAAATCCTATTTTAACTAACCAAAAATGATATGTTTACATAACTAAAAATCATAACTTTACATACTTTGTAGGTTAAAAACCATATAAGCTTTAAAGCGGAGAAAACTCACATATTTTCTTCCATAATTTGCAAACGAGCTCCAATCTTCGCACCATCTATTTTTCTAGCTTAAACGCGCCATTCCGGACAACCTTCGCCTAGTGGTCTTCCTTCGGAAATGTGCCATTTCGCCGGAAATTGCGAAGAGACAACATTTGGACAGTGTTTGGATAACAGACTTTGGACGCATTTTCCCAACAGCTCCACAGTCTAAAATAGGACTTCCAAATACCAAATCGAAGAGAAAATCATGCTCTTCGATTTTGGTATTATGGAGTTTTGGCCAGAAATGCACGGTTTGGGAGTTATTGGCTAAATAGTGACAGAGGGTTAAATGCAAAACGGGAAATTTGTGAAAAATGGGTTTTTAAGTGTAGCGGGGCCCATGGCCGGTGTTGGGTGGTGCTGCAGGCGGCGTGGGGCCTGACTGACGTGGGGAGGTGGCTGAGGAGTGGTGGGGCCCGGCTGTGGTAGTTGGTGGTGATTTGGGGCTAGGGCTTTATGTAGAGAAGGAAGGAGAGAGAGGAGGAATGAGAGGAGGAGAGAGAAGGAGAGAGAGAGGCACGGCGACCGGCGACGGGTGGGGGCAGCAAGGGCAAGGGGGAGGAGGCCATTTTTGAAAAAAAGTGGAGGAAGGAGGAAATGAAAATAATGAAGAGAGAAATGGAATAAAAGCGATTATATGCTCGTTTCCTTCCTATCGTCCAAATACAAACGATCTCCATTTGCCGCGGATTTCGGGCACGAGATAGTAGACGTGATGACGAGTCCAGCGAAACAAATTTCGTCGAATTCCGAGTTCATTTGACCATCCGTTAAAATTGTCAAAGATGCTCAGATATTGTTCAAAAATGAGAGGCTAACTCCAAAAATCACGGCCTTTTGGATTTAACCATTATTAGACGATACAAATCCAAAAAAACGGAATCGAATTCTGAGGTCGTATCAATAAAGTTCCTTTGTAAAATGAGTGCCTATTTTACCCTAAACTGTTTCAGCTCGCACGGTCACATACTAACTCCGTTCGACGTGCATTTTGGAACTCAACAATGATTTGTCATTACGAATCCAGAAACATTTATCTCGTCGAATTTTGAGCTCATTTGCAAAATTTCACTTTTTAAAGGCTATGTATTGATAACCAAAAACCCCATCCAATTCTCACTATTCCGGATCTTGGAATATATCGAAGCTTATACTTTTCGGAGTCGCAAATGCATTTTGAACTCAATGGAAATGGTTTCGAGTCCAAATTCCTCTGTATGCAAAATGTGACTTTTTTGGGCTATATTTCTATAGCGACTATTCTGAGTTTTTAACTGGGCATAACTTTTTATTCTCGCTATGAAATTTGGATTTTTCGGATTCGTTGGAAAGATATTTTCAAATAAATTCTAATATTTTTGGTTTCGCTAAAATCCGGTTTATTTTGAATCCTGTACATACATTTGAAATTTGAAATCCAATTTCCAAACTACCACGTCATTTCCAATTCCTTTTATAATTAAAATAAATATTTATATTCTAACTTCGATTCAAAATAAATATATACATTCTAATTCTATTCAAAATAAATTTCTCGTCGTTATTATTTAAAATATTTCGTTTTAAATATTCAAAATTCATTAAAATTGCGAAAATAAAAAATTTAAATTGGTTCAGATTTTCCGGGTTTATACAATCTCTCCCACTTAAAATCTTTTCGTCCTCGAAAAGGAACGGAGCTGAAAGTTGTTTAACCAACTAACTCAACTTTCATTATTTTCCTTATGGCTTAAGTTCTTCAACTTTTCAGTTTCTAAGAACTTTCTAATTTTTCAAAAATTTGGCTAACACCCTAAATTTTCGAAAAATTTCGCCATAACCTCTCCTGTACGGGAGCACCGGGAAAATCCCGAAATCGCCGTATAGGCCTCTTCAATCCAAAAAGAAAAAGAAACAGCCAAGCGGCTAGCCAATCTGCTCATAAAATCATCAAAAACCCCATGAAATACAATAAACATGTACCTATTTGTCGGGCAAACAATTTTATTCCTCTGCTCTAGCCTCCTTGCAATGATCTATTCAATGGATACACATGTATATGCATGCATTTCCAAACAATTTTCAATACAGTTCAATATTTGGTTACAATTTGGCCCAAATTTATCATACATCTACTAATTGGTTTCAATAATTCCTTTAGTTAACTAACAAGCAAACAACACAACCAGCAATCAATTAGTTGATTAGCTTTTCAAACAGATAAATTTCTATATGTACACGAAAATCATATTTTTCGTGTCAAATCATAGCAATAAATCCTATCTAATTTTGGTTCTCACACCAGTCAGTTGGAAATATATAGAAATCCCACCTTCGAAACTTGAATATAAATTTCGATGATGTATGTACTATAGCGATCATCAGAACCACCTCCGGGCGACTAGGGCGTGATTCTATATCTATCCAGTACATTAAAACTTTGAATACACGCTTGCAAGGCGTATATGCAAAATCTTTATATGTTGGATTGTCCAAATTCAATACAAATAAATATTCAAATATGTATGAAATGGTTTAAATTTTCAAAACAATATTTGTTTTCATTTTTATTTTAAAAATATACTCTTCCCACTCGTTCTAGGATACTACTGATCCCATCCCTAACGAGTCATTCTCGTTGGATATTACTAATCCAGTCTCTGATGAGTTCTTTCATCAGGTCCCATCACACAATGCAACGCAAGCCGGAGGATAGAGTTTTACCTTATAATAGCCAAATATGCTTGGTTTGTGAAATTTCATCTTTTATTATTACTATAATTGTATAGTGTCAAAACAATTTCAATCATAAGTACCAATCATAGACAACATAAGTGCCCCCATACCACTATGTCTCCATACTAGGCTCTACAAATAGAACCGAAATGTCATGTATTGGAAATTGGATTTCCGTCATGTGTCGCGGCAAGGGTCAAGCTCCTCACCGGCTTTGAGACACTCTAGCTAATGCCCCAGGACTACACACTCTGGGTAGCCCTTGCAATCGGCTGGGCCGGTCCTCCGTTACGTTTGAGGATTGGAAATTCCGGAACACACGTTTCCCGGTCCTATCAGACCTATCCATCGGCTCCGAAGAGACCGAAATATCCGAGGCTCCTCGCATTCCAATATCTACAAAGGTATAATAATCAACGATGTCAGGGCTAGTAAAACGCTGACACCACCCATAACTAGAAAGAAACGTTGTGTTCTCCCAGCGGTCCTTATCCCGTTTTTAACTCGTACCGAGGTGTGAGGCTCGCGAATCAACGCTATACACAAAGCTATGCTGTATTAAAGCCGTGCTTTGATCATCAACCACAAGACTCTGCTTTTCAAGAAAAGCCTTGATCACTGCATCTCAGCTTGCCACAAAGGCAATTCATGCCATGTGATTGATATCTATCGATATATAACCTCTGAGCTCGTACGTCTCAGAGAAGGGCGTTAAGCAAGAGAATAAATTCTACGCCGCTAAACAGATATATATTTCATAGAAATCAAGCAGCACAGAATAAAATCCAATGTCAGACACACAATCCATTTATAAGTTCGTTTGGGTATGAACGAAACCGGAGGCACCTTATTCCTCCTCCACATGTCCAATACAGAGGAGAGGTCCTCGCATATCCGTCGATCTCCAAGTACGCCTGGACGATCACCACTTATTACCTCGGCTTGGGTGTACAGCCCAATCAAGACTTCAGTAATTATCCAAACGATGTGAAGACCTTTGGTCTTCAACCACCGTCATCATCGTCGACATATCTTTGAATCAGTCATTCAGAATGGGTTTATACCCGGCCTTTACGAATAACTCGCATATACAATAAACAAGTGTTATAAACCACAACATATGCCTCATTCCAATTCTGAATATTCTTTTATTCAAATATTCACATACTTTGGGAAAGGTTCCCATTAATTTTATCAAAGATAAATTCTTTAAATTTATTCTTTAATCTTCCTTTGGATATCATTTCAATCTAATTAAAGATGCATTAAAACTCCACTTGGTTTTAATCTTCCCAAAAATCAATATTAACGATTGTTTAACTTAGGAAATCATATCCTGTCTTTAACTGGGTTAAAGAACCAATGTCATTTAAAACATGGTTCACGATAAACCCAAAATCACATTCCATTCCATCAGCCTTTAACCGTAAATTAGCAAGTGAATAATTCCCTAAGTATTAACCCTGAAGGCCAAAACCAACATTAGATCAATACCCAGAAAACTATTCAGCTTAACTAATCTCCAGTTAGTTTCTGATTTTCTTAACCCTGTTGGGTCTAAGAACAATATTATTAAAGATACCATTCACGACAACCCAAAATTTTATTCCATTGTTAGTCGGGTTAAAGAACAAGTGTTATTTTAAAACACCGTTCACGATAAACCCAAATCACATTCCATTAGTTATGGAATCTTCACGGAAAAACAAATCAATATATAATCGATATCAATTTCCGTATCCGACCAATAATATAAATGGAATAACGACAAAGCCTTTTAATTCCATATGTATTAACAGTCTTCCTCCACAGAAGTTCACTTTGATTATTATCAATCGAATTCCATTCTATTCCAATTTAATATATTAAATTGGAAAACTTTACTTTGGAAAATACCCGTTAAATCTTAATAAAAATATTTATAAATTCTAAATCACATTTCACTGTAAAACGGGTTAAATAATGAATGTCGTTAAAAACATAGTTCACAACAAACCCAAAATCCCATCAATATCTAACCGTAAATTAGTAAGAGAACAATTCCCTCAGTATTAACCCCGAAGGCCAAAACCAACATTTGATGAATACCTAGGAAACCATTCAACTTAGCTAATCTCTCGCCAGTTTCTAATTTTCTTAACTCCATTGGGTTTAAGAGTAGTATTATTAAAGATACCATTCACGACAAACCCAAAATCCAATTCGATATTAAATACAAGGCTCTGAATAGAAAATATATCGGCTTATATTCAATATCAAATTCTGAAACCAACAAGTGTCGTATTGGAATAACGATATATATATCTTTCAAATTCCTCCACTACGGAATCCAATATCGAAATATTCCGAAGATACGTTCAATTCAAATCCATCCCAATTCTCGTATTGGAAATTTCTGGTTATTTTTAAAACCATTCCAAATCAGACAACAAAATCAGATTTTGATCTTTTACTGAATATTATTTTTAAAATATTCATTATTTTAAAATATTCGTTATTTTAAAATATTCATTCTTTCTGAGCTGGAATCAGACACGGTCAATTACCATATAATGTTATTATATGGATTTCATAAAACACATGTATACAACAACAGTGATAAATAATCATCCATCATCCAGAGTGCATTCTGCACCGTATAAGCATTAAATATAAATATTTAACGCTTACAACAGTCTGTCAACCTATCGATTGACATAAAACTAAACAGTTGAGATCAGTGTACATCAAATATCATCCCAACACCCGTGTGGGGTTTCAACCAACAAATACTGAATATTATTTGTGCAGTTGGGCGATGTGTAAAATTTATCATCCCAATCAATATCAGTCAAATGTGTGTACATAAACAAATCGTCCATTTGTAAATGAATATTTATTTTATTCATATCAACGTTAAAAAAAATCTTTTTAATGATAAAATATCTTATTCACCATATGAATATTCGATTCAGCTCATTTATACAATGAAAATGATATTTTTATTGTTCTGACATATTTTTGAAAATTTTGATGGCATAACGGCGTTATATCAAAATCGGGTAATGTCTAGCATTACCCCTCTCCTGATATTGGCTCGCCACATACACATAACAATTCTAATCAATTCATTTCACCCAAACAACCAAATTCAACCAAATAATCTAATCAACCAAACCAAACAATCAAACAAGTCGTCCATGGTCTGTGGACGACGGGGAACATTTCATATATGCAGTTATAAAATAAATAACTGTATAAGAAAATTATAGTGAGGAGTTCTCACCTTGGGTTTCCACTCCGTCAGTCTTTGATTGTTAATCTTAAATTCTCTAGGAATCCCGCATGTCTATTTTGTAAATAACATGCATAAGTTAAAAATCATATTTTTAACTATCGAATAATTATTTCATAACTTGTCTATTTTATAAATAGCATGCATAGGCTAAAAATCATATTTTTTATCTTTCTAGAAAAAAACATTTCCATGCCATACACTAGTTAAAAATCATATTTTTAATCTTGCTAAAAATATTTCCTTCCTACGATAAAAATCCTATTTTTAACTAACCAAAATATGATATTTTTACATAACTAAAAATCATAACTTTACATACTTCATACGTCAAAAACCACAGAAGCTTTAAAACGGAGAAAACTCACATATTTTCTATCGTCCAGATTTGTTGTTCTGGTTCCAAAATTTGCAAACGAGCTCCAATCTTCACACCATCTATTTTTCTAGCTTAAACGCGCCATTCCGGACAATGTTCGCCTAGTGGTCTTCCTTTCGAAAATGTGCCATTTCACCAGAAATCGCGAAAAGACAGCATTTGTACAGTGTTTGGACAACAGACTTTGGACGCGTTTTCCCGACAGATCCGCAGTTCAAAATAGGACTTCCATATACCAAATCGAAGAGAAAATCGTGCTCTTCGATTTTGGTATTGTGGAGTTTTGGCCAGAAATGCACGGTTTGGGAGTTATTGGCTAAATAGTGACAGGGGGTTAAATGCAAAACAGAAAATTTGTGAAAAATGAATTTTTGAGTGTAGCGGGCCCCACAGCCGGAGTTGGGTGGTGCTGTAGGCGGCGTGGGGCCTGATTGACGTGTGGAGGTGGCTGAGGAGTGGTGGCGGCGGCGGTGGTTCTCGGTGGTGGTGGTTGGTGGTGATTTGGGGCTAGGGCTTTATGTAGAGAAGGAGAGAGAGAGGAGGAAGGAGAGGAGGAGAGGGGGTGGCACGACGGCCGGCGATGGGTGGGGGCAGCAAGGGGCAGGCAGCAGCAAGGGCAAGGGGGAGTAGGCCATTTATGAAGAAAAGTGGAGGAAGGAGGAAATGAAAATAATGAAGAGAGAAATGGAATGAAAGTGATTATATGCTCATTTCCTTCCTATCGTCCGAATACAAACGATATCCATTTGCCGTGGATTTCGGACACGAGATAGTAGACGTGAAGACGAGTCCAGTGAAATAAATTTCGTCGAATTCCGAGTTCATTTGTCCGTCCGTTAAAATTATCAAAGATGCTTAGATATTGTTCAAAAATGCGATTTTGGCTCACCTTTTCTTCTTGCACGATCATATGCTAACTTCAAAAATCATGGCCTTTTGGATTTAACCATTATTAGACGATACGAATCCAGAAAAAAAAGGAATCGAATTCTGAGGTCGTATCAATAACGTTCCTTTGTAAAATGACTGCCTATTTTACCCTGAACTGTTTTAGCTCGCACGGCCACATACTAACTCCGTTCGACGTGCATTTTGGAACTCAACAATTATTTGTCACTATGAATCCATAAAAATTTATCTCGTCGAATTCTGAGCTCATATGCAAAATTTCACATTTTAAGGGTTATGTATTCATAACCGAAAATCCCATCCAATTCTCACTATTCCGGATTTCGGAATATATCGAAGCTTATACTTTTCGAAGTCGCAAACGACATTTTGAAATCAGTGGAAGTGGTTTCGAGTCCAAATTCATCCGTATGCAAAATGTGACTTTTTTAGGCTATATTTCTATAGTGACTATTTTGAATTTTCAACTGGGCATAACTTTTTATTCTAGCTATTAAATTTGGATTTTTCGGATTCGTTGGAAAGATATTTTCAAATAGATTCTAATATTTTTGGTTTTGCTAAAATCCGGTTTATTTTGAATCCTGTACATTCATTTGAAATTTGAAATCGAATTTCCAAACTACCGTGCCATTTCCAATTCCTTTTATAATTAAAATAAATATTTATATTCAAACTTCGATTCAAATAAATATATACGTTCTAATTCTATTCAAAATAAATTTCTCATCGTTATTATTTAAAATAATTCATTTTAAATATTCAAAATTCATTAAAATTGCCAAAACAAAAAATTTAAATTGGTTCAGATTTTCCGGGTTGTTACAATTATAATAAAATTCGACCTAATCAAAGTATAATTATAAATCCCTTGGATTTATTTCAATTTGTTTTATATTTCGAGCTTTGAAATAAAATCCAACGTTTCCTTTCGAAAACGATTTCCGTTTTCCTCATCATTCAAATTTCTATTTGTATTCACCCTTTGACCCCAGATTTCATTTTTAGAGGCTTGCGTTTGCAAAATATCTGCTTTAACGATTATTCACTATAATTGTGAATAATATTTATTTTTTTCATAATCAAATTCATTTGATTTTACCATATCAAATCCAAATTCCATTTATAACTTCTATTTTCAATTGTTTATAGAAAGTCTCAATATTAATTTCAAATATTTATAATCTCGTTTACAATTTTCTTTATAATTTGCTAAGTTCAAAACTTATTTGAAATATTGGTTTCAAAACCAATTTCTACTTTTTCATATAAATTCAAATTTGAATTTATATTTCAATTTATCTGAAGATAAATAATTTACTTAATTTATACTCTCGTTTATAAACAACTTCTTGTTTTCTCCATTAACATTTTTTTAATTTCAACTCTATTCGTAATTACATTTCTATTTCGGAAATAATTCCATTTTTAAATCCCAATATCCTTCTCCACATTCAAAAAGTTTTTACAGTATCTAAAATACCAAGTTCCTAGGGCCAGTATAATTCAAACACAACATATCAAATCACGAATTATACAACACATCATATATCACAATCAAATAAAAACGGTAATATAAATGTTGAGGAATCTAGTTGGATTCCTTCAACCTGTTTCCCTGCATCCATAAATGTTAATCACTTCAATAATATAAATTTCACATCAATATGAAATATCATGGTGAACAGAATTTTTATTCAATCAACGATATAACTATATCAACCATTCAACCAATTTTTATCAACCATTCATTCAAACAACCATCAAACAGTATAAAATTACTAGAAATAAATTTTAAACTTGTTTATATAAAAATATAAATGAGGCAAAGTTAGTGAGTTTACTCACCTTGTTTCGCAGTTGATGATTCTGTTTTTGTTTTGATCGTCGATTCTGGCTGATTTATACAGTTTCAAACAAGTGTTTGAAACTATATAAAATCCCATCAGCTTTGAGTCCTTCCAAGCCAGTTCGTACTTGTAGTATTTTCCGATACGATTTCATTGGGTCCGAATTTTTGCAATTCTGTTCACGGACGATATGGTTACGTCAATTACAATTTCCAAATGATTTAAAATCAATATGTAACTAAACTAATTATATTATTATTATTGACTACCGTTAGTACCATTCTTAAATACCCCTTTAAATGTGATTAGCAGTCACCAGAGCTTTAGAAAATACCCGATATCCAAATTCTTCCATGATCATAGAACCATACTCCAACTTATACCTCCAGTTCGAACACCATTTGCCCCCACCTACAACACTCATCTTACCACCACCCTCAACAATTAATACACCATTTCTCTCCCTACCGTAACCTGCTTCTTTCTTACAAATCAACCCACTGCCATTACTTTTCTCAAGTCATTCTTCTCCCTTACACATCTAAAACCACATTTTAAAGGTTATTACCGCTAATCACTCCCCCCATGTAAGCTTCATCTTCCCAGTAGAGGTTGACCCGTTACCCTACCATTAACGTACACTTCCCTCTCCCTTTCACAATAGCTTCTTCACAAAACCCAAAACTGATGACACCATCCTACTTCTCACCCAAATCCACAACCAACCTCACCAAATCACTCCCTTACTTCTCCTCTTCTGCTTCACCCCACTGACAAACAGCTCGCACCCCTCTCCTCCAAAGCGTCGATCTGCTCATCAACTTGCTACAGTAACCCACGACCAACAGTTCACCAAAATCTCATTCACATACTCGCCATAACCCCTTGTATAGTTCGTCATTCTCAACTCAACCCCGACATCACTATTAGGACATCTAAGGTGAGCCTTGGCTGCTGCGAGTTTGAAGTTGGCATCCATAGTAGGTATCGCACCAGAGAAATTATACACAAGACCGAAGCCCTTGTGTCAAGGATTTTGACTAATTTTATTTCATGGATTTTCACTGAGTGTTCTATTCTTAACAAATTTATAAAGTTTGATTTTTTTCATGCTTTATTTTTGGATCTGATAAAACGAGAATTGAGGAGAGGAACAGTATTTAAAAAGGAGGAATGGCTTGCAGAACACAATTTGCAACAGCTTGGGTACCACGGTTCTCAACAGCTTGGGTAACACGGCTTACAAATATCTTGGCACCCATGGATTTCAATATGCTTGGAAGACACGGTGTCAAGTAGTTTGAGACGCAAGCTGTTCTGAGATATATATTTTCTTTGTGTTATTAAGTATTGTATATTGCTAGCATAATGGTGCGAATAAGGATAAACCATACTGTTCATAATGGGAACCACTTTTCTTAATTCTAGCGAATGAATCATGTACAATATTATACTATGGACTCATTTTATCCGTAGGCAAGTGTGTGGTTTAAAGTAACGTATTAGGATGAATGCAGTATTTTGTTATATAAATTCCGCTTATTACCTGACTGTTAGAGACAAAATAAATTGTATCGCTATGCGCTATGATTTCAAAAATATAGTAAAATAGACAAGATAATATATACAGTGAAATTTTCAAAATGATGATATGGGGTGTAAAATACTTCAAATAAAAAGATTCTTTTTTAAAAAATAAAATTTGTAGAAAAATTCTATAAATTAAATTATAACTACGTCCCAAAAAAATCTTGTAATAATAATCTATTTCGGATTTTATAACATTAATCTCGGTATAATCGTATATTGTCTAGAAATTAAATCGAATCAATTTCAAAATAAACAAATAAAAATACCTATCTAATCTGAATATATACATATAAGATCGAAGTAATCTAATTTGAATTTTAAACTCGACATTTCTATTTTTAAGTTAAAACAATATTCAATATATTTTAAAATCCATTTATTTTATAAAAAAATTCCTTATAAATTTATATATATAATTCTAATAAAGTATTTGAAACAAATTTAAATATTCATAATTCAACAGCTAAAAACCTGGGTCGTTACAATTATCAATTCAATGGCTTTCCTCTAGTTCATCTAAGAAATTAAAAATAACCAAAACCATCAAAGGTTATTTTCATAATGAAAAAGAGGCAATCAAAACCTATGCTCACTATTTAGCAAATGCTAAAGTCAACACGGGTGCTTTCGCCATATTTGGAGATTTTCCTTCCTACAATCTTATCTCCCTTTTCGAATACAACGAAGTCTTGAGTCTAATTGACTCTCATGGTAACGATAAAGTTGGTTATCCCAAACTCATCAAGATGTTCTATGCAAATCTCAATCGCGGATTTTATGAAGGCAACGAAGATCAAATTTGGAGTAGCGTCAAAGGCACGCAAATTGTTCTCGATGCTGAACTCTTAGGCACTATTCTAAATTGTAGAAGCACGGGCTCGGATTTTTCAGAATTCAAAATCGATGAAACCGATGTAGAAACCTACAATGACATATTTGAAGACGATGCTCCAATGGAGTTCAAAAATCACTTCTTTCGTCCAAAAAAAAATTCTTAAACCTTCTCCTCCAACATACGATCACTCCCCGTTCCTGTAATTTCAACAATCCAAGCTCAAAGTCCAAAAGGCTCTCTTTTCTATTATGTGTAGTTATATTATCAATTGGACCGGCATGATTTTAAATGAAATTAAGCCCATAGAATTGTCCTCAAGAGAAAGCACTCTCAACTATGTCATTCATCTCACTCGTAATTTCAAATACTATGGAGTTGATCTTCATGGAGAAGAGTTTGTGTATAGAAAAGTGTTTGACTCATCAAACATACATCTCATGCAAATTCCTCTAACTTTCAAGCCATATGAGACATTCGAAGACAAACAAGCCCGAATGCAACAAGAACAAGAGCCAATGGAAGTCAAAGAAGAAGAAGGAATTTCTTTCGAAAGCGTTGAGTGTCCAGCCAACACTAGACACTTTTTCATTGAGATGATTGTTCAAAATCAAGTGAAAATTGTCAACAATCAAAAGAAGCTCAACAATAAATTTTCCAAAATGTCCAAATTCATGATCAAGATAGGAAGAAAGCTTGGAATTTCATCTTCCTAATCATCATCTACTAAGAATTAGCCTATCTAGTTTTATTTATCTTCATGTATTCGTTTATGTTTCCATGTATTTGCTTTCGAATCTCGTATTTAGTGTGTCTTAATTAGTTGGGATGTATTTGCTTTATATTAAGTAATGAATGAAGTTTTATTTCTATTTAAAATTGTTTTTAAGTTACTGTAAAATTAGTTATAGTTTGAAATAAGTTCAAAATATTCAAAATTTGAAAATTTTCAAAATTATCAATAGCTTGTGTCGGCACACATTTATATATGTTGACATATTACTGCCATATTTTCAAAATGTTTCAAATTTTAAAATTAGATAACTACTCATGTCCATTCAAAATCCAACGAATTCCGGACCCTATTTAAGCCTATTTCTTCTAGAAAAATTCATTATTCTATTTCTCCTTCTTCCTTATTCATTTCTTCTCAAATCCAATTCATAATCTTAGTGAAAATCTAGAAGAAACCTTGAATTCTTTCAAAAATATTCTCTCTATCATTCTACGAAACCAGCTTCATCTCGAACTAAGCCAAACAAAGATTTTTGAACAGTAAGAGAAACATTTTGATGCAATTCGGTGGTTAATCTCTTCTTTTTTCAGAGATGAAGATAGTAATCTCGCAAAGGCTCCACCAACCAAAGTGGGGATTGGGAAGTCATCAAGAAGGATCCAATCTTTGGAGAAGACGGTTGGGTTGAAATCCCAAGAAACGTTTAATTGATTGGTATGGTTGATTTTCTTGATTTTCTTGAATTTGATTTGGATTTTATAATTTGTAACTTGTATATATTAAGAAATATGGTGTGGTGTGCTTTTGATTTGATTTGGTTTGTATAATTGATATCAAACAAATGTAAATATAATACTTGGATTGGTTTGTATTTGATTATCATAATGTTAGGAATTACTATTATAGGTTTATATAGATTAAAGGGGACTATTCTACTTTAAATTAGAAGATACTTAGGTTCTTATAGGTTTTATTTAGATAGTTATACAATTTAAGGGGAGTAGTTTTAGAATTTCTTTTTGATAATGCCAAAGGGGGAGAAATTATAAAATATAGACATAGTTTATAGGATTCATATTGACATGGGGAGTATTTGAAGGATCATCATCAACAGGTATATTCAGGTATGATATTTTATAAACTAAGGTTGTCATCATCAAAAAGGGGGAGATTGATGGAGAATGGAGTTTTGATGACCACAACCTTATTTCAACATTAATTGATTACAAATTATATATAACACCTCTATCTAGAATATATATGCACACATATGCAGGATTTATATACATGAAATATTACTGAAGACTGTACAGTTTAAAGCTGTTAGAGATTCATAATTCAGAGATATTTCAAGACTCATGAGTATTCAAGATTTCAAGAGTTCAAGATAAATATAGTTATAGAGTCAAGATTATTTAAGACTCTGAATGGGACTCCAGGTTCAAATTCAAATTTACTTCAAATTTTGTTTTTTAAACTCTGTTTTCAAATTCTTTCTTCAATCCCCTTCTTCTCTATTTTACTTTCTATTTTTAAACTTAAATTTTATAGATTTATACTTTATAAGTTTTATAAATTTATATTTTATATACTTTATATTTATATAGTTTTAAACTCTATAATTTTATAAATATGTTTATATAGTTTATATTTATGTTTTCATATGATTTTCTACTTTATAATATTTATTTATAACACTATATTTTAATACAAGAATTTCTAGAATTATATTTAAATCAAAACGCTTGAAAAATGTCCAAGTTTCAATTTTACACATATATATGTCGACATACATGTTTATACATGTCGACATATAACTGTCATTTTTTCAAATTTCAACGGAAGTGTCTTTTCACTATTTGTGATGGTTCTAAAGCGTTGCAACCTTTCACACACCATAAAAAGGGGCTAATTTCGATTTTTTAATCACTTCTTCTTCTCCATTTCCACTCTCTTTCATTATACCATTATTTCTTATCATTTTTATGATTTCTACACCTATACTTTGCCGAATCCAATTTTGTTTTCACTAATCTTCTTCTTTCAACACTCTCTACTGATTACTCTCTGAATCAAGTGTTATTGTAATGACCCGCACTTCCACTCACTTCAAACCGATCGAAAACCGAAACCCACGTCAATTCAAGTTAATCAAAAGTACGTTTCGTTAGGGTTTACCAGAGTAAGCACAGTGGAATACACAGCTCATAGTGGAACATATAATATATAATAAGAATATATTATTGCAGCGGAAACATTTTTGAATACAAAATCTGATTTTACATATCATTACTCCATGAAGATTTAACATAATATACCGATAGTAGAGTACCTCCGGCCTTCATATGAAACTCCAGCTCTCTCTGGAACTCCACATCTTCAAACTTGAATCCGATCTCGAAAAATGAAAAACAAACTAATAGACTACTCGTGTGTAAAATGTGGGCATCCGCAGTTTGCAAGGGAAAAACAAACTACGAGTCAGTCATGGGACTGGTGTGAGAAAACTTTATAAACTAATCTTATATTTAGCCTTATTTTGAATAAGGTATCTCGGGACCACGCCACATGTCGCGGAACGGGTTTCCTCTCAAGGATACATGCACAACCATAGCAACCAGAACCAAGCATAGCAAACAGATTTGAAACATGACTTTTAGAAAAATGAACGATTATAAGCCCCAGGTCCCATCACACAATGCAAGCGCACACCAGAGGATAGGGGTTTGCCTTATAATCGCAAAACTTGCTTGATATAGTTTTAAAACCAAACCATTTGATATTATAATATTGTCTAGGGTGTGGAAAAATCCTTTCGAAAATAAACTTATGAATCTTAGCTCGCATAGTGCCCCATCCCACTATGTTAGCTACATAGGTATACAACTGAAAATCGCAAAGGGTTTCATATTAGAAGTTGGATTTCCATCAATGAGCCTGGGCTAAGGATCTTCCCAGTCCGATTCAGAACCCCCAGCTAGGTTCTAGGATCCCGTCTGGCTCCTTTAGAGTGGCAAGGTCAGTCCACCATACTTCGTGGATTAAAGTAACAGCTTGAACATAACGTCCTTCAGTCTGTGTGTAGACCATCATCTAGGTATATTGACCTAGTCCGAGGCGCCTCATCCAACAAACCACATAAGTAAATGCCTGGGCTCCATACCATGGCATTATCTTTTACTAAATGGAATGTTAAGTCCCTACCTCTGTGCTCTATAATCCTATTTCGACTCAATCCGGGTTGTAAGGTCCGCGAAGTCACGTCAAACACAAAGCTACGCATTTAAGCCATGCTTTGCTCTTCAACCACAAGGCCCTGCTTTTCAACAAAATCCTTGATCATTTCAACCTATCATGCCACACTATCATTCCTTAAAACACAAACTGCTATTCAACAACATACAACCTTTGAGCTCGTACGTCTCAAAGAAGGGTGTTAAGCAAGAGAATAAATTCTCCGCCACCAAACAGAAGCATGTTTAGTAAATGTCAGTCTACATTTTACAAATTACAGTGTCAGACACGAAATCCATCAATAAGTCCATTCCAGGAATAGGAACGAAACCAAAGGCACTTGATTACACGTCCGCGCCTGGGAGTGCAAATCCTTGCAATCTGATACGCTTCAAGTATGGTCAGACAATTTCGTCACTTTAACCTCTTGAGGAGCGACCCCGAGGCATCAACAGGCTATCCGTCCGATGTGAAGAATACCGATCTTCAACCTTCATCGTCGTCAACTTGATATCAACATCACGTCGTATAATTATTCGAAATGGGTAAAAACCCGGCCTTTCCAAATAATTAGCGCAATTTAAAAACACAACTACGGGACACACAAGCTTTCAACCAATCTCCTTCCGTCTTGGATTTGTTAATTAAACTTCTTTAAACCCATTCTCAAATTATCTTTAACAAAATCCATATTTTCCCCCAATCATTTACTTATAGTTCGGAAAACAGTTTGCGGGTTAAACTTCAAAATAGATTTTTTTTTCAAAGAAAGTGTTACAATAGTGTTTCAAAGGTGTTACAAAAGCATTACAAATCCGTTATCTTAACTACTTCGATCAAAATATCATTTATCTTAGCAAAAACTTAAACTTTACAATTCAAAACACTTTTTCATAATTCATACTAAATTTACAAAAAAAAAAATCCATATTTCTAAAACATTTAAAATAGATGTTTATAGTTATGGCTGACGACTGCTCTTACAACGACCTTTTCAAAACGGATTTAAATATAACTTAAAATTTATAACTTGAAATTAAAATCTGCTTTCACTCATTTGAAAGCTCTCATAAATAAGAATCAAACGTACTTTGTTTCGTGGAAATTCGATTTATACTGCAAAAGTTACAAGCATTTAAAGTTTGTAACTAAAATATGCGAATTGCCAATATGCGACAAAAGCTATTTTGACCGCCAAAAAAATTAGTCTACGATACTTCAAAGTACCTTAGAAAACCATTATTTACTTACGTAAACCATTCAAAATCATTTTAAATCTATTTCCCAAAATATTTGGGGTTTAAAATTCAACTTTTATTTTTACTTAATAAATTAAGTTTCAATTTATCTTTAAATCCAAATAATTAAATCTTGCATTGACCATCTCCTTCGTCGGATCAGTTAGGGATAGCCAGGGAGAGCAGGAAACTATATTTTCCAAACCCAAGCCTAGACACTATCCTCTCTGTCATCCTTGAATGTTCCGGTATTTATTTATTCACTTAAGGAAACTTTATCATAAATTATTATCCTTCAACTTAAAAAAAATATTGCTTCTAATTTCGAAGGAGATTTGCCGATCACCAATGTAATACCGTAATTGATGTGTCATGGTTTGTGCAAAAAATAAAAAACATTGATAGCAACCATCATTAACATAATTAAATAATAACTGTGCACAAGCGTTATAACACTAACGCTTAATTGTTTGTGTGTTCTAAACTACACAAACATCATCCATCATAACAAACATCATACATGAAATCGTTAAATCAAGCAACAAAACCCTTTAAAAGTTCAGTTTTTCTCACCTCTTGAAGTCCAAGCTTTTGCCTAAGGGTCCCTGGCTCCTAGTCTTGCCCTCCTTTCTCCTTTTCTTCCTTTTCCTTTGCATTTTTTTATTAATGAATTTCGGCCATGGCATGAGGTTAAGGGAGAGGGAGGAAGAAGAAGATGGAAGTGACATTAAAGTGGAGGGGAAAGGTTCTTATATAGCTTAGAAAGTCACATGGATTGGTGACATGTCACAAATCTAAGGGAAGAGAAATGAATGGCTTAGATTCATCCTTATCCATTTGCATACTTATCCAAAAGTGTGCTTTCTCATGTGTTTTATCATCGACTTTCCGATCTCATTTCGGAGTATCAAACGATAACGGATTTCAGAAATTCTTCAACCATATTGTCCGATTTCTAACGTGCTTCAATCCTATGTGTTCAAATCCAAAATCAGAGTTCGTTTGGATTTTCAAATAATTTATTTTAATTTTGTTTCCTTAATAACTTTCTATATTCGATAGGGATTTTCCCAAACTTCATACATAGCTAATATTCTATGTTCTATAATTTTCTGGATAGGTCTCAGGTTCCAGTTTTTCCTTTTGCACTATCAAATTCCAATTATCGTCAAATTTAAATTTAAATTTTGGCCTTCTACTATTTTCTTTTCAACATACGGATGTTGTTTTATGCGAAACTTTCCTAAGTACTAAAATTCACTATTTTGGATCCAATGGAGGTGGTCTCACTATCTAGCGATATCCCGTTCTCAAGATATCCTCAAAATCGTTTGGTTTTAGTTCAAATTTTGAATCTTTTGCGAATTTAACATATCTAACGGATGCCATTTTTGATGTAACTTGATTGGTTACCTAATTTCATCATTTCGGATTTGATGAAACTGATTTCATCGAAATCCGAGTTAGTTAGCTACTACTTCCTTAAGAAACTGCTATTTCTTAAGAGAAATCGATATTAAATCGGTTCTGAAATTTCTGGGTCGTACATTCTCCCCCGCTTAAAATGATTTCATCCTCGAAATCGAAGTCGGAATTAATGGTCGCATACTTAACCAATACCTTGATTATTAACCCTAGAGCTTTGTTGGTTAACTCCACTATTTAACTTTATCTGTTTATTCATTGTGCATAGTTCTGCATAATATACCACTTTATAACTGCCAACACCCAAAAAATTTCCTTTATTCTTATCTTTCCTGGAGTAACTATAAATATTCCTGCTTAGGTCCAACCTATTTCCCCCTTTTACCTACTGATAAATCCTTCTCGCTTGTTTTCAAATCATCATCTTAGGTTTAATTCCAGGTAGACCACAGTTACCTATACCCTACAACATTTAATATTTTACCAAAAAAAGTCCTAATCTTTTTAGCAAAAACCTCGACTATCCAAAATCGTCGAGAATTCAATTTTCTTAATTAGTTATACTAATTATTACATCCAGCAATCAATTAGTGGATTAAATTTTCTAAAACATAACTTTCATCAAACATATATCCCTTTTTATGAAAATATATTTTGGACAAAAATATTTCATATATCCAAAAAACTGGGTTAGACTACTCTGTTCAAGTGTTTTGAAACACCTATCGATACAATGAGTTCTTACTGCACCGACGAATGTTCATAACCCACTCAACATCCAACATAAAACCATTTATATATCAAATTACAAATACGTCTCTCTCTCATATATATATATATATATACACACACTCACACACAACTCATTCTGGGGTATTACTAACCCTATCTCTAATGAATTACTTGTCCTCGGATACTACTGATCCTGTCTCAGACAAGTCTGTATCCCACAGAGCCAAGGTTTATCTAACCAAAGCACTGATACCAACTGTAACGAGCCGCACTTCCACTCACTTCAAACCGACCAAAAACCGAAACCCACGCCGATTCTATATAAGCAAAAGTACGTTTCGTTAGGGTTTATCAGGGCAAACACTGCTCACAGTGGAACAGATAAAATATGATAAGGATATATTATTACAGCGGAAACATTTTGAATTCAAAATCTGATTTTACATGCCATTACTCCATGAAGATTTGACATAATATACCGATAATAGAGTACGTCCGGCCTTCATATGAAATTCCAGCTCTCTCTGGAACTCCATGTCTTCAAACTTGAATCTGATCTCGAAAAATGAAAAACAAACTAACAGACTGCTCGTGTGGAAATTGTGGGCACCCGCAGTTTGCAAGGGAAAAACAAACTACGAGTCAGTCATGGGACTGGTGTGGGAAAACTTTATTAACTAATCTTATACTTAGCCTTATTTTGAATAAGGTATCTCGGGACCACGCCGCATGTTGCGGAACGGGTTTCCTCCCAAGGATATGTGCACAACCATAGCAACCAGAACCAAGCATAGCAAATAGATTTGAAAACATGACTTTTAGAAAAATGAACGATTATAAGCCCCAGGTCTAATCACACAATGCAAGCGCACACCAGAGGATAGGGGTTTGCCTTATAATCGCAAAACATGCTTGATATTATTTTAAAACCAAACAGTTTGATATTATAATAATGTCTACGGTGTGGAAAAATTCTTTCAAAAATAAACTTATGAATCTTAGCTCACATAGTGCCCCATCCCACTATGTTGGCTACATAAGTATACAACTGAAAATCGTAAAGGGCTTCGTACTGGAAGTTGGATTTCCATCAATGAGCCTGGGCTAAGGATCTTCCTAGTCCGATTTAAAACCCCCAACTAGGTTCCAGATCCTGTCTGGCTCCTTTAGAACGGCAGGGTCGGTCCACCCTACTTCATGGACTAAAGTAATAGCCTGAACATAACGTCCTTCAGTCTGTGTGTAGACTATCATCTAGATATATTGACATAGTCTGAGGCGCCTCATCCAACAAACCACATAAGTAAATGCCAGGGCCCCATACCTTGGCATTACCTTTTACTAGATGGAACGTTAAGTCCTTACCCCTGCGGTCTATAATCCCGTTTCGACTCAATCCGGGTTGTGAGGTCTACGAGGTCACGTCATACACAAAGCTACGCATTTAAGCCATGCTTTGCTTTTCAATCGCAAGGACCTGCTTTTCAACAAAAGTTTTGATCATTTCAACTTATCATGCCACACTATCATTCCTTAAAACACAAACTGTTATTCACCAACATACAACCTTTGAGCTCGTACGTCTCAAAGAATGGTGTTATGCAAGAGAATAAATTCTTCGCCACCAAACAGAAGCATGTTTAGTAAATGTCAGTCTATATTTTACAAATTATAGTGTCAGACACGAAATCCATCAACAAGCCCATTCCGGAAATAGGAATGAAACCGAAGGCATTTGATTCCACGTCCCCGCCTGGGAGTGCAAGTCCTTGCAATCTGATACACTTCAAGTACGGTCAGATAATTCCATCACTTTAACCTCTTGAGGAGCGACCCCGAGGCATCGACAAGCTATCCATCTGATGTGAAGAATACCGGTCTTCAAATGTCATCATCGTCAACTTGATATCAGCATCATGTCATATAATTATTCGAAATGGGTAAAAACCCAGCCTTTCCAAATAATTAGCGCAATTTAAAAACGTAGTTACGGGACACACAGGCTTTCAACCAATCTCCTTCCGTCTTGGATTTGTTAATTAAACTTTTTTAAACCCATTCTCAAATTAACTTTAACAAAATCCATATTTTCCCCCAATCATTTACTTATAGTTCGGAAAATAGTTCGCGGGTTAAACTTCAAAATAGATTGCTTTCAAAGAAAGTGTTATGATAGTGTTTCAAAGGTGTTACAAAAGCGTTACAAATATGTTATCTTAACTACTTCGATCAAAATATCGTTTATCTTAGCAAAAACTTAAACTTTACAATTCAAAACATTTTTTCATAATTTATACTAATTTTACAAAAAAAATCCATATTTTTCAAACATTTAAAATAGATGTTTATAGTTATGGCCGACGATTGCTCTTACAACGACCTTTTCAAAACGGTTTTAATTATAACTCGAAATTAAAATCTGCTTTCACTCATTTGAAAGCTCTCGTAAATAAGAATCAAACGTATTTTGTTTCGTGGAAAGTCGATTTAAACTGCAAAAGTTATAAGCATTTAAAGTTTGTAACTAAAATACACGAAATGCCATTATGCGACAAAAGCTATTTTGATCGCCATGAAAATTATTCTACGATACTTCAAAATACCTTAGAAAACCATTATGTACTTATATAAACCATTCAAAATCATTTTAAATTTATTTTTCCCAAATATTTGGGATTTGAAATTCAACTTCTATTTTTACTTAATAAATTAAATTTCAATTTATCTTCAAATCCAAATAATTAAATCTTGCATTGACTATCCCATTCGTCGGATCAGATAAGGATAGCCAGGGAGAGCAGGAAACTATATTTTCCAAACCCAAGCCTAGACACTATCCTCTCTGCCATCCTTGAATGTTCCGGTATTTATTTATTTATTCATGTAAAGAGACTTTATCATAAATTATTATCCTTCAACTTAAAAAAAATATTGCTTCTAATTATGATTGAGATTTTCCGATCACCAATGTAATACCATAATTGATGTGCCATAGTGTGTGCAAAACAAAAAAAACATTCATAGCAACCATCATTAACATAATTAAATAATAACTGTGCACAAGCATTATAACTATAACGCTTAATTGTTTGTGTGTTCTAAACTACACAACCATCATCCATCATAACAAACATCATACATGCAATCATTATCAAGCAACAAAACCCTTTAAAAGTTCAATTTTTCTCACCCCGTGAAGTCCTAGCTTTTGCCTAAGGGTCCCTGGCTCCTAGTCTTGCCCTCCTTTCTCCTTTTCTTCCTTTTCCTTTGCTTTTTTTATTAATGAATTTCGGCCATGGCTATAAGCTTAAGGGAGAGGGAGGAAGAAGAAGATGGAAGTGAGATTAAAGTGGAGGGGGAAGGTTCTTATATAGCTTAGAAAGTCACATGGATTGGTGACATGTCACAAATCTAAGGGAAGAGAAATGAATGGCTTAGATTCATCGTTATCCATTTTCATACTTATCCAAAGGTGTGCTTTCTCATGTGTTTTGTCATCGACTTTCCGATCTCATTTCAGATTATCAAACGATAACGGATTTCAGAAATTCTTCAACCATATTGTCTGGTTTCTAACGTACTTCAATCCTATGTGTTCAAATCCAAAATCGGAGTTCGTTTGGATTTTCAAATAATTTATTTTAATATTGTTTCCTTAATAACTTTCTATATTCGATACGGGATTTTCCCAGACTTCATACATAGCTAATATTCTATGTTCTATAATTTTCAAGATTTGTCTCAGGTTCCAGTTTTGCCTTTAGCACTATCAAATTCCAATTATCGTCAAAATTTAGTTTAAATTTTGGCCTTTTATTTTTTTTATTTTCCATATACGGATGTCGTTTTACGTGAAACTTTCCTAAGTACAAAAATTCACTATTCCGGATCCAACGGAGATGGTCTCACTATCTAGCGATATCCCGTTCTCAAGATATCCTCAAAATCGTCCGTTTTCAGTACGAATTTTGAATCTTTTGCAAATTTAACATATCTAACAGATGTCATTTTTGACATAACTTTGTTGGTTACCTAATTTCATCATTCCGGATTTAATGAAAATGATTTCATCGAAATCCGAGTTTATTAACTACTACTTCCGTAAGAAACTGCTATTTCTTTAGAGAAATCGATATTAAATTGGTTTTGAAATTTCTGGATCATTACAGTTATTGAAGAGTTATATGGCTGTTTGTAATTGTCTGGGTTGAGTAAAGGAATCAGTAATATCCCTTGTAGTCGTGAAACTAAGGATGGGTAATCGATGATATCCCTTATAGTAGTGAAATCAAGGAAGGTATAAATGATCAAGTGTGTGGGTGGAATCTATAACACCCCACGTCCGTTAATGTCACTCACTAAGGGAATGCATTAACTTTCATGGAGCGTTATAAGAGTATAGAACAGAACATCACAAGATAGATATATAAAATGGTACTTAAAAATTCCAAATTTATTCATTGCAGCGGAAAAACAAAACATGTTTGGTTATAACATCAAAACCACATGCATAGCTAAGTACACAAATATCCATCTTGAACAAAATTATTATCAGAGTACATAAAAGCAAAACCATAATCCCACTCCAAATAGCCATAGTGAAAAAGAGATAAAGCTGAGCATTACTTTCAACACTTCCAAGCACTTCAATAAGAAAGAGATCCGAGTTAAGCTTCACTAATCCCACCCTGAGGACCTGGGGGGAAAAGAAAGAAAAGAGGTGAAACAAAAAGGGCCAGACATAAGTCTGGCGAGTCTAGTGACTTTAACAATATAATCATTAAAGTAATAGGATAAGAACATAAACTGGATATAAGAGATGACTGTAACGTAAGCAAATATGACAAGGTAAACAAGGTAATCAGGATAGGACATCGACTGCGCTCCTAACCACTCTAAGATATGCTCTGCACCGTACCAACATACTAGTTACATACTAAAAAATGATCCCTCCCTACTAATCATAATAATGGTAGCTTTGCGTACTCCCAACTGTTCTCGTAGGTGCCCACTAGCTCCTACCACCGCTAGTCGTACCCACTACCCTCCCCATTCGATCGGCTCCCTAACTCATAGATACATGTGCTGGTCCCACAATAGGGTGTATCACTCCCTAAGGTGGCAACCCTGATACTACTGAAATGCACAGCTTATACCTACACAATGCAACGACGTCTTACCTACCAGTCCGGACCCATGCACGCACATGACTCCGTTGGACTTGCACTACCATCGCTAACTCTTTATTGATAGCTTACAATCGACCCCAGTAAGCGTGTCCATGTCCTCAACCTAGTTCGATCTAAAATAAATACTAAAATGAGTTACTGGTTGAAATGGGTCCACACACTTGACACAAGGTTCCCTCCTAAGCTTGGTCCCCACTAGGAATTCCCACTTAACCCCTCTTTATCCCCATGTCTAATCACATGTCTCATCTTGGTTAAGTGCTTTTACTATGTTTCACATGCTACCCATATTACCCACTTAACCCTTTATTATTCCGATGTCTTACCATATGTCTTTTCTTGGTTAAGTGTTCATTAATTCATTATAACCGTAATCTTGCAAGACCTCCCACATTAGATTACTGTTTTGCGGTTGCTGGATATGCCGGGCGGTTCCGGGCAAGCTTATACCCCTATCTGAATCTAACCTCGTGTCTTTGCATTATTACGCATCTAATTTTTTCCTTTGACCTCTCACATTAGATTACCGTTTGCGGTTGCTGGATATGCCAGGCGGTTCCGGGCAGGCTAATACCACAATCCGAATCTAACCTCATGTCTTAGGCGTTCATTATCACTTTCTTGATTTAAGTCCCAATTTCAAATCTTGGATTATAATATATTCTAATTACCTATAATTTCCAATCTAAATTATGTTTATAATTTTAATCTAAATTATGCCTATAATCTCATGTGTACAAGTTATGCCAAATTATGCCCAAACCAATTTCCACAGCCATCAACAATTTATGCCAAATCTCATTTTATTACATATTTCCCAACTTTTCCCAATCATTTGAATGCTATTCGTACGTAAATCTCAACGCAATATGCTTAGGCTCAAAGTTAGCCTAATATCAAAAGGAAAAAGGAAAAGAAGAAGGGGAGAGAATCAAAACATCAAAATTGGCATAAACATATAAATAGGCATGTGAAATGAATAACAACAAAATAGGTCTGAAAGACATATGATAATAACAATTGGGTATGAATCTGAGGATAAATTACAAAACTTGATATGATTCGTCTTATTTACAGGCATATACATTAGATCCAATTTACAATCCTATCACAATTACTTTTTAATTTAATTATATGTGAAAGTGACATAAAGTCACAGCGATAGGATTCTTAGAAAAGAGAATTAGGCTTTGTTGTTTGAAGATCTGATCTTGAATATCCTCTTCTTTGATTGTTGAAGAAGGAAAAGGAAAACTAAATTAATTTGAGATGGAGAAACAGCATGGAGGCGCCATGGATTAGGGTTGAATGGGATTAGGGTTAGGTTTAGGTGTTTATTTATAGATGTATTGTAACAACTCGTATTTTAATAACATGTTAAAACCATAAATAAAGGCAGAATTAATTTTTAAAACAAGAATCAAGTGAAATGGGTTGCGCCATTACGTTCGTCTCGAAATTCTACTTGGAAACGAGTCCGAGTTTTCGAGAAACGGAGTCCGTATGAGGGAGATATGACCCTCTGAAGTTTCAAGGATTTTCAGAACAGAAAAACAGCTCGAATTCGAATTCAAAATTCGAATTCAAACCCCAGCGCAGACTGGGCGGGAATTTTCCCGTCCAGGACCAGGTCGACCTGGGGGTCGACACTATGGTCGACCTCCCAGGGACCAGGTCGACCAGGAGGTCGACCTGGCGCCAAATCCCAGTTTTGAGCCTGGGTTCATTCTGATGTTTTTGGTCTTGTTTTCAGTCTAGATTCGTCCGCCTAATCCTATATAAACAGCCCCCTAGCCCCATTCTCTTTACACCATTCTTCTCTAACCTTATGCTGCACAAATTCTTGATGGACATGGCTTCCTCTTCTTCTTCAAAATTAAATAATTGAAATAAGTAAATTAAAATAAAACACGAAGACTATTTCTTGAAGACTATGGCTAGGAATTGCATGTTGGGGTTGTTCGACTAGAGCTTCGATTCTGCTTTCTAAATTCTCGATTCGCGCACTGTAAGTTCTAGTTACTTTGAGATTTAAACTCGTTAATTGTAATTTGGACATGAGATAAAGTGAAATTGGACTTAAGTATGATAATCGATTCACATCTATTCTAGTTTCCATCTTGGATCTTGTAATTTGGGAATATTGCTATGAAATCAGTTTGGACCTATTCATGTTTTAAATCAAACTCTTTCATGTCCATAACATTATCATGCCTATGATGTTGAATCAGTCTATTATTTACAAGTTTGGGACTATCATCTTATGCCATGACTATCACCTTATTATGCTAGATTTGAAATCCTATTATTTTCTACATGCCAGTGATGTTGTAACCAATTATCTCAAGTTATATCGTGCTAGTCTTGTAATCCCTTCTATTACTTTATGCTCGTCCTTTGTGCCTATCATAGTTTTGATGTTATTCCCTTTATTTCTGGATTTGGATTTACTTGTAATTTAGATCGATTCACGTTTACGTGCGATGGGAATACGATTTGGGTAGATTAGGCAAAACATGAATTGGTTATGAACATGAATCATGAACTTGATAATAGGCATAAGTTGAAACTTGAAACTTGGCATGAAACTTGGCATGAAACTTGACATGAACTTGACATGAAATTTGAACATGGACATGACACTAGAATGAAATTGAAAATGGCCAACTCGAGGTTGGGTTGAGTTTGCAGTGTAATTCTGCCCTGAACAGCCCGACAAATCCAGTGACTGCAAACAATAGGATCCAATGTGGGTAGTTGGTCATATCGCGCTTGAAACCCGAGGTCAGACTGAGTTGTGGTGTAAATCTGCCTGGAACCACCCGGCATATCCAGTGATCACAACAACAGGTCTGATATGAGAGGTTGGAGTGCATTAATTAATTAATGACACATGATAGGGTTAAGTCATGAACATGAAAGACAACACTTAACCAACTTGACACATGATTCGTAGGGCTAAGTCATGAACTTGAACGACAACACTTAACCAACTTGACATGCTAGACTGATAAGGGTTAAGTCACGAATTTAAACGACAACACTTAACCTGTTAGATGGAAAACCTAGTTACGCAGTCCATTTCAGCAGTAACCCACTAGATGTATCATGGTACCCTGGAACTAGGCAGGGTGGGGCATGATTACTGGGCTGATTGTAAGCGACCAGAACGATGGCTGAGTTGGTGCGCCAGTGTAGGTTCAGGCGGACTATGGTCGTGCACGTAGTCCGGAGTTGAAAAAGCAGGCATTGAGCATCAGTAGGTTTACACTGTGCATGCTTGATTCGTGTCGGTGGTTGGCACCCTAGAGCTTGATACACCCTATGGTGGACCTAGCACAGGTAACTACATTCGTGATAGGGCCGTATGACACAGACACATGATGAGCTAGAACTTGAAGGGAGCCGATCGATTAGTGGATCGTTCCGTTGGACCTAGTAATGGATCATTCATGATATTTGGCCAAAGCATCATTTCATGGTTAATATATGACATGGGTTTGGGATACTAGTACAGTTGGTGTAGCGAATCTTGAACATGCGATGCTATACTTGATTTATCATGTTATCTTAGTCTATCTTGCCCATCTTGACAGCATCCTTATGTTTACTTTCAGTTTATACATGTCATGTTACCTTTACCTGTTTTTATGCTGAAAGTCACTAGGACTTACCAGGCTTTATGACTGACCCGTTTTCTTTCGCCTCTTTTTCTTTCGTTTCCCCCTCAGGTTCTCAGGGAGGAAACTCTAGCACTTAGCTTGGATTTCACTTGCTTTCGGTTCAACTCATCTATGGTTTGATCTTGAGCTATGCTATGGCTGCATTTCTGCTACCTTTAGGCAATTAAGCTACTTTTGTTGTTTTAAGTTTTATGCTTCTTTATTTATTCAAGACAGAACTTATTGTACTGGAAAATGATAGTTGGTACTTTGGATGTAAAAGGTTTTGACTCTTTTTAAAAGTAATGAAATCTAGCTTTTGATTCTTCCTTTGTTTTATTTATGTTCTGTCTTGTAATATTTCTGTGATTGTTTACCTCGATAACGCTCCTCCAAAACTAGTGCATTCCCTTTGTGAGTGACCCTAGCGGAGGTGGGTGTTACACTTGGTATCAGAGCAGAAGGTTATCAGACTGGGAAAAAGTTTTTGAAACCTTCTAAAATTATTTTCAAAACCGTTTACAAAGAAGCATTTTTCAAGAAAAGTTTTGTTTTATTTAAAGGCTATTCCCCAAAAGCCATTAGCACTATCCTTTGTTTCCTCATTTGAATCTCTTCTTTTTCATTTCAGCATGTCTGGGAATCTTAACCTTCCAGAGGTTGTGCCAATACCTGGCTAGTTTAGGAGGTACTTAGAGGCTAGGGCCAACGATGCAGGCCCAGCAGATATTCCTCCTCCAACTGCAGCGGTTCCTCCTCCTCCTGCAAATGCTTTCTCAAAGATCTGTAGATATTTTAGGGCCATGGGTAGAAAGGATTTCAAGGGAACTGAATCATTCGTAGAAGCGAGGAACTGGCTCAAAGAAATTGAGGATCTGTTCGTTATCTTCGAGGTGGACGATAGGCAGAAGGTACAGTTGGCAGTATGGTTGCTCAAAGACGAAGCTTCCTATTGGTGGGAAGTCACTAACGCTGAAAGACCTGTTGACACATGGATGCATTTCAGGATAAGGTTTGAGATGAAATTCCTCTCACAAGATGAACGAAGTCTATAGCTGGAAAAGTTCTTATCTCTTAAGAAAAGAAGTATGATGGTCAAGGAGTACGTCAATCAATTCAATCAGCTGGCCCAGTTTGGACTGGACTTAGTGAATACTCCTTAGAAGAAGGCTCTCCGTTTTGTCAAGGGGTTGAATGAGCCACTTCACAGCTTGGCTATGACCCACATACCTATGGGGGCTACTTACGAAAAGTTAGTGGATATGGCACTCTTAAATGAAGAAGACAAGAATGGCAAGAAGGAGGTCAAGGCGAATGAGTCTCAAAACAAGAAGATAGACTCCGAGAAAGGATGCAAGAACAACAACAACAATAATGACAACAAGTCACGTGAGAAAAGAAAATGCAACTTCTGTGGTATTGATGGGCATATAGTCCAGGATTGTAGAAAGAAGAAGATGAAGATGGGAGCATGCATTCAGTGTGGTGGTACTGGACATATCAGCAAGAACTTCCCTAAGAAGCAAGGGCAAGGCCCGCAAGCAGGACCTTCTGGGGGTACATCTTTAACTTCTTCTCCTAGATGCTTTGTTTTATCTTTCTTATCTTCTTAATCCTATCTTGAGAACCTTAGGTAGAACCCTATGGATGTAAACATGTATTTGAAACATGTTATGGTTGATGTTTGCAAATGGTTGCAAGTGGTTGCAAGTGGTTGCTCGTGGTTGCATAACACACATTATTCACTAGATTGACTCAGTCACATATTTCATATTGCATAAGC
Source organism: Allium sativum (assembly GCA_030737875.1). Taxonomy (NCBI): domain Eukaryota; kingdom Viridiplantae; phylum Streptophyta; class Magnoliopsida; order Asparagales; family Amaryllidaceae; genus Allium; species Allium sativum. The sequence continues at coordinate 605,014,671 of CM060918.1, read as the reverse complement.
ATGGGTGCTTATACTTGTATATGGATGGAAATTTGATATGTTATTATATGGATGTTGCATATGGATGAATGGTTGTGCACTCACGTAGATATTATATTAGGAAATTGCATACATGTTGGACACATTGCACTAGCATATTGTGCATTAAGGAGGTCTACTGAATCAGTAACCGCCTGATCTTTTGCATTAGATAAGTACATATACACACACTCTTGCATAAGTTCATACAGCATTAGAAATATTTTAAGGACAATGGTTGCTTGTGGATGATGGTTGAGTAGATTGATGTTAGATGGTAGGACACATTCTTCTTAACTTGGAGATTTCGGGGATGAAATCCTTTAAGGAGGGGAGAATGTAACAACCCGTATTTTAATAACATGTTAAAACAATAAATCAAGGCAGAATTAATTTTTAAAACAAGAATCAAGGGAAACGGGTTGCGCCATTGCGTTCGTCTCGAAATTCTGCTTGGAAACGAGTCCGAGTTTTGAGAAACGGAGTCCGTATGAGGGAGATATGACCCTCCGAAGTTTCAAGGATTTTCAGAATAGAAAACAGCAAGAATTCGAATTCAAACCCCAGCGCAAACTGGGCGGGAATTTTCCCACCCAGGACCAGGTTGACCTGGGGGTCAACACTATGGTCGACCTCCCAGGGACCAGGTCGACCCTATGTTCGACCTAGGGGTCGACCTGGTGGCAAAACCTAGTTTTGAGCCTGGGTTCATTCTGATGTTTTTGGTCTCGTTTTCAGTCTAGATTCGTCCGCCTAATCCTATATAAACAGCCCCCTAGCCCCATTCTCTTTACACCATTCTTCTCAAACCTTATGCTGCACAAATTCTTGATGGACATGGCTTCCTCTTCTTCTTCAAAATTAAATAATTGAAATAAGTAAATTAAAATAAAACACGAAGACTATTTCTTGAAGACTACGGCTAGGAATTGCATGTTGGGGTTATTCGACTAGAGCTTCGATTTTGCTTTCTAAATTCTCGATCCGCGCACTGTAAGTTCTAGTTACTTTGAGATTTAAACTTGTTAATTGTAATTTGGACATGAGATAAAGTGAAATTGGACTTAAGTATGATAATCGATTCACATCTATTCTAGTTTCCATCTTGGATCTTGACATTTGGGAATATTGCTATGAAATTAGTTTGGATCTATTCATGTTGTAAATCAAACTCTTTCATGTCCATAACATTATCATGCCTGTGATGTTGAATCGGTCTATTATTTACAAGTTTTGGACTATCACCTTATGCCATGACAATCACCTTATTATGCTAGATTTGAAATCCTATTATTTTCTATATGCAAGTGATGTTGTAACCAATTATCTCAATTTATATCATGCTAGTCTTGTAATCCCTTCTATCACTTTATGCTCGTCCTTTGTGCCTATCATAGTTCTGATGTTATTCCCTTTATTTCTAGATTTGGATTTACTTGTAATTTAGATCAATTCATGTTTACGTGCGATGGGAATAAGATTTGGGTAGATTAGGTAAAACATGAATTGGTTATGAACATGAATCATGAACTTGATAATAGGTATAAGTTGGAACATGAAACTTAGCATGAAACTTGACACGAACTTGACATGAAATTTGAACATGGACATGACACTCAAATGAACTTGAAAATGGCCAACTCGAGGTTGGGTTGAGTTTGCAGTGTAATTCTGCCCGGAATAGCCCGACAAATCCAATGACTGCAAACAATAGGATCCAATGTGGGTAGTTGGTCATATCGCGCTTGAAACCCGAGGTCAGACTGAGTTGTGGTGTAAATCTGCCCGGAACCGCCCGGCATATCCAGTGACCACAACAACAGGTCTGATGTGAGAGGTTAGAGTGCATTAATTAATTAATGACACATGATAGGGTTAAGTCATGAACATGAAAGACAACACCTAACCAACTTGACACATGATTCGTAGGGCTAAGTCATGAACTTGAACGACAACACTTAACTAACTTGACATGCTAGACTGATAAGGGTTAAGTCACGAATTTAAATGACAACACTTAACCTGTTGGATAGAAACCCTAGTTACACGGTCCATTTCAGCAGTAACCCACTAGATGTATCATTGTACCCTGGAACTAGGCAGGGTGGGGCACGATTACTGGGTTGATTGTAAGCGACCAGAACAACGGTTAAGTTGGTGCGCCAGTGTAGGTTCAGGCAGACTATGGTCGTGCACGTAGTCCGGAGTTGAAAAAGCAGGCATTGGGCATCAGTAGGTTTACACTGTGCATGCTTGATTCGTGTCAGTGGTTGGCACCCTAGGGCTTGATACACCCTATGGTGGATCTAGCACAAGTAACTACATTCGTGATAGGGCCATATGACACAGACACATGACATAGCTTGAACTTGTAGGGAGCCGATCGATTAGTGGATCGTTCTGTTGGACCTAGTAATGGGTCATTCATGATATTGGGCCAAGGGATCATTTAATGGTTAATATATGACATGGGTTTGGGATACTAGTACAGTTGGTGTAGCGAATCTTGAACATGCGATGCTATACTTGATTTATCATGTTATCTTAGTCTATCTTGCCCATCTTGACAGCATCCATATGTTTACTTTCAGTTTATACATGTCATGTTACCTTTACCTGTTTTTATGCTGAAAGTCACTAGGACTTACCAGTCTTTATGACTGACCCGTTTTCTTTCTCCTTTTTTTTCTTTCGTTTCCCCTCTCCCAGGTTCTCAGGGAGGAAACTCTAGCACTTACCTTGGATTTCGCTTGCTTTCGGTTCAACTGATGTACGGTTTGATCTTGAGCTATGCTATGGATGCATTTCTGCTACCTTTGAGGAATTAAGCTACTTTTGTTGTTTTAAGTTTTATGCTTCTTTATTTATTCAAGGCATAACTTGTTGTAATGGAAAATGATAGTTGGTACTTTGGATGTAAAAGGTTTTGACTCTTTTTAAAAGTAATGAAATCTAGCTTTTGATTCTTCCGCTGTTTTATTTATGTTCTATCTTGTAATATTTTTGTATTGTTTACCTTGATAACGCTCCTCCAAAACTAGTGCATTCCCTTTGTGAGTGACCCTAGCGGAGGTGGGGTGTTACATGTGTTAGACGAATTAGGACCTTTAGATTAGATTAGAGACCATCAGAACCACTCATATTAAAAAGACATGTCATTAGGGAACTCTCCAGAATTCTGCAGATCTGGGCTCGGCCTGGGCGCACTTCCCAAGTGCGCCAGTGCATTTTTGTTCTGGCGCATTTCACAAGTATGCCAGTTGTTCTGGCCCATTTCCCGATTATTCTACCAAACTTCCATCGTCCATAACTCCTTCATACTGTATCCGTTTTACGCAAACTCAGACTCTATCTCAAGCAGAATTCCGAGACGAACGCAATGGCATAACCTATTTCACTTAATTCTTCTTTTAAAAATTGAGTATTCTTTAATTATCCCTTATGTCATGTTTTAAAATTACGGGGTGTTACATTCCCCCCTACTTAAAGGATTTCGCCTCCGGGATCTCGTAGCTGAAAGGAATATATGTCCTACCATACATCATCCATCTACTCATCCATCAATCACGGGCGTCCATTGTCCTTAAAAGATTTCTAATGCTTTCATGAACATATGCAAAGTGTGTGTATATGTCCTTATCCTAATGCATAATCAGGCGGTCAACTGATTCATTTGACCTCCTTAATGCAAAACGTGATAGTGTCATGTGTTCGTTATGTATGCAAAAGAATCCTAATGATATATATCATTTCTATATGAGTGCACAATCATTCATCCAAATGCAACATCCATATGATAATACATTCAATATACATCCATTAATTTAAATATGCACACTCATCCATATGCAATATGAAAGTGATTGAGTTGATCTAGTGCCTAATGTGTGTGTAAATGCATCCACGAGCAACCGCTAGCAAACACTTACATCCACTTGCATCCACCAAACATAACATGTCTCAAACACATGTTTACAACCATAGGATTTTCTACCTAAAGATCGAAGATATAATCGAGAGGATACACTAAACGATAGAACAAGTATAAACAAACTGGTAGAAAAAGGAGAAGTTAAGAACATACCCTCAAAAAGGAAATGGTACGACGCACATATCTTGTCTTCCGTTTCCCAAGTCGCGTATCCTTGATCATCTCCCCATTGGGCTTTAACCAACTTGACATCTCGGTTGCATAATTTATTGACCTCCGACCCAAGGATGCATGTAGGAACTCGTTTAACCATGGCATCTCGCTCTGCTTCCACTTCTCTAAGCATGTTCGGCTCTACTACTTCCGTGGTATCGTGTAAACACTTCCTCAAGTGTGACACGTGAAATACGTCATGAATACCACTAAGCTTCTCAGGCAACTTCACTCTGTAGGCCATCTGTCCAGTTCTTTCTGTAATGGGGAATGGCCCTACGAACCTTGGTGCCAATTTCCCTACAGATCCAAAACGAACTACATTCCTCAATGGTGATACTTTAATAAAAACCATGTCTCCAACATCGAACTCAAGATCGGTTCGTCTCTTATTAGCGTATGACTTTTACCGGTCTTGTGCGGTCTTCATGCATCTTCGAATCAAGTCTATCTTCTTCGAAGTTTCTCTAACCATCTCGGGCCCAAGCAAAATCTTATCCGTAGATTCCCACCAACAAGTTGGTGATCGACAAGTTCGTCCATATAGAGCTTCAAAAGGTGGCATGTCAATACTAGTCTGATAGCTGTTGTTGCAGGCGAACTCTACTAAAGGAAGGTGTTCCTCCCATGCTCCTCCAAAGTCTAAGATGCATAATGTAACGACCCGCATTCTACGCATTGCAGGACCGTAGAATATTTCTTTCTTTCACATACGGAGTCGTATGGTCATGTAACTTTGGGAGACGACTATTGGGGTCATTTCCCATGTTCACGATTTTTGCCAATTTTAAAATGATCGTTTTGCCCCTAGCTGATCTTGTTTTGGCCATAACTTTTGATTGGAAAGAAGTTTTGACCTAAAACCACTTCCATTGACTCCGGATGATGGTTTACAATTCCGTAGAGTGGTCACATTAGCCAAACGGACTCACCGTTTGGGAGATATGGCTGAAACAAGTTTCAGATAGTGAAAAACGGCTTAATTGGGCTTAACCGGGTGATTAACAGCTAGGCCCAATGGGGGATTTCGGGATTAGAGGTATTTGAGGGCTGCTAGGGTCAGGATTTCGGTTTTTCACTCATTTTCCAGCCGTCACAAACCCTCTCTTCAACCTAATAATGGCCCCAGACCTCTAAAACATCCCCAAATCACTCTTTAATCAAGGATTAAGCTTAGCAACATCAAATCAAAGGGGATTAGCACCAAAGCAAGTTTAGAGCTGCTGTTAGACATCAGTATTCATGCCAAATAGAGATTCATTTCAGATTTGGTATTTTATTTGTGGCCAAGGTGAGTGATTTGCATAGTTCCTCACTAATTATGGCTAATTAATTGTAATTAGTGTTAATTAGTGAATTTAAACATGGTTAAATTCTGGAAAAATATTTATAAATTCTTAAATGATGTTTTATACCTCTGTTAGAAACTTGGGTTAATTTGGTTAAGTTTTGATAATCCTATCATTAACTATGCTAGAACATGCTTAAGGGAAAATATGGGGTTTTGGCTATGTTTGATCCATTTTAACCTATCATATTGATGTTTTGGTGTTTGGGGTCACTTCTACTTGTTGCTATGACTGTTTGGTATGACTTATGGTTGTTTAGAATAGTTGGAATGGTCGAAAACGTCGTCGAATGGCGTAAAACACTCGCTGGAAAAGTTGCAGGAAATTGGTGCAGGTTTTCGGATCGGATCGGCTGGATGGGCTCAGACCGGATAGTGGACTGGGTAAGAGATCACCGAACCGAACCGAGGCTTGGCACAAGAGAGAGTATGGAAAAAAGGAAGGCCACTGTGGTTGAACTAGGATCGGATCGAGCTAAGGAAGGGGGAACCGGATTGACTTGAAGGGAAGTGAGGGGGATCGGAGCGGAAGAGAATGGGGAAGTGGATCGGACCGTGACCAGGAACCCGAACTGAACCAATGGAGCAAGGGTATATCCGAACCGAACTGAAGCATGTATATCCGAACTGAACCAATGCGATGTGGAGGATCCAAACCGAGACGATGGCCAGTGCCTGGGGCAACCCGAACCGAACCGATGATTAGGAGGAGACCCGAACCGATCCAGTGATGACCAAAAACCCGAGATGCAAGGGTAGTCCAAATAGGAAGTTAGAGCTCAGGATCCAGTTAGAAACCAACGAGTTCACTTCATGATTGGGCTTGGCTGCAGGACGTGTGCTAAGGGGTTGTCGATGTCTATGACTTTGGATCACTATGTATGGGAGGTACGTGAACGGATTCAGGGCCACAATGGCCTAGGTACGACTAAAGATCTATAGACCAATGAAGTAGGGTCATTTGTAAAGATTTGGTCATGACTCCATGGGGTAAGCTTGGTAGTAGCAGTAGTTGTACAAGTCGAACTCCGTCACTACTTCGATGGGTCTAGTGATTGACAGTGGTGGACATCGTATGCTTTACGCACTGAGTGAGAGATGTGAGAATGGTTGCTATGTTTGATTGTTTTCCTTCATTATGACATGCACACCCCCACCCCCGTATTCTTTATACCATGTGTTAGTGGCACCTTAGAGTATTGTACAGTATGTAGTGCTAACTCTTTGGTTGCAGGTCCGGGTTCAGGTATGGTGTAGTATACCTGTTATTGTTCTGTTTAGCTGCTTATTGCTCATACCAGACTTTTTGTTTGCCCCAGAGTTTTATGTCTCTTCGTATTACTCTGGGTGCTCTCTCAAGCAGACTAGAGACAGGTTAGGTGCTATGCACGAGTAGCTGTACCGGAGACGAGCAAGAGGCTTCCACAAATTATATATATATATATATAGAGAGAGAGAGAGAGACATTCTCCCTATGTTGCTGCGGTCACTACGTTAGGCATTAGTGGTGTACCTTTCTTTCTTTTGTTTAGAAACAGTAATTTGGAAAGTTGTAATAAGCTGTATTTGGATTTTCGCTACTATGATGATGATGTTGGTTTTAGTTATCAGCTTATGCACTGTCTCACCTGTTATATGTCAAGAACATTATTATTATATTTTGTTCCATGCGCTGTGAGACATTCTACAGGTTTTCGATTAGTTCTTTCCTTTCTTTGGCGACCGTTCCGTGCTAGTCGGGCATGTGTACAGCGCTCTTTCGGAGGAAATGCCGGCTAGTGCGGGGCGGGCCGTCACATGTAACCTCAAAAGATCTTCTAGAATCCGATTCACTCTTTCTTTTTGGTCGTCAATCTGAGGGTGATAAGCGGTGCTCAAACACAATTGCATTCCTACCGCCTCTTGCAAGCTCTTCCAAAACTCACTAGTGAAAATAGGATCTCGATCGCTTACGATACTAGAAGGTATGCCGTGTAGACGAACTATCTCTCGGAGATAAATAGATGCAAACCATGCCACTGTTCTTTTACTCTTAATGGGAATGAAATGGGCGCTTTTGGTAAGTCTATCTACTACTACCCAAATCCTCGTACTACCCTTCCTTGACCTCGACAACCCGTCGATGAGAAACACTTTCCCATTTCCACTGTGGAACCTCTAAAGGGTGAAGCAAACCACCAGGCTTCTTTTGCTCAACCTTGACTTGATGGCACACTAAGCATCTAGAAACGAACTCAGCCACATCCTTCTTCATTCCGACCCAAAAGAAAACTCGCTTCATGTCCTTATACATCTTGTCACCACCGGGATGTATGGTCATCTTAGAACGATGTGCTTCTTCAAGAATTGTCTTCTCAAACTCTCGTCTCGTGATACGCAAAGTCTCCCATCCCTACACAACCAACCTTTTTTATCTATAGTGTACCTACTAAGATGGCTCGAAGACTCCCCTCTTATGAGCTTGTCTACTATCTCTATCTGCTGTGGGTCGTCTCGCTGTGTCGCACCTATCTGTCCCAAAAGCGTATGTCGCACCTCTAATGATGCCAACAAACCCGGTACATAATCGATAGAGGGTCTAAAATCAAAGGTTGATATATACTCTAAACTCTGCCGCTCGACAAACAAAGGACTCAAAATCAACTTCTTTCTACTCAAGGCGTCATCTACAACGTTACCCTTGCCAGGGGTATATGCAATCTCAAAATTGTAGGATGCTAAGAACTCCACCCACATCTGTTGCCTTAAGTTTAAATCTTTTTAAGAGAACAGGTATTTTAGTGACTTATGGCCTGTATACAACTCAAACTCTCACCAAGCAAGTAATGGCGCCAAGACTTAAGCGCAAAAACTATGGTAGCTAATTCTAAGTCGTGGGTAGGGTAATTCTTCTCATAGACCTTCAACTGCCTTCCACCATAACATATCACCCTTCCCTATTGCATCAAAATTGCGCCAAGCCCTGTCCCGCAAGCGTCGGTATACACTGTGAACGGTTTACTCCCATCTGGCAAAACTAAAATTGGAGTTGTCGTCAATGCCCTCTTCAAACGTTGAAAAGCATCGTCATAGTCAGCATCCCAAGAAAAGGTCAAGTTCTTTTTCGTCAACCGTATAAGTGGGGCTGATATCTTCGCAAAGTCCTTAATGAACTTGCTATAATAGCCCGCCAAACCTAGAAAACTTCTTAATTCCGTTGCATTCTTAGGAATCTTCTAGTCTTGGATTGCCACTACCTTCGCGGGATCCACTGCTATCCCTTCTTTAGAGACCACGTGCTTTAGGAACCTTACTTCCTTCCTCCAAAAATGGCATTTGGAGAACTTAGCCTTGAGTTGATGTGCTCGAAGGGTCTCTAAGACTTCCCTAAGATGTAGGGCATGCTCTTCCTCATTTCTTGAGAAGATCAGGATATCATCTACAAAGACTACTACAAATTTGTTTAGAAACTCCCTAAACACCCTACTCATCAAGTCCATGAAATATGCAGGTGCATTCGTCAAACCAAAAGGAATGACGAGTCATTCAAAGAAACCATTTGTAGCTCTATGTTGTCCTCAGTCACCCTTAGTTGATGAAATCCTATAGCTAAATCCAACTGCGAGAAAACCGAAGCACTAACCAACTGATTGAACAAGTCATCTATCCTCGGTAATGGGTGTCTGTTCTTCTTCGTGAGATTATTCATCTCCCTATAGTCCACGCACAATCTTGGCGAACCGTCAGCCTTCGTGGCAAAAACAACTGGAGCACCCCACTCCGAGATACTTCTTCTCATGAACCCTTTCTCAAGCAACTCTTTCACTTGTTTACTAAGCTCCCTCCTTTCTCTTGGAGCCATATGGCGCATAGGCAATGCAACTGGTTTTGCATTGTCCACCAAATGTATATGGAAATCTATCTCGCGGTTTGGAGGTAAGCCCCTAACCTCCTCAAAGACATCTACATACTCACGGACTACTCGAATAGATTGCAAATCATCAATAGATGTGTCAAGAGATTCTAGGTAGCTAAGCATAATAGAACCCTTAGGGTCGCATGAGATATCGAGAGTATTCCCCAAACTAGTCAACAGTCTAACTACCCTCTTTTCACAGTCGAGAATGGCACCATACCTGGCTAACCAATCCATTCCTAGAATCAACCCAAAGCCCGTGAAACCAAGCACATAAACGTTGCATTCGAACTCAACGCCATACACAGATATTCTCAAATCTTGACATAACATAGACATATGAGTCATACCCCCAATAGGATTTGAGACAACAATGGGATCCACTACTACACTAGTACCTAGGTGCAGAGACTCAACAACAAAAGCAGATATAAACGAATGTGAAGCGCCAGAATCAAACAAAGTACGTACAGGATGATCGAAAAGGAAAATCAATCTTTCAACAGAAATGTTTCTACCTCTCTCTTGCGTAGCTGCCATGAGAGCATGAACCTGCCCTCTAGAACTAGATCATGTCCTCTATCCTTGCCCTTGTCCTTGGCTCCTTGGGCAGTCTTTAATCATATGTCTTGCCTCACCGCATTGGAAGCAACCAGTCCTCTTCTTCTTCCTACAGTCCTTCTTCAAATGGCCAAGTATTCCACAATTGTGACACTTTCTTTTCTCTGAACCCTTATTATCCTTACCTCCCTTCTTTTGTTGTTGTTGTTGTGCCTTCTTTGGATCCCCTTTCTTATCCTGTGCCTTATCTACATTAGCACATTTCTCCTCTTCATGTACCAACGCCATATCAACAAGATTCTCGAAAGTAGCCCCCATTGGAATGTGGGACATAGCCAACCCGTGTAATGGTTCATTCAGACCGTTTGCAAATCTCAAGGCCTTCTTATGTGGTGTATTAACTATTCCATACCAAATCTTGCTATCTGGTTAAACTTTTTAACGTACTCCTTCACAGACAAACTCCCTTGTTTCAAAGCCAATAACCTCTCCATGTATAAACTCTACTCTGCTTGTGAAAGAAATTTCAACTCGAACCTTTATCTAAAATCCATCCACGTCTCCACTGCACGTCTTCCATTAGTTACTTCCCACCAAAAGGAAGCTTCATCCTTCATCAACCAAGCAGCTAGCTGAACCTTCCTTCCATCGTCTATCTCAAAGATACCAAACAAGTCCTCCACTTCCTTAGGCCAATTCCGAGCCTCAACAAATGTCTCAATTCCATAAAACGGTTTTCCGCCCATCGCACGGAAGTCTTTGCATATCTTAGAAAAAGTGTCTACACGGGGAGGAGGAGGAGCGGCTGCAGCTGGGGGAGGAGGAACGTATGTTGGGCCTGCGGCAGTAGCCCTAGCCTCTAGATACCTTCTGAACCAGCCTGGTATTTGTACGCCCTCGGGTATATCGGGTTCCCCAGACATGCTGAAAGAAAAAGGAAGAGATTCAAAAAGAGAATCGAAAGGAAGATACATGGATTTTGGGGATTATGTTTTTCATAATAAACCTTTCTCTTGAAAATACCTTCTTTGAAACATGTTATTGAAAATACATCTTTTTAAAAATGCTTTTGAAAATGGTTTTCAAAATCTTTTATCTGTTCTGGTAACCTTCGGCTCTGATACCATATGTAACACCCCACGGCCGTTAATGCCACTCACTAAGGGAATGCATTAAATTTCATGGAGTGTTATAAGAGTATAGAACAGAACATCACAAGATAGATATATAAAATAGTACTTAAAAATTCAAAATTTATTCATTGCAGCGGAAAAGTAAAACATGTTTGGCTACAACATCAAAACCACATACTAAAGCTAAGTACATAAATATACATCTTGGACAAAATTATTATCAGAGTACATAAAAGCAAAACCATAATCCCACTTTAAATAGACATAATGAAAAAGAGATAAAGTTGAGCATTACTTTCAACACTTCCAAAAGAAAGAGATCCGAGTCAAGCTTCACTAATCCCACCTTGAGGACCTGGGGGAAAAAGAAAGAAAAGAGGTGAAACAAAAAGGGTCAGACATAAGTCTGGCGAGTCTAGTGACTTTAACAATATAATCAGTAAAGTAACAGGATAAGAACATAAACTGGATATAAGAGATGACTGTAACATAAGCAGATATGACAAGGTAAGCAAGATAAGACATCGACTGCGCTCCTAACCACTATAAGATATGCTATGCACCGTACCAACATACTAGTTACATACTAAAAGATGATCTTTCCCTATTAATCGTAATAATGGTAGCTTCGTGTACTCCTAGCTGCTCTCGTAGGTGCCCACTTGCTCCTACCACCACTAGTGGTACCCACTATCCTCCCCATTCGATCGGCTCCCTAACTCGTAGATACCTATGCTGGTCCCACAATAGGGTGTATCACTCCCTAAGGTGGCAACCCCGATACTACTGAAATGCACAACTTATACCTACACGATGCAACCGTGTCTTACCTACTAGCCCGGACCCATACACGCACATGACTCCGTTGGATTTGCACTGCCATCGCTAACTCTTTATTGACCTCTTGCAATCAACACCAGTAAGCGTGTCCCTGTCCTTGACCTAGTTCGATCACATGTAGATACTAAAATGGGTTACTGGTTGAAAAGGGTCCACACACTTGACACAAGCTTCCCTCCTAAGCTTGGTCCCCACTAGGAATTCCCACTTAACCCCTCTTTATCCCCATGTCTAATCACATGTCTCATCTTGGTTAAGTTCTTTTATTATGTTTCACATGCTACCCATGTTACCCACTTAACCCTTTATTATTCCCATGTCTTACCACATGTCTTATCTTGGTCAAGTGTTCATTAATTCATTATAACCGTAATCTTGCAAGACCTCCCATACTAGATTACCGTTTTGCGGTTGCTGGATATGCCGGGCAGTTCCGATCAGGCTTATACCGCAATTCGAATCTATCCTCGTGTCTTTGCATTATTACGCATCTAATTTCTGCCTTTGACCTCTCACATTAGATTACCGTTTGCGGTTGCTGAATATGCCGGGCGGTTCCAGGCAGGCCTATACCGCAATCTGAATCTAACCTCGTGTCTTAGGCGTTCATTATCACTTTCTTGATTCAAGTCCCAATTTCAAATGTTGGATTATAATATATTCCAATTACCCATAATTTCCAATCTAAATTATGTTTATAATTTTAATCCAAATTATGCCTATAATCTCATGTATACAAGTTATGACAAATTATGCCCAAATCAATTTCCATAGCCATCAACAATTTATGCCAAATCTCATTTTATTCCATATTTCCCAACTTTTCCCAATCATTCCAACATTATTCGTATGTAAATCTCAACGCAATATGCTTAGGCTCAAAGTTAGCCTAATATCAAAAGGAAAAAGGAAAAGAAGAAGGGGAGAGAATCAAAACATCAAAATTGGCATAAACATATAAATAGGCATGTGAAATGAATAACGAAAAAATAGATCTGATAGGCATATGATAATAGCAATTGGGTATGAATCTGAAGGATAAATTACAAAACTTGATATGATTCATCTTATTTACAGGCATATGCATTAGATCCAATTTACAATCCTATCACAATTACTTTTTAATTTAATTATATGTGAAAGTGACACAACTCACAGTGATAGGATTCTTAGAAAAGAGAATCAGGCTTTGTTGTTTAAAGATCTGATCTTGAATATCATCTTCTTATATTGTTGAAGAAGGAAAACTAAATTAATTTGAGATGGAGCAGCAGCATGGAGGCGCCATGGATTAGGGCTGAATGAGATTAGGGTTAGGTTTAGGTGTTTATTCATAGATGTATTAGGTGAATTAAAATCTTTAGATTAGATTAGAGACCATCAAAACCACTCAGATTAAAAAGACATGTCATCAGGAAACTCTCTAGAATTCTGCAGATCTGGGCTCGGCCTGAGCGCACTTCCCAGGTGCGCCAGTGCATTTTTTTCTAGTGCACTTCACAAGTGCGCCAGTTGTTCTGGCCCATTTTTTTCTGATTGTTCTGCCAAACTTCCATCGTCCATAACTCCTTCATACTTTATCCGTTTTACGCAAACTCGGACTCTATCTCAAGCAAAATTCTGAGATTAACGCAATGGCATAACCCGAATTTCACTTAATTCATCTTTTAAAAATTAAGTATTCTTTAATTATCCCTTATGTCATGTTTTAAAATCACGGGGTGTTACAGAATCGGTGGTATCCCTTGTAGCCGTGAAATCAAGGAGGGTTGTAATTGGATATTGATATAGTAATGAAACTCTGTGCAATCCAGCATCGCGTGAGGCTGGATGTAGGAGCAATTCCGAACTAATATAAAATCTGGCGTGTTCTTTCCTTTTCTATACTTTGTCTTTGTTTATCTTTGCATTTGTGTTTGATTTTGTGTCTGTGATTGTTTCTGTGGTGTTTGATTCATAGAGTTTATCATATAAGTTCTAGATTTTGTTTATATTCTCAAAGACACTATTCACCCCCCCTCTAGTGTTTGTTTTGCGCTAACGATCCATTCCGCAATCCCTAACAGTTTATTAAGGATTTCGCAAGAATTGCAACCCCTCTGATCTAGTTAACAAAGAAGAATCTTGAGTTCATTTGGAGTGAAAAGTGTGATATTGCTTTCGAAAGGTTAAAGGAATCCCTAACTAGTGCATTTATCCTTATTATTCCTGATGGTATGAAGATGTTTACGGTTTTCATCGATGCATGAGAGATGGGGTTAGGAGCGGTACTCAAGCAAGAAGATAGGGTAGTTTCCTATGCAAGTAGAAAAATAAAGGACTATGAGAAGATGTATCATGTGCATGACTTGGAACTTGCAGTTGTGGTATTTGCATTAAAGATGTGGAAGCACTACCTTATAGACTAAACATAAGTCTGTTAATTACTTGTTTTCTCAGCGTGATTTGAATCTATGACAACAACGACTAGATTAGATGATAGGAATTGTTGCAACACAAATGCACTGAACACTCATGAAGAAATTATATGAAATATGGTGTTTTGCGTAAATACTAAAAGAGTGTGCGTGTACTTGTCAAGTAATAGTACACTCGGATCATGTAATATGGAAAAACACACAACTACTTGTCTAATACATTAGTTATGCAAATAAATATGAAATAGAGTAAGATCTCATAGAAATAGTATCACAGATAAGTAAATGCAGTAAAAGGAAAATCACACCAGGGATTTTTATACTAGTTCGGAGCACCGTCCTACGTCCAGTCCCAGACCTCTCTCTGGATTTTCACTAATCAACTACCTCGCTTCACCCGGAGGAACAGGTTCACAATACCCGAGCAGCCGAACAGGATTTCACGCCTCTTACAACACGAGGACTTCACAACTTTGCCTCTCACAACACGGAGGACTTCACACAAGATGAGTGGACTTATAATTTGACAATGTGTTCTTAATAACACGAATTTTGTCAATTCTTGTACAACCTTCCTATAATCTTATCCTCAAATAGAATTCGAATTCATGAAGATTTGGAAGATGATATCGTGTTTGAATCAAAAGAATAGTATGTAGATTTTAGGATTCAACAGCGATATTAGAAGATTATGAGCTTTTGAGTGCTTTGAATGAACAAGAATGAAATCAGCAATAGATAGAATAGATAGAAAAAATTAGTTGTTTTGAATTGATGATTTTATGTTGTTTTTATAGTAGATAAAAGTTGCAATCATTGGTGAAGAGAAGTATTGAATAGAAACGATTTTTGGTGAAAAGAAAAGGAAGCAACCATTGATGAATGAAGATGTCTGTATGAAGAGTTGCTTTCAGTTCGAAGACCAATCGACAGGTCAAAAATAACCAGTGGACTGGTATTTGAATATATATATATATATATATATATATATGTTATATACATGTGTGCACGTTCATTGTGCATTTCTGCCTAGAAACGGTCGACCACCCATATTGAAACCGGTCGACCGGTTTCTGGCAACATGCACAATGTATGTTCATTCATATATATATATATATATATATATATATATATATATATTCATAATACTGAGGTATATGATTATTAGAGGATAGATTTTAACAATTATAACACGACTAAATCACTAAATAATCAACCACTAACTTTCAATACCATTGATTCTTTTCTTTTTGACGATCATGAAACTTTTCCTTGTCATTATTCGAAATGCCATGAACCCTTGATTCAACATTCTCCCCCTTTTTGATTGATGACAACATAGCTCTAAAAAGTGTTTCTAACTCCCCCTGTATATGTACTCCCCCTGAAACATATATTAAAAATCTGCATTCCATAATGTTAGTAACATATTTCTCCCCCTTTGTCATCGACAAAAAGGAGTTGTGAGCACATAAATACCATAACCTAAGCATGAAATGCATAAGAATTGTATCATACAATACATCAGACATACCCAAAACAAGTCATGTAGCTAATAGTTAATACGTACAAACCCAAAATGAAATACAACACTATTTATGTACAAGTGCTGAGTTAAGTGTTGATTAAAAAAAATAAATACCATAAGACGTGAATGAAAAGATCTACTGAGGTGGAGAGTCGGATTCAGTCGTATCCCAATCTATTTCTTTGTTTCCTTCTTCTTCTTTGTCTCCTTCGTCTTCCTCCTCAGTCTCAGATGCCCCACGACCACGTCCAACAGTTGCTCCAGAACTTGTGCCTTCCTCTGAAGATGACCATGTAAAAGTAGGAGGCATTGGTCGTTTTCCTGGGTCTTGTATTTGTGTAGAGGAGGATGATGATGCACATGAAATTGCATCCCAAACAATACCAAAGAAAGACTTAAGTTTTGAGAAGCGTTTGTCAAGCTTTGTATCCAGACGTTCGATTTTGTTGTCAGTACGCTTAAGTCTTGCTTCAAGAAGGAATTGATTCCATGCAATTTGTTCAAGTGAATCTTTAGTCAACGAGGATTGTTGAAGGAGTTTAAGCTCTTCCGGTTTAGGTTTGGAGGCCTTTGATGAAGTGCTTTCTTGGGGACCTTGTTGTTGATATTATTCGAAAGGTATGATATTCAAACAAGGTTCAGGAAGCTTCATTCTCTTTCTCGTTGCTTTGTCGATACATTTTGGTTTGGAGATTTTAGATTCGGGAGACTTGAGACTACAATCTATTAGAAGTCGCATGATATATTCATTGGAGAATAAGTGTGGCCTTGTACGATCATTCATAAGAAGAATCTCATCAAAGATCATGCTTATCCAGTTAATTTCTATATCTCCATATATCGCATACAACGCCTTAAAATTTTCTTTATATACGGCATCGAAATTACCAACTCTCAGCAATAAAGAGTGTGTGATAGCATGATGTAAAATTCTAGCAGTAGGCCGTAGGTTAATTGCTTTTGTACTGATTTTATGATCTTCGTTAAAAAGATGACTGACCTTATCTCGAGTATGAACAATACAAAAATAGGTAGAGAACTTTCTTCCATTGTTAGGCGAATCGAGAACCGTGGCCATTCGTTCTTTTGAAATAAAAACATGCTCACCACATACAACATACCATAGACAATGAGCAGCATTATCTGGTTTGAACTTTTCTAAGTTAAGATTAGCGTAGAACAACTTAATCATGATATGATTGATTTCCACGTTGTTCTTATCAAAGTCTAGGAGATTTTGAATAGAAGCTTGTTTTGCTAATTCTTTAACGTCGTAGAGAATAAAATCAGAGAAATTGATGAAATAACCTTCGTGAATCGTATAATCTTTCATAGCATTCCATCTTTTCACTGCTATTGGATCTATTAGCCATTGTTTGATATTGGAATCAATAGGTTGGAGTTGAGTAGAAGATGATTTCTTTAATCTCTTTTGTGGTGGAGCCATTGATTTTGAAGGAGAAAGAAATTTGGGAAATTTTGGTTTGAAAAGGGTTTGAGAGATTGAGAGAAATAAAAAGGAAGTGAATGGGTGAGTTAATGGAATCGACGCGTTGATTTGGATTTTTTTTTTAAAAAAAATCGCGTAGTCGGTCGACTGAGGAGATTTCACCGATCGACTGGTTTCGAACAGAAATATTATCGGTCGACTGGTGAAATTCCAACCGGTCGACTGGTTGATGGAAAAGTTGAAATTTTTCCAGAGACTTAAACGGTAGACCGTTAACCTTATACCGGTCGACCGGTATATGAAAAATATACTTTCCAGATACTTTGCCGGTCGATTGTTTGTTTTCTGGTGGTCGACTGTTTTTTCTGAGCTTTGTTGTTCTGTTTTTCTGAGATTTTTCAGAAGATCTAGAACGTCGTATAAAAGAATTTATTTCAAACATATGTAAACAAAATTAAATAAAATACATGAAGGGAAAAAAAATTCTCAAGAAATTGAGAACACTTATTAAACAGCTAAGTAAAAACGATATAAGATCAATGGGAGGTGGATGACTTGTCTTCAGGAAATTTCTTTGATATTGGTAACTCTTGGTGTCCATGGAGACCAAGTTTCCTTTGCTCCTTCATTTCGCATGTAGTTACGATCCCAGGAGTTAGGACTCCTAGGTGAAGATGGAGCATGTGGCATTGGTTCATGAACTCCGTGTTTATTCGCGCTACAGAAAAATGACGCCATGCGTTCTAAGAGAGTTAAACGGTCGTACGTAATTTTTTGTTCGTAATGAAGTTGACGCTGGAGATCCATCTGATGTTTCTGGTAGTGGTGAATCTCACTTATCTTTTCTCTAGTCTGTGGGGAGCAAAATAATGCTTTCTTAGCACGTTTAGACTTTGGTGTATATCTGGGGGTATGCGAACATTCTGGTCTACTTTTAGGTGTCTCCGGAGAGTAGTATTCCTCCGGTTCAGAACTAGTGACCGAGATATGTGATCTCTGTGCACATTCGTTGCAGATGTGTGCCATTTTGGATATAATTAAAATAGTTTACGAATAATAAAATGGACTCAAAGGTAGTAGATGCTGAGAAGATAAGGAAAGAACATACATACATATATATATAGGATTTTCTAAATAAAGAGTAATGGTTAAAACATTCATAGCATATAAACCATAAAAATTTAAAGCTCATAATTTTTTTTTACTAATAATAGCAAAAGCTACTTAATAGCTAAGATATATAGAAATGAAAGCACCGTTTCGAAAAGAACTTGACAATGTATTTTTTTCGTTTAGACTTTATACATTAAGTTCAGTTCTAGAGATCAATCCAAGCTCTCTACGCAGAGAAATAAAATTTGATTCCAGTAGTGGCTTGGTAAAAATGTCCGCTAGTTGATGTTTAGTCTGGACATATTCAAGACATATTGTTCCTTTTTCAATATTATCTCTTAAGAAATGATGTCGAATATCAATGTGCTTTGTTCGAGAATGATTTAATGGATTTTTCGATAAGTTGATCGCACTTGTGTTATCACAGTATATGATGGAGTTTGATAAATGAATGTCAAAATCACGAAGTGTTTGTTGCATATATAATACTTGAGTACAAGCAAGAGCTGCTGATATATACTCAGCTTCACATGTCGAGAGTGAAACGCAATTTTGTTTCTTACTAAACCAAGAGACAAGTGATTTTCCAATAAAACAGCACGTACCACTTGTACTTTTTCTATCCGTACGAGAGCCACCGAAATCAGCATCACTATAGGACACTAATTCGAATGGACAATCTTTTGGGTAGAAAAGACCAAAGTCTTTGGTTTTATTAAGATACCGTATTATACGTTTTACAGCTCGTAAATGTGATTCTTTAGGATTTGCTTGAAACCTTGCACACAAACAAACACTCATCATTATATCAGGACGACTTGCGGTAAGATAAAGAAGAGAACCAATCATGCTTCGATATAACTTCTGGTCAACATTCTTACCATGTTCATCTTTTTCAAGATGTGTAGACGTACCCATAGTAGTCAGTTTACCAGATGTATTTTCTAAACCGAAACGTTTGATAAGATTTCCACAGTATTTTTCTTGATTAATAAAAATACCGTTAGAAAGTTGTTTGATTTGAAGACCAAGAAAATATGATAGTTCTCCCATATGAGACATTTCAAATTCTTTGGTCATAATATTTGCAAACTCTTTGCAGAGTTTATCGTTTGTTGAGCCAAAGATAATATCGTCTACATATATTTGGATAACTAATATATCTTTTTGAGAATGTTTGATGAATAAAGGCTGATCGACTTTACCCATTTGAAATCCAGAATCAGTGAGATAGCTTCGTAAACGTTCATACCAAGCACGAGGTGCTTGTTTTAGTCCGTATAAAGATTTCTTAAGTTTATATACGTGATCTGGATGTTTCTCATGTACGAACAAGGGAGGTTGTTCGACATATACATTCTCTTTGATAAACCCATTTAGAAAAGCACTTTTGACATCCATTTGATAAAGTTTGAAATTATGATGACAAGCAAAGGACAATAAGATTCTAATAACTTTTAGTCGAGCAACAGGCGCAAAAGTTTCTTCGTAATCGATACCTTCTTCCTGATTGTATCCTTGTGCTACTAATCTTGCTTTATTTTTGGTAATATTTCCTTGTTCGTCAGCCTTATTTTTATAGATCCATTTCGTACCAATAACCGACTGATCAGTTGGTCTTGGAACAAGTTCCCAGACATCTTTGCACTCGAACTAATTTAGTTCTTCCTGCATGGCAATGATCCAGTAATCATCAGTAGCAGCTTCTTTCGGATTTTTAGGTTCGATATTTGAAAGAAACGCAACATGACCCATTTGATTGAGTTGACTCCTTGTTCTAATTTTTGATGTTACTTCTCCAATAACATTTTGAACCGGATGATCTCTTAGAATTCTCGGAGGAGATCGAAATCTTGGTGGAGAAGGTATCACAACAGGCTGAGGAATATCCTCAACAATTTCTGAGTCAGAGTCATTACTTGTGATGATAGGATTATCAGTGACTATAGTTTCTTCGTCATCTGATATATTATGAGACTATTTAGAGAGTTCATCGAAAGAGACATGAAGTGATTCTTCAATAGTTTTAGTTCTCTTATTAAATATATGATAGGCCTTGCTTCGTTCTGAATATCCGACAAATATACCTTCATCGGATTTTGGATCAAAATTTTCAAGATGGTCTTTCGTATTTAAAATAAAGCATTTAGAACCGAAAACTTTGAAGTATGAGATATTTGGATTTCTTTGATTAAATAACTCATAATATGTATTCTTGGTGAGAGGTCGAATGGATACACGATTCAAAACATAACAAGCAGTAGCAATAGCTTCTGCCCAAAAATGTTTTGGTAAGGTGGATCCATTTAATAATGTTCTTGCACATTCTTGTAAAGTCCGATTTTTCCGTTCTACAACTCCGTTTTGGTGTGGAGTTCTAGGAAACGAAAAATTATGATATATACGTTTCTTTGTACAAAAATGTTCAAATTCATTATTATCGAACTCTCCGCCATGATCACTTATTATATTTTTAACCTGAAGTCCCTTTGATTTTTGAATTTTTTTGATGAAGGATTTGAAATGATTGAAAGTGTCACTTTTGTTTCTTAAGAAAATCACCCAAGTATAACGAGAGTAATCATCAACAATTACAAACACATATCGACTATGATTTATTGACAGAACCTGTGTTGGTCCAAATAAATCCATATGTAATAGCTCAAGTGGTTGTAACATTGATATGACTTTCTTGGATTTAAATGACGATTTAGTCAATTTTCCTAATTGACATGCATCACAAATATTCTCAACCGTAAAGCTCATTTTGGGTAGTCCTCTAACTAGGTCATTTTTGGCTAGCTTGTCGATAGTTCTGAAGTTTATATGACAGAAACGTTTGTGCCATAGCCATGGATCATTATCATTTTCTACAAGAAACATGTCTGAATTATGATTGATGTTCATATTCAGAATATAAATATTTCTGTCTCTATATCCTTCAAAAACTATATTACGATCTTTATCTAAAATACTACATTTGTTATTCAAAAAGGAAATGGTAAAACCCTTGTCGCATAGTTGACTGATACTAAGTAAATTGTGTTTTAAATTTTTAACTAGCATGAAATTAGTAATAAGAGGTAAGTTAGATGTACCGCAATTGCTCACATTGCCTTTGCCGATGATATAGCCTTTTGAATTATCTCCAAAAGTGACGGAGCCACCATCTGAATAAGTGATATTTGTCAATAAGCTCTTATCTCCAGTCATATGCTTCGAGCAACCACTGTCCAGTATCCACTTTCCTCTTTTCTTAAGTGGGACCTGCAAAAAATAAAATTTAGTTCATGGTACCCACTTTTTCATAGGGTCCTAAGAGTTAGATTTTAGGAGTCCAAACCCATATGGGTCTGGTATCCCCTTTATATAAATAATTGGAATTACGATGCACATTATTCAAAAAATTCTGAATGTATTCGTTCCTAATCTAATTGTTATTTGTTTTAGGAACCCATATTTTGATATTCTTGACATTTTTTTTTGAAATTTCACAACCGGTTTTGGTTTGGAATATAATAAACTAAGATTTTTCTTAGCTTCAGTTTCTTGTACTTTTTTATTTTTTATTTTTCTTTTATTGCCAAGATGTTTCTTGATATCATGTTTCTTATATCCAAAACCTTGTTTATTCGTAGCAGATTGTGAACTTTCAATAATTTTTGTCAAATTTTCTCAACCTTTGTTGAAGTTAGAAACATTTTGAGTGATGTTGTCTAACTTAGTTTATAAACTAGCTTTTTCTAGGTCTAGAATTTTGACTTTTGCCTTAAGCTCATGATTTTCAGTAGTAAGAGCATCATTTTTTTCTTTTTGAGTTTCAATTTCTTAACTCAAAAGAGATAATTGAGAATCAATATTAGATGATGATTCTTGAACTTTTTTAAGTTCCTCTTCTAATATTTTCTTCTCGTCTTTTAACATATCTCGTTCAAACTCCGCTCTGCTTAAATCTGCTTGGGCTTTTTTGCATTGTCGTTTCATATCTTTAAATTTAAATATTAGTTCAGCATTTATATCAAGAACTTCTTCAAAAGAAGGAATTTGTACCTCATCTTCTGTTGCCATGAAACATACATTAGCTTGTTCATTGCCTGAGTCACTTTCACTATCAGATGAAGATCAGTCTGAATCATCCCATGTTACTGAGAATGCTCGTTTCTTTGACTTATCTTTCTTGTATTTGAATTTGTAATTTTCTGACTTTTTCTTTTGCTCCGGACAATCCTTTTGCATATGTTCCTTTTTGTGACAATTAAAGCATTCTATATTTGATGATGATGATTTGTTTGAACTGAACTTCTTTTTGATGTATCGACTAGCTTTTCGTTGCTTTAAGAATTTCTTGAATCCTTTTGCAATGAACGCTAGATCTTCATCTTCGGAATCTGAGATGTCTTCATCTTTTTCAGCGTGAAAAGCTACATTTTTATTTTCTTCCTTTTGTTCTTTTCTAGCCTGCAAGTTAGCTTCATAGGACATAAGATTTCCTATCAATTCATCTGGCTTCATGGTGGAAAGATCATTAGCTTCTTCTATTGCTAATACTTTTCCTTCCCATTCATTAGTCAGATAATGTAGGACTATTGAAACTACATCAAAATCAGAATATTTTTCCCTAATCCGATAAGTGCATGATGAATGGTTTGGAACCGTGAATACATCTCATTGATTGTTTCATTCGGCTTCATTTTGAAATTTTGAAATTGACTTTTCAACAATGCTATTTTTGCTTGTTTAACCTTGTTAGTACCTTCATGAGTGGTTTTTAGCATTTGCCAAATTTGATATACAGTGGTACAGATGCTAACACGGTTATATTCATTTTGATCTAATGCACAAAACAACATATTTATTGCTTTTGCATTTACAGCTGCTGCTGATTTCTCAGCAGGTGTCCATTCTGAATACTCAGTTGTTGGATTCACTATTTCTTTCTGAGTAGCATTCCAAGCATCATAGCTAGTTGATTGCATGTAAAAAGCCATACGTGTTGCCCAATAGCTATAGTTAAGATCATTGAAGAAAGGAGGTCTTTGTGTCGATTGACCTTCAGTGTAAGTGGTGTTAGTGCTACTACTTGGGTTTTTTGCCATTTTACTAGAATATATCAAATAACTGTGTTACGGTTATAAGATGACCGGGCTCTGATACCAAATAAAAGAGTGTGCGTGTACTTGTCAAGTAATAGTACACTCGGATCGTGTAATATGAAATAGCACACAACTATTTGTCTAATACAATATTTACGCAAATAAACATGAAATAGAGTAAGATCTCACCGATAAGTAAATGCAGTAAAAGGAAAATCACACCAGGGATTCTTATACTGGTTCGGAGCACCGTCCTACGTCCAGTCCCAGACCTCTCTCTGGATTTTCACTAATCAACTACCTCGCTTCACCCGGAGGAACAGGTTCATAATACCCGAGCAGCCGAATGGGATTTAACGCCTCTTACAACACGAGGACCTCAC
Source organism: Allium sativum (assembly GCA_030737875.1). Taxonomy (NCBI): domain Eukaryota; kingdom Viridiplantae; phylum Streptophyta; class Magnoliopsida; order Asparagales; family Amaryllidaceae; genus Allium; species Allium sativum. The sequence continues at coordinate 604,990,748 of CM060918.1, read as the reverse complement.
AACTTTGCCTCTTACAGCACGGAGGACTTCACACAAGATGAGTGGACTTGTAATTTGAAAATGTGTGTTCTTAATAACACGAATTTTGTCAATTCTTGTACAACCTTCCTATAATCTTATCTTCAAATAGAATTCGAATTCGTGAAGATTTGGAAGATGATATCGTGTTTGAATCAAAAGAATAGTATGTAGATTCTAGGATTCAATTGCGATATAAGAAGATTATGAGCTTTTGAGTGCTTTGAATGAACAAGAATGAAATCAGCAATAGATAGAATAGATAGAAAGAATTAGTTGTTTTGAATTGATGATTTCATGTTGTTTTTATAGTAGATAAAAAGTTGCAATCATTGGTGAAGAGAAGTATTGAATAGAAACGATTTTGGTGAAAAGAAAAGGAAGCAACCATTGATGAATGAAGATGTCTGTATGAAGAGTTGCTTTCAGTTCGAAGACCAGTCGACAGGTCAAAAATAACCAGTGGACTGGTATTTGAATATATATATATATAAATATATATATGTTATATACATGTGTGCACGTTCATTGTGCATTTCTGCCCAGAAAATGTCAACCGCCCATATTGAAACCGGTCGACCGGTTTCTGGCAACATGCACGATGAATGTGCATTCATATATACATACATACATACATATATATATATATATATTCATAATACTGAGGTATATGATTATTTGAGGATAGATTTTAACTATTATAACATGACTAAATCACTAAATAATCAACCTCTAACTTTCAATAACATTGATTCTCTTCTTTTTGACGATCATGAAACTTTTCCTTGTAATTAATCAAAATGCCATGAATCCTTGATTCAACACATACAACATCACTTGTCACACATTCATGCTAGGATTGAGCTCACTTTAGCAAGTCTGCAATGCATAATCACATTGAGTATGGATCTTTTATTGATTTTTAATAAGTAAATTGAGTGTATAACATGTTTGTTAGAACAAGTTGTATTTTTCACCCCTTCAAAATTTTTTTTTGGACGAAATCTCTTTTAAGGGGAGGAGAATGTAACGCTCCATAAAATGTATCCCAAATAGACATATATGGTTAAATTCATAATAAACAATAATAAATTGAAAAAATATTAATGGGTTGAAAATAAGAATATTGGATAATTGAGAATTAGACTAGGAAAGTATCACCATTGTATTCCACTACACGAAACAGTCTATTTTGTAACATTTTTCCCGTATGAATTAGTAACAGTAATATCCATTATTAAGCAGTCACGTTCATTACCGTTATAACAGTTTATAATGTTTATTACTGTTACTATGGGTTTGTAGAATGGATAAGATAGTAAATTTACCTTTCCTTTTTTTTGTTTTTTATGTTTTCCTTTTTCGTTTCAACACATAACACTTAAATATTGCCCATCACAAAAAATGTAGATCTTCAAAATGGCGACCGCTTCCTCCGCCTCTTTTCTTCCATTTATCCCCTCATTCTGTCCCCTCCCTCCTTTTCTCCCGTCTCAACCTCCCTCTCCCATCTTCACCACCCTTCATCCTCTGTACTCTCCTTTTGCTTAGTTGTTTCGTCTCCTTCTTTCTCTTCTGGTCCTCATCTCCAAAACCCTAGATTTGTTTTTGTTTTTTCTCTGTTGTCTTCCAGCTATCACCGCTCCTCACCTAGCTCTCTCCAGTCCGTGCTCCTCTTCCCCTCTTTGTTCCTTAGCCACGGCTCCTTCGCTGGCTCTTTCTTGGTGGAAGTTTGTCCCTCGTCTACTGCTGGGTTTCTTGGTTTTTGGAGTCCTTCCGGTTTCGTGCTTGGCTGTTCTTTATTTGAGGGTTATCCGCTGCTTTGTTCTGACCGCTTCAGCCTTCCCACCTGTCTTCACCTTTATCTTAGATCTTGTCAACGTTCCAAATCCTTTGCGCTGCTTTCATTGCTTTTTCTGGTAGTTCTTTCTTGCGTAGGTTCCCGATTGCACATCCTATCATTGCATGATGGTCACTTTAGGTAATTTCGGATCGGCGGTCCACCGCTGCTATCTGTTTTGGGCTGCTTTGATCGATTTTATCTGGTGGTTCTATATTGTTGTTGGCCTGGATAATCATATATTATTCACGATATATTTTGGAGGTGCAGTTATGCCATTCACTGTGATTCGGCTTGCGACTTGTCCTTCTTGGGCTGGTAAGCTGAGATTCTTTCACTGAGCTTAGCATTCTTCGCCTTGCTCAGTTGAATTTCTCTGGGGTTTTAGCTTCTGTAGACCATGACTTGTTTGTATTGGTGCGAATTGTGGTGCGGTGGCTTTCTATGCTCTCTAAGATATATTCTGTTTCGCCGCTTCAGTGATCGGAACTTTGTTTTTGGAGTTTGTTGTGCTTAGTGGAGAGTTGGGGCTGATATGTTGGTTTCTTCTGTTTTGGCTAAGGTGTGCTGACTTTTTAGCTAGGTAGTGGGCCTGGTATTGGTTTTGTAGTGGTGCTTGTTCGGTGGCTGGCTGTTGTCTTGTGTGTGCCATCATGTTTGGTCTTTTTCCTTTTGTGTCGTTCATGTGTTGTTTGTTATTGTTGTTGTGTCTAGGTAATTTGGTCTGTATGTGTGCTACAGTCTTGTAGATCTTTTCTGCAAGCTACTTTTGTGAGATGTTGGAGAAAGACTTGTTTCTCCCTTTTGTATTGTAATATAATTGTTATTATTAAAAAATAAATGAATAAATAAATATTGCCTGTTCTTCCAGCTTCGCCGCCTAGTGTTACTGCCTCCATACATCGCTTGTGCCTTGTTCGTACATCCCTGAATTTGTGATCGCCTTTGCCTTGTTTGTCAGCTTTTGTAATTTCTGACTGCCTCCGTAATTTGTGATTTCTCAGGTAGTTTAATTTGGGGTTTTGGTTCCGATTTCGAATCAATCTGTGAATATATATCAATTTGTCGCTCATTTTTGTACCTTGATGAGTCAACATTGACTATAACAGTAATAGATTTTATGCAATAATAGTATTAAGTTTTATGTAATAAAAGTATCTAATTGCTCAAGTAATTAGAATCGGTTATTATTAGAATTTGCCAAGTAATTTAATAATCTATTTTAGCCAACGTATATGTTCTGACAATTTCATATTTTTAATTTTTGATTATTCATTTTCATTTTCAATAGTTAACTATTTGAGAGAATTATGTAAGGAAATCGGTTTACTGAGCCTAGCCTCAGTGTACATTTACTAATCCTCAGTGTCATGGGATAGATTTAGGGGAAGTTTGGTCTGAACCATTGATTAGAAAATGAAATTTTTTGTTATGTTATTTTTGGTATTTAATTGTTCTTTTTTTCTTCAATGTTTCATAGTTGTGTCCAAGTATTAGTGAAACTAGGGAAAAATTCATGTTATGTCATTCTCTAACTTCCTGGGTTATATTAGTGAGTAACACTAAAGGACATTAAAGAATAAATTAGCTATTGTGTTGCTTGCCTTCAAACCTACCTTGTAATTTGAATGGAATATGGTTATTGATATTTCAATTGCCTTTGTACATGTGTGTTGATACTTTATAGTATTCTAGCACCCTGAAATTAAATTAAACAGTTGACATGAGTCTCAACATTCTGATGGGTATGTAATGTGAGTTAATATCTAAACAAATCAATATAAATAGTTCAGGTAGTTTGATTTCATACTGCCATATTTTTGCAGTTGAGCCATTTACCATATGAGTTGAGCTATAATACCTTGTGTATTGTTTTGGTTTTTCCATGGAAGTTGCTATTTCAGCTGTTTCTATAAATTAACAGATACCAGTAAACATTAATGGATGTTAGTAAACATTAATAGAGTTGTCGTCGTTTTAGAGACTCTATAACTGGTTTTAGCAGCCTATAAAGCAAATATAGTTTTCTCTACATCAAATTTATTATGATTATCCTGAAGTATATCATGCCTGTATTTATTCATAAATGTAATCACAGTATAATAATACTGTTTTTCCTAGAGCAACAACATGTTAGCTTACTTAAATATGTGTAATTACATGTAATCACAACAACATTTTTTTAATGTTTTAAGTCACATAGTAGCATATTTTCTTGCTTTAAATGGACTGTTTGATGTGGATTGGGAATATACATAGTATGTTTATAAATATGTTATTGACCTGAGTTGTGTGGTTTCTATTTTTGCATGGAAGTTGCTGTTTCAAATGTTTTTGTAAATTAACAGATACCAGTAAATACTAATAGATGCAAGTAAGCATTAATAGAATTGATGTTGTTTTAGAGGCTTTTAATTGATATTAGCAGCTCATAAAACAAATATAGTATGCTCTGCAACAAGTTTATTACGATTATCATGGAGTACATCATGCCTGTGTTTATTCATGAATGTAAACACATTATAATAATATTGATTTTCCTACAGCAATAACATGTTAGCTTACTTAAATATATGCATGTATGTGTTCTATTAGCACCATTTTTTTTTCATATTTTAAGTCACATAGTAGCACGTTTTCTTGCTTTAAATAGATTGTATGATATAGATTAGGAATAATAATAATAAGTCCGCAGTATTAGCCCACTGGTTAAGGACTTTGCACCATGGTCACAGTGGCGTGAGTTCGAGACCAGGAGTGGCATGCTAAGAGCTTTGCCGTCTTCATCGCTAAGATCAACCATTTATGTGGTGCTCGCGGACTAGACTAGATGCATTAGGGAGGGTTTTACGACTCCGGTCAGTTTCCCTCTTGAACAAAAAAAAAAGATTAGGAATAATACATAATATTTTTATAAATATAGTATCGGTCTGAGTTGCATGTGTTCAGGGTTGAGCGACTATGTGTGTTTCAAAATATAAGATGTTTAAGGTTCATGCTCTCTTTATCCATGATGGATAATAAATAGTGATACTTTTTATGCATCTATCATGTCTCAACCACTAATTGTTCCTTTGTTAATGATTTTTTTTTCTTATTTTCAAAAAAGTTGTGCATGAAAAGCAGTAATCTATTATATTATATGAAAGCACAATCTTCCCTCCGAGGCCTTTCAGTTTCCTTTCTCTCAAAAAATCAAGATGTTGCCACCTGTTCATCACTCAAAATCTACCGCTGGCTTTCCCCTGTCTTTTCCCTTTCATGCGTTATTATGTTTCTTACCGTGCCTTTCTTTTATCTTTTACCTCACCTTCAACGTGTTCTTTTATTTTTCTCAGTTTCGATTTTCTCCTGTGTCATTGAATTGAATCGGCCTTTGAAATGGAGGTAAACAAATGGCCCGTGCCATCGAATTGAGTCCACCATCGGCATATAATTGAAGAAAAAATGGCCGTGTTCTCCCCGTTAAACCCTAATCCTACAATTTCTTCGTTTTGACATTCTTCTTACCTACTTTGATGCCACATTACTGCCGATCAAATCCCCATTTCAGTTGTTACTTTTGTGCTGACTCGCCAGCTTAAGCCAATTGTTCTCTTCTGCCGATGAAACAGGTAGCTTACCCTTTTTCCTCTTTCCCTCTTTCATTTTTGTTCTTATTCCACATCATCTTGCTATGTTCCTGCATGATTTATAAATAATCATATGATTAATGTCATGCTTTTTTCCCTAACATGTCGATTGTAAGTTACAGTTCATGGCCTAATTGGTTGCTTTATTTGTTATTGGTTACAATTTACGGCTTGCTGACTTGCACCACCTATGCCATATTTTCCTTATTACATATAGCTTGATTATGTACTATATATTTATATGCCAATTTTTGCTGATTATATCCTGTTTAGACTCATCAATCTTTCCCCTTTTCAGTTTGACCATTTCTGCTTTAAAAAAAAAATGCATTAGGCATTTATGTTCAATCATTTAGTCTCATAATACTGTTAACTAGAATGTTTAGTTGTTCACCCATTTAACAATAAGACAACAGTATCTTTTAAAATTGAAATTTTACTTTATTTGGGCTTGATGTTTAATGTTGTGATTGTCACATTTATTTTTCTCAATGTTTTAAAATGCAAAAGGCGTACGTGAGGCGTTTTTGGGTCCGTGAGGTGAGGCGTAAGCCTCGAAGCGTTGAGGCGTAAGCCTTTTGGGTAAAAGAAAAGCGCAACACATATACTTAATTTTTAATATGGAGTAACATTAAGCGTCAAATATTAAGTAAAAAGCATAAAGTATTCAAAGCAATTCAAACAAAATACAATCATCCTTGCACATTTAATATAAATTGCAAAAGATCAAATGATATCTTCCTCTGACGCATATATGATCACAAAATCCATAGAGTATTTTTTTTGAATTTGTAGAATTTGGTAAATCTTTGATCCACTTCCATGCAATATCACGTTTGCTCACTTTAAATTAACCTAGCCAACAATAGAAATGAGGAAACGATTAAAATGGTTTTTCAATGAAACACAACAAACAAACAAAAAAGACAGTAAAAAATATATTAAAAAAAGTCTCCTAAACCAGGTTTTTTTTTATATTTTTTTGCGTTTTTTATGCTTTTTTACGTCTTTTTTTTGCTTCTTTTACGCCTCAATTGGTTGAGGCTTAAGCCTTAGAGGTAAAACGCCTCTTGAGATGCGCCTCAAGGCATTTTTGCCATCGCCGCGCCTCAGGCGCGTTTTTTAATACACTGATTTTGCTAAAGGATATATATTTTTATATATTAGCTAAATAAGCTAACAGTTTGGACAATTGTTTCATTGGTATCCATTTGTTTAGAAAAATAAAAAATATGAACTTCAAACTATTGCTTATAATGCATACGGATGTGGAAAAAGGTCATGTTTAGTTTCTGTACCTCCATTCAATTTTATTTACCTTATGATGACCTTCCAAATTTAGCCACTATTTAATCATAGTCCAAGATTTATAATTATCAAATCATACTTTAAATATTTGCCTGGTTCTTCAGATGTTCCATAGGATTATTGTAACATCTCTTGCAAAAAAAATACATTAATATATGTATATAAACCACTTACACTATATTTTTCTGATGTTATATGCATCATTTTGATGATTAATTTAACTACATAATGAAGTAAACATTTCTCCATATTTTTTCATACTATAAACTATCTCGAAATACAGGCTCATCCTTGCTTTCTCATTTTCTCAACTGGCGCTCAACATATGGCTCATATTGTAAATCACTTTTAGCTACATGCTTAGATTTCGGACTATTGAAAGCGCAATGTAACTCTTAAGACCTTTCGATTCCAATTCTTCAGAAAAAACACAATGATGCCATGTTTACAAGGCTTAAATTTGATGACTAACCATTCTTTCATTTTTCCCTTACATGCATAACCCTTTCAAGGACTAGCTAGAAGGCTTGAAGAAAGAGTACGATTTTCAGCCCGAAAGTATTCAAATCATCGGATCAATTCACTGGATTCAAGGGGATACGTTGATGTTTTTCTGCACAGTTTAATGTTCTCCCCTCATATATTGAAAGTTTAACCCCAACAAAGGGTAATTTGCATGCCTTTAAATTCGTGGTTCTTGGTGTAGTTAGTAAATTGGAAAATGTCTTGGTTTATGATTCTTAATGTGCCCATGGAATGCTTTTCCCCCTACTAATTTATTTCATGTTTTTGAAAATATAATGAATATTATAATTTGTGGACAAAGATTAACAATTACAGTATGAACTGCAAAATTGTAAATGGTTTCCTAATCCTCTGAAATATTCTATGGCAGTTTGTATTTACACCTAAGAATTGTCAGCTTTAGACAAACAACCTAGCTGCATAAACTCCCTTTTAATCTCCTACAGTGGTTGTTAATCAACATTAGAATGGACCTTTGAGACTTTTCGATGCTTGTATTTTTCGTAAGTAGTGTGATATGTGTTCAAGTTTTTTTATTATTAGTTTCTTTGTAATGGTTCTTTAAACCTTTTTCTGTTATTTTTATTATAAGGTTATTATTTCTCACCTTGACAATCAATTCATATGTCAGCACATATGTCAATATACATGTTTTTTAACGGTGGAAAAAAGTTAGTTTATTTATCGCCTATAAAAATGAGGTTTTCTCTTACAATAATTAATATTCTGTAATGGACTAATTGCCCATCAAAGTGAGTTTTCAACACCAAAAGAAAATTTATTTTAGTGTTAAAATTAGCTGCTATTTTGCATGCCATAGATTATAAAAAAAACATGGAACCTATTTCTCATAGGAGTGGTATGTAGTGCAATATGAATTTTAATTTTTTACGGATATATTTTAATTCATGTCTACGTGAGTTTTTTTGGGTGCGTTTGTGTATGTATTTTTTGCCATGTATATTCAATAGATGTAAACCTGTTTAAATTTTGTCATTAAATTAGCACTAGCTTTATTCATTTAACTATATAATTTCTTGCTTCCTCTTCCTTCAATGTACTTAGCTAAAGTTTTAACCGTGAGTAAAATTGCATTTATTACCGGAATTTATTCCATGACTGCTTCATTTTATAATAAGCCTATATCAACAACTTATGAATATCAAGCTAAACTAAAAAAACATATAGTTATATCACGTGATGGTAATTTTCTTTTAATTTTCAGTACATATTATAAAATGTTATATGTAGGACTAACAAAATGGAGCAAATAACTATTCAGAGAATTGTTTGTGGTGGTGGTCAGCTAGACACACTATCGATCAAACAAAATTTGAGGAAACGTTCAAGTTATAAAACTTTTGAATTTTTTTAAATAACTTCAATAATAATGATCATTATACAATGTGTCACCTTTCTAATATATTTGAAACATTTACATGTATTGAGGTCGACGTATTAATGCATGCTAATTTTATTTTCAATTGAAGTTCAATGTTTTCAGCATTTAATGCATCCTTTTAACATTCTATTTCCCACGACCCGTCTTTCGCTCTTAATTTTACAAAAATTACTTCCACTGACTGGTACAATTACGTTGTAATATTTTCAAATTTGGTTACTTCATTCATTTTCATGTTTAATAAGAACTATGCTTCAATTTTAGACTGCAAAGCTGTATTATACAAAAAAAATATTTATCATATTTCATGATCGATTCCTATTTTTTGCTAAGTATTATACTAGCATTGCAGTTAACATTTATAGAGATGTTTGTATGATTGTCTACAATTCCAAACATTTAAGTCACCATATACCAATTTCATCCATAATGTGGATGAAATCCGATCTAAATCTCGGTTCTAATTTAAGTCACCATTTAAGTATTAGTAAAAAAGTCGTGCAAAATACAATAGTATGTCAAATAAGCAAAGGACAACTAATGAAACATGATAGTGTGCATTTTTAGTACAATTACAGATTATCCATTGATATGTTTTTTGTAGAAAAATATTAGAATCCAAACATAACCATAGTGAAAATTCCAAAACCAACGGCCAGATTTCCAGGTTATTATAGATCGGTTAACAAATATTGTTCATACAAATTAAACTACACCACGATCAAGATTTTGACTTCATTTTGGTAATATCAGATAAAATTTTGGAATTTTTAGTTGGTTTTGGAATTTTCACTATGGTTATGTTTGGATTCTAATATTTTTCTACAAAAAACATATCAATGGATAATCTGTAATTGTACTAAAAAAATGCACACTATCATGTTTCATTAGTTGTCCTTTGCTTATTTGACATACTATTGTATTTTGCACGACTTTTTTACTAATACTTAAATGGTGACTTAAATTAGAACCGAGATTTAGATCGGATTTCATCCACATTATGGATGAAATTGGTATATGGTGACTTAAATGTTTGGAATTGTAGACAATCTTACAAACATCTCTATAAATGTTAACTGCAATGCTAGTATAATACTTAGCAACCATTGATATGTTTTTTGTAGAAAAATATTAGAATCCAAACATAACCATAGTGAAAATTCCAAAACCAACCAAAAATTCCAAAATTTTATCTGATATTACCAAAATGAAGTCAAAATCTTGATCGTGGTGTAGTTTAATTTGTATGAAAAATATTTGTTAACCGATCTGTAATAACCTGGAAATCTGGGCCAGTTTAAAATTTTTATTTTGGCAATTTAGCGAATTTTGATTATTTAAAATGAATTATTTTAAATAATATCGACGAGAAATTTATTTTGAATAAAATTCGAACGTATATATTTATATAGATCGTCGTTAGAATATAAATAATTATTTATATTCATAAAAGAAATTGAAAATGGTGCAGTAGTTCGATAATTCGATTTCAAACTTCAATTGAATGTACCGGGTGCAAAATAAACCGGATTTTAGTGAAACCAAAAATATTTGAATCTATTGGTGAATATCTTTCCAACGAATCCGAAAAATCAAAATTTCATAGCGGGAATCAAAAGATATGTCCAGTTGAAAATTCTGAATAGTCGCTATGGAATTTAGGCCCTTAAAAATTGAAATTTTGCAAACGACCTCGGATTTTGACGAAATCACTTTTGTAAGATCCAAGATGTAAGGTTATTGCTAGATTCCAAATTTCATAATTTTTCGAATCAATATGTGAGTGTGGCAAAGGAAAACGAGCTTGACCAGTTTCAGTTGATTTTAATCGACTAGAAATTGGCCATTTTTCAAATGGTCTCGGAATCTGACGAAACTAGTTTTGTTAGGACCGTATCGTCAATACAAAGCTAGAAAATATATTTTTTGGAATTTTTCTAGTTAGTATGTGGCCCCGGTAAATTGAAATGTGCGTTCAAATTCAATATATAAAGTTATATTTTGATTTTGACGAAAACTGATCGAAACGATCGAATCAGCTTACGATACCTATCCCATTATGTTCAGAATGGGGTAATTAGCTATGGGCGATAGGTGGTGGGTTTCGTTTCGTGTTCGACATAAAAGGTTACTTTTTGGTGGAAAATAAAATAAAATAAAATAAAATAAAATATATAAAATTCTCTCTCCTCCCCTTGACCTTTAACCCCCCCCCTCACCGTTCATTTCATTCAGAAAAAAATTTAATTAAAAATCGCTCCTCCGCACCAGAGCCACCGCCGCCAGGCCCTCCCACCGCTGGCCGACCTCCTCCACCCTTCCGATCCTCCCTCTGCCTCCATCTCTTTCCTCTCTTCCCCCTCTGAATTGAATCGCGCCCCCGTCGATCAGTTCGTCGTGCTACGCCACCGTTCACCAGAACCCTCCCCCTTCCGTTCATCTCCTCCCTCAGCCTAACCCCCCCTCCTCCAGCGAAAAGACGAAGCCCTAGCCACCCACCTCCCCAACGGAAGCCGCTGCCTAGCCTGAACCGTCCACCCCGAGCACTGCGACGGCGAGCAACCCTTTCCCCCACGCCTGAATTCGATTGTGAGTTTTTCCTTTCTCTTTTTAGTTCTTTCTTTTTATTTTATTTTATTTATTCCATGCCATTGGTTTTAATAAGGGTTTTAAATCATTTTTAAATTATTTGAAGTTTATATCTTTATAATGATAAAGATTATATTTTTCTAAAGAAAAAGAAATGATTTTTGATATAGAAATTGCAATATTTTTGTAAACAAAAATATCATTGTTTTGTAAATAAAAATAGGATTTTTATAACATCATAGCGAACAAAATTCGATTTTTATGTATTGATTAGCAAAGAAAAAATTCGATTTTTATATATTGATTAGCAAAGTAAAAATTCGATTTTTATATATTGATTAGCAAAGTAAAAATTCGATTTTTATATATTGAATAGCAACGTAAAAATTCGATTTTTATATATTGATTAGCAAAGTAAAAATTCGATTTTTATACATTGATTAGCAAAGCAAAAATTCGATTTTTATATATTGAATAGCAAAGTAAAAATTCGATTTTTATATATAGAATAGCAAAGTAAAAATTCGATTTTTATATATTGAATAGCAAAGTAAAAATTCGATTTTTATATATTGAATAGCGGTATAAAAATGTGATTTTTTATCTATTAAAATGAAGCGATAAAAATATAATTTTATTTGAACAGCGTGAAAAGAACTGCATAGGAATTTCAAGCAGATCCAGACGATTCAGCAGTTCAAAAGCTAAGCACGCTGGAGTGGAACCCTCTGTGAGAACTTCTCACTGTGAATTTACTTTTCTAGTTATAATTGTATACTAGGATGTAGACGGTGTTTAGTAGCACCCGACACCCGTCGTCCACAGACCATGGACGGCTTGTATGCTTGTTTGTTTGATTTTGTTGTGTAGTTGATTGTGTGATGTGATGTGAAATGAAATAAATTATTTATATAGTTGAAATAAAATATTTTATAGTGGAAAGTATTTTATAGTTAAAAATAGAATTTTTAACGTGTATATAAAATGAAATAAAAATAAACAAATCGGACGATTTGTTTATATACACACATTTGACTGATATTGATTGGGACGATAAATTTTACACATCTCCCAACTGCACAAATAAAATCTGTGTTTGATCGTTTGAAACCACACACGGGTATTGGGATGATAAATGACATACACTAATCCCAATAGTTAGTTGTATGTCGATCGATTGATTGACAGACTGTTATAAGCATTGAATATTTATATTTGATGCTTATACAGTGTAGAATGCACTTTGGATGATGGTTGATTATTCATCGTTGTTATTGTATACATGTGTTGTAGAAAATCCATATAATTAACATTATATGATAATTGATTCGGCCTCATTCCATATTTGAAAAAGAAATAGTTGAAATAGAAATATTTGAAATAGAAATATTTGAAATAGAATATTTGAAAATAGGAATATATGAAGCCGTATTGGTTAGATTGACGCCATTTTGACGTGAACGATATTTATAACGATTTTATTCATTTTATAATGAATATCGAAAGTGATTTCAAAATCTGATTTTTTGAAAAGAATTGATATTCGAATTGAAATTGAATATAAATGAATTCGAATTGAAATTGAATATAAATGAATTCGAATTGAATTTGAATATAAATGAATTCGAATTGAAAAGAATTAAAAACGAATTTATATTGGAATATTCAATTTTGATTTGAAATTGAATATGAAGTTGAAACCGTTTTGAAAACGAATTTAAAACGATTTATATAATATGTTTTAAAAGGAAATCGATGAAGTATATATTATATATATTATATATATAATATAATGGCCTGAATAGAACGCGCCGCGCCACGGCAGTTCGCAAATTTTGACCATTGACTTCGAATGGATATTACGGGAGATCCGACCGTCGGATTCTCCTAAAACTGGAACCGTTGGGTTCGTATCGAAAAGAGCTTTCTAACGAATATTAGAAATTTGAAATCTAACGGTTGGATTTGGAATTATGTCCAAATCAAATTTGGAAAAGGTCGTTGTAAGTGCAGTTCGATGGCCGTTGATGGAAATCGACTGTACGGGCCTTGATAAAATTATTAAAAATAGTAATAATTTGTGTAAAATCATAAGAAATGATTTGGGAAGAATTGGGATGAAAAACTCCATATTTGAAAAGATAAAAATAGATTTTTATCGAAATGAACTAGTTTTGAACTAGAACTATAATTCTATTTATTTTTAAATAAATAAATTGAATTTGAAAAGGGTTTTAAAAGTAACCAGAATTTCCAGTAATTAAATTGGAATGGATTTGAATCAAAATTGTCTTCGGGATATTTCGATGTTGGATTTCGTGATTATACGGATGTTGTTATGGAAATTTGAAAGATATATATATATATATCGTTATTTCCAATACGATATTTGTTGATCGTAGAATTTGATATTGAATATAAGCCGGTATATTTTCTATTCAGAGCCTTGTATTTAATATCAAATGTGATTTGGGTTTGTCGTGAATGGTGTCTTCATTAACACTGTTCTTGAACCCAGTTGAGAAAAATATTAAATCTTTTTATTTAGATTTAATGAAGTGTACCAATTAAATGATATTTAATTGGAATTGAATTGGTATTGATTTTTGGGTTTATCGTGAACAGTGTTTTAAATAACACTTGTTCTTTAACCCGATAATTAATAGAATGTGATTTTGGGTTGTCGTGAACGGAATCTTCAATAATACTGTTCTTAGACCCAAAGGAGTTAAGAAAATCAGAAACTAACTGGGGATTAGTTAAGCAGAATGGTTTTCTGGATATTGATCTGATGTTGGTTTCGGCCTTCGGGGTTAATACTTAGGGAATTGCTCACTTGCTAATTTACGATTAGGGACTGATTAAAATGTGAGGTGATTTTGGGTTTATTATGAACCGTGTTTTAAATGACACTGATTCTTTAACCCAAGCAAAGATTAAAACTAAGTGGAGTTTTAATGAATCTTTAACTAGATTGAAAAGATCGAGAATGGAGTATCACCTGTTTTGCTCCAGGCGATAGTTAAATCTTTAATTAGATTTGAACGTGAAATGGTAATTAAATTTACCGATAACACCGTGGTGTTAGATATGAAGTATTACCAGGTTTACTTCATGGGATAAATAGGATGGGATTGGGAAATAAAATAAATGATTACTTCGGTAAGGTTCGCTGATCCCGACTAGTTTGAATTGATATTCAAAAGTAGATTAAAGAATAAATTTAAAGGATTTATCTTTGATAAAATTAATGGTAACCTTTCCCTATGAATGTGAAATTTATAAACTAACTGTCGGTTAGCCAAGCAGAATGGTTTTCTGGATATTGATCTGATGTTGGTTTCGACCTTCGGGGTTAATATTTGGGGAATTATTCTCTTGTTAATTTACGTTTAGTGACTAATGAATTGGAATGAGGCATATGTTGTGTTTGTGTAACACATGTTTATTATATACGCGAGTTATTCGGAAAGACCGGGTATCCCATTCTGAATAACTGATACGACGATAAGTCGAAGATGAAGACGGTGGTCGAAGACCGGAGGTCTTCACGTCGTTTGGGTGATTACTGATGATCTTGATTGGGATGTACACCCAAGAAGATGGAAACAGCTGGTGGTCGTCCAGACGTACTTGGAGATCGATGGATATGCGGGGTACTAGGTGCCTCCGGTTTCGTTCAGACCCAGAACGGACTTGTAAATGGACTGTGTGTCTGACATTGGATTTTAGTCCGTGTGATTGATTTCTATTAAATATATATATGTTTGGCGGCTGAGAATTTATTCTCTTTCTTAACGCCCTTCTCTGAGACGTACGAGCTCAGGGGTTATATATTGATGGATATCAAACGCATAGAGTGAATTGCCTGTGTGGCATGCCTAAGTGGCAATTGATCAAGGCTTCTGTTGAAAAGCAATGTCTTGTGGTGATGATCAAAGCACAGCCTGTGTGGCCCAGCTTTGTGTAACGTGAATTCGCGAGCCTCACACCCCGGTTGTGAACCAGAAACGGGAGAGGACCTTAGGGAGGGCATGCGTTTTGTTCTAGCTAGGGTGGTGTCAGTGACCTACCAGCCCTGACATTTATATACTTTTCACCTGTGTGGTTGTTGCTGTTGCGAGGCGCCTCGGTTAGATCAGACGAACCAGGTCCGATGGAGCCATTCGTTGGCTCATTTACGCCCCAAAGGGCGGAGAAACGCAGTGTTCAGGAATTTTAATCCACATCGGTGGACCGGCCCTGTCGCTCCAAGGCTTGACTGAGTACTTGCCTGAGACATGGGCTAGATTGTCTCGAATCGGTAGAGGACGATCCCTGGCCTCAGTCCACAGATGAAAATCTAACTTCCAAATACGTGACATTTGCAGTTTTGATTGTAGAGCCTAGTATGGCGACATGATATATGGTACCCATGTCGTCTATGATTGATATTTATGATTTGAAGTTGTTTTATACACTATTATATGGTATCAAGCATTCTTGGCTATTATAAGGAAAAACCCTATCCCCCGGCTTGCGTTGCATTGTGTGATAGGACCTGGGTCTTATAACAGCTTCATTTTTCTTTATTTAGCATTTGCGCTGTTGTTTTATGCACTGGTGCTCTGGGGAGGAAACCCGTTCCGCGTTAGCGGCGTGGTCCCTTGATTTATCTAACTTTAAAATAAAGATTAATAACTGTTTTAGTTCTCACACCAGTCCCATGACTGACCTGGAGTTTATTGTTTTGACGTAAACTCTGGATGCCCTTATTTTTGGATACGGGCAGCTAGTAGTTTTGGTTTTGCAGATTTATATTCACAGGATCCTGGTTTACAGCTGGAACGATACTCGGAAAGCTTTGTATCCGCTTATTACTTCTAGTTGTGTATTGTATTATTTTCTGCTGCGATGTATTTAAATGTAATTTAAATCTCTGATATTTCTGTGTAATATTCATTTATACTCTGTATATTCTTGTAATATGATGGATTGTTGTAATATACAATGAAATGTTCTTCCGTTTGCGTTCTATTTTGTCGTGTTCTCGAAACAATCAGGCGTTTCGAATGGTCTGGGTCGGTTTAGCGACTAATTCGGATCGAGCAAAATCCCCGGTCGTCACAGTTGGTATCAGAGCTTTGGTTTACAAAGCTCAGAGAAAAGACACGTTAGAACCATACGAAAGAATTCATCAGATATTGGATTAGTAATATCCAATGAGAATGACTCGTTAGAGATGGGATCAGCAGTATCCTAGAACGAGTGTGAAGAGTATATTTTTAAAATGAAAACCAATTTGATTTTTAAATTTAAACCATTTCATACGTATTTGAATATTTATTCTATATTGATTTGGACAATCCGATATATAAAGATTTTGCATATGCGTCTTGCAAACGTGTATTCGAAGTTTTAATATATTGGATGGTTATAGAATCATACTCTAGTTGCCCTAGGATAATTCTGGTGATTGGGCACCGTCGCCAATATTTATTTTCGAGTAACGAAAGTGAGATTTCTATATTTCCATTAGACTGGTGTGAGAACCAAAATATAGCTAGAATGCATTGTTGTGAATTGGCACCAAAAACATGATATTCTGTATCTATATTAAAATTATGAATTTGAAAAGCTAATCAACTAATTGATTGCTGATTGTGTTGTTTGATTATAGTTTGATTAATTAAAATGTTGATTATTGGTTGATTTATTGAAATTTATACCATATAGCCCAATTGAGCCAAATAGTGAATTGTATTGAAATTTGGTCGCATTTGCTTGCATATACATGTACTTACATTGAACAGGTCATAGTAAAGATGCTAGAGCAGAAGAATAAAATTGTTTGCCCGACAAATAGGTACATGTTTACCATAATTTACTGTTTTGTTTGGGTGATGATGATTTTTTGAGCCGATTGGCTAGCTTCTTGGCTTTTTCTTTTTCTTTTTGAGATCTGAGGGCCTGTATGGCAATTTCGGGATTTTCCCGTGCACCCGGTGCAGGGGAGGTTATGGCGAAATTTTTCGAAAATTTAGGGTGTTAGCCAAATTTTTGAAAAATTTGAAAAGTTCTTAGAAACTGAAAAGTTGAAGAACTTAAGCCGTAATCAAAATAATAGAAGTTGAGTCGATTTGTGAAACAACTTTCGGCTTCGTTCCTTTTCGGGGACGAAAAGTTTTAAGTGGGGGAGATTGTAATAACCCAGAAATCTGGGCCAGTTTAAAATTTTTATTTTGGCAATTTTAGCGAATTTTGATTATTTAAAATGAATTATTTTAAATAATATCGACGAGAAATTTATTTTGAATAAAATTCGAACGTATATATTTATATAGATCATCGTTAGAATATTAATAATTATTTATATTTATAAAAGGAATTGAAAATGGCGCGGTAGTTCGATAATTCGATTTCAAACTTCAATTGAATGTACCGGGTGCAAAATAAACCAGATTTTAGTGAAACCAAAAATATTTGAATCTGTTGGTGAATATCTTTCCAATGAATCCGAAAAATCGAAATTTCATAGCGGGAATCAAAGATATGTCCAGTTGAAAATTCTGAATAGTCGCTATGGAATTCAGACCCTTAAAAATGGAAATTTTGCAAACGACCTCGGATTTCGACGAAACCACTTTTGTTAGATCCAGGATGTAAGGTTATTGCTAGATTCCAAATTTCTTAATTTTTCGAATCAATATGTGAGCGTGGCAAAGGAAAACGAGTTTGACCAGTTTCAGTTGATTTTAATCGACTGGAAATTGGCCATTTTTCAAACGGTCTCGGAATCTGACGAAACTAGTTTTGTTAGGACCGTATCGTCAATACGAAGCTAGAATTTTTTTTTTGGAATTTTTCTAGTTTGTATCTGGCCCCAGTAAATTGAAATGTGCATTCAAATTCAATATATAGAGTTATATTTTGATTTTGACGAAAACTGATCGAA
The DNA here is from genome assembly GCA_030737875.1 of Allium sativum. NCBI lineage: Eukaryota > Viridiplantae > Streptophyta > Magnoliopsida > Asparagales > Amaryllidaceae > Allium > Allium sativum. The sequence goes on along the minus strand of CM060918.1, from coordinate 604,972,500 downwards.
ACGATCGAATCAGCTTACGATACATATCCCATTGTGTTCGGAATGGGGGTAATTAGCTATGGGCGACAGGTGGTGGGTTTCGTTTCGTGTTCGACATAAAAGGTTACTTTTTTGTGGAAAATAAAATAAAATAAAATATATAAAATTCTCTCTCCTCCCCTTGACCTTTAACCTCCCCCCCCCCACCGTTCATTTCATTCAGAAAAAAATTTAATTAAAAATCACTCCTCCGCACCAGAGCCACCGCCGCCAGGCCCTCCCACCGTTGGCCGACCTCCTCCACCCTTCCGATCCTCCCTCCGCCTCCATCTCTTTCCTATCTTCCCCCTCTGAATTGAATCGCGCCCCCGTCAATCAGTTCGTCACGCCTCCCCCTCGCGCTACGCCACCTTTCACCGCAACCCTCCCCCTTCCGTTCATCTCCTCCCTTAGCCTACCCCCCTCCTCCAGCGAGAAGCCGAAGCCCTAGCCACCCGCCTCCCCAACGGAAGCCGCCGCCTAGCCTGAACCGTCCACCCCGACCACTGCGCCGGCGAGCAGCCCTTTCCCCCACGCCTGAATTCGATTGTCAGTTTTTCCTTTCTCTTTTTAGTTCTTTCTTTTTAATTTATTTATTTATTCCATGCCATTGGTTTTAATAAGGGTTTTAAATCAGTTTTAAATTATTTGAAGTTTATATCTTTATAATGATAAATATTATATTTTTCTAAAGAAAAAGAAATGATTTTTGATATAGAAATTGCAATATTTTTGTAAACAAAAATATCATTTTTTTGTAAATAAAAATAGGATTTTTATAACATCATAGCGAAAAAAATTCGATTTTTATATATTGATTAGCAAAGTAAAAATTCATTTTTATATATTGATTAGCAAAGCAAAAATTCGATTTTTATATATTGATTAGCAAAGTAAAATTTCGATTTTTATATATTGAATAGCAAAGTAAAAATTCGATTTTTATATATTGATTAGCAAAGTAAAAATTCGATTTTTATATATTGATTAGCAAAGTAAAAATTCGATTTTTATATATTGAATAGCAAAGTAAAAATTCGATCTTTATATATTGAATAGCAAAGTTAAAATTCGATTTTTATATATTGAATAGCGGTATAAAAATGTGATTTTTTATCAATTAAAATGAAGCGATAAAAATATAATTTTATTTGAACAACGTGAAAAGAACTGCATAGGAATTTCAAGCAGATCCAGACGATTCAGCAGTTCAAAAGAAAAGCACGCTGGAGTGGAACCCTCTGTGAGAACTTCTCACTTTGAATTTACTTTTCTAGTTATAATTATATACTAGGATGTAGACGGTGTTTAGTAGCACACGACACCCGTCGTCCACAGACCATGGATGGCTTGTATGCTTGTTTGTTTGATTTTGTTGTGTAGTTGATTGTGTGATGTGATGTGAAATGAAATAAAATATTTATATAGTTGAAATAAAATATTTTATAGTGGAAAATATTTTATAGTTAAAAATAGAATTTTTAACGTGTATATAAAATGAAATAAAAATAAACAAATCGGACGATTTGTTTATATACACACATTTGACTGATATTGATTGGGACGATAAATTTTACACATCTCCCAACTGCACAAATAAAATCTGTGTTTGATCGTTTGAAACCCCACACGGGTATTGGGATGATATATGACATACACTAATCCCAATAGTTAGTTGTATGTCGATAGATTGATTGACAAACTGTTATAAGCGTTGAATATTTATATTTGATGCTTATACAGTGTAGAATGCACTTTGGATGATGGTTGATTATTCATCATTGTTATTGTATACATGTGTTGTAGAAAATCCATACAATTAACATTATATGGTAATTGATTGGGCCTCATTCCATATTTGAAAAAGAAATATTTGAAATAGAAATATTTGAAATAGAAATATTTAAAATAGAATATTTGAAAATAGGAATATATGAAGTCGTATTGGTTAGATTGACGCCATTTTGACGTGAACGATATTTATATCGATTTTATTCATTTTATAATGAATATCGAAAGGGATTTCAAAATCTGATTTTTCGAAAAGAATTGAAATTCGAATTGAAATTGAATATAAATGAATTCGAATTGAAATTGAATATAAATGAATTTGAATTGAAATTGAATATAAATGAATTCGAATTGAATTCGAATATAAATGAATTCGAATTGAAATCGATTTGAAAAGAATTTAAAACGAATTTATATTGTAATATTCAATTTTGATTTGAAATTGAATATGAAGTTGAAACCATTTTGAAAACGAATTTAAAACGATTTATATAATACGTTTTAAAAGGAAATTGACGAAGTATATATTATATATATATTATATATATATATATATAATATAATGGCCTGAATAGAACGCGTCGCGCCGCGGCAGTTCGCGAATTTCGACCATTGACTTCGAATGGATATTACGGGAGATCCGACCGTCGGATTCTCCTAAAACTAGAACCGTTGGGTTCGTATCGAAAAGAGCTTTCTAGTGAATATTAGAAATTTGAAATCTAACAGTTGGATTTGGAATTATGTCCAAACCAAATTTGGAAAAGGTCGTTGTAAGTGCAGTTCGATGGCCGTTGATGGAAATCGACTGTACGGGCCTTGATAAAATTATTAAAAATAGTAATAATTTGTGTAAAATCATAAGAAATGATTTGGGAAGAATTGGGATTAAAAACTCCATATTTGAAAAGATAAAAATAGATTTTTATCAAAATGAACTAGTTTTGAACTAGAACTATAATTCTATTTATTTTTAAATAAATAAATTGAATTTGAAAAGGGTTTTAAAAGTAACCTGAATTTCCAGTAATTAAATTGGAATGGATTTGAATCGAAATTGTCTTCGGGATATTTCGATGTTGGATTTCGTGATTATACGGATGTTGTTATGGAAATTTGAAAGATATATATACATATGTATATCGTTATTTCCAATACGATATTTGTTGGTCGTAGAATTTGATATTGAATATAAGCCGGTATATTTTCTATTCAGAGCCTTGTATTTAATATCAAATGTGATTTGGGTTTGTCGTGAATGGTGTCTTCATTAACACTGTTCTTGAACCCAGTTGAGAAAAAGATTAAATCTTTTTATTTAGATTTAATAAAGTGTACCAATTAAATGATATTTAATTGGAATTGAATTGGTATTGATTTTTGGGTTTATCGTGAACAGTGTTTTAAATAACACTTGTTCTTTAACCCGATAATTAATAGAATGTGATTTTGGGTTGTCGTGAACGGTATCTTCAATAATACTGTTCTTAGACACAAAGGAGTTAAGAAAATCAGAAACTAACTAGGGATTAGTTAAGCAGAGTGGTTTTCTGGATATTGATCTGATGTTGGTTTCGGCCATCGGGGTTAATACTTAGGGAATTGCACACTTGCTAATTTACGATTAGGGACTGATTGAAATGTGAGGTGATTTTGGGTTTATCGTGAACCGTGTTTTAAATGACATTGATTCTTTAACCCAAGCAAAGATTAAAACTAAGTGGAGTTTTAATGAATCTTTAACTAGATTGAAAAATCGAGAATGGAGTATCACCAGTTTTGCTCCAGGCGATAGTTAAATCTTTAATTAGATTTGAACGAGAAATGGTAATTAAATTTACCGATAATACCGTGGTGTTAGATATGAAGTATTACCAGGTTTACTTCATGGGATAAATAGGATGGGATTGGGAAATAAAATAAATGATTACTTCGGTAAGGTTCGCTGATCCCGACTAGTTTGAATTGATATTCAAAAGTAGATTAAAGAATAAATTTAAAGGATTTATCTATGATAAAATTAATGGGAACCTTTCCCTATGAATGTGAAATTTAGAAACTAATTGTCGGTTAGCTAAGCAGAATGGTTTTCTGGATATTGATCTGATGTTGGTTTCGGCCTTCGGGGTTAATATTTGGGGAATTATTCTCTTGTTAATTTATGGTTAGTGACTGATGAATTGGAATGAGGCGTATGTTGTGTTTGTGTAACACATGTTTATTATATACGCGAGTTATTCGGAAAGACCGGGTATCCCATTCTGAATAACTGATATGACGATAAGTCGAAGATGAAGACGGTGGTCGAAGACCGGAGGTCTTCACGTCGTTTGGGTGATTACTGATGATCTTGATTGGGATGTACACCTAAGAAGATGGAAACAGTTGGTGGTCGTCCAGACGTACTTGGAGATCAATGGATATGCGGGGTACTAGGTGCCTCCGGTTTCGTTCAGACCCAGAACGGACTTGTAAATGGACTGTGTGTCTGACATTGGATTTTAGTCTGTGTGATTGATTTCTATTAAATATATATCTGTTTGGCGGCGGAGAATTTATTCTCTTGCTTAACGCCCTTCACTGAGACGTACGAGCTCAGGGGTTATATACTGATGGATATCAAACGCATTGAGTGAATTGCCTGTGTGGCATGCCTAAGTGTCAATTGATCAAGACTTCTGTTGAAAAGCAAAGTCTTGTGGTGATGATCAAAGCACCGCCTGTGTGGCACAGCTTTGTGTAACGTGAATTCGTGATTCTCACACCCCGGTTGTGAACCAGAAACGGGAGAGGACCTCAGGGAGGGCATGCGTTTTCTTCTAGCTAGGGTGGTGTCAGTGACCTACCAGCCCTGACATTTATATACTTTTCACCTGTGTGGTTGTTGCTATTGCGAGGCGCCTCGGCTAGATCGGACGATCCGGGTCCGATGGAGCCATTCGTTGGCTCATTTACGCCCCAAAGGGCGGAGAAACGCAGTGTTCAGGAATTTTAATCCACATCGGTGGACCGGCCCTGTCGCTCCAAGGCTTGACTGAGTACTTGCCTGAGACATGGGCTAGATTGTCTCGAATCAGTAGAGGACGATCCCTGGCCTCGGTTCACAGATGGAAATCCAACTTCGAAATACGTGACATTTGCAGTTTTGATTGTAGAGCCTAGTATGGTGACATGATATATGGTACCCATGCCATCTATGATTGATATTTATGATTTGAAGTTGTTTTATACACTATGCACTTATAGTAATAACAGATGATTTGTTTGAAACGTATCAAGCATTATTGGCTATTATAAGGAAAAACCCTATCCCCCGGCTTGCCTTGCATTATGTGATAAGACCTGGGTCTTATAACAGCTTCATTTTTCTTTATTTTGCATTTGCGTTGTTGTTTTATGCACTGGTGCTCTGGGGAGGAAACCCGTTACGCGTTAGCGGCGTGGCCACTTGATTTATCTAACTTTAAAATAAAGATTAATAACTGTTTTAGTTCTCACACCAGTCCCATGACTGACCTGGAGTTTATTGTTTTGACCTAAACTCTGGGTGCCCTTATTTTTGGACACGGGCAGCTAGTAGTTTTTGTTTTGCAGATTTATATTCACAGGATCCTGGTTTACAGCTGGAACGATACTCGGAAAGCTTTGTATCCGCGTATTACTTGTAGTTGTGTATTGTATTATTTTCCGCTACGATGTATTTAAATGTAATTTAAATCTCTGATATTTCTGTGTAATATTCATTTATACTCTGTATATTCTTGTAATATGATGGATTGTTGTAATATACAATGAAATGTTCTTCCGTCTGCATTCTATTTTGTCGTGTTCTCGAAACAATCAGGCGTTTCGAACGGTCTGGGTCGGTTTAGCGACTGATTCGGATCGAGCGAAATCCCCGGTCGTCACACGATCATATGAAGTAAGTTATGCTAGAATTTGTTAAATGTAGTAAGTACAAAATTTGGTTCCAAACATGTATTTTAAATGTTATCCGAAGAATATAATTTAAAATTCTTTTTACGCAAATTATGTATCATCATGTTTACATAGAAAATTATAAAAATTCGCAAACTGGAATTCCTGTAGATTTCTAAACAGAACTTAAGTTTCAAAAATCTATTAATAGGCCAGATAAAAATGGATAACAGAATTTTGAAACTTAGTTTGCAGTGTAAAACATGGATGTTTCTGTACCTGCCATTTTTTTTCGTATTTTTGTTATATACATACAGTTCAGGGTTTAAAATTTTAACGCATTTCCAGATATATTCTAGCAGTTTGGTTCCAAGCAGGGTAATTATAGTTATCAAATCTGATATAAATTCCATTTTTTCTTTTTAAGGGCTGAAAATTTCTTCAATAGGATATTATTGTATTTTGTTGATTTAGATCTAATATGGGAGAAATTACATTTAGAAAACAGAAAAAAAAATAAACAATGGAATCCCCTTTTTACCCTTTACATATAAAATATGTACAGCCTATTAGCATATATTAATAGATAAAAAAAACATATTCTTAACCTGAATCAGAACTGAAATTTTAGAATTTGTGAAATTAAATGTGAAAATTTAAAAATCAATGAAATAGTTTGAAATTTTGAAACAAAATCCAACTTTTAAGGCTTTACACACAAAGTGTGTACAACCTGTTATGTATCTTTATGAATTAAAAACATATTCTTAACCAGATTTATAACAGAAATTTTTGGAGTTTGCGAGTTTAACTGAAAATGTGAAAATATAACTTAATGAAATAGCCTAGAATTTTGAAATATGATATAATTGTATTTTTCACATCAATAACTAGAAAACATTTACATCACATATTATAGTGTCATTTTCAAAATTAAAGGAAAAATTTCACGTCAATAACTAAAAAACATATTCATCGCATATTATAGTACCATTTCCAAAATTTAAGGAAAAAATATGCAGTAAGTTTTACATGTTTCTTACTTTTATATGTCTTACAAGCTTCTCCTCCTTACAAAAGATTTTAACCCTCCCTGCACACTATAGAAATCACAAAAGTTTACGCCATTTGATTTAGCAAATTGACATACATAGTCTCTTATTTCTGAAATATAATTCCATATCTACATAGAATGGCCTACATAATTAATGCTAACTACGAAAATCAAATTTTTTTGACCGCTATTTCATGAATTTTTTTTGCCTGCCTATTAGATAATACATAACATATGAGAGGCATGCTTCCTGCGAAAGTATAAAAAATTGTATAGCTTAAGCCATAATTTTCAACATATTTCCATTAATTTATATTAGTAAATATTTGTTACATAAAATCAAATATACAAGTATTTAATGTTTGAAATTAAATTAATTTCTTTTTATTGCATCTATTTGTGTTATCATAGACTTCCTCTTCGTTAGATGAATATCATAATTGTTCTGACTTCCTTTGATTGCCGAAATATTAGATAACTTCCAGTTTATTCATCAGGTCGTGTAATTGCTTATGACAGTTGCTATTAAACTCCATATACTACCATCTTTTCGAAAAGGAACTAATGTGTTAACATATCATATCATCAAACATAAGTAAATTAGACATATATTATATTAGCCACCATATCTTTTGTGTCGTTCTTTGTCTATCGCTAGAAGTGGATTTATATGTGTACAAATATATCATCTTCGGATAAAAACAAAAAAAATGAGATGGACATGTGCATGTAGCAGTCTGCCTCAAAACTTTCAACTTAAATTTCTTTAGCTTAATTTATTCAGTCTTGGGCTATCTTATCCCAACCAACTAATTTCCCATTATAAGTCTTTTTATTCACATAGCTCATAAGATTTTACCGAAGTTACAAAATTGGAAATGTATGAAAACATATGGCAATATTTTAAGAGTTTAATTCCGATGCACTGACCAGAAAACGCTTTTTAATTTCGATGCTCATGATTTATCCACACTTGGAAATCGACATTATTATAAATAAGGAAGCGCTAAAAACCTTCTGCAATGAGATGTTACTGCAACCTAGTAACATTATTTATCAATACGTTATGTGCAACAGTATTTGCTCTTAAAGATGATTACAAAGGACCGCATTACACATTTTTACATCATTTTACTAGATACAATGAAGCCTTATTAATTTCATACGTTTTTTACAACTATTTTATCATAAAGTTGCATGAAATATATATCTTCTACATGCTAAACCACGATCAGTGAAGCTGGTATTTATTGTTTAATTTATAATAAACAATTTGCTTTATGTGCAGGAACCCATTTGACCAGCTTTGAAGCAGCAAACAAAGAAATGACTTCTCAATTCATATGCTTACAACTATAATGAAAAAATATGTACACATTATCAAGAACAGTCTCCATGAATGTTAGTTTCTTATTTCTTCTATGTTAATGTATTGTCCTCATACTGCCTTTTACTCAGTTAGTTGTTTCTTCAGTTTTATTGGGATGTATGTGCAGTATATTCCAAAGTTGACATTACATCTAAGTGAAAAAATGATATATAAAACTCTTACAGTATGAACAAACCATTCTTCACGGATTACTGATCCAACTTTTTTGCAAAATTGTATGTGCGTAATATTGACATTATTGATGATGTTATTATTAAAATAAACTCTTTGCTTTGCTTATGACTCCAAGTCACAAGAGAAACTTTTTATCGTAATATTTTAGTAGCGTTTATATTGATATCTGTGTGTAGCACGAGTCAGCTTATTTAGTCAATTTGAATACAAGTACATTTTGGTCTTCCATAATGTAATAATTTAACAGATTTTATATAAATATGCTTGTGTAGAACATGATTGTGATCGATAACCCAAGTGCAGTGTACCCTGTATATTTTTGTATATATAAATATATAACATCAAGTGATTATGTACAATTCCTGTATGCATAATTAGTCATATGAACTATTCCATAATAATCACATCATATGGACCATTATTATATATATATTCAGTTTACTATAATTTTTACGATTAATTATGTTATTTGAATGGTAACTTACAAACGGCCCATGTTATTTTGGCACTACATTTATTATCTTAAATTATGGAGCTCCTGTGAGATTTGATCCTTTGTATGAGAGTTTCTTACTTAATTCCGGTTTTCTTAATTATAGAAACTTTTAGAAAGAATCAAGTAGCAAATTAAATATAGCTAGGAATACGATCTTTGAAATATTTTCTTAGTGGGTATATGCTCACTCAAATCATAAAATTGATAGTTTAAGTATTTGTCTATAAAAAAACATAAATTAGCCACATAGATTTTAAACACAAATATTGATTTAAATTTTAATGCGGTAGCAGCACCTTTGAAAATAGTCAAGCATTATGTAACAAAAGGTAGGCATTGCAATCTATGCAACATCTCTGCCTTTGGATGGAATAGTTACATGTAGAAAATGAGCTATAATTAATAATAGTGATATCAGTATGATTAAAGAGCCATAAGAAGTTTATATAGCACTGCAATCTTATTTGCAATGAGAGTGCTCTTTTTCTTTTTTTCTTTCTAAATCAACATTTATCCTTTGTGTTCTAATAATTCACATATTATTTGTACTTCGTTGCCATTATAAGTGCTATTCATCCTTTTATTATTGCACTGGGGCTGAACTTGATAACACACATGCATTTGTTTTCGCAACCATAATGAATTTCTTCCAAACCTTTACAAGTATGTGTTACATTTACGTTATTTAATAAAATTTGGTCACAATAATTGTCAGGTTGCTTACCATGAATATTAAATTAATGATATTTCTGGATTTGTATAGTAATGGTCATGTGCTCAAGTTTTATATTCACAAGTATATGCATATTTGATCACTAATTCACTACTTATTAGATAAACTTTTATTATTTGAACTTCTGCTAATAACCATCATGGACCTGTAGTACGATTTCTGACCAAGTTTATAAAAGAAGTTAATTTTTAATTTATCTTTGAATTGGTGTTTAAATAACATAAATGATAATGTACTCTGTTTTGCACATAACTCGAGGTTTTCGTCGGAATTTCTAACCGTTTGCTGCTCCTTATAACTGAACCATGGTTTTTTGCAATGTACCATTTGGTAGTGGGATGTTTTAGGATGAAGAAATTGTGAAGTGGTGGCTAGAGGGGTCAATTTGTGTTTAATTTGGAGTTACAATTATTGGTTTAGGACGAAACCTCATTCTTAGGTCCCCACTGAAACTGGTATACTTTTTATTATGCTTTTATTAATAAGTTTATACTTTTATCCTTTGCATGTATAATTTCACAGTAGATATGTCCATGCTTAACAACCTTATTTTTATATTATCCTTCCTCTTTAGCAGCATGTTTATGAGCATATTTACTGTTCTTATAATTTGTCTTATATGTTTAATGTTGGCACTGGTGATTAGATGAAGTGGTAAAAGCACATATCCATCAATTCAATTAAACAAGAGCGAAATATTGTCATATAAAAGGATTGTCTTTATGTCAAACAATCATCGTCAATGATGGATGTTTAAGAATTTTAGGACTTAGTCTATTTGGATGCTTGTACTTCATGGAATATTCATGTTATATTTTATATTTAGTTCAGTAATTTAAGTCTTTCTCCCGGCAATTAGGTTCTATGGTCATCTAATTCTACAATATATTTTCTGTTGAAAACGTCCAATTAATGTTCATGGATTGATATATAGAATTTTTATAATTCTATGTGTACATCAATGGACTTTCTAATAGATGGCCCAATATGTTGTCTTATTTTCCAAGTGATTACAAGCAGTCTTTTAACCCTATTGCTTTAAAATTTTGAACAATTTTCATGAATATTTTCAAAACGTTGTTTTATGATCTACTTGCGAACATGCTTAAAAAGAAAATGTTAAATGAAATTTGATTTCTGCTCTTCTCACTAAGATAACAATTGATAATATGTTTACATTTTGTTAAGCAGAGGTAAGGATATCGTTTCTCCTTCCATTTTTCCTAATGTGCATTAACGTCCTGGGAGCATCATTGTATGGTGCTATATGTTGGAAGTACAAACTTTAAACTTTGAGTTAAAAGAACAATAATTTATAACTAGTGGTACGCAATCTAAAAGAAATAGCATTTGAGTGAACCAATTGAATATTTCTAAAACTGAGGACTAATTATAAAGGTTTGGATGGATTTAACATTATTAGAAAATTAAAGTTAAAATTATGCGACATGGCTTTACTGTTAAATAAAGAAGGCATTCATTGATTTAGTTTTAGCAGATTTAAAATTTAGCTTTTAAAATTCAATTAAAGCACTAGAATTGTGATGGACATGGATGTCAAATAAAAGTTTTTCTTTCAGACAAACTCCATGTAGATAGGACGAGTCCACACATATTAGCAAATAGAAGAATACAACAATTTTTGCACATGATAGTTTCTTATTAGGAACTTTCTATAATACTTGATTAGTACAATTTTCGCAACTATATGTTCGATGGATTGAATATATCTTTGGTAAACCATTATGTTTCAGCAACATTTGATTATTGTTATTGTTGTGTCTGTATTGCAATGTTTTGGTTATTATCTATTCATTGCAATGCTTTGGCATATTTTTTCCTTTTATATTTTAGTTGTTTTGCTACGTTTGGATGAGAATGTTCGAGTTGTCAATCCCAGCAACATTCTTTCTGCCTAGCTGAAACTACGCACATTGAATATTGAAAAGAGAAACTTATTTTCCATCAAATTTAATTCATGTAAAGTTCAGCAAGTTTTTTTCTTTTCATCACCATATATTGTCCCGTTTTCTTAACTCAGTGTGACCTTCCTCCAACTGTGTGTGTACTTACTGTCTATTAGGATCTTCATCCTTCAATGCAATATAGTTTGAGTACTGACTCCATATTATTGTGCACATATTGTCGACTATGGAATTTCACCTCTAATTCCAGGATTTTTTTCTCAGTGATTGAGACGTCCCCAAACCCCGTACTGACGGCGGCAAGGGTAATCCGTGGAATATAATACAGAAACCGATAATAGCAGAACAGAAATAAATAAATACACCAGATAATGAACAATAAAATATACTGGATAAACGTAATCATCAGAGTTACACAGTATACAGGATTATACTTAGTACAAATACAGTTCAGCTATACATAAATGTCTACAGCGGAGATAAACAAAATATGTACAATAGGAGCTGAACAACATAAAAAGAGATAAATAATAGAATCCATCTTCAGCTCCAGCTATCCGGAAAGAACCAGCTAAACCTGAATACAAGGCTGCCCGTGTAGAAAAAGGGGCACCCGAGTTTGAAAGTGAAACAAACTACGAGTCAGTCATGGGACTGGTATGAGAAATCTATTCAACACATTTAATATATGGCTAATCACAGGACCACACCACTTTCGTGGAACGGGTTTACTCCATTGGATTGCCAGTGCTTTAAAACAAATCATTCTTTTTAAACATCGCTATGCTTTTTATAAAAATGAAGCCACTATAAGACTCAGTTCCCATCACACAATGCAACGCAAACCGGAGGATAGAGTTTTACCTTATAATGGCCAAAATATGGTTGATACGAATAAAACAAAAGCATTTGATATTATTACTAGTGTTTACATGTTTTGAAAACAATTTCAAATCATAACTATCAATCGTAGACGGCATTAATGCCCCATACCACTATGTCGCCATATATAGGTATACAATCAAAACCGCACAGTCACGTATTTGGAAATTGGATTTCCGTCATGAACCAAGGCAAAAGATAGTCCTTACCGAATTCGAGACGCTCTAGCCCGTGTCTCAGGATCAGAACGCATCGAACCTTGGAGCGACAGGGCCGGTCCACCGATGTGGATTAAAATTCCTGAACACTACGTTTCCCCGCCCTATGGGGCGTAAGTGAGCCAACGAATGACTCCATCGGACCCGGATCGTCCGATCAAACCGAGGCGCCTCGCAACAGCAACAACCACACAGGTGAAAAGTATATAAATGTCACGGCTGGTAGGTCACTGACACCACCCTAGCTAGAAAGAAACGCATGCCCTCCCTGAGGTCATTCTCCCGTTTCTGGTTCATACCGGTGTGAGGCTCGCGAATTCACATTATACACAAAGCTACGCCACACAGGCGGTGCTTTGATCATCACCACAAGACTTTGCTTTTCAACAGAAGCCCTGATCATTTGCCATTTAGACATGTCACACTAGCAATTCATGCCATGCGACTGATGTCCATCGATATACAACCTCTGAACTCATGCGTTTCAGAGAAGGGCGTTAAGAAAAAGAATAAATTCTCCGCGGCCAAACAGATGTATATTTAATAGAGATCAATCAACACAGAATAAAATCCAATGTCAGACACACAGTCCATTTACAAGTCCGTTCTGGGTCTGAACGAAACCGGAGGCACTAGATACCTCGCAAACCCATCGATCACCATGTACGTCGGGACGATCACCACTCATTATCCATATTTCGGGATGCCTCCCAATCAGGACCTCGGTTACCATCCAAACGAGGTGAAGATCTCCGGTCTTCGACCACCGTCTTCATCTTCGATTTCTTATCGTCGATTCAGTTATTCAGAATGGGATAAACCCGGTCTTTCCGAGCAACTCGCGTATATAATAAAAAAGTGCAACACTAACATATACACGCATCATTTCAATTCATTGGTCACTAACCGTCAATCAGTAAGAGAACGATTTCCCAAATATTAACCCCGAAGGCCGAAACCAACATCAGATCAACACCCAGGAAACCATTCGACTTAGCCAACCTTCAGTTAATTTCTAAATCACATCCATATTGTTTATAATATTTTATAACGATTTATCGCTATTTTTATTTATTTTAAAATAGCCAATATATTCAAAACGACGCTTCGGGCCATAACGCGGCCGTGACGCTGTTTTTCTTCAGATTTGATTTACACATATCTGAAAATCAAACCGTTGGATCTTCACAAAATTTACATCATTAGAAAGATCTTTTCAAAACGAATCCAACGGTTCCAGTTTCGGGAAATTCCGACGGTCGGATCTCCCGGTATAATCGTTTGAAGTTTCGATTTCAAAATACGAACTACAGCGTCGTTATTCGATTAAATATAATTATATATATATAAATATAATCGATTCTGGCGCTGTTTTTCTTCAGATTTGAATTAAACATTCCAGACAATCCAACCGTTGGATTTTTACAAAGTTGGTGCCATTGGAAAGATTTTTCCAAAGCGAACCCAACGGTTGCAGTTTCAGGAAAATCCGATGGTCGGATCTCCCGTACTAATCGTTTGAAATTACGGTTTCAAAATACGAACTGCAGCGTCGTTATTCGATATATTTTAATTCTACTTATATATATATATATATATATATATCGATTCTTCGATTTCAGAGCTACATTCTTTTCATACATTTGATAAAAATGATATTTTTATCTAACTGTCTTCTATTTCAACACTTCACTATTTTTAACAATTCGTTTATATAATAAAAATGTGATTTTTATTGTAAAACAATTCATTTCAAAACACTATTATTTCGTATAGTTAATATAGGGGATAAAAATAGGATTTTTGTTGTAAAACAATTTATTTCAAAATAGGATTATTTTATACTTTTCATATTGATGTTAAAAATGGGATTTTTATTATAAAACAATTTCTTTCAAAATATGAATAACATTCAACACATGAATTTCAATTCAACGAATGAATATCGATTCAACACATGAAGGTTTTCTATAGTTTATATAAATCGATAAAAAAGTGATTTTTATATTTTAAAACACGAACACCATTCAACACATGAATTTCAATTCAACGAATGAATATCGATTCAACACATGAAGGTTTTCTATAGTTTGTATATATCAATAAAAATGTGATTTTTATATTTTAAAACACGAACACCATTCAACACATGAATTTCAATTCAACGAATGAATATCGATTCAACACATGAAGGTTTTCTATTCAACGAATAAATATAGTTTCAACAAATGTAAATAATTCAAACACATGAATATTATTCAAAATTTCGGCAGCATAATGGCGGGGTAGTTAAAACCGGGACCGTCCCTAGTACGGCTCCTCGCTCTACCTTAAAACCTCGCGGTTTTTGACAATGGGGATCATGCATCTAGTTCGCACGCAGGCGGCATGTATATATTTATTTCATTTCCACAAACTAATCCTATGTGGTTTCAACCAAATATTTCTCAACCACAAATGGGTATTTTTCAACCACAATCAATCAATATCAACCACAAGCAATCACAATCAACCATTCGCTATCAATCAATTTTCACACCAATCACAACCAATAAATATCGTCCATGGTTTGTGGACGAGTGGCGTGTATATATATATATATTTATATATAGCAATTCACTTCTATTTCAACACATATATAATTTTTACAACGCATATACAACTTATACATCGAACGTACAACTTATACAAAGCTTATACATGAGGTGTACAACGCTTATATAACTCATACATCGACTATATAATTTATATATCGTCGTTTTCCATATCGTTTATAAATTAGAAATCTCACATTGGGTTCCACTCCACCAAAAATAGCAGAAGGCTCAGAAAAATGCGCTGTCTCTCCTAGAATGTAGAAGATGTCCACACGAGTCCACTGCTTCTTGTTTCACTGGATTTCGTCAACACAGCAAAAAGATATGATTTTTCAAAGTTTGCAATGGTTTTAAACTGTTGAAATCAGTTAAATAATTAACAGCCGTATACCTTCCTTTTGATTCAAAACTAGGTTTTGAATTTTCTTCCAATCGGTGCAGCGATGATCAGATCAGCCAACACCACGTCGGAGAGGCTGGAGAGGGCTTCAGATCGACGGTGGGGTGGTCCCCTGCGATTGTCGGAGGAGGGAGAAAATCAGATCGGCGCAGGCGAACTTTGGGGGCTCGATTCCGTCGCTACAGGCGACGTTAGGGGGTGGGGTCGGTTCTGATTTTAAGAGGAGGGGGTGGCGAGTCGAGTGGTGGCGGTGGCTGCAGGTGGCGGAGGCGGCCGGATTTGAGGAGAGAAGGGAGGAGCGTTCGCCGTCGTTCGTGGTGGGGGGGGGGGGTTTCCAGAAAAAACGGGGAGAGAGAAAATGGCCAACCAATCATATTTTTTCATTTATTTATATATTTTTAAAATTTCGAAAATACCCCTTATCTCATACGAACTCTAATTCAAACCCAACGACTGTCGTCCCCAGCATTTTACCCCCATTCCGAACACAATGGGATATGTTTCGTAGGCCCATTCGACTGTTTCAGTCAGTTTCCATTCAAATTAAAATATATAACATTCAATATTTGATTTGAACGTACATTTCAATTTGCCAGGGCCACAAATTAATTCGAAAAATTCCAGAAAAATAAATCAAGCTATGTTTTGACGATACAGTCCCAACAAAACTAGTTTCACCGAATTCTGAGACCGTTTGCATAAGGGCCCATTTCTTGTCGATCTAATTTAGCTGTAATTGACCAAAACACATTTTTCTTTGCCACGCTCACATAGTAGCTTCAAAAATTATGAAATTTGAAACCTAGCAATAACTTCACATCCCGGATCCAACAAAAGTGGTTTCGTCAAATTCCGAGATCGTATGCAAAATGACCAATTTCACGGGCTATATAAATTCCATAGCGACCTTTCTGAAAATTCATTTGGCCATAACTTTTGCTTTCCGCTATGAAAATTCAATTTTTCAGATTCGTTAGAAAGGTATTCACTAACAGATTTAAATATTTTTGGTTTCACTAAAATCCGTTTTGTTTTGCACCCGGTACAGTCCGACAAAGTTTGAATTCAATTTTTGAAACTACAGCGCCATTTCAGGCCTTGTTTATAATTAGAATTAATTATATTCGTTTTCAATTGTCGATTCAACCCACTTTTCATCTCTATTATTTAAAATATTTATTTTAAATATTTAAAATCCATTATTTTAGCCAATTTAAAATTTTTAAATTGGTTCAGATTTTCTAGGTCGTTACAATCTCCCCCACTTAAAAATTTTCATCCCCGAAAAGGAACAGAGTCGAAAGTGGTTTGATTAATCAACTCTACGTTTGATCTGGCTTCAATTCTCCAACTTTTTAGTTTGTGAGAATTTTCAAATTCTTCAAAAATTTGGCTAACACCCGGAATTTTCGAAAAATTTCGCCATAACCTCCTTTGTACGGGGAGGGGTTTGGAAATTTATTGGGCCGTACTAGGTACCCAATAAATCCTAATAAGCATACACATATTTATAGTGATATATTCTGGTGTTTACAGGGGAGCGTGTATTGATAATAACTCCAGAGAATAAATTCTCGCCACCCTGTCAAAGCCTGAGGGAGTGTGTATTTTAAATGCTCCAGAGGATAAATCCTCGTCACCTCGTCCCGTGTGGGAAATAAATAGTCCATGTGCCGTATCTAATAACTAGAGAGACGTGGTTATTGTCAACTCCAGACCCGTGTGGGTTTTTTATTAATCTGGCAATTTAATCGTTACAATTTAAATAGTCCAAATCAGTCATCAGTTCAACCTGTAAAATATAGTCATCGCCATACAAGCCTCTCGCTCGTATGGTAAATCTTCCACCTCGTCACACAAGCTCCAAATGCTTATGTGGTATATGATGAAGTATGCCTATCTTCTGAAGTATGCCATGTAATGTAGTTCAAAATTAATTGTTACTATCCTATGGCGACATTTATTATTTCACATAGAAAAACCAGCACTCCGCATCCAATGGCATTCACAGGAGTTGATATAATAATATTTCGCATCCAACTCATTAAGGTTTACCTATTTGTCGGGCACGCAAATAAAATCTTTACTCAACAGCTGATCCATTTACCTGTTCAAACATATATAATACACATGTATATATATTTCTATTTATTTTCTAATCAGTTCAATGTGTGATTTAAATGAATAAATTCTACCATTCAACCTCTTATTAATTAAATTAACTATCGTTCCAATAATTTAATTAATCTAATTTACTATCACACAACACAAACATCAATCAAATTGATTTTAACTTTCAAAATCATACCAATCAATTTCTATATTCTTTTAAAATTATTCAGACTATAGAATTAAAAGTGCACATCCATGGAAAGAAAATAATCAACAGAGTAGAGAACTTATTGGTAATGCAAAGTATGGTAAATGTACCTTGCACCAGAGTCAATCATAGATATCCACTCGGCATCTAGGATAAGCTTTCTGAATGCTCTCCTCAGTTTCCCAAGTACAATCTCACGGATCTCCGCTCCATTGCACTTTGACTAAGCGAACCTTCTTGTTCCTCAGCTCTTTGGTTTCTTTGCCGATAATCTTTAGCGGCTCTCTTCTCACAGCTAATTCTGGGGTAATTTCAATATCCTGTTGAGCTGCTTCTTCCACGATCAAGTCTGGATCATGAACGTGCTTTCGAAGTTGAGATATATTAAATACATCATGGACTCCAGGCAACCAATCAGGCAATTTGACCCTATAAGCGAGAGTTCCGATCCGTTCCAGAATAGGTAACGGACCAATGAATTTGGGTGCCAACTTTCCAGTTTTACTGAACTGGATAACTCCTCTCATCGGCGATACTTTCAAATTTACATAGTCGCCAATAGCAAGGGATATATCTCTTCTTCTCCTATCGGCATAGCTCTTTTGTCGGCTCTGAGAGGCGAGTAATCGCTTCTTGATAAAATCGACTTTGTCGGCAGCTTCTCGAATCATATCAGGCCCCAACACAAGTCTATTACCGGGCTCGACCCAACAAGCAGGAGATCGGCATGGTCTACCATATAGTGCTTCGAATGGCGACATTGTCAGGCTCGCCTGGTAGCTGTTGTTATATGAGAATTCAGCCAAATGTAAATGGTCTTCCCATGATCGACCGAAATCCAGAACACAAGCCCGCAATAGATCTTCTAAAATACGATTCACCCTCTCAGTCTGACCGTCTGTCTAAGGATGATAAGCGGTGCTCAAGTTCAGCTTCGTTCCCAGCTCGACTTGAAATGCCTCCCAGAATTTGCAAGTAAATATTATATCTCTATCACTGACTATACTGAGCGGCACTCCATGAAGTCTAACAATTTCCTTGAAGTAAATCTGCGCCAGACTCTGAGCAGTTCTGTTTGATCGGACATGTATGAAATGGGCGGTCTTCGTGAAGCGATCTACGATCACCCAAATACTGTCATTCCCTTTTCTGGTTCTGGGCAGACCATCAATGAAATCCATAGAAATATGTTCCCACTTCCAACCAGGAACTTCTAGCGGTTGTAACAATCCAGCCAATTTCTGTTGATCGCTTTTGACTAGCTAGTCGAGCCATACGATTATTTCTTCTGTTCCTATCACTCATTTTCTAGTGCGTCTGCAATTAGCAGACAAAGTGTCAGGTCAAAAGAAAAGATATTTCAAAATATAGAGACAAATAATTCAATGTAAATGTGTCTACCGGGGTGTATTTTCATTCTGCTTTACTTATACTAGGATATTACCGATCCTATCTGTATAGAGTTACCCGTCCTAGAACACTACTGGTTTTATTTCTGACGAGTTTGTAACACCCCGTGTATTCAATAACAGTGAAATTCACAAAATAAAGTATAACTAATTTCAAATCAAAGAATTAAGGGCAACGGGATACGTCATTGTGTTCGTCTCGGAATTCTGCTTGAGATAGAGTCCGAGTTTGCATAAAACGGACTCCGTATAAGGGAGATATGGCCTCCGGAAGTTTCAGAATTCAGTTTAAAATTCAAACAGACAAAAACAGCTCAGAAAACAAAATTTAAATTTCAAAAATCGGGCCAGATTGGCCATGGCGGGAATTTTCCCGGCCAAGGCACCCAGGTCGACTGGGTAGTCGACCTGGGCTACCCAGGTCGACTGGGTAGTCGACCTGGGGCACCCAGGTTGACTACAAAGTCGACCTGGGGGTCGACTGGGGGGTCGACCTGGCCCCTGAGCCAAGTCGAACCCAGCCCCTCCTGGCTGGCCTGGTCTGTGCTTGGCCAAATTTCTGAGTCTCGCCTTGTCACTAGGGCTAGGTGTCAGCTCCTGATTGGTCTCTCCTTCAAATGAACGGCTATTATTAAACCAAGCTCCATCGATGGTCCTAATCAACTCACAAACTCTATAAAAAGGACCTAAGACTCCACCTAATTCACACAAACAAAAATGAAGATGGGACAGTCATGCTGCTGAGGAAAGACTAGGAATAGCCGTCAAAATTGAGAGACAATTAGGAGACAATTCAAAAGCTTAAAGCAATGTCAATTAAATCAAAACAACGCCTACAACAAAGGATAGCATCTCCAAATTCAGAATTCAAATTCCTGAATTGAAGATTCGTCATACGTTGTAAGTAGAGTGCTATTCCGATGTGAATAAATAATTGTGTTTTGATTTATGTAAAATGAGAAATGGAATTGTACTTAATTTAATTCATGATTGTATGTTGCTATGATTCTAATTCTGAATCGATTTGGGATATTGTGGTATAACGATGTTAGGCCTATTGGATATTTGCAAGTATATGATTCATGTTAACGACCATATGTTGTGGTAGTTTATTTGAGATTCACGCAAGTATATGATTCACTATTATGCCAATATGATGTACATACTTTTATGATCACTTTTAGTGTGTAATTGGATTCAACTAAGTATTATGGTTTATATGAATTTATGTTGGAATTGGCATCGTGATTCAAGTGTAAAGCCGTACATTTGTATTGGAGACAAATGTAAGCATCTTTATGAACATGACTAAACTATGCTTGGTGTTATGCCTAATTGAAAAACATGTTTTAGGCCTATGTTGTTATCAAAATCATATGATAATATATGTGATACATAAATAAGTTAGATTTACATTCCAATTGCAAGTTTACATGAATAGATTAAAAACCATGATTCATGTTTAGGTATGTTTATGCCATGATTATATGAATAGAATGGTTCATGTTTAGGTATGTTTATGCCATGATTATATGAATAGAATGATTCATGTTTAAGTATGTTTATTCCATGATTATATGCTATTACAATGCAAGTTCACATGTGCCTAATTCATGTTAATTAGATCGTTATGTTGCAAGTTCATGCGTTCACACTCCCTTTTTAAATTACTTAGAATATATAAACACCATGTTCTAAGCCTCCCCTTTTTCATGTGGCTAAGTTGGGTTTAAATGTTAAACCGAACCTATGTTATATTTAAGCGAACGTATAAAACGAGGGTAATGACGTTTGGGTTAAAATATAAAACATATGTGTTGGCATGTTTAACGCATGCCAACGACCTTGAAAAACAATTAAGTGGTATAAATTAATTTTACCCAATAAAGATGAATTTGAATAATGGGCCGCAAATATTTACATATAAAAAGGAAAGAGACAAAATATGTAAATTTAGAAAATACGATGTGTTTAACCCGAGGTTGGATTGAGTTGTGATGTAAACCTGCCCGCAACCGCCCGGCTGTCCAGTAGTCACAACAATACCTATCCAATGTGGGTGGTTAAACACGGAGCCCAATAAGGACCCGAGGTTAGACTGAGTTGTGGCGTAAGACTGCCCGGACCCAACCGGCAACATGCAGACACAACAATACCTGTCTAATGTGAGAGGTCGAGGCTTTAATAAGACAATTACAGCTGAGTCTGGATTGATAGGATTAAGTAAATTGAATTAATACTTAATCAAAATGGAATATGCTAAACTATACAGACTGATTGGAGGTTAGGTTTACAAAACACTTAACCAACTTAGCATGTTGGCTAGAAATAGAAAACCTAGTAGCGGGGGACCCTTTTCAGCAGTAACCCTACAAGGTGTATCAGGATACCCTGAACTAGGCAGGGTGGGGCACTATTACTGGGCTGACTGTAAGAGGTCAAAATCGACGGCGGTAGTGCAGCAGTGTAGGTTCTAACGGGGTGCGGGCGTGCACACACCCCAACGCAGAAAAATAAGGCACTGGGCACCAGTAGCATACCTGTGCATTCTAGGATTGTGTCGGGTCGCCACCATGGGACTTTATACACCCCATGGTGGGACCAGCATAGGTAACTACAACATCGGGGGCCGTAAGACACATGTAACTATGCGAGTAGGAGCTGATCATTAGAAACGGATCACTTTACCCTGATTATGGGGTGCCTGTTGGGAACTAGTTTATATGGATGCGGAGATTAAAATGGGGTACGATAAGTACATTCGACTCTAGACAACTTAACCTAGTTATAGTGCTTTCCCATTTCCAGTTTATGCTTATCATGCCCAATTCTTTATTCATAGACTGAATAGTCCTAGACTTACTCAGGCTTTATGTCTGACTCTACTTTTCTTTCGTTTCCCCCCAGGTCCACAGGGAGGGAATACTGCAGCTTGACCAGTTTTCACATCCAGCTTGAAGAGAAAGAATGTATTGCTTGGATCTTTTTCGTTTTGGACTATGGCTTTGGACCGCAATTATGGGACTTATGCAGTTTACTTATGTTTTTATGCTTCTTTAAATAATGTAATCAAGACAGTTATGAAGATGTTATGTTTTTTTTGATGTACTGTAAGACAAATTATGGCATGGTTTGTGTAACACGTATTTTAATGAAATAAAAGTTGCCGTTGTTTTCCGCTGTTCAAAAATATGTGTTTTTGTATCTGTCTTGTGTATCTGTGACTTATACTTATAAACCTCCACCAAAATTAGGGCATTCCCTTTGAGAGTGACCCTAACGGAGGTGGGGTGTTTCACTTGGTATCAGAGCATAGGTTTACCAGATAAGATAAAAGTTTTGAAAATTTATTTTCAAAAGAAAATTTAAAGAAGCATTTTTAAAGATAAAACATTATTTTATTTTAAAAAGGCATAGTCCCCCAAAGCCATAGGTACTATCTTTTATCCTTCGTTTTGAATCTATCCTTTTTGTTTCAGCATGTCCGAAGAACTTAACTTGCCAGAGGGTATACCAATACCTGGTTGGTTTAGACGATTCTTAGAAGCAAGTGCCACTCAGCCAGGTCCTACCGTTCCTTCTCCTGCAGCTGCAGGAAATCATCCAGCTGCAGCAGCACCTCTTCCTCCACCTCCTCCGCGGGGAAATACTTTTGCTAAGATATGTAAAGATTTTAAAGCTATGGGAGGAAAGGACTTTCATGGAACCGAGTCCTTCGTGGTAGCCAGGAATTGGCTGAAAGAAACCGAGGACTTATTCGTCATCTTTGAGGTATAAGATAGGCAGAACGTACAACTGGCAGTATGGCTACTTAAAGGCGAGGCTTCCTACTGGTGGGAAGTCACCAATGCAGAAAGACCAGTGGAAACATGGGAGGACTTTAGGGCAAGGTTTGAGGCTAAATTTCTCTCAGAAGCTGAAAGGAGTCTTCAGTTGGAAAAATTCTTATTTCTTAAGCAAGGGAATATGACAGTCAAAGAGTATGTTAATTAGTTCGATCAACTGGCTAGGTTCAGACTGGACCTAGTCAACACTCCACACAAGAAGGCTCTCTGCTTTGTCAAAGGATTGAATGAGCCATTACACAGTTTGGCCATGACCCATATACCCATGGGAGCTACGTATGAAAGGTTGGTGCAGATGGCATTGCTGAACGAAGAGGATAAGGGCAAGAAGGAGATAAAGGCAGAAAGCTCTTAAGGGAAGAAAGAGGGTTTACAGCCTAAGAAGACAGACTTCAAGAAGGGCGGGAAAGACAACAAAGAGAAGAGGAAGTGTAATTTCTGTGGCAAAGTGGGGCACTTAGTGAAAGATTGCCGGAAAAAGAAGGCCAAGATGAATGGTGGGTGCTTTTCTTGCGGTGAGACAGGCCACCTGGCTAAGGATTGCCCAAAGAAGCGAGGGCAGGGGTAGAGGGCTGGATCCACCTCAGGGGCACAAGTTCATGCGCTAGATGCGCCACCTCTGCAGCAGCGAGGTATAAATACTTCTGTAGAAAGTGTAGTTTATCTTTATGATCACCCAGTTCGCACTTTATTTGATTCTGGCACATCACACTCCTTTATCTGATATGCTTTAGTAGAATCTCTGCACCTAGAAACTAGAATGGTAGAGGACCCCTTAATTGCTTCAAATCCAATTGGGGGCCCGACTTATTTATCTATGATCTGTGTGGGATTGAAAATTTCTATTCTAAGCATAGAATTTAAATGTAGTGCCTTTGTTTTGGGCTTTTCGGGATATGGTTTGATTTTCGGCATGGATTGGCTATCCAGTAATGGTGCCATCCTGGATTGTGAGAAAAGGGTGGTTAGGCTTCTGACCCAACTCGGTAACACTCTGGAAATTACTTGTAATCCCTCGTATGCGGTTATGCTTAGTTATCTTGAATCGCTAGATGCCTCTGTTGAAAGTTTGCAATCGGTTAGAGTGGTCTGGGAATATCCGGATGTCTTCGAAGAGGTGAAGGGCTTGCCTCCGAAGCGGGAGATAGACTTTCGCATATATCTTGTAGATAATGCAAAGCCCGTTGCATTGCCCGTTAGACACATGGCTCCACGGGAAAGAAAGGAGCTCAGTAAACAGATTAAAGAGCTTCTAGAAAAGGGGTTCATTAGAAGGAGCATTTCAGAATGGGGCGCTCCAGTGGTGTTCGCTACAAAGGCGGATGGTTCACTCCGTCTATGTGTTGACTATAGGGAGCTCAACAAGCTAACGAAAAAGAATAGGCACCCTCTCCCCAGAATTGATGATCTGTTTGATCAGCTTGTAGGAGCGTCTGTTTTCTCCCAACTCGATTTGGCGACCGGTTTTCATCAGCTAAGGGTGGCTGAAGATAGCATCGATAAAACGGCATTCAGAACCCCAGACGGCTTCTTTGAATGGCTTGTCATGCCTTTTGGCTTGACAAACTCACCCGCTTACTTCGTGAACCTGATGAGTAGGGTGTTCAGAGATTTCCTCAATAAGTTCGTAGTGGTCTTCGTAGACGATATCTTGATCTTCTCAAAGAGTGAAGAAGAGCATGCTTAGCACCTAAGGGTAATCATGGAAACTCTGCGAGTCCATCAGCTAAAAGCCAAATTCTCCAAATGCCACTTTTGGAGAGAAGAAGTGAGGTTCCTTGGGCACATAGTATCCAAAGAAGGGTTAGCTGTAGACCCGGCTAAGGTAGTAGCAGTGCAGGACTGGAAGACACCAAGAAACGCAACTGAGGTCCGAAGTTTTCTAGGGCTAGCTGGTTTCTACCGAAAATTCATAAGGGATTTTGCGAAAATATCTGCTCCGCTCACAAGGATGACAAATAAGAATCTAGTGTTCAATTGGGACTTGGATTGCGAATTTGCTTTCCAACGACTGAAAAGGGCTCTTACAACAGCCCCAGTTTTGACGTTGCCAGATGGAAGCAAGATGTTCACAGTTTATACAGATGCATGTAGGACAGGGCTAGGCGCTGTCTTAATGCAAGAAGGAAGGGTAGTAGCTGATGGCGAAAGACAGTTGAAAGTGCACGAAAAGAACTACCCGACCCACGATCTTGAGTTAGCTACCATCGTCTTTGCACTCAAGTCTTGGCGACACTATCTCCTAGGTGAGAAGTTCGAACTTTACACTGACCATAAATTGTTGAAATATCTTTTCTCGCAGAAAGATCTTAACTTGAGGCAACAGAGATGGATGGAGTTTCTTGCCTCGTACGATTTCGAGATCTCCTACACTCCGGGCAAAGGCAACGTAGTGGCAGACGCGTTGAGCCGAAAGAAACTGACCCTAAGCCCGCTATTTGTTGAAAGACAAAGCCTAGATTTTATAGCCAGCTTTGACTTTAGGCCCTCCTCCAATTTTGTACCGGGCTTGCTAGCATCTCTCGAAGTACGCCCGACTTTAGTGGACGCAATAGGGACAGCACAACGCGAAGACCCTCAGCTTGTGGAGACGATTGATAGGCTCATTAGGGGTGAGACTTCAAGTCACCTCAGCAGATACTCCATCGACGACAAGTGTTGGCTAAGGCGAGATGGAAGACTATGCGTCCCACAGACAAGGGAATTAGTAAAGAAGGTTCTCGAGGAAGCACATCACTCCAAGATGACGATACATCCAGGCGGAGATAAAATGTACAAGAACATAAAGAGAACTTTATTTTGGAACGGCATGAAGAAGGACGTGGCAGATTTCGTTTCTAAGTGTATGGTGTGCCAACAGGTTAAGGCGGAACAGAAAAAGCCTGGCGGTCTGCTCTATCCTCTAGAGGTCTCGGAGTGGAAGTGGGATAGCATCTCAATGGACTTCATTGATGGGCTGCCTAGGTCTAGAAGAGGCAACACTAGCATTTGGGTAATAGTGGATAGGCTTACTAAAAGCGCCCACTTTTTACCTGTCAAAAGTAAAAGAACTGCCTCATCCCTAGCATCTCTTTACCTCAAGGAAATTGTTCGACTCCATGGAATACCATCCAGCATTGTTAGTGACCAAGACCCTATCTTCACAAGTGAGTTTTGGCGGAGTCTGCAAGAAGCTGTAGGCACACAGTTATGCTTAAGCACAGCCTATCATCCCCAAACCGACGGCCAGACAGAAAGAGTGAACAGAGTTTTGGAGGACCTTTTAAGACTGTGCGTCCTTGACTTCGGAGGGACGTGGGAAGACCATCTTCCTTTGGTGGAATTTGCCTACAACAACAGCTACCAAGCAACCATCGGAATGGCGCCCTTCGAAGCTTTATATGGAAGACTGTGCCGATCGCCCACTTGTTGGTGGGAGTCTACTGACAAGCTCATACTTGGACCAGATATGATCCGAGAGACTTCAGAAAAAGTAGACTTAATACGGAGAAGAATGAAGACAGCCCAAGACAGACAAAAATCCTACGCCGACAAGAGGAGGACCGACCTTGAATTTGAGGTTGGGGACAGAGTTTTTCTTAAGGTATCTCCGCTAAGGAACGTTGTTCGTTTTGGAACCACAGGAAAGCTAGCACCAAGGTTCGTAGGACCGTTTCCTATTATTGAGAAAATTGGGAAAATGGCCTATAGATTAGAGCTACCCGAAAAGCTGGCCGGAGTTCACAACGTTTTCCATGTTTCGCACCTCCGAAAATGTCTACATGAATCTGCTGAAGTGGTAGAGCCAAATATCCTAGAAGAAGCTGAAGTGGAACGCGAAGCAACCATGAGGAAAGTTCCAACCCGCATATTAGGAACGAAAGTGAAGAAGCTACGCAACCGCGAAGTCAAGCTCGTCAAAGTTCAATGGAGCGACGCCGAGGGAGACGCAACTTGGGAAACGGAAGCTAGAATACGCGCAGCCTACCCTTTTATTTTCGAGGGTACATCTTTGATCTTTCTTTTTCCTTAAGTTGCGTTTTATCTATCTTTTTAGGTATATCTCCTCGACCTTATCTTTTAGGAAGAAACCCTTTGGATGAAAACATGTAATTGAAACATGTTATGGATGATGGTTGCAAGTGGTTGCAAGTGATTGCTAGTGGTTGCTCGTGGTTGCATATACACACACAATTTAGGGTTTAGATCGGCTCAGTCACTTCATATTGCATATGCATATATGTATTTATATTCGTACATGGTTGAAGTTTAATGTGTTGTCATATGGATGTTGCATTTATATGAATGATTGTGCACTCATGTAGAATCATGAATAGTAGAATTTGCATACATAATGGATTCATGGCACTTACATAACTCGCATTAAGGAGGTCAACTGAATCAGTAGACCGCCTGATTTTGCATTAGATAAGTACATGTACACACACTTCGCATATGACCATGAAGCATTAGAAGTCTTTTAAGGACAACGGATGCTCGTGTTTGATGGATGAGTAGATGGATGTTTGGATGTTAGGACGTACATTCTTCCTGAACTTGAAAATTTCGGGGACGAAATCCTTTTAAGTGGGAGAGAATGTAACACCCCGTGTATTCTATAACAGTGAAATTCAAAAAATAAAGTATAACTAATTTCAAATCAAAGAATTAAGGGAAACGGGATACGCCATTGCGTTCGTCTCGGAATTCTGCTTGAGATAGAGTCCGAGTTTGCGTAAAACGGACTCCGTATGAGGGAGATATGGCCTCCGGAAGTTTCAGAATTCAGTTTAAAATTCAAACAGACAAAAACAGCTCAGAAAACAAAATTTAAATTTCAAAAATCGGGCCAGATTGGCCAGGGCGGGAATTTTCCCGCCCAAGGCACCCAGGTCGACTGGGTAGTCGACCTGGGGCACCCAGGTCGACTACATAGTCGACCTGGGGGTCGACTGGGGGGTCGACCTGGCCCCTGAGCCAGGTCGAACCCAGCCCCTCCTGGCTGACCTTGTCTGTGTTTGGCCGAATTTCTGAGTCTCGACTTGTCACTAGGGCTAGGTGTCAGCTCCTGATTGGTCTCTCCTTCAAACGAACGGCTATTATTAAACCAAGCTCCATCGACGGTCCTAATCAACTCACAAACTCTATAAAAAGGACCTAAGACTCCACCTAATTCACACAAACAAAAATGAAGATGAGACCGTCATGCTGCTGAGGAAAGACTAGGAATAGCCGTCAAAATTGAGAGACAATTCGAAAGCTTAAACCAACGTCAATTAAATCAAAACAACGCCTACAACAAAGGATAGCATCTCCAAATTCAGTATTCAGATTCCTGAATTGAAGATTCATCATACGTTGTAAGTAGAGTGCTTTTCTGATGTGAATAAATAATTGTGTTTTGATTTATGTAAATGAGAAATGGAATTGTACTTAATTTAATTCATGATTGTATGTTGCTATGATTCTAATTCTAAATCGATTTGGGATATTGTGGTATAACGATGTTAGGCCTATTGGATATTTGCAAGTATATGATTCATGTTAACGACCATATGTTGTGGTAGTTTATTTGAGATTCATGCAAGTATATGATTCACTATTATGCCAATATGATGTACATACTTTTATGATCACTTTTAGTGTGTAATTGGATTCAACTAAGTATTATGGTTTATATGAATTTATGTTGGAATTGGCATCGTGATTCAAGTGTAAAGCCATACTTTTGTATTAGAGACAAAAGTAAGCATCTTTATGAACATGACTAAACTATGCTTGGTGTTATGCCTAATTGAAAAACATGTTTTAGGCCTATGTTGTTATCAAAATCATATGATAATATATGTGACACATAATTAAGTTAGATTTACATTCCAATTGCAAGTTTACATGAATAGATTAAAAACCATGATTCATATTGAGGTATGTTTATGCCATGATTATATGAATAGAATGGTTCATGTTTAGGTATGTTTATGCCATGATTATATGAATAGAATGATTCATGTTTAAGTATGTTTATGCCATGATTATATGCTATTACAATGCAAGTTCACATGTGCCTAATTCATGTTAATTAGATCGTTATGTTGCAAGTTCATGCGTTCACACTCCCTTTTTATATTACTTAGAATATATAAACACCATGTTCTAAGCCTCCCCTTTTTCATGTTGCTAAGTTGGGTTTAAATGTTAAACACAACCTATGTTATATTTTAGCGAACGTATAAAACGGGGGTAATGACGTTTGGGTTAAAATATAAAACATATGTGTTGGCATGTTTAACGCATGCCAACGACCTTGAAAAACAATCAAGTGGTATAAATTAATTTTACCCAATAAAGATGAATTTGAATAATGGGCCGCAAATATTTACGTATAAAAAGGAAAGAGACAAAATATGTAAATTTAGAAAATACGATGTGTTTAACCCGAGGTTGGATTGAGTTGTGATGTAAACCTGCCCGGAACCGCCCGGCTCTCCAGTAGTCACAACAATAACTATCCAATGTGGGTGGTTAAACACGGAGCCTAATAAGGACCCGAGGTTAGACTGAGTTGTGGCGTAAGACTGCCCGGACCCAACCGGCAACAGGCAGCCACAACAATACCTGTCTAATGTGAGAGGTCGAGGCTTTAATAAGACAATTAAAGCTGAGTCAGGATTGATAGGATTAAGTAAATTGAATTAATACTTAATCAAAATGGAACATGCTAAACTATACAGACTGATTGGGGGTTAGGTTTACAAAACACTTAACCAACTTAGCATGTTGGCTAGAAATAGAAAACCTAGTAGCGGGGGACCCTTTTCAGCAGTAACCCTACAAGGTGTATCAGGATACCCTGAACTAGGTAGGGTGGGGCACGATTACTGGGCTGACTGTAAGAGGTCAAAATCGACGGCGGTGGTGCAATTGTGTAGGTTCTAACGGGGTGCGGGGGTGCACACACCCCGGCGCAGAAAAATAAGGCACTGGGCACCAGTAGCATACCTGTGCATTCTAGGATTGTGTCGGGTCGCCACCATGGGACTTGATACACCCTATGGTGGGACCAGCATAGGTAACTACAACATCGGGGGCCGTAAGACACATGTAACTATGCGAGTAGGAGCCGATCATTAGAAACGAATCACTTTACCCTGATTATGGGGTGCCTGTTGGGAACTAGTTTATATGGATGCAGAGATTAAAATGGGGTACGATAAGTACATTCGACTCTAGACAACTTAACCTAGTTATAGTGCTTTCCCATTTCCAGTTTATGCTTATCATGCCCAATTCTTTATTCATAGACTGAATAGTCCTAGACTTACTCAGGCTTTATGTCTGACTCTACTTTTCTTTCGTCTTCTTTTCTTTCGTTTCCCCCCCCCCACCCAGGTCCACAGGGAGGGAATACTGCAGCTTGACCAGTTTTCACATCCAGCTTGAAGAGAAAGAATGTATTGCTTGGATCTTTTTCGTTTTGGACTATGGCTTTGGACCGCAATTATGGGACTTATGCAGTTTACTTATGTTTTTATGCTTCTTTAAATAATGTAATCAAGGCAGTTATGAAGATGTTATGTTTTTTTGAAGTATTGTAAGACAAATTATGGCATGGTTTGTGTAACACGTATTTTAATGAAATAAAAGTTGTCGTTGTTTTCCGTGGTTCAAAAATATGTGTTTTTGTATCTGTCTTGTGTATCTGTGACTTATACTTATAAACCTCCACCAAAATTAGGGCATTCCCTTTGAGAGTGACCCTAACGGAGGTGGGGTGTTTCAGAGTTCGTTCATATGTTATATTCCAGAACTAAGCTTAACCAAGACTCTGATACCAAATGAGACGTCCCCAAACCCCGTACTGATGGCGGCAAGGGTAATCCGTGGAATATAACACAGAAACCGATAATAGAAGAACAGAAATAAATAAATACACCAGATAATGAACAATAAAATATACTGGATAAACGTAATCATCAGAGTTACACAGTATACAGGATCATACTTAGTACAAATACAGTTCAGCTATACATAAATGTCTACAGCGGAGATAAAAAAAAATGTACAATAGGAGCTGAACAGCATAAAATAAGATAAATAATAGAATCCATCTTCAGCTCCAGCTATCCGGAAAGAACCAGCTAAACCTGAATACAAGGCTGCCCGTGTAGAAAAAGGGGCACCCGAGTTTGAAAGTGAAACAAACTACGAGTCAGTCATGGGACTGGTATGAGAAATCTATTCAAGACATTTAATATATGGCTAATCACAGGGCCACGCCACTTTCGTGGAACGGGTTTACTCCATTGGATTGCCAGTGCTTTAAAACAAATCATTCTTTTTAAACATCGCTATGCTTTTTATAAAAATGAAGCCATTATAAGACTTAGTTCCCATCACACAATGCAACGCAAACCGGAGGGTAGAGTTTTACCTTCTAATGGCCAAAATATGGTTGATACGAATAAAACAAAAGCATTTGATATTATTACTAGTGTTTACATGTTTTGAAAACAATTTCAAATCATAACTATCAATCGTAGACGGCATTAATGCCCCATACCACTATGTCGCCATATATAGGTATACAATCAAAACCGCATAGTCACGTATTTGGAAATTGGATTTCCGTCATGAACCAAGGCAAAAGATAGTCCTTACCAAATTCGAGACGCTCTAGCCTGTGTCTCAGGATCAGAACGCATCGACCCTTGGAGCGACAGGGCCGGTCCACCGATGTGGATTAAAATGCCTGAACACTACGTTTCCCCGCCCTATGGGGCGTAAGTGAGCCAACGAATGACTCCATCGGACCCGGATCGTCCGATCAAACCGAGGCGCCTCGTAACAACAACAACCACACAGGTGAAAAGTATATAAATGTCAGGGCTGGTAGGTCACTGACACCACCCTAGCTAGAAAGAAACGCATGCCCTCCCTGAGGTCCTTCTCCCGTTTCTGGTTCATACCGGGGTGTGAGGCTCGCGAATTCACATTATACACAAAGCTACGCCACACAGGCGGTGCTTTGATCATCACCACAAGACTTTGCTTTTCAACAGAAGCCCTGATCATTTGCCACTTAGGAATGTCACACTAGCAATTCATGCCATGCGACTGATGTCCATCGATATACAACCTATGAGCTCGTGCGTTTCAGAGAAGGGCGTTAAGCAAAAGAATAAATTCTCCGCCGCCAAACAGATGTATATTTAATAGAGATCAATCAACACAGAATAAAATCCAATGTCAGACACACAGTCCATTTACAAGTCCGTTCTGGGTCTGAACGAAACCGGAGGCACTAAATACATCGCAAACCCATCGATCACCACGTACGTCGGGATGATCACCACTCATTATCCATATTTCGGGATGCCTCCCAATCAGGACCTCGGTTACCATCCAAACGAGGTGAAGATCTCCGGTCTTCGACCACCGTCTTCATCTTCGATTTCTTATCGTCGATTCAGTTATTCAGAATGGGATAAACCCGGTCTTTCTGAGCAACTCGCGTATATAATAAACAAGTGCAACACTAACATATACACGCATCATTTCAATTCGTTAGTCACTAACGGTCAATCAGTAAGAGAACGATTTCCCAAATATTAACCCCGAAGGCCGAAACCAACATCAGATCAACACCCAGGAAACCATTCGACTTAGCCAACCTTCAGTTAATTTCTAAATCACATCCATATTGTTTATAATATTTTATAACGATTTATCGCTATTTTTATTTATTTTAAAATAGCCAATATATTCAAAACGACGCTTCGGGCCATAACGCGGCCGTGACGCTGTTTTTCTTCAGATTTGATTTACACATATCTGAAAATCAAACCGTTGGATCTTCACAAAATTTACATCATTAGAAAGATCTTTTCAAAACGAATCCAACGGTTCCAGTTTCGGGAAATTCCGACGGTCGGATCTCCCGGTATAATCGTTTGAAGTTTCGATTTCAAAATACGAACTGCAGCGTCGTTATTCGATTAAATATAATTATATATATATATATATATAAATATAATCGATTCTGGCGCTGTTTTTCTTCAGAGTTGAATTAAACATTCCAGACAATCCAACCGTTGGATTTTTACAAAGTTGGTGCAACTGGAAAGATTTTTCCAAAGCGAACCCAACGGTTGCGGTTTCAGGAAAATCCGATGGTCGGATCTCCCGTACTAATCGTTTGAAATCACGGTTTCAAAATACGAACTGCAGCGTCGTTATTCGATATATTTTAATTCTATTTATATATATATATATGATTCTTCGATTTCAAAGCTACATTCTTTTCATACATTTGATAAAAATGATATTTTTATCTAACTGTCTTCTATTTCAACACTTCACTATTTTTAACAATTCGTTTATATAATAAAAATGTGATTTTTATTGTAAAACAATTCATTTCAAAACACTATTATTTTGTATAGTTAATATAGGGGATAAAAATAGGATTTTTATTGTAAAACAATTTATTTCAAAACAGGATTATTTTATACTTTTCATATTGATGTTAAAAATGGGATTTTTATTATAAAACAATTTCTTTCAAAATATGTATACCATTCAACACATGAATTTCAATTCAACGAATGAATATCGATTCAACACATGAAGGTTTTCTATAGTTTATATAAATCGACAAAAAAAGTGATTTTTATATTTTAAAACACGAACACCATTCAACACATGAATTTCAATTCAACGAATGAATATCGATTCAACACATGAAGGTTTTCTATAGTTTGTATATATCAATAAAAATGTGATTTTTATATTTTAAAACACGAACACCATTCAACACATGAATTTCAATTCAACGAATGAATATCGATTCAACACATGAAGGTTTTCTATTCAACGAATAAATATAGTTTCAACAAATGAAAATAATTCTAACACATGAATATTATTCAAAATTTCGGCAGCATAACGGCAGGGTAGTTAAAACCGGGACCGCCCCTAGTACGGCTCCTCGCTCTACCTTAAAACCTAGCGGTTTTTGACAATGGGGATCGTGCATCTAGTTCGCACGCAGGCGGCATGTATATATTTATTTCATTTCCACAAATTAATCCTATGTGGTTTCAACCAAATATTTCTCAACCAAAAATGGGTATTTTTCAACCACAATCAATCAATATCAACCACAAGCAATCACAATCAACCATTCGCTATCAATCAATTTCACACTAATCACAACCAATAAATATCGTCCATGGTTTGTGGACGAGGGGCGTGTATATATATATAGCAATTCACTTCTATTTCAACACATATATAATTTTTACAACGCATATACAACTTATACATCAAACGTACAACTTATACAACGCTTATACATGAGGTGTACAACGCTTATATAACTCATACATCGACTATATAATTTATACATCGTCGTTTTCCATATCGTTTATAAATTAGAAATCTCATATTGGGTTCCACTCCACCAAAAATAGCAGAAGGCTCAGAAAAATACGCGGTCTCTCCTAGAATGTAGAAGACGTCCACACGAGTCCACTGCCTCTTGTTTCACTGGATTTCGTCAAAACAGCAAAAAGATATGATTTTTCAAAGTTTGCAACGGTTTTAAACTGTTGAAATCAGTTAAATAATTAACAGCCGTATACCTTCCTTTTGATTCAAAACTAGGTTTTGAATTTTCTTCCAATCGGTGCAGCGATGTTCAGATCAGCCGACACCACGTCGGAGAGGCTGGAGAGGGCTTCAGATCGACGGTGGGGTGGTCCCCTGCGATCGTCGGAGGAGGGAGAAAATCAGATCGGCGCAGGCGAACTTTGGGGGCTCGATTCCGTCGCTACAGGCGACGTTAGGGGGTGGGGTCGGTTCTGATTTGAAGAGGAGGAGGTGGCGAGTCGAGTGGTGGCGGTGGCTGCAGGTGGCGGAGGCGGCCGGATTTGAGGAGAGAAGGGAGGGGCGTTCGCCGTCGTTCGTGGTGGGGGGGGGGGGGGTTTCCAGAAAAAATAGGGAGAGAGAAAATGGCCAACCAATCATATTTTTTCTTTTATTTATATATTTTTAAAATTTCGAAAATACCCCTTATCTCATACGAACTCTAATTCAAACCCAACGACTGTCGTCCCTAGCATTTTACCCCCATTCTGAACACAATGGGATATGTTTCGTAGGCCCATTCGACTGTTTCAGTTAGTTTCCATTCAAATTAAAATATATAACATTCAATATTTGATTTGAACGTACATTTCAATTTGCCAGGGCCACAAATTAATTCGAAAAATTCCAGAAAAATAAATCTAGCTATGTTTTGAGGATACGGTCCCAACAAAACTAGTTTCGCCGAATTCTGAGACCGTTTGCAAAAAGTCCCATTTCTGGTTGATCCAATTTAGCTGTAATTGACTAAAACACATTTTCCTTTGCCACGCTCACATACTAGCTTCAAAAATTATGAAATTTGAAACCTAGCAATAACTTCACATCCCGGATCCAACAAAAGTGGTTTCGTCGAATTCCGAGGTCGTATGCAAAATGACCAATTTCACGGGTATATAAATTCCATAGCGACCTTTCTGAAAATTCATTTGGCCATAACTTTTGCTTTCCGCTATGAAAATTCGATTTTTCAGATTTGTTAGAAAGGTATTCACTAATAGATTTAAATATTTTTGGTTTCACTAAAATCCGTTTTGTTTTGCACCCGGTACAGTCCGACAAAGTTTGAATTCAAATTTTGAAACTGTAGCGCCATTTCAGGCCTTGTTTATAATTAGAATTAATTATATTCGTTTTCAATTGTCGATTCAACTCACTTTTCATCTCTATTATTTAAAATATTTATTTTAAATATTTAAAATCCATTATTTTAGCCAATTTAAAACTTTTAAATTGGTTCAGATTTTATGGGTCGTTACAGTGATAGAGGTTGTTGATTAATCAGTTAATACTCATTGTATTTAGGCACTCTCAAATGATATCAATTTATAATATCCAGCAGCCAAAATTGAAAAGTGCGGACATAAGATGAAAATGCTTATGTAGTCTCCTAAATGCTTTTCATGGTATACCTTTATGTTTACTGAAATTTGTGTTGTTTGATTTGTTAATCTGCGCTTAATTTGGTTTTCTGATTTTGGTGTTTGTTATTTGTAGGATGCGAAGTGCCAAGATTATTTTAACATACAAGCTATTTTTTATGATTTGCTAACCTGATTAGTTCAAATGATTTGTTCAGAACAATAGACCTCATTATCATGTTATTTGAACTAGATTAGAGCATGAAGTGCGTCATATTTTACTTGGTATGCACAATGCAACAAATTATATCAACATTTGGCTATAAGCACACAGTGCATTATGTGCACTAGGTTTGTAGATGTAATACTTACGATATTCTATGATTGAGGGTTTTCTTGGATGTTACTATTACTTTTTGAAAGTTAAAATCAATGTTTCTTACTTCTGGAAAAACAAAAGCCAAGGCATGTATTTCACATTATAACAAATATAGGATGACTCCTAAAAGACATGAAGAGAAGAGGTGATGCGGCACGAGAGATGATTGGATAATGTTCGTATGGTATGACATATATGAGGACGTGTCCCCCAACCCAAACGAGTGCAATTGTTCTGTATCCAACTTGGATGTTCACATGTGCCCGATAAATCACAACCACACATCAACCGTAGATCCTATTAATAATCAAATAAATAAGTCCCACAATCCACTCAAAACCATTAGATTTTGTGCAAATCAATTGCTAAGATCGATCTGGTACATGGGAACACCCAATTTGGGTACAGAGCAATTCATTCCAACCCAAACACATGACAATATATCGTATGCTACAGTAAGTTGAGAAACGACAACCACCATGTGTCTAGAATATAATAAAGTTAATAACGTGACATGCAGAAGATTTATTGGTCACAGAAGCAAAAATAATTAACATTCAAGTGCGTATGTTAGTTTAAGTGATTGCAAGCAAGTTTTAGCAAAAAATAATTAATGTTTTTAACTTTTTATTTTTTTATTGCGCAATTTCCTATGTTTTAATGCGTAAACACTATTGAATTTCTAAGATGTGATGACCTATATTTTAACACTTAAAGATAAATAAAATTTTAAGAGATGACAACCTATTTTAATATGTGAAAATAGAACACGATAATTGAAAAAGCGAGGGATAACTTTCTTATAACACTTCGCTGATTTCACTTTATTTTGGATTAACTGTTAGTTACAGAAAAAATGATTTTATTAAATGTTTTGGTTAGATTTCAAAGAAAAAGAAAAGATATTAGTCGCTTTTGATAAAAAAAATAGCAACGAAGTTATAATTTTAGATCAATGATTTGTGTGTAAATTAGCTATTTTATCAAATATATATATATATATATTTCTAATGTTTGATAATGTGTTGTATTTTCTTTTTTACGTATTGATCAATTGTTATTGCATATACTGATTTGATATCATCTAGCACTACAATATTAGGGATTTAGAAATTGTTAACAAGTTATGATTGTTCCAACTGTGAAATGTTCGTGCAATTTCAGTTGACTCTTAGCAAGAATGGAAAAATGACATTAATATATGGATGTTGTGGTACTCTTAGATGGTTGTCAAAAAAATTAATGTGCATATCAGATAACAATAATTTGTAAATGTTTTCATAAAATTATTTACTCTCACTTTCAAATCTTTAAATTACTCTAATAAAATTACTTCATTTGTGAATACTTTTTTATTACAATTTTTTTACAAAATTTCATTATATAGAATATATGACAATAGGCCTGTGTGCGTAGCACGGGTTCGCACTAGTTTAAAAGAATAAGACAACATTGATTAGCTCCTTAATTCTTGTGCAAACAAGTAAAACATCTTATATATTGAAATGGAGGGAGTAATAAAATTCCTTGGCTTTGATGGAGAATATAAAGAACGTTCTAGGTTTGTTATTGGTAAAGATATCGACTGGCTACAGCTTGTCCACGTACATATACTAACTCTATCAAACCACTGTTTATAACCAAATTAAGTCGTTTTGGAAAATTCCCCATGATGCTCCACTCACCCATTATCTTATGGTGCGTTCTTGACGAACGAAAACATGGTATTTGAGCGGGGCATTTGAGCGGGGTATTGTAGCGAACGAGGAATGTGTTTTTAGCTACGAATGGGGCATTTGAGCGGCGTATTTAATTGTTAAATTAATTGTTATGAATTAATTAAACATGATTACACAAAACAAAACGACTAACATTTCATTACAAGAATAGAAATACAAATATAAAGAACACAACTAGATTGGAAATTAAAACAAGTACATGAAAAGCTAAAATAGACGGCGATGTGGTAATGTGCTCAACTACGTTGTAATAAATCTACGTATATCCTCATCAGGAAGTATCTCAACAATCTCCACATTCTTCTGGTCATTGCGGAAAATCATCAGAATCTCCTACAACTCCACATTTACTGATCCCCGAACAAGCTCGTAGCAACGGTTAGCAAGCTGCTGAATATGCTTGGTCAAAAACTGACGGCTCGAGCTACCGCGCTCTGCCTGTCTGGGCCTAGAGGGTTGACCAGAAGGAGGATCACCGGTATTCATCCAGTTTCCATAACAATCGGCGTCGATAGCGGTGAACGAAGCAGCTGGCATGGGTGTTGGTGGAGGTGCAGGTGCAGTAGGAGGCGCAACATCAGGAATTTGTTACGCACAAGTAGGCTTATGCAAACAACCACCAAATAGAAGGTCCTGCTCTCTGAACTTCATCGGGGGGTTCTTCCTGAATCGTCTGTACGATCTACTAGTGCCGGTAGCTCAGAAATCATCAGGACCATCCAAATAATTGAACATTGCATCCCATTCCCCGCCAGGTGTCCTGAGTAGTTTGTCCCAGTCGCGAAATGTCATCTTTATGTTATCCCATTTATTCCCCGCCAGGTGTCCCAAGTAGTTTGTCCCAGTCGCGAAATGTCATCTTCATGTTATCCCATTTATTTTTAATCTGGGCATCTGTAAACTCCGGATTAAAACGGGTGTTCATCGCTGTCGTGACTGTTGCATAATAGTTGCTAACACTAGAATCGCGCTCGGCTAGATATTCCATACAAATATCTATAAATGCAGAGTCACGTTCCTCCATCCAGTATGTAACCGGGTGCGAAGTAGCGGTAGACATCTGCAGTACCAAAAAAAATCAGAAAAAATCGAAAAAAAATATGTTATAGAGAATTAAAAAATAAACATAACGGTATAAAAAATACCTTTTTTCCTGCAAAAATGACGCGAAAAAATCTTTTTTTAGGGTATTTGAGGGGATTCTGAGTTGGTGAAAGAAAAGTGAGGGGGGGAGACGGTTTTATAGAGGATGAATCGGTACGTTGGAAATCTATCCGTTGTCGTCCGACGTGTCGGACGCCAACAGATGGATTTCCAACATTCCGTGAAAGGTCTATTTGACTGGGGTAATAAGTGCTCGCGTCCAACGGACGCGAGCACCTCCTCGAACGTCCCACTTTGTGGTTGCGAACGGACCTTTAATCATTGTATTCACGTGGTTGTAACCCACTCCCCTTGATCGATGGTTCCTTCCCTTGCATATCATTGAAAAGTAACTCTAAGATTCATAATTTTCCACTCTCTTCAATTCTCCTTCTTCCTTAAATTGATATACTATAATTAACTGCTACTCACAACATTGATCACTGACTGTGTGATTTGAGAACAATGAGTTCCAATGTCAATGGATATATATTGGTTGATGTTAATTATTCTGGCAAGTTTTCGATTCTCGCTCATAGTATTGAATCCTTATGGTAAGGAGTTTGTATGGCCTAAAGTTCATGGTTTGGTATGTTTTCTCCTAATATGTATACACGTAAACTGCTTGAAAAAATGGATTGACTTTTAATGAATTTGTACACTTTGATGTTCATAAATTGTATCCTTATGCTAATTTAATACAATTGTCCCCACAAGTTATAATATCTAGAATTACTAAACTATTAAACTATTACATCATTATTATAGTGTTATAAATAAACAACCAAAATTAATATTTTTGCTTGCATCTTTCCATTACTTTAAAAATTACTTTTTTTAATGGTTGAGAAGTAAATGTTTTAACTTCACCATCATATAATTATAATAATATGAGCTTTATGTGCGTAAATTTTTATACATGCTATGATTTTTAAACATTCGATTACACACTTTCTTCAAGTATTTACCATGCTTGAAAAGGGTTTCATTACATAGACATTGGCATTGTAGTATTTATATCAATGTATAAGCTGCATTTCTATAATTTTAGTTAGGGCTGTCAATGAGTAACTGAAAAATTTGATATCCGTCCGCATTCATATCCGAAAATATAGAATATATCTATTATCCGAGATGCAGATACAGATACAGATATCCAACATCCGAAAATTCTTCTGGGTACCGATATGGTTATTGTGGTATCTGTATCCGAAATATATCCGTCCAATTTTCTGATGCATGTGTGTGATATATTTGTAAATTTTATTAAATTATTTTTGGATATTTTTTCGTATATTTTCGAAAATTCGCGTCTAATGTACGTTTTTATGTTTCGGAAATGGATATTTTCGAAAATCTGTATTGGCCAACGTAGTGACCCGTTACTTCCCCGTGAGGGAAAGCCCGGATTACCTTGAGAACAACACACAAATGAACGCAAACGGAAGAACATTTCATTGTTATTACAACAATTCCATTAGACACAAGAATATACAGAGTATAATTGAATAAATTACATTTGATAAATATCAGAGATTACAATAAATTACATAGCAGCGGAAAATGATACAAAGCACAACTGAAGGTGATACACGGATACAGAGCTTTCCGAGCATCGTTCCAGCTGTAAATCAGGATCCCGTGAATATAAATCTGCAAAACCAAAACTACTAGCTGCCCGTGTCGAAAATAGGGGCACCCAGAGTTTAGGTTAAAACAATAAACTCCAGGTCAGTCATGTGACTGGTGTGAGAACTAAAACAGTCATTTAAAACTTTACTTTAAAAGAGAGTAATTCAAGGGACCACGCCGTATAACACGGAACGGGTTTCCTCCCAAGAAAACCAGTGCGTAGAATAAACAACGCAATGATTTTTCGAAAAATGAAGCTATTATAAGACCCAGGTCCCATCACACAATGCAACGCAAGCCGGAGGATAGGGTTTTCCCTTATAATAGCCAAACATGCTTGGTACGTTTAAAACAAATCATTTGATACTATAATAAGTGTATAGTGTCAAAACAATTTCAATCATAAATATAAATCATAGACGGCATGGGTACCATATATCATGTCGCCATACTAGTTCTACAATTAAAACCGCAATACACGTATTGGAAATTGGATTTCCGTCATGAGTCGAGGCAAGGGGCAAGATCCTCTCCGCTTCGAGACACTCTAGCAAATGCCTCGGGACTACACACTCTGGGTAACCCCTGGATGCTTCAGGGCCGGTCATCTCTTACGTTTGAGGATTAGTTATGCCTGAACACGCGTTTCCCGGTCCTTACAGACCTAAAATCGAGGCGCCTCATCCAACAACCACATAGGTGAAAAGTATATCAATGTCAGGGCTGGTAAGTCACTGACACCACCAAAGCTAGAAAGAAACGTCGTGCTCTCCCTGCAGTCCTTATCCCGTTTTTGACTCATACCGAGGTGTGAGGCTCGCGAATTCACGTTATACACAAAGCTGCCACGTAGGTCGTGCTTTGATCATCAGCCACAAGACCTTGCTTTTCAACAAAAGCCTTGATCCATGCAACTCAGCATGCCACACAGGCAATTCAGGCTATGCGATTGATATCTATCGATATATAACCTCTAAGCTCGTACGTCTCAGAGAAGGGCGTTAAGCAAGAGAATAAATTTTCCGCCGCCAAACAGATATATATTTAACAGAAATCAATCAACACAGAATAAAATCCAATGTCAGACACACAATCCATTTACAAGTTCGTTCTGGGTCTGAACGAAACCGGAGGCACTTTCCTCGCATATCCATCGATCTCCAAGTACGTCTGGACGACTACTAACTAATTCCCTCATCTTGGGTGTACAGCCCAATCAAGATCATCAGTAATCACCCAAATGATGTGAAGACTTCCGGTCTTCAACCACCGTCTTCATCTTCGACTTATCGTCGAATCGGTTATTCAGAATGGGTATAAACCCGGCCTTTCCGAACAACCCGCGTATATTAAAAACAAATGTTACACAAACACAACATACGCCTCATTCCAATTCAGCAGCCACTAACCACAAATTAGCAAGAGAACAATTTCCCTAATATTAACCCCGAAGGCAGAAACCAACATCAGATCAATATCCAGGAAACCATTCTTCTTAACTAACCTACAGCTAGTTTCTAAATTCCACATTCTTAGGGAAAGGTTCCCATTAATTTTATCCAAGATAAATTCTTTAAAATTTATCCTTTAATCTTCCCTTGGATGTCATTTCAAACCAAATTATGGTTTTCCAAACTAGTCGAGATTAGCGAACCACACCGAAGCAATTATTTATTTTATTTCTCAATCCCAACCTATTCATCCCATGAAGCAAAACTGGTAATACTCCATATCTAATACCACAGTGTTATTGGTAAAATTTATTACCATTTCACGTTCAAATCTAATTAAAGATTTAACGATCGCTTTGGAGCAAAACTCGTGATACTCCATTCTCGCTCACTTTCTAAAGTTGATAATTTAAATTATCAATTCACATTTCAATCTAATTGAAGATTCATTAAAACTCCTTTTACTGGGTTAAAGAACTAGTGTTATTTAAAACACAGTTCACGATAAACCCAAATCACATTTTATTTATTATCGGGTTGAAGAAAAAATGTTATTTAAAACACCGTTCACGATAAACCCTTAAATCAATTCTATTTCAATTCCAATTATATATATATATATATATATTAGAAATTCTGGTTATTTAAAACCCATTTCAAATACAATTTATTTATTTAAAAATAAATGGGTTTTAATTTTAGTTCAAAACTAGTTCATTTCGATAAAAATCTATTTTTATCTTTCAATGTGGAGATTTTCATCCCAATTTTCTCAAATCATTTCTTATGATTTTACGCAAATTATTGATATTTTTAATAATTCTATCAAGGCCCGTACAATCGATTTCCATCAACGGCCATCGAACTGCACTTACAGCGGCCTTTTCCAAATTTGATTGGACGTATCCCCAAATCCAACCATTAGATTTTGAATTTCTAATATCGTTAGAAAGCTCTTTTCGATACGAACCCAACGGTTCCGGTTTTTAGGAGAATCCGACGGTCGGATCTCCCGTAATGTCCGTTTGAAATAAATGTCGAAATTCACGAACTGCCGCGGCGCGGCGCGTACTATTCAGGCCATTATATTATATATATAATATATATTTCGTCGATTCGTATTTAAATCGAATTTTATAAATAGTTTCGAATTCGTTTCAAAAACAATTCAACTTCCCTTTCAAATTCAAATCAAAATTAAATTTTTTCTTATAAATTCATTTTAAAATTCATTTCTATTTATCCAAATTTCAATTCAATTTGAATTCATTTCAAATCGATTTTTATTCCATTTCAATTCGTTTTCAATTCAATTCGAATTCGTTTTATATTCAATTCAATTCGAAATCGTTTTATATTCAATTCAATTCGAATCGTTTTATATTCAATTCAATTCGAAATCGTTTAATATTCAATTCAATGCGAATTCGTTTATATTCAATTCAATTCGAATTCGTTTTATATTCAATTCAATTAGAACTCGTTTTATATTCAATTCAATTCGAAATCGTTTTATATTCAATTCAATTCGAATTCGTTTTATATTCAATTCAATTCAAATTCGTTTTATATTCAATTCAATTCGAAATCGGTTTTATATTCAATTCAATTCTAAAACGAATATAATCGATATAAATATCGTTCGCGTCAAAATAGCGCATCTCTAATCAACACGGCTTTATATTTTCATAACTCGTTATTCTATTCAACGAATGAATCTATATTTCTTTCAATACATGACTTTATATTTTCGTCAACACACGACTAACTCAACGAATGAGTACTGTCCACGTGTGACTATTTTTGTATTTAATATATTTTATATAAATAATTATGGTATCTATCGTTTGATTTCAAATCAGACTCCAACCGTAAATTAGTAAGAGAACGATTCCCTATATATTAACCCCGAAGACCGAAACCAACATCAGATCAATATCCAGGAGACCACTCATCTCATCTATTTCAGTTAGTTTCTAATTTTATATATGATAAAGATGTAAATTTTATTATTAAAATATTTCGTTCAACCACATGACTAATCTCAACGGATGAGTACTGTCAACACATGAACCTTTATTTTATAAATATTCTTTATTTTCCCAATTGACTGAGGCCCAATCAATTACCATATAAAGTTAATTATATGGATTCCATACAACACATGTATATAATAGCAACGATAAATAATCAACCATCAACCAAAGTGCACTACACTGTATAAGCATCAATATAGATATCTAACGCTTATAATAGCCTGCCAATCAATCGATCGACATACAACTAATTATTGGGATTAGTGTATGCCGTATTTTATCCCAATACCCATGTGGGGTTTCAAATCATCAAACACAGATTTTATTT
The DNA here is from genome assembly GCA_030737875.1 of Allium sativum. NCBI lineage: Eukaryota > Viridiplantae > Streptophyta > Magnoliopsida > Asparagales > Amaryllidaceae > Allium > Allium sativum. The sequence goes on along the minus strand of CM060918.1, from coordinate 604,927,636 downwards.
GTGCAGTTGGGCGATGTGTAAAATTTATCGTCCCAATCAATGTCCTTCAAATAGGTGTACATAAACAAACCGTCTGGTTTGTAAATGAATATTTATTTATTCTCGGTCACGTTAAAAATTATATTTTTAACGACCAAATATTTTATTCAACCTATGAATATATTTATTATCTATTTCACATCAACATCACAAACAATTTGCACAACACATCAATCAAACAAACAAGCCATCCATGGTCTGTGGATGACGGGTGTCGGGTGCTGCTAAGCACCGTCTGCATCCTAGTATATATATGTATGTATATATATATATAACTAGAAAAAGAGATTGAAGGGTGAGAAATTCTCACCAATAGCTATCCCAACTCCACGACACTTCATTTATAGAAATCTTCGTCGTGCTCGCCTTTGTCACTTTCGCCGCCCGTAGCCACTACATATATAAAAATCATATTTTTACTTTGCTATTCAATATATAAAAATCGAATTTTTACTTCGCTATTCAATATATAAAAATCGAATTTTTACTTCGCTACTTCGCTATTCAATATATAAAAATCCCATTTTTACTTCGCTATTCAATATATAAAAATCGAATTTTTACTTCTCTATTCAATATATAAAAATCCCATTTTTATACTGCTATAGTATAGATAAAAATTCTATTTTCACTTCGTTAATCCATATGTAAAAATTATATGTTTATCGCTACTTCAAAATGGAAATCTAATTTTTCTTCACCTTCTTATATGGAAAAATCTAATTTTTACTTCAATAAAAATTCTATTTTTACAACGCTACTATATAGATAAAAATTCTATTTTTATCACACTATTCTATATAAAAAGATTTCGCCTTTTTCCATTTCAAAAATCTAATCTTTTCTATTGTCTCATACATATAAAAGGTTACATCTTTATATGGTATTCCTATACATAAAAATTGTATTTTTATTTCATCGCTATGTAGATAAAAATCGAATTTTTATTCGCCATTCTAATAAATAAAAATCAAATTTTTTTATTTTCAATCAATATATGGAAAAATCAAATCTTTATTTTACAAACACATTTTTTCTATTCTATTCATAGAAAATCAAAATTTTCTACTCTATAAGAATATAACCTTTCTACTAATGAAAATCATTTCTTTATGCCAATAAAAATTAGTTCTTTATATTGATAAAAATCAACTCTAATTAACCAAGAAAAATCAGTTTAAATTAACAAAGCAAAATCAGTTTTAAATAAAACTTACTGTTTTCCATCTACTGGAGAGGGGGTAGACTACCGTCGGGGTTGGTGGAGGCCAGAGGTGGTCGGAGGCGAGTGGAGGCCGCTGGTGGTCGGCGCTGGGTCGATGGGCTTCGCGATTTGGTTGGGGGGGGGGTGGTCTCGAGCGTCGGCTGGAGGGAGAAAGAAGAGAGGGGAGGAGAAGCAGGCGCGGGGAGAAGGGGATGGAGGGCGGTGGCCCTCGGCGGCGGCGAACACCGGGGGGGGGGGGGGGGGCGCGATGGAGGCGGCGGCGGTCCCACCCCCCCCCCCCCCCACCCCCCCGTCGCCCGCTCTCTCTCCTTTTTTTTTGAATGAACGAAAATGAAGAATAGGGGGGCCAGAAAGAATAGAGAGAGAGAGAGAGAGATGGATTTATTATTTAATTATTTTATTTTTCCACCCAAAAAACAACTTTTATTTTCGACCTCTAAACGAGGCCCACCGCCTGTCGTCCATAGCTAATTACCCCCCATTCCGAACACAATGGGATATGTACCATAAGCTAATTCGATCGTTTCGACCAGTTTTCATCAAAATCAACATATAACTTCTATATATTGAATTTGAACACAATGGAAATTATTGATATTTTTAATAATTCTATCAAGGCCCGTACAGTCGATTTCCATCAACGGCCATCGAACTGCACTTACAGCGACCTTTTCCAAATTTGATTTGGATGTATCCCCAAATCCAACCGTTAGATTTTGAATTTCTAATATTCGTTAGAAAGCTCTTTTCGATACGAACCCAACGGTTCCGGTTTTAGGAGAATCCGACGGTTGGATCTCCCGTAATGTCCGTTTGAAATAAATGGTCGAAATTCACGAACTGCCGCGGCGCGGCGCGATCTATTCAGGCCATTATATTATATATATAATATATATTTCATCGATTCCTATATAAAACGAATTTTATAAATAGTTTTGAATTCGTTTCAAAAACAATTTCAACTTCCCTTTCAAATTCAAATCAAAATTAAATTTTTTCTTATAAATTCATTTCTATTTAATCCAAATTTCAATTCAATTTGAATTCATTTCAAATCGATTTTTAATCCATTTCAATTCATTTTCAATTCAATTCGAATTCGTTTTATATTCAATTCAATTCGAAATAATTTTATATTCAATTCAATTCGAAATCGTTTTATATTCAATTCAATTCGAAATCATTTTATATTCAATTCAATTCGAAATCGCTTTATATTCAATTCAATTCGAAATCGTTTTATATTCAATTCAATTCGAATTCGTTTTATATTCAATTCAATTCGAATTCGTTTTATATTCAATTCAATTCGAAATCGTTTTATATTCAATTCAATTCGAATTCGTTTTATATTCAATTCAATTCGAAATCGTTTTATATTCAATTCAATTCTAAAACGAATATAATCGATATAAATATCGTTCGCGTCAAAATAGCGCATCTCTAATCAACACGGCTTTATATTTTTCAATAACTTCGTTATTCTATTCAACGAATGAATCTATATTTCTTTCAATACACGACTTTATATTTTCGTCAACACACGACTAATCTCAACGAATGAGTACTGTCCACGTGTGACTATTTTTGTTATTTAATATATTTTATATAAAAATTATGGTATCTATCGTTTGATTTCAAATCAGACTCCAACCGTAAATTAGTAAGAGAACGATTCCCTAAATATTAACCCCGAAGGCCGAAACCAACATCAGATCAATATCCAGGAGACCACTCATCTCATCTATTTTCCAGTTAGTTTCTTATTTTATATATGATAAAGATGTAAATTTTATTATTAAAATATTTCGTTCAACACATGAATAATCTCAACGGATGAGTACTGTCAACACATGAACCTTTATTTTATAATATTCTTTATTTTCCCGATTGGACTGAGGCCCAATCAATTACCATATAAAGTTAATTATATGGATTCCATACAACACATGTATATAATAGCAACGATAAATAATCAACCATCATCCAAAGTGCACTACACTGTATAAGCATCAAATATAGATATCTAACGCTTATAATAGCCTGTCAATCAATCGATCGACATACAACTAATTATTGGGATTAGTGTATGCCGTATTTTATCCCAATACCCGTGTGGGGTTTCAAATCATCAAACACAGATTTTATTTGTGCAGTTGGGCGATGTGTAAAATTTATCGTCCCAATCAATGTCCTTCAAATAGGTGTACATAAACAAACCGTCTGGTTTGTAAATGAATATTTATTTATTCTCGGTCACGTTAAAAATTATATTTTTAACGACCAAATTATTTTATTCAACCTATGAATATATTTTATTATCTATTTCACATCAACATCACAAACAATTTGCACAACACATCAATCAAACAAACAAGCCATCCATGGTCTGTGGATGACGGGTGTCGGGTGCTGCTAAGCACCGTCTGCATCCTAGTATATATATGTATGTATATATATATATATAACTAGAAAAAGAGATTGAAGGGTGAGAAATTCTCACCAATAGCTATCCCAACTCCACGACACTTCATTTATAGAAATCTTCATCGTGCTCGCCTTTTGTCACTTTCGCCGCCCGTAGCCACTACATATATAAAAATCATATTTTTACTTTGCTATTCAATATATAAAAATCGAATTTTTACTTCGCTATTCAATATATAAAAATCGAATTTTTACTTCGCTATTCAATATATAAAAATCCCATTTTTACTTCGCTATTCAATATATAAAAATCGAATTTTTACTTCGCTATTCAATATATAAAAATCTCATTTTTATACCGCTATAGTATAGATAAAAAATCTATTTTCACTTCGTTAATCCATATGTAAAAATTATATTTTTATCGCTACTTCAAAATGGAAATCTAATTTTTCTTCACCTTCTTATATGGAAAAATCTAATTTTTACTTCAATAAAAATTCTATTTTTACAACGCTACTATATAGATAAAAATTCTATTTTTATCACACTATTCTATATAAAAAGATTTCGCCTTTTTCCATTTCAAAAATCTAATCTTTTCTATTGTCTCATACATATAAAAGGTCACATCTTTATATGGTATTCCTATACATAAAAATTGTATTTTTATTTCATCGCTATGTAGATAAAAATCGAATTTTTATTTGCCATTCTAATAAATAAAAATCAAATTTTTTTATTTTAAATCAATATATGGAAAAATCAAATCTTTATTTTACAAACACATTTTTTCTATTCTATTCATAGAAAATCAAATTTTTCTACTCTATAAGAATATAACCTTTCTACTAATGAAAATCATTTCTTTATGCCAATAAAAATTAGTTCTTTATATTGATAAAAATCAACTCTAATTAACCAAGAAAAATCAGTTTAAATTAACAAAGCAAAATCAGTTTTAAATAAAACTTACTGTTTTCCATCTACTGGAGAGGGGGGAGACTACCGTCGGGGTTGGTGGAGGCCAGAGGTGGTCGGAGGCGAGTGGAGGCCGCTGGTGGCCGGTGCTGGGTCGATGGGCTTCGCGATTTGGTTAGGGGGGGGGGGGGGGTCTCGAGCGTCAGCTGGAGGGAGAAAGAAGAGAGGGGAGGAGAAGCAGGCGCGGGGAGAAGGGGATGGAGGGCGGTGGCCCTAGGCGGCGGCGAACACCATGGGGGCGCGATGGAGGCGGCGGCGGTTCCCCCCTCCCCCCCCTCCCCCCTCCCCCCGTCGCCCGCTCTCTCTCCTTTTTTTTTTTTTAATTTTTGAATGAACGAAAATGAAGAATAGGGGGGCCAGAAATAATATAGAGAGAGATGGATTTATTATTTAATTATTTTATTTTTCCACCCAAAAAGCAACTTTTATTTTCGACCTCTAAACGAGGCCCACCGCCTGTCGTCCATAGCTAATTACCCTCATTCCGAACACAATGGGATATGTACCATAAGCTGATTCGATCGTTTCGATTTGTTTTCGTCAAAATCAACATATAACTTCTATATATTGAATTTGAACGCGCATTTCATTTTACCGGGGTCACATACCAACTCTAAAAATTGCAGAAAAATATTTTCTAGCTTCGTATTGACGATACGGTCCTAACAAAACTAGTTTCGTCGAATTCTGAGACCGTTAGAAAAATGGCCAATTTCCAGTCGATTAAAATCAACTGAAACTGGTCAAACGCGTTTTCCTTTGCCACGCTCACATATTGATTCAAAAAATTATGAAATTTGAAATCTAGCAATAACTTGAAATCACGGATTTAACAAAAGTGGTTTCGTCGAAATCCGAGGTCGTTTGCAAAATTTCCATTTTTAAGGGCCTGAATTCCATAGCGACTATTCAGAATTTTCAATTGGACATATCTTTTGATTCCCGCTGTGAAATCTTGATTTTTCGGATTCGTTGGAAAGATATTATCAATTAGATCCTATTAATTTTGGTTTCACTAAAATCCGGATTGTTTTGCACCCGGTACATTCAATTGAAGTTTGAAATCGAATTATCGAACTACCGCGCCATTTTCAATTCTATTTATAATCATATATAATTATTTATATTCTAACGACGACGTATATAATATATTCGTTCGAATTCATTTCAAAATAAATTTCTCGTCGATATTATTTAAAATAATTCATTTTAAATAATCAAAATTCGCTAAAATTTCCAAAATAAAAATTTTAAACTGGCCCAGATTTTCCGGGTTATTACAGCCAAGGCAGATACAGATATTTTCGGATACCCGTGGGTACGCATATTCTTAAACGGGTATCCACGGATATCAGATACGGATTTTCATTTTCGTACGGATTCGGATACAACACTATGATCTGTATCATACTGCATCCGTTTACAACCCTAATTTTAATCTTTACTTAAAGCAAATATATATTATATACCTTGCATAGATGTATATGTTAATTAAAACATAACGGTAAACGGAATTTCAATCAAGATGTAATACTAATACTAACATATTAATAAGTTCATTCCATGCTTCATCCTTACTTAAAAAGAGAAGACACTATCGTACGGAACTCCTTGTATTTACTAATTAAAACCATGAATTTATTAGTATGAAATCTAATAGACAATTAATGGTTACCTTATATTTTGGAAATATCAGGAAGTGCATTTACATGCTGCCTTAGGTCGAAATATCATTGCAACTTTCTCTTCAGCGTGTCCTCCTCCTATTTGTCACTTCTTAGTAAAAAAGATTGAATTTCATTCATATTCATCCCAGTATAACCAAATTAATATGATCCTTTTTGTTCAACGCTAATGTTATCAAAATTAGTGATGAAGTATTTTTCGTTGAGATATAGTATGAGAGTTTGCTACAATTATCAATTAGCGATGAAAGTTAAGGATGAATGCAAACATACAGCTTCAATAAAATTCAAAGATGATAAAAGATCTTACAAACAAGGAAACTGTTAAAACTCTAGAGCTAAGTTAATATGTAAAAATTTAATGATTTGGAATTTGATGATATGTAGCCTTTTCACGTGTTCCTATAGTTTGTTCAGTTATATAAGATTTTTTCCCTTTTATGGTACATGTTTAGTATGTTTTTTTTGAAGCACTGCCACCTGAAATGCTTCTTTTATTGTACTAAACAGTAAAAAAATATTAAAAATCCAATTTGTTTATTATTTTACAATTTTTATTTAACCTCTTCACCTTCTTTATTTATTGGCTTAAATTATAATCTGCATATTATCTAATGAATTTTCTACATCAAAAGCAAAGGTTTAATAGAATAATAAGTGAATATTAGGCTTGGATCCTTAAAATCAAACTTAATGCACAAAATCTACTTCTCAAAAAAAGTTTCTAGTTAGGTCCCTAAAATGTAGTTACTGAAAATTGAACAAAATTATGCAATTATTCAGTGAATAATTACACACATTTATGCAATTATGCCAAAAAAATTGCATAATTTTCCATAATTTATTTGTTGAATAATTGCGGAAATTTTTGCAACATTTTAAACGAATAATTATGGAAATTTTCGTAATTTTTTGAAATAATTGCGAAAATTTCAATAATGTTTTTTTGTGAAAAATTGCGGAAATTATTTCAAATTTTCATGGAATAGTTGGGAATTTTCCGCAAATTTTTGATATACTTGTGTAAATTTGTGCAACTACTTATGGAATAATTGCATAAGTTTGTACAATTATTATTAGCTTAAATCTAAGGACCTAATTTATCCATCTTTTTTGGTAAGGATGTTTTGACTATTTTGAAACTTAATAGGGACTTTAACCAAACTGTCCCGAATAATAATACTGGAAATAAAATTGATATTATACGGATTTATTAAACATTATTTTCCCTCACTAGGATTTGTATTTAGTCATGCATGTATGTATTTTATTGTCAAGAACATATATGGGGTCTTCCTATTCTGCTTTTCTCGTAATGCAAAATTACGTGTTTTCGAACCTTTTTGATAAATTAACATGTGATTTGTAACTTAATTATTGATGATGCTAACTAAGCTTAACACAAAAAATTTGATGAGTATGTTTTTCAGGTTCATGAAGTGATTTGGTGGAAGTGTTTTAGAAGGAATGCAAAAGATAGAAAAGCTTTCGTTGGTGCTTCAATGTAAGTAGTTGATTTATATTTTTTTTGTTTTTCTACTTTTATTGGTGTTTTTCTAGATCATTTATCGATTAATTAATGATTATTGTTGTTATTAGCATCATAATTAGTATCATTATTATTTCACTTTTACATTCAATATATTACCATAATTCCTCCGCTGAGGTGAATGTGTTTTCGATAGTGCTCTAGTCTAAAGGAAGACCTAGTCCCCACCTGGTGGCCGACTAAGCCTATGGCTTGGATGGCTTTTATGCGTAAAAAACGGTCATACCTTATAAGCTCGGGAATACCTAATAAGTCTCATATTAACCGTCTTATCTGCCAGTCGCATCGGGTCTGCTGCTCGGTTGAAAATTATAAAACAAGTTTGCGGTAGTCCAAAACTGGAATTGGCATAATATCATGAAGTGGCGGCCATCGCTCAGTTTGGCTTAGACCTTGATGCAGCGACTCAAGCATTACCCGATAGAGGTGCAAGGCTTACAGAAGTGCCAAAACAACTACAATACTCACCACTTTCAATTGAAAAACATATTGTAGTGATTTATGCAGCTGTCAAGGGCTTCTATGATCGAATGCCACTAGAAAAATTGGCTCAATATGAGAGAGCCATTCCAAATCCATAGAATTTCTCAATTCTGACACAAGGTACTTATTTGATAGAATCAAATGATTTTGCCATATCTAGAATAATACCAATCCGGCCCATTTCATGAATAAAATGTAACCAATTAACCAACAAACAAAACTAGTGGTAATTCTACATGTATTACTATTACCCATTTGGTATTTTATGAGCAGAGACTGGATACCACATTTTTTAGTCTAAGTTAACCATAAATTCTTCTAATTAAGAATATTGCTCCTCAATCTTAATTAATCTAATTTAACTTCACGCTATGCATGATTGATTCTTCAACCAATACAATATTTCTTGGGCGAAACAGAGGATATATCAATCGAGGGAGAAAATGGGGAAATTCCATATGACCAAATATGTCTGACAAGTCGCACTTGTTCAAATAAGACAGTTGGTAGGGAGCGAGCATTATTTTTGGTACAAAAGTCCCTATATCATTGGGAGCATTCCCACTGGCCAAAACGCAGCAGGGTACACAAAGGAACTAGAAAGAAGGCCCTTTTAGGACCCATTTTAGGTCATTCAGTGGTCTTTTCCCCTAAGCGTACCGAGGGGAATAAGTCCAATCAACAAAAGTGTTTGTTAGAAGAAAAAAAAACCTCTGATTGAGGGCTAAAGGGGAATCAGCTCGGAAAAGCTAGTTAAATGTATCTGACTAAGAGTATTTTGGTTCAAGAAACCGAAAAAAAATATAAATATCATTTCATCAATTGAATTCATTTTTTGTTGGACATGCTTAATGCTTTATTAAGTGAGTCTGGCTTGTTTAATAGGGTTCGTCAAATGGAAAAAATACAATTGATATTACTTCACCAGTGTTCTTTTTTCTCTCGTTTCAATTTTTAAAAGGTATTCTTACTATTTTGTACAAGAAATTTGCAATCAGAATCAATATCCTTTTTAACACATAGTTTCTTATTGCCCTACATTTATATTAACAGGACCAAATAAAGTTATCTAATTTCTTGTTCTTTTACAACAATTTACTTAGACGTTAATTATTTTCTGCATTTCTATATTATTTTCCATCTAAAATGTATTTTTTATTCATATGTGACTGCATCTAATCCCCATAAAATATACTAACGACGACTGAATTGTTGCTTTTTGATACATTCTATCAACTATAAAATATACGGAAATTATGGATTATTATTTTTTAACTTTTACCGTGCATATATGAGTTCATAAATTTTAAGCTGATAATATTAACATGATAATCTGGAGAAAAACAGTTTGTCCATTTGTAGTGACTATTGATTTTCAGTATTGCAATCCCATATATTCAATCAACTCAAGTACATTACGGTTTGATTACTATTTGTCATACATTTTAGCAAATCAATGTTCACATTTAGTACTCTGTGTTTTTAGTACACAGGAGTTGTGACTTATTTTTGCTTGATAGATGACAATAAATCTGCACCACGATGATGGTATATAAGGATTTTATAACTTCTTAATTAATATTCTTGTGTTTTATTACTAGCTATGTGCACAAAGCAGATGTTTTGCTTTGATATACTCCTTTTATAAGATATTGGATAGATAAACATTTCCTTACCATGTTTATAATCACTATTCATCGATGATTTAATTATTTCAATTGGCACTATCAATTTTCCCTTTCTTATACTCCGATTCAGCTTCCTTTTACTGATTAAAAGTATGATTAAATGCTCAAAGAGTCGAGGATGTACACCAGCCGATTGGTATGTGTAACGTCCCGCAATTTGAACAATTTAAATAATTGATTTATTTAATTATCTGAAAAATAAATTGGCAATTTAATGATTTGAATTAAATAAAGAGGAATATACAATTAATTTAAATAGTGAAGTAATATAATTTAATTCCGAAAGAGTCGGAAATAGTTGAACTGGCAATTTTGTGTAAATGTAATGCTTTCACCATTCAGAAAAAGGTGTTCCTCTCGTACATGGCATCCAAAACACGCCTCCTCAAATGGAAATGATAATAACATGCGGTGGGCAAAGTAAATGACAATGTTAACTTTTCCAAACAACCGCAAAGAGATTTGATTGTTTCTAATATCTAATGCACGTAAAGTTATATAAGATGGACAAATCTTTGACTCTAAGCGTGCACACTCTTAATGTACATCGTCATATATATATAATACCTTATATATTCAACCTTTTTAATGTGACATATACTTGCAGAAATTAATCAAAAATAGCCCAAGCACCTAATGCCACTCGATGTTATTCATCCTTCATTAATCTTGTAAATTAAAGTCAACATAGAACCAGTATTCCATATAACAATAAAAAAATACCAGATAAATAAAACATTCTTTTCTTCTTTAGATCTGCCTTGTCAAGGTAGCAACTTTACTGATTTCCGGTGGACAAATGTTGACGTTCTAGCTGCATTAAATTCTTGAAAATGGGATGCCTACTGAATTATCTCGACGAACACACATAAAATAGGTAACAAAACATTATTCGATAAAACTTGGCTTAGTAGGTTCTATGAACAACATCGTAGGCAAAGCAGAGTAGGTTCTTACTATAACTCACCAGTGATAAGACCTCTCTCATTTGTCAATACTTAAAGTGCAATATATATATATATAATATATATAATATATATTATACAAAAGTGGGACGTTTCTCTCTAGCTCAGCGGTATTTTCAAATTCATAGTCACCCTGAAGGACAAACGCAACCATGTATTATCAAATCATAGCCAACCTATGCATGTTTTTATTTTTCTTCTTCATGAAGTATTGTAGTAAGTCTATGGTTTCGAAAATTTCAACTATGAATTATCAAATCAAAAACCGACCTACTCAAGCCACCCTATTTTGTACGTATGAAATTGACCATGTTCTTATCTTCAAATGATTCTTCTATATATATATGTGGGTATAGCTTCAGTATTTCTTTACTTCAGGGAGTTTCAAACTGTAATGGCCTCACGAAAAATAAATAAATCAATCAAAACACTGTACCCTATAAAGCTAACCTATACTATCACCTACCTATCCACACATGTATCTGCGCATTATTTTTCCAACACAACAATCACTGTAAACAATACCAACCCAACGTATAGTATACGAGCCACATGCAAAACTTATAGTCATCTACCAAATCAAACACAGACTAACCAATACAACGACAACAAAATGTACACGACACCCAATTGTGTAGACAAAGTAAAGAATAGAAAATGCATACCTACTCTACTATTCTACATTCCCTAATACTTCACCGTTAAGGATTGTTCCCCTATATATATGCACGAGTTCGGACATTTGCAGAAAACAGAAAAAATGGAGAACCTAAGCTTCCAGAAACTACATAAAATCAAAGTCTAAACTAAAAAAAACAATGATTGGTGTTGTGGTTTCATGTGAGAGAGAGCTTCGTTCTAGTATGTGAATGATGGTATACGATCTCCAGTGGGCATTTTCGGTTTTCACAGCCGATCTAGGGCCGGATATAGGCGGAGCTGAGAATTTTGGGGACCACCGTGGTACTTGCGGTGGGGAGACGCACTTAGTTGTGGCGTGAGGTTGCGTAGAGGCTTTCAGGTTGTAATTTAGTCCATGCATGAGTACACGGTGATTGCAGTTAGGAAATATACTGTAATGGGCCGAAGAAGGTAGGGTTCAAGAAGAGTTCAGAAAGGGTGAGATATATAGGAACAGGGAGGCACATGTTTGTGAATTAAGTGGAAAAGAAGGTCGATGGTGGTAATTTTTCTGAAGTGATCGGTGGAAGTAGAAATTTACTGAGATAGGGCGTGTGAGAGCTAGAGGTGGCCACCGAGTTGGACTTGACGGTGGCAGCAGAAAGGAGTAGAGACGTAGGAAGAAGGGAGAGAACGTGATGAATTTCGAATGGGAATGGCCATGAAGAATGGGGATAAAGCGTGCGGGTTCTCTGTGTTTCGGGAAGGAGAACCAACTTTCTGAAGCGGGTGAAGTTTTTGAGTGGATGGGCGAAAGCAAGCCAAATTAGTAAATAAAGGAAAAAAATATAGGCCCAAATCCAAAACAAGAAAAAGAAGAAGAAAAAAATGGTAGAAACAAGTGGCAAGTTGGAATTTCTATACAAAGGAGGAGAGGGAAATGACATGTACGCAAATAAGTTTACATAAGCATTTGGGCCGATTACAGAAGATAAGCGAGGCTCGATTTTTATAGATTAGTTTATATTTTAATTTAATAATATAGATGAACTTATTGAACTAATAACTTATCTAAACGTGATCATATTATGAACCGTTTGTCACGTTGGAATCGTGTGGACACGGACTACACGATGGAACCAGTTTGGAGCAATTTAGAGGTCGTTACAATTTTAGGCAAAATAAAACGCCTAAATAGATCAACCCACCGGTAATCGTTATTTAACGGTTAACGACTAGGTGAGTAAACTCACTAACTCTGTCTAGTTTTATAATTTTATAAACGTTATTTATTTTTGATAAAAATGATTGAATGCTGTGTGTGATGGTTGTTTGGATGATTTTCTAATTGATTGGTTGAGATTATAGATACTGTCATATATATATTTAAACCATTGCTTAAATATTGATTCTAATATTTCATATTGATATGTTATTTATGTTAATTAACATCTGTGGATACAGGGAAACGGGTTGGAGGAATCCGACTGGATTCCTCAACAATTATATTGTTGTTTTTCATATATATTGCATTATATGATGTGACAAATACTTAATGATGGATTACTGTGTGTTTTGAGGTATTTGAATAACATTAACCTGAAATAATTGGTATTTTAAATACCATAAAAATATACGGAATAGAATTACAGTTTAAACAAAGGGAAAATCTATTTTAAATAGGAATTGAATTTTTATTGGACTAGAATATAATAATAAAACAAATAGTTGATTTATAAACGATGTTATAAATGAAATGAAATAATTAGATTAATTTGGAAATGAAATTTCAAGAATGGATTTATAAAAGGGGAAATTGGGAAATCATTTAAATAGGAAACGATGAATTTATTTCGATGTACGAAATATAAATAAAATTTAATTTAAACCATAAGGATTTGTAAATTCAATTCAACTTTGTCGAATGTTATTATTTTTAGAAATTATTTATTTTATAATTCATAATTCGATAAGATAATTTATAATTGGTCTAGAACCAATAATTCACGTTATGGAGGTTAAGTTATAAACTTAATGTGAATATAACAAGAAGTTGATTTGTAGATGGAGTTTATGGAATAGATTATGGTGATGAAGATGAATTTACAAAACAGCTCGATAAAACAAGATTTGAACTTGAAATGGTAATTATAGGAAAAAAATCAAGATTTGATTTGATGTAGCAAGCTTAGTTTTCTTTAAAAGACATAATATTCACGTTTTAAAGTGGATTATGGTTTAAAAGCAAATGTTTTGAAAATTGAAATGGGTAGAAAAGGAAATGGATAAATATTTGAAGTGATAAATTCAAAGTGAATCTAGAAATCGAGTTGACCTGAAAGGTGAGTTTATTCCGATGTTCGGAACGTTAACCGAATAGAGATTATTCGAAATAGAGTTATACATTGAAATTCGATTATATCAAATTCTAGAAAGTGATATTTACTTTCCGTTTTTTTAAATGAAGATTATTTACATATGTAATTAGTTTAATATTATTTATTTATTCTAAATGAAGAACAAAGTTATACTTTTAATATTTTGGAAGTAGGTATTATCATTTTAACCAATGTTTTATACAATGTCCGTTGAATTCAAATAAACGGATTTTGGAAATGTTTTCCAAATATAACCAAAGATGTTTTCTAAAGTATAGAAAATGAAACGAGTTTGAAATTATGAAAATTAGAAACTAACTAGAGACTAGTTAAGTTGAACAGCTTTCTGAGTGTCGATCTGATGTTGGTTTTGGCCTTCAGGATTGATACTTAGAAAACTGTTCTCTTACTAGTTTACAGTTAAAGAGTGATGAATGTGGAAGAATAGTGAGTCATGAATAAGTAATGGAAATGTTTCCCAATGTTAACAACATATATTTTCTAAATATAGAAAATAAGAGTTTGTGGGTATACAGAATTATCTCCCAATGTTAAGAAGAGATATTTTCTAAATATAGAAATTAAATAGTTCATGATATATGGAAGCGTGTTCCAAAAATTGTGGGAAGTTAAAACAGTGTTAAGAAATAAATGGGGAATGGGAAAATGAATAAATTAATGATAAATTAATTTAAAAACCTGGATGTTGATTGATGATTGATCGATAAAATTTCCATTTGGAAATATGACTGTAGGATGTTTGAATGTTTTCCTTTGATAAGTAAATCACCGGCTATCAAAGTTTTGACCCATTTTCCGTTGTCGATACAGAGAGATCGGGATCAGATTATTATCTGAAAACCACTCCGTATGGGTGTTAGCGTTACGAATCAAATATGATGAAGATGATTGAAGACGAAGTTTATGCAAGGGCTGTTCTTGCGATCCAAGATAGGAATTGCCTAAGATGGATTTACAGAATAGTGCCTTCGGTTTGTCCAGTCCCAGGACAACTTGTATGGACGAATGTCTGACAGAGTATATCTAATGGATCGCGTAAGTTGATCACTTCAATCATACTTACATTTGGTGGCGGAGAAATTCGTTTCTCTTAGCTTTATACCCATGGTATTTTTAGGGAAATCAATTTATGATTTGGTAGGTATGACGATGTGGCATTCAAAGTAAATGGAGGTGTGATCTGTTAGAAGATACGTTATGACCTCAAGCCTCAACAACCGGGAAATGACAAAAATTGTAATGACCCGCATTTTCAGCGATACAATAATTAATTTATTTAATTATTTAAATGGCAAATTAAAGGATTTAATGGTCGTGGAATTTAATACGGGTGAATATTTAATTAAAATAATAAATTAAATAATATATTTAATTCTGAAATAATCAGAATTGACTGAAATGGCGATATGGTGTGAATTGGATCATCTGTGATATTTAATTCAGCTTGGAATTTAATTTGAATAACGAATATATTATATAAACGACAGGTTGAACGTAGAGTTATAATATAATTAAAATCGAGCTCGAAATGGCGCTGCAGTTCGTAAATTGGCGATTCGAACTTCAACTGAATGTACAGGATTCGTTTTAAGCCGGATTTCTATGAAACAAGAAACGTGTGGAGCTAGTGGAGTATATCTTTCTAGTGGAAGAGGAAAATCGATATTTCGTCGTGTAGATTTTGATGTACGTCCAAATCAAATTTCAGAAAAGTCGCTGTAGAATTCCTTTATACTTTGCGATGCTTTATTTACGTTATAAAAGGATTTTTCGATATAAACTGAATATCGATAAATCTAAAATATGAAATATCAAACTGTAAATTCTGATATGATATTCTGGAGTTGTACGATATCATATGTGAAGATATACGATAATATAAATTTATTTATATTTATTTTAATTATATTTAAATATATTTATATATTTAAATGGGTCATCAAGAGCTTTAAAATAGCCACTTTTGCAATCTAAGTCGGAATTCGACGAAACCAGTTTTGTTGGATCCGCAATATCAAATAGTTGTTAGATTTCCAGTTTCGTGATTTTTAGAGTCACTGTGTGG
The DNA here is from genome assembly GCA_030737875.1 of Allium sativum. Lineage (NCBI taxonomy): Eukaryota > Viridiplantae > Streptophyta > Magnoliopsida > Asparagales > Amaryllidaceae > Allium > Allium sativum. The sequence continues at coordinate 604,911,509 of CM060918.1, read as the reverse complement.
CCGTACGGATTTTTAGAGTGTAAAACAGTCAGTATTTTGACGGTTAAAAATACGCTGTGTGAGCAAACGGAGTCGGAGTTCGACGAAACCAGTTTCGTTGGGACCGTAATGTCGAACTGTAGCTGCATGTCCAGTTTCGTGATTTTTAGGCATCATGTGTGATCACACGGATTTTTAGAAGTTAGAAATGAATATAAAGGATTAAATAAAAATATTAAAATATTAATATAAAAATATCTAGATATTTTTGTGGTCTATAAATACACCACCTACCAATCCTTTAACCTAATTCAACTCTCTTCTTTGGTCAACAGCAAACAAAATCCGTTGTTGTTCAGTAAACAATCCATCTTCAAAGAAAATCAAAATCAAATAGTGAAAAATCCTATAAACCCCAAGGATATATTACTGTAAATACTGGGATGCTCATCTTCAATTCGACACCACTTTTGTGGGGTGCGATAGGTCTTCGGTGATGCTCGAAATACCGTAGCTTCTAGGGTTCAAATTATTGGTCGACGGGGGGCGACGAGGGGATTTGGGATTGGCGGCATTGGGTTGCGAGGTGGAAGGAGCACCTATATTGGGATTTTTGTGGGGTGCGATGAGGTATTGAGTGGGCGCGACGGAAGAAGTGAGTCAGCCAAGGGTGGCGTCGAACTGTGCAAGTGTGGGTGGAGTTGGTAGAGATGGCGAAGGGGAGTGCTATGAAGGTGGTTGCGGCCGAGATGGATGACCGGAGTGGGAGCAGTGGTCAGTCACACGGGGTCAACGGGGATGGAGTTGTAGCGGGAACGAGATTGGGGATTGGGAAATCGGTGGAAGAAGGATACAGGGCCGATGTGTATTTGTGCTCAAATGGGAATTGGGCCGGGTAATTGTGGTAAGGCCCAACGGAATAAATTTAATTTTTTTTAGTTTCGTTTAAATAATGTATGAAATAGAAATGATCATAACTTCGTCATACGTAATCAGAATTGGGCAAAATAAGTTGCGTTGGGAACGTATAGACGGGAGCAACACAATGAGGCTGACTGGAAGTCCATCCGAGCTCGTTACAATTTATGGAAAAATAAATTGTCTGTCGCAGTCAAATAACGCAAACCGTTCTTTAACGGCTAACGCGCAAATGTGAGTAAAACTCACCAACTCTGAACAGTTATATTTTTATAATGTATTTTTAGAACTGTTAATCATCTGTTGATTGTTGTGTGTTGGTTGATTGATTGAACTGCTAGTCAGTTAGTGGAAATTTTATATATATATAAATATATATAAAAACCTTTAAATATTTATATATTGATGCTATTATTAGAATAATCAGTACTGAACCGAAAGTGATGTTGATTTTACTGTGTAACATTTGTGGATGCAAGGAAACAGGTTGGAGGGACCCAACTGGGTTCCTCAATATTTATAATACTATTTTGATTCATATATTGTGATATAGAATCCGTGGTCGATTATATGTGCTTGGACGATATTGAAGAGTTGATATGATTGAATACCATAACATACCGAAATGTTGATAAGGGGATTTTCAAAGTGATATTGAAAATAGAATATTTATAAAATGGGATATTTATAAATAAGAGATATTTATTGAGTGGAATATTATAAATAAGAAATGTTTATAAATTGGAATATTTATAAATAGGACATATTCAAAAAGGAAATAATTACAAACCATTTTCTTTTTGAATGGAAAGGCCTGTGTGGCGGGTTTGGGGATTTTCCCGATGCTCCCGTTACAAAGGAGGTTATGGTGAATTTTTCAGAGAATTTAAGGAGTTAGAATATTTCAAGAATAAATTTGAAAAGGAAATATTTGTAAACCATTTACAAATATAATTGAAAAGGAAACGTTATAAAAAGGAAATCATTTTTAAAGTGTAGAACCGTTATTGAAAAGTAAATCTTTTCAAATGAATAAAACGTTGTTAAAAAGGAAATCTTTATAAAGTGAATAAAGTAAATCGAATATGGTATTCGAAAGGAGTTAAATCGAATATGGTATTCGAAGGGAGTAAATCGAATATGGTATTCGAAAGTTAGTAAAACGAATATGCTATTCGAAAGGGGTTAGTCGAGTCGAGTTAGTTGAATAGAGTTAACTAGTTCAGTAGAGTTAACCAGTTCAGTAGAGTTAACCAGTTCAGTAGAGTTAACCAGTTCAGTAGAGTTAACCAGTTCAGTAGAGTTAACCAGTTCAGTAGAGTTAACCAGTTCAGGTGAGTTAACCAGTTGGGTTAAGTAAGTCAAGTTAACCAGTGAGTTAAGTAAGTCAAGTTAACCAGTGAGTCAAGTAAGTCAAGTTAACCAATTGAGTTAAGTAAGTCGAGTTAATCAAGTCGAGTTGATCGAGTTAGAGTTACTCAGTTAGAGTTAATCGATTAGAGTTAAAACGAACTAGAGTTAATCAAATATAGTTATTTGAGACAGAGTTAGTCAAACATAGTATTCAGGGTAAGTTGCCATCTCGTACGACTGCTAGCGTAATTCGCAGGGCTGTAAATAGCCTACGGCGGTCGGATGTTTCCTGAGGGAGTCAGGCGTAACCATTGTGATCGCTGCGATCTAGAGTCAAGCGAATGGAGTTAAATCGAATATTAGTTATTCGATAGGAGTTAATCAACTTGAGTTAGATTATCGAGATAAGTTAATCGAGTTAAGTTCTTGAGTTAGATTATCGAGATAAGTTAATCGAGTTAAGTTCTTGAGTCAGATTATCTAGATAAGTTAATCGAGTTAAGCTCTTGAGTTAGATTATCGAGATAAGTTAATTGAGTTAAGTTCTTGAGTTAGATTATCGAGATAAGTGAGTCGAGTTAAGTTCGTCGAGTTAAATTAATCGATGTTAGTTTCATCGAAAGGGTTATCAATGTTAGTTTCATCGAAGGGAGTTATCGATTATAGTTTAATCGAAAGGAGTTATCGATTAGTTAAATCAAAAGGAGTTGTCAAATTTAGTTATTCGAAAGAGTTATCAATTATTAGTTAATCGAAGTAAGTTATAGAATATTAGTTAAATCAAAGGAGTTATCGAATATAGTTTATTCTAATATAGTAAAGGAGTTAATCGAATATAGTTTATTCGAATAGAGTTAGAGGAGTTATCGAATATAGCTTATTCGACAGGAGTTAAGTGAATGAAGATGGATGTCTGACAGAGTATATCCAGTGGATCGCGTAAGTTGATCTGTTCAAACGTATTCACGTTTGGTGGCGGAGGAATTCGTTTCTCTTAGCTATATTACCCGTGTTATTTTTGGATAAGTCAATTTGTGATTTGGCGGGTATGACGATGTGACATTTCTAAGTGAATGAAGATGGATGTCTGACAGAGTATTTCCAGATGATCATGTACATTGATTTCTCCAACCGTACCAAGAGTGGAAGCGGAGAAGGAAACTTCTTTTAGCTAACACATAATGTATTGTTGAGGACGTCAATCGGTGATTGGATGGATTTGATGATGTGGCATTTAAAGTGAATCTGATGTGAAGATAAGCGTAGCTTCTAGCCTCACATCCGGTAAATGACAGAAATCGGGAAGGTAGCATGGCTATGTAGGTCGCACCTATTAGGGTGTATAATCACCTGATCTAGAGTTTCATTTATTTCTAAACATCTATTGTTGATGTTGTCCCATTCGGGAAACGGTTGCTGATCCCAACCGTTGGTGATATACATTCGATACACTCAAGCGAAATGAGTGGTCGGTCATGTGTGGCCGGGTTACAAGATGTTCTTGTTGAACCCAGTGTATTCCTCTCTAGAGGTACACTAGCAGAAGGTGGTTCCATACCTTGTCATAGTTGTAAATCCATTATCCAATACGTGCTTACGATTTTGATTGTATACTATGTATGTAGAACGTGAGATGAAAGTGTTTCTGCTAGATTGATATATATTTGTACTTAGACATTATTATAATATCAGAATGATATTGCTTGTCAAAGATGTTGGATTCTCATAAGGGAAAAACCCGTTCCGTATTCACGGCGTGGTGTTATGAGATATCATATATCAGTTAAACTGTGTTAAACTATTTTACTCACACCAGTCCCATGACTGACCCGGAGTTTACTTTGTTGTTTTCCCAAAACTCTTGGGTGCCTAAATTTGTACGGGCAGTCAAGTAGTCGGGATTTACAGATATACTTGAAGAGCTGGAGCAGGAGGCTTCTGGATCATATAGCTATAGCTTATTTCCGCTGTGTTGTAAGTGTTGTACTCTGATAAGTTCTATTGTATACATAACTGTTATATTTCAAAGTTATGTTATATATTATATGTTATTCGTTCCGTTGTGAGGTTCATGTTACTCTGATGTTGTGTTCTTCTTCTTCTATTCTAAGTTTCTATCTTATCTATCCTCACCCTCTAATTTCTCTCATTAATTACCAGGATTTTTCTATGTTTTGGTTATCGACATTGAGCTTATGTCGATAACCAAAGTCACTTAAAATCCGGGTCGTTACAGTTGGTATCAGAGCTTAAGTTAAGAATAACCTTGGCTCTGTGGCGTGACTCGGTAGAGATAGGGTTAGTAATACCCTAGATTGAGTTTGAGTGTATATATACGAGTGCGTATTTGTATTTGATATAAAAATGGTTTTATATTGTGGAGATTCATTGGCTGAGTTGTTTATGAGTTCTGATCGATCAGTTTGATCCACTGTATCGGTAGGAGTAAATAAACACTTGAATACGATGAACCAACATGATATGTTTTGAAATTTACATAGTATAATTGGTGGTGCTGGTTGATGATGTAATCGAATAAGATTATAAAAAGTGAAATGGTTATGTAAATAATCAGTCAGAATTCATATAAGTATAATATATGAAATCAAGGTGAATTAAATCTGAATTTAAATCAGAACTGGAATTTAAAATAAGGAAATTTTAAGTTCCTGGGAGATTTTGAAAACGCTTTTCAAACTGAAAGTGATATAGTATTGAACTCACTTTGATTGCTGGAAAATAGATTCCGATGGTGAAGCATGCCATCATCGGTGTTCATTTTCGAGTTGTAAGTGACGGATTACTACCAAAGATTTTGTTTTCAAATTTATTTTGCGAAAACAAGGTGTTCAGAAATTCAAAGGTTTTTGAATTGTGATTATGATTTCAAATTGATTTGAAATAAAACCCAGGGATTTAAGTTCTAGAAATTAAAATTTAACATGTGAAGTTAATTCGAATGGGATGGTAAAAGTAAATAATAAACCAGAATTTAACTTGAGATGATAGGTTAAGAAAAACTGAAGTGATTAGAGAATAATCTGGATTTGAAATGATAAGTTGAGAGTTTGGAATTTGAAACTCGAATTTGAAATTAAATTCGGCTTGAATAAGCGAATGGTTGTGTTAAGAATAACTTGGTTGGAGTTGATTGGGATGGCATTTGTATATGCCGAGTTGATAACAGATGGTAGGGATATAATGATATGCCCAACAAAAAGGTACAAGTTTATATTTTATATGAGTTTGGAATTTATGAGCCGAATTGGCAAGCCGTTTGGCGTTTTGATTTTCTTTTGGGTTGAAGAAGGCCCAGAGAGGCGAGTTGGAGTTTGAGCTATTGACCAGTACAAAGGAGGTGCTGGCGAAATTTTTCGAAAAGTTAAGGTGTTAGAAAATTTTCAGGATTTTTGAAAATTTTCATTGATAATAATTAATTAATAATTTAATTAAAATTAAATTGGTTCAGTTGAAACTGAAGTTGAGAAGTGAACAAATATGTGCTAACCAGTCGATAGGGTCGTCCTCTACCTTAGCAATTTCGAGGACGAAATTATTTTAAGTGGGGAAGAATGTAATGACCCGCATTTTCAGCGATATAATAATTAATTTATTTAATTATTTAAATGGTAAATTAAAGGATTTAATGGTCGTGGAATTTAATAATGGTGAATATTTAATTAAAATAATAAATTAAATAATATATTTAATTCTGAAATAATCAGAATTGACTGAAATGGCGATATGGTGTGAATTGGACCATCTGTGATATTTAATTCAGCTTGGAATTTAATTTGAATAACGAATATATTATATAAACGACAGGTTGAACGTAGAGTTATAATATAATTAAAATCGAGCTCGAAATGGCGCTGCAGTTCGTAAATTGGCGATTCGAACTTCAACTGAATGTACAGGATTCGTTTTAAGACGGATTTCTATGAAACAAGAAATTGTGGAGCTGGTGGAGTATATCTTTCTAGTGGAAGAGGAAAATCGAGATTTTGTCGTGTAGATTTTGATGTACGTCCAAATCAAATTTCAGAAAAGTCGCTGTAGAATTCCTTTATAATTTGCGATGCTTTATTTACGTTATAAAAGGATTTTTCGATATAAACTGAATATCGATAAATCTAAAATCTGAAATATCAAACTGTAAATTCTGATATGATATTCTGGAGCTGTACGATATCATATGTGAAGATATACAATAATATAAATTTATTTATATTTATTTTAATTATATTGAAATATATTTATATATTTAAATGGGTCATCTAGAGCTTTAAAAATAGCCATTTTTGCAAACGAAGTCGGAATTCGACGAAACCAGTTTTGTTGGATCCGCAATATCAAATAGTTGTTAGATTTCCAGTTTCGTAATTTTTAGAGTCACTGTGTGGCCGTACGGATTTTTAGAGTGTAAAACAGTCAGTATTTTGACGGTTGAAAATATGCTGTGTGAGCAAACGGAGTCGGAATTCGACGAAACCAGTTTCGTTGGGACCGTAATGTCGAACTGTAGCTGCATGTCCAGTTTCGTGATTTTTAGGCATCATGTGTGATCACACGGATTTTTAGAAGTCAGAAATGAATATAAAGGATTAAATAAAAATATTAAAATATTAATATAAAAATATCTAGATATTTTTGTGGTCTATAAATACACCCCTACCAATCCTTTAACCTAATTCAACTCTCTTCATTGGTCAACAGCAAACAAAATCTGTCGTTGTTCAGTAAACAATCCATCTTCAAAGAAAATCAAAATCAAATAGTGAAAAATCCTATAAATCCGAAGGCTATATTACTGTAAATACTGGGATGCTCATCTTCAATTCGACACCACTTTTGTGGGGTGCGACAGGTCTTCGGTGATGCTCGAAATACCATAGCTTCTAGGGTTCAAATTATTGGTCGACGGGGGGGGGGGGGAGGGGGGGCGACGAGGGGATTTGTGTTTGGCGGCATTGGGTTGTGAGGTGGAAGGAGCACCTGTATTGGGATTTTTGTGGGGTGCGATGAGGTATTGAGTGGGCGCGACAGAAGAAGTGAGTCAGCCATGGGTGGCGTCGAACTGTGCAAGTGTGGGTGGAGTTGGTAGAGATGGCGAAGGGGAGTGCTATGAAGGTGGTTGCGGCCGAGATGGATGACCGAAGTGGGAGCAGTGGTCGGTCAAACGGGGTCAACGGGGATGGAGTTGTAGCAGGAACGAGATTGGGGATTGGGAAATCGGTGGAAGAAGGATACAGGGCCGATGTGTATTTGTGCTCAAATGGGAATTGGGCCGGGTAATTGTGGTAAGGCCCAACGGAATAAATTTGTTTTAGTTTCGTTTAAATAATGTATGAAATAGAAATGATCATAACTTCGTCATACGTAATCAGAATTGGGCAAAATAAGTTGCGTTGGGAACGTATAGACGGGAGCAACACAATGAGGCTGACTGGAAGTCCATCCGAGCTCGTTACAATTTATGGCAAAATAAATTGTCCGTCACAGTCAAATAACGCAAACCGTTCTTTAACGGCTAACGCGCAAATGTGAGTAAAACTCACCAACTCTGAACAGTTATATTTTTATAATGTATTTTTAGAACTGTTAATCATCTGTTGATTGATGTGTGTTGGTTGATGTGAAAACCCGTAACTTCCCCGTAAAGGAAAGCGTCGGATAGTTCGAGAACAAGCCACAACAAAACACATACAGAAGAACATTTCACTGTATATCACAACAATGCATCAGATTACAAGAATATACAGAGTATAAATGAATATTACACAGAAATATCAGAGATTTAAATTACATTTAAATACATAGCAGCGGAAAATAATACAATACACAACTAGAAGTAGATATGCGGATACAAAGCTTTCCGGATATCATTCCAGGTGTAAACCAGGATCCTGTGAATATAAATCTGCAAAACCAAAACTACTAGCTGCCCGTGTCAAAATAGGGGCACCCAGAGTTTAGGTTAAAACAATAAACTCCGGGTCAGTCATGTGACTGGTGTGAGAACTAAAAAAAGTTATTAATCTTTATTTTAAAATTAGGTAAATCAAGGGACCACGCCGTATAACACGGAACGGGTTTCCTCCCAAGAATACCAGTGCATAAAACAAACAGCGCAATGCTAAATAAAGAAGAATGAAGCTGTTATAAGACCCAGGTCCTATCACACAATGCAACGCAAGCCGGGGGATAGGGTTTTCCCTTATAACAGTCAAAGAATGCTTGATACGTTTAAAACAAATCATTTGATACTATTATAAGTGCATAGTGTATAAAACAACTTCAAATCATAAGTACCAATCATAGGCGGCATGAATGCCCCATACCACTATGTCGCCATATATAGGTTATACAATCAAAATCGCAAAGTCACGTATTTGGAAATTGGGTTTCCATCTATGAACCGAGGCCAGGGATCGTCCTCTACCGATTCGAGACAATCTAGCCTACCATGTCTCAGGAACAGCCGCAACTGCCCCCTGGATCGTCAGGGCCGGTCCACCGATGTGGATTATTATGCATGGACAATACGTCTCCCCGCCCTTTGGGGTGCAAATGAGCCAACGAATGACTCCATCGGTTCGAGAACAACCGATATATCCGAGGCGCCTCGCAACAACAACAACCACATAAGTCAAACTCGTCAGGGCGTGTAAAACCACTAACGCCACTTTTTAGCTAGAAAGAAACGCAAGCCCTCCCTGAGGTCCGTCTCCCATTTTTGGTTCATACCGGGTGTGAAACTCGCGAAGTAAACGCTACACAAAGCTACGCCACAAAGGGCCGTGCTTTGATCATCACCACAAGACTTTGCTTTTCAACAGAAGCCTCGATCAATTGCCACTTAGGCATGCCACACAGGCAATTCACTCCATGCGTTTGATATCCATCAATATATAACCCCTGAGATCGTATGTCTCAGAGAAGGGCGTTAAGCAAGAGAATAAATTCTCCGCCGCCAAACAGATATATATTTAATAGAGATCAATCACACGGACTAAAATCCAATGTCAGACACACAGTCCATTTGCAAGTCCGTTCTGGGTCTGAACGAAACCAGAGGCACCTAGTACCCCGCATATCCATCGATCTCCAAGTACGTCTGGACGATCACCAACTGTTTCCATCTTCTTGGGTGTACAGCCCAATCAAGATCATCAGTAATCACCCAAACGACGTGAAGACTTCTGGTCTTCGACCACCGTCTTCATCTTCGACTTATCGTCGTATCAGTTATTCAGAATGGGATAAACCCGGTCTTTCCGAATAACTCGCGTATATTTTAAATAAGTGTTACACAAACACAACATACGCCTCATTCCAATTCATCAGTCACTAACCGTAAATTAATCAAAAGAATAATTCCCCAAATATTAACCCCGAAGGCCGAAACCAACATCAGATCAATATCCAGAAAACCATTCTGCTTAGCTAACCGACAGTTAGTTTCTGATTTCACATTCATAGGGAAAAGTTCCCATTAATTTTATCCATGATAAATTCCTGAATTTATTCTTTAATCTATTTTTGAATATCAATTCAAACTAGTCGGGATTAGCGAACCTTACCGAAGTAATCATTTGTTTTAATTTCTCAATCCCAACCTATTCATCCCATGAAGTAAAACTGGTTATACTTCATATCTAACACCACGGTGTTATCGGTAAATTCAATTACCATTTCGCGTTCAAATCTAATTAAAGATTTAACTATCGCTTGGAGCAAAACTGGTGATACCCCATTCTCGATTATTTCAATCTAATTAAAGATTCATTAAAACTCCACTTAGTTTTAATCGTTAACTGGGTTAAAGAATCCGTGTCATTTAAAACACGGTTCACGATAAACCCAAAGTCACATTCCATTGATTATCGGGTTAAAGAACGAGTGTTATTTAAAACACTGTTCACGATAAACCCAAAATCAATATCAATTCAATTTCAATTAAATATTAATTAATTGGTACACTTCATTAAATCTAAATAAAAAGATTTAATCTTTTCTCGACTGGGTTCAAGAACAGTGTTAGTGAAGACACCATTCACGACAAACCCAGATCACATTTGATATTCAATACAAGGCTCTGAATAGAAAATATACCGGCTTATATTCAATATCAAATTCCACAACTAACAAATATCGTATTGGAAATAACGATATAAATATATATCTTTCAAATTTCCGTAACAACATCCGTATAATCACGAATTCCAACATCGAAATATTCCGAAGACAATTTCGATTCAAATCCACTCCAATGCAATCATTGGAAATTCTGGTTATTTTTAAAACCCTTTTAAAATTCAATTTATTTACTTAAAAATAAATAGAATTATAATTCTAGTTCAAAACTAGTTTACTTCGATAAAAATCTATTTTTATCTTTTCAAATATGGGGTTTTTCATCCCAATTCTTCTCAAATCATTTCTTATGATTTTACACAAATTATTACTATTTTTAATAATTTTATCAAGGCCCGTACAGTCGATTTCCATCAATGGCCATCGAACTGCACTTACAGCGACCTTTTTCAAATTTGATTTGGACATAATTCCAAATCCAACCGTTAGATTTCTAATTTCTAATATGCGTTAGAAAGCTCCTTTCGATACGAACCCAACGGTTCCGGTTTTAGGAGAATCCGACGGTCGGATCTCCCGTAATGTCCGTTTGAAATAAATGGTCGAAATTCGTGAACTGCCGCGGCGCGGCGCGTTCTATTCAGGCCATTATATTATATATATAATATATATATAATATATATTTCGTCGATTTCTATTTAAAACGAATTATATAAATAGTTTTAAAATTCGTTTCAAAAGCAATTTCAACTTCCATTTCAATTCAAATCAAAATTGAATTCTTCTTTATAAATTCCTTTTAAAATTCATTTCTATTCAATTCAAATTTCAATTCAATTTGAATTCATTTCAATTCGCTTTCAATTCAATTTGAATTCGTTTTCAATTCAATTCATTTCGAAATCGTTTTCAATTCAATTCATTTCGAAATCGTTTTCAATTCAATTCATTTCGAAATCGTTTTCAATTCAATTCATTTCGAAATCGTTTTCAATTCAATTCATTTCGAAATTGTTTTCAATTCAATTCATTTCGAAATCGTTTTCAATTCAATTCATTTCGAAATCGTTTTCAATTCAATTCATTTCAAAATCGTTTTCAATTCAACTCATTTCGAAATCGTTTTCAATTCAATTCATTTCGAAATCGTTTTCAATTCAACTCATTTCGAAATCGTTTTCAATTCAATTCATTTCGAAATCATTTTCAATTCAATTCATTTCGAAATCGTTTTCAATTCAATTCATTTCCAAAGTCGTTTTCTATTCAATTTGAATTCGTTTTATATTCCATTGAAATCAAATTCGTTATATATTCAAAACAAATTCGATTCGAATTCGTTTTCTATTCAATTTGATTCAAATTTCATTTCAAAATATTCGATTTCGAAATCACTTTTCAATATTCATTTTAAAATAAATAAAATCGATATAAATATCGGTCACGTCAAAATGGCGTCAATCTAATCAACACGGCTTCATATATTTCTATTGTCAAATATTCTATTTCAAATATTTCTGTTACTAAAATATTTCGTTCAACACATGACCAATCTCAATGGATGAGTACTGTCAACACATGAACCTTTATTTTATATTGATAAAAATGTAAATTTTATTACTAAAATATTTCGTTCAACACATGACCAATCTCAATGGATGAGTACTGTCAACACATGAACCTTTATTTTATATTGATAAAAATGTAAATTTTATTATTAAAATATTTCGTTCAACACATGACTAATCTCAACGGATGAGTACAGTCAACACATGAACCTTTATTTTATATTATTCTTTATTTTTCAAATTGGAATGAGGCCCAATCAATTACCATATAAAGTTAATTATATGGATTTTCATACAATACATGTATAATAGCATTGAAAAATAATCAACCATCAACTAAAGTGCACTACACCGTGTAAGCATCAAATATAGATATCTAACGCTTATAACAGCCTGTCAATCAATCGATTGACATATTTAATCAATCAGGATGAGTGAACTTCAAATTTCATCCCAACACCCGTGTGGGGTTTCAAATCAACAAACATTTATTTTTATTTGTGCAGTTGGGCGATGTGTAAAATTTATCGTCCCAATCAATGTCCTTCAAATAGGTGTACATAAACAAACCGTCCGGTTTGTAAATGAATATTTTATTTTATTCACTTCACGTTAAAAATTATATTTTTAACGATAAAATATTTTATTTTAACATATGACTTTCTATTCGGTTCATTTATTCAATAAAATTGATATTTTTATTTTTCTAACATATTTTAGAAAATTTCGGCGGCATAACGGCACGATACTAGAAACGGGACAAGGCCTAGCCTTATCCCCAGTCTAGTGAAGGCCCACGCCATTCACACATCAATCAAATCACCAAACAACCAAATTCAAATCAAATCATATAACTAATCTATGCAACCAAACAAACAAGTCCATGGTCTGTGGACGATTGTGTCGGGTGCTACTAAGCACCGTCTGCATCCTAGTATATATATATATAACAAGAGAAAAGAAAGTGAAAGGTGAGAAATTCTCACCGATAGCTATCCCAATTCCACGACTCTTCTTTTGAATTTATCTTCATCACTCTCGCCTTTCTTCACTTTCGTTGCCCGTATTCTCTACATATGTAAAAATTGAATTTTTACTATGCTATTCAATATATAAAAATCGAATTTTTACTAGTTAAAGATCGTATTTTTTTTTATATAAGTAAAGATCGTATTCTTATCTTTTTATAACTATGTTATTTTTATTTTCAAAAATAATGCTATTTATATTTTCAAAAATATTGTTATTTCTATTTGAAAACGAATGATATATATATATATTCTCAATGTCTTTTCATATTTACAAATCAATGACAATTTATATTTTCAAAAAGAATGCTATTTTCTTTTCTAAAACAATGAAAATTTATATTATTATTATTTTCTTCTTTTTAAAACCATGTCATATATATTTTCAAGAACAATTCAAATTGCAGCTTTTCAAATCATGTAAATTTAAGCTTTGAAATCATATAAATTTCATTTTTAAAATCATCCTAAATTAATTAACTAATTAGTTAATTTATTACCTTCACATTTAAAACCATCGTTCCCTGTAGCTTCAGAAAACTGTCGCCATATACCTCTCCTCGCCTACGCTACCACCGTTGACCGGACCCCCATCAGCCTCGCCGCCATCGAAGCCCCAACCGCCCTCAACCTCCACCTGAAGCCGCTAGACCCGCGGTGGTCCCAATTAAGTGGTGGCGTCTCGATTCTCGCGTGAAGGCCGGGTTCGTGGATCGTGCGTGATGCTGAAGCGAGGAAGGAGGCGGTGGAGAAAGGAATCTCCAAGGAGGAGGAGGCGTGGGGGTAGCTCGATGTCGACGGTTCTTCTGCGTTCTTCTTTCTCTTTTTTTTTCTTTTTTTTTATTCTGAAAGGGTTTTGAATCGGGGGGGCCTGAGCAATGATAAAAGGGAAGGAGAGAGAGAAATTAATTAATTTTTTATTAATTTAAAATTCAAAAAGTTGACTTTTACATACGACCTCTAATCAAGGCCCACCGCCTGTCGTCCATAGCTAATTACCCCCATTCCGAACACAATGGGATATGTATCGCAAGCTGATGTGATCGTTTCGATTAGTTTCCGTTGAATTTACATTTAAATCATTATACTGAATTTTAAACGTACATTTCAAATTACCGGAGTCACATACTAACTAGAAAAACTCCAGAAAAATATTTTCTAGCTTCGTATTGATGATACGGTCCTAACAAAACTAGTTTCGTCGAATTCTGAGACCGTTGGAAAAATGGCCATTTTTCAGTCGATTAAAATCAACTGAAACTGGTCAAACGCGTTTTCCTTTGCCACGCTCACATATTGATTCGAAAAATTATGAAATTTGAAACCTAGCAATAACTTAACATCACGGACCCAACAAAAGTGGTTTCGTCGAAATCCGAGGTCGTTTGCAAAATGTCCATTTTTAAGGGCATGAATTCCATAGCGACTATTCAGAATTTTCAACTGGACATATCTTTTGATTCCCACGATGAAATTTTGATTTTTCGGATTCGTTGGAAAGATATCATCAATTAGATCCTAATGTTTTTGGTTTCACTAAAATCCGGATTGTTTTGCACCCGGTACATTCAATTGAAGTTTGAAATCGAATTATCGAACTACCGCGCCATTTTCAATTCTATTTATAATTATATATAAATATTTATATTCTAACGACGACGCGTATAAATATATACGTTCGAATTATATTCAAAATAAATTTCTCGTCCATATTATTTAAAATAATTCATTTTAAATAATCAAAATTCGCTAAAATTGCCAAAATAAAAATTTTAAACTGGCCCAGATTTTCGGGTTGTTACAATCTCCCCCACTTAAAAATTTTCGTCCCCGAAAAGGAACAAAGTCGAAAGTGGTTTGATTAATCAACTCTACGTTCGATCTGGCTTCCATTCTCCAACTTTTCAGTTTCTGAGAATTTTCAAAAATTTCAAAAATTTGGCTAACACCCTAGATTTTCGAAAAATTTCGCCATAACCTCCCCTGCACCGGGAGCATCGGGGAATTTCAAATAGCTTTCCCGGTCCTTCTAATCTCAAAAAGAAAAAGAAAAAGCCAAGCGGCTAGCCAATAGGCTCATAAAATCATCATCACCCAAACAAAACAGTAAATTATGTAGTAAACATGTACCTATTTGTCGGGCAAACAAATTTTATTCTCTGCTCTAGCCTCCTTGCTATGACCTGTTCAATGTAAGTATATGTATATGCAAGCAAACGCAACCAATTTTCAATATAATTCAGTATTTGGTTCAATTAGGCTAAATGGTTAAAAATTATCAACCAAATAAACAAACAACACAAACATCAATCAATTAGTGAATTAGAGTCTCAAATTCATAATTTTGATACATATACAAAAATCATGTTTTTGATGCCAAATCACAACAATAGGCCTTATCTAATTTTTTGGTTCTCACACCAGTCTAACGGAAATATATAGATATCACACCTTCGTCACTCGAATATAAGTGCTAGTAACGCTGCAGCATTATCAGAACCATCCCCGGGCAACTAGAGTGTGATCCTATATCTATCCAATATATTAAAACTTTGAATATACGTTTGCAAGGCGTATACGCAAATTCTTTATATACTGAATTGTCCAAAATCAATATAAATAAATAATCAAATACGAAT